>JAEIGL010000002.1:1317500-2635000 GCA_018903715.1 Zaprionus davidi | reverse complement strand
CACTTTAGCCACGTCGGCAACTGTGCAGGCATACAGATACCCTTTCTTGAGGTTTTCATTTTGTAGCCAGCGGCGTAGCCAGGGGAACAGTTCTGGATTGAGAGGGTCGCAAATTATGTACTTCTGCCGAATTTGATCGAGCGTGGCAAACGGATTGTTAACGCCCATGAGGGCTAGACCATGCCGGGGCTTGTCATTGTCCACCATCAGGCGATAGAAGAGAGCCGGCACGGCCAGCACGCCGTTGTTATTGGGATCCGCAGCCAGATGGAAGCTGGTTTCAGCTGCGTCGGGCAGCGACATCACACCGTAGGTGCCCGTATAGACGCTCACCGAGAGACCGGAGCGTGCCACAAAGCGTCGCGTTGCATCCTCGACAACGGCCCAATGGCCTCCGTTGAAACTCTGCCACTGGGGCGCCACATTCAGGTAGTTAAAGCTGCAACGCTGTTGGTTCGCATAAATCAGATCCGACTTGGCGGCCAGGTGACCGCGTGCGAGAAATAGACCCGCCCTTGCATCAAACAAACTATCCACGAACTCTCCGGCCGCCAACGCGTCACCCGCCGCCCCCTCCGCTTGCAGCATCAATTGCTTTACTCGTTTCTCCTGGTGGCTCTGTTTGTACAGGTGCTCCATGTTGTAGCCAATAAAGTGGCCGGCGGTGCTGAACGTTATGCGCTTCACATGCTTCTGAAAGTGTTCGTTCGCCGGCAGCAACTGGTAGAACGTATAATGAGTGCGCAGTTGCTCCACATCGTGGCACAGCTCCAGGGTGTGCACAAATCGCCTTGCATCGATTCTGTAGCCCACGTGATAAAGGCGTGCAGCAGTGCTGACATTGCCATCGCCGCACGGCTTATCCGTTCGCTCGACGGTGTAGCTTGGTGGTCGACTGCAGTAGAAGTTGCGAAACTCTCGTTTCTCGTCGGCCCATTGGAAGGTTGTGCCGTGCAGGCAGCGTGCCTGTATGGAGCTTAGGCCGAGCAATTTACGATCTTCGCCATCGCCAAGATTCCGAAAGTAACCAGAACCGCAATGCAGCTCAATGATGGCATTATGTGGTATGACCAACTGGCCCTCGGCATTGGGCAGCCAATAAGTATCAGTATGCGGATGCAGGTACAGTGGCTGCGCCGTACTGGAATTGGGAAAGTCGCTCTGAATGTCCAGCTTGCAAGATGTGCCTGCAAAGAAGTAACATGCATGACTAAGGCATTAATTTTATTTCTCTTTTAAATCGTGTTCTTTAACTGATTACATTGTTTATATTAAATACTTTGTTCTGATTAACTTGTTTTAAGTTTGAGTTTGAGTTGGAACTCTTTCTTTCAGTAAGTTAACAGCGTAAGTTTGCATATTTAATGAGTTGTTTTCTCACCTGTTCGAAACTCGTCTTCCAAATGCACTTGCTCGAGTTCTTTGATTATTTGACCTACTTCTTTTTGTGGAGCAATCGCTTCGCGTGCTCCGATCATAATCGGCATCACGAGCGTAAAAAGTGCCAGCAAATACGTAAACATTCTGTAGAGAGAGCTCCGCTACCAATGTGGTCCGTTCTGAGTCTGGCCAGCGATTAAATAAGCGACAGATTTCGCGTGTGTTTACATTTGCCTCTCCATACATTCTCCGCTTACGCTGTAGTTTCTCTCTCTCAGACGAAAGCCGGTTTTGTAATCCAAAGAGAGTGAGATTTTAATGTCGTGTGTGTCATAAGAATTATTGTTGTTGCTTGTTGTATAATTTACAATACTTCCTCAAGGTGTTTGAACAGCTTTAGCTCACTCTAAACATGTGTTAATCGAAAACAAATCTAGCAAACAAATCAACAAATTTGGGAACTGAGAGAACACTTCTATAATGAGCTCAAGTGTTAGTAAAATTGTTATCAACAGAATGATAACATTTGTTAAATAAATAGCTCTTCATACGTTTCCAGCTAATTACTTTTATCAAGCTCTCTCAATTAAATTGTTCATTAGATTGCTAAAGTTCATTAAAGTTCAAATCTAATTCACGCGATATTACGTTTGTTTATTTATAGTATAGATTAATGATCTGAAAAGTCTGCAACCTTGCAATAGTAATTTCATTGGTTAGGGGTACTCAGTTGGAACATGTTTGAATCTTTTGAATTTGCATTTTTATTGATATAAAATATACATCATTATTTATTTTAGAACAAACTACTAGAAGTTGTTGTTGGACGTTTTGTGCTGCTACTGTCGGTGCTGGAAGCAGTTGATTGATTCATATTTCTGCCGTATCCGTAGCTAGTCTGCATTCCGTAGGTCTGGCCGTTGGCAGTGTATTGAGCGGACTGCATTCCCTGCCTGCCATTCGTATAGCCCGACATCTGCGCAGAGTATTGACCTCCACCATTTCCAGCATTATTGTTCCATTGACCACCACCCATTTGGCCCATACCTCCGCGACCACCCATTTGGCCCATGCCGTTACCTCCCATTCCCATGCCCATTCCCATTCCCATGTTTCCCATTCCCATTCCATTTCCACCCATTCTCATTCCATTTCCACACATTCCACCTCCACCCATTCCTCCGCCACCCATTCCACCACCGCCCATTCCACCTCCCATTCCACCACCGCCCATTGCTTGCCGTTTACGGCGATTACTATTACCGTTCCTATTACCGTTGTTTCCATTGCCGTTGTTCCTATTACCATTCATTCCATTGCCGTTCATTCCATTTCTATTCATTCCGTTTCCATTCATTCCATTGCCATTCATTCCATTTCCATTTCCATTCATTCCATTTCCATTTCCATTCATTCCATTTCCGTTCATTCCATTTCTGTTCATTCCGTTTCCATTCATTCCATTTCCATTCATTCCATTTCCTCCCATTCCGTTTCCACACATTCCACCTCCACCCATTCCCCCACCGCCCATTCCACCTCCACCCATTCCACCATTGCCTCCCATCGCTTGCCGTTTACGGCGCTTGCCATTCATTCCATTTCCATTACCATTCATTCCATTTCCATTCATTCCATTTCCATTCATCCCATTACCATTCATTCCATTACCATTCATTCCATTTCCCATACCATTCCCACACATACCCATTCCACCGGGAGGACCCATTCCACCTCCACCCATTCCCATTCTACCTCCACCCATACCATTTCCACCCATTCCACCGCCGCCTATTCCATTGCCACCCATTCCATTGCCACCCATACCTCCTCCTCCACCCATTCCGTTGCCACCTCTACCTCCGCCCATTCCTCCTCCACCCATTCCTCCTCCGCCCATCCCTCCTCCACCCATTCCACCTCCTCCCATTCCAATGCCACCTCCCATTCCATTGCCGTTTCCCATCTGTCCCGCTTTACGTCGGCTCTCAAATCCACTCAGAGATCGCTTAATCCTCTGCAATGAGTAACCTGCAAACGAGTTAAGTTATAAAGGTATTAGCCTAGTGTACTTTCACTCCATGTCCTTTCACTGATCTATAAATTTGTTTGAATTTTTCTTTTTCTCTTAGCTTTATTGGATTCTGACAATGTTCAGCCGTTATAGTCGTTGTAGTTGTTGTTGTTATTGTTAGTGTTGTAGTTGTTGTTATAGTCATAGTAAGGTCTTTGTGTGGAGGTATAGTACTGGTTATAATTGTTATTATTATTGGTGGGGTAGAGTCCACTTGGCCCATAATATTGGTTCGGACTGTAGCTTACGCCAGCGTAACTTCCTGTACCAACGGGAAGTATAATAATCGGTTCTGTTATATACTGAGGTTGGGGCACTACAATGGGCATGGGCACTGGCATTGGCACTGGCACTGGCCTAGGCTGGACCACTGGATAATAGACGGGAGACGGAATTGGCATGACTGGCGCCATTGGCATTGGCATAGGCATGGGCACAGGCATTGGCATTGGCATAGGTCCAGGGTAGGGTATTTGTCTCTTGGTAATATTGTGACCGGTTTCTGATTCTAATTTTGTTTGTGGCGAATCTGGGAAGAATCGAAATGAAGAGAGATGGGTCAGCAGAGACTATTTACGAGGAGGTGCCCGAGAAGGGCAGATTCACATTGATATTGTATGCATAGTAGTTGGGTGTGGGATAGTAATAGCCTGGGTAGGTTGCTCCTGCCTGACGACTCATAGTGTTGGCTCTGGCAGAATACAAATACGCCGGATAGGCCACATTGACGGATAGATAGGGATTTGTCAAAGTTTGTGCTTGTCTAGGCTGAACGGGGCGTGTCTGGTAGGCTGGTACAACAGGGAGTGGATACGGTGCTGCTGGCGGCAGTGGGGGCGGCAGATAGACCATCTGAGGCGAACGACGAAGCCGCCACAGGACAGATGGCAGGTCTGAGTCTGAGTAAAAGAAGAAGCAGAAGAAAGACACGCACGCACTTTAGCCACTAGATTGATATGTAGAGCAGATAGTTATTGGTCAATGCGGAGGATGGTTGAACGGATCGTGCCAGGGGGTAGCCGCCCGTCTGTCTGGGGTAGCTGCCCGTCAGTCGGGGATAGCAGTTGTAGTAGCAGGGCGGTGTGGGCGGCACCAATTGAGGTCCGTTGGCTGCACGAGCCGTTGCATAGGAAGGAGGAGCTGATCTTGTAGCGGGCAAATAGGGAGAGGGGGAGTAGTTACAAGTATAGGGATAATACGGACTAACCACACAAGGTTGTTGCCAGGGTTGCCGATTGTAATTGGGATTGAAATTCGGGTTAGTCTGCTTTGAGCCATCCTGCACAACCACCAGGACATTAGCCTGCACCTGATCAGCATGACTGAGAGGCGACAGACTAATGCCTGCCTCCTGGCTCAACAGCTCAAAGCTCCTGTCAATGTCCGTGGACGGGTTAGGGCTTAGTCTTTGGTTGGGTTGGTCGTTCAGTTGTATCGTGCTGGTGCTGGGACTGAAGATGGGTGCACGTGCATTGGCTGTGGTGGATGTGGTGTCGATCAATTGCTGATCTGAAACGGATCACTTAGATATATTTGTTGTGTGCTGACAGAATTGCTCTCCTCACCTGCATTCGATTCGATCTCCACACATCTGGGATACTGCCCACAATGCTCTCCATCGCGTTGGTCCTTCTCGCAGGCCACGTGAGAGACAATACATCTTTCCCCGGTGGCACAGTGGACTTCATGACAATCTCGGCCAAACTCTAAGGACACCACACATAATTGCGATTCTCTAGTGATCCTTCTACTTACTCTTGTACGCAGTCACATGCGCTGCTGTGGCTACGATCGAGGCCAATATGCAGTAGCCAACTAGGCCCAAATTGAGCTTTTTAAACATATTACCAACACAATATTCCAACAAAGTGTTTACTAAATTCGCTTCTGGACGTGAACTTGATTTTATAGCATAGAAATTGCATGCTTCGCTTCATATTCAAATTGTATTCATTTAATAAATTAGAGAAGAACGTTTATGAATTTTAATTGTAAGTAGCCGATTAATAATCGCAATACCGATAGTCGTGCATTATTAAGCAGCTTTCGGTCTGCAACTAAATTATTAAATTAATTTCCCACCTAGAAACAGAACTTGATGGCTTATTATTTCTGTTTCAAGTTTCTTTATTAATATTTTAATTAATAATTTGTTGTTCATGGCGCACCTTACGCAAAAGTCTTTTGAAAAATCTGAAGAGTATTTCAGATACGAAATTTAACAAATAACGAATTTGTGTAAGTTTATCGCAGTTCATTCGCTCAAGATCGATACAAGGCTAATTCTACTTATATTATAAATTAGTTACTCTCTTTGGCCTCTTTGCAGCTGATTAGACAGCCGAAGCAAAGACGAGCGTTAACAGAGTATAAGAGTTGTTAGTTTTACATGTTATGTTATTTCACTTAATGTTTCTATGCATTGTATGTATTTCAATGTAATTCAATCTATTATTATTTCCATAAAAATATATCTTTTCTATCTTAATCTATTGTTTAAATCTGCAGCGCTCCAACATCTTTATTATCGGACAATCCCAAGACTCGTGATAAGGTAAATTCATTAACGTAAATGCGGAATTGCAATTGTATTTTCCAAGATAATGCCGTACTATATATAGGTTAAACGTGATTAGCACCGTGACAATGCTACGTGCCCATACACAACGATAAGATAAGCGAAATATTCCGATTTATTGGATTACAATGGGTAACGAAGTGTAATCAATTTTAAAGTGTTTATTGAGTGCGGGTTTATGGGAGTGTTTTTGCCTAAAAACGTGCGACACGTTTTCCAAATTGGTGTCGTATAACCTCATAAACTACAAAGTAAACTTGACTTCTTTTTGGTTCTATAATAATTATTTATTGTAATCACGTTATTTCTTAGATAACCTAAAATTGACCTACTTTTTATGAATTGAGTTCAGGGTGAAACACCCAGAATGCCGTTGGTTTGCAAATCCTCAAGGGGCAAGTCCTTCACAACTGCTGTGAAGTCCTCGACAGTGCAGGCATATGAGTAACCCTTCTTCAGATCACTCTTGGTCCAACTGATCCAGTCCAGTTGATCTCCAATGTCGGTGCAAATAAGATACTCCTCTTCAATTTCTTCTACACTTGCATGCGGGTTATTCACGCCCAGCAGGACAATTCCCTTGCGAGTAGCGGGCTCGAAGACGACACGGTAATAAAGCTTTGGCACTGGAATCAGTCCATTATTGTTACCATCGAAGTCCAGATAGAGCGGATGGTGTACTCCCTGGGCATCAGGCAGTGTGGAGACACCCCACGTGCCTGTGTAGCAGTGCACGATGATGTTCTCGTCAGCCACAAACTTGCGCACGCTGTCCTCGATGCGCTCCCAGTTGCCCGCGTTGAAGGTCTGCCACTGGGGAGCAACGTTGACAAAGAAGAACGACGCCTTCTGTGCGGCACCAAAGACAAAGTCGGTCTTAGCCGAAAGATGGCCGCGGGCCAAGTACACATTGCCACTAATGTTGAAATACTGCGAGGCATCCATATCGAGGATCTGGCTGATGGTAATGTTCTGCTGGATCTGCGTGTACTTCTGATTAACATCCTTGTCCCCATAGAAGTCGCCAGCCACGAAGCTTGGCCGCGTCACTGAGCGCTGATACTGTGCACTGCCTGGTGTGAGGATGTGATGCACATAACGCGTCACCTCCTCCAATTCATTGTGGCATACATCGTAGGTGGGCAGGAAGTCGTCAGCCTCGTCTGCCTGAGCCAGCTGGAAGCCAACTTCAAGCAGATTCGTTCCACCATTGCACGTGCGATTGGTGCGTCGTGCTGTGTAGCTTGGCCAGGAGCTGCACACAAGGTCCTGCAGCTGATAGATGCTGCCCAGCACCAGGAAGCTCTGTTCCTCCCAGCAGCTGGCATTGATGCGCGCATATCCCCCAAAGTGGCCTGTGAATGAGCTGCTGCCACTGCAGTGCAGCTCCAAAGTCTGGCCATGCTGCAGCTCCACCTCACCCTCACGATTGGGCTGCACATACTCAGCCCTGCCCAGTGCATCACGTTGCACATAGAGCGGTGCTGGATCCTTGAGATCGCCGTTTACGCGAAAGCTGCATGCTGCATCCTGTGGCACAGCATCGGCGGTCGATACTCCCAACAAGCCTGTGGTCTCCATATCATACCAGGGCAGGTCATCGACCACAGCCGTGAAGTCTTCCACGGCACAGGCGTAGGAGTAGCCCCTTTCGATGTCCGTCTTCTGCCAGTCCACCCAGTTCAGTTGGGCGCCCACATCAGCACACACCACATAGTCCTGCTGTATTTCCGCCAGGCTGGCATGTGGATTGTTGGCCACCACCAGCACAATGCCCTTGCGGCTGTCCACGTCTATGATGACTTTGTAGGTAATCTTAGGCACCGGCAACTGATGCGCTGCATCGTCCAAGTAGATGGGCGTCTGTTCGCCGGCGGCATTGGGCAACGTTGAAATGCCCCAGCTGCCCGCATGGACAGTGACGTTGAGGCCCTCATCTGCCACAAACTGGCGCAGGCTTTGCTCCACGGCCAGCCAGTTGCCTATGCCGATGCTGCGCCACTGGGGCACAGCGTTCACATAGAAGTGCGTGGCACGCTGCGCCGAGGCATGCACAAAGTCGTGACGGGCAGCGAGTTGACCTCGCGCCAAATACAAGTCCCGACTGCTGTCCAGATACTGGCTGGCATCGAGGCCAAGTATATTGCTCAGCGCCTCCAGCTGATGTGCCTGGCCATAGTAGAGGTTAACGTCTTTGCCCGCGTAGAAGTCACCGCGCAGATACCCCGGCTGGGCCACTCCCCGCTGGTAGCCCACATTCGCCGGCGTCAACTCGTAGCGTACGTAGCGTGTGATCTGCTCCTCCTCATGGTAGCACATTTTATACTGTGGCAAAAAACCAGCTGCCACAGTGAAACCTATGTGCAGAATGATAGTGCCGCCTCCGCAACCAACTGTTGCACGCACGGCCCCATAGCTGGGCCAGCTCTGGCAGCTGAATCTGTTTATTGCCACCTGTGTGCCCTCCGCCTCGTACAGCTGATTGCCCAAGCAGCGTGCCGTGACGCCAGTGAAGCGATTGAAGGGCACAGCCAATGCCCCAGTGCAGTGCAAATCGATGCTGTCGCCCTCATCGACGGTATAGACACCCGTTTCGTTGGACACCAGCCAACTCAGTGCAGCCTCTGGTGTGAGCAGCGGTGCAGGATCGCGTAGATCGCCATTGATGTTGAAGTGACACTGATTGGGAGTGGGGCCGGGACTTGCTGTGGGTGTGGCAGGGGAACTAGTCGAGGCTGTGGAACTGGAAGTGATGGGGGGTACCGTTGAGGTGGACGTTTCACTAGAGGTTGAAGATTCCGTTGAGGTCGAGGGTTCTGTGGAAGAAGTCGAAGATTCGGTTGAGGTCGAGGGTTCTGTCGACGATTCGGTAGAGGTGGAGGTTTCAGTGGATGTCGAGGGTTCAGTGGAAGTTGAGGGTTCAGTAGAAGTCGAAGATTCAGTAGTGGTTTCAGTGGAGGTCGTGGATTCAGTAGAGGTAGAAGTTTCAGTGGTAGTTGAAGGTTCTGTGGAGGTGGAAGATTCGGTCGAGCTCTCAGTAGAGGTAGAAGATGCAGTAGAAGTTGAAGGTTCTGTAGAGCTCGAACTCTCAGTTGAGCTTGACGGCTCTTCTGTGGTAACATCATCATCCAGACCCAGTATGCCATTTGTTTCCAGATCGTCGAGCGGCAAGTCCTTAACCACTTCCGTAAAATCCTCGACAGTGCAAGCGTAGGAGTAGCCTTCATGCAGATCCTCCTTGAGCCATGTCAGCCAACTCAGTCGATGGCCAATGTCCTCGCAGAGTATGTAATCCCGCTGAATCTCCTCCAAGCTGGCATAGGGATTGTTCACACCGACCAGCACGATACCCTCGCGACTGTGCTTGTCCAGCACAATGCGATAGTACAGCTGGGGCACTGGAATAAGTCCGTTGTTGTTCTCATCGTGGTCCAGATACAGTGCCTGATGAGTGCCATTCACATCGGGCAACGTGGAGACACCCCAGGTGCCAGTGTAGCAGTCTGTGGTTATGTTGCGATCTGCGACAAACTTGCGCACACTCGTCTCCACTCGCTCCCAGTTGCCGCCATTGAAGGTCTGCCATTGCGGAGCCACGTTGATGAACAGGAAGGTGGACATTTGGGCGGCACCAAAGATCTGATCTGTCTTGGCGATCATGTGACCGCGCGAGAGTATGCGATCGTCGGAGTAATTGAAATAGTTCGAGGCATCCATGCCCAGAATCTCGCTGATGGTTATATTCTGCTGAACTTGAGTGTATTTGCTGTTCACGTTGCGTCCGCCATAGAAGTCAAGTTCCAGGAAATTGGGCCGTGCCACGCCGTGCTGATAGTCATAGCTGGAGGGATGGAGCACATGATGAACGTAGCGTGTTGCCTCGGCCACCTCGTCGTGGCACACGTCGTAGGTCTGCAGGAATCCGTCGTCCTCCAACTGGAATCCAACCTTAACAAGGTCCGTGCCGCCGTTGCACTTGCGACCCGTGCGCAGGGCCGTGTAAGTGGGCCACGCCGTGCAGCTGAAGTTGGCGAAGGGATAGATTAGTCCCTCGACCAGATAATATTTTCCTTGCAGGCACTGTGCCGTCAACTGGCTGCGATTGGCGAAAGGTGCCACGAAACTTGCACCCGGACAGAACATATCCAAGAGTTCGCCATTGACGAGGCGCACGGTATCCGTGGGATCGGGTACGATTATTTCATAGGACTCATGTCGCGTGAAGAGCGGCGCCGGATCCTTGAGGTCGCCGTTAACGAGAAATTCACAATCACCGAACACTGGGACACCCTGTTCGCCCTCAGCGTAGGGCAGCACACGCGACAGACGTCCGGCCGCATTGCTACAGCCGAGCAGCAGCTCAAGGATTAGAATCACAGTCACGTAGCACTTCATGGCACTGCGTACGAGGCCGATATGCCACAACCCGCAAGTGCCGCGCATATTCTTATAGGAATACCCGTATCGCATAACGGAATTATCTTGACATTATCGCTATCGTGAAACTACTTGACGCACTTGAGGTTTACAGCCCTCGATTACGCTGTGCAAACTGAACACTTTGCAGAAGATACAATATATTCTAGCCATGGCCAAGAACTAAAGAAATATATAATAAATCCAATACAATAAATGTAATACAGATTCTACAGACAAACGGGGATTGTAAGAAATATATAGATGAAGTCTGTATTATTTGTCGATAATATTCAAAAAGTCACGGACTTATCAAACGACCCTCGTAGCTGACAACTTGTTCGCATTTTATCAGGCACCCTTCCGGCCAAATAGTGTTTACCTTTCAAGTATTATAAATTCCCCTTGAATTGCTCTCATAAACTGAATCAATTAGCGAATGCTTATTATTATTGCAAGCTGTCGCACAAGGTTCTATTATTTTTGGCAGTGCTATAAGTCTTGTGTGTCAATCAGTTCGCAGAATTGCCGATTGGTACTTGAGTAGACTATATATCATCATATGTGTCCTGTCGGTCTCTTTTCTTCTTGTCGCATACTAATTGATGACTGCCCGTTCAGACTGTCAGCTGCAGCCAGCGAGCGAGGCAAATACTTCAAATATTCCATCAAATTCAATGCCAGCAACAGTAAATGAATGACAGATTCGTACGCCACGCACTGAACTGAAGATTGGTTAGAAAAACGACTCGAGCGCTGACTAATTTGCAGCACTGTACGCGCGTATGGATTTTGACAATCCACTGACCACTAAAGAGAGAAGAAACAGCAAAAACAAATCATTAGGTAATTGAATTTAGGCAAATACAACTTGCTGCTGACAGCTGCTGCGCACAGCACGGCCATCAATGAGGTTCAGTGAATACGTGCTCAAAGAAATGTGCATAGTTTTCTGTGGAGTAAAAAGAATTGTTTGTCGATGTCTGCATTCAACTCGAGACATATTTGGTTTATGGTTTGCTTCTATTGAAATTTATGCAAAAACATTCTCGCAAATTCCCATTAATCAGCGTGTTTGGTCCAATTGCAAATTAGACACTTCTGCACATGACAATTTGTGCATAAATTCTGATTTTCAATAATTTATGCTAACTAATTGCAACACATGGCGTATGCGCATTGTGCTCACCAATTAAAAGCGAGTAGCGCAAGCAGGGGGCAGGGGGCAGGCATCTGGCACTTGCCACTCTGTTAATGGCAACCTTAATTATAGTTCTTTTTTTTACGATTTTCACTTCGTTTTCAATTTCGCCGCCCCCTGCGTCCTTGACAGATGGCTGGCGGAGCTGAGGACGCAGCTCAATTAAAAGTGCATTAAGATATCGTAGAACGGATGGGGCAACAAGGTTAAGGCGCCAGCTGTTACCTGATAATTTCTTGCCTGATTGCAGTTACCTAATGAAAGCGCATAATTGGAAAAAATGCGAGAAAACGAAATGAAAAGCGAAACTGCCATAAACGAGATTGCGCATTGTTATAACAGGTTAGCGAAATGCGACCTTGGCATTTGTTGCTCTGCTAATGAGAATATGATATATGTGTGTATGTATGTGCTGTATACATGCATAAGTATATATATATTGTAGTATATACTGAGGGAAACCGCAGGCAAATGAAGTTGTTGTCTATGCAAATAGCTTGACTGAGTTCAGCAGTAATTAACTTCGATATGTTCTATATGCCAACTTGAAGCAGGCCAGGCTGACGTCGGCAAGTTGGAAAGGCGGCTGTGAAATTTTGCATTTTCTTTTTGGCCTGAAGTGAGCTGAAAAGCTCTTGTACGGCGCATAAAACCCCTCGAATAACACTGATACGCCGTGTGGCCAACGCTGTTGATGGCAACAGCGATGGCGGCGCTGAATAAATGAAGAATAAATGTAGATGGTGCAGGGGCTGTTGCTGGCGTTGGCGTTGGCGTGGGCCAGCGAGATTTCTGGCCACTGGCCCCGATGGCCAAACAAGGCGGCTTTCAAGTGCAGCCGGCGCAGCTACGCGGCAACTGCAAAAGACAGCGCCAAAGAGGACAGCACAGCAAAAAGAGCAATGCGTTGTTCTTATTTTCTGCCTTTTTTAATCTTTTTTTGTACAGTTTTTGTTGGTATTAAAAAGGATGTGGCTGAGATGTGTTTTCTTTTTTTTTTCTGCTGCGCCTTTTTTGCCAGGCGTAAGCAATTTTTGCAGCTCTCTTTCTCTTAAGCGAAACATTTTAATTTAAATGTTAAAACGTGACAATAGCGCAGTCACTTGCGGGGGGGGAGGAGGAGGGATATGAGAGTGTCTCATGTCTCATGTCTCATGTGTCGGGATGTCAGTCAACGACACCAGCAGTTACTCAGTTAATACCCTGTAATGAAGGCAATTTGATATTGAAACGAATGTTGAGTTTGCAAATTTATTTTAATGAACAATGTTTAAAATGTAAAACGGGTACATAAATAAATTAATAGACAATAAATAAAGGATCACAGTACGTTAATTCCCGTTTTTATCACAGCAATCTTCTTAAGGCTTTATTTAAAAAGAGATTTTTATCCACGGCACGGCAGAGTATTCTCCTCTTTCGGCTCACGCCCCTGTTCGTCAATCTTGTCGCTGTCATTGTCAGCTTCCGTGTTGCTGTCCGTGTTGTTGCTGTTGCTGCTGCTGCTGTTTGTTGTTATTGCTTGTTATTTGAGTGGATTACCAGCGATGTTGAACGTACATTGTCCGAAGGGACTGGATAAAAAACGGCTCTTAAATTATGCCTGCTCAAAAAGTTGAACGACGCGACGGCGACGCGGGCTCAACGTGCTTTGGATGGGCTCCAGGCTCTGGCCACGAATCCTGTCGGGCTGTGGTAACCACAGCTCAAGTGCCAATTAATAAGTTTTGCCTTTGGTATGCGTTTGAAAAAACAACAACAACAGCAGCAACAACGTGGACAATAAAACGAGAGCCCCTTTTCAACAGGAACCCTTTGGCCGTGTCCTCTGATTGTTGTTGATGTTGTGCAGTCGTTGGTCAGCGTTGTATGCATGAATTATTCAAAGAAAAGGATATTAAAAGCAAATACACACACACACACAGACGAGCATGCATACTCGCACACCCAGAGCACGTGTGTGCATATATGAGCATATATTTTTTATGTGCATCTCACTTGATTTTGTTGTTCTTGCTGCCGACGAAGGATGGCGACGCGCCTGAGTAATTGGAAGTTTTTACTGCCGCCTCGTTTACTTCAATTTCGCGGATGCCTCTCCAGTTTCCATTGCTCTTGTACTCGTTATTGTTCCTCTCCTTCACGTTCTTGCAGCTCCTGCTCCTCTTTTTGTTCTTGTTGTTGTTGACGAAGCAAATTTTAATGAATAATGTGCGGCTTCACACAATGTCGTAAAATATTCATGGTGGCGCAGTTGCTGGAGTTGGAAATTCATGTGAATGTGCTTTAAGAGCAGACAAATTAAAAGGCCAAAACTTTTCAGACAACACGCAGCATAGCATACTTTTTGGAGGAACCCTTAAAGAGGGAATTCCACAGATCTCTCCACTTTATAGTCTTGTATTGTGCAGGTCTTGTGCTCTCAAATAATTCAAGGATATTAATGGGATCCTAAATTGCTTCAGTTGTTGCAGTTCAATTAGCATATCTGCTCTCTGTGATGCGCCGCATACAAATGCATAATAAGTTGCTCGTGTAATGTATATAATATGATAACAGGCTTGTCTCAAGTGCATTGTTGCCATTGTTGTGAGCTGCTTCTTGCCGCTTGCCGCCTGCCTGTTGCTGTTTTTCTTTCACTTCAGAGCAAGAGCTCGTCGCTTCACTTTCCGGCTTCAGCTTTTCCACTGTGCACAAAAGGAAATTTTTCAGCAACAATGTCTGTTGATTTTCACTTTACTATGCAGCAACAAGGGCTGCTTCTGCCTCTGCTCCTGCTCCAGCTCTGATGCTGCACCAGTTCTTCTTGTTGGTGGTGTTGTCGTTGTCGTTGACTGTGTGCGTTATCGTTACCGTTGTTATCTGTAATGTTGCTGTTGTTGTGCTCGCTGCAACGTTTAATTCAATGTAAATGTGTTAAAGCGTGCCCGGCATGCAGAAAAACAGCACAACATTTTAAATTGAAACAAATAAGCGATGGCATTTCCAACTGATGGAGGGAGTTCTCTCCTCCTTTCCTGCACTCTTCACTGGACACTCACGCTGGCGGGCAATCATCATTATACATTATTTTACTCGCATGACGTCGCTCCAAGAACAAGACGACTGTTAAATGTACTCATTTAATTTGATTTTAATTCCCACTGGCTGCAGACAGTGGCAAATGAAATTGATTTCCGACCAATAATCAATCGCATTGCTATCAAGTTGAAGCTCAACGGCTCAGTTGCAGCATTGTTCGTATAAGCCAATTGCAGATGGATTCAAATGATTGTTTTGTGGCCAATCGCCTTATTGAAATGTGTGTGCTGAAATGAGTATTCAATGATATAAGACTATTGTTTATTTATAGTTGAATACTTACCAAATATTCATAGCTTCCAATTGTCGTCCTCAAATGGTGATGAGTGAAGAACTGAATTGCGAAACGATAATTGCTGCAGATAAAACAATTATTAATTATAGTCTATATATATATACTATGATTATCATTCTGCTTACATCAATTGATGCTGTAGAGAAGGTGGCGGGCGTTTCCAGCTGCAGTGGCTGCTGTGCTGATGCTGATCTGATGCCGTACAGCAATTTGCAGACATCATTAATAAAATTTGTGCCGAGATATCCCGATGCAATGCGCAGCACCTGCAGCTGGCGGCATTTGCTTAACACTCTCAGCAAGGCATCCGAAATATCGGCACGGCTGGACATCCACAGGCAGAGCTTCTGTAGTTGTGTTAGCTGTGCCAGCATTTCCACACACTCAGCTGTCGAGCAGAAGCATTTCAACTGCTGCAGCTCACTCAGGCGAACAATTTGCAGCAACTCCTCTGTACTGAGCGTGCCTCCATCGATTTCCAGGCACTGGAGCTGCGGTCGCAAAGCCAAAACTGTCAGTAGTGGCACAAACGAATCCTTGCGACGAATGCCGAAATGGATCAATGTCCTTAGTTTGGGCAGCTTAGACAGCGGCTGATAGGCTGCCGCTTCTGCCATCATGCCGAACTTCAGCGTCTCCAGGTTACCACAATGGGACACAATGTCTTTCAGGTTACCCTGAACACAGTCGTAGCCGAGCTGCAGGATGCGTAGATTGCGATTTGATTTACAGCATTTGACCAGAGTTGAAGAGCATATTTTCTTAACCTGCAGATGCAGTTCCTCCACATGAATTAGCATGCACAAGTTCTCAAAGGTCCAATCTGCAAAGTAGATAATATTATTTCTAAATAAAATAATACTTCTGTTAAACTTACCATCCTGGACATGTAACTCTAAAATAGTCAGTTCCTTTAGATTCCTCACTGCAGCTAAGATCTGCTCAATTGGTTTCGCAATTGAGGTGGTTAGGTTTATCTTTTGTTTGACCACCAGCCGCCTCAAGCTAACCATGCCCTCTAAAGCAGAGCACATTACAGCGAAACACACGAGTGGCGTCTCGCAGCCATGACTTCGATATATGCGAGCAGTATTGAAGTGATCCAGATCGATGATAAGTGTCTCCACGGTCTCACGGCATATGCAGAACTCGATCAGTTGTCGTCTCTTGCAGCACTCGTCAATGCTAAATTGACGATTGCGTTTGCCGGCGCGCGCAATAAAAACATTGCGAAAGCGAGTACAGACCTGCGCAAAATTATTATGGTCCTCAATTGACAATTCACTGAGTATGTGATCAAGGCAATCGTCATTTAAATCCAGAATATTCATTGTGCGAGCGAACGCGTTGTGTTCCACAGCCGGCAATCTGAACTACTGCAAACGTAAATAAAAACAAGCGCAGTGGCAATCTAAAGCAACGTGTCCCAAACCCATGAGTAATCATTAATTTCTATATATAAACAACAGATAAGATATATACATACACGTCGTACGACAAACAGGTTTAAACACGCGGGGAAACTTACCTTACACAACTTGCATTGCTGGCGAGTTGTAAACAAACACGTAGTGCATGCATATTATTGTATTGTATAATATTTCACAAATCGTGTAATTAATTGCACACAATTTGAAATGTTCAACTGTTATTTCGGCACACTTAAAATTCAATAACAAAACAATAAGTACTGCACGCCGAAAGATATCGCACACGCACTCTCTATCGATATATCGATTGTCACATATCGTAGACGAATAAAAGAAACGTTTTTTTGTGCATAAATAATTATTCAACACATGCATACAAATCTAGACGAACGCTCGTAATTCACCCCGTCACTAAGATACCCTTCGTACAGTTTTGAAAAAGAGTTTAATGAACTACTAGCAACGACAGAGTAAGAATATATATTCTTCGGGAGTCTGCTACACTTCCTTTTGCCTGTTATACGAGTAAACATTTTTAAATTTATTAAAAACGTGAGATTTTAAAAACATTAAACAAATTATACTTTATATTAAATATATTTAAGTTAAAACTTCTTATTATTGGAGTCCACTCCGCAACCTTTAAGTAACTCATTTATATTTTCTTTCAACGCGATTTTTCAATGGCTTGACTTTTGACGCTGATGCCGTATTCAGGTAATTGGCTCCCAAGCGGAATGTTCCCCGCACAACATCATACGTAGGTCCAATTTTTTTTATTTTACAATTGGTTTTCGTTGGTCCTCTTAGTTTCTTCAACTGAGAAGACCCAGATGTTAACTGTTTCTCACCAGTCCTTGCATTAGCAGGACGGCATGAAACTGATCGAAACACTTTTGGGAGGATTCTTCGAGGAGGAAATAGCGGTGTCTTTTTATCAGAGGATTTTCCACCAGCTTTCCGGTATTCATCAAATAAATCATTACGAAGGCATCGAAAAGTGATTGCCTTCAAGGGATTGTTTATTGATGATGATTCCGCATTCACTTTATCGCTGCCCCCATAAGAGTTCGGAGACGTTAAGAAATTAATCGGATTTTTTGGCAACTTGTTTACTGACTTGGTCGAACTATTTAATGGTCCCGATTTATTGACGAATATAATGTTCTTCATAATAATTCCATTTCCTTTAAGAACAGGCATGAACAACTGTGCTTCTCGACCTGGACATTCTACTAGTAGAACATTACCATCCATCAGAAATTTCATGGAGAATTTGGAGGGACTAACTTTCCTTACACTCATATCGGATTAGCCAAATTGTAAAATTCGTTTCCTAAAATACAAAAATTTTACATTAAAAAGAAGTGAACAAAATTTGAATATCTACAATACAACTGATTTGGTTTATCTAAAATTTGAAGTTCATTGCTGATGTCACATGATAATATAAGTAAGAAATCTAAATTCGAGTGTGCTCGATTAAAACTTGAGTAAAACTATTTTCATTACATATGCATGAATTACAGGCGGACGTTTTATAAATTTAACTCTCTGCATATTCTTTATGGGGTAGGAGACATCTGCTCTAGCCTGTTATATATACATACATATATATTGTTTGTTACCACAAGGTTCTAATACCATTCTTCTCTAGGCTTTTTAGTTTTTCATTCTTGTTAATAATCAGCTCAAATCGAAGCCAGCAAAATAATTTAAGCCACAACTTTCTTTAGATGATCACTATCTGCACCTATCCAATATACAAATTGAACTGATAATAAAACAAGAATTTATTTAAGTCAACTTTTTTTTATTTTCCGAGCGGCTCTGCTTATTTTCTGCCGTATATCGTTTACGTTTATGGTAACATGGTTTCAATAGATTTTCAAAATTGCGCGAAGGGTATCTATCTGTTTGGTGCTCTCGACAGAAGCTTTTGTTATTTGTTAAAGTTGGGCGTGGGATGGATTTCTCAGTTTTTGTTGCTATAAGATTGGATAGGCAGTTGGCTTGAGCGTGCAGAGCTGTCAGTAATGCTGCATTTTGGGACGTGTTTGACAGACTTTTAAGTTTCAGTTTTTTTCTTGGACTTGAGCCGTTATGTTGTATCAGAGCGGTGGGTAAGACGCTCTTCATGACAAGGCAATGACTGTGAATATGAGGCATAAATATCTCAGACTCATAGCCATTGCATTCTACAAGCAGGACGTGTCCACTCGCAATGAGCTTCATTTTGAATTGCGCTTTCGACGTGTTTGCAGGACTGGAACCTGACAAGTTCACCCTTTTAAGCCGTCCATTCCAATTCTTGTGATACGTAATACCTTTTGTTCGAAGCAGAGATGTATCTAATTTAAGGGTATATGCATTCGACAGGATTGATCTTTCGCTAATGACATTGTTCAGAACAATACGATGTTGATGTAATTGTGGGATAAAGATCTCCGATTCCAATCCACGCGCTTCCACCAAGACCACATTTCCGCCAGCTAGCAGCTTCAATTTGATGTTGTTAACGTCTGCAGAGGTATCTGAGAACTCGGGCATTCTAGACTCGATAATGATCAATGCACAATTGTGTAGATACTGATGAAAGTAAAATTTGGTATTCACTTTAAAGGTTAAAATATATTTTTATTCTTGATAACAAGAAATTGAAAATTTTGACAACTGACAAACATGATGATACAAAAATTCTACTTGATTGTTTAAAATTTTAATACATTTATAGTGGATACGAGCAGACATTTCTTTAAAGTTTCAGTTCAGTGTTATCTTGCAGCCATAAGAATTTCTCTGGGTTAACCCACGAACACCCCTTTAATATCTCTTTGGGGCAGAACCACCCACCAAGCCACCGAATTTAATGGCCCCAATTCGCGTCAGTTTTCCACAAAGCAACCAATAAAGAAAACCGCAAGCCGCAGCCACAGCCACGTTAGACTATCAGCGATGTACCAGAATCGAATAGCAAGCATTTTTCCTAATTGTATCAAAGAGCGGGCGAATTTATGGCCCCAACTATTAAATGTCCGAGTTCTCTGGCCCTGCACCGTCTGTGTTTTATGTGTGTAACAGAGAGAGAGAGGGAAAGCGAGGAAAGACAGAGAGAGAGAGTCAGAAGGTAGCAAAAATTGTAAAAAACAAAGGAGGAATCGAGGAGCAACCACTTTCGGTTGGTCAGAATTGTTTCAGTGTGCCGTGGGGTCGCTTGCCCAGCTCAGCGAATTATAAAAAATTCAATTATAAGCTTTTATAATGGCATGGATGGGTTCGGTTACACCTGGTGCCTTTTTTTTATCGCATTTTACACCGTTCACCGGTACAGGATAATGCATTTTGTCTCAGTGATTCTGATAGCTTTGCGCCGTAGTTCTGCCACCGGCGGAAATCAATTGGCGGCTTTTAAGCTAAAATTACCCAAGTTTGTAAGGGAATTCGGCGAATCTGCCAAGCACAATTTGGGTATACGTTGTATACTGTACAATTTTAATGAATACTTGGGAATTTTAGATTGCTTTCCCAGTGACTGACAAGATTTCCGGCATCTTCAAGACTTTCCGTCTTCTTTTCTTTTTCTCGAAAAAAGGTGATAAAAATTGATTTGTTGTGTTTGACATGCATTTGATTTGTACTTTCTCCAAAGGGATTGACGTTCATTTGCAACTATCCCCGTGGTAAAGGGTGCCCGGACATTATTTCAGCGCTTGTCGTCTGGCCGAGTGATTCAATCTGACAAGAGCCGAAAATAAAGTAGGCTCAATGTGTAAAAGAGTTGACAGCAATGTGTTGGAGGTGCCACGTCCAGCGGCAATTGCCACACACTCACACACACACTTACTCGGAAATATATTATTATATATTCTGGTTTCACTCAAATCGCCTCAAAGACAGGCGAATAAGCAGAAAATTTGCATAAGAAAGTGTGAAACTGACTCCCTACTATGGTTGTGTGTGTATGTGTGAGAGTTTTCCATAAGCCGTTTTTGCAGTTTTTGACAAATGACTTAAAGCCTTTAGGGTATACATCTTTGAGAAGGGTTAAAGTAATTTGTTGGGACTGTTAAATATTGAATGCGAACCCAGCACAAGGACACAAAAACAAATGCATAATAAAAATGAAATATTTTTAAACAAGCACGAACTGCCCTTCACTCTGCTCACTCTGCCTCTCCCATCCACTCTGCTTATAATTTTGGTTCTTCGCTAAAGACTGTCCAAGTGGAAATATGAAATATTTGTGTATAGGGAGAATTTATATGTGTCCCAAAAGTGACAATCAAACTTGTATAAACAAGTAAATATCTGGTGTAGAAAAATCAACTAATGCAATATTACATATTACTTTATTATATACTTAGAATAATACATTGATAAATATTACATATAAACCTGTTTGCGTTTATTGTAAATACTATTAAATTATAGATGAAAAAATTGTAGACACATTCTTGCATTCTTGTAGTACTTTTCTAACTCAGTTTTTCAGTGCTGAAAAGTTACATGTATGAACTTATCGATAACTATCGTAACTACGCTACCAGAATTAAGAACTTTATTATGGGAGTAATTTAACTTTAAAATATTATTGAAAATGCAATTTTTTATTCATTAACTACATGTACATTTAAGTGATATTATGCCACTCAGTTGTGTCTGTTCAATTGCCTGAGGATATTACTTTACTGTAAATTAATAAGATGTTCATTTCACACATAAAACAGAAATACTCTTGTATCTGTAAAGTTCTTAGAGGGCTCTACTTTCACATGATGGACTACAGAATACTATGCATACTGTTCTTGCAGATAGTTCAATCGATTTATATATTCACATATGATAAATCTGTCAACTATGGGATTTAATTAGCCCCATTTTGAAGCAGCAGTCGTACAGGGTAGATGCTGGCAAACGAGCAAGTTTCATGCACAGTTTCATTTTGGTTTTATTGCGGCAACTTGGCCTGATGACAATGGCGGTCGAGGTGTGCGTTTAATCCGGAAACTTATTTATGTATGTACATAAGTAGCATGTATGCTGTATGTGTATAAGTGTGTTCGCTTGTGTTTGTGTGTGCGTGCGCATGTGTCTTTCCGGTCGTTGGTCTGACGCATTTCTCGCATGTGTAATCGGACTGAGAGACGAGACGGACGCTTTCTTATGACACGACCGCGCACACTTTCACTTTACATAAGCCCTTTGTAGTGCTTACAGCCTGACACCCTCAATCGCCTTGTGTGCGGAGTGTGTGTGTGCGTGTGGCTGTAAGAGTATGTGTGTTGACAAACACTTGATAATTCCCTGCATACACGCACTTTGCCAGAGCTCTGCTCGCATACTCTTATACTCGATAAGTAAGTACGAGTATCTGCAAGATAATCTTACGTTGCGACTGAGCATTTTGCAGGACCTTCCTTCAGGCTGCTGCCAGTGTGTGTTAGTGTGTGCGTGTGTGTGTGGCTGCCCGCAAGGGTCTCTTGAATTATTTTAAATTGTTTCTGCCATGCATTTTGATCGACTTTTTATGTATTCATATGCGTGCGCATCTACGCTACCAAGAAATAAAATGTAAATGAAAATAAAAATAAAATAAAACACAATAATGGCCCCCTTCGTTTGCATTTGCCAAAGGGCCATAAACTGTGATTTAGCGTCTGCGATTCGGGTTTCTATCAGCATTTAATCTGGCAGATGGTTAAGTGACCGACTTAATGGGTTGCGGCTCGCTAGGCATGCTGATTCTCTCAGATTTATATGTATTGCATGCAAACTGAATCAAAGAAGAGATACTAACACTGTGAAATGTTGGGTTAAAGCCGAAACAGGTGAAAAGTAACATTTATTAACTTCAAATTGAATTATGTAAGTTATTCAATTGAATTACACAAAACTGATATTAAATCAAACTTAGTTTCAGTCGCAATCTTTCAATATTTGAGATGCTCGTACATTTCCTTTCCTTTCACTTTTCCATTTCCGTTTCCGGCCGCTGAGCGTTTGTTTTGTGGTTGATGATGAGCACTTGCTGTGCTAATTTAATTAACGTGCAAATGCCTGAAATTACTTTCTGAAAAGTTTCTCTGTTTATTCTGCCTGGCTGCAGGCCTTTTGAGGTGAAAGGAGGAGAAGGCTTCGCGACCTCTCGCCAGCCCGTAGATCAAAGCTGCCTTCGTGCTGTGCTCTGCAATGTATCTCGGCGTGGCTGCGTATGTATTTGTGTATGTGATTTGTGTCTGCTCTGTCAGCAGGTGTGCCAACGCGTGTGTGAGTGTGTATGAGTGTGTGTGTGAGCCCACCTCGGTTTTTATAAAGTAGGTCAGTAGTTGTGCGATGCCAATAAAACTTAATGCGTCCGTGTGTGAATGGCGTACGGAATGCCAGTATTTGCACCAGCTTGTTGATATTTTTTAATATTTATGGAATTTTTAAATGACAGTTAAGAGTAGTTACATACATATTTAACATTTAAGCAGAATACCGTTGCATCCAAATGGTATCAAATCATTTTTAAACCTAACCACGCGAGTAAATGGCAAAATGGGCAAACCTCTGCAGTCAGTTATACCTAAAATATGACTGAGATTAGATTGATCTATCTGCAGATAAGTATCTTACTTATACTTACCATATATATCTGAAGAGATTACAAACAAGCGCAGAGCTCCAAGGTGCACTCCAAAGTTATAATCAATATAGTATATTGCCCTCATTCTAAACTTGATAATCCGCTGCTGGCAGCGTTATATAAAAAACTTCAAAGTAAAAATTCTAAAAATAAAAGTACAGATGATATCACAGTGAGCAGAATGAGAATACGGTATTCAATTATGCTAAACTTCGAACTGTTAATTAAATCTGTCAGAAACAATTTCATTAAGGAGCCACAAACACTTTATAATTAGAAAATGCTAAGCGAAAGACGATGGAATAAAAAATTAAAATTATTCACGTGTTCGCCTTGAGGCATTTCTTTGAGATACTCTTAAATTATAGACGAAATTCGTTTGGCTATTGTCTTGGCTAAGACAATAAAATACACCCTATTTATATTACAGGGTATAAACAATTCAAGTGCAAACAATACGATTGCGTTGCTCAACAAACAGACAGACAAATGAAATGCCCACGCAACAAAATAGCAACTGTCGGGACTCTGTCGGAAGGACATCAAGCGAAAGCGCTGAAAGCCTTCGACGAGATGCGAGCTGAGCCAGCCAGGATGAGCCGGGCAGCCGGATGGGGAGGTAAGGATGGTCAGGAAAGCGGCCAGGCAACGGCAATGCATTGTGTGGCCAACTGAAAAGTTGACAACAACGGAAATTATTGTTTCTATTCTTATTTGCCACCATCGCACCCGACAGTCTTGTGCTGCTCAGCCAAGATTATGGCAAACATTGCCAAGTTCTCTCTACAGAACTCCAGCACTTTCAAGTCTTAAAGCTTTGAAACGACGACATTTATTTCTGATTAGTTTTAAGATGAATCGAAAATTAAATTGGAAACACAAGAGCAAAGAGCAATGAAACTAAGTACAATACAAATGATTTATAAAAACTACAATAAAATACTTTAAAACTAACCGTATCATAAAAAAAAAAGATTCATCGCTGGCTGTTGAAAACTTTGTTCCACTTAAAGTTGCCACAACATTTATTGGTTCGTATCTGTGGCATGGCCACGCTCAATATCTCATATCTATTATTATAGCTTATGGAAACTTCGGCTGAAGTGCGATAATAAAAACGAGAAGCATAAGTAAAATTTCGGTCATGAAAACCAACTGCAGCGATAACGATTTAGGGAGGAACTTTAAATTGTGCTCGACTTTAATTAACTTGCAGTACACAGAGAGAAAAGTGCACAACGAATTGCTCATGTTGTGGTTTATGTTGTTGTTCTTTTTTTGTTGCTGTTGTTGTGCAGAAGATTTTCTTGGTAATTGCATTGTTTGACAAAGAAGCAACTGTGCTGCGACCTTTTGACAGTTTATAGTCTTCTCTGTCTCAGTGCCTGTGTGTGTGTGTGTGCGTGTGCCCGAGGGCAAAACTTTTCGTAAGCCTTGTTGACTCCTTGAACTTAGCCGACAGCCTGCAGATGATGTAGATCTTTGGCAGAAGGGTATTTTTGAAGAAATTTTTGAATTTTGTGCAAAATTTCTTTGACATTTCATGCAAACTTGCTGAAGTGTTTCAATTAAAACTTGAGAACTTGTTGACATTTATCGAACACTGTGCGACACAGACGCACACCAGCAGACTGCTGTTGTTCTTCCAAGTACTTGTCACACACACACACACCTCAGACAGAGAGATAAACACACTGGCACACAGTTGCAAGCTGGCTTAGCATTAGGTGTACTCAGTGACAGCTTCTCAGCGCAACAAAAAGACATTGACTGTTCTACTTAATGTCATTGTTAAGGCAAGGACTTCTCTGCATTGAGCTGCATTGCTTAGGATGCCTGTCACTCAAGTGGCTTGCAGTACACCGAAAGGATTTGCAGTTCTCTCATCAAGTTTGTTCATCGAATTCCACTCGAAGTCAATAACGAAATCAAGTACGAGTAATCCACTTTATGCAGACTAAAGTTTTTCCTCTTAAACACTCGTTGGATTCTCAATTAATGCAATTTTCATATTATTATTATTCACATTATTTGTGCACTCGGGTTGGGCGTGCCCCAAACAATAACTTGGTAAACAATGTGGCAATTGTTTTGTTTATGCTAATACGATGATTTGTAATTGAATTTTCAAAAACTGTTTGCTCGCAAATTAATTAAATGAATATGCTAAATGAATGTAGAGGTTTTTTCATTATACCCTATATTTAAATATTGCATACAAATGGGTGTTATAGAACTCTACAAGTGACATAGATACTGTGTTATTATTGCCATTAACATTAGAGGGAAACTTAGTGTCACAATCTTCTATCTTGCGCATTTTAATTGGGTTTTGCGGCACAATAGAATTCTAATTAATTCAACAGACTTGTCAGTTGAAACATTAACAAGTTGTTTAGTTAATGGAAAGTAGATTTATATCCAAAGTGGCTACACTATTGAACATGACAAGGGTTCGCTATCATGGTTTTTTATCAAACAAACTTAAGGGCGAGCCCTAATTCAACTATTAGACGCGCTCTCTCACGCACTAATTGCACGGAAATTGATATTTTCCCTCGAGCTGAAGCTGAAGCTGAATCTTTGTTACACATTCCAGCCCAAAATCGTTTTGTTCCTGCTAAACTAGACATATATAATCCAATTAATGTACAAGGACGACGCGTCGCTCCTTTTGAGACTTAATTGCTTTACGGCAAAGGTAAAGGAAAGACAGACAAGGGCAACAGGAAACGGGTAACGGGTAAGGTATCGCCATCTAGGTCTGAGTGCTTGTGCCCGGTTTGAAGTTTCACTCACAGTTGACTATATAAAACGGCTAATTGGTTTTCCAGAAGGGCAAACTAATTGGCATGTGGCTGACGGCCAATCAGACAGTCTAATTGAATGTGCTCCAAAGGGTTCGAAATCTATTTCACTTCAACTATGTCATGGAAAGGTACAAAAGATATCTTATCTGTGTCGCATGGCTCTGAAATGTTAAACACTCATCTGTTGTACATTTATGCCCTATACATTTTAATAAATATGTAAAAGTTATGCACAAAACACAAGAGAACTAAATAGGTAGTAAGTTAGTTGAGAGCTAGCTGATAATATTAATTTAACATTTTTTGAAAAGCTTTAATTGATTTATTTATATTTTTAATATTAAATTCATACATCCAATTTCACATTATATACTTTACATACATCTAAGGTATTTTCTTTCCAGATGGTTTATTACAGTCGCTCTGGGTTGATAAGTTCTCGAACTGCACCTTGTCATAGACATTGTGTGCTTAGGTCTACTAAGAATATAGTCCCAATACATGCGTCGATGCAGTTTTAATATAAGTTACATACATAAAAAACTCTGAATAGTTGATTGTGGATATTAATGAGATTTTTCAACATATTATGTAGATATTTTCAATTGTGCGCAATTAACGAAGCGACAAGTTAAACTTTATAAATTTGCCCATGTCATTTTTTAATTAACTGTATAAATATTTACGCCGTGTGTCAAGCAAAATAATATTTAATATTCGAATTTACTACATAAATAGTTGGAACTTTGCCCCCTGTGTGGCGGTCAAACATGTGAGCTGTGCACACTTGTAATGCATTTTAATAAACTTTATGAAAATTCCACAGTGTGCGGGTGTGTGTGTGTGTAGGTGTGTGCGGCGCTTCAGCAACCAGTACAGCATAAATAAAAGACTAACCAGATTGCAGGGTAAAAATGAAAATGCACAGACAACAGCAAATGAAAATTTATGTGCTGAAATGCGAGTTAATTAATAATAAAATCGAAAATAAAACAATCTACAGAGAGAAGAGGCTGTAAAGCAGACTCTCTCCGATGATGCAGTATGTAATTTAGCTTAAGTGCTTAAGCTAATTGAATATTCGCATCTTTAATGCGCAAACCGAGTCGAGAGTCGATCAACTATTTCTATATCATTTATAAGGCTTGTACACGCATGTGCGTGTGTGTGTTTGTGCAGCAGCTGCAACTAAGCCGAAACAACAGACAAACATTAAGGAATTGTGTCGGAAAAGTGCTGACATTGTCTGATTGGCAATTGAAATTGAAGCTCACCAGACCGCAATACAAAGTGCAATGTAGTTAGATTGAAATAGGACTTGGCCAGTTCTTTGGACCATTGTTTGGCTTTGAGCTTTCAGCTTTGCTTTGCTTCACTTTACTCCGATCTGAACTGATTTGCAGTGCAGTTTGTGGTTCGATGTATCCATGGGAATCTGCTTTGTATTTGTTGAGCACTCAACGACAAGCACTTTAGCAATTTATTGTACTCGCTGGCATATTTAATTGCCAGAGCCAACCGAGTCGACAGACCTGACAGACCTGACAAATTATGCCAATGTGGCCAGGACGCTAATGCACTGGCCCTAAATAATTGAACGGGTATTGTGTCTGGGCTTTCGGGGCGTAAATAAAACACACACACACACACACACATGTGGCTGTCGGCTGTTGTTTGGTTTCGTTCACGCAACTGACACAGTGCGTATACGCAATTTGCATATAACGCATCCGCCCCGTGGCACGCTCAACACGCCACACCTGCTACCTTTTGTCTATTAGATGCCAATTTCAATTTGCACTCGACGAAAAATGCCAATTGCCAACGAGGTGCGCCTGAAGAGTTGCCAACTAGCAACTCTCTTCAAATACCTTAAAGGAAACGAAATCTATTGAAACTTCTTTGTCGCCCCGCACAGCATTCGCTTATGCGTAATTTATTTAATTATTACTTAAGCCGCAGAGCAGCTGACAAAATGTCTTCTCGCTCAAATTCCACTCAATTGCATTTACGAGAAAATAAACACCTGTCTTTGACTATGTGTGCCGCGCCCTCGCCGCCCCCACGAACAATTTGTCTCAGCTGAAAATCACGACATGCAAATTGCAAATTCATTCGGTTTGTATTGCAAATTCAAAGGTAAATAAATAAATAATTTCATTTACACTGCCTTAAGCAATAATATCGAACACAAAGCAAATTCCTGACACGGAGTGTTAACTGCAAACTGCAGAAAATGAGAAAATTCGTGTCACCAGCTGCGAAACGAGTGCAATAAAATGTCATTAAGCTTATTTTATTTATTATAATATTTAAAATGCAAATTTACTGGCATGAAACTAATCGCCCAATTACTGACAGCATGAATAATGTTAAGTTTATTTAAGAAATAAATTGTCTGAATGAGGCGACTTAAAGACGATGCAAAGTTGATTTAACAAAGCATTTCATAGCGTAAATGAGTAAATGAATAAAATGTCACAGATCATAGACTATTCTATTCAATTATTATAAAAGGTCTTTAGATTTATAAATTTCATATTGTTCCGAATGAAAACACTTGGCTCTATGAAAAGAAATGAAGAAATAATATATAAATTACGAGTATATTGCTACGCATTGAATCATTCCCCCTCCACACACACACACACACACACACACACACATGCCGACATCTGGCCGTAAACCCTTTCGAACAACCATTTCCACACAGAATTTAACACATTTCCATGTGCTCGAGGACTCAGCTGAAGGCAATAATTCTTGTGCTCACCTGGCCAGGGTTGCCGAGTGTTGAATGGAAATTGCGTTGCGCTGTGCGAAATGGAGCACAAAGGAACAGCAGGGAGGGAGGCAGGCTGCCTGAAGGGAATGGGGAGGGGGAGAGGATGCAAACTGTTGCGGTAGCTGCCGCTGGTGATTAACTGTAAACTGAGCTGCCGGCCATCATTAAGTTCAGCGCACACACATACACACACACACACACACAATTCAAGGATGCGACTTTTAATGCAGAACTTAAAGCGACGTTAAAGTTAGTTAAAGTACTTGCAGAGACGAGCAAAGTGAAACTGGCAGCTGCACTTCATTTGCAGGCAGGCAAGCTCATTTGTGTGTTTCCTCTCGGGCGCGTATTTTTCTTCTTTTCTTTTCTCTCTCTTTCTTCTTATTTACGTAGGCGTGTCCGGGCTGTAAAGGAATATGCGAAAACTTTCTGTATTGTTGTTTCTTAACTTGGTTTCTCTCCCTCTCTCTCTCTCTCTACCTGTCTCGCTCCTTTTTGCTGTACATCGCGTGTAATCTACTCAAAGCAAATAAATTTTTAATGTTGACTAATGTAGAAAATGTGCACTGAAATTTACCTGGCTCTGGCCATCATTCATAACTAAGCCAACGCAGCAACCAAGGATGCGCCTGTAAATTGCAACAGGCGCAGCGTGCAGCGAGGAAATTGAAAATGTAGAAAGAGACATAGCAGATTGGTCTCTTGTATTACTCTGCTGTTTCACATAATTACATGAACAACGAATCAGCACAAGAAAATTAGAGAGACAATTGCATCAAGTCATTAAGAATACTTTGCAAACAAACAACTCGTCAAATGTTAAAGTGAAATACTGCCAAATAATCAAAGTAAAGTTAAGTGAAAACAATAGCCAAAACTCATAACGAGACAAATAGATGGCAGGAAAAGGAAGACAGAAGGGGAGAGGAGGGGGAAAAGGGTGCTGGGCAGCTGGAAACAGAAAACTGGCCAAACATTAACGAGCATCAGCGAAAAACTTGCAACTTGCAGCTTGGCCGCCAGTGGAAATATAGAGAACTTGTAACTGGGAGGGGGCTTGTGGGGTGTGGCAAATGAGGGGGTTGCTTTTGCTATTTGCATTGTTTGCAAAATGCTTCAAGTAAATTATGCAGAATTGCAACAACAGTGGCAAAAAGTAAAAGTTAAGCGCACAACAAAATGGAATTTACACTGGCTTTCTCTACTTTCTACTTTCCACAAGCACTTTTCGTGTGATGTCTTTGTAGCTGCTGCTGCCGTCGCTGCCACTGCTGCTGCTGCTGCTGCTGGTGCTGTTTTTAATAAACTTAATAACTTTGCAATTTGTTGCTGCAATCAGCGAAGGACAGGACAAACAGCAGCCCAAATTGCCACAGCAGAGGCATGCAAATGGTCGCCCTGCTGCCCCACGACAGGCGACACATGGCGAACACTTAATTTCGTTACAAATTATGCAGGCGACACGCCATCAAATTAATTTCAAGCAAACATTGCCCACAAACTTGCTCGAAATTTACATGAAAATCATTTCGATGCAGCATGAAGCGAATGTTATTAAGAAATGCACAATTATGAAGAACATTATACTTATAAATGAGTTGGTTAGCTTAACTACAAAGTAAATACATAAGTAGATAAAGAGAGAGTTCCTTGTGATAATACTTTGATTGAACTTTTCTTAAACGCCTTTTCGACTTCTCCCTCTCAAGTTTTCTCACATCTTTAAACTTCGTCTCTTCTTAATCATTGACTTCATCTCTCTTGCTTTTTATACCCGCTACCCATACAGGTAGAATCAGCTGATAATTTTACAGTCATGGCTTTCTCTTTTACTTTCCTGCAAAAACAAATGTTGAGCGCATGAAACCTAAATTGAATTCAAAATTAAAGCAACTTTTGATGCGTTAAATATTTACCAAAGCGCAAATGAAGATGAAGTTGGTCATGTGGGTTGCCCTAAATAAACATGTGCGGCAGGTAAGGGTCAGCGAACAAATTGAATTTGCGCGTAAAGCCAAACAGCATAACAAATAGATGATACGCGCACGTCATGTGGTCAACGTAAGCCAGAATGCAGACCAGGCCAGAGCAGCAGAGAGAGTTCATCACGCCAGGACAGCACTGACAACGCACACAGAGGCCAGTTGATAGCCGAAGACAGTGGACAAAAAAGAAAATCACTCACTGAACCAGTCAACGAGGCCAGACCAGCTGAACGACGCTCTGATATTTGGCATGCGTGACGTTAGTCTGGCCTAAAGCAAGACCACAGCTGCTGCTGCTAACCAAATCCCGACACAGACTAGCAACAACAACAACAACAGCATTTGGGAAGAGGGAGACGTGTAGGACGCAGGCCGTAGGAGTTATCTGGATACGAGTTTGATGTCGCCACAGATGACAGTTAACAGTAAGCAGCGTGCAAGGTAAATAAATCAAACAAAAATGGCGGCTTTAGCTACGTGACGCGGCCGGCCAAGAGCAGAGCCATAGCCATAGATCCAAGTTTGACTGATTGTCGGGCGGCTGCTTGTGACACATAGTCGCAGCCAGGAGCAACTGACTCCTCGAGCTGTGCGTGACACAAATTGCAGACCAGTTAAAGACCACAAGCAGAGCACAGGATGCGATACGAGCCTGACCAGCTGCACTGACAAATGGTAACCTGTTAGGTGTCTCTCCATCCTGTCAATGTCCTTCGATGACATGCTCTGGCCGGCAGCTAAGGCAAGTCAACTGTCGCTCCGTGTTGACATCTATGGCAAGGTTGTTCAATCTACTAACGTTGATAAAATAAATAATATTATTTAAGCATAGCCAAATAATAGGCCCATTCATTTGGCAGGCAACATGCAATACATACAGTTAAGATAACGCCAATGTGGCATTTGACCTCGCCTGACCTGCTGCCAACTGGCAACTGGCAACCAACAACGGGCACAAGCTGACCCCGAGGCCACTGATGTACAATGCATGTGCATGCGATTCCGTTCGGGTGCCTGCAACTGCGGCAGTGTGTAATAAGGCTGCATATATTATGGCATATATATTGTGCCATATATTAGAGGCTTGCCCTGCAGCTCCTGTCCCCCGCCGCCTCTTCCGCTCCCTCTCCCAGTGATGGTCCTGCTCTCTGCGCCAAGTTGAGACTCCGCAGGCCGCATGCCGCAGCAGACCAGGGCGACCATTGGCGCGGTCCTTGTTCTGGTTGTTGCAGTTGTTTGCCTTGCGGTGATCACTCAATTTGAATTAATTTGCGGCTGTCATCCAACCCAAAATTAGTTTATGCTGATTTGCATAAACGCAAATGGAAACTTTGCGGGCATTCGACCGTTGTGGCTCCATTGTGGCTAGACTGCGGCTGCGGCTGCGGCTACCTGGCAACAACAATAAGCATAATAATCGAAATATGGCGTCCCTCTGTGGCGTCTTACTTTAATAGTCTGACAACAACAAATTGCACTTTGAATTTTGCAGTTATCTGTCTATTTGTTTTCTTATTCGTTGCAAAAGCGCATTGCAAAATACTACTCATCCCGTAACAAACACTTTACAACACTGCTTTTGCACTTTTTCCTATTTGTTTGGAATCAGTGTGACCAGTTGACTCGATCAGTAGAATCACTAACATATGGAGTACTCAAACAGCTGAATCTACTCATCTGATGCACTGCGGAGACTGGGACCCCTGAAGACGAAGTGTTTCATGAGTAAGCGATCGGCTCTCTTCGTTAGAAGAAACCGCGAGAAGCGCACATCGGCATCAACTCAGTCGCACAACGACAGCGGAACGATGAGCATGGGTGTATTTCTTTGCGCTCTGCGATCGTTTGCCAGATAGCCAATCATAACGGCAAAACATTGGCCAATTTATCAAATGGTCTCTCTCGGTGCTAAGACAAAGTAATTTTATCTATCAGGCCAAAGGCTTTGGTTTTTCTGGTGTCCCGGATCCATCCAAATATTTTAATTGTCGAATATACTAATTGCAATTGATTTTTGCTTAAGCAGCCAAAGGGAAAACTGTCGGCATTGAGATATCATCAGGAATTGAGGAGTTAACTGCCATGACAGCCAGATCGCAGACGCTCGACCAACGGACGGACAGACAGATACTTGTGCTCTTCGGATTGCAACAAAATTGACCAGCTTTATGTTGCTAGGCTTACGGATTTGATTTGGTTGCCGGCTACTGAACAATTCCAATTTGTGTATAATAAATAAATTCTGACAGTTCTTTTCCTCTGTGTGCGTGGACTGATTGTTTCTTTAAAATAAAGGAAATTGATAGATTCAAAAATACCCTAAATGCCTCTCTGTCTAAGCATATGAGCTGTATTTTAAATAATAAGTAATAATGGTAACGATATTGAAAGAATAAACTGAATGGTAAGAAGATATTCAGAAAAACATTACACTTCGTAATCCGTTGTTTTTTCAGTTTACATTCGCTTCTCTATCTCTATCCCTACCCAGCTGTGTGGTCTGATTAAGAGACTTACAAACGCTAAGCGAAAAGGTTAATTGCTTTGTAAGCGGCTTGATGAAAAAATGTGGACCTAACCACGAAGTAGCATGCAAGGAGCTCAGGCACAAGGCGGAGCTAGAGCTGACTCAACTTAATTGGTGCACGAGACGCATACCTAATGCGCTTAGATGCGGGCCAGGCTCATCGCAGCGCATGGCATCGCTCCTCATTGCTCCTTCGTTGCTCCATTGCCTCATTGCCATTGCAGAAGCCGCTTTTGTGCTTCCACTAATTAGATCCGATGGCAAGAAACCGTTAAATGCTCAGTAGTGCAGTCGGATAAGTACATTTACCAAATGGAAATCTCTCAAAGAAGATGTTTGAAATTATTTTATTTCAGATTGGCGATTCCAATTTCACATGCCATTTAATTAGAATATTAGAAGTATGCAAAACATTTTCATTACGGAATGCAAACAGACGAAGTCAGCTGGCAAATAATATGCTAATTATATATGCCGATTGTGCGCTCTATGTATATGTGTGTATATATAAATATATGTATATATGTACATATTCATGGAATACGCCCAAAAATCCGAGTGGGTCAGGTCAATGAGGGGGGCAGGTCTTGCGATATGGCAGTGATTCGATGTCATGACTTAAATCAACAATAACAAGCGACAACAGCGACAACAAGCACAGGCAACAACAATGCTAACGGGAACACGCACCGACAACAACAAAAATAAGTAAAACAGAAACAAAAACAGCAACTGAAAGAGAAACAGAAACAAAATAAATGAACGGCTGATTGCGTCGGGGTTTGCAGTGTGCGCTGTGTTTAATACTTTTGCATGTGTAACATGAAAATGGCTTTGCATGTTGTGCCCATGCCTAAGGCCGCAACAACAACAACACTATTAGCAACAACGTAGCACTAATTACACTAATTGCACACGGGGCGGAGTGTGGAAACACTTCGAGCAACGATGACGACAAAACTCCAATTTGAACTTTGACTTTTGTCTGCGCAACTACGTATGGCCGAAATGCAGACGGTGCTGATCGCGTGACAGTAACGGGTAAATGTCATAACAATTGAATGATATAACAGATAAAACGTGCGCCTGTATTTAGTAATAGTAAAAGTTAATTCTATAAATATTTTCAAATTTTAAATTAGTTCAAATGGCAATTATTTAAAAATTTGTTAATACAAATATTGTAAGTATCTATTCGTTTGTTAACTATCGATGGCCAGTCTCTTAGCAGTTCATTCGATAAACATTTAATCGAAGTAAGCAGTACCTTCACTAACAGAAAGGACGATCGGTAACAGGCGCTTGTAAACAAATAAATAAAACTAATAAGAGAAATGAAAGAAAATGAGAAGAAATCGTGTTTTAATATTTGTGTTTGACAGGCTGAGCTCTGCATTATCTTAAAATATATTCTCTTTTATTATTAAAAGGCCTATCTCTTTTTAATTTAAGCTCTTTCATAGTCACATTTCATTCTGCAACTGAGATTTCTTGTCGACTCTAAGAAGGCAGAACTGCATCATCTTGCTAAATCACGTGCTCAGCTCTGTTTGGGACGAACTAGTGCTCTGGCGTTGTTAACGTCATCGGGTTAGAAGGCCGCAGCACGTTGGCATCGCGTGCTCGACGTGTGCCAACTGTTATTACGTATACGCCAGCGCGGCCAACTGTGTAGCAAATAAAACATTAAATTACGTAGGTCGCCGCTCGACCGACCATTGTTTCTGTCTCCATCTCCGACTGCGTCTGTGGCTGCGACTGCGACTCTGTCTGTGACTCTAGCTCTGGAGCAGGTGTGCCATACACGTATGCTGATGAATGTATGTATGTGTGTGTGTGTGCGCGTATACCCTGCACGTAGCAATCAGCCAGACCGGGCAAACGCAGCAGAGGCAGACAGACAGTGAGGCAGAGAGTCTGACTGGATTTTGCAGTCAGACAGAGGTTCTGGAGCTTTGGACCGCCTGCGGTTACGTTTTGAAGTGGCCTTTAATAGTTTTCTGTCTGCAACTGCAGCGGAATGTGGCATACTATAGTATGCTGTATGTGTGGCAAGTGGAATTTGCTACTCTCTCCATGTGTCTGCTTATGTTTGAGTGTGTGTTTGTGTGTGTGGTTGTGGCGTGTTGGCAAACCAAAGAGCAGTTTAATGAAATAGCAAAGAAAATTGTGGCTACAGACGTGAACACACATACACATGTCCGCACAAATGGCACTGCAGCCCAACGCGAACTGAAATTGTAATTATGCCGCAATTGCGTTGCAACAACTAAGCGAGCTCCGCATTTCAGTCGGCCACAAGCTGATTTACATATAATAGTTCTGGGCAAGTGTTGCCGATCCAACAATAACCAAATCGGGGCAAGGCTTAAGTCATAAGTAATGGGCGGTCCAAATGAAAACCGAAATCTGCAATCGAATCAATTCAAGGCAAAGGTATAAGAGCAAATGCGGAACGAAGGGGTCAGTTATGACTGTTCCGTTAAGGTTCTTTACACTATTGATATATGTATGTAAGTGTTTAATTTAAAAAACTTGTGGAATTAATGATCTTTTATTTATATATTTCACATAATTCTACAGTTGAACATTTAATCTGATTAATTGTAATACGCTTCTAGTGGCGCGTCGCTTTCTTAGTGGTGTGTGTTCTAGCTCGATTGCAGCTGGTCTGTCATCGACTTAGTTATCGATTGGCGGAACTGCTTTCTTTTAATTTTCTGTGGGTTGTTAAGAAATCATCCTGGAATGAGCACAGTATAATAATAAATAGATAGATGAAAATATGCACTAGAGGCACTTAAACAAATCGTAGAGTGCAGCTATGGTATTAGAAATAAACAGAGATTAGTTTTATTTCTCGTATTCAATAATTAATGAAGAGATATGTATAAACGTAGTAAATATTTTACTTGCTCGTAAGTTATATCTGTTAATGATGATATTTACCTGATATTTAATTTATATATTCATTTTATGTCTCGTGTCTTTTGATAACACGTTGCCAATTTATATCATCAAAATATTTTCCTAATACCTAATATCCTCAGGGTGTACTGTCTTTCTAAATGATTTGCTATTTACAGTCTCTAAAAGAACACACACACATGCATAAAATCATACAATCAACCCGATGATTTGTATGTACATATTTCAAAAAGGCAAGTACAAAATCGTGTACCAGACAAACAGGGAATACGGGCAGAGTACAGAGAGGGGGCAATTCGAACAAGCAGCAATTGGCAATATTTCAATTTCATCAGAGACTTTGCAACGCCTGCGGAAAATGCCAAGGCTTAGGTTAAATCCAAAAACAGCTGCTGTTGCTGCACACAAGCAGCCACAAAACATGGCTTTAATACTTTGGGCCCACAAGCCCAAAAATCCAGTCTCGATAAAACTAAATGCGATTGTGTGTGTGTGTGTGAGAGAGAGAGAGAGAGAGAGAGAACAAGCAACGTATGTATGTACATATGCGCTTGCTTGTGTGCGTGCAACATGGCAAATAAACAATGGCAAGCGAACAAATATTAACATTGCCAATAAACATAAGTAAAGCACAAACTGGGAAAAGAACTGGGCAATAATCCTCGAAATAATCATTATGGTCATTGGAGCTGGCAACGCCTTGGAACTTGCGAGCTATGTAAAAAATGCAATTGCCTATTGAAGCAATAACAACAACAATAACACGAATAGCAGCGGCAGCAGCAACAGCAACAACAACTGCAATAACAACGACAACAACATGGCGACCACAACTGAAATATGTCCATGGCCCTGGGTGTATTAGAGGCTTCGCATCAGTTTTCCTCTTTATCTTAGCATCTATTCACACACACACACATACACGGAGAGCGTACCGGATATTTTAGCATAGACAAACACACACGTGCACACATGATGGACCAACAAAGCCCACAAGGATAATCGGCCTAGATTTAATGGTATTTTTATGTTACCAAAAGGATTTTTAATTGCTTATATGAGCAGATTGTCAGTAAGATGATGACGGTGATGATGATGATAGTGTTGCCTTGGCTCTTGGCTGGAACACATCCCACTTGGGTGTTCAATTTATTTTTGTAGCCAGGTGCACTGCAAATTAGACAAAAATTAGCAGAGCCATGGGCGACAGAGCATATATTGGTTGGGTTGTAGGCGAATGTTTGCCGGCAAGCCATTTATATGATAGCTCTGGGCATTCAAATGTTGTGTTAATTAGTTTTGGGGACTTGGGATTACATGCATGCCTAATGACGGGGAGTCTGTCTGTGCCTGTTGATTGATAGAGCGAGTTCTAGGCAGCTTGATGAGGAAAGTAGAAGGGGGAATAGGGTTTCTATCATTGCAGAGTTTTCATCTAAAAATAATTTATTATATTCTATTCTGGTGATAAATATAGTTATTTATTATTATTCGACTTTTAGGTTAATGGGGGAAACCTTTGAATAGTTTTTATCTATAAATAGATAGAAAACTTTCTTATTTACGTTATTAACTAGAACTAAAGTTATTGCTACTTATAAATTAAAGAGTTAGTCACAATATATTATATAAATATATTTTATTCTGACTTTAATTATAGTTATTTATTTTTATAACATTTTTACCAACAGCTTTAAGCACGCGTACACGAATTGTCATCTCTAATAATCGCCGCTCTATCTATCGATTGAGAGACCAATTGATGCTCACTCACGGTCACATTTGCTTGGCCTTGCGAATGAAGGAGAGAGTCATAATATGCTGCACTCTCACCGACATACGTGCTAAGCCAATCAGCCTGCGCCTTGGCTCTCTCGATCAGAGCTGCTCTCCCAAGTCCAATGTATGTACATGTGCACAACAATGTGCATTCTGTTATTGTGAGCTCTCATTGCGCTCTCTGGGAACGTGCGTGTCTACGTGACTTTCGATTTCTACTTGTCGCCTCTTTACTCAATGCTCATTACGATTAAGCAATTACGATAAGGCAATTGGCAAATCTGATACTCTTCGATATTGTGTGTAATAATGAGGAACTTGACTTTGCAGCTTACAGCTTTGATTAATGTACTTACTGCAGTTTCGCAAATGAATTTTAAATAGGCTGCAAATAGGGGAAAGTGCGCAGAGAAATCTGCTGTGCGAATGTCAGGCAAAAATCATCAATCAAGAAGACGCTCATTAATTCAGATCTTGACAATTGGTCAATGTACACGATTTAAAATGCATTAAAAGGCAACAGCGATGCGCAACAAAAACAAAAATGAAGGAGAGGAGAGAGAAAACCCTATATAAATGGCAGAATTATGTCGAAATGAGGGGTGGGGAGGGGGGAAACCAACACCGAACAGGGCAGACAGAGTAAATTGAAGCGCAGCAGCAGCAGCGTCAGTGTCCTGGTCATGTCCTGGCCGCGAAAATGATTAATGATAAATTATTTAAGGGACGTTGACAGCAAATAAAACAACAAGAAGAACAGGCGCAGAAGCAGGTGGAATATTTACAAGCATTAAATGTATTTAAAATGTTATTACAGTCCGTCCACTCGCTGCTGGAGTCTTGAGCACTTGATGACCCCGAACAATGAAGCGCGTAAAGTAAAGGCAAATAAATCATAAATATTATGTTTGCTGCAGAAAGGAAGAAGGTGTACGTGGGAGGGGAACAAAAGTCAATTGCTCAAGTTCATTGGCAAAAGGCACTCGGCATTTTAACGGCTTAGAAAATGTCAGTTATGTCAGACTGACGCTCACTCACGGTCACACTTGCTTGGCCTTGCGAATGAAGGAGAGAGTCATAATATGTTGCACTCTCACCGACATACGTGCTACGCCAATCTTGGCTGTCTCGATCAGAAGTTTTTAGGCGTGTGTGAGTGAGGGGGTCTTGCAGTTGTGTATGCGTGTGTGTGTGGGTGTGTGTCTGAGTGTGTGCATTTGCTTTACGGCAATTTTTGGTTTTTGTTTATTAAATTCCGGCCAAGGATTTTTGAGCTTTACTCAAATTCCTGTCAAGCATTTGCTTGCCACAAAATGTGTGTGTGTGGCAAGTGTGCATGTGTGTGTGTGTCTGTGTGCATGTGTGCATTTGTGTTATGCAGCTCTTAAGCTGTATGCATTTTTAAAGTTTTCATTAGTCGAAACTTTGCTCGTTGCCACAAAGTGGATAACTTGCTCCAGTTGAAAGCATTTTCAAGGGGGTAGGGGGGTCGAGGCATACGAAATGTGCTCGGAGAGCGTGCATAATTGCGCAGACGAAGTATGCTCATATGATGTCTCATTTGATAGATAATGAATGGCGTATCACATGCTGCGAGCCATGCACAATCGGAACAGTTTATGCCACGTTTAGAGTCGAGGCAGCCAACGATAAGCGAATTGATACACATTAAGTACACAATCGGCGAAGCGCAAGTAAAATACAGACAGAAAATAAACAAGCCAGACTCGCTGGGGTTGGGGGGTAGTGAGCGAGACAGAGCAAAGCTAATTTTAGCTAAGTGGGTAAGGCAGAAATGCTGAGATTTCGTGCTGCAATGTCAGCCCAATGCGAGATTTGCCAAGCCAACTGCCAGCTTCCCTGCAGGGCTTTTCTTTTTCATATTTGTTGCCTGAATTTTACTGCTAACTGGGCAGGATGGGGAAGGGAGAGAGAGTTGTAGAGAGAGAGGTGCGCAGCAAGTGGGAGTGCACGACAAACCAAAATAAATGACAAACAATAAAAATCGAGTATACGCAATGCTTGCTTAAAGGATCAGTGCACGTGCCTGGCTGTGAGTGTGTGTGTGTGACTGTGTGCATGTGTGACTATATGTATGTGTGTCTGTAAGTGTGGCTGTAAGTTGGCATTTTCAATGTGTTTTAAGTGCTCTGGCTGGCAGTTAAAGTTATTGCTGCATAATTTCAGGCGCGCAACATTTGCGTTTCCCCCGTAATGAGGCGGTATAACGAGGCGCCGCATGGAGACTTAAGTGAAAACTGTAGGGACGCCTAGCCGAAAAAGAAAATATTAAAATACACGCGCGTACTGTCTGCCTGTGTGTGTGTGTGTGTGTGTGTGTGTGTGTAGGTACTGCAGTTGCCGCATGTTGCGATGGCGATAAACGTCGCTTGTTAATGTTTACAGCCCGCGCCGCATGCCCTGCGTGCCTGAACAATTGTCCTGCGGGCCCTGTCTTGCTCTGCGTCTCTCTCTCTCTCTCTCTTCCATTCGCTCTCTGTCTGTCTGCCTGTGAGTGTCTGCGCCGCGCCATTGTTGAGGCTTATGGCCAGACCATTATGGACAACTGCAATGGCGACAATAACGTGTCGTTGATGTTTCACACCTGAGACACATTTGGCGAGCATGAACAGGTGGTTGGCGCAGCGCCCAGAAGTTGCCGTATACACACACACACAATCATACATACATGTACAATACATATATAGTCCCTTATATAGGCATTTGCATAAGCCCCCAGGGAGCAAGTGAGCGAAAGAGAGAAAGGGAGAGAGTAGCGCGTTGCCAAAACAGGCAAATGCAACACAAATTTTGCGGTTTTGTGGCTTTCGTTTTAAGGAGCCAACAAACAAAACGCAAAGGCTTTCAAGCTTGTTATGTTTATGGCAGATTTTCGGTTGCACGGCATATTAAATAAATAAATTTACATGCAATGGCCAAAGATTTGCGTCAAGCGATTCAAAGGCTTTGAATAAAGTGAATGTCAGTTGCAATGGAACAGAGTTTATATGGCATGCTGATATGTGCATGTATCTTAGATTATATTGAATCTATATAGTGGATGTGATAACATTATAGACACCCCTAATGTTAACTTTCTTACTTCTTGCCTCGTCTAAGCTCAGAGATGCAAAGGATTTTATTTGAGTAAATTAATGGAAACCATTGTCAGTTGAAATTGAACTGAGTTTATAACTAACTTATGTTAGAGATGTGTACACAGAGCTATTCTACATCTAAATCTATTACATAATTTAATCTAAGTTGCTTTATAATGTTCTTCTTCTACTTATCTTCTTCTCAGTGATTTGTAGACTTTAAATAAGTTGCATGTTTTCATTGTCAGTTCAAATAGAGCAGATAATATTAAAAACACATAAATGTAAGCATATCTTAAATTATATTGTATCCAGACAATATATATAATAACCTTATAGACACTAAAATTTGCCCCATAATGTTATCTTTCTTCTTTCATGGTTCGTCTAAGCTCAAAGTTAAATTAAGATATCGTTTTAATTGCGAATTAAAATATAACTGAGTTTTTAATAAGAATAATAACATTGTAATGATATAATAGAATAATACAAATACAATTTAAATATAATATAATTATAACGCATATATAAAATAAATATGAAAACCTTAAAGACATGATAAGTTGCCTAACAATCTCATCTCCCATCCTTCTCGCCTCAGCCAAGTTCAGTGAGCTATCTGCAGTTTTCTTTTGTTTTTCTTCCTTTTCCTTTTTTTGGCGTAATCTCTAAAACTTCAGCGTTTTTTGTGGCTCAAAGTTTGCGTGCTTGTTGCAACATTTAAAGCGCGCCTCGTGCCCTAATTAAGCGCTCGGTGTATGCCTCGAGGCATTTTCCCAATCAAATTGAGCATAAATCTAAACAAAATTCTAGGCTGTTAGCCAAGAATGGGAGGAATGGAGAGGGAACCAGAGACGCAGACGTAGTGTGGCAGGCGGGGGGACTTTAATTAAACCTGAAACAACGGAGAATTTAAACGTTTAATTGAAAAACTTTAAACGCGAGTTTTGTCCCAGGAGAATATAAACGACAGTTTCTAGTTGTGGCAAAGTGGAAGAGGGGGGCGTAGGGGAAAGAGAGGGGGGCCCTGCAGCATGCTACGACAGGCATCCAATACAATGCCACAAGCGGCAACTTTGACGCAGACTCAAACGAAATTTGCGAGCGACAATATTTAGTGCGCTTTTTTTTTTTTTAGAGAGAGAAAGGAGTTGGAAGAGGAGGGGAGGGAGGTGGAGGCGCGTCTGTGAAAGTTGCCAAGCGCTTGCAGGATGGCAGCGCAAAAATTATGACAGTTGATAGTTGCAATACAGGCAGCAGCAGCGCCCGCAGCGGCAGCAGCAGCAACTGGCATTAAAATCACTCATACGCACCGTGCGCGGCTGATGATGGAAACAAAGCGAGTAACGTCAGTTTTTTCGCCTGTTGCCCTGGGAGCTGGCATTAATTGACACGTGATAATTTAATTAACGTGGCTACAAAACGTGGCAACCAACTAGTGCTAAGCGTCATCAGCAGCAGCAGCAGCAGAGCCAGCCTCGGCATCGATGTGTGCGAAGAGAGCCAAAAGAAACATCGCCCAACGCAGTCTGCTAATTGGGTCAGCTTTGAGGGCGAAATGGCGGCAGCAGCTATCCACGTCTGTCCCCACGTCGCCCATCATTGTTTTCGCATCGGCCTTTGGCCGCAGGCGGAGCCCAGAGATCCATTGATGGAGTGTGGCTGCCTCTGCTGCTGCTGCTGCTGGCTGCGTTGAGTGTCTCTTAATTACACTGTGCGTTGCTTGTTGGCAAAGGGGATTTTCTTGTTGTTTGCCAGCGACGACGATGCTGACGACGCACCGTTACAATTTTTCCCCTTTGCCCCTTTACTCTTCTGCCCTTCTGCTTCTCATGCTTTGCAGATAACTGACGACGGCTCAGCAAAGAACACACGCATATGAATTATTTTGACCCCAACCCCAGCTCCACCTACATTCAACGCCTAATTCCCAACCCTGCCGTGGCCTGCCTAACTCATTTAACGTAAATTACGTATACGTACGAGCGTTAATTGAGCTGGCGGTTCGCTTTGGCTTTGCCGCCTCTCAGCGGCTTCTTTAATATGCTAAAAGGATTTTGGGCTACACGGCGTAGTTAGCTCGAGTTGCTCTTTATGTTGTTTTCAAACTGTAGCGAAGTGTTTTCTTGTTGTAAAAATATAAATCGGTAACATATCCGTTAAAATAGGTTAGTTCTTTAACTGCATTGAACATTTTAATATTTGGTGAGCACACACAGAATGTATTTAAGAAATAACTTAGGATAGTTTTATAGCGCTTTATGTGGAAATGATGCTGGGTAGTCTAGGCTAGAATAGAGTATGTTTTCTTGTTTTAAAAATACCCTAACATACTGTTCTTATCTTTGACTGTGAATTCAATGGCAACAGCCACAAGGATGATCTACTATTAAGCACTCTACCGTCTAACCTTGAACAACATTAACGCGATTAGGCGAATAAATTTAATCAACCGACAAACGACGCATGAAAGCGTGCAGAGTGCTTGTGACCTCATTTAACAGTGGGTGTGCCAGCTAAAATACTGCTCTAAAAATACTAAAAAATACTTACAATATAGATCAATTACTTATACACTAACTTAACACTGCAGTCGACGATCACTTGATGACTTGATTTATTTACTCAGCTCGCAACTGATGCGTCCCACTGTGCTGCAATGTGGCAAATGGGCTGAGCAGAAGCTAAGTGCCGCTTGAGCCTTTTTAAATATATACAGAGACTCCCATATGCATATAAAAATACGCCTCATTGCCAGCCACGCCCTCAGCAGGCGTTTGCTATTGTCAAGTGACAGGAAAGAGGAAGGAGGGAGAAGATTCTAGTGCCAGTTGAATGCAAATATTAATAGCGCAAATTTTCTGTTGCAGAGCAGCAAGAATGCACAGTGTCTGCCTGTGTGTGTGTGTGTCTGCCGGTGTATATGGGTGTGTGTGTGCGGTTGGGTGCGTGCTTGGGTGTGCATGACACGTAAAGCGCAGATAGAAATGTGTGTTATGAGAATTTTGCAGTAAAAGTGCAAAAATAAAAAGTGAACTATATATTGAGCGTTTACGTCGTTCTTAGCTTCGATTTTGAACGGAATACACACACATACATGTACATATGTAAACATACGTATGTATATAACATATATGTATTAATGTATGTGTGTGTTTGCTGTACAAATTCATTCAGCACTTTCGCTTTGATTGAATAACACGCAGAACTGATTGCATTTTATTGCACAACGCACAGCGGATTAATTTAGTCGAGTCGCGTATTTGTTTACTCACTGCTGAAACTGATTGTTTGTACTTTCAATTCGATTTATTTATGTATGCATACAGTTATTTATCACATGCAGTACTATATGTTTGAAATCACGAAATTAAATTGATGGAACAAGCGAAAGAATTGCTCACTCCACAGTTAAAGTTCTCTGTATTCTGTTGTATCGGATTATGCCAAACAGACAGAAATAAGCCCCATAAACTATATATATATATTCTGCATGAAAATTGTTAATAATAAACTGGATTTGTTTATTTTATTATACAATATATATTTATTATTTAATGAGCTTGTGCTTTGTGCACATTTTGACATTCCATGAGCAAGTGGACAAGTAACATAATTATGTTATTTAACATTACATTATGCTTTACCAGAACAGCTGATTTACTCTTACATTACCATTTACATTAACATAACACATCATTCCTTCTTTTTATAACATTGCTTTCTGTCTTAAGTTAATTCAAGTTGAAGACAGAAAGGATATCATTAAAGTTAAAGTGCTTTCTTTCAAGCATATTTCCCACTTCCTGCACTTGGCTGCGTATGCAGACAAGTGTCCAATAATGTGACCAACTGAAATGTTGAACATTTGCTCGAGTTTAATTAAAACCAACATATGCTATGCAAATGCAAGCGACAAGAAAAATGGCTTGCCTAATGAAAACTATATTAAAAACTTTAGAAGTGCAGTCAACGATAATGCCGACACATGTTTCCAAGCATAAAAGAAACAAGAAATAAAGAAGAAAGAGACTAAGACACTGAGACTCTTTAAGAGATTGAAATGTAATTTAAGTTCTATAAATAGTTATGTGAGTAAATTGACTGTAAGTACCCAAATTACTTGACAATTACACACGCACAGTAATGCGATCTAGTGCAGTCCAGTGGAAAATTGAGACAGGCTTACAGAGGCAGCAGAGGGAAATGGAGCAGGGGGAGTGAAATTGCATCATTAATTAGCGAGGCCCAGATGAATTCGACTGGGTGCAGGTGCAATGCTTGTGGTTGCTTGATTAAATTTCAGCTGCATGCTGCTTGTGGTAATTATGACACCTCAACACAGCCACACGCACACACACATACACACACAGAGAGAGAGGGAGAGAGATGGCACGCTCGTGCAATCCTGATGAGTTGTGATTAAGCAGACGCAGTCGAGGGCAGCTTTGAAATATGGCACAATCAGCGCATTAAATAATTAAGTGCTTAATTAAATAAGGAGCCAGCAAAATAGCCAACAGCCACAGGCAATGTAATACCAGTTTCCAGTCCCCCCACTCCCTCTATCCCTCTCTCTCTCTCACTCACGTGCTGTCTTCCTCTTGCTTGGCTTCTCTCTTTGCGGCATTAACTAATTTTTGTATTGTATTTCGTGCGCTAATGGCGCATACAAATGCGACTGCCAGCAGGGCAGTATAGCTTTATCTCTGGCCATCTATAGATGGGATGGGATAAAGGAGGTGTAGTGGTAAGGGGGAGGGGTAGTTGAAGGAGGAGAGGTGGCAAGTGTACGTGGCACATGGCAGGCACATCACGTGCGACCTCAAATTTGTAATGAAAATTGAATAAGAGTCAAATAAATGAGCCAAGTGAGGGGGCACAGCCTGTTGCATGTCCATCGATGAGGCATGTGCAGTATGTATGTATGTGTGTATATGCTTGTGTGTGTGTGTGCCTGTGCATGTTGGATTGTATGTGTTAAGTGTACATAGTGTAGTAGGCTGGTCACACTGATATATCGATACTTACATATATAACATGATGACTATGTTAAGCCTCTGTTCAACCTATGTAAACTAACATTAAAACTGAGAGAGGCATTCTCTGTTAGCGTGTTGAATAATGAAGAAGTGCTGCAACGTCGTGTGTGAACCAATTTACCTACCACAATAGTCAGCACTTGTAGTAACTGAGTAGGTGCCAGGTACACTGCACATATGTTTATCACTTATTGTATACAGAAATCAGCGAACTATCTTTCTGCACTTCGACCCAACAATAAATAGTGTATTCTAACTTATGCATACAATAACTTATGAATTTATTTATAATAATTTACATTAATATTAACATACTAATTATACTAATTTTGTGTTATAAAATTACTTATGTAAGAGATAAGACGCGTCTCGTGCTTGACGAACTGGAAGGGCGATTCTTCTTATACGGAGATTTGCCACTGAAGTTACTCGAGCTTGTCTCGTGATCCTTTAGCATCTTCAGGGCATTATCCTCAAGCAGTTCTAAGGCTTTTTCCTCGGCCTCCAGACCAATGGGTACAAGTGGTATGCTTTGCTTTCTCGGATTTGAAATAGGACTGGGTATACTCGATTTATTCTTTTCCGAGCTTGATTTCATCCTTTTCATTGGCTTCAATTTACCCTTTGTCTTTTTGCCACCTCCTGACAAGCGTGCCGCCGAGGTGTCTTCGAGATAGATTTCTTCTAGCTTCATCTGCGCCTCCGTAATCTCCTTGACACTGCTGTGCTGCACTGGCGCATCTGGCGGATGCTCGTAGACTATCACCTCCATGGGCATGTCGTGCCTATGCTGTATTTTGCCAGCCCAGGGTCCACGTCCTTTTGCGCTGATCGGAGTGATAAAGTCTCGAATCTCTGACTCGCGCATCAGCAGATAGTTATCCTCGAAGGGTAGAAAATAACTGGGATTCTGATAGCTGGTATAGTTCCGCACGACGCGCACTACACTGTGCGCATTGAGGCAGTGTCGATCGTAGACTGTCAGTGTGTAGTGCAGTTTGCGGGTGGTACAGGGCGCCACTAGCCAGACGACATAGATGATCGCCTTGCTGCCATTGATGTCGACCAGCAGGCGTTCCAGCTGCTTATCCTTGAGCTGCGCATACCACGTGCTGCGACAGACCATCATCATGATGGGCAAATAGTTCTCGAACTTGCAGTTCTGTGAGATCAGTGCCGTGTTGGGTCTGCTCAGATTGCTGATGCCCGGCTGCGTCTTTATATCACCTTTGACACCGCCGTACATAAGTGTGGCCACGCAATAATTTTCGTTATGCCTAAACGATGAGGGATCGAAGCATACCACCACCGGCGTATGATCGTATATCTCCGAGGACAATGTGTTTGGTTTGTGCATGTGTTTGTGCAGCATATGCACCATTAGGTTGCACGGAAAGATCACCTCGTTGCAATGTGCTACGGGACAAGTGCCCGGTACATGCAGCAATTCGCGCTTCAAGCATCTGGGACTTCTTCGCTTCATCGGCCTTCACCTGCTGCAGCTTCCAGATTCCAGATTCTTTTCAATAGCTGCCTGCTTTTGCCTGTGATTTAACGGAACTGTGATTTACCATTATTGCAATGGTAATTTGTAGGTGTGTGTGTGTGTGTAGGTCAAATAAATAAAACTCTATTGATGAGGTACGAAAGTAAAATGAAAATACATTCTACGAATGTAGAATGAATATTGAACAGGGTTCATGCATGGCCAACTGGCGGCAGTTGATATTTCCAATGCCAAATTTGAGTTTATTAATCTATAAATCCTCTACACATCTTACCTGATACTCCACTTATTCCCATTATTCCTATTTCCAACAGGAAAGGTCCATCTTCCTTGTTGTGACTCTTGCCACCTAGTCGGCCACACACCTTGGAGCCAGTCATTTATCTCTACGCGGGAAGCACCTTCTCGAGCTAAATGTTGGGCATCTATCTCTAGGTCAATCGGGGGGTATCTCGCATGTTCCTTAAAAGTATATTCTATATTCAACTATTTCCATTACATTTTTTCAAAGTGCGAAGTTCTCAATTTTACGCCCGACGCGCTGAAACTGTCAAAGAATAGAAGATGGCAGAGGGCAGCCAGTCCCTAACTAGACACCTTTTGAACTCACTTCAAAGTGCCGATAAAGTTGAAGGCGTTGCATGCCACAAAAAACTATTGGCAACTGCGTAATTTGTGTGTGTGTAGGGAGGAAATCTCTCTTGATTTTCATTTCTCGTTTTTTTTCTTATTTTTAAATGAAATTCTCTGCCCAAACTTGAAGCAGAGCCCCGATATTACTGGCACATGACCTTTTTGCGGCTCAAGGCATTAGTGTGCTGGCTTTTGTGATCAAATTGGGATGTAGATGTGGCATGCACCCACATCAAATTTGCGACATGTCTCGGGTCAAGTGGCGCAACACAGACATGGTAATAACATTTGCTGGCCAGAGTTATTTGCGTTTATTTATATAGATTTACCCCCCTCTAAGCTAATCCAATTGTGCTTAGTAAGGTTAATTAATTCACTTGCTGCTAAGTAAAATGAAAACGTCAGATTGTGGTCCAGTAAAAAGGTGAAAGGAAAGGCCAACCAACTGACTGTCATACTCGTCTAATTTAGCGCTCTATAGTATCTGGTCAAAAGTTGAAATTGAAGTCAAAAAACTTTTCGCATTGCCCGCGCGCACCTCTCTAAATGGCTTTGAATGCCGACCAGTTTTTTTTTTTTTTTTGGCTTTTGTATTCCGCAGTCCAATCCAATTTTCATTTCGTTCTTCGCCAAAGTTTGCAAACTCAAAAGTGGCAAAAATGAAATGCACAACAACAAATGGCCAGAAAAATGAAAAGACAAGCAAGACAAGTAAAAGGAAAGGAAATGAAGAGAGAAGCATAACAAAGTACTGAGCCACTCGAAGAGAACTCGCCCATTTTCCCACAGCTGGTTTGGCACTTGTTGGCTCGTTTTGTGGCCAGTTAGTTGGCAACAGATTTGCTTAGTCTATCTGTGATATTTTTGTCATAGCTTGAGTGAGTTTTCAAGTTTCTCTTTGAACCATAAGCCATAATAATACAATGGCTACCAAAGCATCAACGTTATTCTCTCGCCATTCAATGCATGCACATGTTCCCTATTTGCCTTTTGTTGGCATTATCAGCAAGAGAGAAAGGGAGAGCGTGCTAATGTATGCTACGTGTCTTTTGCTTGTTGCAATTGTAAGTCCGCCAATTGCATTGAATACCTCTTGAAAGCGCAAGCTAGTGTGCGCAAGAATGAGACAACAATGTTAATAGTTTCTCTGTTTAGGTAACAGTGTTAATTAACTGAGAGCGATATACGATAACAAGCATTGGCAATGTTAATGTTAACTCAAAAAGTTACAGTTGGGCTTTTAAGTTAACAGCATTAATTAACAGATGGCGATATACGACAAAGACAAATAACCGTTTTTTCCTCTTAACGCGTATGTCTGCTTATAGTACGGAGCATGTAAATAACATAATCTTGGAGGGCATAATTCAAAACTGAAATTTAGAATTAATTTATACTTCAGACGCAAATATCTATACAAATTCCCATTGCCATGTTTCTCTTTCTCTCATGTAAGAATTTATTTTTAAAGTTTAGACATATGGAAATGCTGCGCCATTTTAAACCGTTAAACTTTTTTATTTGCGTATTAAGCTGCAAAGTTGTCACTGTAATCCTTGTTCCTTATGTTGTTGCCATTGCCTTTTGCTCTATGACTTTTTTACAGAAGTTTTCTGTTTTCTTTTCGCTTTCTTCAAGAGTTACGCACAAGAGCAGCGTTGTGCCAGCGTAATCCAGCTGCCTTTGGGCCACAACTTTATCTTTCTCTGTGGCAATTTCAGTGCTGATTAATTGCCGCCTCTTAACGCCGTGGCTGACCACTCAAGGCCCGCCAACTGAGAGGGATTCCTACGCTTCACTCGCTGCAGGACAACTTGTCGCATCTTCCCCCGTTTCCCTTTATCTCTTTCTCTCTCTCTCTCTGCATCTGCTCTGCCAAAAGTTCGTATTAATAACGCGTTTCACTGTGCTGCATCCCTCGACACAGTTTTTCCCCCTGTCAGGGTCAACCTTTGCTCTGAGCTTTGGGAATTCTACGGACATGCAACATGCATCGAGCTGCAATTTTAATTAATTGAAATAAAGCTGATGCACTTGGCCACAAGCTGTCCCTTTGAAGGCCAACGCAGCGAGGTGAAAGCATTTTAAGCAGCAATTTTCCCCTATTGACTTTAAATAGAAGATTGATATTCTTTAAAGGGAGAATTACTTTAAAAATACTCAAATTATACTATTATTTAAATTAGAATTATATTGTACATGTGTATAATCCTAAAATAACTCTTTTTTTGTTCCATACTATTCTATATTTTTTTTCTGTTCTATATTCCTTTTCTTTTGCATTCCTGACCCTTTTCTGCAGCTGATTAGTACTAGCATTCTGTCAGATTGAATGTTATTAGGGTATGCCAAATGCAGGACGACTTTCTCAAGATATTAACAAGAATGTTTCAAGCGACTTTTCATTTTCAACTCGAAATTACTTTGGCAATGTGGAACTGTTACAAAGTCAGGTCATTAGGAAAATGTTGGTCAACCATTTGGAAACATTATCTAAACGGTTTGTGCCATAGGTTAAACACTTCTTTAGCACATTTGCTTCAATTAGAGAGATGGCTTTAACTTGCAGGCAAGTCTGCCGAGACAGAAAGGAACAGAGAGAGAGGGAGAGAGAGAGTTGAAGCGAGACAGTGTGAAAGGTCTGGGATATGAGGATGAAGGATGCAAGATGAAAGGCTACAAAGTACATGTTATAGATACAATTGTGTTTGTTGTGTAATTACACAAATGCATTTATGTTGCACAGCGAGCGAGACACACTCACACATACAGACAAACACACACACACACAGGCAGAAGCAGACAGAAATCTGTCGACATTTTGTATTTGTGCAGCCATTCAGAACAGAAGAAAACACAACAAAACAAAGTGTAAACAAAATATGTATGTAGTACATGTATGCCAACATTTTAGACTCACCCGGTCGCACACACAAACACACACACTCGCACACACAGACAGAGAGAGATGCAAACATAATCAGTGGCATTTTCATTTGGCTGCATCAGCACAAAAGGCGAACCGGCTCAGACTTAATTAAAATTTCATTGTGTGTGGTTCACCTTTTACTTTCTGCGCCTTCCGCTTCCATTTCCCTCTCTCTTCCCCTCTCTCCCCATCTCTCTCTCTCTCTCTCTTTCTCTGTGTTTTGTTTTGTTTCGTTCTGATTTCACCCTTCGTCAGCTCGACAATTGTTTTTGTGTTAATGCGTTTGCTTGGCTCTATTTGGCATATTGTTTGCAACGGCGACCCTTGAGACAAGCCAGCACAATGCCCACTTGTTGTTGTTGTTGCTGCTGCTGTTCTTGTTGGTGTTGTTATTGGCTCACTCCACTTGCATTTTATGGCCCTGACTTTGCTGGCCCGTCTCTCGCGTTTTTGCAATTGTCTCTCACTGCTCCACGTAATTAGCGGCAACTGCACAAAAGTGTGTTACACACGGACAGTACAGAAAGCGAAAACGAAGAACGCAATGAGGAGAGAGAAAGAGGGGGAGAGGTAGGTGACGAGCGGGGACACACCCGTTAGTGGTAATTGGCGCTTTTTGGGCAACTGGAAAAAGTCCGGGCCACTAATTTGCAAAATTGCTCAAATAATTGGCCAACTTGATGTATTTCATTTTAAATTAAACGTCGTTTGACTCCCGCAAACTGGCCAAAAGCAGCAGAAAAAACTATATATATATTCTGTATAGTATAACTGCCAACTGCAATTGGCAGCAGCACTTTTTAGCCACAAATTTCTGACCCCAAAAAATGGATATATTTACTTTAAATTAAATTTAACTTGCCATAAAATTGTTGCTCTTTTATTTGCATAAATAATTTGCAGTATTTACTTAACTAACTAATAACTTTTATTTTATAGATAATATATATTATTATATATATATATATATATATATAGATATATTTTACATTCATATTTTATTATATTTTTTCTATATTTTATATTTTAAAATGAGTTTTTATTGTATTCATCAAAGTTATTCTCTTATTTATGAACATTTAAATTCCTTTGTTAATTAAAATATATAATTTGTACAGTTTTATTCTCATCTCAACCTTTATGAAGAGCATCAGCAGTTCGTTATAACTTGCTTAAAGGTTTTCGTCAGCCAATTTAGTAAATTAAGCGCATGCACAATGTTTGGCAAGTATTTTTTGTTTGGCATATTACGTATTCGCCGCATGATAAGTTGCTTTAAAACGCTACGTCATTCGATCAAAAGGAAGTTGACCTATGTCAGGGCAAAGAAAGAGAGGAAAAGAGAGAGAAATTCGCTTTCGATGTGCGTCATAAAATCAATAATAATAAATTTCATAATGCATATAAGAAAATTAATGATGTTTCAGCCTCACGCCTGCGTGGAGTTTAATGCGGCAATTCTTCTCGCACTCGGCCCGAGGCGGCAGCGATGACATAGATAAGTATAGAGGCAGAGAGAAGGAGAGAGAGAGGAGCAGGACAGAGAGAGAGAGAGAGAGAGAGAAGGAGAGGAGAGACATACATATTAAGCGCTGGCATATTTATGGGTCAGCCGATTTTTGCGCATTTTGTTCGCTTCCACTTTTGCATTAACGGCACTTCTGTCATCATTTATCATCGATTGCTTGCATATGTCGGCCTTCAAGTGGATTTGGGCCATACAAATGTGGATAACCAAGGGTCGTTAAGGCAACAAGATACAGCTATGCGTACGTGTCTGCGCCTAACGATAGACTCGACTCGACTTCGTATGGGAATGCCAGACAATTGTGACAGATCTTTCAATTAAAGAGTCGCAAATTTAAGAAAGAATCAACTGCAGTTAAGTTGATTTCTCTTCAAACTGTTCATATTTTCATTGTACAGTTTATATTTTGACTTTATCAACCTGAGTTTGTGTGTGTGTGCCTGTGTGTGTGTGCCATCAGCTTGAACGATTCACTAAGCCGCAGCTCACATATTTGGGAAGGCAGGCTCGGGGTCTATTTATTTTTGTATATGTGTGTGTTTGTGCTTATGCACTTGTATTTGTGTTTGTGCTTTTGCTTGTGTTTCAGTCCATGTGTGTGTGTGTGTGTGTGCATTCACATGCAAATGAGTAAATTTTCACTGGCGTTTGCAGTTCACATAAATGTTGGCAAATTTACCGCAAAACTTCATCATTTGTTGGCTAATTACGCGCCGATTTTGGCCCCGCTTTTGCAGTTTTCCCATTGCATAATTTGCGGAAAATGCGCGCTTTTCAAATTCACACTCATCTGCCTGTCAATGTTGCTATATTGTTGGTAATTGTTGTTGTTCTTCTTGTTATTGTTGTCGCTGCCGCCGTTGCTTGTTCAAACTGATATGTCAATCAATATTTTTGCTGATTGATCCCATTGTCAGTGTGTCAAATGTTGAAACTTCACTGTGCCACAAAACATTTGATTAATGTTCGTGCTGTAGAGGAGGGCAAACTACAACTGCGTTATCCGATGTCGCACGAAGTCAAACTATTGAATTAAATTACTCATAACTATAAATATAATGTTACTTAATTGTTGTGAGAGCGAGACAGACAGAGTGAGTTCAGGAATATATACAAAAAGTCATTCGAACATTTTTCAGCTGTGTTTAACTGAATGAACTTTTGCATTTTTTTTTTCAGGTTTACTAGTGAACATATCCATTACGGTAGTTGACTAGTTAAACGCGCTTTGACAGGTTTCGGCTTAAAAAGCCAGTAATTAATCTGGGCTCTCCTTGCCTGCTGTTGGCAACAAAGCTCCAGCTGAAGTTTACACCTGACTGCGCTGCGTTAATTTAACTTAAAACGGTATTTTTTTAGTGTTTTAAATCATACTATTATTTTGCATATCCCCATCAGACGCAGTTGTTCAAAATCGAATTAAAATAATTATATGTTTACAGAGTTGTAAAAAAATGAACATTTTTCCAGTGCAGTGGAAACAAAGTTAACAGTTGCATTGGAAATGCAGTGTTTTCTAACAGAATTCTACAAAAACACATTATGTTATCTTTGCATATTCTCCCCAACTGTTAGTTTACAGTTTTCCCAAAGTTACCAACTGAAATTCTTTTTAATTTCATTTAAATATAAATTTATATTCTTGTGATTTTAATTAAAACAAAATAAACAAAACTTAAAATATGCATATTGTTTAATCAAGCTAAATGAAAAGCGACACATATGTTTATTTATTGCCGTATTTAGTTTATTTTGTTTGCAGTTGCGAACAAACCCCAAAAATTGTCAATTGGCCTATGAAAAGTAGCAAAATTTCATTAATAAATAAATAGCGGGTCATGCCAAATGTGACCACACACACATACACAGTCAGCAGACACACTGACACACACATACAAATGATTTATTTCAATCAGGGTGCATTATTGCGCATACGCCCCGTCACACAGGGCAACAACATTCGACAGCTGAAATCATTATGGCAAGGGCAACAAAGTAGACGCTAAAGAATATATCGACATGCAGTTCGACAGTTTGACTATTTGACTTGAGCACACTCGGATGCCGTCAGACAGCAGCTCGTCGTGCCTGCGCCCCGAGCTCGTGCTTGCATCCCGTCCCGGAGCTGGGTATTTCCGGCGTACAAATAACGACGATACAAACAGGCTGCCAAGCGAACAGTGCGACGGGGTAGGGGGTGCACTAAATAAACTCGTACAAGATGAAAATCGCAAACATGCAGTTTTTCCTTCCCAGTCCCATGGGGATGCGGGGCCGTGGTATGTGGGGCACACCCACAGCCGGTAGCAATGGCAAAACTTTTACTCAATGTGTGAGCAAATAAAATTTGTTTAGTTCACAGGCGCAAAACTGCAACGGGCAACGGGCAACAGCGGCAGCTGCAAATGCCAGCCCTGTTGACGTGTTGCATTGTCGTTTGTGTTTACACAACCGCACACAACGACAAGTGCAGGCAACAAACTTTTGCAACACGTGTCACAACGCAGGCAACACCAAAAATTTAATAAACAGCTTTAATATTTGAAATTTAGTATTATTTATGCCAGCATATTGTAAAGTTTGTTAACCATTATATGCAAATTCGGATGGGAAACATTCATCAATGTATGCTAGTCTATAGGCGTATTGGCAGATAAGCTTGTTGTTGCTGTTGTTGTAGTTCTTGTGGCATAAACTAATTCGCGTCTGCCTTGCTTTATTCTTGTATGACAGAGTCATCAATCTGCCCTCTGCACAGAAAACAGCAATTGCAAAAAACAAAACGATTCTAGCGACTCACGCGTTGCGAATAAAATGCTGCCAATAAAATGCCATAACACGCAAACGTGTGTGAGTACATTTCATGAGCACTGTATGAGTGGCGTGTGCCTTTGTGTGTTTGCGCGTGTGTGTGTGTCTGTTTATAGTCGCTGTGATCACGTGCTGCGAAGTTTGGCAGGCCGCTGCCAGTGTAGTTCGTACCCAGTACGCTGGATTCAATCCCTTTATGCAGCTCACGCAGTGCGGTCCAACTGTAAAAATGTCTAAACAGAGCGAAGAGAATCAGAACAACAGAAAAAACAACAACAATAATAATTCCAATAAATGTGCAAGTCAGAAAGAAGCATACATACATACACAAATACATATGCAAGTAGGTTTGCGCACGAAGGCATCAAAAGAACGCTATGAATATTGTCTGTTCAGTGAGAAAGACCAGAAAATACCCATTACTGATTATATTTAACCTTAATTTATAACCTATTTAAGTAATTTAGGTTTTGCAACACTTTGAACATTTTTAACGCAAATGGAAACTTTGCGGGCATTCGACCGTTGTGGCTCCATTGTGGCTAGACTGCGGCTGCGGCTACCTGGCAACAACAATAAGCATAATAATCGAAATATGGCGTCCCTCTGTGGCGTCTTACATTAATAGTCTGACAACAACAAATTGCACTTTGAATTTCGCAGTTATCTATTTGCTTTCTGATTCGTTGCAAAAGTGCATTGCAAAATACTACTCATCCCTTAACGAACACTTTACAACACTGCTTTTGCACTTTTTCTTATTTGTTTGGAACCAGTGTGACCAGTTGACTCGATCAGTAGAATATCAAAAGTTTCCTTGCAATGTGCTGCTAAGTCCTTAACGAGCACTTTACAACACTGCTTAGCTTAATTTTTCGCTATTTTTGACCACAAAATGCGCAAAATGTCAACAGCAGTTGGCCTTAAGCCTTGGTCTTTTGAAGTTTTGTGGCTTCTTGGAAAAAATAAATATTTTGGCACTTTGCTTTTGCGCTCTTCTCGACTAATTCCGTTTTTGTTTATCTCTCCATACAGCACACACCCCATGGGAACAAACACATGTACACACACACACATAGAGAAACCACATACACTTCTACAGTGAGTCGGCAGTTTTTATGCCGCATCGCCTTTTGTGACAGCCGCCGCTGAGAGCAAACTGCAATTTGGTCACATCGGAGCTGCCTCAAAGCAGCTGCGTCTCCGTCTGCAACTACACATGCTGCTGCAGAGGATTAACGTGCCACAATAGCCGGCGTCTAAAGAGAGAGAGAAATAGGAAGAGATTTTCCGCAACAGCCAAGCAGAAAAACCGAAGAAGCTTTAAAACTTTACGCGGCAAGTTGCACTGCACTGCATGTTGCACGTATTTTTTGAGCTCCGAGAACGTAAACTAAACTCACCTAATAACGGTGCAACGTGATCTCGATTTGTTGTCAAACTCTTCAAATTTCAAGCTGGCCCTGTTTCATCTGTAAATTAATTAAATTTAACATGAAACCCTTACTCCATTCTCTATTTATTACAGTAGTTGTTAATATTGTTTTTAACATTTTCTTTTCAATATTATAAAATTTGTAAGAAAAAAATTTTAAGAAAAAAAATTTAATAGAGTAGAAGAATGGTGATGACTAAGGAGAAAAATTTGCAGTGTTCCAAAGAGGAAAACAAGATGAAATCGTCCCCAAAAGAGGAGGTGGATCAATTGTCCCGCATGCCCAGCGTGTGTCCAGTGAGCATGTGCTCCGATATTATATTCCCCTCCAACATGATGATGCACTTGCTGAACAAACACAATAGTGTCAGGGAGAAGACCACATTCGAGGCATACGAGCACTTGCCGGTCCTGCTGTGCTTCAATCCGACCAAGTTAAAATATGGCGAAAATCACTGTGTGGCCACGATTGTCTTTGGTGGCACCAAGGGTAAGCCAGAGACACTGCCGGCCGTCAACTATCTGAGCCTGGCAAACATTGGACTGATCAACAACCAGCACAAGTACGACAACTACTTGCCCATCATGATGATGGTCTGTCGCAGCAACTGGTATGCTCATCTCAAGGACAAGCAGCTGGAGCGCCAACTGACCATGGTACACGGCCGCAAGGCGGGCGTCTTTATCTTCTGGCTGGTGGCCCCGAACACAACCCGCAAACTGTACTACACGTTAACCGCCTTCGATCGAACCTATCACAATTCTCGCAGTGTCCTCCGTATCGTGCGGGATTACTCGAGCAGCCAGAATCCCAGTGAGTTTCTGGCCCACGACGATAACTACTTGCTGCTGCGGGACATGGAGGTGCGTGAGCTGATGAGTGTTGGCAAGTCACCTCTGACGACGTTAGACGAGAATACCAAGACAGGATTGCAATTTGAACTGATTCTGTATGAACAGCCAATGCAAGCCGATCAACCCACTGAGCAGAACCCTATTGAGGTACAGTCGAGCAATACGCGGGAACAACAGGCCAAGCCCAAGACACCACGCACCAAGGTCGCAGTCGATCGCAGTCTCACCGGCAAAATTCTACTGAACAAGAAACCCCACTCAAAGGCCGCCCTAGGAGGCTCAGTGAAGGGGAAAGCCAACTGAATGCGATTTATGAGGCAACATTTTAATTTGTTATTGGCTCTAACACAAAAATAAAACGAACAAGATCAGAAACGATGCAAAGCGCCTTAAACCGGAGATCTGCATGCGGTGCACCTCAATTACCGCATGATTGAAGTGGCATGAGCATGCCCTTATTTATTATAGTGTGCAAACAATAAGACAGCAAAAGGGAGAGCGTCGGCTACCTTATTCATCTAATAAGGCATGCGGTGTTTGTGGTGCGAGAAACCACCACATGCATGTCTCTGCATGCTTTAAATCTAATCTTAAAGCGATGCGATTTCACTTTGCACTTCTCTCGCAGCAAGGGAGGAGATTCGGGATGCGAAACTGGAAGCTTTTGTGCAATGCGAGTGCTCAGCACATAATTATTTAATAAGCCGACAGCTGATTGAATCACAGTGCTAGGCGACGTCCTGTGTGGCAGGTGGCTGGCAAGGGGGCGTATAAGTCGCTCGAGGGTGGCAGAGCGGAAACAGTCCTTTCGCATGCCCGTAAGGTGTGTGGACTAAGCAGCTTTTGCACACGGCGGGAGCGAAAGAGAAAGAGAGAGAGAGAGAGAATGAGACACGCACACGTAGACAGCATGTAAATGACGCTAATTGTATTACAATTTGCTTGAATGCCTAAAAGCAGCAATGGCAATGGCAAATCGCAAACCGCTTAGTTCGGATATTATATATGGCATGCCCAGAGGGGCTGGGTGGAGGCGGCGGCTGCAATTGTTGCGCATTTCAGCAGCCACTTGCCGCACATGCAATTTTAATCATGAGAAACATCCAGCCTTGCACCCGCAATGATGGAGCGTGGCCACTAAAGGAGTGGAGGGGCGTCTGCAACCACTTGAATTATGCCTCTTCTTGCTATTGCATTCAATGCGATCGCTGGCAGCCCACTGAGACTGCTGCTGCCACTGTACACTGTACACTGTCAATGGCTTGAAATCTCAACTATTTTGTAGGCAACTCTGCCGACTACTGTGCGCCGATTTGTGTGTATTTGTGAATGTATTTGTGCACTCCATCTGTGCACACATTGTGCGCGTGCCGGATGCATTCCACATACCACTAATTAAGCTATTTACTCAAATGGCACTGTGAACACACGGCAGCCGGACAGACTGCTGATAAAATACCAAAACACGTTAGAGAATATACTAGACCAGTTTGAGCACTACGCAACACTTACCACGTTGATGCATAGAGTTTCATGACTTTTTAAACATAAAATCAAAACGGCAACTGATTATACAATATAAACGATTTTTTGCAGAGCTTACTTTATATAGAGTTAAATTACTTTGATTTCGCCTCACTATTTAATCAATCAAAGCCATCGATTCCATTTCCTGCATTGAAGTTATACGCACATTTATCCCCTATTTTATTATTGTATTTCAGTAACGTATTCAATTCGTTTTATTCATCAATATGAAAGCATAGTTTAACATGTATTATTAAGCAGAAGTAGCTTTTTTCTACACTTGTTATAAAGTGTTAATCATTATTAATAGTAGTTTATTTATTAAATAAAAATAAACATTAATTATATGTCAGGTTCAATAAGTTAGAGAGCGCATTAGAAGACAACTGCAAAATAAAATAAAAATTATTCACAGAGTAAGAAACAAATTGTAAATTTACCTGTTTAGTTGCGTTGATCTGTATGCCGGATCCATAAATCTGCAAGTCGAATGGATTAGTGGGTTTGATGCCATTTGAGCGTAAGATCCTCAGTGCAACATCAATAAAGCTGCCATCGATCTTGCTGCATAGGGTAATTTTAAGTTTTCTTAGCGTCTTGCAGCGTCTCAATAAGAACAAAAGATAACTATTGGTTAGCCTTGTACAGCTGAAGAGGGTCAACTGGACCAAGGGCAACTGAACTATATACTTAAGACATCGGATGTCGGGCATTGTACAGGAAAGAGTGTGTAGGGCTTTCAGCTTGACAATGCGATCAGCTTCCTTTTCGTAGATATTTTTACCAGGAATAATGAGCTCTTGCAATTGAGTGTTATATCTATAGTCAAATAAATTGAGGAAGAAGAATGCACTAGTCTTGGCATCGTGTATTTCCAGATATATCAGACTTTTAAAATATACAACTGTCCTGGCAAGACTCTTATTCGCATCGTATAGGTGTAAGTACTGCAAATTTGGACAATATGCAGCAAGTTCCTGCAGGGTCTTACTTTCTGGAACTGTGTATAAGTGCAGACTTTGTAGATTCTTCAGAATTTGAGAAAGCTTCTTGACTTCGCTACACTCCAGTGATGTGATTTCCAAGTGTTTCAATTGTGTTAAACTATCCAATTGAGATCCTTTAAGTAATTAAGAAATAAGACTTAGTATCATTATTCCTGAAATATTTTTCAACCTACTTTCTATTAGATCAAAATTAAAATCCCACAGGCCCAGGCGCTCCAGCTGCGGCAGTTCTTGCAAACATTCTAGTAGTATGGCGATAAAGCATGGACCTCTCAGATGAATTTCGACCAGTTTCGTCATTTGTGGAATGTATAGTTGAGCTGCTTTGATATTCTCTCGTGTTATGCAGATGTTAATCGACTTTAGATTGGGGCAGAACTCCTGCGCCAGTTCGAGGCCCTTCCCGGTCATACAATACCCACCATCGTAGATGCTTGTGATGCTGCTGCCACACCACTTCAACTTGTTGCGAAACGTAACGGTCTTTGTGGTCTGCAAACAGATCGTTTTGAATATATCGCGGTGGTAATAAACAAAAGCTTCGTGCAGTTTAGGATGAGCAAGTGCAAGATTGTTTTGATCCACAATACTTTCTATTTTCGAGAATATTAACTCAAGTTCCTCAATGCTTAGATCAAGAATATTCATGGCACTTGTCATGTTTGCCGGCAATTTCTCTCTCTCTTTTCCTTTGCAGAAATGAAGCAGACAGTATAGAAGCTGCAATTGATTGCCACTTATCGATTGCTGGCAAAGCAATCGCAAAATACGACAAAATTTTACAACACTAGCTATCGTTATCGATGCTGTGCGGGAATTCAAAAGTGTAGTTCAAACTCTTTGTTCTAGCAGTTGTAACTTTATGGGATTGAATAGGTACTGGTGCCATAAAAAGATATGGTCTGTTATTTTATAGCACAATAGTAAAAACGTTGCGCCTAAAAAAGAAGGGAATAAAAAGCGTTTAATGTTTTTTTGGTCAAATTTACCGCATGTTACCTTGCATGAGATTTCTCATTTTTGTGTGCGCCACTTCTCACATTCGAGCGAGTTTGCTTTATTCTCCTTCTGTTGTTTAGTGCCGCCTGCTTGCGAATCTCCTTTTTGCTTTATTTCCAGAGCTCTTGTGGTATATGATGTATATGTATGTAAAGTGCCCTGCAGTTCTTATGGCAGTTCTCCATTCGTTTTGCTGTCCAAATTGTCATCTTTCTGTTGCCGGCGGTGACAATGTGAGCCACATTCCCAGCCAGAGCCACAGCTTAAGCCTGCAGCTCTTGAAGTCTCAAGTCTGCGGCAGCACACTCTGGGATCACTTGAGCATAAACCGATTGCCGAGAAGAAGCCGCAAAAAGAAGGAATAAGTGAATAACACACACACACACAAGCACACAAAAATGTTGCAGCTGTTGCGGATGCGGATGTGGATGCGGATGCATTTTGCTGCTGGCGGCAATAACAATTTCAATTTGCCAAAAAGGTAATTAACATGTCTGTGCATGCAAGGATTGCAGTGGCAACAGTGGCAGTTCGATAAATTGTAAACGACTGAATATCAAAGCTCGATTAGAGTTAATCGTTTGGGTTATCGAGTGTCTACTGTACCTCATTGATTTTCATTCTGAACACTTAAAGCAATCGGGATATTGCAGTTTAATTTAAGTGACTTAGTTGAGCATTTAAATTGACCCACAAAATTGCCAATCCCATTTAGAATATCCCCTAAATATCGAATGCTGCTTGGAGCCAATTCGATTATTTATAATTGTAATTACACTAAGGTGAGACTGTATAAGTATTAGAGCTTATAAACATGTATAGGTATGTATTTAAGTTGATGGAAGACTTGGCCGATTAATAGTTGCACTTATAACTGATTTATCGCTTAGCTGAAGCCAATAAATGGAAGTTGCAACTTCGCTTCGCTTTTTGTTTGTGCACCACAAAGTGCAAACACTTTGTTTATGTTTGCTGTACATGAACATTAACACTTTGCCACTAATGATAAATAGTCCAGCAAGAGGAGACTACAATAACAGGGTGTAGTGTGCACAGACACACCCAACACACACACACAACAATAGAGACAGCTACAATATAACATTATTAATAGAGCAATGTGTACTTCAACAAGGGTCCCCCTGAGGAGTGGAGGGTTTGTGCTTATGCTTTTGTTTGTGCTTCCGCAGGCAACTTTGTTGCCCCGCATTAAGTTTTCTGCTTGCAGTTCAGTGTAGCAACTGCACCGCGTGCAACCCCATTCGGGTTACCCTATCTATTCTGTGGAAATTGATTGGAAAATGCCTTTTAAATGTTTCGTATTGTATAATTGGACAGTGAATGACATTTGTTTTGTTCTAGTTGGATTCTGTTTCTCATAATTGTTAGTGATAATACGTTTTCATATGCGAAAGATATCATTCTTTATTCATCTTTATTTATTTTTACCTTCATATCTCTTTCTCTCCGTATTGGTACTAATTGAATTGTACAACACTGAATGCTTCATCAGCTGATTACATTTCAAGTGTACATACATACATCACAACATTTAGTGTGAACTGTCAGATAAACTTATTATCCAGCAGATATATGTATGTATGTTATTAAATGTAAATATATCACTCACAGGAACTTGGAAACAACAAATGATTTGCCAAAAATTGTATTGATCGATATTTATGATGCCATGGTTTTAATTTCCAGTATTTTCCTGCATTACTTGTGCTCTTTATAACGAGTTCGACATGTTTTGTTTTTATCGTAAAATTAGAATTATTGTCATGGCTTTTATTACGGTCATAAATCGAGGGGAGCCAATGCAAGCGCGCGGGTGAATTCGCTGTGCTGCATTAAGGATGAGTTATTGCCCAGTTGGCGTTAAAGTGCGGCTTCAGTTTTAATTAGTTTGCCCCATTGAAAGGCATGGCAGGATGGCGTGGTGCACATTATTTGCTCATCGAACACGTGCACCAACTGGGGAAGGAGGAGCAGAGAACAAAACAGAGAGAAGAATAGAACAAAACACAGGAGGAACATAATATAAACTACGTATAGCTGCAATTGTTTACACCGTTGAGTTGTTTGAACACCGAACTTTTGTTTCTTTGCATACCAAAAAAGGGTTCCTCCTTCCTCACTCTCTCCTCCGCCTCTTCTCTCTCCTTCTCCTTTGTTTATTTGCATAGGCAAGTGTGCACTGTCTGGGGATGGCAAAGGAGTTTGCATAATAGCACCTTGGGCCCAACTCAAGGGGATCATCATCTTGCGGCAGGTTCCTCATATTCGATTGGAACTGAAAAATAAACAAAATGTTTGCGAAATATGGAACACTTCAGAGTTGCTTTGATAACAAGTTTCTGCAATCTTCAAGTCTAATTTCAGTTGGAAATCCTTTTTTCAGTTTTGCATGTCGTACAAATTAAAGGCCAAAGAAGGAAAGCACAGATTTAACCAGAAAAGTCCATTAAAGCACTGGGAAATACATTTTCAGGCAGTTGCCTAATGGGTAACATTTTCTACTTTCACACAGACACACACATATACGTGCACTTCAAATGGCCTAAAAAGCAAAAGGTGCGCACCCAAAAGCACACTTTTATATGCATGCATATGTATGTGTAAGGCATATTCAGACGTGCGAAAATGTAACAATTTACAAAGGGTTATGCCAAAAGAGACACAAACACAGCTACAGACACACTTATAGAGCCACCTACGCAGGCAGTGCCAAGTACAGTCAAACTACGCTAAACTGAATGCGACTTTAAAGTCATTCTATTGTCGAAAAGGTTGTGGGCTGTTTATATAGACAAATTGAACTGCTTCACACTGATTGCTATAAGTTATGTTACATATAGTCGAAGAAACTGTAGATTCGATTATAGCAAGTCGATTAATTTGCTTGACTGAACAAATTCGTTGCCCAAGTAGCTTAATACGATTGTTAGCTTGTCCCTTTGACTTCTCTGTCTTTCTATGCCTTCGGTTCTGCTTCTCTTTCTGCGCCTTCCTTTTTTTTCAAATTTTGTTTTGCATGTAAATGTTTGAACTGTCTGCACGAGCGCCACGACAAAGTAGAGCAACAACAACAACAACAACAACAATGGGGGTGACAAAGAGGGTCAGGAGCTTGCACAAACAACACGCACACGTGGACACAGACACAAACACAGGCACAGGCACAGGAACAGACACACACACATACAGACACACTTACATTGCAATAATATGCAAATATTTGAGTGCAAATTTTGGGGCAGCAGGAGCGCTCTCTCTGTTTGAGGCATATTCATTGCGCCGGCATGGGTTCTTCTGGGTTTCGTTCTTCTTCTGTTCTTCTCTTCCGTCTGGCATTAGAAACAGTTATTACAAATAGCTAAGTAGCTCTATAATAAATGGCTAAACTGACTCTCGAAACTTTTCATACGTTTCCGAGTGCCATAAAAATACTTATTCGTAAGTAGTTCTCCCCGTTCTCTATCTGTGTCTTTATCTCTCTCCCTCTCTCCCTCCCTCCCTCTCTCGCTGGGCATCGCTTGCAACCTAATCCGCTTCGCTTCGGCCCCAAACGCTGCAAGTCAAGTCATCAGCAGCCATCGAAAGTAAAGGAACAACAAGCACGAACAATAACGGATAAGAGACAAGCAGGCAGGGAAGAGGGACAAGGGATAAGGGACATGGAACTTTAGCACGTCGCTGGGTCTGTGGGCTAACGTGAAATCGATCAGCTAAGTGGGTTGGCCAAGTACCCTGTCTTCTAACTCCCCTCTCCCTTTTACTGCCTCGTGCGTAGTCTTGCCTTGTGTTGCTTGCTGTTGTTTTGCTTGTTTTTCAGCTACAATGACAGTGGCAATTGAATTTGCTTTGCACCCCCTGCCCCGCACTCAACTAGTACTTGCTGTTGTTGTTGTTGTTGTGCTGCTATTGCTGGACAGCTCCTGGCGTTAACTGCACATTAAACAGCTTGATTGCAGAACCCCAATCAACCGAATTTCTTTCAAACAGCCTTGAATCGATTCTTTTTAGTTGCTTTTTACTCTCTCTCTCTCTCTCTCTCTTGTTCCCTCTGCCTTTCTCTTATTGTCTCCTTACATTCCTGTGTACTTCTTGTTGTCACAATTCCCTGGCCGTAGAACAAATGGAATTACCCGAAAAGAAATAACCTGCATTGTTTGTTTGTTTCTCTGTTTGCCTCTCGCTCTGTTCTTGTTCTTGTTCTTGTTCCTTGTGTGTGGCTTGGCGATTGATTAGGCTCTTACCGGATTGCATGTAAATAGAGAGAGTGTAGTGTTGTGAAAGTGTGTGAAAAAGAGATTATCGGCATTTCTGTTTCAATGTGGGATTGAATAGAGTGCGGTCTCTGTATGTGCACAAGCTGTTTGCGGTTAGTTGGAGTACTCAAATTATGCACTAGGCTTATAACCTTGTCAAGAGTTTGGAAATCTAATTACTCGACTGCTCGTTTCGTCTGTTGACAGGCAAGCCTCTCCCCCTCTCTCTCCCCCTCTCTCTCTCTCTCTCTGCTTGCCACTTTAATATGCAGTTATCTTCGTGTCTATTAATGTTGGCCAAGAGTTGAGTTTCACAATGAATAACTTGTCTGGGCGGCCCTTTCGCATACCAAATAAACGTCAAGAAATATATCTTGGGCAGGAAGGAAACCACAAACACACACACACACAGAGGTACACACAGGTACACACAGACATAGAGAGAGAGCTAGTACTAGCGGAAGTTGCATTCGCACACTTGTCGCTCATAACTTCAGGTTTGGGTTGGCATTCAAGGCAGGTGAAAGGAGAACGAGAGAACGAGAATAGGAAAACGAAATTTCGCACTTGCTGCACTCCTTTTTTTTTGAGGTCAAATGCAATTTAAGCGATGAGCAGTTTTCCGCTTTTCTTTTGCTTGCATTTGCTTCGTGGCAAAAGGAAAATGTGCTGAAAAGAGGGCAACCGAATGAGGCAAAAAGAGGCAGAGAAAAAAGCAAGTTGCAGAGGAAAAGGGGCAGGAAGAGGTGGAAGAAAGAGAGGGAGAAGAGGGAGTAAAGCGGAACCGCATTTGAGCCTTTTTTATCGAGCAGCTCTGCACAGACAACGCCGCCACTGATGCCGAGCAAAGCAAATTTATATGGCCAAAAGGAGCTCAGGCGAATGGGAGAATGGAGAATGCAGTATGGAGAATGGAGAATGGAGTCTTGTCTAGCAGCAGCTAGCAAGGCCTGATGATGGCGGTGGCGGTGGCGCTGGCATTGGTGGTGGCCAGTTGCTGGTGTTGGAGAATTCGGCTGTCGTTGCCGTTGTACAAAGTGGAAAATGTGGTTAAAAACCGCAATACGAAATAAATTACTTTTTCTGCTTTGAGCTGCAGTCCGAGTGCAGTCCAAGCTGAGGGCGGCTGTCGAGGCTGCTTTGCCAATGCAGCTTGAAATTGAAAGCTTCCGTTACCAGCTGCAGCTGCTGCCCCTCCCCTGCCCTGCCTGACCCCACTGCGGGTCATTTATTCAGGCAACCAAGCCCAGCCGAACATTAGGCCGCGTTCGCCATTGCTCGCTTCCGTTTCCGTTTTGCCGCTCTATTGTCTCAACACTGGCGACCCCATTTTGGTTTAGCTTTAAGCACGCTTAAAGGCATCTTCAGTGCGGCCTATTTGTCAGCCCACGACCCCACGACCCCACGACGTTGTTGCTCTAATTTGAATTATGGCCATCAAAAAGTGGCTAAACTTGTTACAGCTGCTGGCGCTGAGCCAGTGCCATGTGTTGGCCAGCTTGGATTCTTGGCATGCAGCGCTCTTTTTTTTTAGCCAGAAGCAGACACAAGTTGCCACATCATCATGTGCGGAAATCTTTATGGCAATCGCATGTGGAGTCTGTTGCAAGTAAGTCTGAGGCTAGTTGAAGAATCTCTTCAATTGAGCTGCTCAATTCCCTTATCAGTTTATTGTTAATTAGCCTTAAGTCTGCAAAGGTTTAAGCCAATTTTGTATAAATGAAAATAGTTTTGAAAACATTTATGCAACACAAAAAGGCGCACAATGGCATTTGCGAATGGCAAAAGAGAGAGAGAGGGAGAGAGGGAGAGAGTCGCATTAAAGTGAAATAGCGCTAAGTGCGCAACTACAATTACAACTGCAGGCCGTGACCCGCTCGCTCTGCCCCACTCTACACCCCTCTAACTCTCCTCTGCCCTATCTCCATATCTGCCGCCCTCTTTCAACACTCGAGTCCACAGTTTTCTATGACAATTGTTGGCTGGTCAGGCCATTGTAGTCTGCGCCTGCCTGCCTGCCTGCCTGCCTCTCTCTGTGCCTGCCTGCTTGTTCCACTCTGTACTCTCTGCTCTGCTGTGTCCTGTTCTATGCCATTCTGTGCTGTGCTTTCTTTGGCCATTTTGCCATTTATTTGCCGTTTGCATTCAACGAGCTGATGAATGGCCATTAGAAGTAAGCACAACGCTCTACGAGATTACCTTAAGTATGCGGCAATTGCACAAGCAGCTTTCCGATGCTGATAAAAATAAAGTACCTCGCACGCACCCTTTCGTGTTCCCAATAATTTATGCCCCTCTCCACACTCCCCCTCACTGCTCTCTGCTCTCTCCTCTCCCTCTCTCGGGAGTTTCCTCTCGCAGTTGACTTTGCTGCGACGATGTCTTGCAAGAAGAAGAATTCAGGCAGCCTGGGGGCAAATTTATGGCATTCAAACAAAAGACAGCTGCCGGTCACAGTGGCTGAGAAAAGTATGCGTACTACTCTCATGGTGTGTGCTAGTGCTAGTGCTCGTTTGCCCAAATGCCTGCTAAATAAACGGAAATTGATGATGCGTAAAAAGCGACGTTGACAATTTTAAAAACTTGTATTGCCATTCAGTTTTATCGCTAAACTGAAGAGATACCCTGCAAACTAGGGGCGTGGGCAGCAGGTTAGTTGTAGGAGACTGTAAATCAAATTTGTGAAAGGTTGCAGTACTTCTTCTTTATTCGACACGCTAATACATAACGCCTCTCTCAATCTTAATGTTAGTTTACATAGGCTTAACATATGCTTAACATAGTCAGCGTGTTTTATAAGTATCGATATATCAGTGTGACCCACTACCAGCCTACTACAAATTGTAGACAAGGCATATGGGAATAAACTCGATTTTATTGTTACTAGCACAAACTCTATGAACTGTTTACAACTTTAAATTCTCATCTATTATTCTGATATTATTCTTTTATCTAATTATCTTCATCTCGTGATTTCGAGTACATATCATTAATGGCAGCTGATTTTAACTTGGAAATTACTTAAACAGATCGAAATTCTCTACTCTATTCTGCTTTTCATAGCCAAACTATATTTTATGCAGGATATCTGCTAGTGGGGCACTTCCGCAGCATGACTGCTTGATTCTTGTTTAAGCTGCGTGTTCTACTTGCACTCACACACGGGGCCACATACATTTATCATAATCGAAGTTTTGTATGTGCTGCGGGGGTAGGCAAGGGCAGGCAGGAAAGGGGGCAGGGGAAAGGGAAATGACTGCAACTGCGACGTCGACTGCGACGGGTGCCATTTGTTTCCATTTTGTGTTAACGTCAGCAGGCCGAGCGCGCTGGAACAAAAGGCTGAGTCTGAAGCCCAAACTGAAGCCGGAGCTGCAGCTGGAGACGGGCGTCATCGTCGTCGTCGTCGTCGTGTTGCAGGCAAAGTTTTGGTGACGCACAGCAGAAAGTAGGCAGCGGAAGTGCAAGTGGCGCTGCATTGACATTTCCGGTTCGCAGAGCTTTTCGGGCACGGCAAGCGGAGCTGAGCTGAGTGGGCCAACTTTGCGCCAGTTGGCAGTTGCCCGCAGCTTATTTTGCAGTTGCTAACTGAGCAGTAGAACAAGTAGTAGAAGAAGAAGAACAAGAAGAAGCTGCAGCTGCGGCAGCGAGAAGAAAAACTAGGCAACTTTTAGTTGACAATGATGATTCTTTTTCGCCACACACATTGGGAACTATTATAGCTGTTGGTGCTGCAGGAAATCGGTTGATTTTTCTACTTCTTTTGTGGATGAACGGATTTGCCTCATCGCAAAGCGTATTACGCTTGCAGCATGCAATGAAGCAGTCAAATCTCGGTAAAAATCTCATTTCTCCAGCTCTTTTTCATGCGCTTCTCTCTCTCTCTCACTTCTCCTGGCCGAGAGGAGAGACTCTCATGCTCATTTGATTTTGTCTGTGTTGCTTTTTAAATATTATATTACGCTGAGCTGGGGGGAAAAAAGCGCTTAATGTGCTGAAAAAAACGAGAAAGGTATAAAAAATATGCGAAAGAAGACGTGGCCAAAAGAAATGGGCAAATAAACGAAATACTTTTTTTGCGGTATTTCTTTTGCGCTGCTTTTTTATGCGCTTCATTTTGTTTTTCCGCCACGCAAGTGAAAATGCAGATAAAGTTGCCTCGTCGTCGTCGTAGTATGTGTGTCTGTGTGTGTGTGTGATGTGATAAACGCAGCTTGCAACATGGGGCAGCAGTATTGTACGGCAAATGAGAAATACCTGAAGACAGCTTTATTTAATATCAGTTTTCTTCATTTTGTTTAATCAGTCGGGAAGCTTTCAATTGAAAACGATTTACGTGGCAAGTGCAACAAGTTGCAAGCGTTACGCAAAATTAAACAAGTTATTGCCTGCCTGCCAGCCTGCTTGTCTGTGTATTGCCACTGCCTCTGCCCCCCCTCCCCCCACTTTAATGTCTCTTTCTTGTGCCGCTGCCTCGTGTTCTCTATAATTTATGCAGATTTTATGCTACGCGTGGCAGGCTTAACCATGCCCACGCGAACTCAGCCGCCCTCCCGCTGAGCTGAACTGTGACACAATTTCACGCCACTCAACATGTGGCAAGTGGCAGCCAGAGCGAACAATGCCCCAACGAAAGCTCTGCGAGTGCCACAAATGCCTTCGCTTTAAAGGACCTTTGACTCTGGCTCCGTGTCCGTCTCCGACTCCGACTCTGGTTCCTCCTTCACCTTCAGCTTGTGCTGCCTTCTCTTGGTCTGCTTCTTCCCCGCCCCCATTCTAATTTGTTGCAATTCCAAGTTGTTTCATATTGAAATTAGTTGAGAAATTAAATTTTCTGTTTGTGGCGCCTCGGTGAGGTTTCTTTTCGTTGGATTTTTGCGCCCTTTGTTTGTGCAACTTTTCCCCACACGCGGCAAAAGTTTATAAATTGAAATTATGCAAAACTCGCAGTGCGCTGTTGGAAATATTATTACGCATACGCCATGTGGGCGCTCAGGCAGCGTTCATCGCATGCATGTTGCACGTTGCACGCTGCTTGCTGCACGTTGCATACCTGCAGGCGCCGCATGAGTCAAAAACTTTGCATTGCAACAATGCGGACTGACTGCGCCGGCGACCACGAAGCTGCAGTAACTTCTATTAAATTTTCTTACACATTTTTCATATCAAAATAAGAGAGAGAAAAGTAAAATGCGCGAAGGAGAGAAAAAAGGAAAATTGCAAAAAACGACAAGCGCTGCTGCCCGCCAAAACTTTTCCTACTCGAGACCTGTAAGTGAAACTCACATTTCGCGTGCAAAAAGGAATTTGGGCAAGCAAAAGATGGTAATTTCGAAGAACTCGAAAACGTTATCAGAATTGGCCTCATTAGTAGGACGGAAGTGTGGAGGGTGCCGTAAATAATATCTTTTCTTGTTTTTATAACAATTCCTGTTATGCTGATTGTCGAATTGTATAGAGTACTTAAATATAAGTGAACAGGTCATAAATGAGGAAATATTAATAATACAATTGATAAGTAAATACTAATATTTGAATAAACTATTTTGTAGCTTTATCTTTTAAATATTGTTATAATATAATATGTATATAATATAATATAAGCTGCATTTAATTAAATTTCATTTTAAATTGAGTGTTAATTTAATCTAACATAAGTCAATCAAAGGTCAATTTTAATAAATAAATAAATAAATTACTGAATCAACTAATTAATAAATATTTAAATAATTAAATAAATAAATAATAATAAATAATAATGTGATAACTAACTATAATTTATTTTTTCATATAAATATATAACTCGTTAATTGTAACTGATTTGTTGAATTTACACTTTGCTTACATCTGATGTTTTTTGGAACTTACTCAACACTAATCACTGGATTTGATCAATGAGTTATCGAAAGAGTGGCGGTAAGCCGATAAGTTAAGATGCAATTGCGAAAGCACAACGTTAATTAAATACGAATTTCAAATTAATATACAAAAACCAAAAAACAAAGTATTATTTCTGTAATTATTTATGTCATATATTTTGCATTATTATCAATTGAGCAATTTTCGATGGAGAAGATTTCCTGGCTTCCTTTTTTCCATTCAATGAGATATGTATTTAATTTTTATGGCAAGCAAATTTCCCAGCGCGATACTTATCTATGTTGTACTTTGCGGATCGCAGAGTAATAATAACTTATTTTGTGACCGGCTTATATATGGACTATAGCGATGTGCAGATTGAAAGATATCAAGTAAAGTGCTTAAATTTAGCTTTATAACATTTTAATGGTCCCCGTACAGGCGGACATGGCGAACTTGGTTTCCATGGGAGGCCTTGCTCCAAGTTTTAAAATGTCATAAAATTTTCAACAAGTACTTTAACTTGTTAGAATGGTGTAGAGAGGGAAGCTGCAGGCGGTGGGTGGAGGGGAACGGCTGCTGGGGTCTTGCCTGAATGCATTGAGCTGAAAATTTTCGCAAAACTGCGCCGTCTGCGATAACCGTCAAGCACTTAAAATGCTTTATTTCCATTTTCAGCAACAAAGCAATTTTATTAGCTTTAGAAAATTGTACAACAAAGTCGCAAGCAAGACGCAGGCAAGGCAAGGCGAGGCACGAGGCACGAGGCAGCTGCAACAAAAATTATGATGACTTTTTAATTAAGCAAGAGAAGAGGCAGCAAAACACAGCCCCGCAACAACAACAATAACAAGTTTTGTCGCCAAGTGAAAAACGAAAATTGTGCCCTTTCATTTGCTGTTAATGATGTTTAGCTTGATGATGATTACAATGATGATGATGCTGGAGTAAGGCTCAGACAGTTGCCATTTGTTGTTTGGCCAGGGCTACGTGATGCGCAAATTCAGACAACAAAACGAGAGAGAGACAGCTAACCAGGCAGTCAGAGAGCAAAGACAACACCCAGTTAGCTAGTCGAGTCAGTCGACCATTCCACTAGGCAAACAATTGAACAACTCGAGATGCATATTCAGGCAGATATAGATACAAATACAGTTACAGTTACAGTTGTAGATTCAGTTACAGTTGCCAACACACACACACACAGACAAACAGACACAGAGACAGACACATAGACAGCTGCACGTCTGGACAGCAAACGCGTTAGATAATGTTGCCCCTACACATTGTCCTTGTACAGTCCTGCAAAGTCGCAGATACAGTTGTTCGCATTGGCCAGCTCAAACAACAATTGCTGTAACTGTAACTGTACATATAGACATACATATAGATGCGTATATATACTGTACAAAGTCAGCTCAGTTGCGAGTCGAAACAATAAAAGCCAAAGCCCCCCAAAAGCTGCCAACATCATTGGCAGCCTGCTTTCGTTGCCCTTCCTCTCTCCCTCTCTGCTTTTTTTTAGCCTTTTTTTGCAGTGGTAGCGGGTAGTCTCCCGCTGTCAGTCATTAATTTCAGCTGAATTTTCAGCCAGTTTCAGTCTAAGCCACAGCAAAAAGTGGTCAGCAGAGACGCCCAGCAAATGCCAAATGCTGCAGCTCATTTCAAATTCAAAAAGTTGATGCCGTACACTCTCCGCTTGTGCATACCATATGGTTATCGAATGTCAAAGTCATTACCAAAAAAAAAATTTTACTGAAAAAGAATACAACAGCATTGTAATGTATAATTTATTTTTAGCAGAGAAACATAAGTTCGCTTTATTATGTTTTGTTTAAGGAAACTCTACAGCAGCGCAATGGAAAGTCGCTGCAACTGAACTTTGTTATTTATTTCGCATTTGTGGCTGGATTTTGTTAAGCTAAATTCGCTTCGAGATTTATTGTCATATTGCCATTCATAATTTTCAGACTTGTAATTCCCCCAGAGCCGAGAGACTAAATACAAAATATTTTACTAAAACAATATTTGAAAATTTGCCACGCACACGTTGAAAGCCGGGCAGCTGTGCCTGTAACTGAAGCTGAAGCTGCAAATATCGAATTGTTTATAGCATACACACTGGTATACACGCGGCGTATGCGTAATTTTAATTGAAATTCAGAAGAGCGCTTCTAATGCCAAAGACAATGGCCAAATGCATTTTATTATGTGTTCTCTCTAAATTGCGGAAAATTATATTTCAATTTCGTCAACGAGCCGCTGCATGGAGTACAACGCACTACAACAATAGCAACAACAACAACAGCAGCAACAAAAAAATGGAAACTGCCGGACCAAGGATAAAGGATTCGCACGCCATAGATAATAAACTGTGCACAATTTTGCATATCAAAAGCAAAAGCAGCAATTAAAATGAGAGAAGATACGTGTAGTAGCACAGAGACACACACACACACACACACACATAGCAGCAGCAGCACTCACACGCAAATACGGAACGGAAATGATATATGAGACGAGGAGGTACGAAATGAGTACGAGCAGCAGAGTAAAAATATTTGATAGATAATTACCATATATGCATGTAAGCCTGTGCGAATGTGTGTGTGTTTGGGTGTGTGTGTGTGCGCTGCTCCCTTTTGCTCGTGTTTAACCTGCATTATGTAAAACACAAATGCGACACACTCTGTTAATTTTCATGAAATTAAATTCACACTTTTACACGAGTTGCCCAAAAGATCGTTGCCATGCGACATAGATGCAGCTGATGAGATGGCAGGTAAATAAATTACAGTGTACTGTAGAAATCTACAATCTGCATGGGGAAGCGAGCATCTTTCAATTATCAAGTATACGCATAAGCAAGCTGCAGTTAGTTAAGTTACTTAGATCACATTTATATTTATATTTAAACATGCAAATTAAATAAGAAATATTTTAATACACACTCATATTTACCCAACATACCCATAAACTTTACGAGCGCACCTCTCTGTGCTTTTGCAGGCTTTTCTGTTTATGTATGCCGCACATTTTCCACACATGAAATAATTATAATTTTGTGCGTGCTTTGATTTTTCGCCTCTTGACAATTTTCCGTAGCGTTTCCTGTAAACACAAAATGGCGCAGTATTCACAGCACTTGTTGTTGTACTGATTGTTGTACCTTTTGTTGTATTTCTTGTTACTGCTGCTGCTGCTGCACACTAATTTGAAAAGCAACCGCCAGAGAGCATTATCACCCAGAGCAACAGTTTACGGCTGCCACGAATGCTGCTGCTGATTGGGCTGACTTTGATTACTGCGAATTGTGCGAAATGTGCGAATTGTTTCCCAAGTGTGAAATGAGCAGGTAAACCTTGTGAAGAAATCATGCGAGAATTGAAAGAAAGACGAAATGTATATTCAAATTATTTAAGAAGCAATCAAAAAAGCCAAATCGAAAGGGAATTTGCTCTCAGACTTTTCATTTTTCAACTAGACAGACAAATGGGAAAAGTTTACTGTATGTGTGTTAAGTATGTGTGTGTATTACTTTCTTCAAAGTTCACACTTTTAGGCACGTCGCACTGATAACTTGTTAATATAAAATGCCAAGAGACACTCGCGTCGTATGCGCAATATTTTTAAATCAGTTCAACAGCTAATTAATGTTAGTCGAAAGTCGCCGCAATTCTTTTAAGCCTTTCTACGTTCCCCTCGCTGTCTACCTTGTTATTCATATATCTTTCATATGTGTGTGTGTATTTGTGTGTGTGTATGTGAGCGCGTGTGTCTTGTTTGTTAATGTAATTGCAAAGCTAAATATTAAAAATTCATTTTCTTTCAAATCCAATTAAATTTCTAATTAATATGCGTCGCATATGGGGCGAAAGGAGGTAACTGGAAGTAGATAGAAGACAACAGCGACAGCTGCGATAACACACGCACACTTGCACACACAGGCACACACGGATGCACAGTGTATGCGATAAGTTGGCGGACCAAGTTTGTAGGAAGTGTAGCTTATCTTGTTGGGCTTAGAATGTGGCTTTCATTTCCATATTTGTCAGGCGAAAGCGTTTAGTTGACCTATGCAATGTTTAATTCCAACACACACATACATAAATCCCCAACAGGTTGACGGCACTCAGCAGTTGACCTTTGACACTGGGTCTAACATATACATATGCAAAAGTTTTTACTGCTCGCCAACACACGTTCGGGTAATTTTGCGGTTTATTCATTAAAAACTGCTTAGTTGGCGGGCTGAAATAAAAGCAGAAGGACCAAACTAATAGGGAAATGCGTACGGCTCCCTCCCCCACTACCCTTCCCCCCTCCTTTTCCCTATGTACCTCCCCCTTCCTGCACTTGGACATAGCTTCCTTCCACCTTCATGTGGCTTGTTGACATAAAAATTACGCGCATGAAAGTCAACATGGAAAATGAGTAAACAAGCTAAGTGAAATGAGTTTGTGGGAAGGTGGGGCGGGGGTGGGTTAGACTTGCATGTAATGTTTCCCTCTTCATAAAAGCGCAACTTAAATATGAACTTAGAGGTGAAAATACCTAATAAATTATGTTTAGTAATGGAGGAAAGAGTGCGATAATTAGCGACAGACTTTATTGTTGTTCGCTATCTGCAGTCATCCATCAAGTGAATATGCCTATAGGCCATTACTTCTGTGCCCCCCTCTATAAGCTACACATATGTCTGTTCCCAGCCATTCCCCCTGCTTGCCATGGAGATAATGTGTAACCTATGGCCTTAAAAAGCCTCACCTTGCTTCACCTACATACATCATTGTGGAGATCTCTGCTCAATATGTTCAGTTCAGTAAAAAGTGTGTGTTAGTCGCCTCTCCCTCTCTCTCTCTCTCTCCCTCTCTCGCTAAGCTTTTAAGCGCATTTTATTTATACATATACATCATTTGCTATTTTTTATATTTTCAATTTTTTTGTCATTTCTGCTTTCAATGATAAAAACATATTATATATTTAAGTCTAACCATGCAATCGTTTACATAAATACATAAATATAGCACACCAAAGTGCTGGGGATATTTTTGCAAATATTTTAAGCTGATTTCCGCGTGCAAATGGATGTGGATATTACAATAAGATAAGCGCTTTCAGGGATTTCGATTGTGTACGGCGGCCATCAAACGGACTAAGTGGACTATGGTAAATGTTGCCTCGATGCGATAAATGTTTTATAAATGTTGCAATATCGTTTTGGCCACAAAATGCTGCCAAATTGATTGGGTTTGCGCATTTCATAAATAATAATCCAGATTTGCGTGCTTTTGGCACTAGATAATTCATTATGTGCCTCTCACTTCAAGCCATGAAATGAAATTCCGTAAACTTTGGCACAATTTGCACAAGAAATTCGAGTTGGGGAAATATACATAAATAAATTGGAACAATTAATGCATACATAAATCAATTTGCACACGGAAATTATTGAAATGTCGAGAAAGTGGCTTTATAAAAAAATCAGTGATTCACTGCATTGTTTTCGACTAGCAGATACTCAGTGAAAATTATGTGGAAAGTGTTTTAACTTATTGTTTTCTACAGAAATTAATTTGTGCTTACGTATACAAAAAAAAAAGCTAAAGCAACATGCTTGAGTTTAGCATGCTCACGCTGTTCAATCTGCACTTGGTATGCTCGGTAAAAACCTGAAAAATGATATTACTAATTGGGGCACTCGCGTGCTCGTTGTCGGGTCATAAAGCAGACAGCGCGGCAACGGCACGCAAAAACCTATCGCAGGTGCATATTACGAATAAAAACAGAGAAAGCCGGATAAGCGGCCAAATAAGAATGGCAAAAAGCTGTATATGACACACTTATACATATGCAGAAGGCACAAGGCATCAGGCACCAGGCACATGACCAACCCCATTTCCATTTCCATTCCTATGGCGCTGACCTCTGACGCGCAAAAAAGTATGCTATACAAATCTGTACTGCGCGGTTGGCAAACAAAAAACTATTGCATACTTTTTTGGGGGCCATCATTTGTCGCTTTGCAAAGAAGGGGGAAAGAAAGGGAACATAGGCAAAAATATATTGTATATTTTGGCAGTGCATGGGACATGCCTGTGCCTGCATGTGCATGTCTGTGCAGGCTGTAATTGTTATATTGATGGACGAGCATTTTGATTTGTTGATTGTGTCAATTTGGAAGCGGCGTAAAAAATATATATGTATATCTACATTTATTGATTGCCATGTGCGAAGCTATAAATAAATTTTGCGGTCGAGATGGGGCTTTTTATTCGCGCAGGGATGGAGGTGGGGCGGGTGCGGTGCCATTTAAAAGTTATTCAAAACAATCATTGTATATTTATGAGAGTTTAAAGACAAAGTTTGCTTGCGACCTTGTATACAAAATAATTAGAGCACAAATGGCACGAGCTATAATGGCAGTTGTAATGGCATTGCGTATACGCAATATTTGGAGCACACAGACATAATTCGATTAGGCCATAACGAGCATCGTTTGGCCATCGAAATGGGCAAACAATTTGCTTAAATGGATTTTGGGCGCATCGCTTAAAATCGCTTTTAATTTTGTTAATTAGTTTGCAACGAAATGTTCGCATCACCGAATCCCAATCAATTATGGTCGATGATAGCCATCTCGATGTGCGAGAGAGATTATATATTACATTATTATATATGTTACATGGAAATGGCACTCATAGAAATGTACTTGCACTTTAAGCTTAAATTGAAGAATCCCATCAACGATGCGCACACAATGTCAATTATATTGTGTATTATAAATTGAATTTGATATCAATACGAAATGCAAATGAAATTTAGATTTTGCCTCAGCCACTTCCGCTCGATTAACACGCATTTCCGGTATACATATTTAAACACGTGGCAAACCAGAGAACAAGTGAATCTGCGTCCACAAAACAAAACGATGCTCAGCTGTGCTCCGGCTTTGGTTCTGCTCAGAAAAACTGTAAATTAGTGTGTGAAATTTCAATGCAGCCAAACTAGTTTGCCCTCTGGCAAACCAAACCGGAAACGAAAGCTGCAACCAAACTGGAGGCAACAGCACCAAAGGGGGAGGGGCGCAGAGCAACCGCAACAAAACCCAAAAATCGAAAAAGCAAAAACCCAAACTCCAATTGCAACTAATTTCTATTTTATGACCAATTCTCCCCCCAGTTCCGCCTTCTCTATATACACATAGAATATAGAATATGTATGTATGTGTGTGTTGCAGAAAAAGAGGGAAAAAACTTTTGTTTGCACTGTGTTTGCCGCATTGACCGCGTGGCTGAGTTCTCGATACGCTTTCAATTTCCTTGTGAGGTCAGTTTACAAAAGCCATAACCGAAAAACGGAACAAAAAATTGAGCAGGAATTATATCGATTTGTGTGGAACATTTACATAAAAATCGAAGCGGATTTCGCTTTCACAACTGGAAGCTCCTTTTAAAGCAAAGATGCAAATTGTAAAGTATACTAAAGAATACGTAATTATGACTTCGATACTGTAAGCTAATGCTCTGCCTTAAGCTCACTCTATGATTCCTTTTTCTCTCTCTTCCTTTGCTTGGCTTCTGCTGTGTGCGCCAAAGTTTCTGTATTTTCATTTAATTATTCCGAAGTCGGTCAATCCTTTAATGCACTTGGCTCTGATTAGAAATCAGTGAAACAGTTGGAGATATTTAAATAAATATAAGTAATTCAATTCAAGGGAAATACAATTAACACAGTTGGAATAAGAATCAGTTCATATAAACATGAACTGCAGTCATTGCAGCGCACTCTTTAATTAGCTGCCATAAAGGGAGGTTCCTTTCGTGGTCAGTCGGACATGTTCTTCTTTTTTTCTTCTGCTCTCTGTTGTGGCTGTTGTGCTGTCTGAACGAACGCTTAAGCGGATGACGCAAAGCTGTTGCTGCAACACTGGGCGTATAATTAATTTTAAATGCGAATGAGCATGGGATGATCCCATCTCTCTCTCTCTCTCTCTCTCTACTCATCTGTCACACAGTTGTCCTCTGCGCATCCTGTCTGCAAGTTTTGCCCTTTTTATTTACACAATTTAACATGGTCATATTTATTGTTTAATTACGTTGACAACTTTGAAATAATTTCAACAAGCTGCAACATCATTTGAAGCGAGTAATTAACTGCATCAGTTTAATTAGCAATTGCCGGTCAATGCGTTGTGTTTTCATTTATCAATTCCAACTCTGCTCTGCCAATAATTCCATATGTCTTTGTGCAATTTAAATAATTGACTACGAGTTACACGAGAAGTTATATTTATGCCTTCTATATGTTTTCACAATGCAACTCTGGTTGTTTGCTAATTAATAAGGACTCGATTTATGGTTTATGAAAAGGGAAGACTCGCATTACAGTTAATCACAATTTATAGCTCTTGTATATTTTGAGCATCATTGCCTTTTCTCTCAGTGCATGGCGTAGCTCAGTTATGGCTGCAATTTGCTCACAATACTCTGGCAAATATTCAATAACAAAACCAGAAATGACCAACTGCAGTAGAAGTAAAGCACAGCATAATCAAACAACGTACAACAATTTCTTATGCTGCGGTGAAAATGTTTTATGTTCCCGCAGCACGCAATGAAAATTGCAAAGCGAGAGCAACAACAACAACAAGAACAGCAACCATAAAAGCAACAGCGAAGCGAAAGGAGCACAAATGTTTTTACGGCTACTGATGGCAACTTGACAAGATGCCAAAAACAGCGAGCGACGCGATGTTTGTGGCCACAAAGCAACAACAAAAGACTGAGGGAAGGTAGCGAAACAGTTACGACTGCTTTAGGGCGCTGCCAGTGGAGGCGTGGCAGTAGGTGTGGCAACTGTTGCCTTGCTTGGATTGGAAGGTGTTGCTTAGATAAACTGACATGATTTAAATAGCAGAAAAACTTTCGCAGCTCTGACAAGGCACCTGACACAACTGCAAAAAAGCGAGACGCACACACACACACATACTGACATAGGTGTAGTTGTAGTTGTGACATTTTTCAACATGGCAACTGTCATCTTGCGTCTGTCATTTGCCTTTCCATTGTGACATTGCGGTCCAGGCGATGTGCCTCTTCCTGTTCCCGTTCCCGTTCCTGTTCCCTTTCCCGTTCCTGTTCCTTTTCCACTCTTATCAAGCTGCCCGTTTGTTGATTGAATAAACAGGCCCAACCTGTGAGGCACACTGTCCTCTCGCTCTCTTCTTCCCCCCCTCTCTCTCTGTGAGTGTATGTGATGCCTTTTGTTTGTTATTGTTTGTGTGAAAACTTTTTTGACATGGCCACAGAGACCGATGGCAGACTATGTGTGTGTGCGAGTGTGTGTGGTTGTGCGTGCCACATGGCCAGAAGTAGAAAAATAATATTTACATGCCAACCGAAAATTGTCAGAAAGCCCTTGCCTTTACCTCGTCATCCCCCCCCCACCAACGACTACGGCACTGGTTCTGCCACAGGCTCAGCCTGTTCCGTTGTCATGCGGGCTAAGAGCCCCAGCCACAGCCAGAGCCAGAGCCAGAGCAGAAATGAAAAATGGCCAAAAATGGCTGAAAATCTCAATGGAGTCAGTTTTGAAGCCCAAAAGAAAGGAGCGAGAGTCAAGCGAGCTGCTAATAAATCATTTAAAGCGTTCTCCTGCAGCGACAATAATGTGTCAGAGAAGTCATCAAACTGACTTCAACTTAATAAAGTGAGTTTCGTTATTGAAATACGCAAAAAAACAAAAACAAGATGAAACAACAACAACAACATGCATATTTATTTATGGCTGACAAAGATTATGGCGAAAATGTGCATATAAATTGAAAAGAGAATTGACACAGAGAGTGAGAGGAAGAATGAAAATTGAATTTAAATATTAAATTGCATATGAGTATTAAATTAAAAATAAACTGAAGTAAATTAATATAACTATCGTTCATTCTATCTTATTTTTCATATCGTTATCTGCTTCATTATATATCTACCTATATATCTATATTATTATCTGTATATTTACTTATCTGTATTTATAGTATATCTATTTGTATATCCATCTATACATCTGCCTGTCAGTATCTGAGGTTCAGTTCCTGCCTTTTATAACTGCACATCTATACTTATGTTTAGCTGTTACTATCTATTATCATCTGTATTTAGAGTATATACATGATATATGTATGTATATAGATATTTTTGTCTAGCTCCTCTATCCATTCCTATATCTGTCTTTCTCTGACATTCTCTACTTGCTCTTTACTGTTTTTCAAGTCGCCTTGGCCTTGCTTTTTATTGAACTTGAGTTTTCATTATCAAGTGTTTTTTTTTCTTGTTCAATGCTTTCAAATTAAAGGTCAAAGTTCCTTGTGATTTATGTCTCAGAGACGTCTGTGTAATTTTCGGTTTATTTATTTACACTCGATGCTGTGTGAAAATTCATTCGCATGTTGTACACACTTTGTTACCCTTGTTGAACACGTTGGCTTCCCTTTTACCTACTCCCCTCCACCCACACCCATGCCATCCCTATGGTTGAATAGTCGATTCTGGTCCAGTCAGCAGCAGTCCAGGCTGCCGTTTCATTATGCTGACTTCCTTCTTTTTTTTGTCTCTTTTCGGTTTTTGTATTTTGTGCTGATGCCAGGTTAGGCCTGGGGACTAATGATGACAAATGTATAGAACAGCCAAAATAGTCTAGGCCGAGTTCAAAGGTCAGACAGGCAGCAGGTCAGACTCTCGGCTGGTCAGTCGCATCGCATATGTTGCCGCAGCAGTTACCGTGTCTGTCGTGTCTGTCCCTGCCGTCGTCGTCGTCGTTGTCGTTGTCGTTGTCGTTCGTCGTGTCTGCATGCAAATGACTTTATTTGAATTTTAAATGTGTAAATTGCGCTCGTGTTGCTTGATTTCTACCGTTCCCCGGTGCTGCTGTGCCTTCTTTCGGTTTACGACCTGACCGTTTGTCACTGATAACGGCGCAAGTGAAGCACACGGTGGCCAAATGAAAATTGCAGCCTCTCTCCCTCTTTCTGGAATGGAACAATGCCTGGGCAGCAACAATGGTTCCTCCTTCGTTTCGTTCATGCTCCCCATCCCCACGTCACCTGGGCAGCCTCCCAGCAACGGCTGCTTGGCCTTCCAAGGAGATATAATCATTTCCGTTGCCGGCCCACGTACGTCTTTTATCTCTTTCAAATTTTGCGTTATTGTTATGCGTTTTAAAAGGTTTCCTTGATAATGGAGAGCTGCAACATAAAGAGGCAACAATGAATGCGAGAGAAAGAGTGTTCAAGAAAGAGAACATCAACATGAGAAATTGTTGACTCACCTGGTAATTTCCGCCGCTTGCCATTCCACCATTCTACAGTCGTCACACGTTGCGTATACGTAATGCGCGTTATGTATGAGCTTTGACTGTGCCTGTGGCCTCGGCTCGAACTCTCAACTCTCTGCAAACTCAAACAGCGCACGTTAGTGCGGGAACACCTCCATCTGCCGCTGACAGCTTTTTAATTAATTTCAAATGCGTCTAGCGGGTTCCAACGCAAATTTCAACTCGTGAGCGTGCTCCCCCTCCCTCCCTTCCCCACTCTCATTCACTCTTCCTCCTCCCTCTGCCTGTGGCAAGTTTATTAACACGCAACTAACCTGGTTAAGCAGCAGCTGAGATACTAAATGCACAAGTCGTGTCACGCTTTTTATGTTTTCTTTTCTTTATTGCTTCTTGATCATGACGCTGAGTCTGCTATCTTTCGTTTCGCCTGCCAATAATTAGCTATATAAATCGCAAGTACCCGCCTTCAAGTTATCATTGCATATTGCAGCCACTTGCTGAACTTTGACAATTCCAGCACTGCAAACTTTTGCCAACTATTAGCCAAATCGCTTGAGTAAAGCGCCAATAAAGCGAATAACTTGTGGCTCAGTTCTTTCCCTTCTCTCTCTCTCTCTCTCTCTCACTCTCTCTCTGCCTTTATCTTACAGTTACCGTTACGCCCACTTCTAAAGAATTACGACACAGACGCAGAATTTATGATCCATCGAGCAGAGCCAGAGCGGAGTGGAAAACGGAAACGGAAACCGCTCAGGCGCTGAAATTGTGTGCGTGTAAACATATTGGCTGCCTTCAAGGATATTTACGGCCGTGCCCGTTACACTTGTGTGTCATTGATGTACGGCTGGCGTATGCAAAAGGTAACCGAAGGGTAGATAGGCCGCCAGAGGTAGCTGCTGAGGTAGGCTGCACCCGGCCAAATGTCGTGCGACCTGGCATGAAAAATGGCAAATTAACTGAAATTAATGGCAGGCCATGTGCGAATTTATTAAAATTGATAGAGGAGGAGCTGCTGGCAAGTGGAGAACCCAAGCAAGGCGAATGTTTCTAACTTCATTTATGCGGATTTATGCGGAGACCTAATCAAATAACCACATTTGACAATGACGACGCGTGTGCACGGTCCGCCTCATGCTTTTCATGCTGTTGTTTTTTCTGACCTTCTAAATCGTGTATCAATCAAAAGTCAAATCGATAAGACTTAAGACTTTGCTGTACGATTGCCGATTGAAGGACTGAACCAACAAGCACAACTCACAGCTCCCTCCTCCTTCTCCTTCGCTTTTGAGTCAAAGTTAAGCCGAGCAACCCGTAAATCATGCAGCTTATGTTATCAATATGAGCATTAGGTGCTTTCATCCTTCCGTTCGTCTCTCCGACCATCATCCTCCTTTCAGCCATTGCCATTGGGGCATTCATTCTCACAATCGGGCGTTGAAGTTCTCGTTTCAGCGCTGCCTTTGGGCGCATTTTATTTATTTATGGCTTCAATTTGCTTGTAAGTAATTAAGCCGAGTTTGTCTGGATTATCGGCGAACACTGAAATTGCCAAATGTCGAATGCCTGTCAAAGTGTACGTCAGAATTAAACGCAGAGGGAAGGAAGGAGCGGATGAAGGCTGTAGAAGAACTTCGAAGGGCATAGAATATTGAATTTTATGCTAGAGAGGAGTGACGCTTAGTCTTCTACATGGTGCAAAGACATTTTCATAGTTCTTTCCTTCGATTTTTATTAATATACAACTAAATAAATAACTATAAAATATATTCAGTTGTCCGCGGATCGGTAGAGAGCCAATAGAGCTCTTCATCTGCTTCAACACTCTTCACAATAGCCAAAATATTTATATTGATTTATCTAACTAATCAGTAACTCCTTAAAACCACAAGTTGAAGCATCACTTGGACACCTTCTTCAGTCGATTGCCATATGCCCGAGTGAGGTTGGGGGAACTAACAATTTGTGACATAGAAGATGTCTCGCGTATCGAAAATAAGCTATGAAACGTCGAACTGGAAAATGTCATGATCGGATTCATCATGGCTTTGGATGTCTTCCTCTTGTTATTTATCAGATCTTTGGTTGCACGATACTCCTCCCAATCGGAGGATACTTTCGACATTATCTCATCGCCATAGATTAGAAATGATTGACCCGTTTCCTGCTCGTACTCTTGCACAATCTGGCTGAGCTGCTCCTCAATCTGTGGCAACTTGGTGGCGATATACTTGCGTTCCCGCTCCTCGCGCAGCAATTGTCCGCCACGATTGTTATAGCGACTCGGCTCCCTGGCCTGTTCCTCGAGTGCCTCCATGCGTCGCCACATCTTGACCCGCTTCTCGTATATTTCGAAGATGTTTTTGTTGCTATTGTAGTAGCTCTGCAAGTCGCTGAGCTTATTCTCAAGCAGCTCCAGCAGTTCCTCGGTATAGCATTCGTTCTGATAGTTTCTTATGGTCGGGTACTGCAACGTCATTTCGGACCACTGATTGATCTCTTTGAGCACATTATCGATCAGCATGGCCAAGTTCTTGTGGCGCAACGTCTCGCATCGCTGCAACTCCTGTCCGAGCATCTCATAGTGCGCCTGTGTGTACTCCTGCGTATGGCAGAGCTTCTCGATGGACACCTTATCCACTAGCCCATTCCTTTGGAGTGTCTGCGATATTTTAAGTATTTTGATTCGCATTTTATCTAACGATTTATGCCATTCTTTCATTCTCTTCTTTGCATTCGCTTCATTGTGTCGTCGCTGAATCTCCTCTGTCAAGTGAATCATTAGCTCGGTCAGCTTGAATTCCTGTTGGGACCTCATCTTCTTCGCCAACCCATCCTCATCGTCGTCCGCTTCGTCATCTAAAGCTTCAGATGCTACTCTCATCTTCTCTGCCAATTCTTTGGATTGGTCCAGCAACGAGCGAATGTCCTGCTCGAAGGTGCGTTGCTTTTGTGCCCACAACTCACAGAGACCTTCCACGCTCAGTTCTTCTTTGTTTCCCATACTTATCTTCTTTACAGTTTTTTTTTATCGTTTGGAATTTTTAAATGTATGTTGACTGTGTCGGACGTTTTTAAATCAAAACATACGAAAACTAAATAAATGAAACTTTGTTTAACAAATTTAACTATGTCATAAAATTGCACTCAATTTTCATCCATAAATCAATCAAGAAAAAATATTCGCCAAAAATAATTCACAAAAAACTTTACAAGTGCCGTAAAATAATATTCAGGTAATAATCTGCAGCGCACGAAAAACTATATAAATTTGCATTCAAATTTTGTGGCTGCAAATCACTAACTAGAAAAAAAGTACCCAGCAGAAACACACACACTGCCAACATGCACAACAAATTATTCAATTGAATTGAAGCAACCGCTGCAGTTGGCAGCCGAGTGGATTAAAATTCATTGAAGCCAAAGTTGAAGCTGCTTTTTTCCAGCTGCTGCGGTCTGTCCGCGCGTACGCTGTTGCCATGTCTATGATGGACACACTTCCGAAGCACTCAGTCCATCCTCATCCTGCTGCTCCTGCTCCCCAACTGGCCAAGAGTCTTGTGGCTGTGATTTAAATGCGGCACACAGCAAAAAAGCGAAATCAACTTGAACAGCAAGCACAAAAAAAAAAATCAATCGCATAGCAACCGCGAACGTAATTAATAGTGAATAAAGTGCAAAGGGCAAAAGTTTAGTTGAAATGTTACTGGGCACGCTATGGAAATACCCTTTAAACACTTAGTTTGACATATTAGTTATATATATACCATTGACTTTGTTTATAACTTCATAATTTAATGTCCAAGTTTAATTCCATATTTGCATTTATCAATTGATCTTTTTCAACACTTATTGCTAGACGCGATCAATGATTAATCAAAAGTGGCGGCAAGCCGATGACAAGTACGATAATTTAAAGGCTAAGCATGTTAGATGCTAAGTGTTTCAATCAAACTCTAAATTTGTTATCGAAAGTGGCGGTAAGCCGATAACAAGTATGTCGATATTAAAACAAAGCAAAGCAAAGCTTGAACCAAGGCGTAAACAAGTAAAAGTAATTAATATAAATATATTCACTGAATTAATATATAATTTCTTAATATTGTTCTCTATTCTCCTACCCAATTTACACTGTTTGTATGAATTATGTCACATTTTTGCTTTCTTTACTTCATAAAGCCTTTATAATCTTGACAATCTCTTCATCAAATCCTCTCAAAAAGCACTCGCAGCTTAAGGTGACCTCTCTGTGCTTTAGAAATATCTCAATTGTTGCATTCGACATGCTGCTTCAGTTTTCGCGGCTTTTGTGGTTTTCCATTAAGTGTTGAGTTCCCACTCTCTCTCTCTCTTTCTCCTTCTTTATTGTACATTGCTCTACTGTTGTTGCTGCTGCTGCTGCTGGCAGCGACGATTTCCGCCATTTTGCGCCAATTGAGCTTCCGCTGTCGAATGAAATGCAAATGTTGCTTGCCATGCAAATCGCGACATTTTCAATAATTGAAGACCTTAGACGGAAAATAAACGATGCCCCCATTATTATTATTATTATTTGTGCTCTTCCGCTGTCAACACCTTATTGTTGTTGGCATTTTTTTGGACTTGGGCTGGCAACAAATTGCGCACATTTAAATGCAAAAATCGTCCAGAGTTGCGTTTATTAACAAGAGGGGCAGGCAGGGGAGGTGGTAGCAAGGTGTTCACGATTGCGATGCCAGATGCCACGCCCTCTCTCAGGGGTTATTTACTGCGTGCTGTGCGTGAGTTAGCACTGGCTCTGTCTGTCTGTTTCTGCTGTCGACTGTCTGCCTTGGAGCACTGTGTATCTGCTGCCTGTGCCTTGTTGTACTACCTTTTTCGTCGGATCTAGAATTTGCCCAAGATTTATGTCATACACACACACACAGCAGAGACAGAAAGCAGGCTTCTCTGGCATTGTGTGTGTGAGGGCATGCGAGAGTGTGTGCTATGAATATGCATGCGTTCATTATGCCGGATTATTGTTATATCAGCGGAAATGGTGTAGAACTCTGACTGCAGCATGAATACTACGATTTGAATATGCGCACTTTGCTGAGCCACATTCGGAGTGCGAATTTGCACATTGAAGTGCCGCCAGTCGCATGGGCAAGTTCTTTGAACTTAACAGAGGAGAGGAAGACGAAGAGGGACAGAGCAGCAGTGAAAATGGAGATAGGCTCGTACTATAAATAGCAAGGAACTTGGGAAAATAGTGTGCAGGGAGAGATGCTGACAGAAAGAGAATGGTAAAGAAAAAGAAATAAGTAAGACAAATGGAAGTAGGAAGGGGATTAAAAGAGTAGTAATATGAAGCAAAGGAAGAAAGGGAAAGATGGATGAGGCAATACAGGTAACAAGAAATCAGAAAAACTATCATCAACTGTGTTTTACATATTTCTCATTGCATTAACAACCACTTTTAACATGTAAAATTCCATTTAAAATCACAAATAGCTATTTGACTAGTTATTACTATACAAAAAAACTGTTCAAAACATGCGCAATAAATCACCCGCATTATCAGCACACACAACGACAACGGGATAAATTTAAATAAATGCAAATGAAAAGTAGCATAAAATCGTAATTTGCAAATTGTGAATTGTAAATTGGTAAATTGTGAATGTGGGCAGAAGCAGCACAATTGGCGACAGGTTCATTTGGCAGCTTACTGTACTAGTTTCCCCCTCCCCCCACCATAGCCTTACCTCCTCCATGTGCACCTCGGGGCGTAGCGATTTAATCTGTGCCGCGGGCCCAAACACAACATTGTCATGGCAGCAGGAGCAGGCAGCAGGCGCAGCAACTGCAGCAGGAGCAGCAACAACAATTAAGCCGTGCGTACAAATTCTCAGCAAATTTCTCATTCATCGCCCGGTGGGGCACAAATGGAACCGCAGTCGACCAATTGCAATCGCAATTGCAAGTTGGCGTAATGAAAGCGCTGCAACTCACGGCGACTGACGTCCATTCACAATGGAACATGCCCAATGCCCACAGAACCCCGCAGTACACCCTCTCTCCTCTACTCCTCTACTGACACTGTCCCGTTGCGCAGTTTAGTGCAGTTTTAGAGACCACAGTGCTGAGTGGGGCGAGGACGACGTCGATTGGCGCTGTGATTAACTGCATCGCAGCTGCGCATTTTCGGTTTCAGCTTTTAATTCTAAACAGCGCACGGCGCTAATTTGTGGCAATCCTCGTTGACCAAGTGTGCGGCGTGTTGGGGGAAAAACCCGAAACCAATGGAGATCTAAAGCTGAAACTGCTGTGTATCACAGCAAGTGCTCCCACTCTGCATATTCCCCATTTTCATTTTCATCATCATCATCATCTACTCAGGGCTTCTGTTTGACATACAGTCTTTTCATTTTCTAATTGCCTGAGCAGCAAGCAACGAAATTAAATTACTTTATGTATGTATGTTCGTCTAAAGCATGAAACCCAATCGAATCGAATGTCTGCACAAGCTCAATGACATCGATTGGCAGACAAAGTTCTAAAGTCTCTTGGCAAATGCGCACGAATATTCAGACAACTGAGCTGTAGTCAGGACTCACCCACACACGCACACATATACATACATACACTAAGAGCAGCACATTTAATCAAGGCAGCAAAAAGTAATGAACTAAGAGTACTGAGCACACATACGAGAACGTACGCCGTGTACACCTTGACATAATGTCAGCAGTCTTATTATTTATTATGCATGCATTCGGGTGTAAAAGTTGAGCAGATTAAAAGACACGACTGGCAGACTATATACCATATATACTGTACTATATATGCCATATGAGAGTGTGCGTCTCTTGTCATAATTATATCGTAAAACAGGTTTGACTACTTTGCTTACAGCCTCATTTCAGCCTCAACATTACTTCCTATATATATATTGTAAACCAGATAAATTACTTTCTATACTTTGCCAATTACACTAATCAAACAAACAAACTAAAATGAACTTTGTTTAAAAAAATGCTTCTTTAATTATGGCAGCACGTGAAACAAAGCAAAATACAACTAGAAACTTTTGCCGCATGCCTGCAAAAAACTATTGCAAATTGTTCTTGTTGTTGTTTCAGTTCTCTTTCTAACTAACAATAGAACGTTTAAAAAATAGTTCTCTAAACAAAGGCAAAATTAACGTTTGTTTTATTATGCAAATTAGAGAGAGTGAGAGAGAGAGAACCGGCATTTGTTGCCAAACTTTCTATGGAAAGTTTCAGCACATTAATAAATAAATATTTGAGAGAAGGTTTGCGTATTATGTTATGATAGTTTACAGTATTCCATTATTAGTCTAATAATCGTATCGTTGGATGATTATAGCACATATATTATAAACAAAATTTGAGTAGTTTATAATGCTTAAATTAAGCCAAGAAAAAAGCAACACGATTGTTGAGCTGGTGGGGTAGACAAGCCAATAAAGGGCAACAGTTTATAAATAAGGAGTAAGCAAGGACGAACAACTGGAGCAAAGCAACAAAGAAGTACACAAAGAGAGGGAGAGAACAAGAGATTGAAAGAGAAGAGGAGAGTGCGATAAAAACCACTTAAAAAGCAAGCAAATGAAGCAAGAAGAAAACAAACTGCTAGCACCCACATAGCTCCAGTGCTAGTTGTAGTTGTAGTTGGAGTTATACTACAACAACTAACACGCAGTATAACAAGAGCAACAACAAGAACAACTACAAATAGAAGCGTGTCTGTCTGTCTGTCGGTCCCTTTTGCCTGTTATATAAAAAGCAAAATAATTGGCGTGTCAGACATTTTGTTACGCCCAATTTAAGTGCTTCCGCCTTTGCATGAAACTCAGCAACGCTCTGTGGCACGCAGCAGCAGCAGCAGCAGCAGCGACAGACGACGACAACGACAGACAAGTGGCAAGTGGCAAGTAGCAAGTGGCGAGTGCACTCTCAGGAACGCTAAGGCAAAATCGCCTGCTTTGTATATGCATTGAGTATTTAAGGGCTGCCTTTAAAACTATACTCAATCACTTAGCTTATTTGCAGCTTTAAGATTATAGCAACTTTAATATTTATGCGTGCTAAATGTTTGCGCTGCTATAATAATAATTGCCCAAGTAGCTTATCCGGCAATGTCTAGCAAATTAATCACGCGAATTCACTCGCCATATTGACATTGTCGCCAGAATATATATATGCAGTGCATATATATATCATATATATATATATACATATATTATATTTGCACACACTAAATTAAAACACATCCGTCCGGGGCTGTGAAATAATTAATTTCCATAACAAAATTTACATTAATTAAATAACAAAATGGCAATATGAATGCACATTTAAATGTAAATAATTAAATGCTCCATTATGCAATTGGCTCGAGGCAATAAATGCAATTAAGATCGATTAAGAGATGGCAACAAAAAACGCACAAGCAGAAACACAAACACACGCATGTAGATGAATAAAAAGTCCGTGTGTGTGTGTGTCTGTATTTATGTAGTTAATTTACCCATTGAAATGCCATGAAATATCTCAGTGAAATGTAAAATTGATAATTATTGAAGTGCATTAGGGTTGCTTTGTGCCCTAAAAATGTAACAAAAAACTTATGTAATATATAAAATATATATTTAAGAGTATTTCAGTTATGTTTCATAAATATATATATAACCTAAATAGGCTAGAGAAATCGCTTTGGCATTCCGACATAGTTTACATAGTGTTTGCTGTACAAACCGTTTGCGTGCGAGGCAAACATTTAACAGTCGAGCGCTGTAATTACTCACACAAACACACGCATGTGTGGGCACATATGTGGCACAATATATATATGTACATGTATGTGGTTAGAACGCGGCGCACTTCCGCTTAAAACCTTTCACTTCCGCTCGACAGTGCAGTTAAAAAGTATGCAACAAGCCGGGCAAGAAATGCTACGCAAGGTTCTTTCTCTTTGTTTCTTCTGCTTGTTTTCATTTTCGGGCATCGCATGTGACACGCAAATGCAAATTTTAACTTATAATATATTGTTGTTGGTTGTGTAAATGTGGACGATTTAAAGAGCGCATAAATAGGTATAAAGCGGTTGTTGATACCAGTACGTTGCGCTGTAAAGTATGCTACAAATATTGAAAAAGAGAGCGAGCTCCATACGGCAACCTGCTCTGCATATTATCGGGCCTGAGTTATGGCGACAAAAAGCAATCAATTTTTAATTTGCGTTTAATTAAAAATACAGCAGCCCAGGCGCAATTTAAATCGAACAGAGAGCGAGACAGAACTGGACAGAGAGAGAGAGAGAGAAACAGAGAGCGAGGCAGCACGCGATGCCAATGTCAATAATGTATGGGGCGGCCGGGGCGGCGTCGAAAGTTAGCCAACGCTACGCTTAAATGACAGCAACCAAAATCTGGTTTTGTTGCAATCAATCATGGCCAGCACCGGAGCCGTAGCCGTAGCCGGAGCTGAAGCCATAGCCAGCGTCAGTTTCAGTTGCCAAGAACACGCGCCATCCATATGCTGCTGCTGCTGCTGCTGTTGCTGCTGCGTCAGCGGTAATTGGAAATAGGTGGCACTGTGATTGCGTGGTCAACGACGGCAGCTCGTTGACTGCCCAGCCAGCCCCCCCCTCATACCTCCTACTCTTGGATGGTACATGCAGAGCAGCAGCTCAGTCCAAAGCATACCGCACTGCACTGCGGTTGTAATTCGAAAAGTTTCGCATGACACGCGCTCTGTTTCAGCTGCCTCATTCATTTTGATGACTTTATTAGCGTGCGACATGTACTACATATGCATGTATGTGTGTGCGTGTGTGTGTGTGTGTGTGTGTGTGTGTGTGCCTGTACATACGAGATGTGTGTATAATGAGCATTCGGTAAATTGGCAAACAATTATCGTTAGCCAGCGGATACCTAATTAAAATCGTCGATTTATAGCGCATCGAGTGGATATTTGCCCCACTGTAGTATTTAGTTTCATTCCGGTCAATGCGTAGGTTAGATGTGGTCAATATGCGCTTGACTTGTTGAGATATATGTACAAATTAGTAATCTTCTTTTTGTTATACTTTTTGGCCTTGATCCTAACAACTGAGCTCATTAAGGAGTTGCTAATATAAGAATGGGAAAGAAATAATAACAGCAACAAGTAACTTACACTCTTGTATACTTTGTGTAGTGCATATAAAAATATGTATAAATGATGCATCGTATATATGTAGCTAAACATACATCTGTTACTTCCTTAGAGCATACTAAGAATGTAAATTATTTTAAATATAAAAACCTTAATTTTAATGTAAACAAAATCTGAATATTCCGCAGGTATTCCCCTTCAGTTGATGCTAAGCTATTAAAGAGCTTAAGAGCTCGACAGCTTCGACAAGTGCTGGCATTACGCTAACCTGTTGACAGAGCTTACCTCACACACGTCAGCAGCAGCAGCCAGTCACAGCTCAAGCAAATTGTGTGCCATAAATTATGCTGCGAGCCTGAAAAAAATTGAAGGCAAATGCCAAACGCGACTGACGCACAGAAATGTCGCAAACATGAAATTTAATAATTCTAATTTGTTAAATTTATGAAGTTTATTACTTGTTTAATAGACATAAATGCCGAGGGTTGCCAATGCCATCCCGTCGCGAGGGCCACATTGTTTTGCAGTCCAACGTTCCAGAACCAGAGAGACTGCCCACAGTGAGTGCTAAGTGTATACGCTGGTGCATGGCATACGTTAGTGCCGCACAGTATGCTGACTTCTATATACACTAACTGTATTCCCCTTAACTGTTTAAACTACTCAAGAATCTTGTTATTCTTTATCCCATTTGCAAGTAAATTACATTTTTTTCTGGCATCTCTTTTCCTTTATAGAGCATCACAACTTCGTTCTTACAATTAAATTTCTTCCTGCTTTTTTTCATTTCTACTTTTTGCTGTCCTTAGGTTCTACTCGCTGTGGGGACTATTCTGTGTATGTGTGCGTGTGTGTGTTTGTGTGTTTTCTTTATTATTTTTATGTGTTTTGGGTTTTGTTTTCCAACGCGGCGTCATGTCGCATTTGGAGCTTAGGAGACTCTGGCGCTGTTGGCTACGTGCGGAAATGTCTCTAAATTGTGTGTAAAAATTTTGGCTTTTTTTCTTGCGGTTTCCTTCTTGCTGACACCATATGGCCCCTGCAGATAAGACTAAGTAATTGATGGACACACAGCGAAAGTCAAATGCAAAGCAAAGCGCTTTCTGTCCAGATTTAAGGAGGGCACATATGCGGCATACCAAGAGGACACACCAAATGCGTTTAGGCTCGCCTCAGTTATTGCCTGAAGCGACCTCAGAACTGCTCGTAATTGTCTGCCGAGACTGCAGCTGAGGTTTGCCCAATGGATTCGATGTTTAAGCACGAAATTGAGACATGTTCCTTGACTACATTTTGTGGTTAACTCAAATGGCAGGGCTTTTTTAAGGGGGGAGAAGGAGGAGAAGAAGGGGGGATAAGCGCACTAAAACCCATGTACTGTAACGAGTCGGACTTTGTTTGCCTAAAACTTATCAAGGCCATTGCAAGTGGTTAGCCAAGAGCAAACAAGCAGCAAAATGCTTCAAGCTGCATTGATCTAGGCCCCCTACAACCCCCACCCCGCAACATCGACGTGTGCTGCGAGAGCTTGGTCAACTTTTATGGCCACTCTCGGTTTTCTGTGGATATTGTGCACTGCTCTTCGGGGGGTACCACTCTATCTCTTATACCCCTCACTGCCCGCCTTCTCTCTCTCTCTATCTGTTCGGCATGTGTGTGCTGGATTGGAAAGGGGTTTGCCGGTCATTTTCACTTGATTGGGCAATTTCCAACTGGGCATTGTCTAAGCGACCACAAGCTGATGGCTAAATTAACTGGCACACATAGCATTTTCAGTTCGAATACCGCTCTGTGGCCTCCAAGCGCCATAAGAGATTTGAAAATGAGAACACAATCGACTGAAATTTCAGAAAAGGAGCACCAATCGCAATTCCAGTCCCAGTCCCTGTCCCTGTCCCATTCCTAATCCCAGTCCCAAACCCTCAATCCAAAATTGACATTAAGCATTGATTTGCAATAGAATAATTTAGCTTAAGAGCTTAATATGCCATAGTTTATCTTGAAACATATGTATATATATGGAATATATGTTTCTTTTACAACTAACTAAACTACGCACTTGCCGGCAATAAAAGAAATCAATTGATAACATTCCCTGCCATTAAAATAATCTCATTCATCGTGGAAAAAATCCTATATAGCAAGCATGAATTCCCATGTCAGGCTCTGTAAGTGCGCATAGTAAATGGGTACCGGGAGTACATAGTCCTCTCTGGAGGTCGCAACTAAAAGCTGTCAACAAGGGCAGAATACAATAAATATGCGCTGCTTATGATTAATGATTTACGCGCACTGGCAAAGCCCAAGCAGACCCGGACTCAACCATGCCTCCCGGGCAGCGAGGATGAGGGGTAAGTAGATGCGAAAAACCTAAAAAGTGTGCGCGCCTAAAAGCAGGCAACGTCCAGCAGCAGCACCAACATTCAGCAGGCAACATTCAACAGCCCCCGAAGGCGACTTGCGCGGGCTGCGGCTTTCAGTTTGTTTGGCTTTGCAGCCAGCGTAGCGTGTATTAAGGGAATTAAAATGTTATTATATGAAAAACGAGCAGAGTGAGAGAATCAGAGAGAGAGGGAGAGGGAGAGAGAGGTGGGAAACATAAGAGACTGCGTAGTTGGGAGGGCTGCCAAACTGCTTGGGTACTCGTTGTGTTGCCTGGCGTTGGGGCCAGCCACTGATCCCGGATAACGACACGATAATCACACCCAGTATATGTCAGACTAACGGACGGACGGACGGACGGAGGGACAGGCAGGCCAACCGAAATGAAAGACAGGTGACTTGTGCATAATTCTCAATTTTTTCCTTTTCTGCTTTGTGTGAAAAACTTAATTTTACGCTTCTGCATTTTCAGCGTAAATAAGCCGCGATTGGGGGAAAGGAAAAGGGCAGGGCAGGCAGGAGGATTCAAAGAGCAGCCGAATTTTGAAAAACTGATGTGGGGCTACTTCAAATTTAATACATTTGACAGCAACTTCGACGCATTAAAGTGGATGCCTGTACTTTATATATTCAAGGGTATATACAGAAAAGTTGCCTTAAATTAAAACTAGAATAAGTCAAGAATATAAGAACAGCTAAGGCGATATTCAAATTTATTGTAATAATGTTCGTTCTACAGTGGATTCCTGTACTTTGTATACTACGAGTATATTTAAGAGAATATACAGAAAAGTTGACCCAAATTGAAACTAAAATATATCATGAAGGTTGATTATAGTGAGCTTCCGATTGGAGTATAGGGACAGCTAAGGTGACGTTCACATTTTATTACAATAATGTGCGTTCTACATAACTGTTAACGAGATAAAGTTGTCAAGTACAGACAAAATTGAAACTAGACTACACAGACAGGGACCTACAATCCCTATAGATCTATTATAAAAAGTCGCAGTATATCTTCCCCAACAACTCAGTTCCTAGATCATAGTGCGCACAAACGTAAAGAGTTGATAGGAGAACTTCAAGATCTGTAAAAGCAAAACTTATCAAGTTAAAGACTATTTACTCATATTACGTATACGCACCGCCATGTAGGTGGCCATAGAGATGGGCGTGAACTTGTAGGTGCGCAGCACACGCGACTCGCAGGAACTCATTATGAAGAATAGCAACATCTTGCGATAGTTGGCATCTCCCTCATACCAATTATTATAGAACGCAGCCGGCAAGAGTTTATCGCTCTGCAAAGTCAACAACAGATAATAAAACATTCGCATTCAGATCAAACATCAACTTACTGCAGTCGTGAACTGTGTGCCATTGTAGCAAATGAAGAGTGTAAAGACCAGAAAGGATAACAGGCCCACAGAGTACTTGAAAGCGGATGCCAGACTTATCATGACCATGGCAAAGCCCATCAGGCAAATGGCAATGGTCGATGTGGTGAAGTTGATCAGAAATGTAAAGTTAAAGATGCGATTAATATCGCCGGCAATGCGCAGCAGACGGCTGTGATACCAAATCAGGGCCTTGAGCTTCTCATTAGCCTCGGGCAGTCGTGCGTCCAGCACATTGAGACTATTTGCCAAGGCATCGAAATGCAATTGCATCTGTGTGATGAAAAAGCACAACAGGAACTGACTGGCCATAATAAAGGCCACGCCCACCAGTGAGGACAATGCCTGACAGAAGTAGGCGCAGGCAAAACTCAAGGTAGACTTCTCGCTTGTCAACACTTGCCAGGGATACCAGGTGTTGCTCTGGTATTTGTACTGAAAGTGTTGAGACTCCATCAGCAGCTCGTAGATAAGCTCAACAATGGGCAAAGCATTATAGTAAGCATAGGCAGACATAAAGAATATCGTAGTGTATCGCATAAGACATGCAGACTTCTCGTAGTAGTTCTCAATGCGATAGAATCGCCTGCGGTGTACATCTATCTTTGGATAAAGCTGCTGCAGCTCGGTCAGCAGACTCTCGATATCGTTGCGACGTTGCAGCAACATCCACATGTTGCAGGCACCCACAAGAGTCAGACCCATCACACTGCATGTTTCCGATATCTCAGCAATATATTCACCGAGTTGCTGCTTCTGTGTGTCTGTCACACACAGGTAGATAATCATGCCCAGATTCTGATAGACCAGATTGAGTGCACCAAAAAGAAACCACAATCGTTTCAGCACAGATTGATGGACATGTGGCACCTCGCCGCTGTTGCTCCACTCGTAGCGGCGCATCATGGCCAGGCCGCAGCCAATATTCGGATAGTGCATGAAATCCTTCAGCTCCATGATGATCCCACTTGAAAGAGGCACTTAAAACTGTACAGGTATTGGCCATAGTTGAGGCTTATATAGCCTCCGCACATTGTGGCGGCCATTGGCGGCCAATCAAGGCAATCATTAAATAATTCGCTTTGACTTTACATATTCTTCAAAGGAGAATTTTGTGCCGTTGCGCAATTTTTAATGAGCACGCCTGGGAAACTGCCACTGTCCAGCCAAATTGGGTCAGCTACAAAAAAGAGCAGAGAAAATGGGTATGAAAAAAACTCATCCTTTAGCTGACCGCCTAAACTTATCTCGCTGCCGCGCTGAGCTCTTCAAAACACTTTAAATATTAATATAAAAAGCCGAAACCGAAGTGTACTTTTAAATATTTAATATTTCTATTTGCCGTTTGCTAAGTGTCTCTCTCTCTCACACTCTCTCTTTCTCTTGTGAAATATTGCAAAAGTTCTCAGTTCGCAGTTTGGAGAGAGAAAGCCCCCAAGGAGCCGATTTATCATTGTTGTTGTTGCTGTTTGCCAGGTATTTGCCATAATAAAGGGTGATTTTTTAAGAGCTATAGAAAAGTTTTTAAAATGAAAAATACATAAAATTCAGAGAAATGCATGACATTTTTATTTGAATCGATAGTACGGTTTATATAATTTAATATTTGAAGATTATTTCATTCAAATGTTGACCGTGACTGCGCCTCAAGTGGTCCACCGGCTTACTCAAGTTTTGACATATTCTTTCCAACATTTCGACAGATATGTCACTAATAAATGCTTCAATGTTGTTCTCCAATGATTCATGATTAAATTATAAACCAAACTGAAGATCTTTGACAGTGATACAAAACACGAAACGTGCGTCAGCTGTTAAATCAGTATTTCCAAAAAGATAGTAGCTAAAAAATCACCGTTTAGAAATGTAACTTGCAGTCGGGTATTTTGGTTTGTGGCATTTATAGAGCTGCAAAGTATAGGAAATTGTAACTTAACTAATTTCAATTAACTTTTTCTGTTATTTTTGTCTATTCAGTGAACTTTCTTTGTTTTTGTTTATGCACTTGATCCCGTCTACATGTCATTGTGCGTCAGTATATTTGAACTTTTTTCCCCATTACACATGTATTGAGTGCACTGAAAAGCCGGTGACAAGCAAATAACGAGGGAGTCCATTGTTTATTTCTTTTATATTTGTGTCAACCTCATAATGTGATGCCCCTAAGCCGGCTATCAGTCTTTTATATTTAGCCCGATGCTGTTGCCATTGGCGTTCGCTGCCATCATCATATGTTTGTCTATTGTTTGTCAGTCTGTGTGTCTGTGTGTGTTTGTGCACTCCATTTCCGCCGGAAGCCTTGCGACAACCACACAGACTCCGCGCTTACTCACATGTGTACATATGTGTATGTATGTGTATCGTACTTACCGCTTGCTGCCTTGTTTATTTCTTTGTTTATGAGCATTCTTGTTTTTATGGTTTCTTTGCCACAGCTTTCTGATTGTCGCTTTTATATTTATGTGGCTGTGTTGGCCCGCGCGCGCTCTCCAGCCTCATATGGTAAGTCTTCCCTATGTGTTTGTGTGTATATGTACAGTCTATGCATGTCTATGAAATTTCCTGCGCTTGGACCTTTTGCTTTATGGTCTGCTTATGTTCCCTCTTTATTCTACTGAATTCGTTAGTGTTTATTGTATTTCCTTCGTTTGTCGCTGCGTTTATTTTTTTGTTTTTTTTTACACATCATCTTTTATCAGACGTTCGTTGTGGTAATTAAACTTTGATTGCTTTCAAATTGTTTTTATTGATTGGAAGATTTCACTCGAGTTTTGAACAAAGTGCTCCCTTCCTTAACGAGTTGCTATTTCGCAATCGAAAGCTAATAACTATGTCTGCTGTCACTTTTGGCTAACGAATTGTAATTGGCTAAGTGCTGCTAAAGGTGTCAGCCGCAAATGATTGGAATTTTCAATAAACAAAGTGAAAATTCCATGCACAAATTTGGAATGTGTGAAAAATAATAATTTGCAATAAAAATTCACAGCATTTCTAGTTCAATGAATTCTTTAATAATAAAAATGTTTGATGCAGCTGATAGGCATGAACAGGGGCAATGAATGTCCATATAAACGTTCGTTCTCTGTCTTCCATGCACGTGCAATCAAACAATAATATTGTAATCGCGATCACACTCATTCGCCATATTGCCAGTTGAGTGCTCTCACAAATCAGCGAGGTCAATGCAAACGCAGCAACAACAATTGAGGATTGGTCATCGCTCTCCTAGTGCATAAGTCAAATGCACACTCTGTTTATCCCATTTTCTTACACATGTATTCAGATAATAATCTTGTTCTCCCACTTGCACTTACAGCTTAAATTATCAGTTGAGAGTACCTGCACAGTCAACGAAGCAACAACAAAAGCTATGAAAAAAAAAGCACTCTTCTGAGAGCGCAGTCAGATTGTAATCTTGCTCTCCCGTTTGCACTCTCACGTTTAAATATCAGCTGAGTGTGCCTGCGAAGTCAACAAACCAACAACAGCAACTTCAATTAAAGAGCACGCTCTCAGAGAGCGCAATCAGATTGTAATCTTACTCTCCCTCTTGCACTTACACCATTAACTATCAGCTGAGAGTGCCCGCGAAGTAACAACAACACCGCACCGCAGTCAAATTATAATCTTGCTGTCTCGTTCACGCTCGCACATTAAAGTATCAGCTGATAGAACTCAAAGCAAAACAAATGGAAATAGAAACAACAACAATAGCTAAGGCAGTGTTTGGTACTATCGCGCTCTCGTTCTCGCTCTTTGAATTGATATACACAACACTAAATCACTTGGGGTAGGCCTTAAATCCGGCTTTAATTTAGCTAAATAAACATAATAAATTGCCTCTTTTTGTAGTATTCTTAAATTCGTAAATATATTCAATTGATCGATAGCAGCAGCTGTTGGAAATTTAGAATATTACCGAAGAAAAACGATGCTTTCAGATACTTAGAAGGCCATTTGGCCAGCAATTTGAGCTGAGCGTGTGCCAGTCCAACTGCAAGAAGACAAACAAAGTGCACAAAACTTGGCAGCGGCAACAATGCTCTACACTGTGCAAACAGCAAACAGACTTGGCGATGGCTCTTGAATGCAGCACGTACACAATGCCAATTGCCAGCACTCTGCTTCAGCTCCAGCTTCAACTTCAGCTTCAACTCAAACTCAAACTCAAATCGAGCGGCAGCTGCGCGAAATGGACAATCTAAATTATAACCAAGTTGGAGTGAAAGCGAGGACGAATGAAGGTGGAGTGTGGAGATGGATGTGGAGGCGAATTCAGGCACGGAGTGTGAGTAATAGTTTTGGCTGGCATCGTGTCCGCCTGGAATTTATGGACGGAGTCCGGCCAAGTGCCACTACACACTGATATTCACTTTGAATACTTGGCAAGCAAAGGCGCAGGCACAGGCAGGGGCATCCATCTTGGAGCTCTGACAACTGCGCCCAACTGTTGGATTTATCGATCTCGCCGCCGTCAGAGTCATTTGGGGGTAGCCTTTTAAACTAATTAGGCTCAGCTCGCTGCCAAAGGGCCAACACATGCTACTAATTTCCAGAGCATTCTCAAAATGAACTTGTTTGCCCAAATAAATTGCCAGAATACTTAGATTGGCTTAGCTAAGGCTAAAGCTAGCCAGGCCGAACCGTTGCTTTGCTCTGGCTATAAATCCCATTCAAAACTGAATTTAAAGCGGTATCTTTTGTTTGCGTTGTTTACAAGATGCTACGGTCCAGTATAAAACTCCAAACTCCTAACTCTCAACTCCCACTCTCCGTGGGATTCGAATCTATTGCACCTTTGCCAAAAAAATTATAGTCAGTCCGAGAATTTATGTGCAATGCCCATGGAAATTAAACGCTTGAGCTGCTGATTCTTCTTCTTCTTCTTTTCCCAGTTGCAGTCAGTTTGAGAAAAATTATTCTTGCTGCCATTGTGAAATTTTCAATTAAGATAAATGAGTCCATTAGACGGCGAAATTTATTTGTTTTTATGGCAATTTTCACACACACACACACACACACAGCACTATTTATTACGAAATTGAAATCCCCGTACAACTTACCTTATCTTATCTCGCACTCTCTGTGCAAGCTCAGCGCGAACTGAATTTAATTAAAGTAATTTGCCTGATCAAAACAGCCGTTGAAACCCGTTGACGTTGGCAATAGTGGAAAAACAAAGATAAGTAAATGAAAGAAGCTAATTTCAAATGTTTTATTACTAATTTCAAATAATTTTCGCACCTTTTATGTAATGAAATATCGTACACAGCTGATGGCATCTCTTTCAGCGCTTGTTCTGCGAATTTGTGGCAACATTTGTATTGTGACTTCAAAGGAAATGTTAGCATGGCATGCCCTTTATTTGATTTGCACAAAAAGGAGTAAACTCACACACAGGCGCATGTCAAAGAGTGCAAATATATACTATATATATATATATATAGTACATACACAATTCAAGGCATAAATCACAATTTCTTAGCCATTAAGACGAAACCGCAAAGATTTGCGGCACTTCTAAAGTTGATGATGAAGCGAGAGCGTCGGGTTTTGGGCCCCTCTCCTCTCTCTTTTAACAAAAATTTAAATGGCCAGAGGGTGTGGTAACGAGGCCAAAAGAATGTAAGCCTCTGAAACCGCGCCACAAACTGAAAGTTTCACTTAAAACATTCTGAGAGGCCAACGGAATATAAAAAAATGCGAACTAACTCTTCAAGTTTGTGAAATGAAAGTTTTTTCTTATTTTATATCAACTTCTAGATTAATTGTTAGCAACAGTTGCTGCTGCCGGGCGAAGTAGTCTGACATAACTTTTCACGGAAATTTCTCTCAGTGTTGTCTGTCTGTGCTACTCTAAGCCAACAGAGCTCAACAGTTTCCCGCTTGTTGCCAACTTGACGAGACAAGCAGCAGCGGCAGCGTGACGGCATTTCGTGAAATCCAACATAAAATATCTCTGACTCTCGCGACTTTAGACACATTTGTTTAGGCGACCGCAGCTGAGCTGAGCTGAGAGGTTAATAACGTAGCAGTTGAAGTCATATATATCATATAGGATGTGCATATGTCACGATATGCTGCCAGAGTTTAAAGTTCACGTTGGCCAATTAATTATTTTGCGCTTCGATCTTTAAGAAAGCCAAAGCAGGCGCCTGCCCGACTTTCATTTGCTTTCACTTTGCCAAATAGCCGCAAATAAATTCCGGCCACATTCTTTGGCAGGCAGAAGAGAGAGAGACAGGTAGAGAGAGAGAGAGAGCAAAACCAGTAAATTACATTTGCAGAACGCTCTCTCGACCCGCTAACAAATTGCTATGGCATTTTGTTTAGTTGCCCAAGTTGCCGAGCTGTAACCGAAAAGTAGGCAGCAGTTTGTAGGCTGCCCCACTTACCCCACCACCTCCCCGTACATACCTTACCTATCTGGCTACAATTTTCTTCACTTTATTTCACACTTGGCCCCAAAAACGGCAACACACATAAGGTGTGTCCATTTTATCTTGTTGCACCACCCCGAAAAATGGTAAAAAAGAGGAGGAGGCTGCCAACTGTAACATCGAGTGAAAAACTTTTCTCAGCTGCTTTTTTGCTTTTGCTTTTAGTTCGCCTACTTAGTTACTTTTGCCAGCGACCCAGTTACCTGTGTGTGTGTGTGAGGGGGTGTGTGTGTGTGGGGGTAATTCAACTATTGCGGCTGCATTTGTTGCTGCCAGTCGGGACAAGAAGATAAATTAGGCAAAAGCAGTTCGGACAACTGGGCGTATGCGTTATGTGCCACCAACAAAAGTGAGTTGCCAAAATCCACTCGAAACTTGTTCGATTTAAAGCTATATTTATAACAGTCTTACTTTTATTTATAATAATTTTTGTATTTATTTGCAGGCAGTTGAAATATTTGATTTAGTAGCAATTTATTTTTAGCCTTTTTCTGCTGCAATATTTGAGTAGTTTTATTTACCTGGCTGGCAGGTCAGATTAATTTAATAACTTAACTTGCAGGTCAACAACTTTACTGAACTGAATGTAAAACAAATATTCAATTGTATTTATATAAATAAATTTTAAATATGTGGGAATGATCTGGCAATGCTGAGTCAATCTGTCTGTCTGTCTATCTATCTGTCTGTCAGTCTGTCAGTCTGTCTGTTCGTCTGTTGCAACATTAACTAGTCTCACAGTTTTAAAGATATCTTGATGAAACTTGGTACACATGCTTATTATAGTTGCACGTTGTATATAAGTCGAAACGAGCCTGTTCGGAGCTATATATCGTATAGCTGCCATACAAACTATCGGCCGATTTTAGTTGTTTGTCAAGATATTGCAACCAAATTTACTATATCGGACACTTTCTCTATATATAATAAGCATTAGAAGGATCATCAAGATCGAAGCATTATGACAACATTATCACAAGTAAAATAGTGATATGAGAATATACCAAGCTGCAAGAGTATAGAACATTCAGTAAACCGTAGGTAGCCTTCGTTCTCGTCTTTAAATAAATTAAATTGCATTCGAATAAGCTAATAATTAAAGCCAATTAAGTTGCAAAGAGCAAAAGAAATAGTTAAACACTTTCGCAGTGCAACTAGCTCTGCTTGTTCCACATGCTTCAGCTTATTATCCACGTAATAATAGCGCACTTTGCAGCTGCTGCTGTTGCTGCTGCTGCTGGTGCTTTGTGCCACTTTGTTGCATAGGTAGGGATAATTTTCAGAAATTATATATGACCACTTAAGTTGTCATTAACGTTAACGACCTGGCCAAAGCAGCAGAAATAAAAAAAGAACCCAGCCATGTCGAGGGCATTATGAAATGCTCGAACAGCTCGGCTAAGTGGCGCCGTGGCAGGCCTCTGAATATTTTGCTGCCTTTCTTCCACCTCTTCATTTTTTCTTCTTCTATTTTTTGGTAGGGCCTCTACAATCGGCAAATCTGGCAGTGCTTGTAGAGCTTGTGCCTGTGTCGAGCTTGGGTAATCCAAAATTAATGGCCTGTCAGTCATAGTCGTCTAGCAGCCGCAGCCGCAGTCGAACGGCTAACACGGCTCTTAGCCGCGTGTCTGGCCTTTCGACGCCTCCGTGTTGGCCTCTGCTGCTGCCTCTGCTACTGCTGCTAGCAAAATGCTGCCTCATTTCGGTTGCAGTTGCAGGCACTTACACAACTACAAGCTCAGCTACATCCTGTCTTTGTGTAAATTTCCGCTTCCTTTCGAAAGTGTTTGCCGCTGGCTGCCAGGCCAGAGTCTGTGCCCCGCGCCGACCCGCCCACCCCTTCGTCGTCTTCTTGTGCTTCTAAAAGCTGCGCTTAATCGAAAACTCGTATGAATGCAGCCGTAGCAAAGGCAAAGAGCCAGACCAGTGTTGGCTTGCTTTCATTTTGTGGCCCAGTGTACTGACTGCACTGCACTTAAGTCCCTGCCGTATTGCTCTTTTTCAGCGGGAAGGCGGTAGAGCGGAGTGCGAGGAGGCGTGACAGCAGTCAAGTTATTACAAGCGCAAAAATATTTTCACTTAAGTAGCTGCTGCCACTATTTTGCTCAATTTATTTCAACATCAAGCTCCCTTAGATACTCAGCAAGAAAGCTTACTACAGGTTGCTCTAAATCGAAGTCCCTTTTAGGACTTGTACTAAATATATGCTTGAAAACATAACTGAAATAGCATTAATATTTAGTATATAGTATAAAGTAATATATACCTAACTTTATCTTCAGGGATTGCTCATGAAGAGGCTTCCCCTGATTTGACTCTTTCTCAAAGTATTCTATTAATATATTTGACTTTCTTTTGCTGCGTATCCAAGCCGTCGACTACAATGTTTCTTCTGCTCTAGCTTTTTTAATTTCCCACACAATTTCTGCAGCAATATTTGTGCAGTATGAGTGCGTGTGTGTGTGTGTGAGTGTAGTTGCTGTCGTGTTCCTTTCAATTGAACTCTCATATGAAACACGCTTCCCCAAACAATTCCCCACAGAGAGTAACAAAAATATTTTCTATGTTGCTCAAATAAATTTTAATTGAATTCTAGACACATATGCAATTCCTTTACTTTAATTGAATGAATGCAAAAAGGAAAATGTATGTATAAAAAATATTTTATAATTTCATTGTTCTAATTTTGAAAGTGAATTACTGCAAGCAAATTCTATGCGGTGCGAGTTGTTTAAACTGTAAAAAACATTAAAATTGATAACCTTTTGTGGCTTATTTGTGAAACTAAATATATGAATTATTTGACTAGGTTTATATGCATATAAACTGTGCATTTTTTTTTGCAATAAACCGCGCGTTTGTTTCATATCTGCTGTTTTATTTGTGTGTGCACATCTTTTTCTGATCTGTTTTTATATGTAATTGTGAGTGCGTACAATGCTTCATGCTGTTCTTTTGGCCATGTTTTTTTCAACATTTGGCAGTGCAACCATGTGCAAATAGTCAAAATTTGAGGCAACAGGGAATATGTTTTGGAAATGCCTGACGTTGGTATGATATGAGGTAGTCCCCATGAATTGTTGAGAAAGTTAAAACAGTCAATTCCAAATCGTCAACAATCATTAACAAGTTTAGTTCGTGTTGTTAGCAAATTGAACTTATATATAAGTTTCTTTTATTGGGTATCTCATAGTCGCATTGCCCTGCACAACGACTGCTCCAATATGTTTCGTTATTGTGGTGCACTCGTGTGCATTTGGGCATTTAACTATGTGTGAAAATGTGAAAATTCATTTTCATTTTGCTAATTGAAATGTTGCGTTCCACAATTTCATTTCAAGTGCGTTCCTCTGTGCCAGTGTGTGAGTGTGTGTGAGTATCTATTTGCATATGTATTCATATGATTGCCATTTGCTTTCATTTCTTTTCCATTAGTAGTTCAATTGTGATTTGCCAAAACATTCCACGCATTCAAGCAGAAACATAAAAAGATGACAGAGAAAGAGAAGCTAATCTGAGCAGGCGAAGCAGGCTTTAATCAGGCCTAAATCGGCCACAATTTAGTTAAAATATTCCTCACCCCTTATGGGCTGTTAGGCAAAGCCATAGCTCAAGTTGCTTAGCATATTTCGCTATTTTGGCGGCTTTGATTATCTGTAAATCAAATGCAATGGGATACGCCAGCAGACCCTGTTGCCTAGGCCTCTCTCTCCTTCTCTCTCTCTCTCCCTCTCTCTCCATCTCCCTCTCTCTGTCTGTTCTGACCTCTGCCCCGCCCTTTTACATACTCCTCCTTTCTCATATTGCTGCCTGGAGAATCGAATTTCGGAGCGAAAAATTATGATACGTTTGCGAAGCGAGTGACCCATAAAATATCACGTATACGTACGAGAATACGTACACGCAGCGTAGACAAGAGCAACAGCAACAACAACAACAACAACAACGGCCGCTTATACTAGATGCGTTTTTATGATTTGTGTGGCATAATGCCAGGCAGACCGGCCAAGCTGATTGTAAATCTATGCGGGCAACCAAGGCACCCTCCCTGAGGAGGAGGAGGAGGAGGAGACTTCTTCATGGCATAGAGCGGGTCCAGCGCTTGCGGTTGCGCTCGCAGCAGCTGTCACTTTCATCTTTAAACTTTAATGGCAAAGCAAAGTTTTTGGAGCTCTCCCTCTCTCTCTCTCTTGCGCTGTGTCCGTCTGTCTCCCTCTCTGTCTCTGGTCAATGTGGCTGTGGCCGCACGTCTTGGCAACCATCTTTTTGGCGGTTGAAGCTGTTGGCCCTGCTCCTGCTGCTGCTGCTGCTGCTACTGTTGCTCTGGCTAATCCCCAGTACGTGTTCTGCTGGTGAAACGAAACGTTTTTCGTAAATATTATATTTATTTATTATTTACTCCTGTGGTCGGACCTATGGCGTGCGCACCTTGAGGAAGCAGAAGAAGTAAAGAAATACAAAAAATTGACTTGACATTGCCTTGGTGGCATGGCAGGCGCGGCGTGGTTGCTGTGGGAAGAGTGGGGGCTCAATGTGGCTACGTGCCATTTGCTCTGGTTTGTGGTAACACAACTAAAAGCTGTCAAACACGGCGTATACTTAATATTAATTACATTGACAGCACGAACACAAAAGCAAAGCAAACGCACTTTGTAATACTCCCAGTTAGTAATCTTTTTTGCGCCTGTCACACCGAAAATCACACAAAATCCAACAAAATATGTCCTCCACACCATCCTCTCACTGATAAGCATCTTGAAACTTCTGCACTGAAAACATTTGTCCAGGCAATTGGCTAACTAGTCGTGCTACTAGTTGCAAGTACTATATGCCATAATTAGTGAACTTAATTATATTATTAGGTCGTTAAGCAAATTACTTTAAGCGGCCTCACTTGAGTAATGCTTCTGCACGCACAATATATTTTAGGCATATGGGGCAATAAGCTGCAGTTTGGGTGATTGATGGACAGCGTGTATGTTGTGAGGTAGTTGGGGCTTTTATTTCATTATTCATTCAGGTCGAAGGCACAATTAACGGCTTATGAAAACTATTTGCGAGCACTACAAAAGAGAAAAATGCCATCAAAGTGAATAATTCAAATGCACTCAAGCAGCCAATAAAGTGTGATGAGTTCAATATTAATAGTTGTATATAGTTAGCAACAAAACATGAGCAATCTAACATCTACCTTCCTTTCGCTCAGTGTATTCGCTGCTTTCATTTGTAGTCGGCTCAGACATTTTACCCACGCATTAAAAGCGTATGGAGCACCCATCCACTTGCAATTAACACTTAAATTAATTCATATTAATTAAGGCACACCCCACACACCCACACCCCCCCTCTCCAACCACACCCCTTGCCTGACCATGGCCAAATGAGAACACACTTAACGCTTTGGTGCGGTCCACGTTTCGTGCCGTTGCGGGTGTCGAAATTGGGCGAACATTTGAGGACTGGGCTTTGCAGGCAGAAAGTAAACGCATTTAACCTCAACGCAATCAACATGGCAAAGCGGCAAATACTCAACGTATAATAAATAACAACAACAACAACAGCAGTAGAGCAACAACAAATAGGCAAAGTCTCGGCCAGACACAACAGCAACTCATTAATAAAGAGCGTGAACGAGAATTGTGCCACAGCAGGATACGAGTAACCCAACAACAACAACATGCAACAACAACAACAACTAAATATTAATCACGTTTAATAAGTTGTAGAAATTAGCCACGTCTCTGTGGGCTCTACTCACAGCATGGACTCGATTCTGGGTTTGCTCTTTCAACTCGGGGGAAAGTCATTTTGTTTACTAATTTGATTTGGCATTTTGATATTTTTTTAAAGGCATTTCTTTTATTTATTGTGAAGGTAGATTATACATATTTAAAAATACCTGATTTATTACCTATATATATATATATATTAAACAATTACAACATTCAGGAAAATCTATGAATAAATTTTTCAGCAGTATCGAATGCAGTATAAAGCAAAACAAACATTTCTAAAAATGCACATGGGCTACATCTTTCATTGCTTCTGTTTTTTCTTTCTCTCACACACTCTCTCTCTCTCTCTCTCTCTCTCCCACTCCCTCTCTCAACTCTTCGTTGCGTTTAAAGCTGCTGCGAAATTGACGTTAAGTTCTTCTCAAACTTAAAAAACTTAATGCACTTGGAAAGATGTGCAAACAAGTTTATACATGACACTCAGCCTTTTGGACAGGTGAGAAACAGGCAACAATATCAACAAATATAAACATTTAAAAAAATAAACAGCAATAAAGAAAACAAAAGTAAAGTAAACAGGCAACAATAGCAACAAAAACAAAAACATTTAAAGATATAAATATGAATAAGAAAACATAGGCAAAATAGGTTTGTAAATTGCTTTAAGAGCTCTCAACCTCTTTTCAGTCTCTTTTATATTCCCGTTACGCATCTATAGTTCCACATACATTGACACACCTCTTACGAAAGGGGTGGGGGCAACCGCAGCATCCTCACGAAAACTTTCAGGCGTAAATTTCAATCAGACCGCTTAATGTGTGCTACAACGCCCCCACACAGCTAAATTGCCTTGCAGAACTAATGCGAGGCACGCAAAATCCCCTGCTCGAACAACCCACTGTGTGGCAGGCAGGTGTTGCCAACTACACGGAGTCTGATATGGGAACAGAACAAACATAAATATTTATATTTAGCTCGAGGCAGCAGGCGACACTTGGCAGCTAATCAAATATTCCGGAATCAGACGAATAAGTTGATATGACACCCAGTGTGCTATAATGCCAAGTCAAATATCAGATATATGTACATGGCATATATATTTGTTTAAAGGGTACGTTTAATTGGCACAAGAGCTGAGTTTTTCATTTGCATTTTCTTCACATTACTTATGCATTATGCATGAGCTCTGTGGGAAGAGAGTTAAATAGGACGAGGCTTAATGCAAGAGGAATGGGAGGGAGCGAAAGAGACTTAAAGATAAAACTGCAACAGAAATAACAGGTAAACCAAGCAGTGGAAAGAGGTTGAAGAGAGAGAGAGAGAGAGAGGGAATAAGTTACTAAATGCAGAGCAAGACAGATAGCTGACCAATTTAAAGAGCATTTACCATTTCACATTTGCTAACGATTCGTTTCAAAAAAGTTGCATAAATCTGGGAAACAATCGTAAATTTGCTTCTATAATAAATAAACTCAAACATGCAAAGCATAACTAATAAAAAGTGTACTCTGCTTTTATTTGTCTTTTTCTTTTTTCCTTTTTGCACTTTTCGTTTTATGTCTGCTTACCAAAACTATTTATGGCCACAGAGAGAGAGAGAAGAAGAGAAAGAGAGACAGATCGAGAACAGAGAGCTTATTGCAATTTTATGATAAATTTGAAATAACTGCAGAGCTTCGATAAAGGTCATTTAAAAGCAAAATATGCAAAAGCAGGCCGCACTCGGGCTCTGCTCTTGCTTCCAGTTGAAATAATTGTACGCACCACTGTGCTGCATACCCCTGCCCCGCCAGGCTACTCCCTCCACTGCATTCACGACCCATTTAAGTTTCGAGTAATACTTGGACCGAGCAGCCACCGTGCAACATCATGAATCAGACGCTTTACTTCCCGCTGTGGCACAACACAAACTCGAAATCGCAATGCTACTAAGGAAATGTGCGGGGTGGGTAGAGGGGGAAGGGGTACGTGGAAAAAGAATGCACAAACAGCAGCAGACGGTAAGAAAAAGTCGACGTAACATTGTAAAAAATTACTTATCTGGGCCCCCAAAATGATTTATTGCCCCAAATGGCAGGCAAATAGCATTAAAAGAGTGGTCTGCGGGTTGCCCAGAAGGCGGGGGGGAGTAGTAGAGCGGGGCCAAAGGGTTTCGGCATAAATAACGCAAAACGAGAACGTTATAAACCTATGCCTATGCAGGTTAAATAGCCAAGCAATTTTTGTCGATTTAAATCGCTGAAATAACTACAAAATTTAACCTAAATTAAGGAAATTCCCTGCCGCAATACCTATCAACAATTGGGCGAATCCCAACGTTAGTAGAGATTATGCTACAAATTTATCAGCAAGTCGTTTATATATAATAGAATCAAAAAGTCAGCTTGACATGGCGCACTTCCGCCTTCAATATAATAAAACAAATACTATATACCATATATATAATACTGTTCGCTTAGCTATCACATAATTGAGTGCGATCCACTTTGACCGAGGCCTTGGAATTATTTGTTTGATGCTCAATTAACAAGCCTGCTTATCACATTTATATATTCTACATATGTACAGAAATATGTATATTTATTTTCTTTACATACAGTAGTGCAGGGTATATTCACTTCGTTCTAAAGTTTGTAACAACACTTGAGAAAAATCCAACTAAAGGCGAATGACTAAACCTACACATATCTGCCATAAGAATAAGTAAACTTAGGTTTTGAGGCTTATACAATAACTTGTTAGGGTATACATAAAATGTGTAGCATGCCATTGCTACTACTTCCCTTCTTTTCTTGCTTTCGTGATGCTTATTCTTCAAACAGACCTAAGTTGCTTTAAAAACGTCAAACTGAACAGATCATAGCTGTGAATATTAATTTCAAAATGTTATTCAAAACATTAAATTGTTACTGGATTATGCTGTTGCTATTTCCACTATACGCAACTGAATATATATCTTACACAACAGTTAGCCCATCGGTGAGCAATTCTTGGAGTTTATTCGAGATAGTTATGTACAATGTTATCGTTTTACAGTGCCATCCCTATACAACAACAGAAATGCATGAAAAATGCGGAGTCTACGCTTACTTTCGTATAAAACCTCTTCTGATCGATATACATACACAATTGAATCAGATCAAATTGTTAGAGTCGGTGATTGAATCTAAAAATAACTCAATATTGAAAATTGAAGAAGATTGTAAAAAAACAATCTTAGACGCTCATAACACAATAAGCAGTAAAGATGAAGAGATAAGCAAATTAACAGCTGAGAAGCAGATTATTGACACACAATTGAAGTCTCAGAATGACATCATTAAAGAAAAAGATAACAAAATTAACTATATAAATTTCGAAAGGCTGAATGAAGAGAAAAACTACCGTGCTCAGATAGATCTACTAAATTCACAACTATTGGATTTAAATAAAGTAATCGAAGGGAAAGACAAACAGATTTTAGCCCTAGGCAATACAAATCAAGATCTACAGAATACGGTATCAACTAAAGATAAAGATTTTGCAGATGTACAGGGAGAGCTAGGGAAGCTAAATTCAAAAATATTTACACTTGAGCAATCTAACGAAGAGAAAGATAAACAGTTAATAGAAAATGGGAAAACAATTCAAATACTTAAAGCTGATATATTGAACAAAGACAATCTTGTAGCTCTACAGAACCAACAAAGTGGGAAATTAGTTGAAAGGGAAAAAACTATCGAAGAGTATAAGCAAAAAATCAACAATCTTCAGGTTGATGTGAATAATAAAGACAATCGTTTATCAGCTTTGCAAACTACAGTGAATTCATATGGCAGCACGATACAATCTAAAGACAGTCAACTATCGCAGGCACAATCGAAAGTGAACACACTACAAGCCGAAGTGGACGAGTTAAAAAGGAGGCCATGTCATAGTCCCGGCAATCATCCTTATCATCACCATTTCCCTCATCATGGTCCTCCTCATATGCACCACCGTCCTCCTCATATGCACCACGGTCCACCATTCCCTCACCCTCACCATCACCATCCCCATCGCCATCATAATTGAAAAGACTACAACGATCAATGTAACTTTGCAGGTAGAGTTTCTTATTTGTATATACTCGTATATGTATTTATCAGTCTACGAGTATAAATATTCTCTTTAATTGTATTTCAGCTTAATATTCGGGCGAAGAAATCGAAACCTCAAACATATTGAATACCCAATATACGAGTATGTTATCTATCCAACGTACAATACAATAAAAAGTCTTCTCTTTACATGTATTGACTATTTGTATTCGTTAAAACGAAATGTAAATGTACATTGTACAATACTTTTTTCTTTGAAATATAGTAATTCATCTAGGAAGTTAAATAAAATATTTACAATTTTTACTTGATGCGCATGTCATCGGCCAGTTTTGCGCTTTGTTGGTGTTCAATCAATCGTTAGTTCGTTAACACAGAATAGTTCGCAATCCAACAAAAAGTTTGCAAAAATACTCGACAAGAAGATACATAGTACACCTCGTACTTTGTGATATATGTTAGCAATTTATACAAATCTGATGTACTTCTCATTGTCCACATTTCTACATAAGCCAAAAAAACCTGTACATAAAATTCAATTGTATGATAACAAATAAGTAACATTTTTTCCCTCTTCAATTATAAATCAACACGAACATTGCTGGACATATGTCTGTTTCACTTAAAAGGGAGTCGATTTTTATTAAATATTTTATATAGTAAATATGTTATGATACATACGAATAAATGTTAACACAAATGAATTCACTTAAAGACATCGCATATTAATTAAAGAGAGCATTGATAAATGAATTTGAAATATACGATATACCTTATTCTTAACTATAAAAACAAAATCAGTGCATAATATGTTTAGTCGAAAATTGCAACAACTGACATTATATATATATACAATATATTTTGTTGAGAGTGTATTATCTTAAGTCTTATGTTTTAAGTGTGACCTTAGTCGATACACTATCGTAAGTTTATTTAGTTATCGTAAACCTTATCGATAGGATAGTGTTGAATAACGCAAAAGGAGCGGTAGAGCCGGACTATCGTTTAAGAGAGCTAAGGGAACACATTGTTAAAATTGAAAAGACGCGTAATAAAAAATTAAAACATTAAATGATTATCTCCACAACTTAATATACATATGTTATTTACATGATTATACAATGTGCATTTGAATATATTTATATATAATTTAAAAGTATTTATATTCAATTTGTTTAAACAAAATAAGGAAAAATATTCAACTTGCCCAAAAATAATTAACAAAACTGTCAACGTAAAACAGATTTGCAATAGTAGGGAAAAAATGTAGCTAGGTTCATTTGAAATGTATTTATGCAATTTTAATGAAATGGAATGCATGTGGGTACAGGCTCCAGCGCCGAATAGCTCCGGATTCAGTTCCAACTCCGGCTCAGGCTCAGGCTCAGGCTCGGGCTTCGCGGCGTTAATGTAAATGCGCCCGTCAGACACGCACGTGCAGCACACGCCCGCACAAGCATTGCCCGCACAGGCCTGGTAGTCCAAGTGCCTTTAGGGCTTTTTTCGCTTGCCTTTTGCAAGAGTGTGTGTATGTGTGTAGGTCTATGTGTATGTGTCTGTGTGTTTTTGTGAGTGCGTTTAAATGCAAATTACATTTCATTTCATTATAGTATGCGGCATTTGCACGTTGGGCATGGCCAAATAAGAATGCAAAAACTGCTGCATGCGAAACGAGTTTAAAATGGCTGCCGTTACCGTTAGCCTGCGCGTCGACGTCCGCGCCCACTACGCGGCTAAAGCCTTGAGGCACGCATTAGACACAGGCACAGGCAGCGGCAGCGGCACAGTTAGAGCCGGAGTCAGAAACCGGAGCCAGACTCGGAATCGCCGCCGTTGTCGACGCCGGCGGAGTGCCTGTCAGCAGATACCAGCATACCACGCCCTCACCGACCCCCTTCCTCCACACAGCAGCTCACGTTTACCGACATTTTTCCAGAGCACAACAGTTATGAACATTCACGCTAATGCGTTGTGAATGTTCAGCATTTTGCATACCCTGCAAGCGCCAGCTATCAATGGGGTATATCAGCGCTGCATACTTTGTGCCTTAGCAAACTTACATTGAACTAAAAGGGATATTTCACTATGGTTTTCAGAAAACAAACAAAGTGAAGTTCATTTGTCACATACCTAGGGTATTTGCTGATCTACCAAAGCTGTTGATAGAACAGCTGCTTGTTTTTTCTATATAAATAACGGTAAGCAAGTGTTGCGCATCGCTTCGGTTGGAAGGGAGTTGCTGTCCTTGCTGCTAATATGCAGCCCTGCGCCGCTGCCTGCCCTGACTGTTCACTCTTCGCTCTCGCTCTCTCTTTTCTCTATTCCTCTGTTTTACTATCCATCCTCCGCTCCCGTCATACTCCCTTCGCCACTTGGCACGTCCACTGAGGCGACTGCACAGGTGCTCTGCATCTCTTTTAGCCATTCCCCTGGACGCTGTTTTGCATTGGAAATTAAATTACGTTTAAGATTTAAAGTGCACGGCACAAATTGCCATTTGCCACTGTAGCCGTGTGCTACTAAATATAATGAATTATAATCAAATTTTATCCAAAGAAGATAAAGCACAACATGAAGAAGGGCCACAAGATGTAGAAGAAGAGCCAGAAGATGTCGAAGTAGAGCCAGAAAATGTAGAACAAGAAATTCCAGAAATTGTGTTAAGTTGCCAAAGCAAGTGGGTGAGCAGCAAATCTATAATAAGTATCCAAAATGGATAAAAGTTTGCACCACGCACTAGAAATATTTGCCAATCCATGACTAGCTGTAGTACCCACTACATTTATCCCGAAAGAGGCATTATTTTGCTGTTGACTGCAACATTTATGGCCGTTAACTGGACCCCAAACGAAAAGACCCCAACTAGAACATCGCTAGCTGGCAGTGTAATTACGCATTGAGTGTATGTGTGTATGTATGTGTGTCTGCATGGGGTATATGTTGTTATTTTTACTGCTAATTTAGTGGTACTTCGCTGTACCCTTCCTCCCCGTTTTTTCCCTCTCCCTCTTGAAGTGGTATCACCCATAAAGTTTTGCAGCCCCACAGCACGCAGTGCATATTTCGTTGGGAAATCCTTGTAAGCCACAAAGACTTGAAAATTTGTGCGGAGCCACAAATTTCATGGGAATAAAATTGCAACGAAATAAACTCTCGCACAGACATACACACACACACACACATACGCATGGAGCTGAACATCAGAAGAACACCGAAAATGCAATTGAAGTAAAAAGCACTCGAAAAATCAGCGGCAAAAACCAAAAAACGAACGGCCACTCAATAGTCTGGGCTGGCAGAGGAGCAGCAGGAGGAGGAGGAGGAATGGGAATGCAAGTGGGCTGAGAAATGAGAAATCACAAATGAGAACTGGCAACTGGCAATGCCAGGCTGAGAACGGGGCAAACCCAGAACGCTGAGGCAAACCAATCGATTTGGCAATGCGTACTAGTTTCCAATTAAAAGTTTACTAATTATTTCTAAACTTTTGTGCAACGATCAATGCGCATTGGGCTTGCAAGCCACCAACCAACGTAACAAATGCCAAGCACAGTGGTGCAATTATTGTCAATATGCAGCAAAATGCATAGTAATTGAAGGCTAGCGTTGCTGTGTGCGAACAGTAAAATTATTTTAATTCACTAGGCTTACCTTAATGCAAGTGCAAGAAAGAGATCGACTCAGATCTCTAACTAATACAAAATACTTATACTACAAATACTGATACTTATAAATTAAAGTGATAGTCACTTATTGTATCTTACAATGCTAATTACCTTAATACTGTCAACCAGATCTCTACCAATTATTCTATTACTTCTATTAATTTCTTTGTAATAACTAAATCAATATGATACAGATTATGATACTGATTATTGGATACTGATTAGCCAACTGCTGTTAGTTTTGCACCACTGTGCAACACTCAGACGACGACGACAGTCCGGATATCCTGCCGCAAATTGGTTACGACTGTGAAAATGTGTGTGTTTGCCGCTGCGTTTTTGTGCGTGTGCGTGTACCGACTGTTGCTGTGTGTATGTTTGTGTGTGTGTGTATGTGTGGGTGCTTTGCGTTTTAGCTATAGGTGCGCCAAGCAGGCAGGCCATCGTTTCGCTGATGAGACACACAGCAGTGTCCTCCGCATCGCCAGTCGGCTGGCCGTAATTGACTATGCGTTGACTTTTGTTAATTTCGCTGCGTTATGGACCGACGCATGTGTTTGCCAGTTCCGTCATTTTGTTGCCACACACACGCTCTCCCTCTCTCACACACACAGACGCAGGCAGTAGTTCACACAGTGTACATGGGTCGCATTGAGTAGTCAATCAAAGCGCAAATCGATTGACATGCCTTCCCATTTGGGACAATGACTCGCCGGCCGCATGGCGCGAGCTCTGGTCTGCTCTGCTTTCGGTATTAACGGCAATTGCACATCGCCCGCGGCTAGAAGGCTGATTGTAATCATTGGTTTTGGCTGCCGTCTGCGCGACATGCCCATTATTTTTGCAACCTAACGAGTTTTGCCAAGAATTCTAGCTGCCTGCCGCCCACCTGATTGACACGAAATCGAAGTGCCAAGTGCGTGTGTGCGCTTCAACAGCACCAAAGTGATCAAGCAGATGATGGTCATGTTGGGGGGAGCAGCACCACGACAGGTAACCTACATGACAATTAGTCGCAATCGAAGAAGAACGGGAAGGGAACAGAACGAAAATATTTCCTTGTTAAACTGATTAATGATTTAACTCGATTTTAATACATTGTTATGAAGCAACAATCAATTAATCGATCAGGTCTGTGGCAGCTCTCAAGCACTTTGGCTAAATAAACAGCCGGAAATTCGCATGACAAACAAAGCTCGACAACAAATACTACAAGTGCGCTATCTGATAGATATATAGATATCCACGACAGGCACTAGATCACATGGCAATTGAAAATGCGCCAGCAACCAATATTTGTTATTGCAGTCCGTGCGAAGAGTGTGTGTGTGCAGACGAGCAGGAGGATGCATTTGTCGCCGTTTTGCTGGCGTCATTATGCCAGGGCAAGAGTATACCGGGGGGAGGGGAGGTGGTAAGTTGAGTATATTGGATGATGGCTGGTGGCTGGTGGCTGGTGGGTTTACGGATTGGGGTACGAGATAATGTTCAATGCGCCATGTTGACGCACTTAACATTGCAATTTGCAAGCTGTGCTTTATTTTGTGCCGTACAGCGCCTCGTATACGCAATACCAGGCAAACAATGAGCACCTATCGCACTGTTACACAACCCACACCCGCCTTGCCACATACCCATTCGATTTGTCTATTGTTTGGCAAATGTTTTTATCTGTGTTTGCGGTCGTTTAATTATTTTTGTCAGCTTCACTGTGCACACTTTCGCCAATTGTCGGGCAACATTTAATTATGATTCATTAAAATAGATTATTTAATTGTTATGCAATCAATTTCCATATTTGCAGTTATGTGAACTTACAAATAAATTTCGTTTAATTACACAATTGTTTGAATTGCGTAAACAAGATACGGAATTCCAGAGAATTTTAATTAAACAAACTCAAAATGTTGTAACGCGCAGTTTGTTCGACACTGAAACTTGAGCTTTTCATAAGAATTATTCTATCAACCCAGTCGTTCTAGGGGTGTCGATAAGCCATACTTAAACTACTTATTCGATTACTCCCTAAAGGGTATAAGTATAATTTAAAAGGCTCGTACATGATTATATACATATTATAACATTTCATTGTTTTTATATTTAGTTGCTCAAAAGGTCCTGCTAGAAGCTGTCACGGAGCAAACCGGTACCATCAAAGGTATGACAAAGCAGCAAGGTCAGGGGTACATCAAAAAATTTAAAAAATATTATGGCCAATGCGGTTGTACTGGCCTACAACGTTGATGGCGTTCAAGGCAAAGCTGCCTTAAAAAAACTAAGTGTTTTTTATAAAGTTTTGCTTGGTAGGTATAATTAACACATACATCGTCACGCCAGACGATAGATGGCGATAGATGTAAGCGCCATCTGTCGGCAGAACAAGCTAGCTAACTTACACTGCTCAATTGAAAGTGATTATTTTTTTTAATCTTGTTCTTTTCAGAGGCAATTGATACCGGAAAAGCTGAGGACCTGCTCCGAAAGGCCTTACAGCTGAAAAAAAAAACGTTATTTCAAAAACTCAAGCTGCACTAAAAAAAAAATTAATTGAAACTATAATAGAGACTTAAAATATTGTAATGTGTATAATTAGATTGTATGGATTACAGGGTATGCCTTAATCGTAGAGTGCGTCAATTGGTCAGCGGGTACATGAACACTTTCTGTGCGTTTACAGCACAGACACTCTCCCTTCTTAGTTCGCCAAACGACACACAGATGTCGCTTAAGTGCTGTTGAAACGTATGTAAAATATGTTAAAAAATTAAAAATGTACAGAAATAGTAAAGAATAGGCAAAACTTTGGAAGCCTCTCCAGGGCATGCTGTACACTTTGGAAAATTGGAAAAAGCACAGCAAAAAGAAAAAAAAAGAAGGAACAGACTTGAAAAAGTCGCATGTCGCTAGCTGCTCCAATTTTCCAGCAATTGTTATTGAAATTTGCAAAAAACTGTCGTTATTCCAAATGAAAAACTGCTGGTTTTTTGAGAACAGAGCTCTGTTTTCCAAGTCACAATCCATTTGATTTGTGAATAAGCTAACCTCTGAACTGCTTGGTGTATGTACTTGCAAATCAGTACACTCCCAATACACGAACCCTTCTGTGTCCTGGATGAGTCTTATCAAAGAGATCGGTGGGCAATCCGATTCGACTGGAAAACATTGAGCTCATAATGCCCACCGCCTTTTAGAGTTCACCAGCAAACTAAGTCAGTGTTTGCAGGCTTTATATATACCATATGCTCACTGCATATCATATATATATTAAGGTAACCATCGATGCGTTCACAGCTCTACTACACATGTAGTAAGTGATCTATTTTAATTGATAAAAAAGAACTATAGAATTACAATTTGGATTGCCAAAACATAAAAATATATTTATAAATAAATAAATAATTTAAATTGAAATATAACAATATTAATATTTAAATTTCTAAATAACAATATAAACATAGAAAACAAGTTAATTAAAGCTACAACTAAGTCAGAAAGAACTCAATGAGGTTCGTGAGGCGCCGCACGTTGACGTAGTTAACCAGCACCAGGTAGGCATAGCAGGTGTAAATGTACGCCCACCATTGAAAGTGCAGTGGATCCTTTGTCCAGTTACCCGTAGTGCCCCTACCTCTGCCCCATCTACCAAAACCACTGGGCGGCAGCAGAGCGTGGGCGTGCACATGCCTGCTCCTATCGCTGAGCAAACGACGAAAGACGGCGCCACTAAGGTAGACAACACTCAGCAGTAGAATCAGGCGACGTAGATGCACCAGCACCAGAGCCATGGCAATATTCTCTATAGATATCAGATATATAGTATTGTAATCTTTAAGAGTTATCCAACTTTAATTTTGATTTCATTTACTTACTGCTCGTTTCTTGATATTACTTTAAAATATCACCGAATTATTTTTATACGTTTCGCCTTCTTGCTTTGTCGTTTTGTTTTCATCGCACATTTCGTTTGTGTCTGCGAGAGTTCTCGAGAATCTTTTTGCAGTTGGCAATACTGTGCAGAAAACTTTCGAGAAATTGGGTTCTAGAAAAGTTTGCATTGTGCTTTTTAGCGGTATTTTCTATATAATGAAAAATATTTGAAAATGGGAAGGAGGAAGCAACTTTGCAGTGAGTATTGCAAGGAGTGTGAAGTGCAGATTATAATGAAATTTGGCAGGAATATAGATAATATATTATAGTTGTTAACTGCAGAGTTTGCTAAAATTATGCACTACAACAAGAAAGTTATCGAAGAAACACTGCCAATCAATCTACACTAGCTTTACTTGTGTTGAAATGTTTACAAACTTTAACCTAAGATACTGAAGTTTCATTTGTAGTAATATACAGTTAACTATAATGTGTATTATAGTAAAATATATAGTTATAGTCATGGCTTCTACAGTTCTCGTTAGTCTTAAGCATAAATAAGGGAATCTAAGGGATCTCTGCCCTACTTCCCACAATAATTTAAACAATTTGCCGGGGCTAGCAAACTATTTACCCAGCTGACAGTCGAAATCGCCACTAAAGTTCCTCAAAAGTTTGGCCCACTTTTCTGCCAAGAATTTCGAACATAAATTCCAAATGAAGAATCTCTACCATGTCTCGGGGCACTTGAAAGAAACGCAAACTAAGAACAACAACAAGAAGAAGAGGAGACGTTGGCGGTGGCTTCTTCAAGTGTCTTTCAGCGCCGTGGCTGAACAACCCACGATTAGGGCCATAAAAAAAGAGCCTGAAATAAAAGTCGGGAGAGAAATATCAACAAGTAGCGACGGACAACGCGGCGTATGCGCAACCTTGAAATGGAATCCACAACGCGGCATAGCGTGGCGGGTGTGGAAAGTTGGAACACAGTTGCGTGAGGTTGGTTAAGAACAATATTTAAATTAAATATTGGCACACACAGAGGCGAACACACACACACACACACACATACACAGACCCGCACACACTCTTGCCACAAACTGTGTTGCAAGCAGCGGCGAATGTAAACTTTGCTGTGAAATGTTTAGCCAAAAGACGAGGCGAGTCGAGTCGAGCTGCCTGTAAATAAAAAATAGAAAAAACTATTAACTGCATTTTGCGTTTATTATTATTATTTTTAGCCAAGTGACACGCGCAAATGGAACAATCGGCGCGCCTCAAAGATTTGCTTTGCCTTCTCTTCTTCTTCTTTGGTCTTTTGCGCAATGTGTAGATAGTGAGTGTGTTGTGTCTGTGTTTGTTAGTGTGTGTTTGTGTTTTATGCTTTGCGAAATAACGGTTCAAATGGGCAGACGAGGCAGACATCTTTGATCGCATCTGTTGGGCAGACGAGGCTGATTATCTAAATACTTTTATGGGCCTAATTAGCAAAGCTGTTGAAATTGTATGAAGAATGTAGTGCAGAATAGTTGCTATAAATCTTAAGGTATTTGCAGGGTAGAATCATTGGCATTAATCTAACAACAGATTTACTACAGATCAGGTCGTAAAACTTTAACGCAAAATTACATTTTATAAAGAATTGAATTGAATATTGAAAAACTGAAGCTCCTCAAGGGTTTTATAGTTTATTGTACACAATATTATAAGGGGGAAAGTTGCTATAAATCAATGCTTTTGATGAGGGATAGTGTACATTTATTTAGTAAAAGCTTTCTATAAATTATTAGATTCGAACTTGCTATAAAGGCAATTACCTTTACTTAATTGAAGACACCGGTAAACTTTGATTATCAAGTATACGCCAAACTATTTGCACTCAACTAAACTTAGAGCTACAATATATCAGTCTAGAAATAAACAGTTAACTGTGCAAGTTTGCTTTATAGCATGTTCATATATCCTGATCCCATTGTCATCACTTCCTGCATTGCCTAATTGAGTGACATGACTAACCGCATCGTTGATCGCCAAGTGCATCCCCCGTTTAGTTTTATGAACTCCTCCTTCCCATTGCATAAGCAGTGGCCACCGCCCACTACTCCCACTCTGCCCCTCTTCTCTACCCCTCACTCGTAGTTCCCCTTCCCCTTATACTCCCCGCGGACACGCATAAATTACAAACTCAAAAAAGTCGTAGAAATGATTGAAAGGCCTGCGCCAGTTCAACTCATTCAGCCCATTCTGCGTGGCTCTCCCAGTGGATCATTCCGGGGGATACACGTATGATTGACCGCGTATTGTGCAGCAGCTCAATGGCTCAACTGGCCCAGTGGCTGATGCTGCTGCTGTTGCTCCCGGGGATTGCGCCGGCTCTGACTTTTATGGCTGTTGGTGTCGATTTTTTATGGCCTGCGCGAAGAAAAAAAAAAAAACAAAAATTCATTTCTCGTTTTGTATTTGCTGCGTTTCGTTTTCTGTTCGTTTTCACCGATTTGTTTGCATTCGTTGCTGTGCGTTGGCGTCGCGGCATCTTCCCCTCCTCTACCCTCTCCTTCCCCTCTTCGACTACCCCTCTTCCTTGCTGCCGCACGCACATTGGGAAAATATTTGTGGAAAGCATGCGAAATGCAGCGCAGTTGCCTGCGTTTTAATGCAGCGTTGAAAGCTATTTGTATCTGTCGGTCAGATTAGGTTAAGTTTCCACGCCCCCCAGTGCACACCCTTCCCTTTCTTCTTCTCCTCCTCCTCTTCCTCCTCTGTGCCTGCCCTTGCCTCCCTGCTCCCTTGTTGCCGTCTTCTTCTGCCTTTGGCCTGCACACTGCAACCACTGCATGTCTTTCGTCAAAGTGTCGAGCCACTTTGTGTGCCCCGCCCACTCCCCACTGCCTCACCCCGGCCCTGCAGACTATTAGCTATTGATGCGCCTCTTGGATTTTCAGTCACTTCCCTCAGCTTTTCAGGCAATTTAGCTTCTTTGTCTTTGTCGCGCATTCTGATTTATGTGCAGCGTGTAAAGGGGGGCAGAAGATCTTGTATCTGTTTTTGGCATATTTAGTGAAAATGCACACTATATAGAGAATATATATATATTTATCTAGTGTAACAGACTGATCTCTGAATGAACGTCAGCTCAGCTAGCCAGATCCACATGCTTCTTCCGGTGCACATGCTGCCTGGTCTGCCTCTACGTCTGTCTGTTCGTCTGTCTGCCCGTCTGTCTGCCTGTTCGTCTGTCTTCCCGTCTGTCTGTTGATCTGGCCGGCAGAAAGTGGCACAACGTACGTTATTTTTAAATGAAAACCGAACAAATATCGCTGCACACATCGCTGCGATCATATGTGTCGTATCTGTCGGATATTCTCACAGCGAATATCTGAGATAAATTAATGAGTAGCACAGGGGGAGGGGAAGTTACGCGAAAGTCTATATACTGTATATAGAGCATATATAATACAGTTGTGGGTGTACGCATTGCTGAAATATTGACTCAAAGTAGCATTCACATTTGTATAGAATTTATAAGGCGATCTTAGTAAAATTGCCGACATTTAATGCCAAATATAATTCATACTAAGTATATCTGTGGGTGGAATACGGAAATCTTGACTGAAAGTATTATTTAAAATTGTGTAGAGCTTATAATACGATCGTAGTAATATTGCCGGCATATAATACTATGTATAATTCATATGGTTAGTGTCTCTTAATGGTGTAGAGTGGATAGCACTGATGAAAATAGACTCTGAATATCAATTAAATGCATTACTTGTTCTTTGTTCGTTTCCCATGCTGTTCTGTTTATTTGTAGAAATGTCATGCAAATTTATATATTCTTGTTCGATTTGCCTTTTATATAATTCATATATAAAATCTGGTATCTGTTTTCTAAGTATCAACCAAAGGATTCCACGATTTGTACAGAGTTTAAGTCTTCTGTCTTTCTATCTACAAGTATTATTCATATTTAAGTAAAATTTATGTTTTAATCTTTACTTTATAATGTCATTATACAACACTATAATTAGATATTCAATTTTACCAGAATTTCTGACTAAATCTTTATGTTTATGTTTGATTTTTTCCTATATCTCTACAATAAACTACAAAGATCATGCTTTATATACTGCTTGATCTTAATCTTATATCCATACATGACTCATTAAATATGCTATTTCCAAATATATATAGCCAGAAGTACCCTCCATACTGCATCCTTACTGCAATTCCCATTAACAACTCGTATAATATCTATCTCTCTCCCTTTCTATATTTTCTCACTCACATTCTCAACGACAATTTATAACTCGCTCTTCTCACGATTCCCGGCATATAATTCATATAATATCTGTCGCCTATATGTCTATATATCTGGCTGACAATTCAAATTGTCGATTAGTCACGCCCTCAGCCTGTCGCAGGGTATTAAATGGTTTTGCTATTTATAAACTCTCTACCCGACCGTATTGGGATCATAAATAAAATGGGAAATAAATGCAAAAAAAGAAAATACCTAGAGCGATCATTATCAAAAGTGTTATACAGCTGATGACGTTGCTGTTATACGAGTAAGAGAACTAACTGCACTGCACAGTGGTACAAACCAAGCAGGAAATCAGCTACTGACCGCGACTGACCGATTTCTGTGCGATCTGCGAGAGAGAACTGAGAGAGAAAAAGGGAGAATGCTGTGAGAGTAGCATTGTGAGAGAGAGAGGCAGCTAGAGGAACATAGAGAGAGATTGCCTGACAGAGCGTACAAGGCGCGCACGGCAATCGCACTCTCTCTCTCTCTCTCGCTCGACCCCAAAATACACCCAACGTACGCACGAAAATGCTTTTTTTGAGCAAGAAAATCTCGGCGCACAATTTTCCACACAGTTTTTCTTTGACAACGCGCCGAGTCGCACACGCTGGCGCAAAACGCGCCGCAACTTTGAGAATAGTATTGGAAAATTGCCGCGACGGGGCGGATGCGTGCTGCGTTTTTTGCTAAATTTATAAATAAAACGTGCGACAGGCGCGACAGAGAAACGGGAGAATCGGGAGAATCGACGCACGGCAAAAGAACAAAACAAAAAAAAAGTGAAGAATAAAGTTGAGAAAAATAAAAGAAAAAGAAAAAGGCAGCGCTGAAAAGATCAGCGCATAAATAAAACGCACTGTGTGTGACGTGTCGCATTTGTTGCCGCTGCCACTGTCCCTGTCGCTGCCTCTGCCTGCGTCGACGTCGCAGTTGCTGCAGCGCGTGCCGGCGGATTATGTAAAGTGTCGCAAGCCGCAGGAAAGAGTATTTGTATCTGCAACTGTTCTTGTATACGTGTATCTGTGCAACTGTGTATCTGTATCTGTATCTGCGCACTGCACATGTATCTGAGAAGTAGCGATCTGTCGCGATCTGCTGCGATCTGTTGTCGCTATTTGCAGCGTTCCGTGCGTTCCGTTCAGTTGTGTGTCAACTAATTTATTTTGCATCTATTGCAATTGAGCACTGGATGCAGCCGTGAGATACTTTGCGCGTTCTCCTGTGTGTGTTTTTAATTGCCTGCCACAGTTGCAGCTACATTAAGTGTGTGTCTGTGTGTGTGTGTGTGTACGTATTGAATTACAAGCCATGAAAAAAGCCTGGCAAGTGAAATCGAAAAGTTGAAAAATTAAAAATTCGTGAAATTCTTAAGGAAACTGAAGGAAAGAAGGAAGGAAAGAGATAAAGTGAAACGCAATTTGGGCAAAGACGTAATCAGCATGTCATCCTATCGCAGTTATGTAAGTCAACAAGTTGCTCTATCTCTATCTGTATCTGTATCTGCTTGTGCACCCCCAGCGTATCTGTATCTGTATCTTTTTGCTCTGTGCGCTGTGTATCTGAAACTATTTGAAAAAGTATTTTGTTTTTGCCATGTTCGCTTTTGTTTGTTTCTAATTGTTGCTGCCGCACATTGCACGGGTATTTAGCATCTCGTTCGATGCCGTCACTCATCCACCCACACACACACACACACACCTCTCTGCACACACACCCCTCCTACTTCGCATTCGCACTGTGGCTATAAATTTACGTTTTTCCTTTGGTCTCTCGAACTTTTTGTTTGTTTTTGCCAACTTTTTTCGGTCATGTTAATGGCCCAATTCGAATTTCGAATTTGAATAAGAATTCGTATTCGGATATCGATTTCCATGGATAAACAATTGTCGAAACTTTTGCCAGACACGCTTGGGGCGTAATTGATACTTGTTTGCGCTTTTGTGCTGTCGATTCCATTCAGTTTTTGTACAACTGCTGACATTGTGCCAAGTGTTATACATGTTACACACAGATACAAGTGTTTTAGCACAGTTTTGATAGCTGTTTCTAGGTGCGATCGTTTCAAAAGGTGTAATACTTGAGCAGGGACGAGTTTAACTAGAAACTGTTATACGAGTAGCACAGTTTTGTATAACAGTATAACAGTTTAAGTTTAGTCATGGCTAGGAACCCAAAACAATAAACTTTTGTTGTCACAAAATAGTTTTGAACTGTTATACTATTATACGTTTGTAAACTAGTATAACAGTTGTAGTTATGGGGGCCAGAAACACCTACTAATTCAAATGAAGGAAGACAAAACATGCCAACATTCTTTTGTTTCTTCAACTAGAAACTGTTATACGACTGGCAGTTCCTTCCATGCAAGTAGCACCTTCTTTTTATGCCCCAGCCGCCTTAAGCCCTTGGCCGTGGAGAAAGTGTGATCGAGGCGATTCGATAAACTCTCTCGCCATAAATCAATTAAAGATTTCAATGCGAGTCAATTCGAGTTGGGGGCGCCCAACGAGGGCGATCTATTTCTGTTATATGCCGACAATGATGACGATGAAGATGATGATGATGATTCCTTTGCTTTTTGTGTCGCTGTTCGCTTTCGTTTTTATGGCCCCAAAAGGAAGTTGTAAATATTTATGGGTCGAGCTAATTAATTAACAAAGTGTGAAGTGCAACGCGATTTGTACTACATCCAAAAGGGAAGAAGGGGTACTGAGGGGGGAAGGGGGCAGTTTGTAAGTAAATCTGGGAAGGCTGCGTCATAATTAACAGTTATTTGTCGCAGCAATTTGAAGGCCAGATTCCAAAAACAACAACAACAACAACAACATGCCCAGACGTCGTCGACCCCGTTGTAAGGTTAGACCACTCAAAGCACTTCATTCCACGGAGGGGGAGAGCGATGTCAGCCAGGACGACCTGATCGATAGTACCAGTGATGATCTCGAGGTGGCACCTTTATTGGGGACGACGCACGACAGCATCACGCCCAGCAGCCAGCAGCAGCAACAACAGCTGCAGCAACAACAGCAGCAGCAACAACATCAGCAACAACAGCAGCAACAACATCAGCAGCAGCAGCACCAACAGCAACAGCAGCAACAGCAGCATCAGCACCAGCAGCAACAGCACCATGAAGTCAATGCAGGGAGATCCAACGATTCGGAGTACAAACTGTTCCCGGAGCTGCATAATCAGCAGCCCCGTTTGCCGACGTTCTCCGACGTCTTTGCCCAGTGCCAGGAGAGTGAACCCGTTGTGGAGAGAAAGCTGCCGCGACAGACGGATTTGTCGGAGTTTTCATCCTCTACACCGGATGTGGCTGCCTCCTCCTCCTCCACCTCGCCAGACTCCTCTGTGTCGCATCTGTTGCCGCATCCGGATCTCTTTGGGTTGGCCGGCCTGGTGGCCAAGCTGCGTGCAACGCGCTGCAACAACAACAACAACAACAACAACAATAATAATAATGGCAACACCATGCAACTGGTCATGGGCGAGGATCTGACCACATTCGGGCTGGATCTGGCTAGCCACGGCGACATCTATGTCCATTTCAATGGACCCTTTACGCAGCAACCGGCAGGACGCAGCTCGGCCAATTGTGCCTTGGAACTGGGCATGCGTGGCATGCGCGATGCCATGGATAAGTATCACAATCGGCCCCCTGTCTGGGATCCATTTGTACCCGAGACTCGCAATCTGGGCCTGCTCCTGCCGGTGACCAATACATCAACACGCTAAAAGTCGATGCGCTCGTGGCTACGAACTCTTCAAATTGCTGTTCTTTTTGTTTCCAATTTCTTGTTAGTGTCCAAGTGCAGCTACACACCCCCCCCCTCCATCCCAGAACTCTATATGGTATAGTATATAGTAGCGGTATAGATATAGCTATACCGGCTGCAATTGGACTTATTGTCGAGACTCGCACACTCTAACGAACACTTCTACCAGAATCTCTTATTTATTACAGAAATTTTATATGTAACATACAAATATATTTCAAAATCGACAAATTTGTTATCAAATAATCCAATCTATATGATATTTTGGACTGTAGAATCCGGATTGAATGGGCGTTAATATAAAGGGAACTCCATATGCTTTAGTACAGATCTTTTTAAATGGAGTAACGCTTCTTTTATCGAATGGTTCTTCAGTTGATTTACCCATGTGGATTTGAATTGTATTTTTTGATATTGTTTTTGTCTATATAATCGGTATTTATTAGACTTTGATGTAATAGTAATTCTACGTGCATCAGTATGAATCTTTTTAATTAAAGAAGAGCATATTTTAATGAACGTTTCTTCCGTTGATCTACAGAAATAGTTGGACAGGATAACACTCTACCATCTTTACTATTTTAGTTAACAGGCATATATAGTTCTTCGGGCATATCTAGTTCCTTTTTCTCAACTGTTAATCAGCTTCTACCCCAACACATTCCATTCATTTCCCACAAAGAATTATCTCATCAGCTGCAGAACATTGCCAAGTCGTTCACCTCTCTCTTACACTCTTCTTCTCTACATAGATCTCACTCTCCCTTGCTTTATATCATTTGCTTATAGATCTTAAAGATATATGTATGAATATCTGACACTCTGACACCAAAAAACTAAAAACGATTCAAAAATAAATCATTTGTCTGGCACGCGAATGTTTTCTGTTTTCTTTCTTTCCTTTTTCTTTTTGGTTTTCACTTTTTTTTTCTTCTGAATCAACTTGCTCGTCTTGCTCGACCGATTTTATAGACTCGCCCGACTGACAGACAGGCTAGGTTTTATGGCTGCACCAGGTTGTTGTTGCTTCTTCTTCTTCGTCTTGTACAGCATATTGTAAGTGCTGTCCTGGCTAATTGAGTGCACATTAAGACGCTGTCAGTTGAGCAAGAGACGCGAGAAACTGCACATGGAACTGTTCAATGCATGCCAAATACTCTTTCTAGCAACCTTATCGACTGCATTTGCTCGTTTCTAAGGTATTCTCCAACCAATCTATGCTCTTTCACTTGTAGAGAGGGCAAATTCTAGCCCATCTTTCCTCCCCTCACTCTACACTCACTGCTCCCTTTTTAACCTATCTCAATCATCATTATATGAATGGTCGCTCCCTCTTTTCTTTCTTCTCCCCTTTTCTTTACCTCTTCTATTGCTTGCTTTTCTCTCACTCCCTTCATACTCTTCTCTGTCTCTCCCTTGCACTCCCACTTGCTTGTTTTGCACATTGTTGTGCTATTTGCGTTGGGCATTCCATTGCAACAATTAGCTCAGCTGAATTCTCATGCACCCACTTCTTCTACTCTTCGTGCCCTTCTTCTCCATGCTGCCCTCTTGGTACTTAGCCGCATCGTAATGCGCATTTTTTTTATGCTACATGTCATTTGCGTGGGCGCGTGCCGCATGTGGCGCCAACGTCAGCGCCAGTTTTCTCTCTCACTTTCCACTTGGGACACTTGAGCAATTATCCAATTGGAATTTCACGCACGACGCTCTGTTGAGAATCTCTAGAATCTCTCGCTTTATGAGGCTATTTCACCGTTATACTTGCCATTTGATTTGGGTTACGATCAGGGCTGGAATTTGTTGTGTTGTGCATGAATATATGCGGTATATATACTATAAATTTGTTAGATATTGTGTTATATTTTATCTATATTATTTAGTTAGATTTAATCTCAATTTAACTTGAATTTAACCTATTTTTACTTGAATTTAACCTATAGTTAAATTATTTATTACAAGTGGTTGCATTCACGCCTTCAATAAATTTGTTATCAATGAATTTTATTTATGCTATTAATACATAGAATATTGTGTTAGGTATTACCTATAGTACTATTCAGTTAGATTTAACCTCAATATAACTTGAATTTAATCTATATATAACCTATTTTTACCAGGGACCGTAACGATTATAATTTTTATCAACAAAATTGAAAAATAAGAGTTATAAATTAATTTTTTAATTTAAAAATCATTTGATTTTTAAATATAAAAATCAATTTATAACTTTTTATATTTGATTTTTAAAATAAAAATCAAATAGTAAGAGTTATGAATTGATTTGTATTATAAAAATGAGAAATAAAAATCAATTACTTTCTGTATATTAGCTAAATCAGTAACAGACAAAGTTCCTCAACATTATATGCAAGATTTCTCCCTCTTTCATCTGCTAATCAGCTTCTCATTATGTTCCTTCTGTTTCTTATTTCGCATTACAAACTGTGCCAAAAAACTATAAAAAGCTCACAAATTTTGCAACATTAATTCTCGTTCTGCCTGTCTGTCTGTCTTTCAGTCCAATCGAGGCAGACTGCTCCCTCACAGCTGCCCCTTCTCTCCTCTCTCGTCTCTCCCTTGCTGAGACCTTTCCTAATGCACTGTGCCATGCCCGAGATTAGAAGGCAGATGTTGAAATAATCGAAATGAATCTGTTTACACGTCCAAATTAATTGAAAAACGCATGCAGCAGCGCCATTTAATTGAAACTGAAATTGAAATTGAATGCGACGAGGCGATGGGCAAAGGGCGAGACGAGTTCAAAGCGAAATGGAGAGAGGAAGGTAGTAGGAGAAGGTAGTGCTGCCCCGCTGTGCGCTGATGGGAAGAGGGAGAGTAATAGGGAAGGTACAAAATGGGGAAGAGTGAATGGGAGATGAAGAAAGCAAGGTAGAGTGAAAGGGAGGAAGAGTTCGATAGAAGAAGAAAGCAGAAGAGAGGTCGAGGAAGACAGGAAGGAAAGAAGGGAGAATGCAAGCGTGAGGTACTGTGGGATAGGGTTAACTGAATGGGCCTGCCTTCCCCTTCCCATTGCAACTGATCTTGATTGAATGTGGTGCGAATAATTGTCGAATGCATCGCTCAATGAAACAAATGAATGAATATACTAGAAAAGTGCAGGAGATTGGAAAGTAGGAGGAAAAGAAAGAGAGGAACGCACACTAAGTGCGGCAATCCATCAAGTGCAGTTTGATTCATTTTATGAACTGTGCTGAGAAATGGAAAGAGGAATGAGGGAAGCTGTGACTCATAGGGAGAAGTTGAATGAAGAGATCAATGAAAGTGTTTCCATTCAGTTGAACTTGATTATGAAAGATGATTTTAGATTATGTTATGTAGAATGCAACTATGGAAAGAAGGAAGGAGAAAAATGATAGAATTAGAAAATGATCCTATAGATCTTAATGATAATGTAGAAATAGGTTGAACAGAATAGAAAGGAATTAGTAAATATTAAAAGTAAAGAATTACTAAAGCACAAGGTAAGAAAAGGCTTACCTGATTGTAAAATATAGATATCTAACTGAATTACACGGAAGACAATCTTAACTTTGTATGAGATAAACCGAACATTGCAATAATGGACAGTAGAAAAATGGTCTTGATTTCAAGATCTAGAATGAGAACATAACTAGTTATAGAACAGATAGATGTATACAGATATGCAGACTTTGATTCTCCTAGGAAAATAGCTGTGTGTTTGTATAAATATTAATCAAAACATATAGAAATATATAACGAAACCCCTATCAGCCTTACCTAACCCATTCTTCATTCTCTTTGCAGACACCCTGGAAATCGAACCTGGGAAGTTCCTACAAACCGAGCAGCTCCACAGTGAGTTACACTCTCTATACCCCATAGAAACAACTCTAACCAATCCTCCCTCTCTTCTTCATCTTACAGTACGCTCTTGGCGCAGATCCCACAGCGCGCTACACATCGCTAGCCACGCCCAGTGCGTACAGACCCTCCTTCTCTGGAGGCACCTATCGCATTAAACGTGATACACCAGTGGCTGCCACGCCCAGTGTGACCAGCTACGTGAGTCGCTATGGCAGCACCTCAACCAAGACAGAGCCCAAGGATGCCACCAGCTCCAGCACGGAGCGAAGTAGTCCCATCAAGAGATATGGAGGCGCAGCTAGCAAGCTGGGCAAGTACGGCAGATCACGTGATCCCAGTCCGGTGGCACTGGAGCATACAAATCGTGGCAAGTCCAAGTCGCGAGATCCCAGTCCAGTGTTGGAAAGTGCACGCAGTAAACTGACTGGCACAGCTTATCGCAGTGGAGCCACAAGAAATACCTATGGAAATCGCTATGGGGCAAGTGGCACCTCCACGGGAAGACTCAATGGAGGCAGCTCCACGCTGGACAAGTCCATCTCTTATCTAACCACAAGTGACTTTCATGCACGCACTGCCAGTCGCGCCAAGGCGAGCAGGGAGAAGGAACTGGAGCCGGAGAAGGTGCTGGAGAAGGACAAGGAACAGCAGGAGGCTAAGCTGGAACAGGAGCAGCAACAGCAGCAGACGGAGGGAGACCCTGTTGAGCAGGAGACCTTCATCTCTGTTGCTGTAGTTACACGTGCCACCTCACCCACTCCACCAGGCAGCACTACCGTGCAACGCACGCGACGCATTGACATTGCCAAGACCATCGAGAAGACCATACAACGATCGACAAGACCACGTCAGATGCTGGAGAAGGAAATACAATCGGATCGTCTGGACGACTCAACGCGGTACCTGCGCTACAGTGCTGGAGGGGCTGGCAGCAGTTCCTCCAACTACTCCAGTCCACATCGGGATAGAATAAGCAGCCTGCGCTACAGTGCATCCCCCTTGTCCAGCAGCGTCAAGTCAACCACGCCCAGCAGTCAGTCAGAGCTGCCACCAGTGGCAGAGGCGGTGCCCAGCAAGAGTAGCAGCAGCACTACCACAAGCAGCACTACCTCCTCCTCTCGCAGCAGCAGCAGCAGCAAGTCCAAGTTGTCGCCTCCCAAGGCAGTGCGGCTGGCTTCATCACGTCAATCCTCTGTTGAGAACTTGGCCAACAAGCCACCCGCACCACCCAGCAAGGCAGAGTCACCCACGAAGACCTCCGTGGGTAGCAGCGCCTCAAGCAGCTCCCTGTCCAAGTGGCCCTGGCCCAACAAGGACTTCCGCAAGAGTTCCCTCAATGTGGGACCCACTGATCGTCCACGCAAGTCACGCACACCCAGCAGTGGCGCCTCAGAGTCCGAGGAACCTAACCAGCAGGAGGAACCCAGCCAGGAGCTAGAGCGTTCACCCAGTGAAGCCAGCGTGGCCTGCTCCACAAGGAAAGCCAAACTGAGCAACGGTAGTGCCAGTAAAACCTCGTCTAGCACCTCGAGTCGCTCACTGAAAGCGCACAAATCATGCACGCCCAGCACAGGGGGCAGCACCACCACCAGCTCCTCCACCTCTGCCACCTCCGCATGCTCCTCCTCCGATAGTGAGCAGCGTGTGAAGACGCCGAGTGCCAAAAAGCCGAGCAAGAAAAAGTCAACAATCAACGGCGGACAGCAAAAAGAGAAGGCAACAAAGGAGGACAAAGCAAAGGGGAAGGTGGTAAAGAAGGAGGTAGAGGAGGAGCAGCAGGTACAGTTGGAGGGTGAGCAGGTGCTGGGGCAGCCGGGGGTAGCCACTCAAAATAGCTCACAATCAGCGACTGATTCACGCTCCCTTGCTCTGCAGCGTCTGTCGGCGGTATCGAATTTTTTGGCCTCGCGTCACCACGACGCAAATAGTGAACCGATCTTCCTCGAAAGCTCCGAGAGCGCTGGCGAGGCAGACACCTCAATGGGGGCCATGATCAGTCTCACATTGGACACACGAACGAACGAATCGAAGCGAGTCGCTTCACCAACGACAACGACAATCACGACCACAACGACAACGAAACCAACCACAACCACCACCACCACAACGAACCCTTCCTTGAGCGGATCGAGCACTCAGCTGCCACGTGAGAGCAGCACTTCCAGTGACTGCAGAAGCAAGTCCAAGCAGCTGACCAGCGAGACACAGCAGGAGCTGGAGGAGCCCAGTTGGTGGCAGGATACAAGTTTGCAGATCAATACAGCCTCCGCCTTGGATCGTGGGGAGATGCCTTACAGGTTGCGACACATTGACTCGGGGGATGAGCAGGCCTGGTGGCTGCGTGGCGGGGGGGAGCAGGATGAGGATGATACACTGGCAGAGGAGTCACATAATCCGTTGGATGATGAGCAGGATGTGAGTGCAGCCACAACACAGCAGGGCTGGTGGAGCAGCGAGGAGAAGCAGCAGCAGCAGCAGAATGGACATGCCTCACTGGAACAAGAGCAGCTGGAGGAGGAGGAGGTGCAGAAGCAAACTAGGCACATGCCACGCAGTCGCATTTCGCCGGAGCACGCTGCCTGGTGGCTGGACGAGGAGCAGCAGCAGCAGCAGGAGAGCCAGAGTTCCAAACAGAATGGCTACCACAAGCAGCAGCAGGAGCAGGAGCAGCAACCTGCCACAGATGCGCATGTGGAGGTGACCATCAAGTTACCCAGCAACAGTGGCAGCAGCAGCACCAGGAGCCAGCTGGCACCTTCTCAGTCCAGTGACAGCAATGGCCACTGGTGGCTCTCGGATCCCGCCAAGAAACTCTTCAATGTGCAGCGCGTGGAGTCAGGAGAACGTGCCTGGTGGCAGGAGAAGGAGAACGAACCACCTGCAGCAGTGCAGGCACAGCCACAGGCACCTCCCACGCCTCCACCCCGCATCATCAAGCACTGGGAGTCCGGCGAACGTGCCTGGTGGCTGCAGGAGGAGCAACCAGAGGTGGAGGAGGAGGAACAGGTGACCTCCACATTGCCCCGGCCTGGCCAGGATGAGCTGGACAATCAGCTGAGCACCTCCTTTAACTTCTCCTACTCCGTGCGCCCTCCCCCACTGGGTCAGTGCGCCTCCCCCGTGCCGCCTGAGCAGGCAGAGCTGGCAGAGGCCGAGCAGCTGCTGGCTGAGGAGCAGCGCAAGCTCTGCGCATCGCCCTACGACAACATTCCAATGTCAAAAGTTCAAAAGTCACTGTCGCCGCCAGCAGCAGCGCAGTCAGCAGCGCAGTCGCCCCCTGCCCGCTACAGCTGCCACTATACGCCGCCACCACCTGCTCGCGTGGGCGAGAAGCTTTTCATTTCACGTCATCAGAACATCGATGAGCTTTTGGGCGGCGCATGTCGACCCCTCAGTCCGCTCTTTCTAGCTGCTGCAGCGTCGGAGAGCAGCGCCGCAGCAGCAGAGCCGCCGGCTGCGAAGAACATGTTCCTGCTCGAGGAGATTACGCCGGATCAGGTGCGCATACACGACAGCACGGCACAGTTGCCCGTCATTCAGCGCATGCAGCGGTGAGTAAAGCTCTCTCTCTCACTCACTCACTCTCTTCACCTTATTGTTGTGTGGTGAGTTTTGCACTCAACATGTGGTTGTACTCATGCCTGCACTCTCTTTTGCTCTCTCTCTCTTCCACTCTCTCTCTCTGGGTTTGGTGCGCTCTCTTGATCTTGCAGCGATGTGGAGTGGCTGGAGAACGGCAGCAGCAGCAACTTTTATGAGCAGCAGCAGCAGCAGCCGCAGCAACGCAGGGTAAGTGACAATTCTTTACCCCCCCTCTCTATGTTTTCCTCTCTCTCTCTCTCGTGTTGTCACACACCCTCGTCGCATTGCAACAATTTTGGCAACCTGCCCGTGGCGTGTTGCGTTATCGACTGCGCGACGTCGTCGTCGCTACAAGACGCCCACGCGCTGCTTTATTTACAAATGCAGTGCATACCCTGTAATTGGCAGAACTGGCTGTGGGGTATATTGATTGTGGCAACTGTTTTGTTACACTTGGTGTAATGAATGCAGGCAAGCCATATCTAAGGGTTGTCTATACACATGCGTACATACCCTGTAAATATGCATATGAGGTATATTAGGCTAGTCAACTGTTCCACTTGGCTGAAAAACAGTGAGGAATACAGGCATTTCCCAAATGAGAAGTATATTAATGCATACATATGTACATACCCTGTAAATATACATGTGGGGTAAATAAGCTAAACAATTGCTATACCTGGGGGTCACAAATACGCATACCTTTTAAATTAGTAACTGGGATATATAAGCCCAGTTAACGATTTCAAATTAGGTCACACCTGCCTTTCTACTCACTTAGTATCAATTATAAACTCAAAATTTATTTACAAATATTTTTATAACTTCAAAAAGTGTGGCTTCAATTCATGGAGCAACCCTCGTTGTGTGACAAGGTAAGCAAGATTTAAGCTGTCACTCGTTCCTTCTCGCTCGTATATCTCTTACATATGCAGCTGATCCTTCTGTGTTATCTGCGATTTGGGCAAAGGGCAAGGCAAGTCACGTTAAGCCTGACACACACACACACACACATACACACACCCACTTCTTGCGCCACTTTGGAGGCGCATTATCTGAGCGCCAGCATCAGCATCGGCATCTCCCTGTCGCAAGTTCGTCTCCAATGACAGCTCTCGGTGTGGCCTCCGTGTGTGTGTGTGTGAGTCACAAAGCGCAGCACGGAAGAGTCGAAATTATTATCTTAATTACAAGAATTCAGGCGGCGACGCACAGTGGGTCAGAAGCAACGATCTAGCGACATTTCATTTCAGAAAGTTTTTGACTATTCTCAATGATCAAAGAAATACTCTTTACAGTATTGTAAAACAAAGATATCAGTATTGTAAAGTGAAGAGTTATGTATATGGCAGATATGGAGATAGAGGCAATGGATCCTGCTGAAAATCCAACTAAATATTGCATATAAAACTTATATTCCCATTTTATATGTGTATTTTATTAATCTAATACCGCTACATCGCACTTTTATCCCACTATGGGACTACAATGTCGGAAACTTTACGACTTCAGCGACAGTTGCGCTCAGCTGCAGCTGCAGTTCTTCTGGTGGTTCTTTCTTCTACTCTTCTTTCTCTCGCTCCAGTTTTGTTTTTGTCAAAATGGGTCATAAAGTAATTAACATGCACATAAAGCTAAATCAAGTGAGCGAAGCGCAGAGCTTTAACTGTAAAGCCGACAAAGGTTAGCAGCGGCGTCTCTGTCGTAGTCGCAGTCGCAGTTACCGTCACAGTCACCGTCGCGACGGTCAGCGTTGCGTTAATTTAGCCTTTTTGCAGTTGAGCATGAAGATTGCAAATATTTATTCAGTTCTGGCTTTCTTGGGCAATTGTTGACTTTGTGTGACCATTAAAAAAACACATAAAAAAGTGTAAATCGAAATCGAAAGTGCATTCACCTCGTCGTATTGAGAATATCAACAGAATATCAGCGTAATACATTAAAGGCGTATCTACTATATTTTTTACAATTCAACTCTGACATCTGTCGCGATTAGTCAGCTGAAAGTAGCCAAAAATAGCAGAAATTTAGCTGGCATTGAGGCGTGAAAACAGAAAATACCCGAAAAATTACACAAAGTACCCTCTATAAACACACACTGTGCTCCATTTGGCAGGCATATGAGTGTGTATGTATGTAAATACGCAATTGTCTCTCGTAATGAGCAAGAAAAACAACAACAAAGTTGTCGCCTCAACTAGCTAAGAGTGACTCATGCGATGCTTTTCAAGGCAACTGAACTCAACTTACGCAGTATCTTCACTCTCAGGCAATACAAAATTTTATCACTCATTTGAATTTACTCTTAATCGATTTAATTAACTGTTATCGGCCGAGGGAAGGTCATACAGTGCTGTCACTAAGTATGGCTGGCTCTCCCTCGCTCTTGCATATCATATGCGCGACCTGCCCTCCTGTTCTCCCTCTCTCGTTGTTCCGAATTTCATCACAAAAGAAATCACTCTAAGCACTGCTTGCTCTGCTGTTATTAAAGTCTCTCTCTTATTTTAGATGACTCTCATATTTATATTGATATTTAATTCCCATTCTCCCACTCATTCCGCACCCTGGCAATGCCGAATTTTATCACTCATAATAATTTACTCTCAGCACGGCTTGATCTGCTGTTACTTGCACACTCTCTAATTTTATCTCGCTCTCTTAAGATTAAGCCTGATTTAATTGCATATCATATTTATTATCTCTCAGACTTACTGAGACACCCTCTATACCACATCTTCTCTTACACCTCCTCTCTCAGTCTTCCTCAGTCAGATAGCCTGTCTCACACCTCCTCTCTCAACCTCCCTCTCTCAGACTTCCTTTCTTCCACTCCCTCTCCATTGACTGCAGGCCTGCACGCACACTCCCACAAAGCACAGTGCACACACGCCATAGGCACACATCTTCGTCTCACCCTCATTTCATTCACCTCTCTCTCTCACTCATCTTCCTCTCACACACACTCCTTCAAATGTCCAGCTAATGATAGGCTAACGCTCAATCAACGATAAAACTAAATTGTGGCACACGCGCGTCTGCTGCAGCTGAGCTATTTTTAGGCGGGCACTCGCTATCAGTTGCAGTCGCACGTTGCACGTTGCACGTTCAATTAAAACCAAAAGGTAAAGAGCAGCAGCAGCCGCAACAACAACATGTTGCTGTAGGTGCACCGAACGCAAACTCACCTGACCACAAAGCACGCGAACACACAGGCAAAGATATTCACCACACTACACACACACCACGCACCACAACCTGCCTCAAGTGCGCACTTACGTCACGTAACACATTGGCGTCATTTACCTTTGCCTAGCCGGCCACCTTACGTCGTTCGGCGCTCTCTCTCCACTCCATCTTCGCCTTCTCTTCGACAACGACGACTTTGGCAGCGCTGCCGTCGCTTTTGGTGCTTCGCATTGCCCACAAGCCACACGACAATTTTGTGGCTTTTCAGTTGCTGTCCGACTGCGCTCAAGTTTGGACGTTCGTTCGCATATCTCGTTCTCACTCTCTCACGCGAGTGTAACGGAAAACCAACAACAACAAAAACGCAGCTGCCGCTCAGCTGCGCGCGTCGCGCTCTGCCCCGTGTTAAAGTGAGTGTGTGTGCATTAGTGTTGTTGTTGGCAACAACAAACACTGCATTAGTTGTTAATTACACGGCAAAAAAGATAATAAAAGAGCCACAAAAGAAGGCAACAAATTGTGAAAAATTGAAATTGAAAACGAAAAATAATTAATAATATTAATTTGTCAGTGTGTCTGTGTGTGTGTTGGTGTTAACTGGGCAACATTAGCGCGCAGACAAATTGTTGAAATTGCAATTTATTTTAAATATTGATTTTTGCGTGTCACTGTGTCAGTGTCAATGATAGAAGAAGAGCTTGGCTTGAAGAGCTTTAACTGTTTGAAGTCTTCATAACGCGCAATGGTTGTTGCGTGGGACGTCATTCAAATGCCTTCTCCTTCTGCCTCTCCCTCTACTTCTCTTTGAGTTCAACTCAAACTCAGTGTCAAAAGTTCTTCAGCAACAGTGAGTAAGAGGAGAAGATAAAGACAAACAGCTGTTGTTACTGTTTGCCTGCACTGACTGCGCTCTCTTCCGCTCTCTCCCACACACACTTACGCTCTTTTCGCACAGTGCTGTTGATCTGTTTGAGCCTGTGGCCCTTGGTAGAAGCAGAAAGAGTAGCAAAGGTAGAAGATAAGGAGATGAAGCAAAAGAAGCAACAACTAGCAAATAGTGACACTAAAAATTGAAATAAACGAAGCAAACGAAAATCCACACACCGAAAAACCGGAATTGTGCAAATAAATCTCGATATCAACAGTGCCGGGACTGTCTCTGTGTATGTGTGTGTGTTGGTGTTTGTGTGTTTCCTGCTCCGCTTCGTTTATTTGTGCCTTCTTCTTCAGCCTATTCGTCTTTGCTTGTTGTGAAGCACACAGCACAAACACAACAAGGAAGCGAATTGAAAACAGAAAAGCATTATTATTTATTTTCACCCATTAATGAAATTACTCTTTCGGTTTTCCCTTCTTCCTTCCCTTCTCCCCTCTGCATGGGAAACTCTTGAGCCGATCTGCAATCTGTCGCCTCGTAACCCACAAAGTACTCGGAACTAAGTCAATCTTTGCTCTGCTCCAAATTCCACAGTCTTTACGAATTAAACATAATTGCAATATAAAGCACATGACCAACTTGAACCTCACTGAGAATCTTCTGCTCTCTCTCTATCTGTCCCTCTCCCTCTACTTAGTTTATTTATGCAACTAAAGTTGTGGAATTTATAATGAAGCAGAAAACAAAAACAGCACGCAAGCTGCGCTATCTGTGCAAAAAAAATAGAAAGAGAAGATGAACTAAGTGTGCAAAAAGAAGAAGGGGGTGGGGTTACAAACCTCATTTAAACGCGGTTAGGTACGTAGTACCTGCCACTAAGCAGCGCTTCAATTTAGTTATAAACAAATGAGCAGAAGAGGAGAGAGCGCAAAAAGTACAGTGGCTGCAAGCAGTACGCGCACACTACTCTCTGCTAATTTCATTTCCTACTAAATATCAGTGAGTTATATGCAATATAAAAGTAATTGGTATAGTCTATTGCTAGAAGATCAGTGCCTGTAAGCACAAAGCGCAGATTATTACAACTATAATGCGAGGCAACCTAATTTATAAATATGTATATAGTGCATATATAGAGCTATATATACATATATGTATATACATAATATCTATAATGCATGTATATATAGCTAGTTCAGTCTACGAAAATTGCACGCCACTGTGCGCTAACTTCTTACAGCGACTACACACGCTAAACGTAGTTACAATTTTAATTATCTGTCAGCGTAATCTTTGCCCAGGCGCTGCTGGCGACAGCGACTGCGACGTTGACTGCGACTGCGAAACACTTCAGCAGCTACAGCAGCAAAAAGAGTTAAAAAAGTTTTGCTGCTGTTGGCTTTGTTGGCTTCTTCTGCAGCGCTAATCCAATTTTTTTAATTGTGTGTCGAAGGAGAGGAAGTGAGAGAGAAAGGGCGAAGTGAGAGGGGGAAGAGAGCACAAAGTTTGTGTGCTGGGGGAGGCTAAGAATGGCGTAGAGCACTTGGCTTAGTTCGAAGCTTAAGCAACTGTAGCAGGGCTTGCAAGTAGACTGTGTTACATTTAGATACCCTGTAATCAATATAGAAACGTAATAAACACTCTATAAACATGATATACAAGCTTGTATTACACTTCCACTTACAGGGTATAGCCAGTCAGTGTGTGTGTGTTTCATTATTTGCTCTGCTCACTTGATTTCTTCCACATATTTTCGCCTAGTTTGAGGCGTTATCTTTTGCCCGCTTATCTGGCTACCGAGTTCTTTTTCTACGTCTACTTAACTATAGTAGTTGTCGTTGTTATTATTGTTGTTGTTTGTTCTACAGGCCGTGCAAAGTCAAGGTGAGGTTAACCAGTCGTCTGGGGTCTCTCTAATTCGTTCTATTTGCCAGCTGACAGTTAATTATAATTCGCATCTGATTGTCAAATTAAGTTTCAACTCTCGTCTCTCTTTAAAGTTGCGTGGGAAATCTTTTTGTGGCTTACATAAGCCGACAGTCTCTTCACAGTCTTTCTACAGTCTCTGCATAGTCTCCACTCTCCACTCACTGCGCTAATCTATTCGCATTTTCGGCTCATTAGCTAACAAAGCGCATTAGGGTAGTGAGTAATTTCCCTTTTGCATTTCGCGCATACATCATATACAACACCATATATACTATATAAACTCGCATATATCTTTCTTTCTTTCTTTCTTTTTTTGTCGGGCATTTACCGATAAACAATGAAAGTGTTAGTGCGCCAGCCACGCCCCCCGCCTTGCCGAAAGAAAGACAAAGCTTCGTCGAAAAAGTGGCAAAAATTATACGAAACATTTTGTTGCCTTTCTTTCTTCACAAGTCTCGGGGTAGAGTCGGTTGGACGCCCTGCTAAATGGTATTGGGGTCAGTTGTTTAGTGCACGCCATGCCCGACCATATCTACACATCTATATATCCATATCTATGTCTGGTATTCGCTAGAAAAATAAATAACCTATTAGCACGAAGGTTTTTTGTTTTTCTTTTTTTTCCTTCTGCTTCCAGTTTATTGATTTTCCTCAGCTACACGCGATTTTTCTTTTACTTTCGTTGGCATAGATCGCTTGTGCTGTTCTGCTTGTTCTGTTTTCTTTTTCACTTAGCTTTCCTAAGCGTGTCTAACATTGAATTAGAGTACTTACATATTTGTTTATACTAGATATATACGAGAATTTTCATACTTTTTGCTTAGGTCTCTGCCATCATGTGGGTCAAGGGTTCTAAGGGAGGTCTAGTGTAGGTTTTGCATTGAAAAGAAACTAGGGTATGCAGTAGAGTATTAAAATTGGAAAGCAAAATACACACAAATTTATTATCTTTACTATATCATATGCAAATTCTTAAGTGGAGAAATATATTATGAGTTATAATTAGTGATTAAATCAGAAAGATTCTGCCATATGACATATCTATGCAAATTCTTTATTATATCATATGAAATTACAAATTGAACAACTATATTATGAAACGTAGAACGTTTCAAATTGGTACTACAATCAGAAAGATTCTGTCATAACACATATCTATACTACTATATCATATGAAATTTCTCAATTGAACAACCATTTCATGAGTTTGACGACATCAAGTTTTACTTATATTAGAAAGAAGCTTGCAAAATGTTTATCAATATGAGATATATCTCACTATATCATAGTAAATTCCTTAACTGAACATATACTTTCATATATATTACATAGTATAGTTTAATATATATAGCACAGTATAGTACGGTTACAATTGGTGATTAAGTTTCATTAAGTGAACATTTTCTTTCGACTCTCTCTCTGTTGCTTTCGGTTTCTCCAAGTTTCTTGTGCTCTAATGAAGTGATAACTGAATACATCGTCGCCGTCGCTTTTCTGGCTTCACTTATCAGTGAAATTCAACAAATTTTCTGTGATTTTTATCGCCAGTTAAAATGCATCGTCAACGGTCTTTCAATGGTCAATATAATCATAGTAGTTGGTTATACTCTGCCGCAGCCCCTGAAGGGTCTATAAAATGCAAAGCACTTTGATTGTGCGGCCATAAAAATGTTTATGGCACAAAAAGTGACCATAAAAACAATTAGGTAAAACGAATCTCGAACGATGTAAGAGAGGGAGAGAGAGAAAAACACAATGCTGATTGTCCTATATCATTCGAATCTCTGGTTAGGGAATCTTTTGCTCATCTGGTGACCTCAAAATAAGATGGAGATGGGAAAAAACTGTCGATTTCAAAACGATTTGCGGTTTTGTGCGCGCAATAAAATCGATTACCTCATGAGGGTAGCGGCAAAAGAGTTGAGGGAGAGTATTATGAGCTTGGGATGTGTGGTAAAAAGAAGATATGCAACCTTGAATAAGCACAAAGAGAGCAGGAATTTGTGTCTGAAGAAAGATATGCAAAGGCTTGATATAAAGAAATGATTTGCAGTTGAAGTTTTTTCTTTTAAGCTGGAATTTCAATACTAAGTTCAAGATCTACTGTTTTTTCTTGATCTCCCATGTAAATTCCAATCCTAAGTTCAAGATCTGCAGTTTTTTGTCTCTCCCTCTCCATTGCCAGAGCTTGTCAGCCTGTCAAGTTGTCAGTCCCAACGTGTCGTACATCAATTGGTGACCTTTCACACGTCTCTGCCTGAGGAGTTAACACTTTGGGATGGATAAATATAAACATGAGATGCATTTTTAAATCAATCAACCTCAACTCAACCCCAACTTGACCTTGCCAACTGTTGTTGGGGGAGGCGTTGCAACTGTCTATCGTAAGTTGCAACACATTTGCTGCGGCAATTGCTGTTGAAGAAAGAAATCCCCAAACTCAATGGCGATTTATCAAAAAATCATTTGCAACATTTACTGGCGAAGAGGTTGCATGAAATCTGCATAAAATTAACGCCGTCTCGCTTACTGTGGAGACCATTGACCATGCCATACTGTGCCATACCGTGCCATACCATGCCATACCCTCCCATCCAGGTCTTTCAAATATTTTTCATAAAATTCAATGAAGAAATTGTGTGTGTTTGGTGCATTATGACTCGTCTGGCTTGATTTATGTGTTGGAGTTGCTTGTTTTCCCCATCTTTTTAAAGATGCAATCGAAATGGAAACTCCAACAAGAGGCCTGCACAATTTATCATGTTGTGCCGGTGAAAAGATCAGCTACAGAGAGAGAGAGAGAGAGGAGTAGGGGATTGTTTATTAGGCTATAATCATTAGCTGAGATGAGCTGAGACATGATGAGTAAACAGACAAAATATTTGCCAGAACATTTGTGCAAACAGACAAACACTGCGTATGATTAACGTCGCGTTGATTTCGTCAGCAGCAGTGGCCAGAAATATAGCCAGCTTATGGCTAAAAATAGCTGAAATTGAACGTGTTCCCAATTCCAAATGAAAACTGTCACAAACACACACAGTGACAGTGGGGAAAACTAGGTCATTTACCGGGCAACATTTGCATTTCCAACTGCCAAAAAGTAAAGTACAATTTTTTGGGCCTTTATTATTATTACGATGATTACAATGATTACGATGATTATCGGCTTGTTGTCATTTTGCTTATTGCATAAGCGACAAATCGTGTCCAACTTTTGTGCCACTGCAATCAAAATATTAGTCACGCACACACACAAATTTGTAGAGCAAAGCTGTAGGTGTGTGTGTGTGTGTTTGTATACGATATTTATATATCGTATTTTGTAAGAATTCATGTCAACTGCATTAAAAATAACCACAAGTTGCCCCAGCAGATGCCCCAATGAGAGAGACCTGTGCATGAACTGGGCAAGTGTGTATTAGAGAGAGTGGGAGAGGGTAGCAGGGGGAATGGGAGATAGAGGGATAGATATAGCAAGAGTTACGAGCTGAAAGACACGACTAACAAATGCAGAAACATGCTGGGAAAATTTACTACGGATGCTGTGGCAATTTATCAAAATGACAAAATATTCCAGGGCAGTGCAGGTTGCGAGAGAGAGAGAGAGAGACCCTCAACACACTATATAGATATGGATTAAAGATATTTTCTGTTATTGTATGCTTTCATTAGTTCTCAAATCTGTGCTTTGATCCCTTTGATTATAATAATCGGCAGCAGATTAAATATTTATTCAACTTCTTTGTAGATTTCATTTCCAGTTTTTTGTACTAATTGAAAACTTCAACATTTATCGCTGTTCATAAGACAAACATATTTACATTTATGTTTGAGGCGAGCAATTTATTAGTGGACTAACCTAATTTCTTGTGCTGCTGCTTGACACTTTCAGCTACGAGTTCTGGCAGAGGGGGGAGAGAGAGAGAGGGGAAAGGGAGGCAAGAGAGGAAAGTGTGGACTGCGCCTTTTATAAACTGCATAAATTATGATGATGATTTCAAACCTTTTTTAAGTGCTACCGTTTCATCTGCATTTGAATGCAGCGAGAGATACTTACTCTCTCTCTTCCTCTCGCTTCCTCTCTCTGTCTCTCCCCCTATCACTACTTGACCCCCTTGTGTGTGAGAAACCTTTGCAATTACGCTTTTGACACTTGGCAGTTGACTGAGCCGCGGAAATGTCACGTGAACACGTTGCTCGCATTTCATTTCCGCTCTGTACCGTTACAGTGCCCCTGGCTCTACTCGCCTCTTTCTCTCTCTCTCTTAACCCTTTCCTCAGCTCTGCTTGGGCCGCATAATGAGTTGGCATTCTTGGACAACGCATCCGTCGCATACACAATCAGTTTCGGGGTCTCTCTACGACGTTCAGAATTCAATAAATCAAATGCCTCGACTCGAGTCCAATCCGAGTCCAATTGGAGTCCGGGGCACACGCACATTATGCGTTGGCATGCCACATCTATCTATGCAGCTCTGCATGCACATGCATGTGTATCTGTAGCTGTATCTGCAGTTGTATCTGTAGCTGTTGCTGTATCTGCAGCCTGTATCTATAGCTGTTGCTGTATCTGTATCTGTGTCTGTGTCAAAAGCGTTTAACCGTTCGTGACACAATTCTCTGGCTCCGTGTGGCACAAACTCGTTTCGAGCCCTATTAGAGTACGGACCATCGTTGTTGTTGTTGCAGTTGTTGTCCCTCTTTATTGTTGTTGTTGTTGTCTCTGTTTTATTGGCAGCTGAAATTATTTTTAAATGCAGCCGCTTAACAATTTCATGTGCTGCACACTCAGTCAAGAGGTCAAACAACTTTTCTTCTCGACATGCTACCCCCTTCTCGCTCTCCCCCTCTCTTCATCTGTATCTCTGTCTAATTATTTGGTCATTTGTTGGTTTATTTGTTTACACCTCCCCTTCGTACTGCATGTGAGTTCAGTTCAGTTAAAGTTTCTTTCTTTCTGCCCCCCCTCAAGGCGTGACAAATTGCTTTGGAATGTGCCTCGCCCCCCCCCCCCCTTAACTGTTGCTCTGCCTCTTTTCCTATATCATTCCCCAGTTTGGTATTGTCCCCCAAAAACACACATACATATATTCACTGTCTACTGAAGCGAGTCAAGAACAAGAATTTCCATTTGTGGTCTTCATTTTGCGCATTCTGCGAATTTTCTATTGCGTAGCCCCTTTGGCTTTATGTCTTTATTATTCGTTTCGATAAGTATCGATTGAATTGCTTGTTCCCCAAGCCTATAAGTATGGTACGTACATCTTGAACTGCGTGGCGTCGTCACGTCAGTCCATTCAGATTAGCGATAAGACAAGCCGCTGTTGTTGTACAAGTACCTAATGAAATTGTCTCTGATTGCTTGAACTTGAATTATTGCACGTGTTCTTACCTGTAAATTGAACTAAAGATCTGGGCATAGTTAGGCATAGTCAGTAGTAGAATGGGAAAGAAATTGAACCTTTGCTTATCAACAATTTGTCATCATTTGGACGTGGAATTTCAATTGATTTCTACATAAATGTATCTTAGATCTTAGAGATAGCGAGTAGAAAAATGGTAAAAAGTGTAGAACAAAGTGGAATTTTATATTGAGGGATTGTGTATCTACAATTTGTGTTTGTATTTTATTTGGATTGGGAATTTCATGAGTTTCTAATGAGGGTATTCAATAGAAATTATGCTGAATAGGGTTTCTATATAAAATGATCTTTGACTTTGAACTGAATGTAAAGCAATTTCCTTATAAAATTTGGTGTATTCTCAATTTATCAGCATTTTTTATAAGTAATACAATTTGAAGAGATTCTTCTGTGGGATTGTAATATATAATTTTGAAGATCTGAAGCACGATAGTTATAATGAGGAAATAGGAAGGAATAATCTATTGTACCTACACTTATCTAAACTTTAATATTATAATGAACTTGTTCTGCTAATTTCTCAATATTATACTCACAAGATCTATAGATAGTCTCTAATTAACTAGTAAAAGAATAGAATTATCTATCGAAACAAATTTAATCTACAATTTGTCGCCTTCTTCTTTCAAATCTATACCAGGAAAAGTTTTCATATCAAACTTCCTGTTTCCCAATTCCCACAGACAATGGGAGCATGCTCTATACTCCAAGTTATGATTATAACATTATTGTCATTGTCTAATTTGGGGCGTGGGCCATGGGCAATGGGCGTGGCCTGCTGTTCACAGTAGCTGTCAATTAGTTGAGCTTGTGAATTGCCAACTTATTGACAGAAATTTGCATAATTGATGGCAAAAATCTGACTGAAGAGGAGAAGATAATGATGAAGACAGGCTGGGAGAAAGATGCAGAGAGAGTGGGGAGCAGAAGAAGGTAGAGGGAGGTAGCAGAAGTTGCTGTTGGGATGTTGCAACATGCAACGGGAACAAGACATAGCAAGATGCCAGTTCCGAGACCGCAAGACGGACAGGCGGGGCAGTGGGGTAGGCAGAGAGAAGGACAGACAGGGGGGAGGGGGGCAGACAGAGACGGACAGTCTCAGTAAAAGTGAAAGTTCATTTGGCAAGTCAAGGCGAGCTGAGCTGTGCTGAAGAAAAAAGAGGAGACCCAAAGAGAGCTGCAAGTTTCCTTGAGCCAGCGGGCGGGTTTCATTACCTGACAACGACGGCAGCATTGGCAGCAGAGGCAGCAGCAACAGTTGCTGTTGTTGTTGCTGCTGTTGCTGCTGCATTTGTTGTGGGTGCCGCTGCCAAATTGCGCGACTGCTGCAGCATTTGCATAAATTATTTACCATTTACCATTTAATATGGCCAGCATTGTTGGCGTCATCCAGCGCGGACTGAGACGGCGACGTCGATGCTGACGGCAACGTTGGCAGCATTGTCGGCGCCATTGTCGTAATTTGTAACTAAATATGCGACGTTCGACGTCGCTCGCATTGACTTAACAACTTACAACAGCAACAGCAGCAGCAACAACTACAGCAGCAACAACTACAACAGCTACAGCAGCAATTGCCGCCACTTAGCCAAACGTTTTTTCTTTACTATAATATTTATTTAATTTCATTAAATTTCTGCACGTCGCCAATAAGGAAGCCATAGCCAAAAAATGAAAAAGAAACGAAACGAAACCAAAAGAAAACGAGGCAAAGCGAAGTAAAAGCGTAAAGCGCAAAACGTTTGCCACTTAACTTTTTTGGTCGATCGCAAAACCCTTTGGAATTGGCCAGAGACAAGTTAAGTTCCGCCTCTCCCTAAATGTACGTGTAGCTCCATCTCACTCACTCCTTCTCCCTCTCTCTCACTTTGTCCTGCTGTGTGCGTGAAAGTAAAATGCTAAAGAAAATCGCCAAGTTTATTTTCAATTTCGTTTGCAGCAAGACGGCACTGACTTCTTGACTTTCGCATGATGGAGAACGAGTTGTGCTTGTTGTTGTTGTTGTTGCAGTTCTTTGGCTTGTTATTGTTGTGGTTGTTGTTGTTGTTAGCAACCACTTTTGAAACACCTGCCCTGCGCCTGAAAGGAAGCCTGGCAAAAAGTGCTCGAAATTACTCAAGGGAGTCGAGTGAGTTGGCTAAAATTGCTGGTAGAGCTGAAGGATACCCTGTAATTGCAGTGAAGTGGCTTGGTGGTGCTGCTATACTCTCTACTCTATCACTCTATGAAGGCAGCTGTCTAAATTAGACCAGTTTCGGATTAGAAAATACCCTGTAAACCTATTTAAACTGTTCTTCTGCAACTCTTGCTTTGTTCAACCAAGCTAGGTATCTTTTTTTTATTTCTACTCTGACTCTGTCTCTGTCTTAGTTTGTGCTTGTCAAGTTTCTTCAAAAGTAAATACCCTGTAAATAGTATTAAGCTCTTTTTTCATTCAACTTCAACTCTAACTTGCGCTTTTTATAGCCACAATACAACTTCCTTTGCGCTGTGCCCTCTTTCTCTCTCTCTCTCTCTCCCTCTCTCTTGCTCCTTCTCTCCCCCTCTCTCTCTTTATCTCTCCATCTCCCTCTAAACTTGTCCCTTTGTTGCTGCTGCACTTCCTTTTTGGCGAGAAACCCGCATGAAACACTTAACGAGGCGACTTTGTTGTTTTTTTTCTTATTCTTCTTTTTTTCATCGCGCATTTCCCGAGAATCTTCTACACCGTCCAACAGCTGTTCACGTTTTGCGTTTACACAATACTACAAGCGCAGAGTACAAAAGTCTTTATACATATTTTACTTTTATTTGTTGTTCCGCAGTTTATTAGCTTTTTTACGGCTTTCGTTTTAATTTTATTTCGTATTTTTTTCGTATTTTTTCGTATTTTGTATTCTTGTTTTTTCCTCTCATGCGCTTCGCTTCGCAGTGAATTATTGCAATTAAGCGCAGTTTTTCTTTTTTTGTGGCTTTTTAAGAGTCGCCGCCGTCGCCTTCTGTTTGGCTCCCCCCCTTCTCTGCGCCCCTGAACTGCCCTCTTCCGTATCGAATTGGCAGCTGCGTTTAGAGTGCCAAAGTGGCGAGTTAGTAGCAAATATTTAATAATTACACGTTCTCTGGGTGAGTGTGTATGTGTGTGTGTAGCAGAAATTACAAAGTGTTTGCACTGCCGCATGGGGCAATTAAGAGAACCGTCGCGAGCTACGCAAATTGGCCAAATACGCAACAAGTTGAAACATTTCCGAGATTGTAGAAGCGGGAAGAGTGGGAATGGAAAGAGGAATGGGAATGGAATACTAGTAGAATTCAACTACTCAATTTGTTTGCTATGGTCAGACTTTAATTGCGAGCAATTAAAACGGGTGACACTCGAGTCCAAAACGAATAATGTGAATATTACAAATGATTCGTTAGTTGTAGATCGATTTGAAGAGGTAGAAGTGAGCGGGAAATCAAGACTGATTCTATATGGATTGTGTAGTGGTTTAATGGCCTATAAAAGTGGCTGTAAAGGGGTTAAGAACTCAAGTTACTCAACTCGTTATGGTGTAGTACGTTTCTAATTATCTCAATTGTGTTGCTTTTGAGGTTTCTTAGAAATATATTCATTTGTATATGTTTTAATTTAGGTAAACATATCTAGTTATTACTTCAGTTCATTGGCATATCAGAGCTATATTCAGTTCTGTATGCGATTGAGGTTGGTATGCAATAGCAGGTTTAATTTAGGCGAACGTACTATATCTAGTTATTTCTCAAGTTCTTTTATCCCATATATAAAAGGTTCTATATGAGAATAATAATAGGCAAATATATCTAGGTTTCCCTCATGTTCTTTCTCACATTTGAAAGTTATACGATCTTAAGCCATGTTTACTTTACTTTAGGCAAATTTAGATCTAGGTAATTCTCAACTTCTTTCTCATATATCAAAGATATATTTCGTTTTATATTTAATATACATTGGTATGCTATGTTAGGTTTAATTTGTGAAAACATATTTAGTTATTTATTAACTTCTTTCTCATAGTTCTGCAATATATCATATTTAGGCTTCTCTCTACTTATACCTCAAGTTCTTTCTTATATTTCTCCCATATATCACACTTGTTCTTGTTTAGTTTCCACTCTTACTCTGCTCAACTTAATGATCTCTGGTTTCTCAACCAACAGCCTAACCATATTCTGGTCTAAACTGGGCTCTGTCTCTTGTATTCTAATTATGCCTTATATCTAGACATTTTCTCTTGTTACCACATCAAGTTTTGCCTTACATAAGTCGAGTTCTTCTTGTTTGTGTGTGAGTGCGAGTGCGAGTTCAATGTCAGTTAGCAAGTGCTCCCAAGACTACTTTGTGCGTTGAGGGCAAAGTCGAGTCCATTAGAGAGTCACGTTATAGGGAATGCGCACAGGCAGAGACGGACAGACAGGGCCATAAACCACTGCACAACACCAGCAACAACAGCAACAACAATGTGACTTTACACAACAACAACAACAACTACAAAGAGATTTGCATAAACAACTTACGCACATTCCGTCGCCCATTTAGCGGTACTTGTAGAGGAGAAAGAGAGAGAGAGGAGACCTCTCCAAGACTGGCCAAGATGCCTTACACGTTGCCCTGCTTTTCTCTCCCTCCTTCTCTTCTCTCACTCTCTCTCTCTTTCTCCCTGCTTCTCTGTGTGTTTTGAATTATTTTTGGACTTGATTTGCTTTTGATTTGAGGCGATGCGCTCAGCATGTTGATGAAAGCAGCGCAGGCAATGTAGATTCAGGAGGGCGGGCTGTGGCGGGGGGGCGTGTCAGTTGGCCGTTAAACTGACATTGAATCGACTGTTACACAACCATTAGCCAGGAGGGACGGGGTGAAGAGGGGGGAGAGGAGCTCTGAAGACAACCAGAAATCAAGGCAAATATTTACACAGCGAGCCGGTTCGCATGGCAATTATCTAGCCCCATGTACACGTACATGTGTGGGGCGTAGGGGCGTGGCACTGTGGCAGTGCCACAATTTGCAATGTTTAGCATAAAATTGCGCAACATGCGTTGTGTTTTGTAATTATGCAAGAGAGAGATGCGAGATCGTATTTGGAATTGTCTGGGATTGTCAAAATCGAAAATTAAAATAAATTGCAAAGTAAACAAAGGTTAATTACAGCAACAACAACAACAACAACAACAATCAAAGTGAAAAATGTGTGAAAACTTGTGAAAAATAAAAAAAAAAAATATATAAATTGCAAATCAAACGAAAAACGAATACAATCGCAAGGAGGAAATCTTCGTAGTTTGCGTGTCAAAATGATTGTGAAAATGGAACCCGACGAACTGATCACCTTCCGTGTGCAATATCTGCTCGACAGCGATCCTCTGTCGGCAAGCACCGCCTTTCCCATTCCCGTGCGTGCACCGACCTTCGCCTTTGCCACAACAATGCCCCTGGCCACGCAGCTGGGCACCATCTTGAGGCTGCTCAATGCACCGCAGAGCGTAAGGAACACACTCTCTCTCTATATACTTATATATTATAGTATCTGTTAAGATTAAACATAATCCCGTTTTAAACAATGCAGTTAAGGTCGGGTAAAAACTTATCTGCGTTGCTTTATCAGTGCCTCGAAATCTTCCACGTTTCTCTTTTGTTTTGTTTTGCATTAGCTTAAAAGGTATTTGACTTGGATACCCTTTAAACAGGCATTGGTGAGGTATAACAGTGACTTAACTACCCGTTAAATATGCCTAAGTTAGGTAGAAAACTGAATAAGAAAGTCTGCACATGAGGAACAGATGATATAATAATGTGCAGGTCACTGAGAATTGTTTATTAATCTATCTATAAATATTACAGGGTACAAGTTACTCAGGATTGTTTAAATATCTATCTATACAGGGTATGTCTTAGTCTGTTAGTGTAGCTTACATTAGATCAGCTTATCTTGTATTATAGTGTGCAAGTTACTTAAGAATGTTTAAACAACTATCCATACTGGGTATGTATTAGTCTGTCAACATGTATTCAAGGGTATCTTCAAATCTTTTATTTATTTATTTAGTCTATTACTTTACCTTACCCCTCTTTACTTGTTATACAGGGTATCTAGGATGTCTTTCACTTTAGTTACATGAGATTGTTTATACATCTATATATGCAGGGTATGTCTTAGTCTGTAACCCTTCCTAAACTTGTGTTACAGAGTATCTTTTAGTCATTTATTTGTTTATTTAGTCTACAACTTTAGCTTAACTTATGTTAAATTATTATACAGGGTATCCTTTACTCTATTACCTTCTCTTAAGTCTCTCTTCTTGTCATACAGGGTATCTCTCAGTCTTTAACTTTAGTCTTCCCATTTCTCTACTCGTTTTTTCAACAATAGCTTTTCTTTATTTGGTACTTTATCAGTTACGCTCCCTAACACACACACTCGCTCACTTATCTACAGTTGGTATATACTAGCAGCCTTATCAAGATCTTCTAGTATTTTTTTGCATTCATAAGCGTATTTTTTGCCGAAGGTCTTGTTTTTATTTATATGAGAAGATCGCGATTATCGTTTAGCTCGGCGATTAGACTACTGGTCTAAAACTGGAACTAAGCACAGTGATCAATAAAAGTTGTGGCATCCAAGACTATTTAGATCACTTGCATATATAATGAGGTTATGTTTTGATCAATATGCATAAAGATCACATTCAGAAACCGTAACATATTTGTGCGCTAACTTCACACACTCAGTGTGGCCCGTTGAAATTAGTTTCTTGTCTGTCTTGATCGCAATTAGCATAGCGTGTTTAGACAGTTTCATCGATAATATTAGATATATATATGTGCATAAACATATTTGACATCGCGGTTTTAGCATAAGGAACAAGTTCAAAGGAGGAAAAAGATCAAAGAGAAGTTATGCCATATGGTAGTAAAATCAACACTGGACAACAAATTGTGTGTAACAGAACAAAGTCAATGGCAAACACGCCTCTCTGCATGTGAAGGTTATGCGACTGTGAACTTCTATGACGCACTGTGCGGAAAAACCAAAGTTTACAGAGACAATAATTGGGTAAATAGAGAGAAAAACTTGGAATGTACAAGCATTTGCATTAGCATTAGAGAGGGATGGGGAAAGGAGAGATAGAGGGAGAGGAAACAGTCTGTTAGAGGGAGGAAGGTAGCTGTTCTAGCTGCCACTCATTATATTTTATTTGCTGCGCACACTCATCGAATGATCCATCGCTACGACTCCAGAGCAGTGCCAAGACAATGGAGCCAAGTCTGGCCAAGTCTGGCTGAGATGCAGCTGCCCCGGGACCTGGGGCTAACTTATTGCTATCGCACAATCTGCAGCAACTAATAGGAAGTTGCCAAGCTGCAAAGGTAAAGAACAGGGCAGGGGCAGGGTGGGCAGCCAACTTGCAGCACTTTTCATTGGCATTGTGGGCAAAGCGGCTACTTGGCCAGCAATTATCTAAGTCCACCATTGTTCGTACCGCCGATCTCTCTCTCTCTCTCTCTCTCTGTCTCTGACTTTGACTAATTTGCAAAGCGAGCCAACAAGCGGCAAGCTGCAAGCTCTGCAACAAGCCGCCATAGATCGTGCTGCATGAAGCTGCAGCAGGCAACATGCAACGTAGCAAACAGCGGCCCCCATTGCCTGTCATCTGTCATCTGGACTTGGAGTTGCCATCGATGTTGCTGGAGTCGAAGCTGGAGCCAGCAAGTTGAAGCTGTAGAAGCTGGTGCAAGGATACGTAAATCTTGACAAGCGGCAGCAATAAATTCTAATGAGCAAATCGCAAAAGGAAATGCAACGTTCTCGCAGATCTCTCTCCTACCTCCCTCCCTCCCTCTCTCTGGCTCAGGATGTTGTCGTAGGCAGATTTATGTGGCAGGCGGCAGCTGTGAATGCCATTTGTCCAATTAGTCAGCCCAGTGCGAGTAGGGACAGGCAGACAGTGGGGGGGGGGCAGAGAGGGGAGACAAGCAGTGAAGATAGTAGGTTAACCCGCGGGGGCAGAGAGGTAGGCAGACCTCGTCGACTCTGCTGCAACTTGTTAAATTTAGCGCATTACAATCGTTTCATAAATTTTCGCGTGCTCTAATCGACAATGATGATGATGTCATGACTGCCTCGATCGAACTACACCTACCATATAAATAATCATTTTTCGCTCTGGTCAATTTGTTGTTGTTACTTTGATTGCGAATTTTGTTTTGTTTATTTTTGTTTCTATTTTGTTGTATTCTCTTTTTGCACGTCATCTCGCACAGTCGCTCGATAAGCTTCACAATCGGGTTAGAACTGAAAAGAGAATAAATATTAAATCGTATTTGGTCATTAGATCATTTGTTCTATGGCCCAATGGGCAGGCACAAAGGAAAATCAACTGCAAGAACAATGCAAAGAGTGAGAAAGAGAAGAAGAGGAGGAGAAAGACAACAACATTGCGTCATTTACATATGTCATTCGCACCACTGATGCCTGAGCAAGAGATTATTTCATTAGTTCGCTCGAGTTGATTTATTTGTTGTATGCCGATTTGTTGTGAAATCTTGTCAACATTTGCATATCAAGTATACGCAGCGTTGGCTTACGCATCATTTACAAATATTTGCCTAAACAATTTGTGTAGTTTGTGCATTGACTCAGCATCCTAGATCAGTGTGGGAGATGTTGGAGGAGTGGAAGAGAGGGGGAGACGGGGTTAACTTTGTGCCGATTTGTGTTTGCGAGAAGGTTTCCAATTTCAATTAGCATTGCCTTAGCATTGCGGTCAACTGTTGGGGTCAATTAACTCTCGCACATTGATTGGAAAGCAAAAGTGACTGGAGCCATTCATCACAACATTCACAACAGCACGTTCATTGGCGAGGTGAAGAATCGCGTCTTGTGAGGGACTGCCATAAATTTGCCATAAAACATGGCCTGAAATGAGCTGCGCAAAATGAGACAGTCAACTTTCTAGGCCATTGAGTAAAGTATGGGCATGTAGTGTATATATTCTCGACTCTCAGAGTTGTAATATTGTGCAAAATTATTGCATAGTTGTGTGTCAAGTGTCAAGTTATTCTTAGATTTAATTCCAGCTTAGTTTTGCATTAGAATTACTACGAAGGATTGCATTTGACTCAGTAAAACTATTCACAACTAGTATAAAAATCTATTTAAAACCAATTTCTAAGCACAATCCACTCTGAAAGTATTCCAGGCTACAGTTTATCAAGATATCAAATATATTCACTTTTTATTAAAGCAAACAAAACATATAAAGACACGAAGTTGTTAAGAATTCATTACTCTTTCTCTTGTTAATCAATAATATTTTTTATTTATTTATTTATTTAACCGAACAAATCAAATACATTCACTCCATCTACTCTCCCCGCCAAATTATTATGTGTGCTGCCTTAACTGTGTCAATAGCCGCATTTATGAGTTTGGCACTCGCTCGCCAATGTCCAACAACAAAAAACTGACCACAAAACGTAAAACCAAAATTTGATTAAAAATCTTGTCACGCTTCAGTCAAAAAATCAAGTAAAATAAAGCTGACGCCGCCTCGATCAAACATATTTGCATAGGGCTGAATGAATGTAAGAAAACAAACGAAGAAAACCAAAAACGAAAACAAAATAGACTCGATATAGTTTTTGGCCAAACTAAGCTGGCTTTACCTGAAGTTATTTACGATTTCTTTTGTCGTGCCCATAGACACTTGTCTCGCTTTTAATTGCCGCGTGTCTTATATAAATTATTGATATATACCATATGCGATCTGCATAGTTTGATTGCTCGCACACTTCTCACACATCATAATAGACACACATCATCATCATCATACACATCATCATCATCGCAAGATATCATAGACAATGTCAATAGAGTCGACATGGCTGGAAAGTTTGTCTGATTCAGCATGCAGGAAGTTCAGTTCGCGACATCTGCGTCATTTGTTTATAAAGACTTGAATATATAGAAACTACTCATGCTACCACAGAATTTTGATATTCGCGAATTTCTGGCGCTGATAAGAGCGCAGACTGCCTGGCCCCACTGTGCAGTACTTTGACTCGATTGGTTTATTAATTCTGGAGTATTCTGTTTACCCACAGCAGGCGAGTCATGAAATTTACAGTTGCGTGACTAAATTAAACAGAATATTAGTGTGTGCTATGCTATTGTGGAATTAGTTAGTCAGTATAGGAAGTGGGAGAGGGGTGAGCAAATGAAAGTTATGATGAGGTAGAAAAGGTAAAGGGAGAAAGAGAAAGATGCAATACAGTTGAGAGATCTACAATTTTGTTTGCCTTTATGGCTTTATATTTTTATAGCTGTGTATACCTTTTAAAATCTTTTACTTATACATTAACAATATTAGTCCAATAGAAATATATACCATTATATAATTTTCTTGCGTTTTAAAGTAATATTTCTTTCAATTTATACCAATTGAATACAAGATTTATACCAATTTGATTACCCTTATATTTTTCTACTTCTTGACGCTTTTATACCTTTATACATGTGTGGAATTCTTCCTTTGTACTCCTATACCAATTTGTATACATTCCCTTCTTGGACAACCCCTTTTATGTCACACACTTACAGGGTATACTTACTTGCCATTGAATAGACCTGGCCAGGGCACTTGCTTCCGAGCACTTTCAAACAATAGAACAGCACAGACAGACTTCTTCCTACATGGCAAGCGTAAACCCAAGACAGCACATAGCTCCATTCTTCGGGACGCACCTTAAAAAAGAGTCATTGCCCAGCGGCGGCTGCCTTGGCTCGTCGTCGTCGTCGTCGTCGTCATTGCGAGGTGAGACGAGGCGAGCTTTTAATTTACCAAATGGCCCCTGGGTGCAGCGTCAAATGTTCTGAAAGACTTGGAAAGCAGCTGTGGGGCACGCGATGCAACTTTACCTACTCCCCAAGACTCTCCCCCTCTGCCCCTGCTCCTGCTCGTGCTCTTGTGGCTTGTGTGTGTGTGTGTGTGGGGCGTGTCTGAGGGATTTGCGCGTAGGAGGCGGTCTGAGCAGCTAATTCCATTTCGATGAAGGAGGCGTGAACCGCAAAAGCAAATAGGCGTATGTGTAATCTTTACCCGGATGAGATTGCCTAAAGATTTTCATGAGTTGCTGCTGCAGCTGCTGCTGTTGTTGTTGTTGCTGGTTTTCGCGCTCTCTCGCTTTTTTCACACATTAGTCGACACACATAATTCCATGTTGTCCGGTAATTGTTCTGTAAATGCAACAATAATTACTTTCAATGCGCCAATAAAAAAGCAACGAGAGAGAGAGCGTGAGAGCGGTGCAGGCAGAGAGGGGAAATGGGGAGGGGTGTAGGGGAACTACCGGTAAGCGTAGCTGACTGCCTCAATCAGCGCAGCGCATTTGTGCACGCTCAGCAGGAGCGAAGCTGAGTCGAGTTGAGATTGGATCAATCAAGCGCTTGAAAACTGAAAGCAGCGCGAAGAAGAAAAGTAGGTGACCAGCAGAGGCAGAGGTAGAAGAAGGTGGGAAAGGGGCTGTGGCTGAAAGAAGAGGCAGAGGAGGAGGGAGAGAATGAGTAAGAGACTGAGGTAGAGACTTAGGTAGAGAGACTGAGGTAGAGAATGAGGTTGAGGCTAAGGCTGGAGAGGAGGCTGAGGTAGAAGCTGAGGCTGTGTTAAAGACTGAGGAGGAGACTGACGAGGAGACTGTGGTTGAAGAGGAGGCTGTGGTAGAAGCTAAGGCTAAGGCAGAACAGGGGGCAGTGGTTGAAGCTGCAGAGAAGACAGAGGCTGAAGAGGAGGCTGAGGTAGAAGTAGAGGTTGAGGCTGACGTAGAGACATAGGCTGAAGAGGAGACAGAGGCAGAAGCTGAGGCACAGGCAGAGGCTGTTGTATAGGCTGAGGCACAGGCAGAGGCTGCTGTATAGGCTGAGGCAGGGGCAGAGTCCGGGACAGAGGCTGTTGCAGAGATCGAGACTGAGTCTGAGGCGATGACTGCGCAACGTCATCATCAACAATCAAGCTGAGCTGAGCTGCGCTGAGCTTAACTAAGCGTCTCGACTCGACTCGTCTGTTTGGCATCCTCCTAAACGAAATCGTCTGCCGTCGCACTTTCAATGGCAACTGGCAACGTTGCAACCTGCTGGTGCTGCCGTGGCTGCTGCAACCGTCACTCACTCAAAACGTTCTTTGGTCTTCTTCGGCGTCTTCGGCATTGGCATCTTTCTCTTTTTTCGGCCTCGACCGTAAACAACTTTTACTGCGTAGTGCGGTAGTCATCGCATCAGCGTTGCAGCCACATTTCGCTGCAGCTTCGATTATAATTACAGCTGAACTTTGTCTCACTCTCACCTTTCTCTCTCTCTCTCTCTCTTTCTGTTTCTCTTTCACTTGCAGATCGAAGATGCCGCTATACAAGTCTACAAGGATGGCGACTTTGGCGCCTATTTGGATCTGGAATCATCGCTGGCCGAGCAGACGGAGGAGATTGAGGGACTGCAAGCCAGGTAAGTGCACAACTATTCACATACCCTGTAAAGCAGCAGCAGCAGCAGCAGCAGCTACCTTGATTTTCACTTTTCTTACCTTGAACTCATTTTCTATTTTGTTTTGTCGGGAAAGTGCGGAAAATGTGCATATGGAGCTGGGTTTCTGGGGCAGCTGCTCGTGGGTGGCTTGCAGCCTGTTGGCCTTTCACCACAGACAGACACACACACACTCAGGCACACACTGTGCCTGGCAGATGTGGGAGACAAGCCAAGGCGAACGCGAGCGCCTTCTCCATTTGCTAATAAAGATATTGCCAGGCTGCTGTCAGGCGTGCGGGGCCATAAAAAATGTCGCTATCTGTGGCACAGGAAACTGTGCGACCAACTGCCAAAGGGGGGAAGGGGGAAGAGGGGCACAGACACAGACACAGTGCCTGCCTGCCTGCCTGGCAGTTGGTACTCACTGGCCAGCGACATTTGCATATTCGCATTTGCACATTGCCTCGTCGCGTCTTGTCTCGTCTCTCTCGCTGTACGTGCAACTTGTTGTTGCTCCTTTTTTTTGGGCTGCAACTTGCAGTTAATTTGCATTTAATCCGCTAAAAAAAAACGTAACGAAAGAAACCTAAATAACATATATAAAAATAGTTGGGTGTATATATAGAGACAGAGACGGACAGACAACGCTCATAACTTTGGCAGGTTTCGCGTCTATAAGTCGCTCTGGAATGCCCAACTTGGGTAATATATGTGGGCAGTGTGGCTTGGGAAATATTTGAAATATTTCTTGGGAATTCATAATGAATGATTAAGGGAACACAAAGAGAATAGAAGAACAGAGATTCTTAGGAATGTGTGAGAAATGAATAAGGAAATATAAAGAGAGTTGAGGAAAGGGAATTCTTTAAGAATGAATAAGGAAATATAAAGGGAATAGAAGGAAGGGAATTCTCTGGAATGTGTTGTGAATCAATAAGGAAATATTGATAGAAAAAATATGCTTGGGAATTCATGATGAATAAATAAGGAATAAGGAAATATTGAAAAGGTTTAAGGCGTGATATAATAAGGAAAGGCTAAGAATAGTTAATGCAGATTAAACAAGTGTAAGAGTGAAGGGTTGAGAAGTTGTACGAGTATGTATAGCAATTGAGTTGGATGAAAGAGTAGAAACGTGAGTGAATGAATTGCAGAAGGATTATAAAGTTATAACTTACAAAATATATAGGTGAAAAGAATGTTTAATAGGAAATTGGTATATGTAAAGCAAATTAGAAGGTTAGGTATGGTTAGGTAAGGTTAGATTAGGTTAGATTAGGTTAGGTTAGATTAGGTTAGATAAGGTTAGGTTTGGTTAAGTTAGCTTAGATAAGGTAAGATTAGGTTAGATTGAGGCAGATTAGGTTAGGTTGGGTTAACTTAGGTAAGGTTAGGTTAGCTTAGGTTAGTTTAGGTAAGGCTAGGTTAGGTTAGGTTAGAATAGGTTACTTTTGGTAAGGTTAGAATAGGTCAGAATAGGTTACGTAGAGTTAGGTTAGGTTATGTTAGGATAGGATAGGCAAGGAAAGGTTAGGTTAGATTACTTTAGTTTAGTAAAGTTTAGGTAAGGTTAGCTTAGTTCAGTTTAGATAAGGTTAGTTTACGTTATTTTAGGTTAGGGGAGATTATATCAAATAAACTTTTATAGATTAGTGTATCGAATATATCAGGAACTATAGTGTATAGTAATCATATACGCTATAGCTAAAATTAAACAACAAAGATATTCCCTTTTAGCATACCTAGTTCTATTTCCTATACAGTCTCTTTATATACGAGTTAAACACATAAAAGATATCATTATTTATAGTGCTATTCATCATGAGCAGAAGTCACAGCCAAGTGGCCAACAGATTGCTTTATGCTCCCGCCAGAGATCTGCACTGTATCATTCGCCAGATAGTGCATTGTCACATTCAACCAGTTGCACGTCCACAGTCCTGCACTGGAAACGTGATGTCAGGCAGGGCAAGGGCGCCGTATGCGTTGGGGCAAAGGGGCCAAGCCAGTGAGGAACTAGAACTGTAGCCAGGAGAGGGGGGCAACTAATGACGTGCCTGGGTTGCAGATAATGGGATTAAAATAGTTAAGAGTCCCAGCAGAGAGAACCTGCACATGCCCAGGAGCGAACAGCGAGGCGACTTTCACTAGCTGCAATTTATTTATTACCAGTCCCCTTCCATCCCTTTGCCTGCCCCTTCTATGCAAAAATTATAATATAAATGTCGCCTGGACTCGCGTAAATTGCTGGCAGTTAGCCAAGCCAAGCCATGCCGTGGCGTGCTGCAGTTCTGCTCCAGTTAGTGGCGCCAATGAGTGCAGAGGAGCTCTCGCACTAATCATGCTTATCGTATTAGTCATGGAAGCGCGCTCGCATGCAAATCATTCGCTTCAGTTCGCATCAAAATTCCACAACAGGCGTGCGCGGGTCTCGCGCATGGGTCGATGCCTTCACTGACTTGGCTTGGTCTCGGTCTCGGTCTCAGTTACCCCAATGGGTTGGCTGTCTTGTTGTCTTGGCTTGTCAATCTGCAACTCACACACACACATACACATACATTGGCAGACAGGCAGGCAGGTGTGGCTGTGGCTGTGGTTGTGCACCACTGTGCGAACAGTTTCATTATGAATTCTTGGCTCGGCTTATTGGCGGCTACGTTCGTTCTCTCGCAGATGCTTCATAGTCCATTTTCAATTATCTGCGTCGTTTGTTATTACTTTTATTATGACCAAGAATGGGCAGAGGGGGAGAGGGGAGCAAGAGGGAAAGGTGGCAGCGGGCAGCCACAGCGGGTAATCAATGTTCTTAACTGGTCAATGAACCGTGTCTATCTGCCATTGTGTTTCACTAGCAAGCTTAGTTCACTCGCCCTCTCTCTCTCTCGCTCCCTTTCTGCCTTTCTCCCTCTGCTCCATTGCTAATGAAATTACATACAAAATTAATTTCAATTTTTTGCCTTCTCCTCTCTTTGCAGTCGCAAAAACTCGCTGGTGGTGCGAACACAGCTGAGCGTGCGCGTTCATGCCATCATAGGTAAGTGCACTTCACGTTGCGCATACGCCGCATTGGCCTCACTGTAAGCTAACCTTCTCTTCTTCATCAATAGAAAAACTCCTCTCAGCGGAGGGCAGCGATCTGCGTCGTGCACTCTTCTCACTCAAACAGGTCTTCCAGGAGGACAAGGATCTGGTGCACGCCTTTGTTGCCCTCGGCGGACTCAATTGTCTTGTGCGTGTTGGCAATTGTGCCGATCAAAACTATCAAAACTATATACTGCGTGCCCTGGGACAGGTAAGTGATCCTCAGTTCATGCTCCCCTTCTGAGTCACAACTAATCAGAGCACTCTACATTGACAGGTCATGCTGTATGTGGATGGCATGAATGGTGTGATGAAGCATCAGCCTACGATGGAATGGCTCTACTCACTGATCGCCTCCAACTATCGATCGGTGGTAAAGACGGCACTCAAGTTGTTGCTTGTCTTTGTGGAGTATGCCGAGTCCAATTGCTATGTGCTGGTGAGCGCTATACATGCTGTGGATGCGGCACAGGGCACAGTGTCCTGGACCAATATAATGAGGTGAGATCAGTGATCGCAAGTGATTGCACTAGAAACTAAACTATTCCTTCTTCCTTAGACTGCTGAAGGACTACGACAATGCGGATGCAGAGCTGGTGATTTATGCAACGTCGCTGATCAATAAAACTTTAGCTGGACTGACAGATCAGGATAGTTTCTATGATGAAAGCGATCTGCTGGAGCAGCAGGGCATGGAGAGTGTCATACAGCGTTATATTGCCAAGCCTGGCACAGATTTGGATCTGCTCGATCAGCTGCACTTGTATGAGGCGGTGCTCAAGTGAGTAATGAATTGAAGATCAACCTGGCTGGGAGTGACAAACTGTTCTTTTATTGATCTCCACTGCAGATTCGAGGATGGTGAATCCGATGGACAACGTCTGCCGCAGAATTCACTGCGCAAAACGCAGCGTCATCGCCCTGGCGCGAATACCACAGAACGTCGCAAGTCGCGACGCCACAGCACAGACAACAGTCCGGCGCCGTTGACCAAGGTGCTGCCCACCACAGTGCTGCGCATGACACCCACACAGGCCACCCTAGATGAGGACGATAGCTCTGGTTCAACAAACTCTACAGAGTTTGGCAGTGGACTCTTTCAGGAGAAGAAACGTAAGTGGGGGCAGGAAAGGATATGAGTTTACTCTAGTAACTAATTGATTCCTTCAACTGCTTAGCCCGGGAAGGAGCTGGTGTCACGCCAGGACTGAGACGACGTCGTGAGCGTGCCGAGCGACACAAGAGCTTCCTCAGGGAGCAGGAGGAGGCAGCTGCCAATGGCATCTTTGCGGCACGTGAATTGCGCGAGAGTTACGGTAAGTTTTAGTCTCTGCTTTCTCTCTCCTCTCTCTCTCTCTCTCTCTGCTCTGCTTACTGCCAGCTGCAAGACTAACTTTTGATCTCTCCACATGCTAATCGCTCGCTGTCAATCTGTGTCTGTGTGCCTCCTCCTCCATTTGTCACCTGCTAACCAAATATCACCAAATTCACCCGCAACTACAACAAAATAAAGGCCAAATAGTTACGGCTATACCGGCGACCATACAAACTGGCGACAGTCCGCCGCAGTCGCTGCTGCTGCAGGAGGAGCTCAGCAACAACAACAGCAGCAGAAACAACCACAACCAGAACAACAACTCAATCAACAACAACAATCACATTCAGAACAACAACCAGAACAACAGTCACATTGAGACGCCCAACAACAGCCTGTTGCTGCTGAGTCCCACCAAGCAGCTGCTGAGTGGCAGCCACAGCATCTCCATCATCAACAACAGCTTCGACAAGGCGAGCAACAACAACAGCAACAACAATTGCAACACTCAACACGAGTTCCTTACCAAAAAGATGCTCTTCCGCGAGCACAACGCAACTGTGATCAATGGCATCATGAAGAACATACAGCAGACGGGAGACAGTGCCTACAAGAAGTATGAGAACGATGCGAATCGTTTGAATAATTACTACACGCAGCTGAGTCAATCGCCAAAGCATTTGACCAGCGCTGGACAGGATGTGTTGAGTCCCAAGAAGACATTGAATGCTGCAGGCACGACGGGATTTGATTTTGGCGTAGATGCGGCGTCGACACCACTCAAATTGGATTCCCCACCTGCCCCAGAACCCTTGAGTCCCATACATAAGCCTGTTGCTGTGGCACCACCACCACCGCCGCCGCCGCCTCCACCACCGCCACCAGGCTGGTGGAACAACCTACCCAAGCTAACCCAGCCAACTAACAACAACAGCAAGCCACTAGAGTCGCCGCCCCCAGTGCAGGCAATGGAATTGGCAGGTAGGAAAGAAAAGTGTTGCATACTTTTGCGCGCTGTCACAAAATCATTCATCCATGCGCCGCCGTTGCATACTTTGTGTGTGTTGCAAATAGGTCTAATTTCTTGAAATAGGTCTAATTGAGAGTTTGGTACTTTCTTCACAGATACGGAAGATAAGGAAATGCTGCGACAACTGAAACGGGATCACACTGTGAAGGATCTAACACAAAAGCTGAGTAATCTGCCCAGCAGCCCCACCACAGCTGCACAAGAGGCCGCCAATAGAGCAGCCATAGTCGGCGACATGTCCGGCCTCATATCGAAAGCCAAAGAAGGTCTTGCCAAGAGCAAGAGCAAAGGTGAAATATCGCGGTAAGTGAGTCTGGCACTTGTTCGCTTTGTCGCGTGTTGCGACACTTATCAATAATGACTATGGGGTTTTTTTTGCCGATTACAAGTGCAACCTTTCATTTCTGATAATCTGTTTAGTTTGCAACTTGAAACTTATACTACATATAGTCAAGATCTTGAGAGTTTAATAGAGAATTCTTAAGTTTTTTTTTTTTTGGATACTTTTTTTTTATTTAATCAGGAAACTTTTTACATGTTTTTGCAAGTGGTTGAGGTACTTAGGCGTACTTGGGTGCGTACTTCTCGTAGGTGGCAATGTAGGCAGCCTTGGCGGCATCAGTTGACAGTCCCTTGTTCTTGTTCCATGCATTCCACTTGGCCTTGCCCTTCAGATCCAATGCACCAGGCTCGGCGGTGTTGTTGTCACCAGCAGTTGCCTGCTTGTAGAGACCGTAGAACTCCAAGAACTCATCGTTGGTGGGGGTCTTGGTGAAGCTCTTGGCTTTCTCGGCGGCGGTGGCGAACTACAGTTAGAGATGCGAGATATATCGATAAATATCCTTGCGATGCCCCCACAACCTTCAGCTAATACTTACATCCATGTTTGTTCTTTGGCTTCAGTTTCTACAGTTGCGAATGAATGCTGACTGTGTACAGACCCTGGACTTATATAGCAGAGAGCAATACTACATCAGCTGATAGCGAGTTTATGGCAATAATCGCTAGATATTGATATCTCGATATGCTGCCCCGGCAGCAGCAGCAGCAGCAGCTAGCTGCGATAAGGCGGCAATGCACACAAAAACCCACGACTAGTTTAATTGCGAATATTAAACGGGTAATCAAAGGCTATCGAAGGTTTCCAGTTTGTTAGTTTATCAGCCTTGACGGTCGATTCATTCTTTTATTATTAGAGTTTCCAACAATGGATGTAACTTAAGTGTAGATGGGGGCGTATTTCTCATAGAGAGCAATATAGGCGGCCTTGGCCTGATCGAGGGTAAGTCCCTTGCGGCTCAGCCAGGCATCGTATTTGCCAGCACCCTCGGCATCGGCGGGCTTCTCGATGTTGATATCACCCTCCTTAACCTGCTTGTACAGGCCGTAGAACTCCAGGTAGACCTCTGGTGGGGGCTTGCTGCTGAAGGCCTTGGACTTTTCTACAATTGCGTCGAACTGCAGGAGCGAGAGAGCAAGAGAGAAGAAGAGAGGGAGAGGAAGGTGTTAAATCCAAGTCAATAAAACCGTATCCGAGGCAATTGCAAGTTTTACGATCTGTGCTGCACTTACATCCATTTTGTTTGAAACCTATTGATAGACTATAATTTGTAGCTAGTACAGCGGCGTCTTTTATAGGCGCCGCAGCAGAATAATATAATTAAATCTTATCATTTTGCACTGTATAGTCATAAAAACTAGAGCGAGATAGAGATATCGGCAAGTCGAGAGATTTACGAGTCGTTTTTGCGAATTCGTACTCTTGTAGAGGGTATTTTTGTTTTTGCATATATTGGTTATTCAATATGGGTTAAATTCTAGAAATAGGTCTAATTAAGTTTAGTTATTTCGACACACTCTACTGCAAACATACTTTTATGCCTTTTACAGTATATATCAGTTATATATTGTCAACATTTCATTAAAATTTGTCTAATTGAGTTTAATTCTTCCCACACATACTTCACACAGTATATATCAGCTATATATTGGCAACAGTTGATAGATAAATATAGTAATTTCTACGCATTTATTGATTGTTTTCCTAATAACTTTCTTCGAGTTATTTTTATATATATAAATATTATATATCTATATACCATATATACTATTCAAATGTTATTAAAATCAGACCACAATATCCCAAAGATATTATAGAAACAATCAGTCAAGTTGATCAATCATTCAAATGAATTAAATACTTCCAACGATTTGGGTTATTAGTGTCTTTAATGATCTCACAACAAATTAATCAAACTGACATTATATACAATGTATACATATATACTTGTATAAACCTAGAACAGCAACGATCATTGTCGACCAAAGTCATAAACTGTAAAGGGTATAAAACCTTCGTCCAAAGGTTTAGTTGTGTTTAGTAATTTATTATTTGTTTTTATTTTTGGTTTGCAACTCAAGCATTCGTTTCATATTTCAACGCGGTGTTATTGATCGAACTTTCATACCATCCCAAAGGGGGATTGTCTTATAACAAAGTCGCCAAAAATCGGAAGGTTTTTTTCTATGTTTTATTTTTGGTTTTTTGCAATCGCTGCGATAGTTGGTTATCTTGCTGCCAGGCGAAAGTCTGATAAGTTTGATAAGGATTATAGTCCATTTATGATCGAGGGGTCCCAGTACAGCTCATTAAGATATGGTCTATAACTGCGTGTGTATGTGTGTGTGTTGACCAGGGCAACGCTTACGTAGCTTGCGCACCTTGTACCGACTTCTCCTAATGATAAGCGATCGTTCGTCTCTTTCTTTATCTATGCCAGCTCATCGAGCGTTGATCAGGAACTGAAAAAGGCTGAGCCGAAGAAATCGGAGAATGAATTGCACTGGGAGGAGCTGGTGAGGAATATGGTGAGACCACTGAATCTATGTGATCTGGACTTTACGGATCTGCATTCGGATGATGAGAAGGATGTGCTAGCGCCACGTGGCCTGGGTGTGGGTATACCGCCGCCACCACCACCATTAGCGGGAGGCATGGTACTGCCTCCTCCCATGATGCCACCCAGTCTGGTACCACCTCCGATGTTCGGGTACGGTGGCTACGGAGCGGGTAGCTTGACAAACAGTGTGAATAGCTCACTCAACGGTTCCATCAATGGGGAACTGGCCAATGGCAACAACACCATCAAGAAGAACAAGAAGACGGTAAGAAGAAAGATTCATATAGATCATATAGCAGCTAATCCCCTCTCTCTCTCTCTCTCTCTCTCTCTCTCTAACAGGTCAAGCTCTTCTGGAAGGAAGTGCGTGAGGACATGATACCTCAGGTGGTGGGTAAGACCATTTGGGATGAGCTGCCCAATGCCAATGTGGACACACAGAAGCTGGAGCATCTGTTCGAATCGCGAGCCAAGGATCTCATGACCAAGGTGCGTATCTACCAAAGGGTTATTCCCCCTCTAAGTATAAGGATTAAGTGGGGGTTAGTCATAGGTTGCATTGGCGCGAGGTACTTGAAATTCCAATTGAATGTGTCAATAATAAGTCTGTTAGCCTCTCTCTCTCTCTCTCTCTCTCTCTCTCTCTGTCTCTCTCTCTGTTACTCTGAATCTTTCTTAGTCTAAGTATAACCACGATATAATTTGCGAATGATATTTGTATTTTGTATTCTCTTTCCGGAAATGTTTTTAAATTTCTCAATATATGTCAACGGTCTGTTTGCGGATATATAACTCGATCTACCTACCTACCGTACATAAATGTTGTGCTAAACCCTCAAAAAATAATAAAAATAAATAAATAAATATCTAAATAAACAAATCTATACGAATGTTTTAGGAGGTGAGTGCAATGTTTTATGTTTTTTACACTTTTTACTGGTTCTCTCTCACGCGATCTCTCTCACTCTCTCTGTCACTTGCATTAAGTTATTGTGTCTCGGTCTGTGTCACTCTGTTTGTCTCACTCTCTCTCACTCTGTTAGCACTCAGTTACACTCTTTCACTCGGTGTCGGTTTATTCTATGTTACACACACAACTACACACAACTACACACAACTTTCCTCCAATACATAAACCTTACTCCCTTTGTTCTCTGTTGTTATGCCTCCTCTCCTGTCTCCCTTACTCCCCCACACACACGTTCTCTCTCTCTCTCTTTACATCAAAATGTAGCTAACTCTTTCTCTCTCTACATTTCTCTCCCTACGCCTTGTAGAAGCAACAAGAGCTGAACAAGAGCAAGGAGATCATCGTGCTGGATCACAAGCGATCGAATGCAATCAACATTGCAATCACAAAGCTGCCACCGCCTCGTGCCATCAAGGCGGCCATTTTGAAAATGGATGCAACTGTGGTGACACGTGAAGGCATCGACAAGCTGTTGAACATGCTGCCATCGGAGGAGGAGCGTGGCAAGATACAGGAGGCACAAATGGCCAATCCAGAGTTGCCACTGGGCAGCGCCGAACAGTTTCTACTGACACTCGCCTCCATTTCGGAGCTGGGCGCACGTCTGAAGCTCTGGGCCTTCCGTCTGGACTTTGACAACTGCGAGGTAGGTCAAGGTGGATATCAAAGTGATGCTCTTCTAACTCTTCTCTCTCTTTCTCTCTCCCCCTGCAGAAGGAGATTGCCGAACCACTGATGGATCTCAAGCAAGGCATTGAGATCTTGCGTCAGAATCGCACGTTCCGCTGCATCCTCTCCACGCTGCTGTCGGTGGGCATCTTTCTGAACGGTGCCAATGTCAAGGGCTTCCAGATCGAGTATCTGGCCAAGGTGCCCGAGGTGAAGGACACTGTGCACAAGCATTCGCTGTTGCATCATCTCTGTCACATGGTCATGGAGACCTGCAGTGATACCACAGATTTGTATTCTGAAATTGGTCCAATTACTCGCGCCTCTAAGGCAGACTACACCGATCTGGCACACAATCTCACACAGCTCGAGTCAGAGTGCAAAGCCTCGTGGGATCGTCTCAAGCTGATTGCCAAACATGACTGTGCACCGCCGTTGAAGCAGAAACTGGTGGATTTCTTGGCCGATTGTGCTGAGCGGATTATCATACTGCAGATTGTGCATCGTCGTGTGATGAATCGTTATCGCAAGTTCCTGCTCTGGCTGGGCATGCCGCAGCACAGTGTCGCCGAGTCGCGACCCAATGAGTTCTGTCGCACACTCTCGGAATTTGCGCTGGAATATCGCACCACACGGGAGCGAGTGCAGCAGCAGCTGGAGAAGAAGGCCAATCATAGGGAGCGCAATAAGACGCGTGGCAAGTTGATTATCGATATGGCCAAGTTCAAGACCAAAGAGGATGTTGCCGATGCGGAATTGAAGTGAGTTCAAGGGGGGAATACACTGTGGAAGGTTCTTCTAACTCTCCTCTCTACAGGCAACTGTTGGGCACACCCAGCGCAGATCAGGCTGATGGCACACTCACCTGGCGTCGTCGCCGTGCTGAGCAGCTGCGCTCTCCCATTGCTCGCCAGAGTGAGGAACAGTTCACGGACGGTGATGATGAAATACTTGAATCTCTCGTCAAGACCGCCACGAAGGCGTCGGGCACACGCACCACGCCACGCGAGCGAAAGCGTACGCGCAATGCGGATCGCAAGTCCTGTAAGTTCTCCATGCGCGACATTCCTCTCTCTTTCTCACTCCCTCCTCTCTGTCTCTCTCTCGGCCAGTGTTGGCTAGAGTTGAACTTGAAACCTAACCTTAAAACTGTAATTGAAATTTAATCAAGGTGTTGGTTTATCTTTTGGATTACACACACAGCGCGCTATGTTTAGTACCGTTAGCTGGCCACGCCCACACACAGACAGACACACACGAACACACACTCACAAAGAAATTGATGTGATCAGAATGATATCAAGGAAACTTCACAAACACAAAGATAATTCCAAACTTATACCAAACAAAACCAAAAGAAAAGTTCTTGAGAATTTCCCCTCTTTACCATCTAATTTCCCTTCCCACAGCCCCCTTCCCACCGTAAACTGCTTTGGCTCATCTTTTTAGTTCCGCTAGCTTATGAATCGGTCTCCTACATATATTGGGTTTTAATTTTGTGTTTTATCTATTACCATTAACGCACCCAACAAAACCAACCAACCAAACAATCAACCAACCAATCTATCAATCTGCCAACCAACCAATCAAACAAACGATCAATCAATTCAAATACCGAAGTGAAACGCAGCCGCACGCGCGAAGGATTCACAGTTGAAAGAGCACCATCGCCCTAGAAGGGCGTATAGAACAAAGCCAACTGTTGTTTTTTAGGTTAAACACCTTTTTTGGTTAGTGTTGATAAACGTTGCATTTCTTTTTCTTTGCTTTTTGTTCATTGTTGAGTTACGTTCTTTTGATTTTTGTACTCCATGATGAGTTGAATTTGAAACAAATGAAACTCTTCGCCCAAAATCTTGTTCTGCACTCCCAGCGCGCTTGGCTCGTACTCTTCCGAGTTCAAATTTCTATATAATCTGCATGAACTTAACAGAGTTTTCAAAAAGAAACAGTTACACCAAGCTACACACTACTAATAAAGCATGTGCCACGCCTATCGATATCGATAAATTGTGTTGTTATTGTTATTAAAATTCGATTCTAATCAAAATATTCTCTGTATATTTGTTACAGTGCGTCGCACGCTGAAGAACGGTCTCACCGACGAGGAGAAACAGCATGTGGCCGCCCTAATACAAACCTATTAGAGCTAAGGATTCGCCTGATCCCTCAATAGGAACCCCTTGTCCCCCCTTGAACCCCACTCAACCAAAACCAGTAACGTCACAAGTCGGACTATGCGTGCACAGACTGAAATTTGGCGATCTCACGTGCAGCAGCAGAAGCAGAACTGGAACTGGAACTTGAACAGTAGCGGAACAGAAGCAGAACAGCAACTAGAACTAAAAATAGATCACAGTAGAACTGTGGAACTGGAACTGGAACTCTGGAACTGGAACTGGAACTACAATCAACACTGTCACCAGAAATGGAATTGGAATCAGAACTGTAACTAGAAGTGGAACTGAAGTCGGTACTGTAACTAGAAATGGAACTGGAGTCGGATCTGTAACTACAACTGTAACTGGAACTGACTCAAGAACAGAACCACTGAGCCAAAAGTGTAACTTGTAATGGAATTGGAATCAGAACTGTAACCACAAATGGAACTAGAGTCGAAACTCTAATCAGAAATAGATCTGTAACTAGAAATGGAACTGAAGTCAAAACTGTAACCAGAAATGGAACTGGAACTGGCTCTAGAAAAGTAACAGCACTCGAAACGGAGTCAGAACTGCACCTAAAAATGGAACTGCATCCAGAAATGTAATTAGAAATGGAACTGAGGTTGGAACCGTAACAATAACCGTACAAATGGAATTAGTACTAGCAATGAAACCGAATCCAAACAAAAACTGTTACTGGAACTGCAACTGTAACCGGCACTGTAAACGATACTCCCCCCCACGCTTCTCCCATTCAGCAAAACTGAAACGACAAGTGCGCAACACACACAATAACAACAACAAAACAACGAAAAAGTCCTTAAAAAGTTCTCTTAGTTTTTTCTCTGTTATATTTTCGATATTTGTTTTTTACTTGAGCTAAGTATTAAAATTAAACATATTCTTAACTTAAACACTGTAACTGTTATGCATAGTCAAAACAAATTGTATTTTAGAGTTTTCAAATTGAGAATGCCCCCTCATCCCCGCGATCTTCCCTGCCCCCCCACAATCAGATTTTAATTTGTACATCGCATTGCGAAATGATTTGTGCTGTCGAAATTAACTTAGCTTAAGCGTAATTTAGCCTTAAATTAACTACGAAAATAAATAAAATACGTATTTATTAAATTGAAAATTAAATATAGAGTTGTCACTCATTTCGCTCAGAAGCCATTTGTGCAGGGTTGCTGCACATAGTCGAGGCAGAAGCCGCGATTGTCAATGTCGTTGGGCGCCTCGACGCCGTCTGTGTGAAAGTAGAGACGAAAGGGACGCACGCTGGCTGCAAGGAGAGAGGGAAGAAAAGGAGATGAGAGGGGGAACTAAGAAGAGATTCTTCCCCCTCTACTTACACTGCACTGTCTTGGCCAGCATGCCCGCCTCGGCACTGAAGGTGCCTCCACAGACGCGATCCTCGCAGTTGGGCAGCGGGGGAATCCGATCCGCGGATCTTATGCAGCCAATGAGCAGCCAATCACTGATGCAACCACTTCCCGTGGGCACTGCTGCACCACTGCCTCCACCACCACCCACCATGGTGGGCACAGGATTGTTCGAGTTGCCCGATATGGTGAAGGCACGCGAACGATTGTTCTCCAGATCGGGGCAGGCGTTGTACTGTATGCCACAGAAGTTGCGCTCGCTGCGTATGCAGATGCTGTAGTCCTGGTTGGAGAGTTGCCTGCCCGCCATGGAGTTGTAGTTGAAGCTACGCACACGGCCACTAATGGCCGTATAATATTGCAGGCAACCCTGATCCGCACGACTAATGCTGCCGCAATGGATTTGGGTCACGCGAATGCGCCACAAACGCGGAAAGCTGCCGCTCGTTATCACCGACAACACAATCGGATTGCTCTGGCCCAGGCCCGCATCAATGTACACTAGGGGCAGGTAGGGGAGAGGGGAGTGCAGGGGGAAGTGGGTTAATTAGCCTATTGGCTTTCAGGCTTTGCTTGCGCTTTGGCACTCACTGTGGTCGCCCGTCGAACTGCCGCATATGGTGGGCGTGGGACTGCCGCCCGATATCAACAGTTGATCCTGATTGCACAAGTGGTTAGCCGCCTCTGGTGGCGCTATGGAGAACATGTCCAGGTCCAGCCGCAGCTGGCAGATGTCCGGATGCAGCTTTTGCACAGTCACCTGGCAGCTGCCCGTGCCGTCAAACACATCCGGATGATTGGGATTCACAAAGTATGTGGAATTTTCGCGTATCACGCCGCCGCAGGTTTGAAGAACTAGGAAGGGGTTGGAAGAGGAATATATATCATAGGAGTATATGTTTTACATATTATGAGGAGATTATGATAGAGATCTTTGTCACAGAGAAGAGAGAGCTCAAGACCTCAGGGCCTCAGTTAACTTGCATTTCTCTAGTGCTTACTAGAGTTGGAGAAACATCCGATGTTTGCTAATGTTCTTTATATGAAACTCCAGCTGTAGTCCTTACTGTATAATAATACTGTTATACAGATGATAGCATAGTTTAAAAAAAACAATTTCAGCACCGATTTCATGGAGTCTTCATTATTTCTCTTCTCTCATTTCATTCATTTTAGGGTTTTCAAGTTGTTCACTTTATTTTAAACAAATTTCCAACGAATTAAGAAAAATATAAAACTATATTCTAAACTGGGGAAACTATAAAGACATATTTCGACGACGTATTCCAGTTAATCGCGTGATATATTTTTTAATTTCTTCGTTAACTTTGAGAAACGGAAGTAGAATTCGGAAAACTTTAATCTGTTAATTTCTTACTGTGCTGGAGTTACTTTAAAGTGCTCCTGCTTAATAGTATCACAGGAATTAGCTCACTATATATTCCTTTCCTTTCTTGTTCTTCTTTCTCAACTGTTTTTTTACCTTTCTCACATCACTATCACTGCACTGTTACTTCACTGTCACTTCACTGTTACTTCACTGTTACTTCACTGTTACTTCACTATTACTTCACTTCTTAGACTCCTGAAAACTTCCATTTATTCAATCAGCTCGATTTTCCTTTCTTCCCTTCCCCGCCACTCATTCTCAACACCTTCCTCCTCTTTCTGCTTCTCCCTTAACTTACACACACAGCACACGCCATATCCTCCGCCACAGGGACCCGCTGGAATGCCATTGCGCAGCACACAGTCCTTGCTGGGAATACAGTTGCCCACCTCGCCAGAGGGCGCGGCACAGCTACTCGGTCCGATGGGCACCAGCGCAAAAATGGGCAGAACTGCGAGGGGGAGAGATCAGAGAGTGCAACATGAGTATGGCACATTATACACTTGTAGACACTGCGCTCTAGCCGGACCCACACTTGGCTTCCCGTTGACGCGGCGTGGGTGAGAGCCACTTGTTGCCAAAGATCAGATCCCGCCAGCTGTTCGTATGTGGTCTGGGCGTGGGCACCTTGCAGCCAACCAGCAGAAGCAGGCAGCCAAGTACCGTCGCGATGTGGCAGGCGTACATATTACTAAGCACTTGGAGTAATCCTTGAGGTATTCCTTGGGGTAATCCTCGAAATATTCCTTGGGGTTATCCCTCTGATATATCGAAGTTGTGGTCTCGAGCTGCGCACACGTTGCGCCCTGGCGCTGTAATGTTGCGCCGCGTCGACGAGGCGACAATTTATGCTGTGAGGCATGAGGCATCAGAGGTTTAATGACCGCAATTTGTTGACGCTTTGCGCTTTTTAGTTGCTGAAAAAATAACAGTTAAAACAGTTAAATTTAGCTCGAATATTAATTGCAATAACAAAACGCAAACGCAACGGGAGCAGCAAACAAAAACAATTAGATGCGGCAGAGTCAGAGTCGGATGGAAAAGCTGGAAAATGCAGTCAATGGCATTAGGCGGGGGCAGGCACAGCTGTGGCAGAGAAAGGGGGTGGTGGTGGTGGGAGGGGGCGTACTCTCTACTCTACATAATCCAAATGTTTCCTGTTGCAAATTTGCCTCTGTTTTTGTTGCTTTACACCTTCACATCGATTAAATGTTGGGCAAGGCCTGACAGCGCGTTGCCAGCGAGCGTGAAAGTGCTGACAAATTACACCTGGCACATGCTACATAACACCTTTATAAACGTGTCATATAATAATAATAATAATATTAGAATAATCACAAACTCTGTTACGTCGCAACTTTAACCCCAATAAAGGCAAATCATATGTTTAATTTGATTAAATTTCCATGCGAATTGGGTCAATGTTAGCTAATTCAATTATATTATTTATTTATGTTTAGTTTGTTTTTCGTCAAATTTGTGTTTGTAATTTTGGCTAAAGTTTATTAACCGAGTCTGCAAAACTGTCAGCGTCGGCTTGGGACGATAAGCGCGTTTTATTTACAACAATTTTGTTGTTTTGTAGAATCTCTTTTCACGGTCAGCGATGAGTCCAGATCCAAGTTAAATTAACTTTTCACTGGAATTGTTTTGCATGTAGAGAAGAGAGTGATAAGTTTTGGTAAAGTTTAAAAAATAATATTTGGAAAGTAATAGTGATAGTACTTAGTTGATCTAATGACTCAATGACTCAAGAAGAAAGATATAATAACAAGAGAAGGTCAGTCAACAAGTCTTTGAACATAGAAAAAGAGCGGAAGCATTGTGTGCATGATCAAAAAAGGGTTGCAGCGAGTTCGATTGTGAACAAAATAACACCAGGCACACAGAGAGAGCAGCAGGCAAAGAGCTGCAGTTGTTGATCGTTTTCAAGGAGAGGGATAGAGAGAGTGCGAGAGAAGAGGAGTGAGAGTAAGAACAGAGTCAGACTGAGAGGGTGAGTCAAGCAACACTTGATCAGAACCTCACACGTGTTTTGCTCCCTTCAGAATGCTCGCTCTCACTACGATCTGTTTCTCCTACGCTCACTCTGCCTACGCTCTCTCTCACTACGCTCTCTCTCACTATGCTCACACTCAGTATGCTTAGTATGCTCCGTCACTATACTCTCCCTCACTATGCTCTCTCTCACTGCATTTCCTGACTTGCTGCTACTTCATCCCTGCTGCTTTCTCTGTGTGCCTGCTCTTATTTTGTATTGTGATGAAGAAAATCGATATTCATCGTCGCGCATTGAAACGGCGAGCACACTGAGAAAGAGAGGGAGTGAGCAACAGTGAGAGAAAGAGAAACATAGCTAGCACGTGCTGCTTTGTTTTGCTATATTCTCAATGTTCTTCCCCACGCACTCTTTATTATTAACTTCCCTCTCAGGCTTGCTACTCTTTCTGTGTGCCTGCTGGCTTCGTGTTTCGATTGAAGAAAATCGATATTCATCATCCACTAGTAAAGCAGCTGCAATCGAAGCACATTCAATCGAAGTTTCTTTATGACTTGCGCTGCTTCTATCTCTGTTTGCCTGTTACTTATTGTGTTTCGATTTAAGAAAATCGATATTCTAGCAGCGCAACATCAGCAATCGAGTTACAGAGTGCAGCGATCTCTTTCTCTCTCACTCACTTCACTCTCTAACTTGTGTTGCTGTTTATTTACTGATCTTCCTGTGTGCCTGTTATAACTTCGTGTTGCGATGAAGAAAATCGATATTCATCACTTTGAATCATTCTTAATGATCTTTTTTTCTCAGTCTCATTTCCACCGTCTCTGTCACGCACTGTGTGAGTTTTTTGACTGTGTCGTAGTCTTGTTGTTCTTTTCTGTGTTCCTGTTATGATTTAACATCAAAACTCCATAAAATCACCCACGTAATCTGTATATTTTTAGCTGAATCCCTTTTATTTCCATTGCACACTCAACCACCTCTTTGACATTCGACAAGGCGCTCTATATTCGACTCTCCTGCGTTTCTACTAAGTCAAAGAATGATATTTTAACTTCCAAATAGTTGTAAATAATATTTATTAATTTTCTACTACAAATAGAAACAGCTTTATCTATGGCGCTTCCCTATCGCAGTCGTATTTGCCGTTGGGCAGGGCGCACTCCTTGACGCAGAACTCGCCGGAAGTGATAGAGCAAACGGTATCCGTGGGGCATGTTAGGGTGTTACCAGTAAGGGCGGTGCCATTACACATCTGGAACGTTGTGCGGCTGGTGCAGACTAAGAGCTCACTGCCATCGCAGGACTTGCAATTGACATCATCGGCGGTGCAGACAGGCTGACCGAGGGTCTCGTCGATGCAGAGTACGCCCAGGTCGGTGCAGACCTTGCCGTCACCACAGGGAAGCACCTGATCACTAACGGGGGAGGAGTTGATGCAGTACTTGAAGTGCGTCTCGTTGACACAAGCGATATTGTTCTCCATGCAACGATTGCAACTCTGGCTGGCAGCGTAGGCCACAAGGCACACGGCCAGGGTTATAACGAGGAACTACAAAGGAAGATGATATTATAATCTGTAGGGGTTACCTTACTTCAGGCACCTCTTTCATAGATGCTACTTACCAGACTTTTGTGCTGCATGTTGTGCTTCAATTTCAGTGCTTGCTGAGAGACTATTGTGATCTTTTCAGATATGTCGCTCTTTTATACGGATAACTCCCGCTGATCTCTGATTACAACTGCGATAAGATCTACCGTTTATGCTCGGCTTTAGATTGCGCAAACAGGGACTGTTTATCCAAGCATTACCCTGCACAGTAGCCAATATATTTATGAGTTCCGTGTAGCATTGGGAGATAACTTGCTGGGATCGTAAAGATAAAGTTCCGTCAGGCCGTAGCATTTAAAAGGCATTAGACAACATCCGAGCGCCTCATTAGACACGCAGAAGCCATGTCGAAGATCCAAAACGTTGCACTGCTCTCCCTGCTGGCCGTCCTACTCTGCCAGGCGGGACTCGTCGAGGCCATCTGTGGACACTGCTATGGATCCCATGCCTGCATCAATGAGACCACAGCGCAGATTTGCTTTGATGGTAAGTCGAAGATGTTTAATATAAAGTTCCGCTTAATATGATACTGTCTTCCATCAGGTGTACCCAATGCCAACTATACCATACCCTGTCCAGCGGCTACGCCCATCTGCACGCAATACGGCGACATGTGCATGGCCAACCTTACTGGAGTAGTCACACCCGCCTGTGGCGACACCTCGCTCTGCAATCAGTGCTCTGGCACGCAGGTCTTTGCCTGCACCTCCCGCACTTCATTTGGGTATTGCTCGAACGGAGTAGTGGAGAGTACGGCTAGAATCACCTGCCCTACCAATACCTTCTGTAGTGTGTCCAATGCAGCCACAGGTACTCCTTGTGTTCAGTCCTGCGAACCTGATGCGTCGGATTCCTGTGACAGAGAAAGCGACGACTCGAATGTCATTACCACTACACCCTCGACTATAACCACCACGACAGCAGCCACACCCACCGATGCGAGCTCCTTCTGTCAGCTGCAACAGACAATAGGCAGTTATGCTATACCCAATGACACCGTGTGCACGAGGTAAGTGTAGGATCCTTCTATCTATGTCTGTAACTACTTCATCTTCTCTTTCTTCTTCCCTCTTCAGCTTCATTCACTGCAGCTATAAGGGCGCCTGGCTTGGCAGCGTAGTGAACTGCACAAAGAAACCTTACTTCCTGGCCACAAACAAAGTCTGCGGTACTGTGCGACCCACTAGGGCGGGTTGCCTGCCGTAGAATGGCTTCATTTGCTTATATTATAATCTTATAATATTCAGATATCTCTGTAAAATAAAAAATTTGTTTATCTTTTAATAAAACTGTCCTCTTAACGTATTTTGCAAAATTTCGTGAAAGTTTTTGGTGAACTTTGGTTATGATGAGTAGTGATGGAAGATAAAAGATATATCTTTATGATATTTTGAATCCCTCTTTTAATGGGAAGTATTATTATACTTGTTCATTCTTTATATAGTCAAAGGTTTCGCAATAGTTGAGGCTATTTTAAGAAGTCTACGCTTCAATCGAGACGAATAACCCAAATTCGTTTTACGAATTTCTTGCAAACTCTTGGGAAGATGGATGACAAATTAGAAACTTTACCCACGAGTCTTTAGTTAAATATGTCACCTCGTGCAACATTACATTAGATTACAGTTAAAAGAAAGAACACTCCGTCTCATTATCGGCGTGCCAAGTTTCTTATGGGTTTTTATGCTGAGATCATAAAGCATCACAGGGCAATCAAGTGGAAAGCCCAAGACAAATAAGGCAATTAGCATGCCGGCGATTTATGAAGACTCGACAAACATAGAAAATTTCACTTGTTAAGAACACAATAGTTATAATACGGTAGCCAGAAGATAAATGTACTTTAGTACCACGAGAACCTTGACACTGAGCAGAAGTCGACGACAACGAAAAAAAAACTTTTCCATTCCAGAAAAAAAAGGATAAACAGAAAGCAGTAAAATGAGAGCTGATGTTGCAAATGTAGTGCAAGTTGTGGCAGTGGTAAGAGAAGAGATTGAAATATGAAACAAGCTAAAGCTAAAGATCTTATATAATACTTAAAGCTGATCTTAGCCTGCCTGGTAGGGCAGACCCTCGCCGACTGCAATGTGTGCCAGACAAACAGGGCAGCTTGCATCAACTCGACATCGTACTACATGTGCTTTGGAGGTATGTGAGATTAGTCACTTTATATAGATATATAATAATATCTGTCTGATTTGCCAGATAACACACCCTACAGGGACTACGTGTACCACTGCCTGGACGGCTTTCAGTGCAGCGATCTGGACGCAATCTGTGTGCAGAAGAGTGCACAGCGTCCGCCCAGCTGTGGCGACACCAGCAAGTGCGGCATGTGTAGCGCACAAAGGAACTACCTCTTCGCCTGCCAGAGCAGAGGGTACTTCCAGATGTGCTATGGTGCCTCACTACCCACTGGTGCCTTAGGCAAGTGCCCGAAGGGCATGGTATGCGATGCCAGCAGTGACACAGTTTGTGTGAGCGAAAAGGCTGGACAAACTGTCACATGTGATATAGACGACGATCTTGTGAGCACCTCCAGCAGTACTAGCACCACTTCCAGCACCTCCAGCACTTCCAGCACTACTAGCACCTCCAGCACTACAGAGATCCCAACAACCACAGAATATTCTTCGAAGACGGCCACTGAGATCTGCAAGGAAAAAGCCAAGTCGGGACTGTATGAAACCTCCCCCAGGGATGCCTACTGCAAACGGTATTGCTGAGAGTGTATGTTATATTATTTAGAACTTTATTGATATGACATTCTTTACAGTTACATCGATTGCTACTACAAGAATGGCACTGTCGTAGTTTCTGAATACAACTGCCCCAGAAGCTCCTACTTCGAGGCGGACACCCAAAGCTGCATTTACACTAAGCCGAGCAACTGTACTTAGCAAATATAGAAACTAACCAGCAACTCCTTCTTTCTCTATCTCTCTCCTTTTTTGAGCGTATACGAATATTATAAATTTGCGCAAGAAAGAGATATCTCTGACTTCACAAAGTTTATTTATGCTTAACCAAAGCTAAGTTCATCTGTCTGTCTCTGACTCCACAAAGTCTATTTATTCTTGATCTGAGCCAAGTTCGTCTGTCTGTCCGTATGAACATCTATATCTTAGAGACTGTTAGAGTTGGGACTTTCAAATTTGGTGGAGAGTTTCTTAATACTGCGCGCAGCATTTTTATATAACTAGCTCAGTTCCTGCCGCTCTCTTCGGTACTATCGAGTTCGGTACTATTCATTTAAGAGAGCGGCAGGAACTAAGCTGCGAGCAGTATTAAAAAACTCTCCGCCAAATTTGAAAGTCCTAACTCTTGAAATCTTTTAAGGCTAGTAGATTTATTTTTGGTGTGTATATATTATGTGTATATATCATTATTACATCGTATCTGTCTAGCAACTGTCCGGCTGCGTGCTCTGACAGAGTCTGGTGTTGCTGTTGAAGTACAAACTGCCCGGGCAGGTGTACTTTGCTCCACGCCAGCTGCCATTGAGCTGGAAGCAATCAATGTACTGCCTGCAACTGGTGTTGGGCACCAGAAACGTATCCTGCGTCTGCCTCTTGGCACACCAGGCCGTGGGGTTGTTGGTTGTGGGAGCTGCTGTTGTGGTTGTAGTCGTGTATGTTGGTGTGTAGCAAGTCGAGGGCAGATCCGTGACACAGGTGCGTGTGCTGCGACTGAAGTAGGTGCTGCCGGGACATGTGTACTTCTTGCCCAGCCAGCTGCCATTGAGCAGGAAGCAGTAGATATACTGGCGACATGTGGTGTCCGTGTAATCCCCCACAGCAAATTTACCCTGCGACTGCACCGCAGCACAGTAGGTGGCTGCATTGCTGGTCGAGGGCGTGGCTGCTATGGTGCTCGTGGCGGTACTCGTTGTTGTTGTTGTTGTAGTGCTTGTTGTGTCATCAGCATAGGAGCAACTGGGCACGGCACTGCTGCTGGGCAGGCAGATGTACTCGGAGTTTACATTGCACACGTAGCCAGAGGGGCAGCTGTGGGAGTCTGCCTGCGGGGTCGTTGTGCCCTCACAGAGGGCGAAGGTACTGGTGCCGGTGCAGGCGAAGGTGTTGTTGGCATCGCACTTGTTGCACTGCTCACAGGTGGCCACAGTCGTGCTGGACTCCGGCTCACACAGCACCCCAGCCGTGCCACTCACACACACATAGCCGGCGGGGCAGTCGTAGGGCACGTAGGTGGGCAGATTGCTGCTGGCATCGCAGGCCTGCGTCTGGTTAACCGAGTAGCAGGCCATGTCGTTCACCGTGTTGCACACGTTGCACTCTGCTGCCGCACTGCCGGCCACGAGGCCAGCGAGTAGCAGAAGCCGCAGCTGCCCCAGAATTTGATTCATCTTCTTGTTTTCACACATATTTTTCCACACTGCTTTGGATTTTTCCTGTTGACTGTTGTCTGTCTGCGGCGCAGGCCAAGTTTAAATACCGTTTTTTTTTGGCCACAATCTGCGAGGCGACCTTGCCGGCTTAGCCCACAATTTAGATAAGTTCCACGGGGCATACTTTGCGGCAGAGGCGTCGAGGTGAATTGTCTTATCAGCCCATAAAGAAAGTGTCCCTCAAAACCAAACTAACCCCAACCAGAGAGAGAGAAACCAAACAAAAACTGCTTGCACTCTCCAAGTGTTTCTCTCTCTCTCCCATTATCTCTGTCTATCTCTTTCCATTCATTTTTACATGTAATAGTATTCCAGCCAGATTAGGCGTCGATTCGCTTCCAATACGGTATAAAAGCGCGCTGCACTTTGCCGATAATGCACTCAGCTTGCATTAGCCCGCAATGCTGCGTTTCACGTTAGTTCTGCTCGGTCTCGCGCTATGCATAATTCAAACTGATGCTTGTGGACAGTGTAATGCGGCAAGGACCCATGCCTGCACTGGACCACAAACCTTCGCTTTGTGCCTGGGCACAGATCAGCCATCGAGCATGAGCGGTACTTGTACTGGCGGCTATGTCTGCAACACGGATCTACCAACGATCTGCGGCAAAAGCAATGAAACCATCGTGACTTGTCCAAAGCCATTACCAGATCCAACTCAGGAGCCAACGGCTAAACCAACACTCGAACCATCTCCAGAACCATCTCCCGAACCAACTCCCGAACCAACTGCAGAGCCTATTGAAGAACCAACTCAGGAGCCAACGGCTGAACCAACTTCTGAGCCAACTCAGGAGCCAACGCAGGAACCAACTCCTGAACCAACTTTAGAGCCTAGTAAAGAACCAACGGCAGAACCTACTGAGGAGCCAACTCCCGAACCAACTGAAGAGCCAACTGAAGAACCAACTCAGGAGCCAACTGCCGAACCAACTGCCGAACCAACTGCAGAGCCTACTGAAGAACCTACTGAAGAGCCAACGGCTGAACCAACTCCCGAATCAACTCCAGAGCCCACTGAAGAGCCAACTGAAAAACCAACAGCTGAACCAACTGCAGAGCCTACTGAGGAGCCAACTCAGGAGCCAACAGCTGAACCAACTTCAGAGCCAACTGAAGAGCCAACTCAGGAGCCAACGCAGGAACCAACTCCTGAACCAACTTTAGAGCCTAGTGAAGAACCTACTGAAGAGCCAACAGCTGAACCAACTCCAGAGCCTACTGAGGAGCCAACTCCCGAACCAACTCCAGAGCCTACTGAAGAACCTACTGAAGAGCCAACGGCTGAACCAACTGCAGAGCCTACTGAGGAGCCAACTCCTGAACCAACTCCCGAACCAACTCCAGAGCCTACTGAAGAACCTACTGAGGAGCCAACTCCCGAACCAACTGCAGAGCCTACTGAAGAACCTACTGAAGAGCCAACGGCTGAACCAACTGCAGAGCCTACTGAGGAGCCAACTCCTGAACCAACTCCCGAACCAACTCCAGAGCCTACTGAAGAGCCAACTCAGGAGCCAACTCCCGAACCAACTGCGGAGCCTACTGAAGAGCCAACTCAGGAGCCAACGGCTGAACCAACTCCAGAGCCCACTGAAGAGCCAACTGAAAAACCAACAGCTGAACCAACTGCAGAGCCTACTGAGGAGCCAACTCAGGAGCCAACTTCCGAACCAACTCCCGAACCAACTGCCGAGCCTACTGAAGAGCCAACAGCTGAACCAACTGCAGAGCCTACTGAGGAGCCAACTCCTGAACCAACTCCCGAACCAACTCCAGAACCTACTGAAGAGCCAACTCAGGAGCCAACGGCTGAACCAACTCCCGAACCAACTCCAGAGCCTACTGAAGAGCCAACTCAGGAGCCAACTCCTGAACCAACTGCAGAGCCTACTGAGGAGCCAACTCCCGAACCAACTCCAGAGCCTACTGAAGAACCTACTGAGGAGCCAACTGCCGAACCAACTGCAGAGCCTACTGAGGAGCCAACTCCTGAACCAACTCCCGAACCAACTCCAGAACCTACTGAAGAACCAACTCAGGAGCCAACGGCTGAACCAACTCCAGAGCCCACTGAAGAGCCAACTGAAAAACCAACAGCTGAACCAACTGCAGAGCCTACTGAGGAGCCAACTCCGGAGCCAACAGCTGAACCAACTCCAGAGCCTACTCAGGAGCCAACTCCCGAACCAACTCCAGAGCCTACGGAAGAGCCAACTCAGGAGCCAACGGCTGAACCAACTGCCGAACCAACTCCAGAGCCTACGGAAGAGCCAACTCAGGAGCCAACTGCCGAACCAACTGCAGAGCCTACTGAGGAGCCAACTCCTGAACCAACTCCCGAACCAACTGCAGGGCCTACTGAAGAACCTACTGAAGAGCCAACGGCTGAACCAACTGCAGAGCCTTCTGAGGAGCCAACTCCCGAACCAACTCCCGAACCAACTCCAGAGCCTACTGAAGAGCCAACTCAGGAGCCAACTCCCGAACCAACTGCAGAACCTACTGAAGAGCCAACTCAGGAGCCAACGGCTGAACCAACTCCAGAGCCCACTGAAGAGCCAACTGAAAAACCAACAGCTGAACCAACTGCAGAGCCTACTGAGGAGCCAACTCAGGAGCCAACTTCCGAACCAATTCCCGAACCAACTCCCGAGCCTACTGAAGAGCCAACAGCTGAACCAACTGCAGAGCCTACTGAGGAGCCAACTCCTGAACCAACTCCCGAACCAACTCCAGAACCTACTGAAGAGCCAACTCAGGAGCCAACGGCTGAACCAACTCCCGAACCAACTCCAGAGCCTACTGAAGAGCCAACAGCTGAACCAACTGCAGAGCCTACTGAAGAACCTACTGAGGAGCCAACTGCCGAACCAACTGCAGAGCCTACTGAGGAGCCAACTCCCGAACCAACTCCAGAGCCTACTGAAGAACCTACTGAGGAGCCAACTGCCGAACCAACTCCAGAGCCTACTGAGGAGCCAACTCCTGAACCAACTCCCGAACCAACTCCAGAACCTACTGAAGAGCCAACTCAGGAGCCAACTCCTGAACCAACTGCAGAGCCTACTGAGGAGCCAACTCCCGAACCAACTCCAGAGCCTACTGAAGAACCTACTGAGGAGCCAACTGCCGAACCAACTGCAGAGCCTACTGAGGAGCCAACTCCTGAACCAACTCCCGAACCAACTCCAGAACCTACTGAAGAGCCAACTCAGGAGCCAACGGCTGAACCAACTCCAGAGCCCACTGAAGAGCCAACTGAAAAACCAACAGCTGAACCAACTGCAGAGCCTACTGAGGAGCCAACTCAGGAGCCAACTTCCGAACCAACTCCCGAACCAACTGCCGAGCCTACTGAAAAGCCAACAGCTGAACCAACTGCAGAGCCTACTGAGGAGCCAACTCCTGAACCAACTCCCGAACCAACTCCAGAACCTACTGAAGAGCCAACTCAGGAGCCAACGGCTGAACCAACTCCCGAACCAACTCCAGAGCCTACTGAAGAGCCAACTCAGGAGCCAACTCCTGAACCAACTGCAGAGCCTACTGAGGAGCCAACTCCTAAACCAACTGCAGAGCCTACTGAAGAACCTACTGAAGAGCCAACTCCTGAACCAACTGCAGAGCCTACTGAGGAACCAACTCCCGAACCAACTCCAGAGCCTACTGAAGAACCTACTGAGGAGCCAACTGCCGAACCAACTGCAGAGCCTACTGAGGAGCCAACTCCTGAACCAACTCCCGAACCAACTCCAGAGCCTACTGAAGAGCCAACTCAGGAGCCAACGGTTGAACCAACTCCAGAGCCCACTGAAGAGCCAACTGAAAAACCAACAGCTGAACCAACTGCAGAGCCTACTGAGGAGCCAACTCAGGAGCCAACAGCTGAACCAACTCCAGAGCCAACTCAGGAGCCAACTCCAGAGCCAACAGAACCGGCAACGACTCCTGCATCTCCCACAGATATTTGCAGCACATCCCCCGTTGGCAGTCAGAATTACGCAATTCCCAATGACACAGTGTGCACCAGGTAAGTTAAGACCCAAACAATCCCACTCTCCTTATCTGTTAAATGATATTTACTCTGTCTTTCAGCTATATCTACTGCAGACACCTGTTGATATTGTGGTCAGGCACCATTAAGAACTGTCCCTGGTATAATCCCTATTTCAATGGATCCACATTGAAGTGTGGTCGCATCAAGCCGTCTCTGCCAGGCTGTCTTTAACTTACGATATTCATTAAAATAAAGAACGTTTTTACTGTTATTTTGCAACAGATTCGATAACTTGTTTTTCTCGAAATATCGTAAATCAGTTTGATATTCCCCCAATTAGTCTCTGGCTGTCATACAAAGTTGTTGCTTGAGATAAGACAACTTAAGATGAACGATAAAATATAAAATATTCCAAGGATAAGTTATCTTTTTTCGAGATAATAATGCATTATCGCATCCAATTTATATGTAAAGTAACGTCAAACAGTTTATAAAACTTGTGTTTAACTTGGAATGCATTCTTTATGATCCAGAAAACAGCTGATTATTGGATTTTATTACATCAATTTACGATAACTCTCTGTTTACAGTCATTTTCTATTCACATGAACTGCATGTAATGCGTAATATTTGCACAATTTAAGTAATAATAGTAAAATGTCTTTATATCTTTACAGAGAGTGCACGACAACAATAAAATTACGTAGATAGCAGATAACGTGTTCAATTGGTGAATTTATCGCACTGGCAGTGCTGCCGTTTTTGCCTATTTCCAGGCAAATCTAGCTGTTTTTGATAGTTAATTAGGGTAGAGCTTCAGAAATGGAGAAAATTCGAACTTAAAGAAAATAAACGTTGATTTTTTTTTACTTTTTTCATTTCTACTCTTTCATTATTTCACTGATTTTTGCCAAGGTTTTCTTTATTTTACACCCTAATAAGCCTAAAAATACGTATTTCGATTCATGCGTATAAAATTTTCATTAACTCTGTCAAAATATTTAAATATTCTTTATTAATTAATTCATTTATTAATATTTTGTCTATTTTTTGGTTATTTTGTGGCTATTTTTTGGATATTTGCTGGCTATTATTTGGCTTTCTCGCCAACTCTGACCACAGGTTCATTTTAAACAGAAGTATGCAACAAAAAAGTCAATTAAATTGTTCGCCTGTTACAAATTTCAGCTGGCAGCAGCTTTAAATTGCCACTTGCATCAGTTGCTGCTGCACATAATAAATTTAAAATTTGCGTTGCCCAAAGCTCAATTGTTTATATGAACTTTTTGTTTATTATTCATAACATAATAAAATTAAATATGAAATAGCTAACAAATGTGCTGGCATAGTTTGCATTGCTTTACGCCTGGCAACACCACGAGCAGCCCGGCTGATTTTAACAGAATAAATAACAGAATTTTTTAATTTTAACATTTCACTGTAAACTAGAGCGCAAAAGTATGCAATACTTTTGCATTGCTTTACGCCCAGCAACAAGAGCAGCTCAAACTGTGTGCTGCTGACTTTGCTTTCCATTTTGATGCAATAACGTTGTTTATGGCTTGTTTATCGCGCTGCCCTCTAAAAATGTAACTGAGTAAACTGAGATTTGCCATCATCATTTGTTTATCTTGTTGGCTGCTTAAATTGCACCGCAACCTATTAAAAAGCCGAGTGCAGTCACATTTCGTACTGCAGTTCCATTGCTGAGATGTTGCGCATCGTTCTACTTTCTCTGGCCATTGGAGTCCTGCAGATTCGAGCCGATTGCAATGTCTGCTCGGGCATAACCAACGCAGCCTGCGTATCGAGTACACAGTTTCAATTCTGTGTGGACAATAAACCCAACGGAACCCTCAACAGTTGTCCTAGTGGAAATGTCTGCACAGGGGAGCCACAGATCTGCCAGACGAATGCAACGTTGGTTTCCTGCGACAGCTGCGGAAAGTGCAATGCAGCCGGAGTCTTTGCATGTCTAGGAGTTCGTACTTTTGCCCTGTGCCTCGGCACAGCGATCCCGTCGGCGCTCACTGGCAGCTGTGCTCCCAATCTCGTCTGCAACATTGACAATCCAAATTTCTGTGGCACTGCGGATGAGGGCTACCAGGCCACCTGCCCGCTGGTCGACGATGAACTCTTGACCACCACAGTCATTCCTCCAGGCAACTATACTGCCAACGAATACTGTAATTTGATACAGCAGGTTGGACGCTTTCCCTATGGCACAACTGCAGGCACCTCCTGCAAGAAGTGAGTAGCAAATAAGGCAAGAGTACTGCCTGGCAACTGTCTTCTAACTTAGTGCTAATGTCTTTGCTTCCCTTGGCCAGGTATGTCTCTTGCAACGTGAGCTCGAACATCTGGTTTGGTGCCATCTACACTTGCCCCGGTGCAACCTATTTCCAGCCCACCACGCGTAACTGCAACACGACGCTACCAAGCACCTGCACTACGGCAGTGCGTAGCCTGAAGCTGTATAATCTACGATTGGTTTAGGGTAGCCAAGGCATTCAGAATTATATATATACTCCTTATAAATATACTATCTATGCTATAATAAAGTTGTTGCTCTGCCTTAAAGCAAGCGTTTTGTGGAGCTTAGACTTCTCTAGGGTTTCCCATTCCTTACAGTACACTAAATTACAACCTACCTACTCTACTCAATGGTTGCCAGAAGGCTTTACCTTAATAATATATATTTCATATATAATGAGAGCTTATAATTTCTAAGGGAACACTCTGTACACCCTGTTATCTGCAACTGATCTAGGATTGCCACAATATCTTTAACTGTGTTAATATCTGTATATCTCTATAATAAAGTTATACCTTTAACTTGGAGCTTAAATTTTCCAGCCCTCGCACTACTATACAAGTAGAGTTCCCTAGTTGCTGAAATTATGGTAAACTCTTCAACATCTTCTCTAGGGTTGCATAGTAGCTGCAAAGGATTGTGTACTATACTCTATAATAAAGTTATACCTTTAACATGGAGCTTAAAGTTTCCAGCCCTCGCTCAACTATAGAGTTTCCTAGTTGCTGAAATTATGATAAACTCGTCAACATATTCTCTAGGGTTGCCTAGTGGCTGTGCAGCATTGTGTACTATACATTCCACTCTATTAAATAATAAATAAGGCTTGTCTTTGGTGTTCAAGGTGCTCCAAGTATGCTAAAATATACCAAATTTGCTCCAGGGTTGCCAAGTGCCCACACAGCACTCTAAACTATATATCGCACACTATTTAATAAAAATTTTTCTAAGTCATTTAAGTTTTCCGGCCCATTTATTAATAGGCATTATTCATAATGCTCTTGGCCTCAGGTTTTGCCATAATTCACAAGGAAAAATTATCTTTTTTTTTAGTTGATCAGTGAAGGGAAGGGGGAAAAGGAGGTAGAGGGGCAGGGGCGACAACCCACGTTGAGATTATCGCATTGTCATTTATATTTATTTGCCGTGGCAGCGTGGCTATAAATAAACGCATTAGCGCGCGGTGTTGCCAACTCTGTTGCCAACTCTTGTAGGCAAAAATAGGTCTAAAAGTGAATTTGGGGGCAACTTTAAACCGCACACGTGCCCCCTGCATGCCCCAGCACGCATATTATGCATGCAGCTTGAGTTCCCATGGCACTTCCCCGCCCCCCTTTCCACACACATTCAGATGCAGATTGTTATAGGTTTTCGTTTTCGTGTGAAATCGAAACCATTCAAATTGAAAACACTCAATGAAAACTTTTGCGGCTCAGCCTTGGCGTGCATTGCATGCTGACCTGGGCCGGAGCCGGGGCATGGGCATGGCCTGTTAGGGCTCAATTCTGTGGCCACGTAACTGACCCACATCAGGCAATGCCAAAAACTGAGAGTGCAATCTGCCCCCGTCTGCCCCAGTCTCCTCCTTTCTACCTCCCCTGCTGCCTGTGGCTGGCAGCAATTTTTATGGCATGTGGCAAAAAACTTTTGGCCGAGAGCGCGTTTTATAATTGTACGCGAGAGCACACTGTGCACAGTGTGCAGTAGAAAAGTTCGTGCTGTTCTCTGTGGCTGTGTTGGAAGTTTCAAGGTGCCACCAGGCAGCACAACGCGGCGTATGCGTCATAAATGCCACAACAGACGACGCGGCGCATTGTAAAGGCATAAAAAGAAGTCGTAAGTGAGGCAGCTCTCTTGTGCCTCTCTCTTTTTATATAACTCTCTCTTTCTCTCTTTTCTACTCTCTTTCTCTCTCTGTCTCTCTCTGTTACTTCTCTCACTCTCAATTCAATTACAAAACTGACTTCACGCACAGCTCACTGCTAGTTCTGCATGCCACACTCGAGCTTAAAGTTTGGCCCAACTTTGTGTGCCCCGTCTGCTGTCTCCCTCCCTACTACCTACTGCCTACCCCCTCTCTCTCTGTCATCTCTCTGTGGCTGCTGCAAGCTTGAGTACTAGCTATAATGACTGCACTCAGCGCGCTGATGAATTCATTAATTATTTTTTCTAATATACAGCAGAGTCAAAGACAAAGCCAGCCTGGCCAAGTAGATACCACTTACTTAGTGCTGTGGGCATGCTGGACTAATTGGATTATGTCCTTAACTTGCAGCAGAAGCTGTGAATTACATATGAGAAATCTTTAGCTTTATGTCACTTTAAGGCATAGCAAATGAAATATGCACAGCAGGAGTAGGGAGTGAAGGAGTGACGGGAAGAGAGAGGGGGAGACAGAGAGAGATGTACTTAGCGTAGTAGAGCGAGACAACAGCCTTTGAACCGAGTTCATGTGGGCCACAAATTGTGTCTCTGTGTGACAAGCTCAAGCTGCAGTTGGGCGCAGCTCAGAGTGAGGCAGGCAAAGGGGAAGAGATGAAGAGGTGCAGAAGAGGGGAAGGTAGGGGAAGGGGCAGGGCAGAGCTTGGTAGGGGCACTCTTACTCTGCAGCATCTTTAAATAGCTGACAACCCGCTGTGGCAGGCTTATTTAGCCTTCTACTTGCGCTGCGTCTAATTAAAGTTCTATTTTCATTTCGTAGGGCAGCGTGGCGCCTGTGCCCGCTTCCCCCTCCCACACTCTGTCTCCCCTTGCCAGTGAAACCACCCACACTCGCAGTGCGCATACCTCGCACTGTGTGCTGACCACCTGCCGGGTAGCTGCTGCGGCAACTGTCGCTGTCGACTCCAATTAATTTCCAACTCCATAAACAAAGCAACCTGCCCTGCCTGCCTTGCAGCCCGCCTAGTGGATTGTTTATATGCAAAGCAATTGGGTTAATCACTATGAACGGAGCAGGAGAGTTCAGTTCAGTTCAGTTCGGGTCGATTCAGTTCGATTCGATTTTGTTTATCTATCGAGGCTCATTGAAAGCCAATTTCGATGGCTTAATTTATGGCGCACAGCGAAAGTTCTACATAATAATTACGACTGAACAGAAGAGTTAACAGGGTATAATGGCGTATAGTTTATGAGTTTGTATATAGGGTATGTTAGAGTTATGTGAATGCTGCACAAACTGAGCAATCTGGCAGATTGCAAGGTAGAAGTTGTAAAGGAGAAGAAATGCAATCTATTTGTGCATCTATTGTGACTTTAGCTGAGCTATAACTCAATTTTAAGTAATATTTATATAGTATTACAGGGTATAGTTTAGAATTTTGTCCACAGCATATGCTAGCCACGTATGCACACTAACTTAATTGCTTTGTTTTCAATTTTATATGCATAAGAAACATTGAAACTAGTTGAGGCTTAATTTGTAACTAATCAGCTTACTTAATTAAGCTAAAATTCACTTGCAAGACATGTTTACAGGGTATAGTATATAGTGGTAGTAGATCTGGCATGCTTTAGCTGTTTGTATGTTCACTAAACTGAGCTATCTGCCATTTGATTTACTCAGTAATGAGGCAAAACTGTCGGAAATAGGCCTAATTTGAACCTAAGCAACCTTTTACGCTTGGCGCTAACTTGCAGTTTATGTGTACAGGGTATATTATATAAGGTTCCATTAACAATATGGTATAGCAAACGGTAGGCTCGTCAACCTAAGCTATCCGGGCACTTACAGAGTGTAAGAATGTAAATCAATTTAGGTATAATTTAAACATAAACACGTTGGATGCTAATTTGCAGGTTATGTTTGCTGGTTTTACAGGGTATATTATGTAAGATTATATTTAGAATATGATATAGTATGCTGTAAGTTCATTAAGCTAAGCCATGCTGACACTTACGGTATATAAGTCCGAATTCAAACCAATTTAGGTCTAATTTAAACCTAATCAGCCGCAATCTTTTCCCCTTTTCCACGGCCCAATTCGGTAGCTAAGTTGCTCTGCCTCTCCCCACATACCCTGTACTATTTTGCACTGTTTGGCGAACTTAATTACAAACGTGTCAAAAATGCGACAACAATTTGGCGAGTTGGGCAGAGTCGAGCTTGGGTCAAGTGCGCCAGGGGGCAAAGGCAGGTCAGCATAGAGGGAGACAGAGAAAGCGAGGGAAAGAGAGAGTGAGAGAGAGGTATGCAATGAGTCAACAACAACTGAAACTATTATTATGCCACGCGGTGTGTGTGGCATTGTTTTGGCACGCCCACAACACATAGAGTAGGCGACGGGAGAGGTGGGGGGAGGGGGCGTGGCATGTGTCGTCGGCAGGAAGGAAGGCAGGAAGGATAGCTGCATGACGCGCCCTGGTTGGGAAAGCAGGCCGGGAAATGCGCATAATGAAGCGCGCCGTGGCAAGCACGGTATGTGCCACATGCAGCCGTGTGGCACATTCAGCTGTCAGCGCGACGAAGTGACGCAATGACAAACTGATAGGCGAATGTCAATAGTGCAAACTACTCCCTCCCTCCCTCTCTCTCTCTCTCTCTCTCTCTCTGTCTCTCTTTCTCCCTACCACAGTGCGCTCTAATGATTGCGGCTGTTGTTGCACGTACGGTTGCTGCCACACGTTGTTGCCACGCTCGCATAATTATTAATAAATGGAAATAAAATGAAAATAAACAAGGCGCGGAAAAAGCCTTAATTGTGCATCAATTGCGCAATTTGCAAATAAACAAAACGAGCTGCAGTTGCAACAACACAATGTGGCAGCAACTGTGGCAAGTTGCAAGTGCTGCAAGTCGCTTAATCGACTCTCATTGAGAACTCTACTCTCTCTCTCCCTCTCTTTGATTTGCAGTCATATTTGAATTAATCGCGATTTTAAAGTGTTGGCAAATGTTTGCACATTTAATGCATTTTCATGTTTGCCTTCCCTTTCTTTTCATCTCTTTCCCTCTCTTCAGAGATGGTCCTGTGGAAGCTCTTTTCCTCCCACTGTGCAGGCTGGCATAAATTTCAGTTAGAGAAAACCATTGCAAATTATAACGGACAGCAGCACTGGCTGTGCTGCAAGGCTGCTTAGTGTGTAACTCATTAAATATGTGAGGCAGTTTAAAAAGATTTCGACTGTTTAAGGCTTTATATATAAGCTAACTTTGCTTCAAATTGCATGGAGATCGTTAGAGTATCCGATGAGTTATAGCTACTTTACTAAGCCACTAAGGATAAGGGAAACTTCTAGGTACTTCTTGGCTGACAACAGTTTGCAATTCGACAATATATAAGAGCTTTGCTTTGAACTTTTTCAAAAATCTTAAACATTGTCAAACAAATTTGCACTATACATGATTCTATATACTATACATGTGTCTATATACTATATATAAATTCTATATATAGTATATATGTCTAGAAAGTAGCTATATTTTAAATTGCAGCCGGGTATTCACACAAATTACAGGGTTATCACTTGCCTTGCTATGCTGGCAGCACCTCAACTAGAATAGAACTGATAAGAAATAGTATTCTACATGCATGTCTACACATATATTATACAGATTCTACTACAACTGATAACGGGTGCTATATTATAATATAGTAAACTAATAATAAAAATTAATTGGGATCTTGAGCTAAACACAAAATTAACTATTAGACTTGCTTTGAATTTAGTAGTGTCTATTAGTCAATTTGTTATAAGTGTTCTACAAAAGATTTTGTATGTATTTTATAGTTGAATAAAAGTCATCTTAAATTAAGTGTAACTCAAAAACTATATGAGTTATTTCAAAAAGGGGTTCGTTGCACTTCATTACATTATCTATTTATTCCTTCACTTTCACAAACATTCCCCTATAATTGACTTAGTTATGCGCTGAAAATTAGTCACACTCATGGAAACGAATCATGTTTCTATATATGCACATACAATGTACCATATTTGCCAGCTATACTGTGAATTCACAGCCAGGTACCCACACGAATCATTAGTTCAGAACTGATAACAAAAACTATATTATAATTTAATATAATAGCTACAACTAATAATACAAATTAATTGCGGTTTTGAGCTGTAAACAAATCAAACTCCTAGACTTGTTTTGGATTCAGTAGTGTCCATCACTCAATTTCTTATAAGTGTTCTACAGAAGACTGTCTTCATGTTTTATAGCTGAATACAAATCGTCCTATTTTATGTGTAACTCAAAAACTCTATGAGTACAAAGCTGATAACAAATACTATATTCTAATTTAATATAGTAGCTACAACTAATAATACAAATTAATTGGGATCTTGCGTTGAACACAAATTAAACTCCCAGACTTGTTTTGGATTTAGTAGTGTTCATCACTCAATTTCTTATAATATCCTACAGAAGACTCTCTTCATATTTTATAAGTGCATATAAGTCATCTTATTTTATGAGCCTGAGTTATTTCAGAAAGACACACAACTACATTTACGACATTATACTATCTAATCATACTTCAGCTTTCGTAAAAATTCCCCCCACAATTGTCTGAGCTATGCACTGCAAACTGGTCACACTCTCATAAAAATCTTTCTGCTCTCGTCTGCTTGCAATTTATTGACTTGCTTAGCTTCTACTTTGTTGCAAATGATTAGCGCCGGCAGCAGCAGGTTACCCAGTAACGACTCAATTAAGGCAATTGATATATGTACAATGTATATATATATATATATACACATATATATGCATGCCTTCACTGACCGATCGGGCTGCACAAGCAGCACAAAGTGTCAAAGTCAAAGCTCAACGAGCGCGAAGCATTTGCGGAATGCGGAACATCTTCGGGGTGAAGTGAATAAATCAACACAAAGAGCAGATAGAGGAGAGGAGGGGGAGGGTAGGAGAGGGAGCAGGGGATCATAGCTGATCAACAGTGCTTGCAAATTGTTGATTGACAGGTGTAAATTGTAAGCCAAACATTTTGACACGCGCTTATCGAAATTTGCTTATCAATTAGGTTGAGCGAGAGTGACACAGAGAAAGAGAGAGAGGGAGAGGGAGAGGAGGGGGAAGAGGGAGATAGATACCTAGTGCTGTGTACGTGGGCTGATCCTGCCTTGTCCACATATAAATTCTATTAGCGTGCGAGTTGCAGCCACAGATAAATCATGTGGCAAGCGTCGCCGTCGTCGCCGTCGCCGTCGTCGAGTGGGCCGTGCAACGCGACGACGCAACGCGCCGCAATAATTTTGCAATTTTTATTGCACAACTGTCGCGCTGGCTTAGCCGACTGTGGCTGTCAAGTGTTTGGCTGCCAAGTGGTCGCCTCAAACCCCCTGCTCCTTGCCCCCCCCCTTTCCCCTTCCCTGCCTCTGGCACTTGAGGCACGGCAAATAAAGCCATTAAGTGCAGGCGAGTTTGCTGTGAGAGTGCGCTACTTTCGCTGCTCACAGGCTGCGGGCTGCAGCCACGGCTGGGCAGCCTATCTAGCTGTCTGCCTGCCTATTTGTCTCCCTCTCTCTTTACCTCTACCCCTCTCCCTCTTTTGCCCTATCTGTCTGTCTGTCTCTGTCTCCCGCTGCACTTACTTTCATTAAGCAAACAGCGCGCACGCAGACTGTGCAACTGTTTGCCCAGTGGGTCACTCAGTCAACTGGCCACCCAGTCAACAAGTCATTCACTCACTCACTCACTCACTCACTCATCGAGTCATTCACTCAGTCCTTTGCTTATTCACTCTCTCATTCACTCACTCCAATTGGCAAGTCATGCCGTCGCAAATTGCAGGCGAGCAAACAATGAAAATATTAATGAACATAATATAAAATAATTATAAGTGTAATAATTATTATGCAAACTGCAGTTGATATGCCCCCCTATACTTCCCTCTCTCTATAACTCTGTCTTTCTTCCTCTTCTTCTCCCCCTCTCTCTTTCAAATCGCATTCCAATTACAAATCGTTTAACGACATTTGGTCGCCGCATTCTGTTGGCACCATTTGTTAATAACAAACAAATAAATTAAACAAACCTGTGAAAATAAAACATTGGCGAACCTTAGATGGATATATTGCATATAGAGTGAGATAGAGCATATATAGAGTATAAAGTGTGGGGAGTCTGTGCTAACTGATGTGCTGTGGAACATGAGCGTGTGAGTGTGACAGCAACTGCGTTGCAGCAGATTAATAGTTTGACACTCTGCAGTCACAATACAATCATGTTTAGTCATTATATGCTTTGCATATTTAAGGATCTATACAAGCGTATATTATATTATGGTAAATACTAGTATATTGAAGTATATTATTAATTTAATTATTATAAAAAGTTCGAGTAAAACTGTGAAAATATGTGTAGTCAAATTTGATCAAAGTTGATCGCATTTAAGTCAATTTTGATTAAAGTTGTGCACGTTCAATTATGTTTAATGATGTTGTATGGCTTTTAATCGCGAATATCTACAGAAAAGTTGTATATTATAACACAGCAGTTATAAGTAGCCAAGTAATCTTCATTACATGGACAGTAGTTTGTTCACAGCATCTATATACAATAAGATATCTTTGGAGATCTTTTCAGAGGAATGTTTATGGCTGCCCGAACACTTTTAAACTAGTTTACTCAAATTGTATTACATAAAATCAATTTTAATCAAGATAAGCCATATATAAATAATGATTCATGATACAAATTGTTGAAGAATGTTAATCAAACCGCATTAGGTACAATCACGTTTAATGACATTAAACTGTCTTTAATCACTTTCGATCACACTTAATCGCCTTCAATCATGCTAGAACGTGTTAAAGCTTGTCTTAACACGCATTATCATGAATTTCTTTAATAAAAATATAAATAATTTCAGCAAAGATCATGAATTTGTTATAAACGCCAAGCAAAGTCATAATGTGATAAATCTACTGCTATAGATCATCATTTCAGAGAGTTATACTTAGTATACGAACATGTTTACACACTTTAAAACACGTCTAAAATATTCCAACAAATTCAATCGAGTTAAATCCCGTTTAATCGTATGCAATCTTATAAATACCTGCTCTAACATATTTTCTCACGCATTTTCTGCATGCAAATCACATTTTCCCACAGCATCTGCATCCTTTGCAGTGTATAACACAGTCTGCCATCAGCAGTTACTCTCTTCTCTCTGCCTACCACCATTGAAAAACAATGAAAATTACGTTTAACAATATTTCATTTAGTTTTTCTTTTGCATAACGTGACGCAATTAAAAGCCAGTTGCAGTTGCAAGTTGCAACCCCCAACGTGGCAGTTTGCAATTTGGCCCCGATAAATCAGCAGTAACTGAGCATCCCAGGCTTGAGTGACGTCATGGTTGCAGGCACCAAGAAAGGGGTAACCTTTTGGCGTGGCGCCACTTGCATGTTGCCTTGTCTGGGGCAATACTGTTTGGGGCGACCATTTGTCTGCTGCCACGACTACTGCGACCTTGTGCAGTTCTTGTGTCAACTATTGAACGCGGCGTATACGTAATGAGTAGGCGAGGTGAATGCTGCAGCATGCATGCAGCGTGCTGCTTTGCCACGCATTGTGGCATTGGTTAGCCACTTAGCTGCGCTCCCTCTCTCTCTCTCTCTCGCAGTCTGACCCTTGACCCACACTGCACCCCGCTCTGCCTCTCTTTGCCTTTTTCCCCCTGAGGCAATTTCGTGGTCATTTAGTTGGCGTATGTGAACTGCGGTTGTGTGGCGTGTTTTGAGTGTGTGTGTGTGTGAGTGTTGGGAGTGTGTGTTGTCAGTGTCTGCTGTGATTGTGTGTGTGCGTGTTTGCTGTGATTGTGCGTGTGCTGTGCTTGTGTGCGTGCCTCCTTTGAGCTGCGCTCGCTTTGCCGCCATTGTTTCGGTTAATTAACATTTGTGGTGCGCTCCTCTGCATGTGTTTGTGTGCCTGTGTGTGTGTGTAGCTGGCTTTGACTAAATTAGTCAAGAGCGCAGCAGGATTATGCCCCGCTTGCACCTCCCCCCCCCCCCCCGTTCCATGCCTTCCTGCCTTGTAATATTAAATATGCAGAACCTGAAGAGGAACAAGCCAAGCTGAGCCACTCGAACGAGCCCCATGCGAAGCTATCTGCATTCCATTCTGCTGCAAACTGGTTTTCGCGCAGAGCAGGCTCACTGAAGCCCCTTCCCCTCCCCTTTCCCCCTCTCCAGCTGCTGCTGCAGGCGCGATGATTCATGCCGCGCGCAGCTCCAGACCAAGCAGCGTCGCATTTGGCTGCCTTTTTTTTCGGTCTTCGCGTCTTCGTTTGCTGCTCTCTCTCTTTATCTCTCTCTCTTTCCCTCTTCCCCTCTCTCTCTCTCTCCCCCCCCTCTCTCACGTTGTGCCTGTGCCTCCCCATTCAACAGCATTTTGCGCATTTTTTGCTGCTGTTTCCCACGCCTGGGCCAGTTTGAAGTTCTTCTGCACATTTGCGATTCTCTGATGCACATTCCCCGCATGCCACGCGGCGTATGCGTAATCAGTTCAGCCACCAGTCATCAGCCTAACAAGTTTGCACTTCCCCAGCTCCCCTTCCCTTCTCCCTGCCTTGCACACACACACTTGCCACACTCGCAAATGCCAATTTTATGACAAACTGCAAGTTTCTTCGCCGCCAGCTCAACCCAAAGTTGCCTTCGCTTCTGCGGCTTCTTCTTCTACTAAACTCAAATTGTTGTTAAGCCCGCAGCTGCTTACCCCCCCTCCCCCTCCCCTCTTCTCTTTCACTGCTCTCTTCTCTGCCTTCTGGCTGGTGGCAACTATTAAACTTGTTTCCGTTGTACTTCTATTTTTTTGTGGAGTAATTTCATAGAATTTATGACCGTCTTTTTCGAAGGGATCACAAAGTTTTCGCTCGCAAACTTCGCTCTTCCCCTAAGTCCTTCTCTCTTCCTCTCTCTCTATCCACCTCACTCTCTCTATCTCTCTCTCTCTCTCCCTTCCTCTCTTTCCCCTTTCTACTCTACTCTCTCCCTTCCTCTCTATTGCATCAACTTTTCGCGTGGCGACTTTTGACAGCTTCGACAGGCGACAGCGCAGCGAAGTTAGACACAGAAGGGAAGAGGAAGGGTGGAAGGCAGGGTAGAACGGGGTGGGATGGGACGGTACCAAGGCAGATTGCGCGGTTTAAAGCGCTGAAAATATGCTAGAAAAGTCGCTTATAAAGCGGGGGGTCATTTGAAAAGTTCTTATAAGATTGATACTTCCATATGAGGAAAACAAAAAGAAGTTTGTGGTGGAAAGAAAGAAAGGTAGACAAACAAAGAGAGAGAGAGAGAGAGAGAGAGAGAGAAAGAGAGAGACAGAATAAGATATAGTAGAAAGAAGTAGAGAGGGACAGATAGGGAGTAGAAGATATAATAGAAACAGAAAAAGAGAGAGATAAAGAGGAAGATATTGTAGAATAAAAACCTCATATGTGGCTAGAAAGGAAGTGGGAAGCAGAGAGCTAGAAGAAGGTAGAGAAATCTAGTGATGCTGAGCAAGAATATATATATTTAATGGGGTTTGCCACGATTCCTTCTGCCTGTTAAATACATTTGCACAAAATGAGTACTACCTTTTTTGATTATTGAAAATGAAAGGCTATAAAAATAGAGAGCACAGCAGCAACAACAAATTCTACAAGAATATATAATATCAATATATTTTTTTGGGAATATTCAAAACTGTGTTAAGGAAGGTAAAGTCCAAATAGATACTGTGATCCTTTCTCATCACATATGGAGGGAAAGAGATAAAGTAGAGAGAGCGAGATAGCAACAAGAAATCAACAGCAATCGCACCATAAAAACTAAATACTTCCAAATCCAGTTGGCATCGCAGTTGAAACTAAAGTCCAATTGGGATTCTCAACTTTCGCGCTGAAAAGCGAGTTGACAACGCTCCCCTCTACCTCTTCCTCCCCCCTCCCCTTTCCTCATCCACTTCCCCTTCCTCCTACCCCCATTCACAGCGATGTGGGGCCTTTTGGCACGACAACTTTCACGCTGAGCTGAGAGACAATGTTATCATAGGCAGCGCATTTGTGTGGCATGTCAGCATGCCCCCAAAAGGGGCAACAACAGCAGACAGACTGAGAGAGAGGGAGAGAGAGAGAGAGAGAGGGAGAGAGGGAGAGAGAGAGAGACAGAGAGTTACTAAGAGAGAAGCAGACAGCGCAACTTCATGTGGCCAAACATTTAGGAACCAAGAGAAAGAAGAAGTAGGGGGAGAAAAAGGAGAAGTAGGAGAAGCAGGAGCAAAAGCAGGAGGAGAGGCAACGAAAATCGAAGCGAATTCCATGCGGCAAGCCAAAGAAGCCGCCCGAGATACAAATACAGGCACAGCTGCAGATACAGATACAGATACAGATGAAGATGAAGATCCCGGCGAGATGCTGTGCGAGAGCGCAGGCATAACTAAGCGTTGCACGAATTCGCAAAATTGGCCACCGCGCAAAAGCAGCAAGGGGCAGAGAGGGGTAGAGAGTGGGTAGCAAGGCACACATATTGAATTTCAGCACTGACCTTTAGCAGGGGGAAGGGGGCAGAGACAGAGGGCAGCAGGCTAAGGCTGAGTTTAGTTATTAAAATGAATGCGAATTGAAAGCGCATGCGCTGCTGCGACTGACTTAATTACAGGTAAGGCAGGGGCAGAGGGGGGAGGCAGAGGGGCAGAAGGGGAGGCAAGAAGGGGAGTATAGCAGAGGAGGCAAGAAGGGGAGGCTACAAGAAGAGAAGGCTAGAAGGGGAGAAGGTTAGAAGAGAAGGCTAGATGAGGAGGCAAAAAGAAGAGGCAGGAGGAGAAGACTAGAAGGGAAGGAGGCAAGAAGAGAAGGGTAAAAGGATAGGAGGCTAGAAGAGAACGCAAGCAGAGTAGGCAGGGCAAGGCAAGGCAAGGCCTGACTCGGCCACATGGCTTGGCCATGTAAAGCAGCTTCTTCTGCTGTCCGCCCTGTCGTTTTATTTATAGAAAATAATGAATTGAACAGGTGAGATCGGGCAAATGATAAGCATAGAAATTCCAGCATGCAACGCGGCAGTGCCAACTTGGAGTGCAACTTGCAACTGGCTGCAGTTGCCAATGCCACAGAATGAGCCCAGATCAGCTTGGCTTGGCTTGAGCAAAAAGCAATCCAATTTACTGATTTATTTCTTATTTTACTTTGACTATGAGCAGCGGAAGAGGGGGAGCAGAGGGGGGAGGAGAAGAGGAACAGCAGCGAACGGAGGCAGAGTCACGGCACACACAGCTTCAGGAGCAGCTTCAGCTTCAGCTTCAGTCTCTCGACTTGGGCCTCTGCCTGTGCCTCATCTCCTTGCCGGCGAATGTAGTTAGTGGGCTTTGCTTTGATCTTGATTCTTGATGCTGCGCTACGCTCTGCCTGACAATGCTGACGAGGCAGAGCAGAGAGAGCGGAGACCGAGTGGAGCAGCCGATACAAAAGGTATGTCAAAAACGAAGAAAACGAGAGAGAAAAAACAATGCAAGCAAAGCAAACAAAAACAACTGAAATGGAAAGCTGAGGAAGGATAGAGTGAACTGGCGAATACGCTGCCTATTCTACAGGTGTATATAGTGTATAGTGTATATAATATATATACACTTGGAATTATGTTATACTCTCTCAAGTCAACGATAGTCTCATAAATATTGCGATCCTCTCTGCTTTATTGGGGCAATCTTGATTGTGTTCAAGAATATATATGCTATATAGGGGAAAAGTTTGCTGAAGATTGTGAATCTACTTGGTTCTATTAGAATTAGAATTGTATTAGAAAATACTAGTTTAGTGAATTATTTAAAAAAAATATATATATACATATATCGTAAATATTTATTTATTTATTTTCATTTATTTGATTTTAATATTACCAGTCACGACCCTTGCGTACCACGTGTCCCTCTGTTAGATTAACTTCCATTAGATAACCCTTCTTAAATGGGTTACGGCTTTGTAGTCATAATTCTGTGGTTGTAAACCAATTCATTATCGAGAGCAAATATACTTTCGATTTTCAGTCGCATGAGTTCTCAACTTGTTACAAATCTTTTATCAACCTCATATCGTATATATAAAAATTAGTATAACTTCATGTTGGGCTGCCATTGCGGTTAAGCAACTTGTAATCCAGTATAATAAAAATAGGTTAAATAGGGAAATAGTTAGTAAAGGACTTCGTCATGCGGGTCCCAGTTATGATTAAAAAATTCAGAAAATAGATTTTTTTATCGTATGAGTCGCACTACTCTTCAAGAATATTTGTATTTACTTTCATTTTCTGTATGTCTTATAATAATTTACTACATACAATATAACTTATGTTATGTCTAACACCATAACTGAGACTATACACTGCAAAACAATATCATACATATATTCACTTCATTATACTTTTTATTTCATATCTTATACTAAAACTTATGCTAAAGCATACACTCTATCTTGTACGATATCAATATTTTATGTATATTATATTATGTCTCGGTGTTATAGTATAGAATATAATATATCCTAAACAATAACTTATATATTGTCTTGTCCTAAATCATACACTGTAAATTGTAGTATTGTATATATAACATTTCATAGCATATACCATATATTTTATTCTGTGCATCATATCGTACATATCTTATGCTATATCTCATACATTATCTTTATCATACATTGGCTTATAATATTTCTTATACCATATTAAATACTATATTTTAAATATTATCTTATACCTTATTCTATATAAGTATTATCTTCAACTGTATCTTCATTTGTACTTCCTCCTCAGCTAAAGGGTATCCCCATAGTCGTCATCTTCCCCCTTCTCCTGCTTCGTTTCGTGGCGCATTTCGTGTAGGCAAAAAGCTGCTGCAGATGCAGATGCCACGACATTATTTTTGCCACTTGGCCTGGGAGCCGCCGCCGTCGCAGTTGCAGTCGCAGCCGAAGCCGGCGGACACGAACTGGCAACCTGGCGCGGGGCAGAGCAAGAGGGGGCACACTGGTAGGAGGCAGGGGGCAGGGGGCAGGGGGCTCTCACTCGGTTCGCATCTTTGTCGCTCATGCTTTATTTAGGGTCTCATGTATAAATATTTTTATTTATTGTGCAACACATTCGCACACGTTGCACAGCCGCATCCTGCAGCACGATGCGAAGCTGCAGCAAGCGGCAGCGCGGCAACAATAATGATGATGATGTGTAAACTCGCGGTTGGACGCTTAATTTCTACCTTGGCCCAGGCCCAGTCGCAGTCGCAGTCGCAGGCACAGCCCCAAACCGAGGCACGGAACTGCGCCACAGCGAACTGCAACTGGGCCGGTTGTGGCTGTTGCCGATTGTGTATGGTGTGTGCCTGCCTCTTGCTCTTGTTGCAAGTTGCCAGTTGCAGCTCGCGCTGTTGCCAGGCGCTGGCCAAATGCGCTTAGTCATGCCATCGATTCAATCCCAACTGCAATCAAAACTGCTGCAGCTTCTCAATAAAATAAGCGAATTTATTTCGGGGGCTGAGATTTCTGCGAGTGTAGATGAAGCTCCCTTGCTCTCTGCATATGCCCCTGACCCTGCTACATATTCCTTTCCCTTTCCTCCTACTGCCACCTGCCCTGCTACCTTCCTCCTCTGCCATCTTCTCTTCTTCAGCTCCTCCCCTTGCCAATTGCACCTTTCATTGCCTCTTCTCTTGCTCTGTTTCTAGCTCTACCTTCTCTTCAGCCCCCTTTATAGCCACTGTTACCTTTTTGCCCTCCCCCGCCTTTGCCTCTGCCCCCTCATTCTGCTCTCTCTCCAGCCTCTGCTCTTCTCTCTATATCCCAAGCCTGCCTCAGTTTAGCTGCCCCCATCTAGTTGCCCTCGCCTTCTTCTCTCACATCTCCCACTACCTTTCCCTGTCTGCCACCCTCTGCCCTCTCTGCCCCTTCCCCTAACCCCCTACTCCTGCTACATTTTGCAACAAAAAAAATCGATTTCATTCATTCGCAATTTTTGCTGAAATCTGTCAATGACACGTTCGTCATGTTGCCAATGCGAATCCCTCAGCGCAGAGACACCTGCGGGGCTGAGCTCTCTCTCTATGTCTAGCAGAGGTTGTGGCAGCGGAAGCGGGGTGAATGGGGGGGCTTGGCTTGTGCACTGGCTGACTGGCTGGCAACAACACACAACACACACTCATCACAGCGATTGACAAGTAGCTGTCAGACAGAAGGCAACGAGGAGACGATGGACCACTTTTGATATGCCCTTGGCCATGTGGCAGCCAGCTAGACGAGGTGGCAGATGGCACGAGGGCACGAGGGCAGGGGGCAGTAGCAGGGGAAAGTGGTAGCATTGCTGTAAGGTGGCAGCACAAGCGACAAGCGACACACAATGCGCCAAATCAAGCGCAAAGATCCAATATCCTGCAATGAAATAGAATTACAATTAGAGATGGGAGTGGAAGAGGGTGAAGAAGAGGGAGTAAGGTGGGGTAGAGAGGAGAGAAGGGAGGAGAAAAGAGAGAGCAAGAGCGGATGTAGGGCAGAGAGCAAGGAGAAGGGAAGAAAGTAGAGAACAGAAGATGGAGAAAAGGTAGCAGGAATATGGAGCAATGCAAGGTACTCAGAAGGGAGTAGGGCAGAGAGCAGGGAGAACAGAGCAAGGAGGAGTAAGCTGGGTTGCAGTCTGAGCAGGATGTTGAGCAGGATTCAGGGAGCAGTGAACAGTGAATGAACCAGGGATCAAGGCTGGAAGAAAAGAGCAGACAGCAGGAAGGAACTTACAGAGAGTAGAGCAGGCAGATAAGCAGAGAATAGGGTGCTGGCAAGGAGGCAGGGAGCAAGGAGCAGTGTGCAGTAGAGGAAGTCTATGATAGAAGGAGTAAAGAAGGAGATAGGAGAATGTAGAAGGTGGGAGGTGGGTGAAAAGAAGGCTAAGAAAAAAGACAGAGAGTAGAGGAAGAAGCCTTGGAATTAACAAAAGAGGACAGAAGAAGTAGGACACGAAGAAGAGAAAAGGAAATAGGCAAGAACTCCCGAAAGACGGCAGAGAAGAAGGTAGAAGGCAGGCTAGGAACCGCAGAGAGTAGAGCAAGGAACAGGGAGAGAGAAGTAGAGCAGACAGCAGAGCATGAAGTAAGGATCAGAGCGAAGTCAGGAGCCAAGTGAAGTCAGAAATATAATATAACAGAGCGAGAAGCTGGCAGTGATTGGAGCAGGATACATTTAAGGGAGCTTCGCTGGGTTTATGCTCCTCAGTCTCCTCCACTTACCCCCAAATTTCTCACAGTGTACTACGTAGTCAACTCACCATCAGCATCGGCATCGGCATCGGCATCGGCACATTGATTGTTGCCATGATGAAGTGCTATCGATGTCTGTTGCGTTTGACTGATTTTCAGTTTCGCTGGAAAAACGAGACGCCCTCAAAGTGCGACCGAGCCCAAGAGGAATTCAAGGCTCCCCCTCTCGCTGCCTGCTACACCTCCTCCCCTCCTCCGCCCCATGCTCCTGCTGCTGCTTGGACAACTGCAAGTGCCGCCCAGGTCTTTAAAAATGTAAGAGCTGGAACTTGCCACGGCTCGACTTGGCATTCAAATGCAACTTGCGCGCGTCTGTGCATGTCTGTGCAGGTCTCTGCACGTCTCTCTCCCTCTCTCTCTCTCTCTGTGTGTGTGTGTGTGCCGCCCCGATGACTTCACACATTCCTGGGCACACACCGGGCAAACAAGAACTTCCTTGAGACCAAACAATGTCTTCACAGCCAGCAGCATCGCTTGGCAGCGCTGTCGACAGCGCTGCTGGCGTCGCAGTTGACGTCGCAACTCGAACCAGTTTTTCGGTGAATGAAAAATCAACAAAACCAACAAAAATTGTTGCACAGAATCTCACAGAATGCCCACAGTGCAGTGCAGCATGCGGGCCACAGAAGAGAGAGAGAGAGAGAGGGAGAGGGAGAGTGGAAGAAGGAGAGGGGAGCAGAAGGGGGTAAGCAAGTAAAATACTTATAATAAAAAGAAATTAAAATAAAATTCAAAAATGTGCAAAACGAGCGAGAGAAGAAGAACAAGAAATGCTGCATGCCACCGCTGCCACAACTGGAGTCACACACAGGCAGAGGAGGCAGAGAGAGAGAGAGGGAGAGAGAGGGAGAGAGAGAGAGAACCCAAGTCAGGGCCAGGGCCCGCTCAAGAATCTCCATCTCCACTGCGGCGACTGCAGCGCGAGTGCCAGTCAGGCTGGAACCTGTTGGACCAGTCGAGACCAAGTGAGCCACACACACAAGCACACACACCATGTCACACACACACACACACACTGGTACAGGAAAATGCCACCAACGTGTTTGCAACGGAGTCCAGGATAAAAGAGCCAAGCCAAGTTGGTTCCGTTCTGGCTTGGATACCGCTCTGCATCTGTCTCTCTTTCTCTCCTTCTCTCTCTGTCTACTTCCTCTCAGCCTCCTCCTCTGCTCAGGCTCCCTCTCTGCCTTACTATTCTTTTCCCTCTCTGTCTCCCTATGCCTCTCTGTTTCTCTGTCTCTCAGTCTGCCCAGTGGGGCAGTGGCCCGCTGTACCTCTCCCTCTGCCCTTACTGCTTGTTTTACCATGTCTCTCTCTCTCTCCCTCTTTCTCTATCTCCCTCTCTGTCTCTCTCTGCCTCCCTACGTCTCCCTGTTTCTCTCTCCCAGCCTCCCTATATTTCCCTGTTTCCCTCCTAGCCTGATCTACCTCTCTGCCCCATTGCCCACTCTACCTCTGTCATAATTCTGCCCCTCTCCCTCTTCTCTCTCTCTTCACACTCTCCCCGTCTCTCTCTCCTCTTGCATTTCAAGTGTAAAACTCTGTCGCTTGTGGAATGCGCCCAGCACATTGGCCATATTTGCTGCACTAAATCAAGCGTTTAAACGAAATTTGAGTTGCCCCCCAAAAAACAACAACAACAAAAGCACAGAGAGCTCTGCTCTCCTTCCCCCTCTCTCTCTATAACTCCGTCTCTCTCTCTGCCCAAAGAGATCAAAAACTTTTCGCCAGAGCATAATTTATAGATGCCGTTTGCCTAAATTCGTTTAATTTCAACACACACAGGGACACTGTCACAAACACACACGCACACAAGCAGAGGGACACTCTTCATACACACACACATGCAGACTCACTGCACACTCTCTCACAGGCCACGAAAAAAAGGAATGTTATTGAGTTTACGCGTTTACCTGTTGCCTTTGTGTGGGTTCTACCTCTGCCTCGCTCTGCATAGTCCCTCTCTCTCACTCCAACTCTTTCTCCCCCTTCGTCCTTCTCCTCTCGCCCAAAGGCTTCTCTCTTCTCGCGATCGTTGCGTACATTATAATTTATAACTTTATCTAAACGATGTGGTGGTGTTTAATTTTCGACTTCACCTTTTCAATCTTTGCTTGTTTTTGTTGTTGTTCTTTTGTTTTCAGTTTCCTTCTTTCTTCCTCTTCTTCTTCTTTTCGCGTTTTTGTGCTCCACATTATATGTGTTATTCGTGAATCATTTATGTTTCCGCTTCGCATGACTCATGGCCAAAGAATAACTCCTTTTTCTTTCTTTCCTTTTCTTTTTTTCTTGTTCTTTGCCGTTTTTGCTGTTTATCGCACGCTAATTTGAATAGAGATCCGAGTTCGGATGAACATATCATCGAACCGAATTGGATGTCGATCTTCGTCGTCAGTCCCTGTGATCCCCGGTCGGGGGTAACAAGGCCAACGAGGGCGTTGCTCAGCTCGGCTCAGCTGGATGTCCGTAACTGACCACCGTGAAGTTTCGGTTTGGTTTGAAGATCTACAGATCTTTAGGTTATCATATCTCCCTCTTTCTCGCTCTCTCACAGTTTTTCTTGTTAATGAAGAAATAGAGTGTGTGATGCCTGAGCAGACATTGCAAAGTGCTGAGTAAGTGCCGCCGGCTCATTCCCCCGCAGAGATGAGTGAAAGTAGAGTTGCAAAAAGTCGTGCATTGTTTGTTTTCTTGAGGGCTTCGCAAAAATAAAAGAGAGTAGGAAAACAAAATTGGAAAAACAAAACCCATTTAAATAGTGTAAAATCGTACACGTGCTGTGCGAAGAATGGGTCGGGTCATTTAAAAGAAATTGCCAATGAATTCTATCGATCGTTTGTTGATCGATCAGATTATCCGGCTTAAGCCCGCTACACTTCATTAATGTCGATACAGTTGAAAGAGAAGGTGCTCTCTCCGAGATAGACAGAGATTCACAGTCGTAGATTATTATAATATAATCGATCGTTAAAATCTATTAATAGGTAAATTAGAATTCAATCATTTGTCATTTAATTCCTACGATTTAAGTGCATGCAAATTAAACGCGGCGCCGATGAAACGATCCCCCGATGGGGGATGAGAGATGCGCATTGTCTTATGAACTGGATGGGTAGCAAATCATAGATCAATTTACGTTCTTTATTTGTATGCAAATCACGTTGTATATAAAATGTGTGGCATACCACTTACTTACGAACACAGATGATCTATTGTCTAGCGAAATGAGCGCTATGAGGCTGGGCAGGAATTTATATTTCGTTTTAATCAAACGCTAGCAGTTGCAAATGTATCAAATTATCATTAAATGCTCGTTATCAATTAAAATGTTGCATTTTCTCTATTGTCTCAGCTTAGATATTATATATAAAATAATGCAATTATGTTTAAAACTATTTTTAATATAAAATTTAACTAATTTCCTTTTTAACTATAATATAAGTTATTCTCTTAATAGTTTTCAATTTATATATAATATTTTAATTCTTATTTTACTGCTGAATTATATTTAATATTAATATTTTCCAATAGTTACCTTGCCCTTTTCAAGTCACTCTTTCAAATTTCCCACATTTCGCATTTCGTTAACAGTTTGCGCACCTTGAACCACAGTGCCAAGTACTGACAGAGAGAGAGCTCTGCAGGCAGTGAGAGGCTAACAGTGCCATTCTCTGTTAACATGATGTTAACGGCGCACGATTTAAACAGCGTACGTTATAAATTCTACTTGGCAAGAACAACAACATCGAATGCAGTACAGGTAAAATAAATCAAAACTTGTTTGTCCCACTGTCGCTGCTACTAATGCTGTTAATTAGCAAATATTTATATTTAATTTTAGTTAAATAATTATTAATTAAGCAAATATTTCACATGAGCCGCTCTCCGATCTCGGCAAGTGTCTGAATGCTGCGCTCTCACTGCCCCGCTCTCTTTCACACAACAGAATGCACAACAGCATGAGAGAGCGCCGCCAGACAACAGAGTGAGAGAGCGCTGCCTCCAAAGACAGACAGTGAGAGAGCGACGACGACGACGACTGGTGAACGAGCGTGGTTGAATAAAGTTACAGTTAGTTGTCTACGAATCGTTGGCGTGTGCAGACGTGTCGTTGCGTGACTTTTCTTCTTCCCACAGTGCGTTTTGACGTAATATCTTGCGTAGTTTGTCGTCGTCGTCGTCGTTGTAGGCACGTCTTGAACTACGTCTCAAATACTCCGCGAGTGCAATCGAAATCTCGGTGTGGTGAATATCAAATTTATTGAGGCCTCGATTGCGCTGCATTATCGCGAACTGTAAACTGTTGCTCGTGCTGATAATACGTCGCAGCAGAAACGCAACAGCAACAACAAAGTCTTAAACTGCAGTGCAGCATCAGAGCAGCAGCCTCAGTTGCGTCACGCAGAATTGCAAGGCGCCAGAAGAAAGCTAGATGAAAAGCATTAAAGAATTTCTACTTCAATTTGTAGTAATATTTTAACAACAACAATCGCGATAAGCAACAACAACAGCAACAAAAGCAATAACAACAACACTAATAACAAGGCCAGACACGCATGTTTTTTGCACACTGTTAACAAAGGTAACAGCAGCAGCAACAACAACAACAACTCTCTCTCACTCTCTCTTTGTCTGTGTTTATATGTATGTGTGTTACGGCCTAACCGGCAAAGTGCAAAAAAAGAAAGAGAAAGAAAAGTTTCGAGTGTGGCTCTCTTTGTAATCGCGCTCTCTCGCTCGCCCGCCCTCTCTCACGCTCATCCCAGTGCTGTGCCCTTTGTTGGTGTATGTGTTGTTGTTTTTTTCGCATGCTGCGTGAGGCTGTGTGAGAGTGTATTAGTGTGTCGAACAGCTGTTTGAGTGCAATATGCAGCAGCAGCAGCAGAAGTAGCAGCAGCACAGTACCAAAGTCTAACAAACACACACGCACGCACCTCACACGCACACAGACGCACACAGGTGAATTTGTGATTGTGTGTGTGTCCATTTCGTACATTTTGCGCATAATTCCAAGCCAAGAAGGAATTTCACACATCATGGCCGGCAACAGCAGCAGAGGCAAAGGCAGCAACAGCAGCAGAGGCAGCAGCAGCATCATCTTTGTAACGCTGCTCTGCTGCAGCGCAGTCGCTTTGACCGCAGCAAAGCATTTGTCCACTGATGGAGGCTTTGGCGACGTGGCGACTGCCAACCACGACAACAACAACCTGAACCTGAACAACCTGAACCATCATCAGAATCTTCACCATCAGCATCAGCATACGCGGCAACATCAGCACAGCGCCGCAACGCATCATCGGCGACGCCTGCAGCGCGACTCACGCGCCAAGGATACAGCGCCGCAGCTGCAGTGCGAGGCAGTCAAGGGTTACTTCGAATCTATCGACATCAGGACAAGCGGATTTTACAATGAAAAAGGTAGGTGGCAAGCACAAGAGAAAGGGAAGGCAAGGGAAAGGGAATAGAGCTAACAGTGCGTAGAGTAGTTGGAAATACCCTACAAATTGTGGTAGTTTATGATTATGTCCTGGCATTGTAAAGTATTGCCTTGATGAGCAACAGTTATCCTTATTAATATGGACAACTTACTTACCCGACTTATATATATATGGAAAGTATAGAAGAAGTAGAATGTAGAAGAAGGTCTATGAGTCTAGGTCTTCTAGAAATGATACTTAACTAAATTAGGACCTTATTGATACTACATCTTAGAAGTTTATAAGTCAAAACACAAATCTGGCTAAAGAGCCAGTAGGATAAAATATGAATATGTATATTATATATCCTCTATCCACACATTACTTATATTAAGCAAAAAAGGATATAAAGACATTTGAACTTTTGACTTTGTATGAAAAACTTTCCTTATCGAAGTGTGTGGATAATACATATATCACAATGTGTTCTTTTGAGTTATAGCTATAAGCTCTTTATCGAAGTGTCTGGTTAATATACCTGTCATAAGGTGTTCTCTTGAGCTACACCTATAAAATTGATAACATTTCTTTTCTTCTATGTTATGTTTATCGTATTGAGAATATAACTATGTCTTCTTCTGTCTGACATATATTTGGTTTTATCTGATATTCGCTTAGATTCTTTATGCGTAAATTGATATCAAATTTTAAGTGGAATATATGACGACACTTTTCTGAAATTTCTCAATAAAAACTATATAATATAGTAATATACTACTAATATACCTAATAATACCCAGTGTATCTTTATGAAGCAAATTGATAATATTCTCAGTGATAAGTTTGTGAGAAATTCATAGATGGTTAATCATTTTAGAGATAAGTTTTTTGCGAAATTTCTGTTATTATCATAAGATTGGTTATCACTTGCGAGATTAGTTTATGAGATATTTGTGGTTTTATCTTGGCAAAACTTTGACTTACTCTAGAATAAGTTTGTATAGCAAGTTTGCTAAGCTTTTAGCTACTCTTGCTTTAGTTTTGGCCGTTTTGCAGCTACCATCGAAGTCAAATCGTGTAAATCACTTGCAGTCAAAGTTTAGCGCCTACTTAACTATCTGAAGATAGCTCAGCTGCCCCTAACTGAACTACCCTGCCTGCCAGAGCTGTACCTCCTCTCTCTATCCAGCTGCACCCCTTCTGCCATGCAACTCTATGCAAATTCATTGAGCTGCTTCCTTGCAACCCAAAAATGCCAACTATATGAGCAGGAGGCATGCAGCATGAGGTATGAGGCAAGTGGCGCGTGGTGTCCGCAATTAGAAGCGTATTGAGCAACGCGATGCGGAAAAGTTGCGCGCCCTGTAAAAGTTTTCCCAAGAGCAGCGGGTAGGAGACTGCAGGTTCATTATACACAAGTATCTGGCGCTATCTGTAGACGTATCTGTATCTGTATCTCACTGTCTCTCAGTCTCTGCTCGGTGTCTGTGGCGGCATCATCATTTATTATTATTCTGGTTTCGGGCATATCAAGTGGCAGGCATCTACATAGATCTACTAACTGTGTGAAGGCTGACGGGCTGAGAGAGGCAAAGGCAGAAAACCGAAACTAAGAAAAACATACAAAATGTATATTTACATCTGAAAGATACTCGAAATTGCTTGGCATATATCTATTTGTTTGTCGGTTTATATTTTTGGTTTTTTTTCGTTTTGTTATTGTTTTCATTTCTTGCATATTTCACACATGAATGTTGCGCGGCGCGTTAAGCCAAACAAAGTGCGATAAGAAGCAGAGTTAAAATTATGAAACTTTATAAAATGAATATCTGTAAATGTAACTGTGTGTATCTGTATCTGTATCTGTGTATCTATTGTATCTGCAGCTAAAGAATGCGCGGGTAATTGAGTGAAAAATAATTATTATTGATTAACCGACCTTGACTTGGTATTTACACGTTTACGCACAATTACAGAGCACAAGGCGAGCAGATACACTCGGCCATTTGTCTAGTCGAGTATCTGTATCTGTATCTCTGTATCGCTGTCTTGTTGTATCTCTGTGCGGCATGATGTTGCAAGTTTGCCGTTGTTACCTGCCTGTCTTTTTTCTCACACACACACACGCACACACACACTCACGCGCAGGTAGTTAACAAATAAACACACAAGTAAAAGAAAAGTATCTGCAAGATACACGCCCGCATGGAACCCAGAACTGTCTCTACTGTGTCTCTACTGTGACTTTTCCCAAAGATTTATCCACATGAGCGCTTACTCAATGGAGCCGCGACTTCAGCAACTTTGCCTCGTCTTCACATTGACTTTGTTAGTTCTAGAATCTTAATTTGAACGCCACACAGATATACAAAGTATGTATGAGTATCTGCAGCAAAGTATCTGCTCTTAATGGTCTTCGTCTTCCTATGTTTACATAGCCCCAGAGTAGTTGCTGCCTCTGTCTCTGCCTCCGCTTTATTTATGCCCCTTCGGAATGTATCTCTGTGTGCGTGTGTTACTTTTACGATTATGTACTGTTTGTGATGCTAATCTCTTGTCTGTGTCATGCATACGATAAACGTTTTGAGGTACCCCCTCCCCTCCCTACCTAGGTTACCTATTTGGTATGTACACCTTGCCACGCACTTGGGCGCACCACATAAAATTCAATTTCGTTTTAATTGCGCGCTCAATGCGACTACTAATTGAGCTATAGTACTACCAAAGACTGTAGACTGTAGAGCGAAGACTGAAGAACATATGTAGTGTGTAGAGTGCGAAGACTGTCTCAGAAGAGACTCTTCTGTGCAAGCTTTTCTAGGCCCATTAACAATAACACGTTACATACTTAGAATATGCCTCAGCAAGCAAACAGGAAGTCGTATCTAATCATATCTCTAGCTCTACCTGCACATGTATCTGTATTTGTACCTCTATATGTATCTGTATCTGTAGCTGTGTATTTGTATCTGCGACTGTTGCTTTTGCCGTGTGCCTTGTAAGGCGACGAACATGTTACTAAATATTTAAGCAACTTGCTGGCAACAAAAATTAGAGCAAACTTTGAACAGAGAGAGAGAGACCTGCACAGACGTGCACAGACGCGTACAGTATCTCTGGCTAGATAAGAGAAAAGTGTGCAAATAGAAAGAGGAGAAAACGTGAGCAACTTTTTTGGGATGAGGGGGTGTAGGAGGAGGGAAACTAGTGCGGTTATGTTTGCCTGCCTCGGCACGAGATAAACAAAAATGTAACCCCAGCCAAGTGAACTTTAAACAGAACTAATTAAACAAGTGCAGCTGATTATGAATTCTAATTGAATAGCTCTATCTCTCTCTCTCTCTAGTATTACGAAACCTGCTGAAATGTATCCGGTTTTAGCTCAACTTGTTCCCATGCTAATTACCTGTTGTCCAATTGGAGAAGCTTGCCAAAAATTTGGCAACTCTAATTAAAGTTTAACTGCGAAACCATCAAATCAAATCAAGGCAATAAATTGTATAAATATGCAGTATATTATAGTAGTATAAATGTGAAGTATACTGTAGTATAAATACGTGTGTACTCTTATTATGGTTTAACTGTCTCTCATAGCGAATCCATCAAAGCAAATCAAAGTAAGGCAATGCATGGTATTAATATGTTGTATATTATTCAGTAATAGTATAAATATGCAGTGTATTAAAATGTAGTGGTATAAATGTGCAGTATAGTTTACTGTAGTATAACTACGTGTCTACTCTCATTAAGGCTTAACCGCTCCTCAAAGCAAATACATCAAAACAAATCAAAGCCAGGCAATACTCGTACATGGTATAAATATGTAGTGTATCACAGTGCATTAGTATAAATATGCAGTATATCATAGTGTAGTAGTATATGTATGCAGTGTAGTACAAATATGTGTCTGTTTGTCTGTATATATGCAAGCATATAGACCTATTGCCTATAGGTTTGTTTTGAGCTTGTTTTGGCATTTGGGACAACGTTTTTATTGCATTCGTTTGTGTCTCGCTTTTTATTTGGCAATGAAAACACTATAAAATATCTGTTATATATATTTTCTGCTCTCCCAAATGTCACACGAGTTTGTGTTGCTGCTGTTTTAATGGACATACCTAAGCTGCCCACTAGTCTATAAAATGCCTGACCTTAAATCCTCCTTACAAAACTCGAACTCAAACTCAAACTTGAACTGGAAGTCGAACTAAATCCATCAATTAAGCTTGGACTTTCCACTCGCACTCCGGCAGAGGGTTATCAATTAGAACAGTCCCACTCCCCGCTTCCCCCCTTTGCCTAACATTTCCAATTGATTGCAAGTTTGAAAGTAATTCGAAATGTTTTCCTGTCTTTCGAACCATTAATGGAACTGGAAATGAGCTCAACTTCTTTTCAACTTGTGACTATAAATAACCACTGTATTGTGTGTGTGTGTGACTAGCTAATGAATCGAAAGATGAATATTTGATACACAGAGAAGTGCTTGATTGATTATAATCAAAGAAGAAAAACCCCAAGGACTGAGCGAAATCTTTGAATTCATTTCGATATTTTATTGTTTTATATTTGCGCTAATTAGTTTCAATTAAAATTAACGACGCCTCTGCGCTTTGGCGATTTCACACGCACTTAAAAGAGAAACAAAGAAACAGAGAAATAGAGAAACAAAAACAAAACCTCAACCGAAACAATCGAAGAGTATGAGGAAATGTTAACTTTGCTGCCTTGTCTCGGCACTTTCTTAATGTTTGCTTTAATTTTGTGCGTGTCTGTTTGTGTTTTTTACACTTTTGACCTCAATTTGACTTGAGAACTGTTGGGTGCTGTGCTGTTCAGTTCTGGGTTCTGTTTAGTTTCTGTTGCTGCCTTGATGATGGTGATGATGATGTCATATGGATGTGGATGTGGATGTGATTGAAGATTGCCAATTGGCGATTGGTTTGGTTTGCTTCACTTCGTTTTGCTTTTGCTTTTGGATATTCAAATTCGTTTGCCTGCGTTGCCCTGCACTCGGCCTGGCACTCATGCCACTCATTCATTCATTCATTCATTCATTCGGACATACATTCATTCGTTCATTCAGCCAGTTAATTCATCAGTTAAATTTTCTTAGAATTCAAAGCGTAACTGACTCGGACATGTTTATGATGTCAGTTCAGTTCAGTTCAGTTCAAGTTCTTCAAATATTCTTTTGCCTTTTTCTTTGGCCTTTTCTTTGGCTCTTGTTGGCCTTTTTGTTGGCTTTTTTTGGGGGGGTTCTTGTGTCGTTTTCATTCATGAACCTGTTTCTGTTTTGTGGCTCAAGTTGTGGCAATTAGCTGTGGCTCAAGGAAGTTGTCAACTTGTTGAGGTTTCCGCTGGCGAATCTGCAGCTAAGCGAGATGATTAACTACAGATCAGACGTGGCGTATGCGCAATTAAATATTAAGCTGCAGATGCAGCTAAAGATACAGGCAAGTGGAGATAGATTTGCAGAGGTAGGTACAGATAGAAGCATGTGCAGATACATTTACAGAGGCAGTTATAGATAGAAGCAAGCAGAGATACATTAACAGAGACATTGGCAGTTCAGAGACAGGCGCAGCTATAAGGGGCAGCTAGAGTTACAACAGGCAGCAATCAGATACAGATACATAACACGGCGAACGTGTGAAATGTGCAAGACTCAGGCAGACAGAGAGAGAGAGAGAGAGACGGAGGGAGGCAGACAGCGACAGCAGCCCAGACGCAGCACGCAGAGCAGCCCGCACTGACAGGTAGTAGATACATTTGTATCTCACGCTTGTACCTGCATCGCTTTGCTTTGTGTAGCTATTTTTAAACACTTTACAAGTAAATTCATCAAACAAACAAAGTGCCAGAATGCAGTCTCCCATTCTGATGTTCTCCGACTTCGAGTTGATACGATTTTCCACTCATTTTGGGCCGATTTGAGTTGGTCAATGCTTATGTAACGCCACACTTGATGATGCAGCAGCAGCAGCAGCAGTAAGAACTGTGTGTGTGTGTCAGTGTGTGTGTGTGTTACCTTCTCATTGTTTGCTCTCATGCCTTTTGTGCCGCGTAATCGTCGTTTTCCAATGAACTCAGGTATGAGTTGAGGGCATGAGATACAAGCGTCGCCGTCGATTCTTTCTTACTACTATCTTGAGAGAGAGAGAGAGAGAGCAAGACTGTTGCTTTCCTTCTCCCTCTCACACTGTCTGCACTGTGGCTTCTTCTGCGTTTTTTCACATATTCTTTATTTTTTTTTTTGATTCATGGCTTGAAATATACTTATGTTCACGGAAAAGAAAAGGTTAATGCCTACTGAAGTGTGCACAGCATCGAAATCAGAATACACACACACACATGCTTAGCACACACTTACACACACACTTGTTTGGCTGTTAAATAGTTGGCATTTCCGCTTGATCTGCTGTTAGTTATGACTTTAGCAGATTACAGCGCGCATTAGCAGCATCAACAGGGGCAGGGAGGAAGAGTAGAGAGAGGTGAGGACGGGAGGGAAGTAGCTGTGCTTGCTTCAACAGTTCAGCAGCGGTGATTAGTGCAGCTTATTAAAGCCTTCTTTCTTTCTCTCCCTAATCTGCCCCTATCGCATATTTCACACCTTGTCGCGCCTTATCAGTTGCTGTTATCAGCGGCAAGTATTTATCTAATTACTTTGCAGCAGCGCGACTACTTAGTGTCTGGCATGGCCTGCACATTGCTCTATCTCTACCTCTATGTGTGTGGATTCTCTCTCTCTCGCACTCTCCCTCTTGACTTTTTCTTATCAGACACTGCGCATTGCACAAGCCACAAGGCGGCGCCCCTCGCATAAATCAATTATTTGCACCTAAAACTCATAAATCAACTCAGGAACAGAGACAAGAATAACTACAACAACAACAACAACAACAACAACTTGAACAAGGCAAAAGGCACAAGGCGAATTGGTCAGCAAAATGGAAAGAAAAGAAAATGAAAAGCGGCAAAGCAAATTGTGCGATTGCTTTATAAACGGGCATGAAAAGCCAGGGCTAATATGGCGTTGGCGGCGTCTTGTTACCGCAAAATGGACAAGCAGCAACAACAACAATAACAACAACAATAAAAACAATAACAAATATTTGAATGATTTCAACAACAACAACAGCAACAATAACAACAACAACAAGCTCAGTAAAAGCAACACAAAACTCCAAACGGATTTCAATTTTTACGCTTCCCGCAGACTGTCTGTGTGTGTTTGCTGTGTGTGTGTGTACTTTGCTGTCCAACATCCATCTCGCATTTAGCTCTCCCTGACTGCCCCGCCTCTCCCCCCACACACACTCTTTCCACCGCCCCCACAAACCTTCAGTCTCCACTTGGAATTCTGCAACTGCGCGTTGACTTGATTCTTTTTTATTATTTGTTTGCCTCTGATTCTGTGGTTTCTATTGTTGTTGTTGTTGTTGTTGCTCTGTTGCTGTTGTAGATTTATACGGTTTATTGACTTTGGTTTCTTTTTCGCACACTAAGCGCAAATCTAAACATTAAATGAAGTAAGTGCAAACAAAAACAACAACAAATCTGCTCAAAATACTTATGTGAGCAAAAGAAATACAAGAAAACATTTGCCATATATCACCGAAAGAAAGAAAAAGAACAGAGACTACGCTTCACTTACTATAGATGGGACTATACAAGGAAGGGAACTACGTATATGAGGGAATTTCTATATTTAACTATGTTTATTCATTGCCAATTCTTTATTTGATTTCTTCTTCTTTATTATTTTTGCGTTTATATGGTAAACTATTATATTCTGCACATACTGTACTATATACTATACTATACTATATATAAATTCATTCCAAAAAGATTCTTAGTCTAATCTTTTATTGGAATTCGGCTTTATCTTATATGGTATACCATAAAGATATGTATGCTGTACTTTCTTAGTCCATAAATAGTTCAATACATTTCTGTTATACTTGAAATATCTTTCGATATATCTTTCTTCTTCACAAGAACTGCCTTAAGAACTGCCTGATCTTTTAGATTAATCTAAATCTATTAGATTTACTGCAGTTCTAAGCAAGCTCTTCAAGACAAACAAACCTTAATCTATCTTTTGCTAAGTACTGCTCTCAATCAGCTATTGTAGAGCAAATTACCTTAGTTCTATATAATCTATAAAATCAGCATAAGTCTACACTTGTTCTCTAAGCAAAACCTCTCCTACATTATCTATAAGCTTCAGTTAGAACTCAGTTTTATCGTATAATATCTTTAGTCTAAGTACAATCCCAGCACAGTTCCAATGACTTGCGCAACTCATTCAACCGTTGCTTCATGGGAATTATTTTGTACCACTGTAAACTGATGTTTATCTTAGTAGATAGAACAGAACTGAACTGAACAGAACTCCTCCTGTGTTCCCATTTCCATGCACACCTTTTTTCCGCCTTGCATAATTTTCTTTTAAACTTCCAACTAATTTCTTCTCTTTCTCCGTTTCTCATTGCAGGTGCGTATTCCCTCTGGTTGCAGTGCGATTTTGTATTCCATTTTCCTGCTTATCGCTGAACACAGAACATAGAACAAATAGCGAACCACGAATACGAATAATTATCTATCTCTGTCTTTCTCTCTCTCTCTCTCTGGGTTCGTGTTGGGTGAGTTAACGCCCCAGCTAGACAGCTTGGCCTCAGTTCCACGAGCGCGCATTATAATATCGCATAATATAATGGGTAAATAATGCCATGTTTGCTCTCGCTTCCCGATGGTGTGTGTGTGAGTGTGTGGGAGCGACCTTTCGAAAAGACCATCAATCATTTAACAACAATTGTGAGGCGCTCCACGCCAACACCACCAACTATGTAAAGTATAAAGAAAAAAATAACAACCTACCCCACGCCAAATAGATAGAGAAGAAAACACAACACAGCATATTAAAAAGGCGCGGGAGAAGTGGATATATTACCAAATATGAATACAAAGCGTGTTGGCAGAATCAGAATGATAATGTTTATAGGCGAAGATAAGATACTCTTGGGCACTCTTTGAAGAACTGACAAGGTACTGACTGGAAAGCTCAACTGAAATGGAAAGTGTGTTAAATAGAAAGAGTTAAGGCATGTTATATGATTCAAGAGTACTTAAAGTTATGGCGAGTTTCTCAAAACTTGAAATATTCACTTGAACTGGGAAGCAGGTAGAGTCAGACTATGAGAACTTGTGCAGTACCTTGACTGAAATGTAGAGTGTGTTAGATATAACACTACTTTGGTATGTAGCGTAAAAAAGGTAGCACCTTTATAATATAATATTGTACAAATTAAAGCTATTATAGAACTACTTGGCATATTTACTGGGATTAGAATGTAGTTAGACTCAGATGAGAGGACCTTTTCTTCTTGAGGACCTTGCTGTATAGAAATGTTTGTCGTATATGGAAAGACCTTCTATTTTCCTATATTAATATTTTCCCTAAAAAAGATATAAAAGGTATTTCATAATGCAATAACTTTTTCAACTATACCAAAACATGACAAGGTCTTGTAGCTACCCTTATTAAAGGGTATTTCCCTTACAAGAAGGGTACATTCATTCATAAAGAGCATCGCAGTCCACCCAACCCACAGTGAAACAGTAGGAAGAATTTTAATATTTTTGTCAAACTTGCTAAAGGGGCTAAGGAGGGGGAGGGACAGCAGGAGGTAGCTCGCCACCATTCACTTTTCATTATTAATATTTTGTGCGTGTGTGTGACGCTGCGTGTATGTGTGTGTGCGTGTTTCTACCCAAATTATGCTAATCCGTTGAAATATGATTATGCCAAATGACAACAGCTTGAAAAATGAAAAGTTCGCGGGGCGTGGCACCCTCCAGCTACCTCCTACTACCGTTTGGCAGGTGTGTCTGCCAGAGGGAAAGGGGGGAGACCTTCTGCATAATTTGATTACCTTTGGCAGCTAATTTCGCTGCGTCTCTGTCTCTCTCTCTCTCTCTCGCTCCCTCTCTCGCTGTCTCTCTCGTCTAATTAAATACGCGAAATTGTTTGGCATATTAAACAATTTTCGCGATGGGGCAACTTTTTCAATTAAAGCGCCAAAACGGGCGAAAAGCAAACAAGGAGCGCGACCTTCAAGGACGACAGTACCACCAAATGGAATTGCAGTCGAAAGAGTAATTAAATTAGCTGAGAAACGAATCACAGCAGCAGAGCGAGAAAGCAGAATTGAAAGAGAAAGAGGGAGAATAGCGAGCAAAGACAGACAGAGGGAGTGAGAGAGGGTACCCCCCAGTGGGAGAGAGAGGGTACCTCGCGGGCAATAATAATTCGCAAAAGTGAAAATAATTTGGCAACGCAAGCACGAAAGGGTTAACCCCAGAAAAGCAACGGGCAGAGGGGAAGGGCAAGGGGTTAGTAAGTACCTAGGGGGATGGCTGGAAGAGAAGGTACCAGCAGCAGTACCGGGACAGCTTCGTCACATCGCGTGTTTGCGCGGCGAGCAAAGTTTGGCGACGCCGTCGAGAAACTTTGAAGGCGCCAACAAAAGCGAAACTAGCCGTAAAAATACACACAAAAAAAACCCGCTGAAATTGCAGCCAACAAATCCAAAAGACGCTAAAAGCTATGCAAATTGTGTGGCTCAAGTGGGGTACAGGGGGGAGGGAGCGTGGCAACACTTCTGCATTGCCTTGACCAAGTGTTGACTTCCGCCATTTTGGCTGCGACAAAATGAATTTTGCACTGCAATTTGTAAATAATGCAAAGAGCAATTGAGGCAGACCAGGTGCAAGGAGGTTGCAACGAAGTGGAGAGACACGACAACGAAGTGGAGAGACGACAACGAAGTGGAGAGACGACTACGAAGTGGAGAGACGACAACGAAGTGGATAAGGGAAGGCAGTCAAGTTGGATCGATAGTAGGCGAGTGTACACTGCCTTAGCACTTTGTTAAATTTCTTGTTTTTCTTTTTTATAAACCTCGAAAACTATCTAAATTTTCATGCCACGCATTCTTTGCACCGCGCTTTGCCAGGCAACGCCTGTGCTTCGCCAGAAATTGCGACTACAGTGTCGCCATAGCCTACTCTGGCTGCGCAGCTATACAGCTACGTCAGATGATCCACCAAGCGATCCACCGAATGATCAATCAATGGCTCGACTACCGCGTGGCTCAAATCCCGAGAAAGACAAAACACTTCTGGGGCAACACAAGTTGGAGACATCTTTGGTGCCAGTGCCAGAGTTGATAACGCAACCTGCTAATAAAATTGGCTTTGATGGAGATAAGCCATCAAGTGACTCGCTGCCAGCGGTGACGAGCGGTGGCGGTGGTGGTGGTGGTGGTGGTAAACCAGGCGGTGGTGGTGGCGGCCAGGGTGGTGCACTAGTTGCGGGCAATCAAGGTGGCGGTGCAGCAGGAGCGCCAGGCAAGGGCAGCGATACCGTGGCAGTAACACTGATGGCTGGCGATGGTATTGGTCCAGAGATATCACTGGCTGTGCTGGAGGTGCTCAAGGCAGTGAATGCTCCGCTGGTCTTTGAACCTGTCGACGTGACGCCAGTGATGAATGAGAATGGACAGCAGTCAATACCGCAGCTCGTCATCGACAGCATGGAGCGCACTAAGCTGGGCCTCAAGGGGCCCCTCATGACCCCCATAGGCAAAGGCTTCCGCTCGCTGAATCTCACTTTGCGTGTACTGTTCAATCTGTATGCGAACGTGCGACCCTGTCGATCGTTGCCGGGCGTTGAGACCGTGTTCGGTGATGTGGATATCATAACCATACGTGAGAATACCGAGGGTGAATACTCTGGCCTGGAGCACACATTGGTCAAGGGTGTCGTGCAGAGCATTAAGCTGATAACCCGTCCAGCGTCGCTGCGTGTTGCCGACTATTGTTTCAAATATGCGATAGCCATGAAGCGCAAACGGATAACGGCCGTGCACAAGCGATCCAGCATGCGTATGTCCGATGGTCTCTTCATCAACTGTGTCCGCGAGATGTATGAGAAGTACAAGGATCAGCTGAAGACGGCAGGTATCAAGTACGATGAGGAAGCCATCAATACAGTTTGTTTACGTATTGTGGACAAGCCCACGCAATACGATGTGCTCGTCATGCCCAATCTATATGGTGACATTATGTCCGATACATGTGCCGGCTTGATCGGTGGTCTTGGCTTGACCCCATCGGGTAATATTGGCACCAATGGTGCCATCTTTGAGGCTGTCCATGGCACTGCACCGGATATTGCTGGCAAGGATTTGGCGAATCCCACAGCGCTACTGCTCTCCACTTGCATGTTGTTGCGCTACGTCAATCTGAGTTCTCATGCCGATAAGATCGAGAATGCTGTGCTGAAGACCATTAGGGATGATAATGTACGCACTGGGGATCTGGGAGGCAAAGCCAAATGCTCGGAGTTTACCAAGGCCCTCATTAAGAACTGCGTTTAATCGAATTTTTATATAATACTCTCTTATCATATCATAAATTGCTTGTTTTGTTATTTCATTACTTGCAATGCAATGCATTATAAAAAGGCATTATCTTTACAATCTAATCTTTACTATATAGTAACCTATAGTACCCTTAGTAGACTTTTGTCTCATAGTATTCTATACTAAGTAAGAGTCCAAAAGGGGAAGTAGATAAACGAAAGCAGCTTCAAGTGCGCTGCTAATCCTGCGCCAGCTTAACTATTATTATTATGGCACACTTCACTATATAGTAAATCGGAACAGAGTGAGTGAGAGGGCAGTTAAGAAAGACTTACTTAGTACCAGGCAGCAGCTTACGCAGCCAGTGAGGCTACTAAACTTGCCAACAGGCAGCCAGCAAGGCAACCTCACTACCAAGCTTCCTACTAAGCCATCTGCCAGTGCAGCTCAGACCAGGCCAGCCAGGGAGTCAGCCAGGCAGCCAGTCAGGGAGTTAGTCAGGCCAGCCAGCCAGTCTAACCAGTGCCAAAGTCAGAGTCAGAGTCAAAGTCAGCGTCAGCCACAGAGTCGCAGGCGTAGTCAGCGTCAGAGTTGGCGAGTCAGTCAGTCGCCTTTGCGGGCACGAAAGCGAGAGCCAAACAGCGCAAGTCATCAACCGACGCAGCGGGGCTTGCCCTCTGCACTGCCAACTCCTCTTCCGTCTCTACTCTTCCCTCCCCTCCTCCTCTCTCGTCCATTCTCTGGCAGGCACTCCCTCGTTGCATTTTTACATGCATGTTTGGACCACTTGAAACTCGCTGTGAGCTGCGTTTAAAAGTGCCGACCAAAACTCTAAACAGACCAAGCTGGCCAGCAGCGATGGAGGGCAGCAGAGCAGTAGGGAGAGGGAGGGAGGCAGGGAGCAAGAGGGGCACTGTGGCTCAGCGGAGCGTGCAGTAAGGAAGAAAATGCCACAGAACCATATAAAAAATTAAAAAAGAACACGAGAAAAAGAACAAAATTTAATTTTGTGTGTAAGCAGGCGAGTGCAGTGCGGTGTGTGTGTGTGTGTGTGCGGTGTGTGTGTCTGCGGTGTGTGTGTGATATTGTGTGTGCATTTCAAAGAATTTCTATAAACAACAACGAAGCCAGAAGCAACAGCAGGGCGAAGAATGAAGAAGCAGTAGAAGCTGAAGTAGACTGAGCAGGCAAAGAGAAGAAAAAGAAGTAGAGAAGGAGTGAGAAAGAGAGAGGGGGGGGGGGGAAGAGAGGTAAAGAAAGAGAGAGAGAGTCAGTAAAGATAAACTTCGTTTTGTGTATGTGAAACAAAAGTCAAAGAATTTTTTCGTATATTTCCTTTTTTTTGTTTGTGTTTTCTACGGACTTGTTGTTGTTGCTGTTGTTGTTGCAACCGGTTTCTGGTTGCTGCAGCAACAGCGCATCAGCCTGCTACAGGCATGGCTCAAAGTGAGCTTCCACAACGTGGCTGACAAGAGTAGAGAGAGGCAACTAAGAGGGGCAAGGTAGTGGGCGAGGGTGCAGCGCAGGGCGGCTGTAGGGAGGCGTGGCTACTGAATCGCCCTAGTTGTCGCTGTTTGTCTGTTTGTCTGTCTTGCCCCCGTCATTCATAAATGCAAACAGCAAGTGCAACTTGCAACTAGCAACGTGCAACATGCCACAACGAGATGCAACTGAAAATGAGGCATATTTCAATTGAACAAACACGCAAGAGCATGTCGAGGCAGCAGAGTGAGTGGGTAAGAGGGGAAGAGCAGGAACACGGGGCGGAGTCAGGCAAAGGGGGCAGTGGCAGGGAGTGGGGCAAGAGGCACGGCCCGCCTAGACAAGCGGCACGGCGCCATAATTGTCATGCCGTGCCGCCCATTTAGAATGCTAATTTGTGAATGCAATTCCAATGAGGCTCCCCCTTACCATGTTTACCCTCTCCTTCCCTTCCCCCACTGCACACTAATTGTTTCGCCAGAACTCTCGTGTTCGCTGGAAAAGCCAAACAAGCGAGAAAAATTCATGTGTAAAACGTGAAAACGCGTAATTCAAATAAAAAATTCAGCATCGCTTCGCTGACGGACAAAGGTCAAGCGTGATCTATTTTAAATATTCATATGTAGAGCACAAAATTCACTGGAATTTCTAGAGAGAGAGAATTCATGCTAAAGCTGGCGGGGATTAACCCTAGTAACCAGCAGCCTTCCTCGGTCTCTCTCCCTCTCTCTCTCTCTGCCCGTTTCAATTAATCCAAGTGCACTCTAAATCATTGCAAATTAACTGCGTGCGTGCGCTGTTCCTGTCTCCCTCTCTGCCTACCTCTCTCTCTTTTTCCCTCTCTCCTTCTCTTCCTCTCCCTCTCTCTGGCACGTTTGGCAAGTGTTTGACAAGCCTTTAAATCGCTTTTAACTGATTTTGCCTCGGCATACTCCATGAGAGCGCGGCAGAGAGAGAGAGAGTCGGGGTAGAGACACTTTCATGGGGTCGCTGCTTGACAAGGGTTGCCACCTCATGCACCCCTTCTCCGCAACTCTCTTCCTCTCCCTCTCTTCTTGCACGCCTCGGCACTTGCACAAAGATTTACGACCGCTGTCAATAGTGCTTTGCATGACAAGCCCCCACAGACCTGCAAAGAACTTCCTCATCTACATGCCCTATCCCCCTCCCCTGCCCCTTCACTGCCCCTCTCCAACCCCATTGAACTCGTCCGGCACACACAAAAAGCATTTTCGAATTTAAATCTATTTGTCACTTGCGCAACTTGTGCTACCTTTAGCCAACTTGCAACTTGTGCCGCAATCAAAACATGCCTCGCCTCGTGGCACGCACAAAGTTTGCCCTAAGCTTGAACCGGACGAAGAAGGAACAGCAACTGATTCACATTCTGATTCAGTTCTGCTATGCCTAAGCGGGAGAAAGAAGGGTAGTCGACTGACAGATACCCTGTACAAGCATTGCACATAATAAGTATGTTATATAAACAGAATATAAGTTAAGTTAGAGTTTAAAATTTAGTTAGCTTAGTAGCTTTGTTGATTTCAATCAAAAACATTGACTTTTTTAAAATTATGAATAAATTTCACGCATTTTTTCAAACTGCAAAATGGTTTGTTTTCGAAATTTTACAATTTTTTAATCTCAAAAAATATTTTCATAAATAATTTTGAAGCTAAATAATAATAATAGTAACAATATGCCAACTGATGCCTGATAATCTGTTGATATTTTGAAAATAAAGAATCTCAAAAAGTTGAAATCAACGGAAGAGAGTTAAAAATATGATTTATTTTTAATATTTTGCATAACTTTATTGAAAAACTGCTCTAGAATAAATATTTAAATTTGTTTCAAACGGTTTTATCGATTAAAAGCGGAAAATGAAGATTTTAAAATTTTTAAAAATTTCATAAATATAAAAAAATGTAAATTTACAATATTTAAATAAAAAATCAATCTGTATTCAACTTAACAGCGTTCTTATCTATCTATTGAGCTGTTACGAGTATGCAAAATTAAATCAGAAGATATTTTAAAGCATAGGTACTTAATAAAGAGAATTACGATCATTAAACTACGAGGTAACAGGAATAAAGTGCAATATGTTGAAAGAAAGTTCAAATTTATCTACTGCACTCCATTTCACTGCTTGATTGCCTTATATACCCTGTTGCCTGCCACCTTTACAGGGTAGGCAGGGTATAAAAACTTAGCCCAAGTGACAGTTACAAATTTGCTGAAATAAAATGGGCAAAATGGAATTGAGAGAGAAGGAAGAAAAAAGCAGCAGGCAGAAAAAAAGCCCTGAAAAACAAAGGAAAAGGGCAAGGGCAGGGACAAGCACAAAAGCAAAGCTGGCTACATGCAAATGAAAGAAAGAGGGATGATGGGAAAGGGAGGAAGGAGGTGTTAGGGGTTTGGGCAAGCCACTTATTAGGCCTGTCCAGCATGAGGCACTCACAAAGTGTGGCAACTCCATTTTAAGCCGTAACATTTGCTTTAGATTTCTGCTTGAAACAACACGCACTTGAAGTACCTCTGAATGCGCATTACAATATCGCACGCAGATCCCCAACATCTCTTACACACCTCCCTCCACCCGTGCACAACCCCCTACCTTCCTCACACTGCCATTCACAGTAAATGTTACAATCGTCGAGGCCATAATGCGACGCCCCATCGAGGAAAAGAAATAGAAAATGATTTGCATTTATTTCTCTAGCGCAGAACGCAGTGGCGTCTCTACTGACTCCCTTACTGCCCTGCTACCCCCCTCTTCTCCTTCCTTCCCCTCTTCAAACTCTATGCCTCTGCAGCTGATAAAAATAATCCCATTTATTGTTTAATGCTTAATAAATAAAGCAATTTTTATTTATTTGCAGCGTTTTGTTTGAGCTTTTATTTCTTTGTTTCTTCTCCAGTTTCTTTGCTTCCTCTTCTGCCTCTGCTTCCCCCCTCTTCGTCCTCCTCTCTTCATTTGTGTTTTATTGATTTTCTGTTTGCTTTTTCTTGTTGTTCTTGTTGGGGGTCTCTCTAAGTAAAATGCCATCAATTGTTGATTGTTTTGATAATGCGTTTTGTTCCATGAGCATTTGATTGTTGTTGTTCTTGTTGTTGTTATTGTTGTTGTTATTCTAGCTGCCAGCCACAATTGTTGTTGTTAATGTTTATTGTTCTTTGTGTGGAGTTGAAGCTGTTGTTCTACTTATTTCTAGCTCTATTTCTGTGTGCTTGTTATAGTTTTATTTATAGTTACTTCATTTGATTGCATTTCCACTTTAAGTTTTGCGTACAGCGCGGCGTATGCGTGATATTTGCATATTGTGCTGTCTCTTTAAATCTCTGCTGTTGTATATTTCTGTGCCAAACCTCTGAAAAAAAATACCGTGATAAACATTTATGAAACGAGCAATAAAAACAAATTGAAAGCTTTAATTAATAAACAAATTAATTGACAAAGTGCGCGGCGAGACTGACAGAAGTGCAGGGCAGAGGCTAATTGGACAGGCAGACAGGGGGGAGGAGAGGGAACGAGGGAAGAGGGAGTAGGAAGAGGAAGAGGAAGAGAAGAAGAAAAGAGAGGAAGGCAGAGTCAGTTGGAGCTAGAGCTGGAGTGGTAAAGGAAGGCAGGCAGGCAGAGAAAGAGAGAAGAAGAAAGAGCTGCATGTGCCTTTAAGTCCTTTTGCCCTTTGCAAGGCTGTCAGGCAAGGTAAAAGGAGTAGGGAGAAAGTAAGAAGGTAGGAAGAGAGGTAGGAAAAGAGACATATATGTAAGTACAGCTGTCCCTTTTCCACACTGCTCTCAATTAACGCCGGAAATGTGGCTGCAGTAAAAAGGAAGAGTTGCTGATAAGGACGCCGAGTCATAAAATGCAGGCAGAGAGAAATGGAGAGAGGGAGAGGGAAAGAGAGAAAGAAAGAGGTAGCGAGGGTGCACAGTGCAATGAATGTTTAAGCATCTCGTGTTGGTTTAATTAATGCAATTAAATGTTCCCAGCGAAGATAATTGAAATTGCCCATAAAAATAATGCGACACATGTGCAACGCGGCATGCACCACTCTGCCACTCGCCCCCCTTCCCACTGTGCAGGATATCGATAAGGTGGCCAGTTAACGGGTAGATCGATGGTGGGGCCTGTGCCTGTTGCCCTGCAGTCGTAGACAATGCTCAAGGCTCAATTAGAGTATCGCGACTGATTGGACTAAAGTGAATTCCAATTGGGACGCAGGGAGGGGGAAATTAATTGAAAAGTGAGCTATATAAATGACTTAAGAGAGCCGCAGTGAGATATTGAAATAAAGCGTGAATTAAGTTGGACAATTTGTCAAGCTTGTAGCGGAGAAATTGCTCCTTTTTCTGCAAGTGTAGAAGAGTAAAGCGTAGAGCAACGAAAGCTGTAAAAAGTGAGCCATATAAATGACTTAAGACTCACTTACGACCCTCTCTATAAGAGATGCTAACAAAGTAGATTTAAAGCTGCCAATTTGCTGTGCAATTTCGCGCAGTGTACACGAACTTGAGGCATGGAGTTGTTGTAGTAAATAAAGTTGTATAAAATGGTGACCAGTCAAAAGCAGCTGCCAAAACCAACAGGAACATGCCACAAGAACAGCCAGAGAGGGCAGCAACAAGGGCAACAACAACAACAAAGGCAACAACAACAAGTGACGCTACAACAACAAGGGAAGCTACAACAACGTGGCTAACAAGCAGGCAAACTTGTAAGCACATTTCTAAGCACTTTCTTGGCCTGAGCAACGTTGTTGCTGTTCTTGTTGCTGTTGCTGTTGTTGTTGTAGGTGTGTGGCAGACACTAATTGCAGCTTGTTGTAGTACCTTGGGCAGCCAGCAACTTCCGGTAATTAAGAATGGAGGCAAAGTGCGCTACGTGACACGCGCGCTGGGGCAGAGCAAGAGGTGAGGCAAGGCAAGGCAAGGCAAGAAGAGGCAAGATGTGGCAAGGCTTGGCTCATTAGAGGTCAACTTTTTGGGCGACAAAGTCACGAAGGACGCAACTTCAGCTGCAGTCACTTGTTGCCACAGCAGTTAGACGGGGCAGAGGGAGGGGAGGCAAAAGGAAATATATGCCTGGCATTCCTGGCCGCGTGTTTTTCAATTAAAACTTGCTGCAATTCCCGAATTTAATAAAAACAGCATATAAAATGCAAGCTAACTGACCCGAGAGGCAGTGCAGGGTGTAGGTAGCGGGCAGGGCAGAGGGGGCAGTGGTGCAGTGGGCGTGGTCAAGGGCCAACAATGGCCAATGAACCTTTGTGTGGCTAAGGTCAACATGTGCCCAATGCAGCAGCGGCCAAAGGGCGCATTTATTATGTATGAAAAGGAGGGGGGAGGAGGCAGGAGAGTGAGGGGGAAGAAGGCAGGCAGAGGGAGGCAGGCAAAGAGAGTGGGAGGCAGGCAGCAAGAGGGAGAAGGGAGGTAGGAGAGAGGGCACGTCTGCAGCCAAGTGCAGCGCATTATGCAAAAGTTGTGCCTGGATTCATTTCACTGCTGCAGTTTATGGGCGTGTGTATGCGAGGGTGTGCGTATGTGAGAGGGTATGCTTGTGTGTGTGTTGATGGTGTGCACACTCCATATAGAGCAGGGCACTTGAGTGAGCCAAGCGAACTACTTAACTGGGTCGACAAGGCGAGAGCGCAGCGCCGTGTGAAATGCAATCAATTTTTTGTTTGGCTCCACCTGAGACTGCACAGCAGGCAGGCAGGGGCAGAGGGGTAATGGGGGTAGGCAATGCAAAGGATATGCTAGACAAAGCAGCGTGTGTGTGCAATGTATGTGGCTGATCCCTTCCAGCTCACCCTCCTGCCCGACTTAGCTGCAAATTGAAACATAAATTGAGCTCATAAACTCGTCGAATTGCTTTAAATGGCGATTTAATGTTTACTGCTAAGGAGGAAGATGAAGGCGTCGTCGGGATTTGCTGTGCCGTCAATTAGGCCAGGCTTCATACGTTGCCAGGCCATGCGTATATTTATGGTCGCCACTGTGGCTCAGCTTCGCAGTTGAAGTTGCCTCTGCCTGCTCCTTCTCTTCCTGCCTCAACAAAGGCCAATGCCACGCGCCAGCATCCCCTGTCAGGCTCGTCTACAACTCAATGCCTGCCCCAGCCCTGCCCCCCTCCTCTCTCCTGCCACTCCGGCGACATCAATAAATAATTTATTAAACAAAGAGCATGCTCAATGGCAACAATGACACTTTAAGCAGCAGAGGCAGCAACACAGCCCAGTCAGTTTGGGGCAACACTTGCCATGCCACCTCCCTCCCTCTACTGCGGGGTGGCACTTCAATTCGCGCTGTGCCAGACATCCGGCTCTGGCTTTGTATGCCTGCCACTTCTGCCTGCCTCGCCTGCCACCAAAAGAGAGAGAAACAAAGAATAACAACAATAATAAAGCGCATAAATAAATGATAAGCCAAGCACATGCAGAATGACATGTCACAGAAGAGAAGAAAGGCAGACAGAGAGAGAGAGAGAGAGAGAGGGAGGAGGGAGAGGAGAGGTAGTTGTAGAGTGGTGTAAGTGGGTGAGTCCTGTGTCCTTATGAAATTGTCAAGCTGCAGCAGACTATCAACTTGACCAACAATTGGTAGCATCATCATTGCTCTCAACATTCTCATCATCAATCTACTTTGAATTTGTTGTTCAGCTTCAGTATGTTCTTTAACAGTAGAACAGAGCAGGATAATCACAACATGCCTGTTCTACAACCTTACTACATCATCTAGTCATCCTCTTCTTTAACATCATTCTGAATATCCTTATAATCAGTCGAGTAAGCAACCAATCATCATGATGTTTTTCATTATCGAACTGACTTTTATTCTCCTCTTCATCATGCTTTATATGTTCATTAGTGAGATTAGCATTCTTATTCGTATCATTATAAACAAAACCATGATCTATACCATCATCATACTCCTCTTCATCATCAGGAGGATACTAAGGACATCCTCCTCAGCAACATCATTCTTATTGTCATCTCTAACTATTTACAACATCCTCTCTTCAGTATCATCCTCCAAATCAACATCATCTACATTATTCTTCTTCCTCCTCCACCTTCTCTACATTCTCCTCATCATATTCATCTATTAGTATCAACATCAGTGCTCTCCTTTATTGCCTCCTCCTCCAACTTCATCAACATCATGCCCCCTTATCATCCTCATCTCTTGCATTATTGGCAAACGTGACATGCTTCGACAGCAAAGCAATAAATATCAACCTGAAACAATTAATGAAAACAGTCGAAACAAACAAAAAACCCTCTACAAAATACCCTATATCAAATTTAAGACAAGTTTCATAAACAAATTTCTTGTATGTACCCTTAAATTTTCTCATTTCTTGCAGTGTAAATTTGCTTACTCCATTTAATACGCATATTTCCCGACTCTAATGACAGGAACCCAAACAAATACAGTCTTGGCGGACTTATCTTATGCTAGCTAAGCCGACAACATAATGCGGTGCAAGAGGATAAGAGGAGATAGAGGAGACTGAGAGGGAAATATGTAGAGGTAATAGGAGAGAAAGAGAGAAACAGAGCTAGAGGGAGTGTCTCCAAGTTCTGTGTGCCTATCTTGCAAATCCCTGCACTAAATAACTGTCAGAAAAGCGGGCAACCTCAGTCCCACTCCCTCTCTGCTCTCTCTCTTTCTCATCTCTGCATTCCTATCTCTCTCTCTCGGAGAAAACAAAACTTTGACAATTTCTCTGAACTTGCCTGGCTTATTAGGCGAGTCGAGAACTTGCCAAAGTTTTGCGCCCGTCTGCGATGAAACCTATCGAAACCGAAACCAAAACTGAAACAGAAACCGAAACAGCAAAGTCCCTTTCCCCTCTCCCTCTCTCTTTTCCCTCTTCCTGTCTGCCTCCTTGCCGGAAATATTTGGTACATTTTACATAACTCTGTAAGCAATAAAAATTAATTTGCCGCCCATTTGGAAGTGCTTAATTTGCAAACGAGACCATTGGGCTCACTTTCTGAATGCGTAGCCCCTTCCACTGTTGACTTTCAGCATGTCAAACGAATTGTGTAAGGAAAGTGAAGTTAGGTTGAACTCGGCAGAAGAGGGAGATGGAAAGGAGGGAAAAGAAGCGACAAGGAAGTCATAAAATTTGATGGACACGCTAAAGTTCTTCAAGCTAAATGTAGCTAAATAAAAGCAAATGACTTTATTAAGGCTAACATTGTGACTATCGATAACTATCGCATATAAATATGTGTAATCCACTACACAGGAATGCTAGAGAGCTAGCAGTACTGGCAGCTGAATAAGAAGTGACTATTTTAGGCTGCTAGCATTGCTATCGATAATTATCGATGACTATCGCATAGGTTATCGGTTGTATTTGACTGTCAAGTTGCATGTTGTATGTTACAATAAACAAAGTAAAGCAACTTATGTTATTTTAATGCTAATTATTAAGCAATATGAGAATTATCGATAACTATTGGATGTGCTATCGATTGTTTAAGATTAGAATGATATAGTTTTTTCTAAACTTAAGCTTATTGCTCATTTTTGACTTTACTCATAGACTCCTTATAAGCTTTTTTTATAACTATCGATAACTATTGCAAATACTATCGTTTTTAAGAGTTAATATAGAGTAAGATTGTATCATATATATGTTCCTTTTCATTTTTTTACAGAGTATACAACTCTCGCTCTGCTTGCGCTCTTGTTTCTGTCATGTTTCTCCCCTTGTTTTTCTCCCCTCGTTTTTCTCCTGATTTTATCGCCTCCTTCTCCTCCCCTTCCCCTGCAGTAAACACAAGCACAACAAACGGGCGACATTTGTTGGGACAAAAACGCAAATGGCGTTGAATGTTTGCAATAAAACAAATTTTAACAATGTTTTTTGCCAGTTCTCTGTCTCTCTCATTTCCCCTCTCTCTCTCTCTCTTTTCCTCCCTCTCTGCTTGACCTCTGTTTGATGTTTTTTAGTGGTTTCTTCGTCTCGTTTCGTCGTATGTAATTTATGTTTATTTTAAGCACAGCTAGCAAATTTTACTCAACTCAAGTAACAATTTCCTCAGCGAGAATTTTCCATATTTTCCTGATTAATAATTGTCACTAAAGTGAGCTTAGCTCACTGTCGTCGTGCTCTTGACTTTGACCTCTGACTCGATTGAAGCATCCGTTTGCTGTTGCCCTTTTCCCCCCTCTGCCCACCGTCCCCCCTTTTCCCACTCTATGCTCGCCCACGCCTCTGACAAATGTCAAGTGAAACGCGGCGTCCGACTGTACATGGAAACGACCTCGCTGGCCAAGGGTGAATCGCTGTGTGAATCCGAGAGTGAATCAGCATGTGAAGCTGTCTGTTACATGGCTAGGGGAGTGGGAGGGGCAGAGGGAGGGGGAGGGAGTGCTGGGGAAAGAGGCCTGTTAAGCGCAGTTCCGGGCGGCACTTGCCGTGGGTGTCATTACGTAAAGCTTGACGCAGTCAAATGTTGTGCGCCCTCTATCATTGCCTCTCGCTCTGTCTCTATTGCTCTTTCCCTCTTTCACTTGTTCTGCCCTCTCTCCCTGTGCCTTCCCCTTGCCTTTCTCCCTCTTGTTCTGCATTTAATGCATACAAATTGCGCTGATTTCAAAACGCAAGCTGAAATTTGTCTAGGCTCGTAGATCATTGCATATTTAATGCATACAATGCAGTGTGAGAGAGAGAGAGGGGGAGAGGAAGTGAAGAAGCCAGACAAAGAGAGGGGGAGCAGGAGGGACGGCGAGAGAGAAGCTAGATATATGGGGCAAATAAATCTTAGCTTCACAATTGAAACTTGCCCACTAGTTAAGGCTGCTTAAATTGCACTCAACTTTAATGAGCTTTCAGTTTTGCTTTTCTGCTTAATGGGGCTGTATAATGCAGAGCTATATAGTGCTAGAGAGAGAGAGAGGGAGTGAGTGTGAGAGAGGTGGAATATATCTAGACAGTTGTAGTTTTCCTGACAAAAGTCTTATTAAAGTTACTTGAATTTGCATAGCTTCAATGAGCTTTCAAGTAACTCTCTTCCTTTCTATCGTTCCCTCTCTGCTTCTCACTTTCTCTTTTCGTCTCTCTCTCTCTATCTCTATCTCTCTCTTTCCCTCTCTCTACAGCTCATCTCTTGCTGTCCTTCGTTTCTTTCTTTCATTTCCCACTCAGCTTTTCTTCTCAAGATTCTAATTTACTACTAATTAGTCAGGTCTCTCTCTCATTTAAGTCTATGCTATAAATTAGCTGCAAGCTGTGTGACTTGTCTACACCTTGCCACAATTGGTGGCACATGCACAGGGCACAACGAGTGGTTGCTGCTGCTGCTGCAAGGCAAAGCATTTATTACACGTACGAATACAAGAGAAATTTATATATTTTTCGAGCAGCAGCAGAAGAACTCTTCCCCTTACACCTTATGCCCTGCATTACCTTCTCTACCACCCCTTCTGCCTCTAGCCCCTTTCCCCCTGCTGCCCTCCTGCTGCGTGTCAACACCAACGATTTGTGTCGAGCAGAATGTGTGGCCGGTCGCGTCTGCCAAACTGTCGCGCCGTATCGCTGGCAACCCCTGCATGGACGCACCTGCCCCGCTGCACCTTGCCCCTTACGCCTTCTACTGCTGCTGCCCCTTTTCCCTCTGCAGCTCGTACCCCTACCCCCACCCCTTTCCCTGCTGCTACCCCTACTCTCTCGCCAAACCACTTGCCGCACAGCCAACGCGTTATTTGTCTTTCAACACGACGCATCATCATCAGCAGCAGCAGAGGCAGCGACAGCAGCAGAGGCAGCGGCAGCAACTGTGGCAGAGGCTGCAGTCAAGGCAACTCAGGGCGCGCCTCGTCGAGGAGGCAGCATCATATTTTATTCACGGCAAGTGGCACAAGCTGCACGTGAACTGCGACGCAGCCACTTGGCCAGCGCCGGCTTGAACTCTGACTTCGACAAAAGGCGTTGCTGCTGGTGACGATGACGATGAAGCGACGTCAACGCCAACGCCAACGCAGACTGAGAGTGTGCCTGACGATGCTGCTGCTGGCAGCTCGAGCTGCGTCGTCTCCCTACGTCAATTGTCTGCTCCGATTCTTTATTCCGCCTGCCTGAAGATTGGGAGAAGACTCCCTCCTTCTGTCCCTTCACTTGCCTTCTCTCACTGCTGCCCCCTTCTACACCCCTTGCTCCATGCCTTGCCTCACCTCTTCCTCAGTCCTCTCTGATTGCTTTCTCAGCCCTTCCTCAGCCTTTCCTCAGCGCTTCTCTAGCCCCCTCTCTAAGCTCTGCCTGAGCCCTTCTCTCTTGCTCTCTACTATATCAGACTCCCATTTCAAACGGCTTTCTGCTACTCTCTGTCTCTCTATCTATTACTGTCTCTATCTTTCTTTCTTTCTCTGTCGTTCTCTCTCTCCCTCTCTCTATCTCTCTCTCTTTTGCCCTTCGTCACCCCTTCCTCTGCCCTTCCTGATCCCTTCTCTCTAACTTCTTTTTCACTATCATCTCAGACTCCTTTCTGCTACTGCCTTCTCCCTTTACCCCTCATTTATCCCTTATCTTCTTCTGCATTGTCTATTTCCCACATCCTCTTTCTTTTTCTCTTTTCCCTCTCTCTGTTTCCCCGCTCTCGCTCCCTTCTTTTCTTTCACGCCCTTTTCTTTTGCATACGCCCCAGAAATTTGTCACTGTTTGCCAAACTCTTTTGCCCTTCAACTTTGCATGCTCTGCCCCTTTCCTGCTCTTTCCCCACTCCCACTTCCTTGCCCTCTACCTACTTCTGTTCTTTCACTACTTCTCCACCCTCTTTCCCTACCCCCTTCCATCCCCCTTTTCAATCGCTTATCGCATCTGGTCCAGCTCCAGCTGGCGTCGCCTTGTGTCGATGCCATTCTCAGTCAATAAACTTGCCTCGAAAATAGACGCCGGCATGTTGAACTTTGACACGCGGTGCCAACAAACAAATTAACTGCATGCAGTAGAATTCAACACACATACACACACTCCCCACACACACTTGAGTAGCGCAAACAGACGCACAACTTTAAACTATAAACAAAATCCATTTCCATTTCAATCACCGTCCGAGTCACGTCTGTCAGTGAAAAACCAAAAGAAAAACCTGGGAAAACTTTTTTACTCAACTGTTGCCGACGTGTTGCCCCTTTTCCTCTTCCCCCCCCCCTCGACACTGCCTAACTGATCTGCTTGTTGCCACATAATTAAATCTCAATTCAAACAAAACGCTAAACATTTCAAACGATTTTATGGCTGCCGCCAGCAGCGGTGCTATAAATAGTGCCATAATAATAATACAATCTACGCATTTGTTTGGGTAAACAGAAGGAGCAGAGGTGGCAGTGGCAGGGGCAGCTGAGGTGGCAGAGGAGGCAACTGCAGGTTGCAACAGATTCCTCTTCCTTTCTACACTTTTGCTTTCTATGCATGTTAAGCTTGCTCTCTCTCTCTCTCTTTCTCTAACTCACACTAACCAACTCTCTTTCTTTTTTTTTACTTGCAGGTAAGCGCACAGTTTGAAAGTCATTGCTGCCCCAATGCCCCGCACTGAGACGTGTGGCAAGTTGCAAGTTGCAGAAAACCAGAAACAGAATCACAGCAATTGCAAAAGACAGCGGAACAAATGAGGCGAGAAGGAGAAGGGGAAGGGAAGAGGGGGAAAGCCATGGAGACAATAGACAGAGAGGGGGCACAGCAACAGCAGACTGTCTGTCTCTCTATCTTGCAGTCCGCCTGTCTGTTTGTCTCTTGGTTTGACAGCAAATGAAGAGCAACAATTGTTGCAGACACATTGACGACGACAATGAGGCTGAGAAGAAGGTGAAAGAAGAAGGGCAAGAGCCAAGAGGGGAGAGAGGAATGAGGAGAGTGAAGAGAGGCAGAGGCAGTTTAAAAGAGGAGACAGGTGAGGAGAGAACAGAAGCAGACAGAGGAGACAGGAGATGGAAGAGAAGGTGGTGCCTTGGAGCAAGAACTAAGAGAGAGACTAGATAGAAGAAGGTGACAGGAGAAAGAAGGTGAATGAATAGAGAAGGAGGCAAGAGAGAGGATGAAGGTAGCCAAGAGAAACTGGCGGCTGGAGAAGGACAAAGCAGAAGGCTAGAGGAGAAGGCAAGAAGAGAAGGCAAGAGAAGGAGACAAGATGAGAAGGCAAGAAGAGATGGCAAGCAGAAGAGGTAAGAGGAGGAGGTAAGAGGAATCGACAGGAGAAGGAGGCTCGAGCAGCAGTCTGGGAAGGTGAAGGAGGCACGAGATGAAGGTATAAAGAGCAGGAAGGCAGTAGGAAAGGGGCAGAAGGTTGAAGAAGGTAGGAGCAAGATGGGAAGGCAATTGAGGCGCAACTAGGCTGCCTCTGCTGCTCCTGCCCGCGCTGCTGTAGTGGCTGCAGCCTTGGCTCCCCTTTCTCTTTTCCTCTGCTCTTGCCACTGCCCCTGTTGTTGTCACTGACAGCAGCATAGATTGCTGCATGTTGCACATTGCCATTCCTCCCTCTTCCTGTTCTCCCCATCTCTCTTTGTCTGCTGCTGTTGCACGCACATTTTGCGGCGCTGTGCAGCATTGGAAATTGATAATGAGGCGCAACAACAACAGCAGCAGCAGTGGCAGCAGTAACTACTTTGGCAGCAGGCAGCAAGAGGAGGCAGCAAGAGGAGGCAGCAAGAGGAGGCAGCGGGAGCAGGCAACTGTGCAGCCGCAGGCAGAGAGGCAATTGCAACTGCAACTTGCAACTGGCATTGGCAATGGCAACTGCTGCCTTATTTGGCGCAGCGATGTTTGATAAAGGCCACGACGGACAGATGAATGAATGAATGAATGAATGAATGGCCAACCAGGGAGTTGACTGACTCACTGACTGACTGAGTAGATGAATGAATGAATAGGGGAATGAGTGGGTGAATGAGTGCGGTTGAATGGTCATCAAGGCTGAACTGAATGACAGACGCACTGACTTCTCTGCCTCAGCCTCAGCCTGACTGAACCAATCAGGCGCACAATAAGATAAGCAGCAGCCCCCCACTGCCACGCCCCTTGCTTACTCCCTCAAGCTGCTGCTGAAAGTTTTAATTATGATTGACATGCGGTTGGCAGCGACAGAGGGCAGCGACGTCGGCAGAGGCAGCGGTACAGCGGGCAGCGAGGCATCGATTTCGACACAACTTAATTTCTGAAGAGGGTTGCACGATTGAAACTCATCAGTCAAGCAGCGGTGGCAGCGCACAGTGGAGCAGAACGGACGTATAGTGGCACAGACAGGCAGGGGGAAGGAGAGGAGGGGGGTAACTGACACGAGACAATTGCAACACAATTTGAAGCAGCGACCGCAAGTTACCCCCGAAAAAAGCGATGAGGAAAACGCGCAATCAAGGGATGAACTGCTGCCTTTGGCAACCCTCTAACCCTACTCCTCCTGCTCTACCTCCCCTGCCTTAATCCACCCCCCTCCGCCGCTTGAGACTGTAACAGTTTGCGAATGAGAAATATTAAATTATAGTCGCATTAACTGCGAACACGCAATGCGACAACAAAGTCAGTTGTGGCAAACAAACAAGGGGGAAACATGGAAATAGGCGAAGTTAGACGACTGCGAGATACCCTGTACCAAACAAAAGTCACCCTGGAATATGTCAGGTGCCAGTAGCATAGTGAATATTGCGGTTTACTAGATGCAAGTCATGCATACCCCACTAAGTGCGAACTAAATTACAGGGTATGTGCAATTTGTGGCTTATACTGTGCTTAGTAAGAGCACACATCTACCAAGGCGGCTTTCTCTGCATGTAAATAACTGGAAAATTGCTTAGGCAGTCGTGCATACCCTACTTCCCTTAAAAAAATCATAACAGGGTATGCCAAGAAAATAAGTTCAGAGAAAGCTAAGATGGTATGAGTGGACTTAGTTAGTTAGTGATAGTCGAATATACCCTACATCTAACACAATATATTACAGGGTATACTCAGAATTGAAGCAAGCAACATATGTATATACCACACCAAATGTCATATATACCATATATACCACACCACCTGTACAGATAATTACAGGGTATACACACAAAATAACAAGCTTGATATACATAGAAAACATAAGTAGCATATCATATGGCAATTCGCATACACACGGGGAGTGTGGAGGGTTGTTCCCCCTCCCATTCCCCTCCTATTGATTTTCGCAAAGAGACACCCTGTATGTACTTGAGACAGTCTGACAATCACTGAGTGGGGTGAGGAAGTGGGGAGGGGGGGGGGGGTACCTCAAGAACTCTCATGCGGAAATCCGTGCCATAAACTGATTAAGAATAAAAATTAACTTTTTCAGTAAATTGAATTTTAATTGAACAGAAACGAAAACGAAAATCTGAAAATCTGTTTGGTATTTAAAAATTAATTGGAAATTTGCGGAGTGTAGAAAGAGAAGAAGAAGAAGAGAAAATAACGTTAAAATCTAATTGGAATTTTGTTATCTGCCGTTTAAATTTGTAGTTTAATTTTATTGCAAATTAATAGCGCGAAAATGTTCACGAAATTTTCTCTTTATTTTGCCATTTTTGTCGCAATTTTCTCTCCTCTTTATTAAATTCTTTTTTCGGTAAAGAGTTTTATACCCTGCAGAAGAATGCAACGCAACTTGGAAGACAGTTCCCACCTCATAAAGTATATACATATATTCTGCATCGGCATCACCAGGGGAATCTAATTAGCAAGTTAGACATCGAATTGAATATACACAATAGTATTTAATTTTGCGCAGATATATATCACTTGTGTAGGAAGGAATCGAGTGTTATAAGTACCTGCAAGGGTATAGCACCTTCTGCTAACCTTTCTTTGCTGTTTCTCATATGTGAATTTCCTTTGGGATCGATTTTCCTTCGCTGTTGCTGCTTATTTGAATATTAAAGATTATGCGCCATAAGGCTGTCAGGCAGAGGGGTAGCTGGTGGGGAGGAGGGGAGAGAGGTAGCGAGGTAGCTGGGGTAAGTCACCCCTTTTGTGGAGAAGGTCACGCCGTGGGACATCTTTGCTTGGCAGAGCACCATTTGCCCATATGGTTATGCAAAAAGTAAACAGGGAAAGCAGACAGAGAGGCCAGAGAGAGAGAGAGACATAGAGAAAAGAGAGGAAGACAGGCAGTATCTCTCTGGCTACGCGTGTACACTGCGCGAAAAAGTTTTTGGCCTGTGTTTGCATATCCTCAATTAAACCCGAAGCTGAAGGTGAAAACTTCCGTTCCATTTAGGCAGCGCTAAACGCGCAACGCATTCATCTTAATTAGCAGAGGCTGCCAGCAGGTGTGGGTGGAGCAGGGGGCAGAAAGAGAGGAGAAACAGGAGTTATTCTACTACTCTCTCTCTCTCTCTCTGGCTGTCTCTGTCTCGCCTGACTCGGCGCAGTGTATGAGGAAAGGCAAAGGCCCGAAAAAGTTTGCCCTTGTACAGCAGGCATGGCATGCAAAAAAAGGATTCGTGTGCGGCAGGAACAGCAGAAAGGGAGCAGGAAAAAGGGGAAGAAGAGGTAGAAAGGAAAGAAGAGGAGGAAGGGGGGCAGAACTGAAAGCAGTAGCAGTAGCAGCGAACCGTTGGCAGGTCACACAACAATGACGACGATGCCCGCCATGAATGATTGCCGCGGCGCGCTTTGTTCATGTTTCCAAGCCCAATATATGTATGTATAGTATATGCACTATATATATTCCTCTACATGTATATAATTTAAGCTAGCGAACCAGACAGGCACCCCGTTTTCCCCCCTCGTTGCCGCAGCGGAAGCGCAGCAAAGCGGAAGCGCTCATACGCCATGTTGGCCGGCGGCGTCAGTTGAAAATTGAATAAGCGCAAGTTTTCGCGTGCCAAAAATGCCCAACAACAGTTTATGTTGTTGTTGTAGTTTGTTTGGCTTGCTGTTGTTGTGGTAGTGCTGGCCTGGCCATGCGACGACGCTCCCTTTTATTCATTACCAAAGCTGCCACAACGAAATTACTTGAGCCGCCAGCAACGACTTCGACTTCGACTGCGACTTGGCGACTTTGTAGATACTTTGCAGGCGATAAAAAGGTCGACAGTAAAAACAACAACAAGCAGGGGGATGAGGAGGAAGAGGAGGAGGGGTTGGGAGAGGGAGTGCTGCGGCTGGGCGGGCTGTACAACTCAATAAGCCAAGTTAACAGTCTATTGAGGCGCGCATAATAACCCAGCATAACCTTCTTGTTGTTGCTCCTTCCCTCCCTCCCCTGCCCACACTGTAGTAGTTGTTGTGCCTCTAGTTGTTGTTGTTCTGTTTGTAGTTGTTGTTCCTTTTGTTGTTGTTGTTGCGCTTGCGGAACTGACAGTTACCTAATGGCAGAACATACACAGATAAAGCATTAACTTGGCCCAAGCCACGCACACAAAACTCTCTTGCCTTCTCTGCTCTACCCTTCCCTTCCGCTCTTGCCACAAAATCGATCGATAATTCGTGCTAAAAGATAAATTACCGTTATGCCGCGACGTCGTCGTCGTCGTCGTCGTCGTCGTTGCTGTCGTTTACTTTTTGGCCATTTCTGTGCAGAGTCGGCTACGTAATATAAACATGCAGCAGGCTTCGAGTTCGCTCTGAGTTCGCCTCGTTGTCGTTCTTTTGGTCGCGGCAGTTGGCTAATAGCTGCGCTGATTCCATTAATTTGGCAAATGACAGCAGCTGGGAAGGGAAAAGAGTGGAGTGGGGAGAGGGGAGAGAGCAGTGAATGAGGGGTCACCACAGCGATAGCCAAGTGTGACCCGGCACGAGTAGAAAGAGCTGAGCTGAGATTGGGATGAGCTAGAATGGCAAAATGAGATGCTGACTGCCTTGCTGGCTGGCATAGCCTGCGCTGCTCCACACTGTACTGACGATGCTTACCCTGCCTTGCCTTGTCTCCCCTCTCTAGCCTGCCTTGCCTACTCTACACTGCCCTATTCTGCCTCCTTCTTAGTCTTTCTCCTCTGCCTTCTACTCTGACGACCTTTTCTCTCGACTATTTTGACACTAATTAATTGGGCTGCATGCGCTTTTCTTTTCGGCCACATTTTTTATGCGGTAATTTACCACAGATTTATAACATAGCAAGCAAATCAGGCAAAGCAATATGAAGATATAGCTGTGAGGCAAGGAGGATAAAGTGGGAAGTGAATGGAAATGTGAAATTTAGTTTTAGCTGTGATTTGCTAAAGAGACAGACAGAAGGGTCTAATGTATGCACTGTAATAGGCATATACACTGTACTACATATACTCTATATATACAAACATAACTACAATAGATATATGTCATATATAGTATATTATTTAATGTATCTTAATGCATCCTTATTAATGGTTCTAACAAATTAGAACTGCTTCAAACTGATGGATTAAGATGCCTTTATTATTTCTCATGTCCTTCTCTTAATTAATGGGATACTGTAATCGCTGTACTATATAGTTACATATGTATAGTAAATATAAGTATAGTACAATATAACATATATATATCATATTATAATATATATTTGTCTATATTTTATATGAAACCCTAAAAGAAATGCCTGAAAACTGACATAGTTGCCATTTTTTAGCATTACACTTTGTCTTTTGTTTGTAACAAACAGCTTGTATCTTTATATACCCTATAATTTGGTTACTATATATGCTGTATATATATATATACACATTCATATTCTTATTCTTTTTTTATAAATGTATTTTATATTTAATTCTATATCCACTATACCTTCTTCCTCATCCAACCTCATTGTAACTATCTTTGCACTTTCCTCTTGTGTTTATCAATCATCAATGGCCGCCCAGTCAGTCAGCCCCAACGCTCGCTGCTGCTGCAGCATATGCAAATGCAGTGCAACAATTTGTGGCAAGATATCACGCACACCAATGCCATTAAATATATCAAGCGGCGGCATAGCATAAATCCCATCAGGGACCTCACTTTGGCCGCCCCTCTTTGGGGTGCAGAGACGACAACTCAACAGGCCATCAAATAAATTTGGTGTGCGAGAGGCAGACAGAGAGGGAGAGGAAGAAGGGGAAGATAGATAGTGAGTTTTCCTGTGTGTGTCTGTGTGAGGCGTTGCACAAATCAACGCAATATGAAATATCGATTACAAGTGTCAAAATAAAAGCAGCCAGAGAAGGCAGAGAGAGAAAGGCAGAAAAGCAGACAGAGAGACAGACAGACAAGCAGACAGACAGACAAGCAGATAGACAGACACAGCAGACCAGACAGTCTGCATAAGTTATTGCCACTATAAATAAATATTAATTAAAGCCCCCACAAAGTAAAATGTGCAGCAGCAGAAAATGCCGCAAAAATGCCAAATCATTTTCACTTTACCCCTTCCTCCCTGCTCCTTCTCCCCTGCTGATTTATATGCCAAATATTTGGGCAATAAAATTGATGAAAAGTAAAAGAAAAAAGGCTAAAAGTAAGTCGAGCATGACGAAAAGCGGCTAAAAACAAGTCACGCGTTCATTAGAAACCCGCTGAAAATTTTTGTGTAATTTATGCGGCATTTTTTTGGCAACGGAAGAGGAAGAACTTAAAGAATTTATGTGTGTAATATGTGTGTTTCTGTATGTGTATTTGTATGTGTGTCTCTGTTTTTCTTTCGAACTGGCAGAAAACTAGCCAAAACTATTTGAAATGCTTCGCAGAAAGCCTTTTTTATGTATTTTGACGCGTTGCTAAATTTAGCTAGGCAAATGTTTTCTGCACAGGCCAATTTGATGCGCTACCTTGCCTGCCACTCCCCCTCCCTCTCTCTCTCTATTCCTTCCTCTGCCCCTCCCTCACGCCTACTGCGAGTTATGCAATGCATACGGGAATGATATTTCGAGGCAATGCGATTTAATTGCGTCTCCTGCTGCTGCCTCAGCCTCAGCTGCTTCCTTCTCCCTGAAAGTGTCAAAGACCCCGTGACCGAGTGTACCAGAGACCGGCAGAATGGACAGAGAGAAAGCAGAGAGAGAGGGAGAGAGAGAAGACAGAGAGAGAGAGATGGTAGAGTATAAGGAAGAGAGAGGGAAATGTCAGCAGTTGCCGCGGCACCCCATGAAAGTCGCCAGATATCGCACATATATCGCACATATATAAAAAGCGCAGCGTGTCCACTTGGCAAACAGTCGCAGAAATCGCACTGTCGCGCTTGGCAAACACCCTCTCCCCTCTAGCAGGGTATGAAAGGGAGGTACTGACACAAGAACTGACTAAAGGGAAACTATATTTCTCTCTTCCTTATGCAACTACATTTCTCTACAGGGTATATTTATATAGTATATACAGGGGATATATATATACAGGGAATATACATAGCAGCAATATATTGATGCATACACATATTACAGGGTATATTCATATAATATATTGATGCATACAAATATTACAGGGTATATACAAGCAGTATATTGATGCATACACATATTACAGGGTATATTAATATAATATATTGATACATACAAATATTACAGGGTATATACAAGCTGAAGAAGTTAAATTTCTTTATAATTAATGAATTTTCTTAAGAATAATTACCTTGAGAGGGTATTTCATGGTATATATAGTGCTTATTAGTCACGATATAATGGAATCTAGCTGAAAAAACTATAAAACAAAGTTTTTTCTGTATTCGCAGCAGTTCTCTCTATGAAAATGTTGCAATTTACAGGGTATATAAGCTGTATAGTGATTTCCCTTGGCATATACAAACTAAATTTGAATTGTTCAATAGAAATGAATTTTATAGAGAGTTTACAATTAATCATATATGTACCTCTAAACCATAATCTACCCTACATAACATCTTGCTAGAGAGTATTTCTTGCTTTTAATAAAGACAAAAGCCACAGAAAACTGGCATAGACAAGCGAAGAGAAGGAGGAGTCAAAGAGGAGGCGAAGATTACGCGTTGCAGTTGCCAAATTAGCAAGGCACATAGACTTACAGCACACACTGTGTAGACTGTGTAGACAGAATGAGTTGCGATGAGTCAGTCGACACAGACTGCAGTAGCACTGTCTCTCTCCCTCTCTCTTCCTCTCTCTCTCTCTCTTGCATTGCATTTCATGTGCGCATTTGGCTGTGGAAATCAGCATCTATTTTGGGTTGCTCAATGAAAATAGAAAGATAGAATAGATGTAGGAAAGGAAAACCCTCTCAATGGGTTTCGATTTGGGTTCAGTTTGTAAACTCAAGTGTTTGCTTGTGTCACGTGACAAGAAGAAAAGGTTGCATAGACTGAAAGAGAAAGATGAAAAGAAGAATACAGAGAGAGGGAGAGAGAAGAACAGACCTAGTTAAGATAAACAGACAAATACGAAGCAAGTGACAAAATCAATATTATATAAACAGTCAGGGGAAATCTGAAGACAGAGAAGAAGAGGAGGATCACACAGAAAGAGAAAGAAAGGGCAAAGGCAGTGCAGGGAAAGAGAAAGAGGTAGAGCTAAAGAGGAAACCAATTCCATTCTTAATTCTTCATTACGTGCCGCATTACTTAAATAGTTACACCTGAAGTGCCTATTTCCGATTGTTCAGATACAACACGAAAACATTTCTTTGGAAAAGCGATAAAGTGTCAGCGATAAGATGCGATCAAGTGAATTCGATTCATGTTTCAAGTTCAATGTCAGCACTGTCTGAGTTCTGTTTGCTCATCCGATAAGCTTATCGAAGTTGCATCAACTTAACTCATTCTTCCACTTGTGTTGTTCTTAGCGAGTAGTCACTGTGTCGCGACACAGACAATGCGACGACAGCAACTGTGTCAGCAGCAGCAGCAGCAACACTGCAACAACAACAACAAGGATAGTTGGCAACGCAGCCAAAGCCCGTTTATGGCCATTGTGTGTCGTTTGACAAGGCTAATCTGGCAACTGGCAACTCTAGCGACGCCCCTCGCACTTAGGAGGGAGAAGAGGGAAGGCTGCTGATGCTGCTGCTGCTGCTGCTGCTGCTGTGACATCATCCCGCGGCAAAGCAATTAAAACTAATGTATTTGCCAGATTTGCCGCATGTTGCCAACTCATTGCGAATGACCCAAAAATGACTTAACACTTGTGCCATTGTTGTTGTTGTTATGATTGCAACTGTTGCTGTTGTTGTTGCTGCAACTGATGTTGCTGCTGTTATTGCTGCTGCTGTTGTTGCTGCTGCTGTTATTGCTGCTGCTCATGTCTGTGATTGATGCAATTGCCTTTGACTTTTGCGTGGGCGATTGTTGTATGCAATACGCTCGTAATTGTTTTCCAATTGCTCGACTGCAATTGAAGCTCAACTCATTAGCCAAGCGTATACCCTAGAAACATGTAAGATATGGGGTATATTGTGTATTGAGGGTGTATTGCAAGTAACTAATTATAATAGCAGTGTAAGATTTGGAATATGTTGTGTGTTAAGAGTGTATAGCAGTAGTAACTGTACTTGTTAAGGGTCCTAAAGGAGCCTAACTTTAACTGAACGTATACACTAGATACTTGAACCTACACTTTTACTCGGTTACACCTTATAAAAGTGCAAGAAATGAGGAGTATTCTGTGTTAAAAGTCAATAAAAGACATGCACTGTATTTGTTTTAGGATTTAGGGTACTAAAGGACCCTAAGGAAGCCTAACTTTACGTACACTCATACCCTATCTATTAATACCTACACTTATACACGGGTATACCCGATAGAAGTGTAAGATATGTGGCATATTATATGTTGGAAGTGCATAGAAGTAACTGCCTATAGGTCAAGTTCTGCACTTCTTTCGGTGTTAGGGTCCTAAAGAAGCCTTCAACTTTACCTACGTTTCCCTTTCTCACTTACAGGGTAACTGTCAGTCGAGTATGTTAGTTGCTCAGACACTCGTAACTTTCCCGAGTAGCGCACGCTTAATTAATGCATATTCAAGCAGGCAGGCCAGGCAATTATATAGCTCTGGCTAATTACAAGTCCATTTTGCACCCGGGGGCGTCAATGGGTTAATATCGAGAGATGGAGGGGAGAGAGAGAAGGCGCAATCAAATTCGAAATTTGAATTGGAAATCAAACTGCAAGCTGACTAAAGGTTACCACGTGGCAGCAAGAGTTAGTAGACATAGCTAAGCTAGCATACCTCTTCAACTGATTAGTTTACAGGGTATGCTGAACGGTTTGAAGTTGAACACGAACTTGAATGGAAATTAGGAGATACATGTATAGAAGATATAGTTACCTCTCTCCACTTGCTAGCCTAGCATACCCTTTATAATTACTCACATTACAGGGTATACTAAACGGTCCGTACAAACACGCAAACTTGACTTGACTTAAGTCATTTGCCTAACTGCCGAACCAGGCCCGAGACGTATGGTAGACGGCGGCCCCTTTGACACTTGCCTCTGTCTGTTGTTGTTCTTGTTGTTGTTGTTGTTGTAGTGACAGGGCCTGTCATTTTGCATTTAACTCAAAACGCTGCTGTAAACCGTATACCATTATCACTTTATTATAATTATTTGGGTTCGGGTTTCCCCCTTCAGGCTTTTCTTTCGCTTTTTCTCGCCTTTCCTTGTCTTGTTTCTGGCTTGTTCTGTGTTTTTCTTTTATGCCTTATCAGCAGCTTTTGCTTTGTCTTGTCTGGAGTTGGAACTCGCTTTTTGTTCGACATTTGCTGAAGTGCCATAAATTTGCTAATTTATTGTTAATGTTCTTTTAAGTTAATTACGCAAAAGACAAAAAAGCCTTTTAAAGACGCAGAAGTGAGGGCAAAAAACGTTGAGGTTGGACATTTTTTTCAATGGGTTACCACATATGAGAGTGTCATATTATGTAGGCAGAGCTGTAAGTGATATAGCAGACATTGGTATAGGGGTAATTTGTAGAGGTGTAAGGTGGTATAGGTGGTGTTAGTAAAGGTATAGTTGGGGTAAAAATGTAGTTGGTATAGGTATGGTTGGTTTAGGTATACGTTGCTTAAATATAGAGTAGGAGTATAGTTAGCATAGGAATAATTGGTTTAGATATAGGAACAGAGAGAATAAATAAAAGACTGTGAAAAGTGAAGAAAATATTGAGTTAAACTATGACAATTTTAGTTCTGTGATAAAACGTGCCTTGGCTTCGTCTATACAGATCTTTCTTTAAGATAAATAGTGCAACATATACAATAGTTTCTCCATAAGATTCTTATGCAGTTGTTAAATAATGCAAGTAGAACAACAGCTGTAAATCATATTGAATGTGAATAGTTTACATTTCTTTCTCAGCTAGTTTAATTCCATTTATACTCTGTGCAATCACATCTACAAACAGCAATCTTCCTTTACAAATTGATTTTACATCATAAGCGCTTTAAATATGCTCCCTACGCACACACACATCACTTTGAAGACCCTTTCCTTCTACACACTCTGCACTTCCCCCTACACATTCTTCACTCAACATTTCTTCCCCCAAAAATTCTCTCAACTTTGATTTTAATTAAGTTTAATTTCTCTAATTATAGAGAGACTATTGCCCTCCAGGCCAGTGTTGTGTATAACAATTAGTGAGGTTCAGTTAATTAAACCTAATGACTCTCCCCCCTCTCTCTCTACATTTCCCTCTCTCTCTCTCTCCCTCAATCGCATTTACCGCAAGCCAAAAAGCCTATTAGAGTCGACTTTCGTAGGCTTTTAAAAATAGAAAAAACTGTAAAAAAATATGTGTTATATATGGTATATATATACTCGTATTATATTATGCGAAATTCATTGCGTTCTCAGAGACATGTGCAGACATGTTCGGACATGTTCAGCTTGTGCGAGGACAGATCAATGACACGAAAATTGGTCAAAATGCAATTGCCACAAAACAATTTCAGTTTCGCTTTGACAAAAGGCCATGTACAGTTGTTGTTGTTGTTGTACTGTTTTGTAGTTGTTGCTGTTGTGGTTTTGTTGGCTAATTCGGAAATTGTCCAACTATGAAACGCTTTGCCAAATTTGGACATAAGACAAAATGTCAAATGCGTAATAAATTATGGAAATCATGCAAGAAATTTTGCGCATGATGAAGCGAATATTTTGTTAAATGAATTGTGGCAATGAAGGGGGGTGAGTGAGAGAGGCAGCGGCAGATAGTCAATAGATATATATGTACATATGTATGTTATATAGTCTGTCTTAGTGTCTGTTAGTCAAAGCCAACTGCTCAACAGAAGAGACTTGTGTGGCTTCTTTACTGTCAGATTCCTACTCAGCCACACAGATAAAGGAAGTTCTACTGCCTGCCAACCCCTCTCTGTCTCTACTGCTTCACCCTCTTGTCTTTCTCCTGCTTCCCCCTCTTCCTTATTTGCTCTGTCATGCTTGTCATTCTCGCCTGCAATAACAATAATGGTAACAACTATGAGGACTAATCAAGAGCGACTCAAGCGACTTCATTTGCGCCTTCCCCCCTTGGGCACTTGGCATACACGCATCGCATAGCTCATATTACACGCAGTCTATGCCCCTTCCTCTCTCTTCTCTCTCTCCTCCCTTTCCCTCTCTTCTTACACTGCTCATCTTGGCCGTGTCGAACTCATGCACAATTAGTCACTTGCAAGTCAATTAAGTTGCCAGCGCCAACCGCAACCGACGCCTTTGCCTGCCCCTCCTGCATCTCCCAGCTAAGCCAGACACAGGCACGTATGGGTTCAGCTTGGGGGACAGTCTGCCAGGCAGCCTGGGGGATACCTGTGGCCGGGACTGCCAATGTCAATGGGGAAGATAGAAAGAGAGAGAGAGAGAGAGAGAGAGAGGGAAGAGGGCGCTGTGGCTTGTTGTAATGTGCTGGCGCTTATTTGCAGTAAAAAGCAATGACAAGCAGCGACAACGGCGACAACTGCGAATGAGGTGAGAGAGAGGAGAGAAAGGGAACAAGGAGTTGCGGCAGAAAGACCGCGCCAAAGTAAAACAAAAAGTGTATTATTAACGCCTCATTAAACTTTTAACGATTTTAAATTACAGCCTGCAAACGGGGCCAGTTAATGAATACAAATTAGCCTGGGCAGGCATTAGAAAGTGATAGAGAGAGGTGAAGAGGGACTGCAGGAGAGAGCTGGAGTGTGTGGTTAGACAGTGACAACACGTGTGCGTGTGACTGCAATGCTAATTTTGAAGGGACTACGACAACTTTGTGTTACAGCAAGAGTTCTTACTTACTTTACCTTTCCCTCTTCTACTCCTTCTCTCTTCTACTCTCTATATATCACTCCCTTTCTATACATTATTCCCTCTCTATGTCTCTTTCCACATCTGTCTTTCCCGCAAACACCTTTCAAATATCTCTGAAATACCTTCCTCAACAACTTTGTGTTATACAAAGAGTTCAAAGGCAGAACTAACTCCAGTTACCTCACCCAATCTTTTCATATCTCCTTCTACTGTCTATATCTCTTTACCCCTCTCTACATCCCCCTCCCTCTCCACATATATCTTTCCCACACATACCTTCCTCAATTAACAAACTTTTTGCATTCCATTCTAATCGTTTTTCCCAGCGCTGACTCAGTAAAATTTCCTCTGTAAAGTTCCCTCAAACATGTTCGGATCTTAATTGTCATTAATTGTCCACCGAGTTGATGGCAACTCTGGGCGTAAGCGAGCTTATTAATCAAACATTTCACAATTTCAACAATTCACAATTGACAGCTGTGACAGTGGGACAGCCTGGACAATTGGACAGTGTGACAATTGGACAGTGGGCTCGCCAATGTTTAATTGTAAACACTTGTAAAATGCAAATGAGTCGAGTCGAGTCGAGTCAACGTTGAAGTCGCGTCTGTCCACACGAACCCGGGTCAGGGCCCCGTTTCATTGTGCGATATATCACAATTTGGATGCCTATATAGCTAATGCATATTCAAAGTATTCGATGTTCGTGTTCGTCTATTGGCAAATTTAAATTGTAAATACACATGAGTATCTCCCTCTCTCTCTCTCTATATGTAGATGTATCTATAGATCTGTCTGTACAATGTATCTATAGATGTAGATGTATTTGCCTGTGTATCCCATGCGATATTTATAGGCCTAGCTAAAATTTTGGACTTGCTGTTTAACTATAAATGCGTAACATATATATAAACATATAGTAGCTATATAAAGATAGAGAGAGGGACAGAGAGGGAGATCTGCCTCGGGCAGTGTGTTGTCATTAAAGTCGCGGTCGCATGGCAAATTAAATGTATAATTAAGAAATTAACTGCTTCCGTTGATGTTTTATTGTGTGCCAAAGTTTATTAAGTTTTATTCTCAACTAAAGAAATCACAAAATATCACGAACTGCAGCATCTGCAAAACACTCGTAAAGTACAAATGAGATACGCTGCGTGGTTCTTATGTAACTTAATAATATATACTCCAATCCAGCTTAAATTTAGTGTATATAAAGTTAATATATCTATCACTATATATGCTAAATATCGACTATATAGCTTACTTGTCTGCCAAGTTATAGATTGAAACAGTTTCTATAATTACTTTATGAGTTTTCAGATTTATCTAGAGCATAAAAAAATATTTAATTATGAAACCGAAGGTCTCGTAAATCATCGAAGAACACAACATGTGTTCAAAAGTTATTCAATAATATTATGATGATGATGTTTTCTATTTCAATCTGCAAGTAAATTAAACAAATTTTGGTCTACTTTATCAATGTAAACCGAATGCGGCTTCATTATTTTCTCCTTTTGTTTTTTTTTGTTCACTTAGCAACTGCTCATATTTTCCTTTTCCTTCTCCTTCCCTCCTCCTATAATTCTATAAAAATAATAAAAAATACTAAAAACGATGAAGAATTCGTTCCTTGCCACGCTCTGCAGAATTTTCGGTTAAACTTTTGTCGGGTTTTGTACGAGATTCGTTTGTTTTCGCCTCGATTTAATATCAAAGCAAGCCGACAGCAGCACAAAAGATACAGATTCGAATACACACACACACACTGGCAGACTGAAAGATACATGAGTAGCCACGCCCCCCCCATGGGTGCACGTCCTACGCGGTCTTCCACTTTGTTAGTTTTTGGCATTTTGGCAAGCAACCAAAAACACAAAAATAAAAACAAGACAAAAGGCGAAACGGAGGCAAAACTCAAGTTGTACGTAACGAAAACCAATGCAAGGGGTAACTAGTAGCACTCTGTATACCCTTTCTTAAGTTACATGTGTAGAAGAGAAAGAAGATTCACAAAAGAGAACTTCAACTGCAGATTCTTCTCACTCTGTAAGTGTATTCCGGCTTCGGTTTAGCCTTTTTTCTGCGCCCTTGCTTGTTTACAATTTATTTAAGGTCTTCTGTTTTGGGTGCAAGCAGCAAATTTGAAATGCACAAAGCAGAATGGCAGAAAAGCAGAGCAGAGCAGAGCATTAAAGAGGAGAGCGTGGAGCGTGGAGGCAACAAATTAAAAATCGAGACGCAAACACAATAGAAATTGTCAAAATGCGGCTAAATTTATGCAAGACTCGCGCGATAAGCCATCTCCAAATGGTCTGTTAAGGGGCCACCAAAACAACAACAACACCAGGGCAAGCAGAAGAGGAGAGGGGAGCAGGGCGGAGGCGCTGGGGGGAGGTCAAACTGGTAAACGGTCGCTCGGAATTGTGTGGGCGCGCGTGAGAGTTGCCATTAAAGAAACTACTTTTTTAGCGGGTTTCAGTGACGATTCCCAATCCGAGAATAGGTCTCTGTCTTTGTTTGTCTCTCTCTCCCTCTCTCTCTCTGCGTCTTTGTGGTGATTTCAATTTTCGAAAATAGATTTCATTTTTATTAAAATTATGACATTCATCTTAATTTGCGTTATCGCATAACTTATTAATTTTATTTCTCACTCACTCTCTATCTCTTTCTCTCTATTTGCAGGTGAGTTGTCTCTGTTGCTGGCATTGTCTCCGGGGGAACAGGTTACTGCCTGCAAGTATAAACGACATTCATTCGTTAGTCACAGTCGAATAGGCGATGCCAAATAATATTCTGCTGCCTCGGCAACTCATTAAAATTTGTAATCTGAGCTGAGGAGTGCACTTTATACAGTCAGCAGAGTCTTCACTCTCCCCTCTCTCCACACACACTGCTCTGCTCTTCCATTTAGAGAGACTCTTTTATGCTCTAATTTACAATTTGTACAACTTATGTAAGTTGATTTAGAGTTAAGATTAGATATAAACTTGATCGGAGTAATGATTATGGTATAAGTTTGTATGCTATTAATCGCTGGAAATCCCACTCTTCTAGCCCCTTTCTCTCTATCTCTTCCCTCTCTTTTAAGTCATGGGAAACTATCTGCTTATAAAATTCCTAATTAATTATCTTGTTTTTTGAAGGGCATCTAAGCTTCGTCACGCCTTGCACCTTGTGCAATTCATCTCATAGTTGCTTTATGCCAGACATGCCACATGCCGCATGCAGGGCCGTAGCTAGATGTGCGCAGTGTGTGCACAGCAGAAGGATATGTATAGTTTGTGGGATCTCCACACCTTCTATGTAATAATTGCAAAGTATAATGTGGCAAGCTCAATTGAATGGATTGGAAATCTTAGCAATCGAGATTTAGAGGGCCCAAAATATTGATTTCTTAAAAGATATTTATGATTTTACAATATAAAATACAGAGATAAATAAGATGTAATTAGTATTAGGTTTCCTTCTTTTGCGAAATGTTTTATGAACCATACTTGAAAGTAGAGTTGGAGAAAGTTCGATGTTACACCGATAAACATCCAAGTTTCATTTGAAAAACCTCAGCAAATGTTGTCAATGTTTCTACAGTTCTACTTTCAAGTAAAGCAATTTCATTAGGCGCACAATGACCCCCGGTAGCTTCACTACGGCCCTGGTCAGGCATGCCTCTCTGTCTTCCAGCTGCACTTGGAGTATTCGTTTTATGCTTTTCTCTTCTCTAGTTCACGTTGTTGTAGTTGTAATTTAATTAAAATGCAAGTGTATCATTAAATTGAAGCATAGTCAAGGCCTTTGCCATCAGTATCTCTCTCCCTCTCTCTCTCTCTGTGCACTCCTCTCTCTCTCTCTTTCTCTCTGCATGTCCATGTGTTCGCCCGATGTTTTTGCTGTCATTAATCTTTCGACAGCTCCTCCGACTTCTTCTACTCGACTCCGACAAATGTGAAAATCGTAGGCGCGCACAATTTCAATGTGAAGGCTTTGTTGCTGTTACTGTTGTTGTTGTTGCTGTTTGTCTAATGATCGCGTGCAGTTTTTCACATGTTTTCCATAATGGGGCCGGGCGTCATATATCATAATTGTGCCAAACTATAAACAGATATAGCAGCAGCAGCAGCAGCCCCGTTGTAATACTCGACTCCATTTGGACTTGGACTTGGCCAGATGCAGATTAAATAAAGCCAGGGGTGATTAATGTGCGCAATGTGCACAGTTGTCAGCTTTATAAATGTGCCTGCCTCGCTGTTAATCAATGCAGCAATTTCTATTATAAATATATTTATGTATGTATATATCCACTGTGCGAGAGTGTGTCACAAATTGATGATGCATGTTGTGTTCATGCACAGCAGTTGCCTTAATTAGATTTGCTTTTGCTGATTAAACAAATAATAGAAATATGTTAAGCCAGCTTAAATCTCTCACTCTTTCTCTTATTGCTGTTATATCGATATATTTTAGCAGTGCTATCGAGATGCGTAACAGCTGTCTGTAAAGCAATAACAGTTGAACCACTACTGAGGTTATTTGCAAGTTCGCTGCTGTCTGTCTGGCTCAGCTTAGTTTAACAGCACACTGCACACAACAGTGCACTGTTGTCAGTTTACATATCTCTCTCTTTCGCTTCTTGCCGTTCCCTTGTTTAACTGCACACCGTTATGACTCTCGCTTCGCTGTAAATGCGCGTACGCTTAAATTAATAAACTAGCGCATTTTTTGTTTAACGATCTTGTAACACATTTTGTACTTACATTTTATTTGCCCCCGCCCTCTAGCTTGAGTTATGATCCAAGTGTCGCAGGGTGAGCGTGCCCACCACTGCCTCTTTCCCCTCTCTGCTGTCTACTCTCTTCTGTCTGCAGTTTGCAGTCTACAGTCTATAGTCTGCAGTCTACAGTCTTGCAGTCTCTATGTTCATATGTGATTTGCATGCCAACTAATTACAAGTCGCAGTCGCAGTCGCGTTCGCTTTATGCAAATCACTTTGCGCTGTCTGTTAATAAAGTTAACAACTTGTTTGGGGCATTTATTTAAATCTTTTTGCTGCACTATGCGCTAATTTTTTATAGCAGGGACTCTACGCGTGCGCCTAGTCTGCCGCTGTCTCACTCTCCCTCTCCTTCTCTGTCTGTCGACATAAATTTCACATTTGACACTTTTCACGGCAACGGCGGCGACGCACCGAACTCAGCAAACGCCACATGCAACATTGGAATTCGCCGTAGGGTGGAGTGAACAGAGAGTGAGAAGAAGGGAGAGATGGAGAGGGAGAGAGGGGGCCTGCTACGCTCTCTGCGCGTGGTGACATGCGTCGTTTGTTGTAAATTTATGCGCCAAGGTGTTGGCTGTGTCGCCACAGCGCGTATGCGAGTGTGTGGGGTGTGTGCCTGACTCTGTGTGTGTATGTGTCTGTGTGTGTGGTTTCTCGCCTGACATGTAATTAGTGCAATCTCAACACTTCTGTTACAGTTTTTTTTTTGCTATACACTTTATTATAGTGCTGGTAATTTGCTTATGAATATGTTAAAATTCAATTGTCACACTTCGTGACCTGTCATTTACCACCATTTCATGTGGGTGGCATAAAAATGGATTATAAATTGTGGATTGTGTTGAATACTTTACAGGATTATTACTAATCGAAATCTAGGTGCAGCCACCGCTGTGACTTGCAAAAAAGAACATAACGGCAAACAGGCTAGAGACTGTTAACAGACAGCAGGCATATGGCTATAAGATGTAGATCAAAGTCAGACGGTTGCTGTGCTTAACAGAAAGCTGTTAACTGTTCATTGCATGAAGCATATCAGTCGCTGTTATTGCCGTGCACTGTCATTTAAGGCATAAATTTCCCTCTACAGTTTGTCAGGCGTAGTCAGGCTTAGGTTAACATTCCACTGTTATGGCTAGCCTAGTGTTATGCATATCAATATCCCTGCAATTAAACAGTATAATAACTTGCTGTTATTGCTTTGCAGTTTAGGCTAAGAATAACAGCCCACTGTTATTGAGCTACCGACTGCTGTTGAGCTTAACAGTTATCAATATCACTGCAGTCAGGCTTCGGTAGGCTGGCATAACAGCCCGCTGTTAATCTGCTATGATATGTGATGCTAACAGCCACTTTATAACAGCGTGTTATCAATATGCAATGCTCTGTTATATAACATGCTAAGCCAGCTTACTGTGATATCGATATGCCTGCTGTCTGTTAACAGTCTTCCTCTCTCTCGCTTCCTCACTCAGTGCAGTCTGTGCAAGTCATATGTCAATCTGCAGAGGTCGCCGAGTTGCATTTCAATTGTGTGTGGCATGCAAAATGCTGCGTTTGCAAATTGGAAAACATGAAATGTGGCACACAGAGAGACACGTCCATCAAATGCAATCCCCCAGTTTATCTGTCTCCTTCTATCTGTCTGTCTGTCCACCTGTCCAGGCTTGTCTGCTCATCAGTCAATTGGTCAATTCGTCAGTTGCATTCGCTGAAGCATTGCGGTTTTTGCAATTCAATTCAAAAGATTCATTCAACGAGTGAGTGTGACTGACTGAGTGTCTGTGTGTGTGAGTATGAATGGTTGTTTTGTTGTTGCGTGTTGCATTGTTGTTGCTGTTTATTAAAATGTTGCCTCGCTTTGCAAAAGCGACAGCGCCACAAATTGAGTTCTTACATGTGAAGTTTTTCACTGGAAAATATGAGGAAAATTCTTGTCAAATTCAAATGAGCATATAACAATGCACGCACACACACACACGCACACACAGGCGCAGTCACCCGTGGGAGGCAACAGAATTGGAATTTCATTGCTGTTCCTGTCAATTCTCATAGATATGTCATGTATTTGCATGCGTATGTGTGCCTGCGTGTGTGTGTGTTCTATATTTAACATGTCAGCCCAAGCCTTGCATACTCATGACTACTCAGACTCACACTCATATGAATACTATGAGTGTTCTACGAGTGTGTGCAAGCTGTCAGCATCGGCTCAAGGCTATTTTGATTGATGGCTTATGGGGCTGCCTGCCTCGCTGCCTGCCTGCCTGCTGAGTGAGTCATGCTGTCTGCTGTCCCACTCTCTCTCTCCCCTTCTCCCTCACGCTTAGCCAGGCCACTTAGTGCTCTTTTTTTGTAGCTGCCCAGGCTCATTAGCGCAATTGAAGCATCTCTCGCATAAAAAGCAAACGCGCCTCGACTCATTTCCTGCCGTCGCACTGCGTGGGAAAGCCAAAACCCTTCGACAGGTGAAAGAGTAGTAAGAGTGAAGGAGAGTGGGAGAGGGGGGAGAGAGAGAGAGACAGACATAGCTGGTTTAATATGCTTTTAATTGCAATTGGCAACTAACGGCGCCGCATTGCAGTCAGTAAACGGTACTTTCACTTCACAAGATCTCCCCAAAGGGAATACACACTCACGAATACTTCAACGAATACACTGATGAATACTCACATACCTGTGGCAACTACTCAACTCGAACAGCAACTTGCAATTACAGGCGGACAAGTGATAAAAAACGCATAAATTACAAGCCAAATTTGGTGAAGAACAACGAAATCGAAGCGCAAAACATCAATAAAAAACACGCAGAGAAAACCAGAGAGGGGACAAAAACAACAGCAGCAACAACAATAACTGTTGCAGTGGCAACTTCATAAGGAAGTCGAGTGTGTTGTGGCACGCTCGAAAATGCGAATGTTTTTAATTGAAAATACAAAAAATACTGCGAGAAAAAAGCGACCTACATGGCGTATACGTAATTAGAGATTTATATGCGAACGTCACATGATATGGCCAAAAAAAGCTGAAAGAAACGGTATATGGGTGCATATTAAAGACAGCTAGGGAAGCTGGGGTTGTGTGCAAGTCTGAATAATACCCTGTAAACAGTTGACAATTAATAGCAAGAAGAAGAAAACTAATGCGAAATATGTATTGTATACCCTATAAAATACTCTGTAAACTGTGATTAGTTGCTCAACAAACTACCCTTTTGGCAACTATTGACACTGAGAGGGGAATGAGTAAATGATACACTATAAAATACCCTGTAAACTGTGCTTAGTTGCTCAACAGCGTTACCTCTTTCCATCCCTTGAAACTAATAAGGAATATCATAGGAAACCCCGCCCTACTCTCCCTTAATATACCCCACTTGTCCCTCTCACTACAGGGTATATCTGCAACTGCAACTGCAACCAACTGTAGCACCCCGAATGCATAATGCATACAAACAGCAGCCCGCGGAGACACTTGCCACGCTGCCACAGGAGTTTGCTATCGACAGCTGCGCCTGCGCATCGTTACCTGGTTACCCTGCCCCGCCTTCCCCTCTCCGTCTCCGCCTCTGCCACTGGCTGCCTGCCTGGCTACCCTGCCTGGGCGTTTGCCACACGCAAATGCCTTGCGGGCTGCCTGGAAATCAATAAGCTTGCGCCGCGCGCGCTCTCACATGCTCACAAATTGTGGCAGCCCACGAAGCTTTGCAGATTTGGCTGTGATTTGAAAATTTCGCAACGCCTTCTTTCGATAGTCGCGACTCGCGCGAGTTGCGCCTTGCGCGGTATCTAATGAGGCGCGAAGCTAGAGGCGTGACAGACGCCTCCTTGTGGTGGCCACAAAATGTCAGCAGCTTTTCGCTTACAGCGTTTTGCACTTACAAGCGCGACAAATAGACACACAGACAGACAGACATAGCCACACAGACAGACACAGACACACATGTGTGCACATATCTACACTCTTTGTATACCCTGTAGACAGTGCAAGTGATTTTAGAAGGTAGTATACAGTGCGTTATCACATGAATCACTCCTTCACCTATTTCCGTATTGTTCACAGGGTATTTAACAGTCATGCAACCCTAAGCTGAGCATATTCTATTTTTCTACTCGTTTTCATTGCATTATTTAGGTGACACTCATCGCCGTCTGTGCGAGAGTGGGCCGTGTGCCTGCCCGCACGTCCGCCAATCCGCTCCTGGCAGCAGCAGATGAAGCCATTAAATGGAAAATTGAAAATGATATGTTGCCCCTGCCCCTCCCCCTGCTTCTGCTGCTGCTCGTCGTTGTCGTTGTTCCATACGTTAATTGGCCCAGTTCATTGTGTGAATTGGCGCTTGTTTAAATTGCTGCAATTACAGGGTATTTACCAGAGGGTTGCATGTGCTTAAAAGGGAAAACAGGCCAACAAATTAAACTAGTTTCAATTAGTTTATCGTACAAAGTTTATTTATAGGGTATATACTAGTCATGCTTACCCTGTTACTCAACTGCCAGCTAATCCCTTGATTCGCCGCAATTTCTGACAGCAACAACAACAACAACAAAACAATTCTCGCAGCTTATTTAGCGGTTTTTAAATAGAATTCCGCCGCGTGCAAAATCTGCACAATGTGGTGGAGGCGGCGGCGGGGTACGGTGTTGGAATATCTAATTGCTTCCGGGAAAACAGACTGAGACAAGCGATAAAATTATGAAAATCTTCTGGCTAGAAAAGCGCTGACAATGATGTGCAGAAATTCTGCAAAAAAAGCCAAAAAATAAAGAAAACAAACAAAGCGAGAGATTTTTGTGAATGCAAAACAGCGTGACTCGTGCAGGTGTGTGTGTGTGTTTGTGTCTTTCTGTGTGTGTGCAGGTGATTTTAGGCAAACTGTGCACGCAGTGGAAAAATTGTGAAATCATCACGAAAAACGCCTGCAAATTCTTCTAAATTTCTTCCCCAAGGCGAAGTTCTACGTGCGTCGAAAACAAATGAATGAATGCATGAATGAATGAATGCCTAACTGGCAATGAGTGTGAGTAGTTGAGTAAGTGAGTGAGTGAGTGAGTACCGCAGTGAGTACCCGAGTGAGTAGCTACCTGTGGCAAAGACAACAAATGTTTGGCAAAGTAGGAGGGAGAGAATCTGCGCGCATTGTTTGCTCACTCGCTGGCGCTTTTCACGGCGCTTTTCCCCACATTTTCCGCAGGTTTTCTCCCCAAGTTTTCCCTAGGTTTTCCCTTTGTTTGCCACTTTGTTTGCCTTTGCGGCTGCGGCAGCGCAAACACTCGATATTTATTCTTTTGTATTTACCTCGCAGCGTGAATCCTTTTTGGCATTTTTATGGCCAAAGACTTCCACCCCCCTGCACCGCTCCGCCCCTTGCTCTGCTGCGCATGGGCGTAATTGAAAGCCAGCAAAATTTGTAAGCCAACTATTTAGTGGCCAAATCAAAGACGAAGGCACCAGCAGCAGCGGCAGCAGCAGCAACAATAAATCGCAGCCCAAGCCGCAGGCGAAGCTGCCGCGTACAACGTGCCGTATGCGCAATCGGTGTGCAAGCAGGCACTGTTAAAAAGGGAGAGGGGGAGGTAGTGTGTCTACCAGCGCACTATGCACACTTGTGGGCGTCTGCCACGCCCCCACTCCGCACTCTCTTGCCGCACTGTCTGTAATAAAAATGTCGAACAAAAAAGGCTCTGAGCTTGTGGGCATTTTGCTGCTGAATACTTTGCAATTGTGAAACTTCGATGCGATTTCAATGGCTCTATTTGTGTGCCCAGCACTGTTTGTGTGTGTGTGTAGCAGAGTGTTCGTGTGTCCGTCTGTCTGTCTGTCTGTCTGTCCTGCTGTAGTGGGCAGCGTTAGGCAAATATTGAGCACGTTTCAGGCAAATTGCATTTTTATTGCCGAGTGTTTTGTGAGCGAATGAATGAATGAATGATTCAATGAATGAATGAATGAGTGCCTTAAAGAGATTCACAAGACAGCACTAATGATAAAGAGAGTTATAGCAGATAAATGTATAGTAAAGTTAGTGTAATAATAACTGCCCTGAAAGTTTTTTCCCTCAACTAACTCAATTTTCTATTGTCAATTTTCGTCTCTTTAATCCAATTTTTGTGTAGAGCACGTGCAGGAAAAATTGTGAATTGTCATTGAAAAGAGCTGCAGAGATTCTTTTCAACAAGTTCACGTTTTTACTGTCTCCCTTTTGCAGTTGATTCTACCTGTTCTTCTCTTTTCTTTGCACCCCTTCAAGCTGTGCAAATTCATTTGCATGCACCTGGTTTGTTTGAGTTTATTGATTGGAATTCGAGGGAGGGGAGGGAATGACAATCAACAAACTGGGGGTACCTATGCCCTGGTCAGCATATGTTGCTGCAGCCCTGGTAAATACTTGGACTGACACTAAAACTAAACAGGCATTTGCATGTTAACTATCTAATCGGTAGTTTAGTCGAAGCTTAGCATTGCTTGCAGACACCTTCCTTGTCAGTGGGTTTTATTTAATAAGGAAGGGTGAGAGAGGGGGGAGGGAAGAGAGGAGAGTGCAGAGAGAGGGTGTGCTTGGGGTAGAGCTTTGTCATTGTTGTCATGCAATGCGCAAACACAAAACTAATTGAATTTTTAGCCAGCTCCAGAGGTAGAGCATAGGCAGCTCACTATGCTATGCTGCCTTTGCCTGCTCTAACTCTACTCCTCTCTCTCTCTCTCTCTTATGCGCTCTACTCTGCATTGTTTCCTCTCTCTCCCTCTGCCCTCTTTTGCTCAACTATTTCTGCAAGTCAGCAGCCTCGAACGTGCCACACAATTTTGGCTTGTCGCCTTGTCTCGCCTTTGGGTGTGTCCCGTTGCCTTTATTATTGTTGTTGTTGTTGTTGTTACTGTTGTTGTAGTTGCTCGTGTTGATTGTGTGTCCCGCAACATAATCAGCATATAATTAAAAGCTACTAACATGCAACAAATTACACGCAAAGTATCTTGTAGTTACACAATGCAAAACAAACAGAAATGAACCCGAAATGAACCGAAAACGGAATCTAAACACGCTGTTCAAGGCTGCTCCTCCCCCCCCCACTCCCTCAAGTGATTGTGTTGGTTTCTTTTTTCCTTTCTTTTGTTGGCATCCCTCCACTGCGTGGGCGTGGCCCAGTTGACCCAAAAATCCCATTAACGCCAGAGACAGAACAGAACAACAACAGCGCGTGAATTTTTGCTTAACATTCTCAGTTTTTATGCTGAGTCGCATTTACAGCTGGCACCATTATTGTGGCCCGCACTGTGTGTGGTTTTTGACTATGCAATTACAACACTCTCGAAGGGGGGAGGTACAGGAGGTTTCGGGTACTTGAAATCGCACTCGAGTTGCAGCCAACGCATTTTTCGCTTTTGACCCAATTTTCTATTTATGCTTTTTAGTTTTATTTCAAATGCAGCTTTATATTTCTTATTTTTCTTTGCACTTTTGTTTTGTTTTTCTTCTCTGCTCTCTCACTCTCAAATTTATATGCAAATTGTGCAGTTATTTTATTGGAATATGTTTTGTTCTGTTTTGTTTTTGTGCCTTTTTGGGGGCTTGTAATGTGAGTGCAATTTGGGTTTCGTTCATTGGCTTTGTTTAGGAAATGGGGGTGGGGCAAGGGAGGGAGGATGGGGAGAGGAAACTGCCGCGACTGCGTAATTGTAGTCGAGCCGCAGAGAACGCTGATAGTGTGTAGCTGTCATGTCCCCTGCTCTGCCCCTTTCCCCTTTGCTACTAGTTTCCCTTGTTGCCCCACTTAGTTTTTTTTTTGTTCTTATCGACTCAAATTAATTAAAAGCACACATTGAATGTGCTCATAATTTATGAATATACAATAAACTAATGTGTTTTATGGACATCAGGCAGCAGTAGTGGCAGCTAACAACCTAAGCAACAGCAGCAGCAACAGCAACAACTTAAGCAGCAGCAACAGCGACTGTCTCTAAGCAACAGCAACCTCCTTCTACGTGTCTGTGTGTTGCAAGCTGTTGATATTTTTGATGTTGTTGCAGTTGTTACTGTTGTTGCTGTCCATGATTATGTTGCAAGTGCTGTTGACTATCACTGATTCTGTGAACTATGCAGACTATAAATATTTTCTATAACTCATAAATATTTGATAATTGAACCTACAATGTTCAAATTTATTCATTTCATTCATACAAAAACACCAATATCGACTTAGTTAATCGACAATAATTGGTAAGGGCACTTACTAAAATATGTCTAATCAAACTACCAAATTTTGACTAACGTTCTCAGGCCAACCTCGTTATCTTGTGGCTTTACATTCAGTCTGTCAAGTAATTCTGCACACATTAAAACATGTGAAGAAATTGCTATGGTGCACTTTATATTTGTTATTGAATACTAATTGATGTGTATTAAATTACTTGACTTACTGTTTGTAGCGTATATTAAGAATACATTGAATGATATTCTAATACTAATTCTTGGGAAATGAAACCCATAAACTATGCAAATCAAACTACTAATATTTCCTGGAATTTGTTTAAGTATGATCTAGCAATTTATTTGCTACTGTAGTTACTTCTTAATAGAACTAGTCAGTTTTCTCTCTACTTATATTTTCACCATTATCAACTCGTTGTCTCCTATATTTTATAAATTATATGCATTGACATAGGTACATATATATTTGTGTTAGACTGAAATGCATTACTGATGTTATACAATCTTCTGTGAGTGCTGCTTTCAGCTCTTCTTTAATATCTTCCTTGAACTCTTCTTCAATATATTCATCGAGCTCTGCTTTGAGTTCATCTGTAAATTCTTCTTAGAACTCTTCTTAAGATCTTATTTAATATATTTCCTGTTCTGAGTTCTTCTTTGATCTCATCTTTAAGTTCTTCTCAGAGTTCTTCATTCAAATAGTTATCGATACTTCCTTCGCTACTTCTTCTAAACCAGTTGGATCAACTTTAAAGCTGTTGCACTTGTTTCACAGCAGTTTCTCACTACCCGCAAAATCTTCTCACCTGCTGCACACCATATATTATATGCCTTCTTTAGCTGCCTCTTCTCCTCTTCTTCCCCTCTTCTGCTCCCCTTCTGCCTTCCCCTTTGATGTTAATTAAGCCTTCTTATTGCTAGCGAACATGAAACAAAATTGGTACGCACATTAGGCTCGCGCTCAGTTTTTGCCGGTGGGATAAGCTGAGCATGACCACGCCTACCTTCCCTCTACTTCCTTAACCCTCTGCTTGCCACTGCCCCTGCTAACTGCCTTGCTGCCCCTTTCCTTTTAGGCCTGCCTTGCTACTCCTGTTGCAAGTGCAGACTTTGCAACGTAGCAGCTCATAAAATGGGGCAGGGAAAGAGGAAGAAGGAGGAAAAGAGTGTAAGAGAGAGAGAGAGCGAGAGAGATGAGCATGTAACTATGTGTGTATGCTGGCATTCCTCGCCTGCGCTGCAATCGCTCGTTGATGCGTTAATTTGCATGCAACATGCACTATGATTACCCGCAGCAATTTGCAACAGCAACACAGCAGCAGCAGCTACCGGCTGCAGCAACAACTGGGGAGCAATTGCAGCTGGCAATGATGGCAATGGGACAACACAGCTGGCCATGCCCATTGGGCGACTGGGAGCGCAGCGTTTTCAGTTTGCAAATGTTGTCCGATATTTGTTGCAGCCAGAGCTAAGGGGGAGGGAGGGGAAGAGGAGAGAGAGCGAAGAAGATGACGGGAGGCAAGGGTACATATTCATCTGGCTGCTGGGTTTAGTATCCATTTGCCCAGTTCCATTTCCATTCGCATTTCCATTCGCATTTGTATTCGCATTCGTATTTGTTTTTGCGTATTTGTTTTTGTTTGTTTGCACATCTGCAACGCCAACGTCAATCGTTGAGCAAATGCAACAACTGGACACAGGCACAGTGGGCTGCACAGTGGGGCAGTTGAGGCAGAGTTGGCAGTGGGAGACAGAGAGAGAAAGAGGGAGTTAGAGCTATGCGCTGTGCCTTTGCTGTGCGCCCAGTTGTATAATTTGCAATTGTTTGTTGTTGTTGTCAATTGTTCGCGAAGCAAACATCTGCAACAGCAGCAACAGCAACAACATCAGCAAGCAACAACAGCAGCAACAACAGTAGCAACAACACCAGCAGCAATGGCAGCCGCTTCAGTATTTAATTATCACAAAAAAAAAGCTGCTGCTGTTGCAGTTTTGTGCAAATCTTGAACAGTTGCAGCTTTATAAATCTACTATACAGACATATATATGCATATATATATATATGCTATACATACATATACATACATACATACATGTATATACATATATATACATGTATGTATGTATGTCATAAGATGCATTTAATCTCTCTCACAGATTTCTCTTCTTCTGTTATTGTTTATCTTCGTTTTGTTTAACATTTGCTTAACATTTGTCGCCCCTTTCTTCTCACTCCTCTGCACCCCTTCCCCTCCTGCTTGTTGCCTGATCTTATGCTTGTTATTATTGTGTTTTCATTACTTTTATTGCTGTTGCTGCTGTGCCTGAACAGCTGAGGAGCAGCAACACGGCCTGAAGTTCTGCTCCAGCTTCATTCAGCCTCCTCAGCTATTTATAGCCAGGCGTGAATCCATTTGCTTTGGCATTCCTCAGGCAGATCGAGGCAGCAATTTATGTACTTCACATCGATTTACACATGTATTGCCTCAGCCAATGAACTGCAAGCGGGCCTGGGGCATGCCTCATGCCGTCTTTTGTTGCAACTGATGCAGAATGAAATGAAGTATGAGGTAGCCATATGCGGGGTCTCTTTGGGTCTCTTAGCCTGCATGCTGTAGAGATCTAAAGGTGTCGGGCAGAGATAAGTAAAGGGAGAGAGGGGGAAGACAGAGAGAGGAAGAGATGTAGAGGGGCAAAGAGACAACAGTGTTATGCGTGCCGTGTAGATTAGCTGTGATTACATGAGCAGGAAATGCATCTAATAATGCCTTCCTAACTCCATTTAGAGCTCCCTATCTCTGTTTAGCTTGCACACATGTCCAAGCACAGCAAGACACGTCTTTTTGTCTGAATGAACGACTATAACTTGAAGAATATACATACTGGGGCTATCAAATTTGCTGACAACATGTCTTATTATTGCACATAACACAAACACCTTTTACAATTCAGCCACGCCTCTTTTATGCCCCTTCTAGATCGAAAAATACCTAAAGGAAGTGTAAAGTTTAAAGCTAGAATATATCATGTTTGGTGTATACAATCATTAACAAGCTACCAAAGATTTCTTTTTATTATAAATGTTGAATTTGATATATCTCTTATATTTATGGTATTTCTAGATAGAAAATATCAATTATAATACTCAATAGATCATTTATTTTGTATCTATCTATCTATCTACCTGGCACTACAGTTTTCTTTCTTATTCACCTTTCTTTCTCTGCTCCTTCTGTGTATCTTTGTGTATCTCTCTCTCTTTCTTTCTCTCTCTTTATCACTCTCTCTATATCTCCCTCTCTCTTTTTAAGTTCGAAAAAGTAGGAAGTAAATTGTTGTATTTCACATTTCTCATTTCGAATTCGAAATTCGCGTTCGCTTTTCTTTTTCTGTTTAGCATTGCACGTTGCGCATTTGCATTGCATATTTATTTATTGTTGTTGTTGTTGTTGTCAGTATTTTCGATTATTTTGGTATTTTGCATATGCCGCAGTTGATATTTATTTATAACTTTTATGTAGAGCGAGGTAGGGAGGGGGAGTGGTAGGGGGAGAATGGGGAATACCAACAATGCGACTGATAAATTGTTAATGTGCGCATAAGTTTTCAATTTGTGTGTGGCAAATGCCGCTGGCACACACATACACACACACAGAGACGGACGGCGGTACACTCACGACTCTGCAGCTTGTCAGTTGCAGATGCAACACACACGCGACGTGGCGCCACTGTGCGGCGTGGCAAGTTGAATTTATTGCAGCAACTGCTGCGACACTCGCCTTGCCATTTATTCTGCATGTGCAGCGTGTGTGTGTGTATTGGTGTGTGTGTGTGCCACACTCTGTGCTAATTTTGCAATGAAAATGTCAACTGCGATTATGGCCAAAACAAGCCAAAAGGCAAATCCAGTCAAGAGTTCAACACACACACACACACATGCGTGCGTACGTGCACACAAGTCTTGCCCCATGTTGCACATTTTTGGACATTTGCAAACACTCGCGCAAACTTGCAACACTTTCGCGCTGATTGGCTTACAACGCTGTCGACGTCGTCGTTGTCTTTGGTTGGCGCCAGGCAGACGCGCCACACGCCACATGCCACACGAAAAAACTTGTGCCTGCCTCAAAAAGCGTATTAAAAATTTAATTGAAAATTCATTTTGGCTGCAAATTGCGGTTATATTTGCGCTATGTGGGCCGCTGCAGCTTCTGTTTAGATGTTGTTGTTGCTGTTGTTGTTGTTGCAACAGTTGCTGCTGTGGCTGTTGCTGTTGCTGAGCCAGGCACAGTGGGCTGGGTAAATATTAATTATTAAGATTTATGATGCGCCAGTTGAGTCTATCTATATGCAAATTTAGATCGCTAGGAAGGCAACAGCAGGAGGAGGTGGGGGGAGGGAGAGAGCATAGAGGGAGAGGTAGGGAGATATCTATGACAGATCTGCAAGTGCTGTAGACAAAGAAATTGGTGAGAAAGTGGCTGAGCAAGGCAGCAGAAGCGGAGGATGTGAATGAATATTGAGTGTGAAAAGGTCTAAGTGTTAACAGAGCAATGATAGCAAGCTAGGGAGAATGGAGAGAGATGGGCAGCATAGAGAGGGAGAGAGAGAGAGGATGCCATAGAAAGGGAAGGCGTAGAAATATGTAGATGTACGAAAAGAACACAATATACTTTGTGGAGTAGCAGATGCCTTATTCTAACTGTCAGCCTGTGTACCCTATAGGAAAAAGGTTGAAGAATATGAATTGATTGAAAGGCTAAACAGAAAGAAAGACTACCTTCGGCATGCTGAGAGCTCTTATTGTTCCTATATTAGTTATATGGTATATGACTGCTTAGGTCCGTTGCATACTTTATGTACTCTCCTTAAATATATTCAATCTATTCATATAAATTACTATAAATCATATAACAATATTGCCAAATTTGAGTAGTTAACCCGTGTTCATCGTCACGTAAACAAATTCAGTTCAAATTAAATGAGAAAAGAGTTAATAATAGTATAGTACACATAGTTTGCCTATCAGTCGCTTGATAAGCAGCGACTCTATAAAGTAGAAAGGTATTTTAACTAGCAACAACTACAATTAGCTTTAGTTGGTTCCGTTTTACTTAGTCGTTACGTTTAAGTGGCGGCAACAGAACAAAGAGAGAGATAGAGAGAGGGAGAACAGAGGGAGAGAGAGAGGAACAGAGGCAGAGCAGTGAGTTCAACGAACCAGAACAGGCAGGCAGGCACGAGATCTAGACTGACTGCCACAACTGATGACGATCTACAACGCGATGACAAGCAGCAACAGCAACAACAACAGCAACAACAAAATGTGTCATAATAACCAAAATCAACGAACCATAAAAATGTATAACAGTTCAAGCATATCGATAGAGTGACTTCCCCTCACTCCCGCCCCCTTTCCCTTCTTCAACTCCCTTCAACAAACTCTCTCTTCTACTTCTGCGCCCCTTTTCTTTGCCCTGCTTTGCTTGTTGACTTAATTGTTATCAAATTGTTGCTGTTTGACAAGTAGTAGACGATATTTTTTGATAACAATTATTAAACGTGCCTTGACATGCAGCAGGGAGTGTAGAAGAAGGGGTGGAAGGGGAGAGGGGGTAGAGGGCAGCCAAAAAGTCGGCGGATGTTTTTTTATTTGTGCTTTGCCATGCACTTGAGTGGCTAGAGGTGAATCCCCTACCCCTGCACACCCCTGCCTGACCATTTCTTCTGCTATTTAGCTATCTCTCTGCCTTCCTCACTCTACCTCGCTTCTCCCTTCTCCCTACGTGCCTCTTGTCTTGCTTTCTTTAACGAATTTATGGCCCTAGTCAATGTGCGACTTCTTGGCCCGTCCCAGTTGGCACTGTAACTGAGCACTGCGCACTGTCGCTAGGGTTGCCACCAGTCTGTGCTAGAGTTCTTTATCTGCTCTGCTCAGTCTGTCTCTCTCTCTCTCCTTCTCTCTCTTTCTGTGCTGCCTTCTCTGTTTGTTTGTGCACTTCAATTGATTTCCAATCAAGGCCATAAATTTCACTAGAAAAATGTTATTATTTTTGAAATATTTATGATGGACAAGGAGGGAGAAGGGAAAGGGAGGGAGGTAGAGAAGCAAGGAGAGAGGTAGAAAGACTGGCAGAAGGGTAGAGAAAGAGTGTTAGACAGACTGGTAGAGTAGAAAGGAGAGAGGCACAGAAAGTAGTAAAGAGAAGCATCAGAAAGAGTAAGAGTGCATTGCATGTTTGACAGCCAGTTGCCACTGTTGCAAGTTGCAACAAAGTTAGCTACTGCAGCTGCTGTTGCTAATGTTGCCGTACCCGTTGCTGCTGCTCCTCTTCTTGCTGCAACTTTTGCCGCTCTAATTAGAAGACGCCGCATAGTAAAACTTTTCAACATTTTGACGTCGCATCTTGTGGCAAAGTGCAGGCTTCCACACATGCCTCCATGTTGCATGATTTTCAACACATTTACTGTAGCAGCATGTGGCAAATTGAAAACGCATATAGTCAGGAAGGGGGGGCGGGGAGGGTTGCAGGGCAGCCGAGCGAATTATGTCAAGGTAGACAGAGGCAGGTGAGCTGCGGCTGAGCTGAGCCTGGCTAAGCGTTTAGCTGGCATCGAGCCAAGTCTGATAATGGCAGCGGGGCTTGTAGGCAATGTGTGTAATCCCAACCAAACAATGGCCCAGACAAGCACAGTGTGCCCTCTTCCCCCCCCCTGCTCCTGCCCCCTTCTGACAGTAGACAATTACAGTAAACAAATTCGCACACGTTGCATGCCTCCGGTTGCTGCTGTTGCGGTGACAGGCGGCAAAACAAGCGACGAAAATAGACAGCAGCAGCAGCCACAGCAGCAGCAACGTGCAGTGTGGGCGTTTGTGCCACGCCCACCAATATGCCTTGCGGTCATGGCCACACAGAGGAGACGGGGGCAGGTGCAGTGGCAGGCTCGTATTTTTGGCAGCTGAGCTTTTGGCCATGCATGAGATTTGCATTTTTTACACTCACAACTCGATGCGCCTCCGAGTTTTGGCTCCAACTGCAATTTGGCAGGCTCAGCCAGAAATACTTTGGCAGAGAGTGTAGCATACTTTTCTGGGCCACGACAGCATGTCGGCAGCCAGTCGAGCAGTGTGTGTGTGTGCCTGTGTGTGTGTGTGTGAGTCAGTGTCACGTTGCGGCAATTCAATTGAATTCTCTGCTGCTGCTGCTTGAGCTGCCGTTGCTGCTGCTCTTGAGCCACCACACAAAGCAAATGGCAGCAGAGGCCTCGTTCCGCTTCCTGCCTCCCCCCCTTACTTCTCTCCCCTACCCCTCCTCTGGCAGCAGGTTTAGGTTACATGCGCGTCTCAGCGGAAGCTGCCACACAGATTCTTTTGCAGACAGACTGACGCCTAGCACTGTAGCTATAGCAGTAGCTGGCCTGCTGCCATGTGCCGAGCTTGGCCCTCATAGTTTTTTTGGGGCAACTTCTTTTGCTGCTGCCTCTGCTGTTCCCTCTCACTCCCTCTCTCTCTTTTTCTCTCTGCCCTTTTCTGCTACTGCTGCTTGCTCGTTTTGAGCGCAAAAATTGTCTGATTTATGAGGCTCCATTTACCAAATACGCATAAACAGTTCATGGTAAAATGGCCTTAAAGTAGCAGTATACAGATATCCTACTACCTCTCTCTTTCTCTCTCTTTCATTCTAGCTGTATGTATCTCTCTATCTTGCTTTGTATGTTTCTCGTACTCTTTTCTACCTCTCTTTCTGTATAGCGTCTCTTACTTCTTCGTTCTTCTCGTTCTTGTTCTTCTTCTTGCTCTCTATACAATTTTACTTAGTGTTCTCATCTTTCTCTTCATAAATCGCACTCTACATCTTCTATTCTATCCCTCGTTTTATGTCTAACTCTCTTACTCTGTCTTCCTTTGGTTTTTTATACTACTTCATATTCAGTCTGTCCTTATATATGTATTTCTTACTCTATCTTTATCTCTTTCTCACTGCAACTCACATTTAATCTTCAATCTTTCTCTCTGTGCATAAACACATTCAGCATGTGCATTATATACAGCTCTGTCTTCGGCATAAAGTTCAGTTTGTTTTGTGGCCTCATCTTCTCCATTTTTCTCCCTTTCTGTCTTCTTTTCCTACCCTCTCTCTCTCCCTCTCTCTCTCCTGCTCCCTCTCTGTCTTTGTCTCCAAAAATCAGCTTGTTTTGCCATTGATTTGCATAAATTAATCACAATTGAATCAAGTTGATTGATTCACTCACTCAGTTGACTCAGCTTGCTTCTCCAGTTGCTGCTGCTCTCTCTCTCTCTCCCTGTCACACCTTCTGCTTCTCCCTGTCTCACTCACACACTACTCAAACATTGTGGCCTTGTGCAGCTTGTTAAATTTGGCTCTCTCTCTGTGTGTGTGTGTTTCTTGTGGCATTTTCAATTTGCAATTTTCCGTTTTCAGCTTCAGCTTTTTCACAGTTTTCCATTTCAATTCGCAATGCATGCGAGACATTGCAAATATGTGTCACGGCTTCGAGTCGTGTCGGCGCCGTCAAGTATCACTTGCGACCGCCTTTTCTCCAGCTGCCACGCCTCCCCTGCCCCCACCAGCACCACTTAAAAATAGAAGCTGATACATAACTGCTGGCAGCCACTGTTTGCACTCATTTCTCCCTCTACCTCTCTCTGTCTCTTGGTCTGTCTCTGTCTCTATCGGTTTCATTTGCTAATTTAATGGCTGGCAACATATGGCGGCACTAATCGGCCGATCCGAGCGGCGTATTTAGGTGCAGCAACACATAAACGTCATGTAAATGTCATTAATTTAAATTATAAACTATAAAGACTAAATAGGCAAGAACGAGAGGCAGATATAGAGAGGATATAGAGAGAGGGAGAGAAGGAGATAGAGGTAGAGATAGAGATGGATTCAAACTATGCCATATAAGTCGATTGTCGACTGTTTGTCGCTTGTTTCGATTGTTATTGCTGTGACAGCAGCCCACGCCAGAGGCAGCAGGCCCCTCCACCTCTACCCCTGCCCCACTCACTCGTTTAGCTACCCCTCGAGTCAATGATGACACCAGACAAGCAGCAACTATTAACAGAGACACACACACACACAGTCATAATTATCTATGTGCACTATAAATTTATAGCACAACTGTAGTTGGAACACCTGTTGCTCGAGGTGGCCTAGAAAATGAGTCCCCTACATAATCAATTATTAATGAATAACTATAATCATGCTTAGCATAATCATAGGCACAATTAATTGCCAACTCTAAACTGCAACTATCGATAACAAGTCGATATTAAAGGCGCAGCGTTGCCACTGTTGCTTGAATTATGTGCAAATTGTAAGCTATTTGTAACATGCTGCGCGTTTTATGGCCCCAACTTAATTTATAAGGCCAAACACAGCAGCAACAGCAACAGAGAGAGGGAGAAAACAACACAAGAGACAGAGAGAGAGAGAGAGACAACAACTGGGAACGGCAGCTGGCGTAGACGGAAGCTAAAGAAGTGTCTCCGGCAAGAAATAGAGGGGGACCAACAAATTTGCAATTACGAGCAATTTAAAAGTTATTAACACGCCCGGCAATGATAAAACATTCAAGTAGACAACAAAATAATAAAGAAAGAGAGGGAAATACTCGTACAGAGAGCGAAAAAAAGACTGAAATATTTTATGTTTTATGGCAGATAAATGCGCAGAGCCCACGCACCACAACAGCGCTTTGGGTGGCGCCAAAAACAATTAAAGGCGGGCCCAACCCACGCGACAAGCTACATGGAAATAGTGCGATAAGTGGTAGAAGAAGATGGGATAACAGAGAATGATAGAGAGAGGGAGAGAAGGAAAGAAGGAGGAGAGGGGCAGCTAGAGATCGCAGAAGAACGTGTAGAGCAGACAAGCCTCACTTAGATTATTGAGTGCACATTTCAGGCAAGCTTTCGATATATCGATAACAAGTTGTTAACAATAATACTAATTTCTATCTCATTTCTTCGTCTCATTCCAGGTGCCACTTGTGGAGGCAACTGCTGCAACAATGTCACAGAACAGGAGCTGCGACAGAAGGCAGCAGGTAAATTCGAGCAGTTGCTGCATCATCACACGAGCAGCCTGCGCGGCATACTGGAGACCACGGCCAGTCAATTCCAAAGTGAGTACACAGTATGAATAAGAGTGAGTATGAGTGTGAGTACTGTGAGTATGAATGTGAGTGCTTGCTAGACAGGCGCGCAATTGAAACGAGTGCAGGCGCAACTGGCAAACACTTTTATGCAAATCAGTCAGGTCTCTCTATCTGTCTGTCTCTCTCGCTCTCCCATTCTGTCTCGGAGTCTGTAAAGTTTTCAAAGCGATAGCGAAAACATATTTTCGTGGGCAATAAATTATTTATAATATGCAAATGCAAATGCGACGAAGCGAAGCGTGGGTAGCAAAATTATTATGATGATAACTTTTGGCTTGCCAAGTGAATTTAACGAAATTAAACTTGAAACGCGAAATTGATTTGTAAATTTGCATTTGTATGCGGATCAAAGCGCGGCAAACGAATACATAAGGAGATACACACACACACAGACAGACACGCATACATACATACAGACTCACCCGTTTGTAAGGCCAAGTCAGCGTCTGCTTGAAATGCAACAAAGTGTCTGCATCTAATTAAAAATACATTAAATATTGTTGCCATTGCTGCTGTTGTTGTTGCTGTTGTTGTTGTTGTTTCTGTTGTGCTTTGTTGTTTACTTTTTGTTGTGCTGTTTCTCTGTTGTTGCTCATCGCCTTTTGGACAATTTGCAAACTTTGTTTGGGTCACGTTTTGGGACAGAATGGGGCAGAAAACATTTTCAATGCGCTCCCCTGCTCCTCCTTGCACTGCTCTCGCTGCACAAACTGTTGTCGTACATGTTGTAAATCTCGCTTCAAGGCGTGCCCCACAGTCAGCAGCTTGGGGAGCTGTTCCCAATAATATTCATTGTTGTTGTTGTTGTTGTGCGGACTTGTCCCGACAGTAATTCTTGGAAACGGGCGTGCATTTAAAATTTAAAGATTGCACACGCCTTGCATAGTGACAATGCAGTTTTAATGCACTCTCTCCCCCGCGCTCTCTTGTTAACACTATGCTGCTCTCTCACACAAGTAGTTCAACTGTTGATCTATTTCAGTTCAATTACACTGTCATCGATAACAGCGCGTTCACGCGAACAACTCTGTTAAGGACATACTTTGCATGTTAAGTTGCAATGCGCTCTCTCTCGCTCTCTTTCCTAATTCTGACTAGATCAGCTGTTAATTACACACACTAACAGCGCGTTCACGCGAACAACTCTGTTAAGGACATACTTTGCATGTTAACTTGCATTGCAATATACTCTCTCACATGTGCTCTCTCTCGCTCTCTTCGCCCATTCTGACTAGATCAGCTGCTAATTACACACAATAACAGCGCGTTCACGCGAACAACTCTGTTAAGGACTCTCTCATTCTGTTCACTCTCTTTCCTGCGCTCTCTTGCCCCTTCCTTTCCCACGACTAGTTCAAGCCGTTCAATTAAATTGCTGCTATCGATATCAGTGCGTTCATGCGAACAACTCTGTTAAATTTGAATTGGAATGTTAAGCTGCGCTCACGTCATTTCTAATTTGCATCAATTGCTGCGTAACACTATATGCATCCTGTTCTAGCTTACAGCTACAGCTTTAAGCGCATCACATACCCTATGCTTCCTTCCCTCTCACCCCTGTGTCACTTTGCATTCTGTCAGGTTTTTCCCACACATTGAAAATAAAAAAAGCTGAATCAAAAATTAATATGCAATCAGCGAAATCATTAAGCTAAATATTTGAACAGGCCGCCTGTGCAATGAAACAACAACAACAGCGCATATACAAAATAGCAATTTATTCTGTTTAATAAACAAGCAGCGCAGCAGCAGCAGCGCGTGCTTTATGAATGAATGACGTAGGCAGCGTTGGCTATTTTTTTTTCACCTTTTTTTTCAACTTTTTTATATAATGTTTACTTAATTGCAGACTGAATGCTGCTGCTGCTGCTGCTTGTCGATTAATGTGTGTTATTTTAATTATGCATATGGTCAACAATTTGCTTTACATTAGTCAGTTAGTTTATTCAGGCATAAATCAAGCAGGGCAGGTGTGAGGAGGGGGCGGGAAGCAGAGACAAGCAACACTTTAAGCCTTTGCTTAAACATTTTGCACAGTTCTAAGTGCTTTCACACACACAGACACGTACACGCATGTCTTTGCATGCTTCGCATAAAAATTGATTCACCTCCAACCGTGCGTATGCGTAATACGCTCACATACTTCCTCTGCCCACTCCCTCCTGCATCCCCTCTTCTCTCTGTTTCCTTCTCGCACTTACAACTATAAAATTTTATGCATTTTTCGCCTCTCGTGCTTACACGTGTTCCCTTTTCTGCTCTTCCTCTCCCCCTCTCTCTCCCATTTGTTATTGCTCTTCTTCCCTTTCGGTTATTGTTTTTGACTTGCGGCGTTTGCGCATAAAATATGATTGTATGAAAAATAAATGCACATTTCTATTTACTGCCGCAAACGTAGCAGCAACTGGAGCGGCAGGCAGAGCTGGGGCGGCAACAACAACAACAGCAGCAACAACAATACAGCAGCAACAGCAACAACAACAGGCAACCGCATCGAGAGTTGCTTGGCATATGCAGCTTTGCCTGACGCACCTAACGGAGGGCAGGGGCACGTGCCACATACACTGCCTGCCTCTTGCTGCATTCCCCCCTCATTCTACACCCTCTTTTGCCTGCTCCCTCCCCCCTTTGCGCCCTGCCTGCTTTCCGCTCATCTCTTTCCGTTTCCTGCCTCATTCCTGTTTGCATTGTTGTTGCTTTGTTGTTGCTTCTTGCTACGCTTTGCAATGTGTGTCGATTGTTCTTGTTGTGCGTGTTGTTGTTCTTGTTGTTGTGCGTGTTGTTGTGCTTGTTGTTGTTGCTGTTGTTGTTGCTCCGTTCATGCTCGTTCTGCTGCTTTGTTCGAATGCATGTCCCGTATTATTTTTAAGCAAGTATTTGCGTGTGTAAACACGTTTCGCAGCTTACGAATTATGTCTGCCCCCTCCACCCTTGCACCCTTTGCTACGCAGCAGCTCCTTGTGCCCCTCCTCCTGCTGCTCTGCCCTGCATTTACTGAGCTGCACTCGCTGCTTAATGCTTTGCCCCCACAAGCAGCTGCCCCAACTTTTTTCTGCTGCTGCTTCTTCTCTGTCTCTTCTTTCCTCCTTCTTTAGCACTCCCTCTTCTCCCTTCTGTCTTCTTCTCACTCTCTTCTTCTCTCTCTTTACTCCCTTTACTCCCTCTCTCTACTCCCCTCTCTTTACTCCCATCTCTATAGTTTCTTCTCCCACGTCTCTCTTCCCTTCTCTCTTCTTGCTCTTCTCCCCTCTATTTTCTGCCCTCTCACTTCACCTCTTTCTTTACTCCCTTCGCTCTACTTCCCTCTCTCTTCTTTCTCTTCTTCTTATTCGTCCTCTTCTTCCTGCTGCCTCTCCTTAGTGTTTGTGCGCCTGCATAAAAGTTGCAAATGCTGACTTACTGATCAGCCAAAATGGTAGCCACTTTTGGCAGCAAAACAGCTAAAAGTGGCCAGAATTTTATTTGCAACAATGCAACCATAGTGTGCAGCAATAAGAGTAGCAGCAATAGCAACACTAACAACAACTATGAATACAACAACAACAACAGCAATGCGTGCACTTTCATAAGTTGGAACTTTTCGTGGCACATTCCACTTGGCTTTAACAGCTGCTGGCCATCGTCGCTGCCGCTGCCTCTGCCTCCTGCTCTGTACTGCACTGTATGCCATTTGTGCTACTCTTTCTACCACCCCTCCACACTCTTCCTCCCTTCTACTCTCTCGGAAACTCTCGTCTAACTGACCATCAACTCCTTGCTGCCTGCTGCCTTTGTTCGCCTTGTCACTGCTCTACTTAGCTAGTTACCTTCCCCTCCACGCAACCTCCCCCCACCACCCTCTTTTATTATACTTTACTAGCCACATTGTTGCAGCTCAAATCGATGCTAGGAGTGGGGGGCTATCTCAACTTATAGCGCGCATTATAAACATTTCTTATGACTTTCTTTCTTTTCTGCTGCAACTTGTTATAACAAGTAGCAAACAAGCTTTGACCTTATAGCTGCAGCTGGAAATTCGTGAATGAAACGAAAATAAGCTAAAATTTATCTAATATTGTGCATTATTTTTTTTAATTTATTATATTTGTTTGTGTTTTAGAACAAAAGGCATAAAAACAAAACGTAATTTTGCAAACGAATTCAAATTCAAATTGATGCGAACAGGTTTTCTTTGCTGAGTCTTTGTTTTAATGGCGCCATTTTGTCTGGCTTGAAGAGTAGATATCGCTGTCTCGCTTACTCCTCTAAAAGAACTGGCCTGTCTGCTGGTCTTGCTGCCTTGCACTCTGCCCCCTCCTCCACTGGCCCCCTTCTATGCGAGTGATATTTATACTCTGTATAATTAGTTAGTCAAACTAAGCGCGCGCTTTTAATTATAGTGAGAGTTGGAAGAGGTTGGCTGTTGGGGAAGGGAAGGTTGGAGCAAGGAAGTATGCGGAGGAAGGGTAGGGAAGATTGAGTTAGGCAAGGAAGGGCAGGGGAGTTGGGAGAGGGATTAGTGTTGCCTGCTTTTGTTGTGGCAACAAATTAGCACAGCTCGAGGCGAACAATTGATGCATATGGAGCATGGCATATGACTTCAAGTGGCTTCTAGAGCTTCATTCTACTCATTCAACTCCTGCCCCCCTCTGAAGCTGCTACTCACCCTCTCCTTCGTCTAACTACTGCTTGTCCTCCAGTGCAAAAGTCATCCAATTACTTTGACATTGTGTACAAGACAAGAAACTTCAGCAAGAGTGGGAGCAGAGGAGGAGGTGGAAACAGGAGATGAAGCTAGAGTAGGAACAGCAGAGGGTGCAGGGGAAGGTAGCAGGGAAAGAAGCGGGAAAGGTAACAGGGAAAGCAGTAATAGTAGAACAAGAAGAGGGAACAGGAGTAGGACCTGGAGAGGGAGCTGGTGAAGGAGCAGGGAAATCTTTATGGAAGGTAGCATAGAAAAGAGTAGGAAAGGTACCAGAGGAAGGAGTAGGAGAGGGAGCAACAGAGGTAGCATGTAAAGGAGCAGGTTTTGGGTGTAGGAGGGGGGGTTAACAGCTGTTGTCCCGTGCTCTAGCCGCAGTCAAGTCATCGCTGAAGTTGTTGCTTACAGCTGGAGGGGCGTGCCAAGTTGACACGCCTGCCTGCAGATAGCTAGTTACAATACAAGCACTTATAGTGCCGCCGCACAGTGCACAGTGGGGCAAATCACGAAGAAGAGTCTAAGAGAGATGAACTAAGCATCCAGACAGCTGGTAAGCCCTCTCAGTCTGCAACTAAAGCCAACTTGACAGCACTATTCCAACTACTTATCCCACTGTACTTTTAGTTGGTGGGCAACCTGCGACTTGCTGTGGCTGCTGCAGACAGTGGAAGGAGCCTAAAGAACTCAAAAATAACTGAAACTAAACGTGGCTAGCAAGTTGAAGTGCAGAGCCAGAGGCAGAGAAGGGAAGAGGCAGAGGGAGACTGGGCAAATCAAGAAATACATGCATATAAAATGCAAATAAAAAAGCGGCAGATACTAAAATTGTAATATCCGCACGCGGAAGAGAGCAAAGAGGCAAGAAGTAGAAGGAGAACGCACAAGAAGAGGCAACTAAACAAGCGAAACGGGGCAAGAAGATGGAAGAAGGGACGAGAAGAAACATGAAGAGGGAAAAAGAGACAATACGAGGCGAGGCGAGTTAGCTAAAAAACTACACAAATAAAAAGAGGAAGGAAGGGAGGGAACAAAGGAAGGTGGAGAAGCAGAAGGAAGTGTAGGAGCATGGGCAGCAGGAGTAGTAAAAAAGGGAGCAGGGAGAAGCAGAGGAGAGCAGTACCAAGGGGAGCTGCACTTGGCGAGTAGAAAAAAGCAGCGCGTAAAAAGCAAGCTAAAATAAAAGCTAAACTAAACCTGTGGGCTGTCCCCGAGCTACCCCTCAGCTCCTCGGCACGCCCAGCTATCACTGCCTGTCCCGCACACCCTGCACCTCTGTCTATCTACCTTCCCTTACCCCCTCTCTCTCGCTGCTTCCCCCCTCGGCATATTTGCCTTGGCGTGGGAAACGAAAACAGCAACAGAAACTGCGAAACGCCCTTTTGGGGCTGGGCCCCGAGGCGTGGAACCGGTCGCTGGTCGCACATTTCGCCATGCTAATCCCGCTCCAGCTCCCCTCCCATACCCTCCCTCTGCTCTATGCCTGTGCCATCATCTAATGAAGTAATGAAGCACTGAGCGGAGCAGCGTTGATACTATTTGTTCTACGCGCTTCAACTTGAGGCACATCAATGAAGGGTAGCGAGTTTTGGGCTTGGCCAACGACGCATCTGCAACTCCCACTCCAGCTATAGTTGTGGCTAAGTCGCCTACTTTAGCTGCAGTTTGTTTTGTTATTGAAGCAATAGCTTCAGGTACTTATAGCTTTACCTTTCCTGTTATAGATGTAACCTTACGCTTACTAGGGGGTAAGGCTCTCTCTGGTTTTCTCTTTCTAGCTGCCTGTGCAGCTCCTAATCACTCACTCTCTTTCATTTACAGCTCCATCTGCAGTTCCATTAAACCCCCAAGCTTCGACTTCCACTTCTCTATCCTCTCCAGCTCTTCGCCAACCTCCTACTACTTCAGCACCCTCTCTACCTTACTCTCTTCATCTACAACTTCCTCTCCAGCTCCCTTCACCGCTCTAGTTTTGACTCTCTTCTTTCCTCCCCCTCTCCAGTTCCTTCTCTAACCTCCGACTACCTTATCTTCCGCAGTACCCTCTCCAGGACCCTCTCTAACTCTCACGTAAGTTGTCTTAAGTTGACCAGGCCCTTCTCTAACCTCTCAATACCGTATCTTCTTCAGCAGCTTCTCCAACACCCTCTCCAGCACCCTCTCTAGCTTACTCCCGACCTCCCACTCTCACTCCCCTTCCATCTTCAGCTCCTACTCTCATTCACAATCCCCTCCCCACTCCCTTTCGCCCTCCAGCTCCCTCCCTCTCCCCATGCACTCTCTGTGAGCGTTTGTCTAATTCAATTTCACTGTCCGTTTTGGTCATTTGGAGTGCTTCGCTTCGCTTGGAGCTCGCCTCGTTTTGGTTTCAGTTGAGTTTCATGTGTGACGATTGCGACAGTCCTCCATCGTGTACTGTGGAACTGGGAACTGGGAACTGGATTCTGATTGGAGTGGAAAAACCTTTGGACTAATGAAATTTTCATGTTTCATTGGCCAAGCCATTTGCTCTTGATTCCGTATTGCATTAGGCGCAGTTCCGGGCCGAGTAATATCTGCAAAGCACTATTAATTGTCAGGGGAAGAGGGAGGGGGAGTGAGTGAGAGGTGGCAGGAGTAAGAGTAAAGTTGAGAGCAGGAAATGTGTGTGTGTAGGAGAGAAATTGCAATTAGTTTCACTCGCATGTTACTGTACCGAGACAGGACGCCCCCCCCCTCTCTCCCTCTTCTTACTGCCCCCGCCACTGTCCCAGGTACTCATGTGTGTTTTAGCAAGTCAGTCAAAGCCTCAGGCTACCTCTGTGTGTGTGTGTGTTTGTGTGAAAACCTCAACTTAATTGTTGCGATTAGACCGACAAAGGCAGCTGCAATAACATCAAGTATACGCAGAGTTGACGGCAATTTAAATGCAAGCAAACACTGAGAGAAACTTCGTAGTCGAGTCTATTGTGGCTGTTGATGTTGTGGCTATCTCTCTCTCTGCCTCCCTCCCTCTCTGCAGCTGACACTGCGTGCTGGCAGTTTGCAGTCGAGTCGGAGCTGGCTTTGCATTGCGGTTGCCCCAAAGTGCGACTTGCCACTTGCTGCTGGCGTTGACGCTGACAATGCCTGCCTCAGCCTACAGCCTCAGGTTGTCAACACTTTAGGAGTAGCTGCCCCCGCCGCTCATATGGGGCGTGGCATTTGCTGGCGATTACGCGTGCAATTACAGTGATGTGCGAATGTCTGCGCAGCTCAACGCGTTTGTCGTGTTAATTATTCAATGCATCCGTTGTTGGGTTTGTCGATGACTCAATGAGATTAGCAGGGGGAGGAGGAGGAAGAGGGTGAGGAGGGAAAGAAGGATAGATAGGAGGATAGATAAGGGGTAAAACAGAAGAAAGAAGAGAGATGAGAGAGTAAAAAGAGGAGGACAGGGAGAAAGGAAATAGAGAGAGATGTTGTCAGAGATAGAAGCTGAGGAAGAGAGGGAAGCATAGGTAGCGAGGTAACTATAAGAAAAGAGGGTAGCAGAGGAAGAGAAGAAGGCGTAGGCAGGAAGGAATTGTAGTAACAGAGGGAAGTGCACACAGAAAAGGAGGGACATTGCAATTAGGGGGAGACATGCAGTAACTTCCTACACGCACTGTACATAATTAATTGAATAATAACAATAACAATGTGTGTGTATAATTATGTGAGTAACTGGCCAATTGATTTGCTGTCTCACTCTAGCAGACTGCTCGTCTTCTTCTTCTACTTCTTCTCGTTCTTTATCGATGATGAAGCTGTTCAGTTATTTATTTGCAGCCGAAGCCAACAAATCGCAGAAAAAGCTAATTAAAAGGGGTAAACTGCTGTGACGCATCAAAGGCCATTAGCCGATAAAGATGGAAGAAGGGGAGCGGGGAAGAGAGGGAGAGCGAGAAAGAGACAAACGGACGAGGGCAAAGCCAAGCCCAAAAACAAAACAGAACCCAAGGCTGAGAGCGGAAATGCTTCGAACAACAACAACAACAAGCTTAGAGTGCTGCGATGAGCGTATAGTGTTGTTGTTTTTGTTGTCTTTTTGCGCCTGCTTTGTTGTTATTGCTGTTTGCCATTTGCCAATTAACAAAAAGATTGACACTTTTATTTGAAAGTCGAGTCGAACCAAACAAAACAACACTTTGCAATTTAGAATTTGCCACGCTTTAACAGAATTCGCGGCGTGACAGAGAGAGAGAGAGGGGAAGAGAGAGGGCAAATCACACGCCAAATTGACAGCCAGAGAGACGTGCTCCGCTTACCAGTGTGCGTGTGTGTGTGTGTGTATGTGTGTTTGCATGCAGATTACCGAAATTGACAAGCGAATGCGGCATTTGTAATCGCTGTATTAACTGCGATAATGACGGGCCCCACATCCAAATTGGCCTATAGATAGCAGCAACAGCAACTTTCGTATCGTTAGCTAACTCAGCCTGACAAATTTCACAGACACTTTGACAGATTATTTGCGATTAGCATTCTTGGCTTTATTTGCGGCCTGGAGATGTGACTGACTGACGTGCCGAATGAAAAGTGGAATAATTTGATCGATAATAACGTTTGTTTGGTTTGAAATTGATGAGCAGCTTTTAATTTTTAAATAACAGTCAGCAGGATAACATACGCCTGTTAAGTTGTTGATCAATTACAGCAGTCTGCTAAGAAGCTGTTAACACTAAGCATCGCAAGCTTAATTTTGGGAATGTTCTTTGTAATTACAGCAGTCTGTTAAGTAATTAGCAAACAAAGTTTAAGCCGCAGTGAATATGGCTGCAGGATAACAGCTAGCTGTAAATCACCAGTTGAATAGCAGCAGCAATGATTTTCTGTTTCAATTACAGCAGTCTGTTAGTTTTTATTGCAATTCACTGTTCAAGTTGAAATGCAACAGTCTGTTAAACAGTTTCGTGCCAGTTCAATTACAACCAACTGTTAAGTAGTTCACAACTCATTTAGTTCGATAACTCAGCTTGCACAACTTTCGATACGTTCGATCAAAGTTATCGCGAGCGTGAAATGAAACAGAAACGCAAACTAATTATTGATCCGCATGAATATTGAATAAACAAAGCAAAGCTGCACATAAATCTGATTTAATTAACTAAAAGCAAAGCACGAACAATGGCGCAAACTTTGGCAGCCAGCAGCCGCAACCGCAGCGAAGTGGTAACAAATCCCAGACAGGCCATTTAACTCGACTGAAGCTAAGGCAAATCCCAGCAGAGGAGCAGTCTTAGTCAGGGAGAGGTGGGGAAGGGGAGGGTAAACTGGCGCGTGGCCAGTGCGACCTCAACAATAGAGTGATTAAATTTAGCTACAATGCCCAAGCAGAGCCAACAGTAATATGCTTCATTCTTCTTCTTTCTCATCTTGCTATTCTCTTATGCGCACGCCAGGTCACGTCCTGGAGCTGGCCGAGCAATCGGAGAACAAAACGCTGGGCGTCTTCTCCACGGTCTTCAGCCGAATGGCGCCGCTGTCGCGCAAGCTGATTCATCAGTTGTACACGGAAATCATAAAGTAAGTACAACCCCCGCTCCTCCCACAGTGCACCCCCTCTCTACAATGGTTTCTTCAACCTCCCTTAGCCACTTGAAGTACACGTCGAATTATAGTAATGGCCAGGGCAGCAGCATGTTGAACAGCCAGGCTGCTCTGGAGGATGCACTGAATAAGTTCTTCGAGCAACTGTTTCCCGTTGCTTATCACCAGGCCGTGCACATCAGCAACAACAACTACGGGGAGTTGCATGAGGATTATATTAATTGCCTGAAGCACAACTTTGAAGCCATGCAACCCTTCGCACAGATCCCCAAGGAGATACAGACCAATCTAATGCACGCTGTGCACACCTCGAACATCTTTATGAACGCCCTGCTGCAGAGTGCTGAGGTCCTCAGTGAGACAGATAAACTCTATGCCAGCCAGATGACAGACACCTGCAAGCTGCATCTACTGAAGATGCACTACTGCCCCAACTGCAATGGACACACGGAGCAGAAGCGACCCAAGATCTGCTATAGCTACTGCATGAATGTAATGCGGTAAGTAGAAAGGGAGGAAGAAAGAAAGGGGAATAATCCCCTCAGCAGGCTGTGCAACTTGTGCATCATTTATGTCTTTGCTTCTTTCTTTAGGGGCTGCTCGGCACAGTATTCCTTCTTGCTGGACAGCCACTGGTCCAGTGTGGTGGATGCCCTGGACAATCTGGTGGCCATGCACATCAGAACCGAAGCTGGCATTATGAGCGTCATTAAGCAGTTGGACACGAAGCTATCCGATGCCATTATGAAGGCCATGTTAATGGGCGAACAGCTGCAGACAAAGGTAAGTGGAAGGGGAATGGATAAAGAAAGTGAGGTATCCTTTGAAAAGAAAGGGAATAAGACTCTTTAGAAAGGAAGAGAGTAAGGTACCCTTGAAGGAGGAAATGGAGAAGGAAGAGGACAATCTGGAAAGAGAAACATGCAGTGGAGTATGCTCGCAGAAAGATCTACGAAGCGTTCAAGGGCTGAAACATGAAAACCTTAGGTCTTATACCCAAGATGGAGCTGTCAACTCTGCAAGGTAGAGGAAGCTAGGAAGAGAACTTTCTAGGAAGGGAACAAGGGGGTTAGGTATCCTTATATAATGATCTAAAATGCCTTTACTTAACTAAGGCATCACTAATCTAAGTAGTTCAGCTTATACCCACGATCAACTTGGCAGCTCAACGAGACAACTCGAAGTGAATAGTAACGAGAACTACTTCCCTCTTTACCCCCTCCCCCCTCTATAATGAGCAGATCGTGCTTATCGCAGACAAGGACGTTAAGCGCATAACTGCGCCTTAATTTATGAACATTTTAAATTAATTTTATGGTTCGGCCTTGAGGCCTCAGCCGCAAGCAGCTGCCCCGACGGAGATGGAGTCGGGGCAACCAGTTTTGATCGCACAAATATTTGCGAGCTTGTTCGGGGAGTAAGCAGCAGGCGAAGAAGGGAAAGAGGGGGGTCACTTAATTAGAGTCAAGTTACAGTTGCGTCCGGTGTAATTGGAATGTCGAAATGGATTTCAAGTGCTTTTAATTAGATGACATTAATGCAGTAGCTGCAGCTCGTCATGCACATTTACATGCAACGTGCGACGTGGCACGAGTAGCTTGGGGCACGTGCATGAGTGACAGCGATTAGTGTGTGGGGGAACGTGAACGTGCAGCCAAAATGGAAGTGCAGCTCAGCATGCAGCTAACCTCCTCTCTCTCTCTTCTCTCTCTCTCTTTCAGGTAAAGAAGACATGCGGCACACCGAATCTGCTACCCTCAGAGATCGACGAGAAGGCGCATCCGCTGACGACGCACAACAGCATCAAGTGGGCAATGCCCCCAGATGCCGAACTGTTGCACTTCCTCTCGACCATCGAGAAATCCAAGGAGTTCTATGCCAACATAATGAACAAGTAAGTGGAGAAGAACAAGAGTATAGGAAACACATTCGTTGTATTTTTATATCATCGAATTGTCTCTCAAATCAAAAACATATCGAACTCTGCAAATTTACCCTCAACTCCTCCCATTCAACACTTCTCACTCATGCCGTCGGGTCTGCCAGACTTCTTATCGAAATCGCCTAACAACTTGAAGACATCCTTCAGCAGGCACACGTAGAGCGGCGTGAAGATGGCTATAAAAAAGAAAAAATTGGCCCACTTGCTGTTCTTGACACAGGGACGGCAAAGGTCCTAAGCGAGGGAATTGATTAAACTAGAGATCAGTCTTAAGATTCCTTTGCCGAATCAGAGACTTACCCCACGGGCCACAACTCCTGGTCGCATGAGACAGAACTCACGTCCTTGACGATGCAAGAACATAACAATTTCCTTGAACATCTTTCGTTCGTTCTTTCCTATTTGAATATTGTGCTATATTTATTGAGAATTTCTTTAGAATTTAAGGAAAATTGTGTCGTACTATGCTTGAAGTTCCAAACAGAGCCTTACTGTGTCGGAAGTTCCAAGCAGAGCACAGTGTTGACTAAATCAAACTAAAGCAAAGGCTAACTGAGTCTACAATCTCCCTTCTCTCTCACTCTCACACACTCCGTAGCTACTGTGATGATGACTATACACAACAGAGCGATCATCTCTGCTGGACCGGAGATCGTGTTGGGGACTATTCGCAGTTACTGATGACGTCTGCAACAGCTTCACAGCGCTACAATCCGGAGGTGCCATGGGACAGTCAGTCGCAGAACACACAGCTGAACGAGCTGGTGGACAAGCTGATCAAGATTAGACAGAGCATTGGAGCAGCGGTAAGTCAGGGCAGAGACAGAGTTGAACTGCTGAGAGTACCCTCTATAAATCTCTTCTCTTCTCTCTTCCTCCCTCTAGGCACCCCCCACAAATGCGCAAATGCATGACATACAGAGCGACATGGGGCACGAGGGCTCTGGTGCTGGCGGTGGTGGTCAGATCAGCGACGATGATGAGGAATACGGTGCCATGCACAATTCCGGCGACGGTTCTGGCGATGGTGAGTTATCACATGTCTTATCTCTATCTATATATATACTCTATACTATATCAATATCTATACTATATTTAGGTTCCACCACGGGCTTCGATACCACCGGCACCACGCCCAACATTGGTGACGAGAAGGAATCGCGTGATAACTCAAAGGGTGCGTCCAGCGCACTCACGGCCCTCACGGCGACAACAAGCCTGCTCCTCACTCTACTAGTCACACTCTACAGCAGTTGTAGTTAAGGAAAAGCAGCAACAGCAGCCCCCAAATAAGCACAATATATATATATACATACGTCTATAACTATATAGTATGAGCGGGAGAGAGCGAGCAGTACGCGCACAAAGTTCGATGCGAATGAAATCATTAATTATTATATTATTATTTGTATAATTCTTAAGTTTGTTACCCATTAATTGATTAGCCTCTAAGCGCACAGACTCTGCAATCAACCCCAAGCAACAACAGCAACAACTACAGTCTTCAGTTTGGCGTTGTCCAACACTGGTTCTTCTAGCCTTGCCTCCGCTTCCCGATCCATGCAACAACAATTTCAACTAGACTTTTGTGCCATATATGAAAATGTGTTGGAGAAAGCGAGATAGCAATACAGACACAGGCTCAAACTCAAGCTCTCTTTCGCCAATTGACAGTTTGTTCCGATACACACACACACACATACAATACATACTATATATGTTAATACAGAGAGAGATATAGCAAATAGCAACGGTACGACGTAAATCTTCTCTATATATAAAGCTCAATGTTCAAAGCGAATTGTTCCTTTTTTTGATGTACGACATAAAGATAATGAAAACAAAAATAGTTGCTGTTATGGCTCACTAGAGAGGGACAGAAAGAGAGGAAGAGAGAGGGAGTACACACTCAAAGCAGGAGAAGGAAATACATACGTAATGCAGAAGGAGCTAAAATGAATTTAAAGATTTAAATCTGTTATGCAAGCTAGAATATTGTTGTCAACGTTTTAGGAGCTCAAAGATTAGAGAGAAATACACGAAAAACAAAATACAGAATTAATAAGAATGAGAAAAAAAGGAATTTAGTTGAGAGTACGCGCACTTATCGGGAAAAACAAAATAAACTAGAAGACTTACAGCTTTATACGCATGAAACGATGAAAATCTATAAACCGTATACACTACATACACACCTATGTATGTATAATGTGCATACATTATTGATATATCTATATAATATATGTAGCATTATTTAAATTAACTAAAAAAAACGAAAAGGAAATTGAACAATTCGATGTCATGAAATGCAAATAGTTTAGAGTTCTGAAAATAAACTATGGAACGTTTTGTTCGTTTTGTTAATGAGCTTGACTATCGATACACACACACACTTTAATGCAAAAATGCTGTAGATGTTTACCGTTAGAAACTTAGCAACTAACTAACAAATTGACACAGAAATAAATAAAAATCTTGATAGTTTTCGTGTTGCGACACTCTAAAAAATCTACTTAGAAATACGCAAAATAAAAATAAAACTAACCAACAATTATGAAAATACATAAACTAGTAAGCGAGAACGAGAATATATATATGCAAATATATATGCATGTATACAGATACAGATATGTATATTAGCGCGTAATATGTGTAATAATTTAGTAATGTAATGTGTAAAAAGGTTTAACGACAACTTGAAATTTAGTTAGTAGCCAATTGATCTACTTATACATATGCATATACTATATATATATATATATACATACTATATGGTTTAATCGCAACTAACTATGATGAACTACAAGAAAGGGAGAATAAAAATAACAAGTGGAAATTAAGAAAACATAAATACAACAAACTGTGTGTGTGTATGTTAAACTATGTATAATTATTATTTTATTATTATTTAACTATTGCATGTGATTAATAATATTTAAGTTAAACGTAAACACACAACATATTATACTGTAACTTATGTATACCGCAACAAGCAACAACAACAACGAGAGCAGTTGAAAAAAACACAAAAAACAATGCGAGAAATTGTGCACAACAAATTAATAATTAAATGTACTACTTTTTAGACGCCTAAAAACCAATAAATAATTATTATGTAACTAAACAACGCAACGCAAGTCCAACAAATTTATTGAGCAATTGCAAATTTATATGAATCACTTTTGTAATATTCATTTCAAAGCCAATAAAAGTCTAAATTTGAAATTCAAATTCACGCGCCCATTCGTTTCATTTGTTGCTAGCAACATTTTGACAGCGTTGCCACACTGTACAAGAAGTATGCCAGCGGGCGCAGCCACAGTGCGTAACAACTTTTTGCCAACAAGTATAAAACCGAGCGCTGCCAACTTGTTAGAGTATCGCAAACAGCGCGCCATGCCGCTGTTTGCATGCATCTGGCAACACTACGACTTCGCAGCACAGCAGTGTTGCAGAGTGTCGCGCGCATCATCGAAAAAAGGCGCGAATCAGGCATAACGCGACGCAGCAGCTGCGAGAAGCTGCATTTTATTTGTATTTTGATTGCATTGCATCGCAAACAACCAAAGAGTGCAGAAGTTCTATAATCTGAATTAAACAATAAATAAACAACTGCACAATGGCACGCCGTGACTACGCACAGGACAGAGGTAAGCAGTGGGAAATGAAACAATGAGCAACAACAACAAATTACAATATTTCCCACGCAGAAACAATCAAAACATTTTTGGCGGAATTCTGCAAAAGCGACGACGATGGCAAAAAGGATTTTGTCTACGGATCGCAGCTGGTGAAGCTGGCGCATCGCGAGCAAGTGCTAATCACCATCGATCTGGATGATCTGGCTGAGTATAATGAGAGTCTGGCCGAGGCTGTGATCGAGAACTGCCGACGCTATTCATCGATCTTCAGCGATGTAATTGCCGAGCTACTGCCCAGCTATAAGCAGCAGGAGGTGAGCGCCAAGGATGCGCTGGATGTGTACATCGAGCATCGTCTGATGATGGACGCACGCACACGTAATCCGATGGAGCAGCGCGACGAGCGCAACGCCTTCCCCCCGGAGCTGATGAAGAGATTGTAAGTAGAGAAGAAGAGCAAGGGAATGATGCTGGGAATTAACATGTGTATCTTCTACTCCCTCCCTCCAGTGAGGTGGGCTTCAAGCCACTGTCCACGGAGAAGGCGCACTCCATACGCGAGGTGAAGGCGCAGCAGATTGGCAAACTGGTCACAGTGCGCGGCATTGTTACGCGTTCCACTGAGGTGAAGCCAATGATGGTGGTGGCCACATACACATGCGATCGCTGCGGCTCAGAGACATATCAGCCCGTGAACTCGCTGTCCTTTATACCCGTGCAGGATTGTCCCTCAGATGATTGTCGAGTGAACAAGGCTGGCGGTCGTTTGTATCTGCAGACACGCGGCTCCAAGTTTGTCAAGTTCCAGGAGCTCAAGATGCAGGAGCACAGTGATCAGGTGCCCGTGGGTCACATTCCACGCAGCATGACGGTGCTGTGTCGTGGCGAGGTGACCCGCATGGCGCAGCCCGGCGATCATGTGCTCGTCTCTGGCGTCTTCTTGCCCATGGTGCGCACTGGGTTCGCTCAGATGATTCAGGGTCTGCTCTCCGAGACATTCTTGCAGGCACATGTAAGTACAGTCAACACGCAGGAGAAAAATTCGTATACTAAACTTGCCCCTCCTTCCCCTCGTAGCGCATCATTTGCATCAATAAAAACGACGACATATCCGACAAAGACTCCGAGCTAACACCCGACGAGCTGGAGGAGCTGGCGCAGGATGATTTCTATGAGCGTCTGGCGACCAGTTTGGCCCCCGAGATCTACGGCCATCTTGATGTGAAAAAGGCGCTGCTGTTGCTGCTTGTGGGCGGCGTAGACAAACGTCCGGATGGCATGAAGATTCGTGGCAACATCAACATCTGTCTGATGGGAGATCCTGGTGTGGCCAAGTCTCAGCTGCTGGGCTACATCAGTCGTCTGGCAGTGCGTTCGCAGTACACGACTGGACGTGGTTCCTCTGGCGTTGGTCTCACGGCTGCCGTCATGAAGGATCCCTTGACGGGGGAAATGACCCTCGAGGGCGGCGCTCTGGTGCTGGCAGATCAGGGTGTCTGCTGCATTGATGAGTTCGACAAGATGGCAGACCAGGATCGTACAGCCATCCACGAGGTAATGGAACAGCAGACCATATCGATAGCCAAGGCAGGCATCATGACCACACTGAATGCCCGTGTCTCCATACTGGCGGCAGCTAATCCCGCCTTCGGTCGCTACAATCCACGCCGCACTGTGGAGCAGAACATACAGTTGCCTGCTGCGCTGCTGTCGCGTTTCGATCTGCTGTGGCTCATTCAGGACAAACCCGATCGTGATAACGATCTGAGGCTGGCCAAGCACATCACCTACGTGCACAGCCACAGCAAGCAGCCGCCGTCGCGTGTCAAGTCGCTGGACATGAATCTCATGCGTCGCTACATCAATCTGTGCAAGCGCAAGCATCCAACCATTCCCGACGAGCTGACAGACTACATTGTGGGTGCCTATGTGGAGCTGCGTCGCGAGGCACGCAATCAGAAGGACATGACATTCACCTCGGCGCGTAATCTTCTGGGCATCTTGCGTCTGTCGACGGCTTTAGCACGTCTGCGTCTCTCCGATCGTGTGGAGAAGGACGATGTGGCCGAGGCGCTGCGTCTGTTGGAGATGTCCAAGGATTCGCTGAATCAAATACATGAGCACCAGAAGGGACAGTAAGTGTCGAAGGGTGTTCCCTATGTGAAATACCTCATTAATGCCTTCTTTATCTGCCTTACAGCGTGCCCAACACTTCGGATCGCATCTTCGCCATTGTGCGCGAGCTGGCAGGCTCTGGCAAGGGAGTCAAGATCGCCGACATCATGGACCGTTGCACCACCAAGGGCTTCAAACCCGACCAGGTGGACAAGTGCATCGACGACTACGAGGAGCTCAACGTGTGGCAGGTCAACATGGGTCGCACCAAGATCACCTTTATATAGAGAGCGAGAGAGAGTATCCGTGTCTCGTTTTAACTATTTCTACTTAGTACGTAGCACTCACTCATTCAATTACACTATATCATTATATATCATTGTTCCCATATCTGTCATTATCTTTTGTAATTTATATATATAGAAACAGGAGAAGTTTTTCTACATTTCATGCGTAAATTGACTTTATTGAAATACATCGGAGAAACGTCGAGGTACACATAGTTAAAGACATTCAGAGAGTGACATCAAGTATAGGAATATATATAGAATATATATGGTATATATAGATATATATATATAGTTAAGTAGAACTGTGTGGACTGTGAACTGTCTAAGCACTGCCCTCGGCTGTTGCCTGTAAACCGTTTAAATTCGTCGTTGCTTCCTTTGAGGAGCCTCATGCCCAAGTACAGAGTTACGTTAAGCATTTCGATATATATATATTCTCTAAGTGGGGGCGACTACTACAATATAGTTAGTTAGGGGAAGAGGGGAAAAATAATGCTGCTACAATTGAGAGAGCGAGAGAGGGGAGTACCCCTCGCTTTACATGCTCTTGTTGAAGCTGAGCGCAGCGCGCAGTTTGTTACGTATACGCGGCGAGTTCCAGCGATTGCTGCCCGCCGAGCTGAGTCCCACCACGGAGCGCAGCTCATTAGGTGAGATACCCTCATCGACGTCGTCGGCCTCCGTCTTGATCTCCATCTTCTGCACAATGAGACGCACCAACTGATGCTGCTGCTCCAGCATGCGCCCAATGTCGCGCAGTTTGCGACGCTGTCGCTCCATCTCGGCATTGATCAGGTCATCATTGTTGTCGAAGCCGATGACGTCCATGGCGGCTGCAGGAAGTGGAGGTTAGTTGTGCTTGTTTTGGGCTAGCAAGGGGACTACCTACAATCATCGGTAAAGGGATTGGAGAACCACTTGCGCAAGATAAAGTCCAAGAAGCCAATCTTGCACTTGGTATCGTTGGGATACTCAATCAGCTCCATCTTGTCCACGCGCTGCAGCCAGACGTGTGGCAGCTTGCGCTCCAGCTCGGTGTGCAGCACCACCTGCATGGCCAGACGCTTCAGTTGCGCATTGCGACGCACCGATTCGATGTCGCCGACAGCCAAACCGATAAGCAAATTCATCAGTAGAATGGGCATGAGGATCATGAAGACGCCTGCGGAGGGAGAGAAGTAGGAGAAGGTAGAGGAGAGGAGGAGAGGAGGAAGATGGGGAAGAGGTAAAAGAGGAGGAAGAGGTACAAGAGCAGAAAGACGAGGGGAATGAAAGGAGGATCAGTAGAAGAAACAGGAATAGAAGGGGGATCAGTAGAGGAAGCAGGAGAAAAAGTGAAAGAAGGTAGTGCAGGAAGGGAAAGAGAGAGTAGAGAGTAGATGAGAGAAGAAGGAGAAGAAAGAGAGGAACAACAGAAGAAAGACGAGTCAGGAGTAGAATCAGAATCAATAGCAGATTAAGGAATAGAAGGAGGATCAGCAGAGGAAGAAACAGAAGTAATAAAAGAAGGTAGTGCAAGAAGAGGAACCACAAGAGGTACAAGGAAAACATAAGATAGAGGGATGAGGAGATAATAAAGAGGAGGAAGATAGGTATAAGAGAAATACGACGAGGAGGAGTAGAAGAATTTAGAATAGAAGGAGGATCAGTGAAAAAAAGAAAAGTAAAAGGAACCGCAGGAGGTATAAGAGACAGGAGAGTAGAGCGATGAGTAGAGGTACAAGAGCAGCAAGACGAGGAGATGTAGAATGATATCAGTAGAAGAATGAGGAATAGAAGGAGGATCAGTAGAAGAAGCAGGAGAAGAAGTAGAAGAAGGTAGTGAAAGTAGGGGTACCACAAGAGCAAAAAAGTAAAGAAGAAAACAAAAGTGATTAATCAAGACACTTCAAACTTCTCAGCCCCTTCCTCGACTTACTCAGTATCAAGAACGAAGTCATGGGCACCTTCAGCTGATCGTGGTAGTAGGTGTTCACATAGGTGCCCACAAAGTCCAGCTCGCCCAGCATCATGGAGAAGGTGCGCAGCAGCGACATCGGTATGTTGGAGAAGGACAAGTGATTAGCCTGTGCGTTGATGATCTGCAGAAAGAAAGAGAAGCAGATGCAAACTTAGACGGGATCGTACCCCCTTGAGCACCCACTCCCTGCTCACCTTCGACAGCAGAATGTAGAATGCCAGGCCAAAGGCAATGATCAGTATGGAGAAGACGAGCAGCACCTTGATCAGCGTCTGCAGTATCTCCAGGAACATGACCACATAGATGCCCACCTGATCGAAGCGCTGCAGGAAGAGCAACAAGCGGAACCAGGACAAGAAGACAGCAATGGAGGCCGCTGAATAATGTATGGTATTGATGGCGCCATCGGGTTGAAAAGCGGGTGTGATCATGATCAGTGCCGAGATGTAAAGCACCCACGAGATCAGGTTGACTGTCTCCACAAGATAATGCAAGCGTTGCTGATAGATTTGAATGATTTCGCGCATCGAGTTGAGCAAAATGTAAACGACAATGACGACGGCACAGAAGAGGATTGCCGTGGTGCGATTGATGTTCTCCAGGCAGACAGCATGTTTCTCCGGCACACTAGATCCATTACCTCCGCCAGTTGGCTCCGAACTGAAGCGAGAAAGAAAGAAAGAGAATGAAAGTGAAAGTGCTGAGGTGCCTCTGTCAACTTACCTGAAATTGCAGCCCTGATGTGTTGTCAGATTTCCACCGATGCGTAGCTCGATGTTGTTCATCATCAGTGAGGAGTAGATCGTTACAAAGACCAGAAAGATGGAGTAGATCAGCAGATTGGCCAGATGAAAGTACTTGCCGTAGGAGTTCCACTTCATCTGCAGATACTTCTGGCTCAGTGGATGAGCAAGCAGCTCCACGCGGCCGTGTGTGACCATGGTCTGGTTGGCAAGGAAGGCAGACAAACATTAGCAAGGGAAGTGATCCTCAAACACACACAGAGACACACAGATATATAGAGTATATAGTACAGTTACATTTACAGGCACAACTACAGTGAGGACTGGCACAGTATAGTCGACGACTTGGTTAGCTCTCAGAACACAATTGCGGAAAGATTAGCGCTGTACCAGCTGCCCAGACGAGCTGCACTCTCCAGTCGGGAGACCTTACTGAAGAATGCAGCTAGGCCAAGACGAAGCCAGCTTTTGATTTAGACTCACACTGACTACTGCCAATGGGGCCGGTCGCCATTTGGGATCATTGAATTCTTGACGCTTGGCCTCAATTTGAGCGGGAGTTTTTTGGTATGGCCAGAATGAATACTTGATCTAAATGTTTGGGATAGTTGAAGATCAATAGCAAATGGGTGCAATAGGTATCAGGTAGAGGGGGGGGTGCAACAGGTGGGTGGGGGTTAGGGTGAGCTATGAAAGGGTCTAAGCGGACTACCAAGTCGGGTGTTGAGGAGGAGAGAGAGAGCAGGAAGTTAGGGTATCTATCTGTCTAGCACAATCACTACGTAGTCATGCGGCTGTAGATCACATTGGTGCTTACATTCAGCGCCGGCAAAGGGATCGGGTTCGATGTCATGATCGGCTCTCCGGTTTTCTCATCGATCTTCGCGAACATAAAGGGACATTGCAAGAAAGCGAACGAGTACCTAATCTAAATGGCGCAAGGTCAAAGAGAAGATTATCAGGTTGTTGATTGTGGTAGACCAATGAGGGGACTTTGGGTATGATAATGTTAGTTGATGTGTTGTTGGTGAGTTACGTTGACTTCCCCGCTCCACTCGGAGCACGATTGACTTACGTAAAAGCTCTTCGAATCCTTCTTACAGTTCGCCTTGGTGATGCACTTGTCCTGCACTGCCTCAAACACACGTGGCATCGAAGCAATCAATGCCAAAGTGACGCAAGGATGCTTGTCGGAGCGCAGAGCCATCACCTCATTGGCACGCTCCTCGTGCGTGACCATGGCCAGTGCAGCCTCCGGATACTTGTAGTAAATGGCATAATCTATGGCACTCATGTCCAGCACATTGTACACCAACTTGCAACCCATTGACATGAGCACTGAGATGGCGTGTGGCTTGTTCTCCATGGTGGCAAGATGTAGAGCGGTGTTCTGGTAGGAAGGGAAAGAGAGCAACATGAGATCAAACTGAGATCAAGCTGAAATCAACCAAAGATCAACCCAAGATCAACCTGAGATCAAGCTGAGATTAAACTGAGGTCAAGCTGAGATAAATCTGAGATCAACCTGACATAAATACGATATCAACCTGAGATCAATACTAGATCAACATGAGGTCAACCTGAGATCAACCTGAGATCAACCAAAGATCAATCTAAAACCAACCCAATATCAAACTGAGATCAACCTCACATAAAACTGAGATCAACCTGAGAACATCTTCAGATAAAACTGAGATCAACCTGAGAACATCTTCAGATAAACCTGATATCAATCCGAGATCAACCTGAGATCAATCTGAGATGAAACTTAGATCAGACTGAGATCAACCTGAGATCTACATAAGATCAACATCAGATCAATCTGAAAACAATCTGAGATCAACCTAAGCTCAACCTAAGCTCAACCTGAGATCAACCTCAAATCACTCCCTTTGCTCCATTGCTTACCCCATCCTTGTCCACCTGATCGAGCAGATGCGAGTGCACCGAGTGCAGCAGCTCAATGGTCTCAGTGTAGCCAGACATGGCGGCCAGCTGCAGAGGATTACGTCCAGAGTGATCGCGATGCAGCAGAGCGCCACGATTGAGCAGCAACTGCACGACACGTGTGTGTCCCTGCTGCGAGGCAATGTGCAATGGTGTCATGCCTGCGCCATCGCTCTCGTTGATGATGAACGAACCCTTCTCGGAGTCAAGTAACTGCCTCACTGTGTTGTACCGCCCAAAGCGTGCAGCAAAGTGCAATGGACTCTCGTTGTTGTTGTTCTTCAGATTGATGCATGCGCCCAGCCGTATGAGATTCTCCAGCGAGCGTATGTGCCCATCTCGACTGGCATAGTGAAGGGGCGAGCAACCCATGTGATCCTTCTCGTTCAGCAGCAGCTGCAGCTGTGCCTGTGTCTGGCAATTGGCCACCTGCTCAGCAAAGTCGGTCAACCTGCCCCCATTCATGATGACAAAGTGCAGCACGTTGCGTGCAGCGGCATCCTTTACATCAATGCTGGCACCCAGACGAATGAGCAGATGCACTGCAGGGAGGGGAGAGAGGGGGAAGAAGGAAGTTAGTCAGTTATCCACCTGGCAAGTACCTTCAAGTACTTCTACTCCTACCTGTCTTCCAGCCACTGCGCGAGGCAGCCAACAGCAGCGGCGAACGATGTTCCTTGTCCAGCGCATTGATCTCAGCGCCCTCGTTGACCAGATAAGAGACGATGTCGGGGTGATCAAACATGCTGGCGCAGTGCAGCGGAGTCATCTTCTGCACATCTGTGCAGCTCAAGCAGATGCGCTTCTCCAGCGGCTGCATGTCAAACATTAGCTTGACTATCTCAATGGCACCCTAGGAGGGAAAGGGGGAGATTGGGGAAGAAGAGAGAGAGAGATAGAGTGAGGGAACGTAGAGAATGACGTGGAGTAGCAAAACAACATGAGTCAATCAAGTGCTGAAAACATCTAGCAAAATATTACGTTTATGACTTTGCTAAAAATAGCTGTAAAGGTTTTGGGGCATGTAATATATACCTTGTAAACTAAGCATGACACTGAGACAGGTTATATTCGATTTGTTAATGGGGAAATATTGTTCTAATTGTTCTAGAAATGGAAGTAGAAGTAGCAAAGTGTACAAGTCTAAAGATAAAGGTTTCTATTTGGCTGTCAGTCCGCTCTTCTATCTACAACGCTTGGATCCCTGGTATTAGAGTTGCTAGACATATGAAATTTGGCAATGAGTTTCCTTTAAGCCATATGTAGACTAGGCATAACTGAAACCACATCTATCACGTCGAAATCTTTACGAAATACTTACAACAAGATTGAAAGAGTGTATACAAGTATGACACACTACTATATATGTTTATATAGAACCTTTGTAGAAAAGTAGTCATCTTCCTTGCCCTGCACTCTATCTATATGTTCACCTAGATCTCTGCTGTTAGGAATCAAGCAATACCTTCCCTACTAACCAAAGGTAGACTTAGCATATCTGAAATTGTGTCTACCATGTCCAGCACCAAGTGAAATCTATTTGATTCTTTAAGTAAGTGTAGCCCTTAATTTAAAATGTCACTCCCCCAGGATATCTGGCAGTCCGTTAGCATTAGTTACACTCCCGCTTTGTTTTCCATTTGACTGGCCGTCAAGTCATACAACACTCTCATCCCCCAGCACCCTGTTTGCGTCTGCCTTCCGCCAAGAATGTCACGTTCGTCCCGCGAGTGAATTTGCATAAGAATTTGGCAATTTAAAGTGAACCCGAATGTCGCGACAACTCGCGTGGTGTCCTGGCCATCAATTGCACACAGGACAGCCTGAAATATAAACCTGGCTGGCCTCCACACTGGCTGCAGCCTCCTTGACTTCCTCCTTCCCCCCTTTGACTTACCTGTGCACATGCCAAGTGAACTGGCGTTGAGAGATCATGTTGCTGCGTTGATATCTTTGCCCCAGATTTGAGGCACAGCTCGACGGCTTTAATGTCGCCACCATGCACCGCCGAGTGCAGCGGCACATTGCCCTCGGAGTCGTAGAAGGATATCATCTCCTCGCGAGTGCAGCCACGTTGCTCGCCCCACTGTAAGAAGAGAAAGGGAGAGAGAAGTTGAGGGCGCTGTTATTACAAATATTTCAGGGATTTCCGCCTGAGTGGAGGCTTCGTTGCTTTAAAGACAATTAAATTCCGGGACAAGTCGTTGACCGTGCCCGCAGTTTCATAATCAAATTGATACTTGTTCATATTTCAGAGGAGAATTCTTGGGTAACTTTGGTATCGAGGGTCCATCAGTGAATTCAAAGCAATCGATAAACGGTTCGGCATTCGATACTTTTATAATTGACTTCTATTTAAAGCGACACACACAGCGAAGCAATAAAAAAGAGAGAGACAGCTAAAGAGGGAGATAGAGAAAGCGATTGCAAAAAGTGCAGAAAGGTCATGCGGGAGCTGCAATGCGAATACGAATCAAATAAAGTAGATAATCACTCGGGGACTTTGATGGCGCAGCACTTAAGGATCAAAGACAAAAGGAGAGAGACAGGGGAGGGACGGTCGTGTCCGTTAAGCGCGCGTGATGTGTACTTGCCTGAAAGAAGACCTCCATTGTCTTGGAGCTGGCGTTCTTGGCCGCCTCGTGTATGGGATAATAACCATTGTTGCAGGGTCTACGGGGGCATGCATCGAACTCAGTTATCTGCAAGATACGATATACACGACAAGACATAGCGGCATTTATTAATACAAGAATATACACACACACACGGACTACTCAACACTACGCACACACACAGAGCGCGTCTAGGGCAGCAATTGAATTTTTAGCATAGCATACTTTTGTGCGCATGCAAAAATAGCAAGACGGATACAAACCTTTTCATGATAAATTGTACGACTGACTGCGGGTGTGTTTGAGTGAGTGTGTACATGTATGTGTGAGTGAGTGTTGGTGTATGAGTATGTGAGTGTATGAGTGAGGTTATGTATTGTGTGCGACTTTGATTAATGACCAAATTGAAGCAGTTTTTATTTCGCAATGGTGCAAAGCAAATATTTTGATTGTGTGTGAAATCTACAAGTAAAACAATTAACTGTACAAAGGCTGCGGGTGACTCACAGCACCTACCAGGATGCGGGCACACTCCTCGTGATCATAGATGGCCGCCAAATGCAGTGCGGTGCGTCCATGTTCGCCACCCTGCTGTATGTTGATCACGTTGCGATATTGACCCATGACACGCAGCGACTTCACCTTGTTCAGCTCCGTGGCAAGGTGCACAGGCGCCTGCTTCTTCTCGTTGAGCACGCCCGTGTCCACGGGTCTGATGGGGGGAAAGGAGGGAGGAAGTAGAACAGAGAAGGGGTAGAGCAAAAGTGGTGATTGTAACTTACATGGACAGCAGATAGTCGAGTGCCTCGTAGGCATCGCACTCGACGGCAATGTGCAGCGGCGTGTTGCCCGCATTATCCTTGGCATTGAAGTCTGTGCAGAGAGTTGGGGTACATGATTTATGGTAGCAGCTGGCAGGAGCTTATAGCCAGTTGACTTACCCCCATGCTGATCGCATATGTAGCGCAAGATGTTAACACGATTACGCGCAGCAGCCTGATGTGCAGCGGTGCGTCCTTTGCCATCCTTCAGTGCGATGCGTGTCGTGTCCGCGTTATACAGACGCTTGAAGTCGTCCAGATTGCCCGACTCGGCGGCCTAACAAAGAGGGGAAGAGAAGAGAGAGGGGCAAGCAAGAGTTGGAGTGGGTAAGCGATTATAAAGTGCAAAATGAAAGACAAACTGCGCCGGCAAAGCAACTTAAAGTAGTCGCACAAGTTTTAGGCACGTGCGGCAGCTCTAGGAGAAATTCCTAGAGAGAAAAACAGAGAGAGAGAGAGAAGAGTGGGCGTGTTGGGAGGCGGGACACTGCTGTTGCTTAATCAAAATTCCCAAGCAAATTGAGCTAGGTACGCAATATTCTTGCCGTTCGTTCATTCCATTTCCATTTCCTCTTGTCAATAGACACTTGTTTTCTTCATTTTTATATTCTTGCAGAGGGTATATTAAATTTGCCTAGGAGTATGCAACGTATCTTAGGAGAGATATCCTCCGACTCTATTAATTGTATATATTATATTTTCAATCAGGGTCAACAGAGGAGTCGAACTAACCATGTCCGACTGTCCGTGTGTCCGCTATTACGTGTGTCCGTCTGCTAAAACGCAAACTTGTCTCTCAGTTTAAGAGCTATCTTAATGAAATTTGGCACACATGCTTTTTATTGCTGCACGCTGTAAATAAGTTGGCACGGGCAATATCGGTCCTATATATCGTATGGCTACCATACAAACTATCGGTTGATTTTTGTTATTTGTCAAGATATTGTAACCAAATTTACTACATCGAATTTGTTCTTTATATAAAATATATATATAAAATTTCATTAAAATCGGACCACTATAACATATAGCTGACATAGGAACTATGGACAGAAATGAAGGTTTTTATATGAAGACCAGTTCTGATTTAAGAAATATATCAGTGCCTATCAAAGTGAGACATAATATTGAATATACAAAATACAAAATTCAATTCTGCATTATTATATATAACTAATATAGGAACAGTTAGAGGTTAGAATTACCCGCAAGAGTATTAAACCTGCGGTATGCTAAAGACAGCAGCTTTCCTTTCTAGTTATCTTGATTTTCTATTCAACTCTCTCTCTCTTTCTCTCTCTGCTCAGCTGCTTGGGCATTTCATTGTCTTGGACCAGCATTGTGCTCTGCTAACTTGATTGTCGACCTGCAGTTGCAATGCCCCTTTCCCTTCATCTACCCTCTTTAATCTAATTGCCAGCTGCGAAAATTGAAACAAACTTTGCCTGCTCACTCTCCCCAGAGCATTTTCCACACTTTGCACGCGACATTTCCTCCCGAGGCAGCACTTTAAAACTTGCGCCCCTCGTCGCTTGTCGTGGCTAATTTCCAGTCCTGCACCTTCTCTACCCCCTCCTGGCATTACCTGCAGAAAGTCGTCAATTTGTATCTTTGGCGCCGAGGACATCCGCAAGATGCGAGCCCATTTGTTGGGCAAGTTGAGCGGTGACATTGCTGTCAGCTCAGCGCCTCGAGCACAGCCACCAATCAGATATCGTAGCGAACTGATGACCACATCCCGCTTGGGCGACTCCTTGCTACCTCCTGCCTCCGCTGCTCGTCCTCCGCTGGCAGGCATCATTTGTGATAGTTAATATAAGCAAATAGGCGAAGCTCACTGCTTTGATGGATTATCGCGGCTTTCAGCTCACTGCAGATCATTTCATGAGCAACTTCAACGTTTACCAAGAGTTCCACTTCAATATAAAGATTCTCGAAAGGTCTTAAGCTCTGCACTACAGAACTCTCCTTTATTAGAGTACTCTCGTAAGGTCTTTAGCTCTTTAGTAGTGTAATTTCAACTGCATGCGTCAAGTTGATCACTAGAAAGTTCTCAATTCGAAAGCAATTTCATTCTCATTCAATCAAATCAACACAAATTGCATTTCCACTTGTCTTTCATTGTTAATGATGATTGTTATTGGCCACTGGCGATTCTAACTGAACTTGACTTTACACTCTTCTATTTTATTTCCTTCTTTTTTCGGCTGTTGCCGTTTTTCATCTACGCGTCCTTGCCACGAGTCCTGCCACTGACTGAAATCATGGCCAAAACAAGCGACGCTTTTATAGCCAACAAGACTAGACAAGACGAGGTGAGGGGAGACGAGCAGCGGCGTGGTGAGTTTGCCATTTACCTCACGCTTTGTTGCTGTTCTTGTTGTTCTTATCAGGCAACAAACTTGTTGCGTTGCGTGTTATGCCTGGTTATGTTTGGCGCAGGCGACTTTTATGTAAGCCGAACACAGGCACTGCCTGCCTAGAAGGGATTTCAACTGGCTACGGCTCTGACCAGACGAGAACCGCCCCCTCCTACTAGATGGCCCCTTGCGAGGGCCGCTCAAGTACATTAGCGAATTGGCTGCACTCCGCACTTACCCGCAATATGCGAAAGGGGCTGTCACGCAACAGGCAGACCTGCTCCGCCAGCTGCTGCTCTGCCGGCAGTATGGCCTCCAATGGGGTCTCTGCATCGTCACCGGCAATTTCCACTCGCTTGGGACCCCCACTGCGCTCGATTATCATCGAGAATATCCAATACTGAGAGATATAGAAAGAGAGAGATAGATAAGGAAAAGTCTAGAATAAATCAGGCGCATTCAGGGGCAACTACCCACCTTGCTGTTGCGATGGCTGCCACTGCTGCTACTGTTGCTACGCGTCTTGGGCAGCAACTTGGGTTGCGCCTCCATCAGATCAGGGGGCGACAGTGCCGAGCACTGCGCATTGTAGACACCGTTCCAAAGCTTGGGCATGTTGCTGGGATCGTGCTTCTCTGGCTGAAATATGGTCGGATCAGCTTCTACTCCTGCTCCTGTTGTGATGGTGAACGGACGCAGTTCACGACTGTGCAGAGGGTGTTTATCATTATAATTGTATTAGTTACTGGTTTCGTTCAGTTCTCTGCGCATTTCACCATAATCCTCGCTGTCGCTTATCACCCGCAATCAGTTGAACTAATTAGTTATTGATTGGTCTAAACGGTTTGCCAGCGCTTTCGCCTATTTAGATAACCCTTCGTCACATGACACCGAGCGAGATAAACAACAATTGCCAGCACCTCCCTGCCCAGCAGTACCCTCTCTCTGCGAGCACAACTGTACCGTGACGACACACAATTAGAGTATTCGCTATATTCGGTTGCCCCAACTGGGGTCAATCCTCGCGGGAGTTCGAAGCGTAGCTAATCCACACTATGCGACAATGGCTAATTAAAGGTCTGTTTATTTTTGGCAGGCACTGTCAACGAATTTACCGGCTAACGCAATTTGCATAATGCAAAGTCACACCTCTTTATGTGGCTATAAAATGGCCATAAAGCGTAGCTATAATGTCACTATAATTTGTCAGATTCACAGGAAACTAAGGTATTTATACAGTTCGTCTTTACTCATCCTAAGAACCTGAGTCAAGTCCCTTAATGCCTCTAAATGTTGCTAAACCTATTCAAATTAAGCAGCACCTTTCGAGCACCTTCTCACATATTTTACTTAAGCATTTTTAATGTTACTATATATTAGCAGTACCCTTCGAGCACCTTCTCACATATTCTGCTTAAGTCTCAGACCGATGAATCGTAGTTATAATCTTACTATAACTTAGCAGTACCTTTCGAGTACCTTCACACTTATTCTGCTTGAATATCAGTCTAATAAAACGTTGCTATATTGTTGAGAAACCTCTATAGATTCAACAGCAACCTTCAGTATCGTCCTAGGCCAGTTGTTATAACTATTTAAATTCAGCAGTACCTTTCGCGCACCTTCTCACTTATTCTGCTTGATTCTATAACATCACTATAACTCTTTGGATTAAACAGGTGCCTTCAGTAACTTCCAACTTCATTCTTACCAATCCTTCTTGAGCGTCATGTTGAACCAACTTGCACGAGCACCTAATGCGCACTGTATTCAAATCTGACTATACAGTAAGTTATATATACGATTGTTAATTACATTAAGATGATCTTTATCAGCACGCCATATAGATCATCTTCTTTTCCCAATTCGCATATGTCGTAAAGGTTGCATTTGCCTAATGAAAAGTCGAACCCATTCAAATTGGAACTGCCTACCTTGATTATTGAAACGACAATGTGTGCGTGCGGGGCCTTGTGGGGTTAAGGGGTCTGCAATTGGGAGGTCTGGGGGTTCAAGTTATCAACGATGAGTTAACGAAATTCGAGTCAAGAGGATTCAATTAGGCAGAGTGCTCTGGACTGGCAAATACTTGTAGACACATCGTAAAGTCAATAAACTTTTGGCGTTCTAGAATGTTTTATTAAAGATAAATAGGTAAAGTTCCTAGACCTTTGCTAAAATTGTGAAATCAATTAAGGTACTTTCTTAACTTGCTATGTCCCTCTCTAATATGCTTAGTACCTTATTGTACTCGCTATAATATGCTATAAATCTTGCTCTTACTTACCTATTATCCTCTAGGAAACGTTTACGGTAGCGTCTCTTCTCTGCACTTCTCAAGGCGAACATAAATAGTTTTCCTTTGCTTTAACTTTTTCAAGGCGCGAATAATTCACATTTTAAAAGGACCTTTATAACAAAAAGATTTAACCTGCATTAGCATATGTTTGCTTTAAACTTTTATGATCAGAACTAAAATAATTTGAAGATACTGTTTATATTTTGGGATCTCTTCAACGCTTTACGCACTTCTCTCTTTATAGCATTCCTTTTAGATCAGACTTAACACGCACGTACTTATGCCATATGTTCGCACAGTTTTCGGAAGCTGAAGCACTACAAGAAGCACAGGGTGCACTCGGGCTGCAAAAAGGTGTGAGGTGTGTGCGCACTTCTTTTGTGACACTGTACGCTGTCGCTCTCACACGCAACTTGTTTCAATTTGCCAAACTTAATTGCTTCCTTTGACTTCAGTTGCAGACTCTATACACACTATATACTATATATATTATGACTATATATACACTCGATTAGCTTGCTAGCTTTGAGCTACTCGTACCGACAGCTTCGCTGGCTGGACTCCAACTGAAGGCTGCAGCCCTTGAATGGCGCCTGTAACTGTCGCTTTAGTGCGCCGCAGTTTGGGGACCATCCAAGTGGGTAAAGGGAGAGCATTGGCAGGAAGAGGAGAGGAGGGGGGCTGTTTCTAGTTCTGGTTCTGATAAGCGAGCGCTGTCGTTGCCAGCCTTTCGTCAGTTTGTCACCCGGACTAAACTAGACGCCGTCGAGTGATTCTCCCCCCCGGCTCGTACTGCCCTCGCTCCTGCTCTTGCTCTCGTAGGCCCCACAAGGGGTGGCAGACGTTTCTATTTGCCGCGACAAATGAGACACATTTGCTTTTGTAATTAAACTGTCGCGCATAACCGACGCACACGGACACGCACACGCACACGCACAAACATGCAGACCGCATACATGTAGCAAGCGTTAACTGTTATTGTAATTGGTTCTCGCTTTGCGGAACAGTCCCGTCACATGGTGAAATAGTTTTGCCTGGAAACAAGAGAGAGCGACACAGACAAGGGTATCAGCATCTGCAATCTAGAGCTAACCTAAGTATAGGTACCCCTTGCAAAATAAATATAGGTACCCCCCTGCTCTGGCAATTGCATTCATAGCGAGAATTAACAGTTCCTCCAGGGATGCCCGAAGTCATTTATAAAAGTCACAGGTTGCAAAACGGGCGCCACAAGCGATTTGTCATCAATCGACCTTCAGCACATGCAGATGGATTAACGTGCTATAATATAATATATATATATGCTATAAATATATAACACAGGTTTGGATGTATGTCTCGCTTATCGTCACAATTTCCAATTGCATTTAATTAATCAGCTTAATAACACTTCCACAGCTCGACAACTTAATTAAGTGGAAACTCTTGGAAAATGTAAAAGCTGCAAAGAATATATAAAAAATACCTCCCTCTCTATTCGAGAGGAATATTCGCCAGTTTGCCGGGCAAGTGGATGAGTATGGAAATCGCTGTGACGCCGCAAACACACAACACGCAGAACATTAAGAAGTATTTCTTCAGAGGGTTCCACAGCAGCATGTGAGCAGATTTGAATGGATGTGTCAGTGGATTGAAGGAACTTTCGGGACGGCTGCAAGAACAAGAAGAAAGTTAGACTTCTGTTAAAGTAATATGCAGTACTTACTGTGGCTTTGGTAGCGCCATTGGGGGATTGTGGCCCAAGCCAGCAGGAGCATTAGAGGCTTCCACCTCAGTGCAGACTTCCAGCTTCAGCTCGATGCTGCCCTGAAAGAGGGAGAGGGGGAGAAGCATATAGTCTTGCTTAAACTGGAAACTACAATATAATACTTCGTGTTTTTCGTGATGAGGTCCAGTTACAATCTTGGGTGGAGCTTGTAGCGGAAACCAGCCGTGTAGGGAGTTGTGATTGAAGAGGTTGACACGTTTGCGACTCTTCGAATGCTTCATGGCTGCCCTGTCTGTGTGATAGGGCTCTGGTAGATTGGAAAGATTCAGCTCGATGCCACCGAGATAATCATCGGGAGATAGGAAATCCTTATCCCAGACCTGCAGTTGGATAATGGGCGGCGTTTTGATTTCGATCTCCTCGAACAGGCCCCCTTTGCGGCGTATAACCATCTGTGGGGGAGGGGGGCAGGCAGGCGAATTTAATGAGCACAGTACGTTAATTAATGGCGCACACTGTATTATTGTACGCGCGGCAATTAGGCGAGCCCCCCTCTTCCCTCTCTTCCCGTACTCACCATATCTTCGTTGGGCGAATAGGCTAACTGGTAAATCATGCGCCAATTAAAGATTCCTTCGCCGGCAAATGAACGGAAATGTATATCAGTCGATTGGGTCTTGTGCTCGTCCTGGCACCAGCTGCACAAAAGGGAGCAGAGAAATGTTTATAATTGCATATCGTTTACAGTGGGTGTACCTTCCCTTAACCCTGCACCCTTCGCTTACCCCACCACATAAATATCGCTCATTAATTTGCCAAAAATATTCCTATCAGCCAAGGGAATGTTCTTCACCCGCTGCACCACAATGCGCACCTCGAAGTTGCTGGGCGGAGTGGGCGTTATATCAATATGGGGCGGCATTAGTTTCTTGGCACTGAACAGCTCCACCCACATCTGCAGTTTGCCCTGTAAAGGGAGTAGAGATCAGAACTCAGTTGACCTTGGTGCAGCCGCTGCCTACCTGTTCCACTCCGGGTTGCGCTTCATGGTACAGCGAGCGTGTCTCCACATGCTCCGGCACCAGTTTGTACCCAAAGGAGGGCAACTTCTCCATGTTCTTCAGTGCCGTCAGGCTTAGTCGCTCCTTCATGTCCTCAGCTGGAAAGAGAAACAGAGAGAGAGAACAAAGTCAAGCAACCATTTATGCCTCACCCCGAGTGACACCTACACGTGGCAATGATAGTCTCGTCGCCAAAGAGCATGCCGTCCACCTCGATGACATTGCCGTAGTAATAAGGTGCCTGAATGCCGCGCTGCTGACACAGCATGATGAGCAGCTCCGAGGGTAGCAATGCATCGTGCCACTTATTGTATCCGATTTCCGAGTACTCACGTGGCAGACCCACCTTGGCTTGATGCTTGCTGTACCAGCGATCCTCGATATCGATGGCTGTGGAGCCAATGATCTCATCCTTGCGCTTATCGCGATCATAGACCACCACCTCGAGCATGGGATCGCCAGGTAGTGAAGCGTCCAGTTCAAAGAAGCGTCCAAAGACGGGATTACTCTGGTTGGGTACATAGTGTGCCTGGTCCGAGACCGTTTTGCCACCCAGCACCACCTTAACATAGCAGTCCGACTCACTCCTCCAGTCACGGGAACGTATCTTCAGTCCCTGCACTATGTAGACACGCACAATCAGGTGGACAGTCTCTGAGATGCTCTTCAATAGATGCTGTTCATGTGGATTCAATGGTGCAGCCAGTCGACGCTGCATCATATCCCCGCCAGCGCCATCATCGATCCGATCGCAGTGATAAGGTGTCAGCTTGATATGCAACTTTAGTGTTGCATAGACATCCTCCTTGGGTGGCACATGCTTCTTCACCTTAATGCCATGCACCAGGGGCACAGGCACAGCCCAATCCTGGAGGAAACTAAACTGTGGCTGCTGCTCCAGTTCGTTGTGAAAGATCACCAGGCGATGCTTGCAGAGATGTGTGCTATCCTGCAGATTGTCATAGATCGAATTGTAGAACTTTGTCCACCAGTTGAAGCGGTAATCGTTAATCAGATCGCTGTCGTAGAACTTGTCGATCCTCAGGGCCATCCGATTGGCATAGACTGCCGTGCGCAGACCCAACATGATCTTGAACCGATGCCAGCAACTGTTGACAACGCCGTGGGACTCGAGGCTGTCCCCATCATCGTCTTCATCCTCCAAGGCTATCTCCGTATCGTAGTCATCGGTTATATTGGTTGATTGCACTGAACTCTCTGCATATTCCTTGGCTTTGCACTTTGCGGTCTTCTCCTTTCGCAGAAAACTTGTGGAATTCTGCACGAGAGCTGCACCCAAAGTGGACTCTCTATTAAAGCTATTCACCACCACATCTGTGGCTATCATGCCTGGCCAATACTCTTGCTGATCGGGAAGACTCTGCAAGGGCAGGAAGAAGGGTTGTACTGGAAAGAGAGAGAGGAGATGGAGGAGAGAGAGGGGACTTACAACTACTCCAGAGGCGTAGGCCACCAGAAAGTTGATGCTGTTGCGAGTGCGTGATGTGGAGAGTCCGCTGGATAGCACTAGATCAGCCATAAAGACCTTGGCACGACGCTTGCCTGCCGAACTGAGGCTGGTCTTGGTGTAATTGCGCATGCCCACAAAGATGACCTCAAGACTGTGGAGGGGGGAAGGAGAAGGCACACATGTGAGTAGTTAAGATAAGGAACATTTTCTTTTAAGATGAGGAACTTTTTCTGTTAGGAACTTTAACTTTAACTTTCCTAAAGTAAGGTACCTTTTCTGTTATGATTCTTTCTTGAGAATAGGAACCTTCTCTATTAAGATTAAAAACTTTTTCTGTTAGGATTAGGAACTTTTTCTGCTAGAGTAAGGCACCTTTTCTGTTGAGAATAGGCACCTTCTCTGTTAAGAATAAGAACCAACTCTGCTTCCAATAAGGAACCTACTCAGCTTCGATAAGGAGCCTTCTCTGTTACCTAATTTACTTCGATTGTGAACCTTCTCTGTTAAGATAAAGAACCTTCTCTATTACTCACATATAGTTCTGCATATTGGGACGTATGGAATCTGGTATGCCGATAATGATTTCCGGTTTGCTAGGCACCTCTAACTCGGTATCACCCATCGATTCCTGAAACTCCGCGGACATCAACACCTCGGCAAGCACCAAGCCATTGCGTGAAACTGGCACCCACTTGAGTGGCGGCGGTGTAACCGATTTCAGTTTCTGCAGCTTGACAATCGGACTACGCGTCCAGCAACGACTGGCGTCACTCCAGCCCCATTCATTGGCATTGTCTGCACTCACCACACTCGCTGCAAGGTGTCCAATACCCACCAAATCCGAGTCTGCGGTGGTGAATTCCACACCGATTAGAGGAGGATTCTGTTGATACCAACTGATGCAACCCGGCAGAGTTATCATACTGAAATTGATGGCAGCATTCCAGATGGGAGACAGTGTGTTCTGCACCAGCTGCGTCTCCCCGCAATGCTCGTCGAAGAGCACAGACACCTGATTGTCGCTGGTCGTGCGATTATCGCCGCCTGGTCGCACCTTGGCCTGATGCACATAGACATTGAAGCGGAAATGGGACTGCACCATGTTGGGCAGCCAGTTCTGTTGCTCATCACAGGTCCAATCGCTGGCAATGCAAGCGAAGAAGTCGCGACGTTCGCGATACGGAGAGATCGCTAGACAACCCAGCACAATGCCCACGTTGCAACCACAGTTGGCACAGGTGTGAACACAAGTGGCGCTCTTGAAGATGAAACTCTTGACCTTCCAGCAATGATTGCCAGACTGATGCTTGCGCAGCTTGAGGAACATGAAGTGCTTGGCATTGAGGCGACAGGTGCCCAGTTCCTTGTTCCCCGCACTAAGAATGATCAGCAACTCGGGCCAATCGTCCTGAATGCGAGTCATGTTCGCTAGCGAACTTATCTCAGCCATAATCCGTTGCACCTCATTCACAATGTCGGCGAGGGTGGTGTCCAAGTGCTCCTGGTAGCTGTGCTTGATCTTCTGGCGCAGCTGGTTAAGCTCATGCGGCATCTTGCTGAAGAAGTCCGAGAGGAAGGTCTGCCTGTTGTGATCCCACATGGTGTGATCCTCCCCCATCTCATAGTTCAACTGATGCCTATGGAAAGCATCTCTGATCTTGCTGGAGACCGATGCCAAGATGTACTTAAGGCACTTGCCCTGTTGGCGCAGCTCATGTGGAAACTTTAGCTGGAACACCTTGAAGTTGTCCAGCTCAGAGCGCTGTTTAGACAATTGGATATGAGTGAAGAAGATAGAGAGAGTAAGCAAGTAAGGATCTCACCATATAGTTGATCACTTCGGCTACAAAGAAATCGGAGGTCAGCTTTAGCCGTACGTCGGGCATATTTACTTCCAGTATGCACGAGTTGAAGGGCGAATCCTGACGAAAGTATTTGGAACACGATGTTGTGCTGCAGTTTCCCAATACGTTGTGCAGCGCACCCACCAGCTCGTTGGACGTGCCTGTGGCCAATTTCACCTCAATCTTGTAGTTATTTGCACTGGAAAGGATATGACTTCCCAAAAGGGGCAGAAACTCTATAACAAAGCTTTTATCTGTGGTTGTTAAAGTATCTTTAAGTCCCTCGATGGGTGAGTTAACCATCATTTTCGAGGACTCTTTGTTCACCAGCACCTCGGAGTTTATTTCCATCAGTACGCGTCCGATATAGTTCAACGGATTTAATGGATCGTAGAAATACAGATAGGTGGGACCCACAGCAGGTCGGCCTGTAGAGAGAGAGAGAGAGACTAGTAGTAGTTATTGGTAGTGCCAGGAGTAACCCACCCTTGAAGGTTATTTCGTCCATAGCAATCTCATACTCGGACAAGCATTTCCACTGCAGATTTTCGTACAAAAAGATTAAGATGAGAAAATCTTGCGCCACCGATGGAAAGACCCAGGCGAAGTTTATTTCCTCGTTCCATTCCGGTGTGTTTGTGTTCTTGGCCACATGCGTCTTACCCTGAAAAGGGGAAAGCAGATTGAGAAGAGTATGCAGACAAAGGATTAGGGACAATACTTTGAAGCCAGCGAAGGAAACCTGCATCATGTAGCTGGACTTCTTGGCAAATTCACCACGAAAGAAGCGCACAGAGTACTGGATGTTGCTGTCGGTATAATCATTCAAGTCGTGGAGGAGATTGCTGTGGCAAGTGGGAGAGAGAATGAAATATAGATAGATATAGATACAGAGTTGGCTATTTTTCCTACCTTTTAATATCATCAAAGTCCCTGGTGGCAAGGTATCTATTAAGGTTCTCCTGCGCAGGATCTTCTTGTAATCCACTTGTTTTCAGTGGACTATGCTGCGATACAATGGCCAAGTCGATTTGCAGGTGACCACGATAGTGCTCACCGTCGTTGCCGCCATCATCTCCAATGGGCACCTCCAGTCGACCCCAGCGCTTGAAGTAGCTGTGACCCGGCTGGTTCCACACGCTGTGCAGATCGATCACCAGCTCACCCAGACAGATGTTCTTCTTGTACAGCACATATTTCTTCAGCTCAAAGAGCACAGTGAGGCGCAGCAGCTCAGTCAGGGTACAATGGAACTCGAAGACAAAGTACTGTGGACAGGAAGGGGAAATACCACAGATCACCAAGTTGCTACAGTTTCATCCCTTTGCTCACCTCATTGAAGAAGGGATTCTCGGAGTTGGCGAATGTCTTGGTATTCTTGCTCATCTTGTCCAGCCTCACCTTCACATACAATTCACCTGAGGTGATGCCCGTGTTGGCCGCCTTGTGCACCGTTATGCAGATGAGAAAATCCTGCGGGGCACCGGCAAAACATTCATGTTCCAATTGGTTCATGACGCAGCTAAAAAAAATCAAATGAAAATTGCTAACAAAATGTTTTGAGTGAAAAGGCTGCCGGAACTCGAAAAACAATAAACTAAACAGAGCACACACGTATATTTAGTTGTCTGGCAACGCTGTGCAAGCAACTCTCTCTCTCTCTTTGCACTAAAGCGCCGCTCAACGACGTAAAGTTGGCTGAGCTTTCAGCTAAGTGTGTGTGAGTGACTGCGGCGGCTGTGCCAGTGGCGTGCGCTTGCTCTCTCATGCTTGCTCTGCCTCACACACTCGCTCTGCCTACGCCACTGACACTGGCTCTGGCAACTTGAGAGCTTTTGAGCTGCAGCTATCCAGCTCCATTGCTGCCAGCAGCCGCCGCTTCAGTTCAGTTCGTGTGCACGGGCCAAGCAGTCGACACGGTTTTGTGACGTTCCCTCTTTTCGCATTTGAGTCGCACTTTGCAGCAGCCGTCGTCGCGTCGTTATCGTTGTCGTAGTCGGGAATCGGAGTTGCTTTTGTTGTTGTTGTCGCTGTCGTCGGTGTGCCTGGAATCTCTCAAGCGGGAGTTGGCTGCTTATACAGAGGCTTCTCTTCTATCCAGCCTCCTCTCTCATCCAAGCTACGGTGCGTCTCTCCTGGGTGCCTACACATACAGACATCTCTATATCAGTGTGTGTACATTCTGCCTGTGTGTGTGTGTGCGTCTCTGTGTCTGTGTTCCTACAATTTTGTGTATAATTTTTTGCGCGCGCTCAATCAAAACAGAGCTATATTCTGCACAGAGCCTAAAAAATAACCAAAAAAACCTAAAAAAAACGGATAAAAAACCAAAAAGAGAATCAAAAACTGCTAAAATTGTTTAATATTTAATTGTTTGTAAATCGTACAGTAAAACTAGCCAGAAAAGTCAACAATAACAGCCTTTTTTCAGTTGTCTATACACACTGCATGCAAATACAAGCTATAAAACATCGCCATAAATATTGCTATAAAAATTTTAACACAAAATAAAAAATCATTGCAGCTTCCTCGCAGGCGTTTTAAATTATTAAACAAGCTCGCAACGCTCACGGAGCAGCGCGTGCCAAAGACTTCTTTGCTCAGGTAAGCTTGACTTTTAGTTTACAGTTCGAATGCGTAAATGCGCCACTGTATGTGTGTGCCAGTGTGTGTGTGTGCACATACATAAATCAAAAGAGCAGAAGCAGCTTGCGGCTGGGGGAACAGCAGCCACAGAGAGTTTGCTCCTGTTTCTCGCTGCCAACCCACGCCCCAGAGGCGCACAAATCACCCACCCAGCAGCAGCCACCCCCTCTGCTTAATCCCCGCCCCCCTTCGCTGCTGGCCTGCCTCTGCCCGCACTGAGTGGTGGATACGCACACGCTTTTGCGTCGTTGCCTGCCTCGTCTCGCCTTGTTTCCCCTCGTCTTCCTTCGTCTTGACTCCTCTCTGCTCTTCCTTGCTGTCCAACTTCGAACGCGCACTCTCTCCCACCTCCTTTGCTGCCTTACGCCTGCTACTCCTTTGCTTTCCCTGTCCCTTCTCCCTCTCTCCTGCTCTTTTGCTCTGCTCAGTTTCACATTTATCTTCTTTTTTACCGTTGCGACTGCAGGTTCTTCTTCCTCATCTTCTTTGCCTTCGTGTGCCACTTTTCAGTTGTCATTTACGCGTCATTTCTTTGCGCCTCTCACGTGTTTTTTTGAGTTCTTTCGCAACTCACCGTTCTCTCTGCACCTTCCCCCCTCTCTCCCCTCCCCCTCTATCCATCTCTCTCTCTTTCCTTTTTTTCTCTGCTCTCTGCAGTGAAAGGCTCAGCGTAAAAATGCTTCCGCCTGCTCATTTGCACTTGTTTGTTTTGTCTTTGCTCTTCTCGCTGCATTTCGCTTTCTGATCTTGAAATTGCAACTCTGTTTGCCTATTACGCTCTCGCTCTTGCACACACAGCAGTGCTCCCCCTCTGCCCCCTCTCATTACTTTGCTGTCGAACAAGTTTATCAGCAAGAACAGGAAAACCCATTAAGGCTGGCAAAATTGTTTATTGAAAAAATGAGAGAGGTACAGAGGCAGAGAGGGAGAGACAGAGACAGAATCGAAAACTCATTTCTGTTGTTCTGTGCTATTCTTTTCTCTTTTCTTTTCTCTTCTTTTATTGTATTTTCTTAGCTCTTGTTCGCTTTGGTCTTAATCAATTACGTGCATAAGACAAAGTTTGAAAGAAACTTTATAAGTTAGTTTAGCATAGGCTCCTCAAATGCTGATTGCTTCAGTTACAGCTGGATCAGGGCCGTAGCCACAGTCTTGTGGGCCCCTGTGCAAAACTTCTCGGGTAATTGGCTTTCTTGAAAATATAATTTGTAGATTACATTTCACAAACCTTATACTAATTATAATAATAATTATACAAATATTAAGTATATCATCAAAATCTTTTAAAGAATATATATTCATGTTCAGTATTAATTGCAATTAATTTAGCCATTTCTGTCTGCAACACAGGACAACAAATTTGACTTAAGGCTTTCAGTATGCAATATCTTTGACTTCTTGTTCAATTTGTTACGGTAGCAGGGAGCCCGTGGCAGTCAGGGGCCCTTCTGCACCGCACACCCTGCACACACCTCACTACGGGCCTGAGTTAGATACATATGTATGTAGTTGGCAAAAACAGTTGCTCGATTAGTTTATGTTAGCTGGGCAACAGTTGAAGGCAATTAGTAGAGTAATTAAAGCGAAGCCAAGTGATGACATCGTGCGTTAATCAACACTGAAAGTATAGACAGAGTATATACATATGTATGATGGACTAGTCTAGATACAACTTGCAAAATATCCGCCAGAAGGGAACATGTTGCAAGTGGAGCTGCACCTGAAGCATGAAGAATCAACGCAACAAACATAATTCAATTAGTCGTAAAACCCACTCGAAAGGAAGTCGAGGCACCACACCCCTTCCCCCTCTGCCTCTGCCAGATGCGCCTGCAAGCGTGAAGACACGTTAAGAGTCGCCAAATTGGGCAAAAATCGTGCTCAGAGGGCCAAAGGGGGCGTCGTCACTTGACCCACTTAGCAGATACTTATAGCACACACAACTAGACAGATATATATATATATATATTATATATATGCGTGAACGTAATTTGATCGACTTCTTTGTCGTGCTGCAAGCGCAGACTTGACCGCGGCTTGGCGGCTCAAATTGAAAGGTTTTTTTTATTTCTTTTGGTTTTGTTGGGGGGCCCCGAAAATAAAACATAAATATTGCGATTCAAGGTGAGCTAGTCAGCTGCCTCGCATAACTGATGTATCTTGTTATAGGTATATGCAGCGTATCTGTATCTGTATCTGTAAAATGTATCTGCAATCGTCGCTGGTTTACGCTCGTCTGCGTGCAGCGACTTGCATATTTTATGGTAATTCGAACTTGCCCAACTGGGCCTGGACTTTCACACAAATCGACTAAGCAGGGCTGTCTGCCCTGCCCTGCTCTGCCCCGCCCCTTTATCTCCCTGTGGGGAAAGGCGTGCAATTTCTCACAGTCATCTCAAGTTTCACGTGTTTGTTGCCTCAAAGTTCAGTGCACTTGGTCAAGTAATTAAAAAGACATGTCTGTGCGTGTTTGTGCCTGCATGTGCTTGTATGTCTCTTTGTCGTTCTCACAGTTAGCCAACTTCCCTTAGTTAATTGCGTACAAATCATTGGCAGCATTTCATTAGACTATCCATTAGATCTACTGCGGTACACCCCCTTTCCCTTGCTCCCTTACCTATTGTACCTCCTCTCTCTTGTACCTTGTGTTTCCTATTGTACCCCCTTTGTCTATCTGCCTTTGCCATCTCAATTTCTGCGGAAATTGTCTTTGGATCTGCTGCAATTGTCCCGCTCCGTTGAGCTTTCCATGTGCCCTCGAGGGGACTCTGTTGTGCTGGTCTCTGGTCTGGTCTGGTCTGTTCGCATTACTCTTGCCTAATCGCCTGTTGCAAGTCTGTCAAGCTGAGCTATCAGTTGTGTACCCCCCTGTTGTTGTTGTTGTTGTTGTGCAGCTGCTGCCTTGTAGCCCATTCGTTTGGGTCTAGCTTTACCGCTAAATCCCTAACTGACCAGTTTATTTTCTGTTTTTAAACGTCGCCGCAAAGCAATTGAATCAACTTAATTAAGAATTGTCAAGTTGTCACAGTCGCAGCTTGTTACACTGCAACAAAAGGGGGGTGAGGAAAGCAGAGAGGTATAACAGAGAGAGAGAGTGACAGAGAGAGAGAGACACAAAGTGCACAACATAGAAAGATAAGACTTGAAGACTTTATTGAATCAAATTCTTATATGATACTAAAATTTGATATATGATACTGTAGTACAAGATACTGTAAGTGAATTGCTCAATATATTTATAGTTTAAACTATATTATATTATTTACTTACTGTAATTAAAGTTTATCACAAATTATGATGAGCTATAAAAATGCTACAAAATGTTTACAGATACCTCACGAATTTTCACTGCTATCGAGTCTGTTTCCCACAATTCAGTAGAAATATATCTGCATTTGTATTAATCCCAAGAAAACCTATCAAGCTGCTGTCTATAGCTAAAGCTGGCGGGGATTATCCATTGATTTCTCGAACTATTTTAGGCACTTGGTTCACACACTTTTTGCTGTAGGGCTTAGCAGGTGCAGTTGGTGCACGGCTCTCTCTGTCTTCTCTCTATCCCCTGTCTCTCTAACTTCTCTTCCCTCTCTCTACCTTCCCACTGCCACACTTGATTAATGATTCGTTCGGTTAATAACTCTAGGCCCTAGTTTCAGGAAGCCACAAAGCGGATTGTACAAATATTTACAATACTTTCGCAAGCCATGAAAATCTTCAACATTACGCAAGCGGAAAGTGCGTAACTCTTTCGACTTAATTGAGCGCTTAAAACTTAGGCGAAAGTATAAAGAAAGGAAGAGATAACAGAGCAAAGGGGGAGAGAGAGAAAGAGTGTGGAAAGGGGTGACTGCAATTATGTTCGTAATTAACGAGCTCTAATCGCCTTCAACAAACTTGGAGGCGTCAATAAAATAAATATTTTGATTTTTATTTTCATTTTGTAATTGATGCGTGATGCGTGTGCGCTGAAGGCGTATTGGATTGCCCCGACAATACAATATACCATATGCCATATAGTATGTACATATATAGCATATATAATATCATATACCACGTACGCTTGTTTGGGCATATTTGTTTTCCTAGAAATGAAAACAAAAAGTGAAAGTCCAAATATGCATAGCCAACGCGAACTGCAACAATGCATATTAATTTGTTTACTGGGCGGAGAAGGGGTGTATACAGAGGGAAGCAGAAGAGAGGAGTGTTGTCTAAAGTAAATGAAGAAGGGAGGGGAGGTTTACAGACAGTTGGACAAAGTGAGAGACGCGCATGTAAAACAATTCAAGAAAGCGATTAACAGCCAAAAAAAAAGAAGCCAAAAACCAGTCAAATTGTTTAACATTTAAAGCCTAATTGTTGTAGCTGTTGTATAGCTGTTGTTGTGGCTGTTGTTGTATATGTTGTTGCAGTGTTGTTGTAGTTTTTGTAGCCACTGCGCATGTGTGGCCTGTGTTGGACTCAGTCAGGTTTTCGCCTTTGCCTTTAAGTCGGTTTCGTTAAAGTTTTTTTTGCTGCTGCTGCTGCTGTTGCCGCCTCTCTTAGCCAGCTGCATATTTGCACGCTGATGCAATGGTACCAATAACTACAACAACAGCAACAGTGTCGGCAAAAAGTAGTTGTCCCACAGCGTCACAGCCACCCTACTATGATATAATGCGCGCATATCTATCATACGAAATGGGGGGAGTTTTTTTTCAGTATTAATGTGTTCTCAGCGGAATGTTTTTTTTTAGCAGGAAACAAGCCAAACTGTAAGGTTATTAGATAAGCATTTTCACAGGCAGCAACAGCGAAAACTCCCACATTAATTTGCACAGATTACAAATTACACTCACCAAGCACTCCATCAAAAAAAAAAAAAAAATATCATACACTTTTCACACACACATTACACTTGCAAGCTAAACTAAAAAAAAACAGATATCACCTTCTTCACATATTCCTCCTTCACATTTTCCACACACACACACTTCTCACAAACACTCTGCAAACAAAAAAAAAATTAAATTTGCACACTCTTGAAACACGCCTCACACTCATCTCACACACTCCTCACACACACACACTTGTGTACCACACACACTCTACACACACTTCTCGTCTTTGTGGCAATATATCATCATAGCAACAGTTGCGGTTGCAGTTGCAATTGCAGCTTAGCTGCGTGCTGCTGCCACATTTGACTGAGCGCGTTTCGCAGTTTTTCCCCAATTGCATTTCCCAGGCACACAACGTAGGCGCTGTCGTAAGCTGAAAAATGCAATTGCAATTCGAACTCGAATCGAAATTCGAAGTCGAATCGAGGCATCGCCAACGTCATGCTGTAATCTCTTGTGTGATAATGACACATATCGCGTGGTCGCCAAGGAAGTGCAAAGGTTGCGCTTTTCTCGCAATGTGAAAATGTGAAAGTTGATGCTGCAAAGACAAGAAAAAAGAAAAGTTTAAGCCACAAGAGCTAAGCGCATTGAACCTGGGCTACCCCCAGGGGACAGCGTGGCCCCCCTGCCCATCTCTCCCTGTCAGAGAAAATGTTAAATAATAAGCGAAAATTATAATGCCTGGCGGCCTATCCAATTGCAAGTGCAGTAGCGGCAAGCGGGTAAATGTATCTGCAGCCACAGCCAGAGTGTATCTGTCAGATACAACAGCAGCCCCGCCAGGCAATGAAATAAATAGAAAATGTGGAAATGTGGAAATTGTATATAGAAATTAATGTGTGAACATTTTTTCAACTTTTTTTATTATACCCTTGAAGAGGGTATATTCATTTTGGCAAGAAGTTTGCAATGCAGCTTAGGAGACCCCATAAAGGATATATATTCTGAATTAGCATCAACAGGGGCGTCGAAGTAGCCATGTCTCTCTTTCCGTGTGTCCGCTTAACCATCTGTCCGTCTGTTACAACACACATAAGTCTATCAATTTTAAAGTTATCTTTATAAAACTTGGCACACATGCTTCTTATTACTGCACGCTGTATATAAGTCGGAACAAGCCGCATCGGACCAATATATCGTATATCTGCCATACAAACTATGGGCGGATTTTTGTTATTTGTCAAAATATTGCAATCAAATTCATTACATCTGACTTTTTCTATATATTAAATATGCATACAACATTTCATTAAAATCAGACAACTATAACATATAGCTGCGATAAGAACAATCGACTGAAATTAAGGTTTTTGTATGAAGACCTGTTTTGATTTTCGAAATAACTTAACTAAGAGACATAATATTATATATATACAATACCATTCAGTTCTACACTATTATATATAACTATAGTTGGAACAATCAGAGATATAAAAGCCTGCAAGAGTATAAAACTTGCGGCATACCGCAGGTAGCCTTTCTTTTACTACTTAAGTGTCGACGTTGTTGTTATTATTGTGGCTGCTGCATGACTCAAAATGTAAATTATCTAAACTGTGTAGGCACCTTTTCAGAGTGACAGAGAGAGAGGGAGATAGTGTGAACTGAGCCTGCTTATAGACACATCTCTCTCTCTACTCTGTCCCTGTGGGCGACTGCACACACTAGTTAGAAGGGGGGAAGTGCCACAGGGAATCAGCCACAACTTTAATAGAAATTTATTTGCATCTGCTGTGAATTGTGTGAAGCGACAGCGGGCGTTGCGTTGCTGCTTCACATGCCACTCTCTCTCTCTCTCTCTCACACATCGTTGTCGTTTGTCGCTCACGCGGCGTATGCGTAATTTATGTGAGCATTGTTTATGAGCCTTAATTGGCAGCCAGATCAATGGGCTGGCACTGGCTACGCTTTGCTGCCTGCGCTTCTGACTTTGATTAATCCAGCGTAATTTCTATTTTCATAAATTAAATGAGGAATTTTTAGTTTCAGAGAGAGAGATAGAGTTGATAGTTTAGTTTATTAATTGAAAGAAATTCTAGATAAATGTAGTTAATAAAGTCTTCTTACTAAAGGGTATGCCACTGTATAATATTCCTTGCTAAACGTGCACATTTTCATTGATGAAAAGCGAAAGAACAGACGAAAAAGGCAAATGAAGACTGACATAAGTATATGCCTCATAATACTTACCATAGTTGTGATAAAATGTAACTGTGTCAACTGTTCTCATGACTGACAACACAACTCGCTTAACAGCAACAACAACAACAACAAGCAGAACAAGTATGAAAACAATCTCAACGAGAGACAGACATAAGTAGAGCAATGGGCAATAATAACAAAGCAAGCGCCCAAAAATGGTCAAGATCTGCGGGTTTCACTTTTCAGTCGTGCCATATAGCTTATATATCGTATCTATGTATAGGTGTGTGTGTACTGTATATGTATGCGCTGGTGATAGTAATTAGTGGTATATGAAACAAGAATTTGATGTTCACTTTTCACTTTGCACGATATTTGGGTCATTGTCTTTGGCGTTGGCGTTCTGCTGTCACAAGCGAATTTCACATTAAAAATAAAGTATTTTATTTACTTATACATATATATATTATGTTAATACTTTCTTAATTCTATAGTCTATAACAATATACCGTGGGATTTCATAGTTACATAAAATAGAGAATATACAAACTATACAAATAATTTACAAAAAAAGTTTCTTGATTTGTGGGACTACGCATAAATTTACGGACTCTCTGTGAACTTAAAAGTTGGATAACGCGGTACGAATCCGCCATCTCCCATGGATTGCGTATATTCAGAATCGTTACGATCAGTTATTGTCTCTGTACGATACTCACTTTCAACAAACTGTGATGGGTCAATATTCTGATAGATAGCACCGCCTGCACCATTTGTCAAATTCCAACCGACTGGATGAATACGAGAGCTTTGACGACTTTCTGATGGCACCGAGCTTAGCCGTTCACTGTTAGCACGTTGATTCTTTTCAATCAATGGTATTGTGCCCAATGTAATGGGTATTGTGCCCATAAGTTTGCGATAAGGGCCACTAACTAAGACCTCCACATGTAAAACATAGTCAAGCTTAATTATTTTGCAGTTGGTTATATTTGGGGGTAGTGCACGAGGTATTGTTATCTGCCGTTGAAACGTGCGATATTCTCCAGGTCCAATGGCTTCAGTGCTTGCCTGAGCTAATACAACATTTGAAGTGCGTTTCTGGTTACGAGGTTTAGATGTTTGGAAGAGGACATTCTTACGAAACTCGAATTTGACTGCATTGAGTTTCATATTGCTGTTGTTTTCAACCTTGCAAGTTATTGGTACTGTCTGACCAGATACATAACCAGTTTGAAGTAATTTTGTTTTTATACTAATTGGCCGAGATCGACAACACAGGCAGCAAAAGGATTTGTTTAACTTAAGCGTATATGGTTCTTTGAAGCGTGGAATTGCATTCAAATTGATTGATTCTAGAACTGTGAATGCCATTTTATGCTCCGGATTGATTCTCCATGGTCGATCCAAAACAATTTTAATCGTATACCTTATGTAGCCATATTCTCCTTCAAATGAGGTCGGCAACGTTGCCGGCAGCTCACACGAGATGGGGAATGTATATGTACCTTTATCAATGTCCGTTTCACGATTCTTTTTTCCGCCCATCAAATAGAATTGTGTCTTAAAGTATTGCTCACGTCCACTGAAATATCTGACCTCGTACGTAGTCTCCATCTCCCTTCTCTCATTATAGTGGCGATCCTCTCTCCATTCCGTGATAGCTTCTCCCAAAAATATTGCAATGATTCCTCGTAGGGTTGTCACCGAATCCAAGTGAATTTTTACCAGACCAGTGATTGTTTGACCAGCATAATATGTATTCGATGAATCGTCCAATTTGATAACGCAGTTCTTGAGATTCATTTTTGTTGCATTCGCAGTTTTCTTTAATTTAACTTTACGCTACAGAGGGTTGGCCAAAAACTAATATATATTTTGTTTTTTTAATCTTTACATTTTGTTACTTTGCTAGCTCGGACTTTGACAGATGTCGTAAAAAGCTTTAAAATTTGTTCAAATTGAAGAAGGTTGCGGGTGGAGCTGGGTAGCGATATATGCAAATCAACGATAGGTCGATTGAAAGAGAGTTGTATTAATTAATATATAGATAGATGTTTGAACCCATAAATAGATACAGAAATTGATTGTTAAGTTTATGATTAAATGTAAAATATAGAAAAGAAGTATAGAAATAGATATATATATATATATGGAAATAAGTTTATTGTTGAGAGATAGATTGGCATAATGTGTACGATCGAAACAAATCCACAGACAGATAACCAAATAAATTAACAGAGAGAAAGATAAATACACGTAGCTAAACTGATAGAAATATTATATATAAATAAATGTATAGATAACTTAATATATATATAAACAGATGGTTTTATATCAAGTAAGTAGTGACAAAGTAGATATAGCAGCTCTTTATACTCAAACTGATTTATCTTTGCCAGATCATATACTACAGATACCGCTTGCGAGTTTCCTATAAACAAAATGTTAAAAGCACAAGGCGTAAAATGTTTGTTTTATGCATGCGAAACCAGTTTGCCACTTGAAATTAATGTATTCCAAATTTTTACATAGTTTTATTTCTTCATCCATTTCGTATTGCATAAGTCCCGCAGTCCTCTCAGTCGGAATAAATCAAGAGAATATTCCCCACACTGAAATCGAAAATTGATTGCACAAAAATCATAAAACGAGCAAACTAACGTGGCGAGTCGCTAAATAGCTCGACATGTGTCTGGAGCTAGTCTACCTGGTTGCCAGTTGGGACTATCTGGCCGTCCCCCTTCCTCGCCACTCCTTTCCCTCGATGTCTATCTGTCGGGCTGTCTCTCTGTCTGTCTGTGCCTGCTCTCGTAACATGACTGGGGCGTTGTCTGCTTGCCAGCTGGGCACATGCCATGCTTGAGTTGAGTCTGCATCCAGAGTCGAAGTCAGCTTCGTTGTCAGGTGTTAAATTGGCTCGTGACAAAACGCACGGCAAACTCAGCTAACTCGACAAACATTTTGACGACCGTTGACCTAAAAACTGGCTAACAAAAGCGCCTTGAGCCAAGGCGAGCAAAGACCCTAAGTTGCAGAGGAGTCTGCACACTTCACTCTCTCCTCTTCACTCCTCACTCATCACTCTTCTCTCTCTCCAATTATGTCAATTAGCGCCAGCAACGCCGTAACAACAATATGCCTTTTGTGCACAAGTTGAATGACTTGCCCCAAAAAAAGATGACAACTTTAATAAACATTTAATCTCGTAGTAATACCTGTGTCGCCCAAAAACCGAACTTCCTACCTCATATCGACTATTTCTTGTCTTATTTTAATTACTTTATTTGCATTGATTAAAAGAAAATAACAAGGAAGAATAATAAAATTTTATTCCTTAATCTGTTGCCCAATTTAAGTGGGTTTAAGACAAATTCGATAAGTTCAAAGGGTACTTTTGGTACCCTGCACACATAAACGAATAACAAGTTACTAGACCGACTAGATCAGCCCCACACACTACTCTGCCCATAGTTACAACGATATATATAGACTTTACATGCTCAAAGCTTAAGTATATTATATACTCTGTCAGTTTTAATGGCAAAGAGAGCCATGTCTGTCTCTATGAACGCTGCCAACTCAGTAACTGTTACCTAAAGACCCAAAATATCATATGTAGAGGGACTTTATATAATTTTCTTTGTACCCCAAGATAATTTGGGATCTGTATGGTTATTTATTAACTGCAGCTAATAGTTTTTAATGTTAACTGATTGGGAATTTGAATATAAATAATTTAATTACATTTAATATTTGTGGAATTCTGCATACTACCCCCTTACATAAATTTTGATTATTTTTCAACCTTTTAAAATTCTGCTTGGGAGGAGGCACATTGGGATAGAGTGTGCCCTCTGTACTCTCTGCCACATTCCAAAATCCACGAGAGCCGTCTGGTACAGACGAAAACATTCTTTTTGTGCCCAAAAAAATGGGTATGTGACCGGTAATTTTGGGGCGGGGGCCAACCAGAGAGCACTGCACTTGTAAATCGTAGCCAAGGGTAATTATCTTACAGTTAGTTATATTTGGGGGTGTCTCAGGTATCTCGATTTGCTCCTCAAATTTACCAGATGCATGAGGATCGACAGGTCCAGAGGTTACCTCAACTAATTTCGTAATAGATCTACGTCGGTCTCTGCGAGGATTGTTCGTGTAGAAGTTGGCAATTTTACGAAATTGGTATTTAACTTCTTTGAGCTTCACATGGCTTCCATTATCAATCTGACAAGTTATAGGTATTTTTTGACCCGGTATATAACCAGTTTGAGGTATAATTGTGGTTACTTTCAGTGGACTAGACCTACACCGAAAACAGAAAAATGTTTTCTCTAACGTATGCTTAACTGGGTGGGTGAGGCGTTCATTATCAGTATAATCGGTTGGCGATATCACTGTATACCGTAAACTATTCTCCTGATTTAATCTCCATGGTCTTTCGACAATTACTTTAATTATATACCTTATAGTACCGATATTGCTTTCAAATGAGGATGGCAAAACATCTGGTAGATCCAAAGTAAATGGATACGTATGTGTACCTGCTGCAAGTTCTTCTTTATTCTTTTTCCCGCCGGTCATATAGTATTGCCTCATTATGAACTGCTCATATCCTCTCATATGTCTGACACTGTGATGAGTTCTCATTTGCATTGTATCATGATAATAGTCCCGTCTCCATCGCGTTTTGGCTTCTCCAATGAATCGAATGATAATACCTCGTATTGTTTTCGGAGAGTCAAGCGTAATTCTAACTTGCCCTTTGACTATCTGCCCAGGATAGTAAATATTCGTAGGATTGTTCAATATTATCTTGCAGTCTTTTAGACCCAAAAAACCCATTGTGTTATACTAAATATAAAATAAGTTACGGCGATTTAGTACCCAAAAAAAAGTATGTTTTATTTATATTTTCATTTTGTTAATAAATAAAATGACAGATGAAACTCATTTTATTAATATTGTACTTAGTGATGAAGTTTAGGTTGCGGATCTGGACGGATAGTTGAGCATGAGAAGAGAAGAATAAACACACAGAAAGGTACAAAGATTTATACAGACTTAAAGATCAGGAGGTGAAAAAGTTAATAAATATACGATAGAAAAACGAGGAAGAAAGTGCATACCGAAGGTTCTATACCCTTGCACCATATATAATGGTGCAGAGTTGAATGGTATTGTGTATATATCTCTTGGGTATTATATTATATCTCTAAGTTAACTTATTTCTAAAATCAAAACTGTACCTCATACAAAAACCTTTTTTTTTTCTTCATCCATTTCATATTGCATAAGTCCCTCAGGCTCAGTCGGAATAAATCAAGAGAATATTCCCCTCACTGAAATTGAAAATAGATTGCTTAAAAATATATCGACCTCTCTACCAGTTTACCAGCTAAAGCTGTGATGACAACTTTAAGAGACATTTAAGTCTGGCTAACCTTCGGCACTACCCTCAGTTTCTCATTAACCCACCTCTTCCCCCATCCTGCTTTTAAACTGTTTGTCGTCCTTTTAGTCAGTAAAATATGTAAATCAATTTTTGTGAAAAGTTTTTGCCGCAAAATTTTTATGCAAATGTCGCGTAAACAAACTTCGCTTTGGCTTTATTTGCATTAATTAAGCCAAATTTATAAATAAATTGATTGTGTATGTGTGTGTTGGATAAATTACACAGAAAACAACAACAAAACTTGGAAAACAACAACGAAAATGCTACGCTATCTGTCGCCCGATTTAAATGAGTTTTATACCAGTTCGATAAGTACGACTTTATTATTAACATCGAGACAGTTGAGACAAAAACCAGATGGGCATTTTATATACCCTGCACCTATGAAACGTTTAGAAAGACAGGGGTATATTAGATTAAGTAGATGACAGTACCAGGGTAACCTCTTATAAGGAAATGTTATAATGAATATCGATGTGGGATGACATTTTGTTAATGGTTAAAACTGTTTATTGACTAAGAATTTCTATATTATAAATTTAAGAAAGTGCACAATTTGTGGAATTCTCCATGCTACCAGCTTACATAAATTTTGATTATTTTTCAACATTTTCAAACTCTGCCTGGGATGAGGCACATTGGGATAGTGTGTGCCCTCCATACTCTTTGCCACATTCCAAAATCCACGAGATCCGGCTGGTACAGTCGAATACGTTCGATTAGAGCCCAAAGTAATGGGTATTTTACCGCTAAGTTTGAAATGAGGGCCTGTGACAGCGCACTTTACATTTAAATCGTAGCCAAGCGCAATTACCTTGCTGTTAGTTATACTTTGCGGTGTCTCAGGTATCTCTATTTGCTGCTCAAATTTACCAGAGGCACGAGGCTCGACGGGTCCTGTGCTCACCTCAGTCAATATCTTATTAATGTGGCGTTTTTCAGTGCGAGGATTGCTCGAGTAGTAGGTGACAAGTTTGCGTAATGCGATTTGGACTGCATTGAGTTTGACATGACTTGCATTGTCTATCTCACAGGTTATAGGCAATGTTTGACCCGATGCATAACCAGTCTGAGGTATGCTTGTTACCACAGTCAGTGGACCAGAGTCGCTCGCTAAACCAAGAAATGATTTCTGTAATTTCAGATCAAATGGTTGGCTGAGGCTTGAATCATTCAAATCGATTGGTGCCTTAACAGTAAAGTTCATTTTCTTCCCATCATTGCCAAAGAAACTTGCCTCATCCAAAATAACCTGAACTTTATACCTTATGTGACCAAGTTCTCCTTCAAATGAGTTCGGCAAACTTGATGGAAGATCACATGTGATTGGATAGGTATGAGTTCCTGGGGGTAGTTCCGTTTCTGGGCCTCTCTTGCCGCCCACCACATATTGTTGCACTTTTAAGCATTGCTCGTGTCCCTTGAAATACCTGACCTCGTATGTAGTCTCCAGCTGTTTTCTCTCATTAAAATGCCGATCCTCTCGCCATTCTGTTCTAGCTTCTCCCAAGAATAATACGGCAATTCCTCGTAGTTTTTTTGGAGAATCCAAAGTAAATTTTATTTGACCATTGATTGTTTCACCAGCATAGTATGTAGAATTGTCTAGTTCTATATCAATGTTGTTGACACCCATTATCTTTATGAATTTAACTCCAAGCAGGTTCGCGCCCTAAACTATTTGTATTATTTTGTACATTTATAAGGTTCAAGTTTGACAGTTGACAAGAAATGCTTGAAGTCCTTTTAAAATATTCGAGAATGGTAAAAAAAAGAATTGGCATAAACAAGAAGAATGTAGAGTATATAACATATATTGTATATATCGTATATATATTGTAGTTTCCCTTACATCATACAGGGTATTGCATAGTCACTCTCCATTACTTGTTGCGCTTGAACTTTGGCATTATTAATAATGCATAAACATATGATTATACATATATATATTAGTGTTATATACACATGATATATTTATATATATTCCCCTGCTGCGTATAACAAAGGCCTGATTTAATCGTCACATATTTTAATCAACTTTATATACGCAATTTAAGCGAGGGGAATTGCAAACATCTTTGCAAATTTATGCAGCATCACGTTTCAAATTGAAAGACACACACAAACAACTGTATACAGTATCTATATCTTTGAGATCGACTTGCATTATAAGTGCCTGATTAGTGTCAGCCTCTTCAGCTTCTCTTTTTCTTTTCTGTTCTCTTGTCTGCCAAATTGCCTATGATATTCTTTTAATTATGCCACTTTTCTGGCTGTCTGCTGCTCAATTAAAGTCAGTCCACAATTCCTGCCAGATTACAGAGTGCTGTCTCCCTTTCTCTCTCTCTCTTCTAATAGAGCATATGTAGATTATGCATGCAGTGCCACCTACCTTCCACCTGCTCTTAACTGTAATTAACGAGGTGCTAGGTGTGGGAAATGCAGCACGGCAGCTGAGGAGCCTGCTGACCCAATTACGCCTCATTACCGGGTAAATCATTTAATTGCCGTAGCGAAGGGCTTATTAGTGGGAGTAGCAGAGGCAGAGAGACAGTTGAAGAAACAGAAGGAGAGAGAGAGAGAGGGAGAGAAGAGTTGAAGGGATTTGCCATGTCTTTCTCACGCTGCAGCTTTGACTTTTGGTTTCGTAGCATGAGTTTTTACTCAGATTTTGTTATGGCCTTTTTTCCCCAGTTTCCATCGTGGCTTTTGTGGCTTACAAAAATAGAAAGCATTGGCAATAGAAACACACACACACAGGCACACAAGGTTTCTACATTCTTGGCAAGTACTAAGCTTGTCTCTGTCTCCCTTCCTCTCTCTCTCTTCCCCCCTCTAAAGAACCTAACTAAAACTCAACTTTAGTAAAAGATATCATTTCATTTATGCCGATTGTCAGCACTTGCATAGCTTTTTTATGGCTAAAACTCTGTGTGTGTGCTGGCTACCAACTTTTGGCTTTTAATTAATACAAGTTACGACTTTCTTCAGCCCAAATTACCTGCAATCTCAACCCCAACTAACCCAACTAGCTCTTCATCTCTTCCAACTTCCATGCTCTGTGAGATCTTTCAATCTCTTTCGATCTTTTGAAGTTTTCGTAAGACATTTTAATCTTTGCATTGTACGACAACTTTCTACGGTTTTATGGCTAAATTATTATACAAAAAAAAGCTGAAAAAATAGATAAAGTTTGTCGATTTAATTGCGCAAATCATAAACAAATGCGCGACTGTTTGCAAATTGTATTTTTGTAGTCAATTTAATTACAACTGCGCGATTTAATCGTCATGTATATCCTGTTCCTGCAACTGATATATGTACATATGTATGCATATAATAGTGGAGTCGTTGCTTTATATAGATGTTTATCGTGGACTAACAAGGCCGACAAATGCAGCACACGCGTCTCAATTAGCCAGCAAATAGTGGCATTAAAACTGTGTGCAGATAAATGTAAATATATGTACGAGTAAGTATATATATATAGATAGATATATATTCATGTATAGTATATATATAGCATACATATATATGCCTTGCCATCTGATATTTGTCTTGCTGTGACTGCAAAGCTGAAGGCTGAAAATTGTGTTAATATTTTCTGTGTGCGCCACTTGAAAGTTAATTAGAAGATTTTGCCATATGTGTATTGTTCCCTTTCCCCCCCCTCCTTCCCCGTCTCTGTGCCTATCTGTTCCCGCTCTGACTGTCTGTCTGTTTGCCTGGCCTAATGATAAGCTTTGCATATGGTAAACGTCAGCAGCAGGCAGCAGCAGCAGAGGCAGCTTATTGAGGGAGTAGGCGGCCCCTTTGAGGCAGGAAATCGGGAAAGCTTAACTAAAATCTGGGGAAACATGTTGCTGCTAATTAAAGCCCAAAGCTGTGCGGAAATTGGAAGAGCATAAAGCTAACAATTGCAAGCTAGATTTGGCTGTTTTTGGCTTTCTTTGTAAAATCTCCCACTCTGTCTTGCTCTCCCTCTCTTCAACACTGGCATCCTTAGCTAATGTTCTCGCCTGAAACTCAATGTCAGTCAGTGCCTGCCTGCCAATCACACTGGCACTCATGCATTATTCATGTGCATTCATAAATTGTGAATGCAAATTGTGAATATCCGAATGCGAATGAATCGGAGACCAATTTGGAAGCTCGTCGAGCTCGTCGAAGGCAAAAGCAAAAGCTTATCAGCGAGTACAATGGGCGAAAAGTAATTAAAACTTTGTTGTTGCTTTTGTGCAGGCGGAAAATTGCTTGAGTTTGTCTGTATGTGTGTGGGTGTAGGCGTGGTACATGGGCGTACATGTTATACACGTGTGTGTGGAGGCAGCATAAGACTTTAAGTATGAAATTCTGCACTTACCTAAGAGGGAGAAGGGGAAACAGAGAGAGTAGAGAGAAGAGAAGAAGAGAGAGGGAGATGAGAGGAGTATGTAGGGGAAAAGTGAGAAGAGAGAGGAAGGTAGAGAGATGGAGAGAGGGAGGGAAATGGAGTGTACCTTTTTGGCAAGTATTCTTGCCATGATGAGGCATGAGCGCAATGTAGAGCAGGCAAAGCAAAGGCAGAGCAGGGCAGAGTAAGGTAGGAGGGCAGGGGAAGGTAGAAGGGAAAGGCAGCAGGGACAGGCAGTAGGGGCAAGCAGACGGGGCAGGCAGCTGGGGCAGAGCAGGCTTTGCTTTTAGGCAGCCAAAGTTGGCCCGGAAAATGTTTGCCAGAGTTGGCAACAGCAACAAATGCAGACAGCTGAAGAGCTGTAGAGAAAGGGAGAGAGAGAGATAAAGAGCGGGAGAGAGAGGTGATAGAGTAGGAGAGAAGAGAGAGGGAATAGGAGAGAAGAGCAAGCAAAGAACCAGCAGCAGCAGCAGCAGCCTCAGTGCCGCCAACTGTTCTAGTTTTTCAACATCTAGAGCTCGTGACATTGTTAGAGCAGAGTGCTGTGTGTTTATGCATGTGTGTGTGTGTTGATATTTAACCAAACACACACACACACTTACACTTACAGACTGGCACACTCACGTTTCCACTCGCACTTCATGCTGAGTGCACATGGCCCAAAACGCAAAGCCAAAGCCAAAACAACTTGACGAATTCGAGTTACAAACGAGCCTCGCATTGAGTTGAGTTGTAGGCAAATTAACAGAAGCCTAACTGAAAGTTGTATACAGCTTTTAATACCCTGCAATTTGTGGCTAATTAACGCGACTAATTTGGGCACAATTTTCTATCAAGCATAAAGTATTTTCTCTTAACTGAAAATGCAAATTACAAAATTCCCACAACGAAAAAAGAGGCATAAAGAACTTAGGGCAATGAAGTAGTGTAGAGTGACGACTAGTAGTTACTCTGTAGTTGAGAAAGCAGTATGATAAAGAGGGCAAACTCTGTATAAAGAGGGGAATAGAACCTAAGGCAAGGAGGTTATCCAATAGGAAGGAAATACGAATATGGAGAACATAAAAGATTGTCTATATAGACTTAACCTGTAAAGGGCATAAGTCTGTTGAATTGCTGTATAAAAACTAACTAAAGTGTCTACTCTAACTGTCTGTTATACCCCATTACCTCTACGCATTACAGGGTATACTTTGTTTAAACATAAGCTTAGTTGTTTGCTTCGACAACTCTCGAAGGCGGCTGAAAAGAAAAGTTGCGCTTATGCCGAGGCGGTTACAACCGGAGAGGGAGAGAGATAGAGAGATGGGGAGACTGAGTGAGAGGGCAATAAAACCAGAAACAGCAGCGGCAGCAGCAGCAGTAGAACCAGAACCACAACAGAGACACTTGTCTAGAGTCGCCGCCTAATGAGAAAGTTCATTTACATTCAGCGACTCTATCGCACTCTAAACTGAGATTAATGAAACGATTTAATGAATGAATGAATAAAGCACTCGATGTGTGAGAGGAGCTTAAGAAGGCCAACTACTTTGGAAATTGTGCAGCTACAGTTGAGAAAAATTTGAAGAATTCTATGATTAGTTGCGTTGAATGAAGAAACTTGGAGAATAAATTGAAACATGTGTCAAGTTAAGAAATGAAGGTTTAATTAGTTGAAAGTATATAGGAAACTCAAGAAATACTTTAAGGTATATATAATGTATTTTAATAGAGACTTGTCTGACTGATTGCCATAAGCTAAGCTAATTTCTTACAGTATTTACAGGGTATTCTATTAGGTAGACTTGCCTGCCTGCTTACTGCACTTGCTACTCGAACTCTTGCACTGCTGTTCAATGTTTATAGGGTATTCTAAAGTCTACTTACCCGCCTACTTACTTTACATTCCTCTTTATAGGGTACTTTATATTCTACTAAAGAAGTAAACAAATACTTTAACAGTTTAATAGGGTATTCTTAAGTCTACTCATACGCCCGCTTACTCCACATTTCTCTCCACACAATTCACTCACTAATTTTGTCAGCTCGCTTCACATGTTAATTTATTAGACACGTCAGACGTAGCACACAATTTACCAGTTGTAGTGCCCGACAAGAAGAAGAGCAAGAAGAAGAAATGAAAACATATTTCACTCATGTGTGTGCTCCCCTGCCCTTCCCCTTCCCCACCCACCGAAACGTGACAACTTTCTTCTCTCTGGAAATTAAATTAGAAATTCTTGCGTTGCCTAACTAAAATAACAATTAACAAGTTTATTTCTATCAGTGTAATTGACTTCTACTATATCTATCTCTCTCTTTCTTTGCAGTGCGAGATCCGCTAAGGAGGAACAGCCTTCAAAATTTCCAAAACAACGAAAATGGTCTTCGACTGTGGTGTCTGGTGTGCAAAGTATTTGCTTTGCATACTCAACTTTATCTTTTTTGTAAGTACACCAACAACAACAACAACAACAGCAACAACAACAACCAGTGAGTGGTTAATGAAATTCCAGCATTCGACAGTTTCCCAGCCTAGCTTTGGCAATTTGTTTTTTTTCTAGCTATTTTCCCGCTAAATTGCATTACAAATTGTATAAAGCGCGTCGCGGTAGGCGCGGCAGCGTCGTCAATCAGGCGAATCTCTGCGCATGCGCAGTGTTTATGTTGCATTCCCCTCAATGGTTCAATGACTTTACTAGCTGTTGTTGTTGTTAATGTTGTTGTTGCTCTTTCTGTTGCTGTTGCTTATCGTCATAATCAACATCAGCAGCAGCGGCAACACTGAATGCAATCAACATAAGCGCGCAACATAAACACAATTATGTTGAAGGAGGGAAGGGGCAGGGGCAGGGCACCCTCCTTCCACAGCCTTCTCTTGCTGTATACCTTCATACTATATACCTACCATATCTATTGCAGGTGCTGGGCACAGTTATATTCGGCGTCGGACTATGGCTGGCCGTGGATAAGCATTCGCTGATTGCTCTGCTCAAGCTGGTGGAGAGCGAGCGCATTGAGGTAAGTACGCAGTGAAAGTCTTCGAGAGAGAGGGTAAACACCCCGAGTGCCGTGATATTGAATGCACTGCAACCCCAAAATATGATTTCGAATATATCCAATTTACTGTACAGCTGAGACTTTAATAATATTTAATATAGAGTACTCAAATATGCCACATCACGTGCCACACACTGTGTGTGTCGCGTAATTGTTGACATTTCTAGCGGGAATTGGTAATTAAAGTGACGCCCCCCAGAAAAAGTAGACAGTACTCCCCCTATATATCAAAGTTTATACTATATATACTGGGGTACTATCATAGTATACTATACAATCTGCTCGCTTTCAAATTGTGGCAAATTATTAATAATTTACTGTAAATTCACTTCCGGGCCCCAATAGAGTTACTCTAGTTATGCATATAGTACAGATAGATAATGATAACCTTATAGAGGGTATATTAATTTTAAAGGAAGTTTGCAATGCAACTTAGGAGACATCTTCCAACCCATAATATATATTCTTAGTCGATCTATCCCTGTTTGTCTGTCGAGTGTCCGCTAATTCGTCTGTCCGTTTGTTACAAGGCAAATTATTCTCTCAGTTTTAGAGCTATCTTGATGAAACTTGACATACATGCTTCTTCTTGCTGCACGCTGGATATAAGTTGGAACGAGCCAGATCGCACCAATATATCGTATAGCTGCCATACAAACTATCGGCTGAGTTTTGTTATTTGACAATATATTGCAACCAAATTTACTTTATCTGACTTTTTCTATATATTTAATATGCGTATGAAATTTCATCAAAATCGAAGAACTATAACATACTATATAGATGCCAAAGGAACAATCGGTAGAAATTCATCTTTTTATATGAAGTGTAGTTCAGATTTTATAAATTACTGAACTTATCAGTTTCAATTAGAGTTAGGTATAATATTGAATATATACATTCATTGCACTCAATTCTGCACCATTATATATAACTATTATAGGAAGTATCGGAGTAGATAAGAGCCTACAAGTGTACAACACTTTTGGCATGCCGAAGGTATCTTACCTTATTTCTGGTTCTCTAATGTGCAGAGCACAATCGAGGTCACTGAGTCATCCCTGGGCTAAATCAATTGCAGATTGGAGAATATATTCCCAACACTATATATTGTATATTATATAATATATAGTGTTGCCTATCTCTCTCTCTTTCTCTCGCCCCCTAATTATGCCTTGCATGTCTGGCTGCGATTGTGCAGAACAAATTAATATAGTGACCCGCTGTAAGTTCTAGCATGTCCACGACATGCAGCGACATGCAAAGGCAATGTTGTGGGAGTAGCAGGATGCAGCTGGTCAATGAACCAAGCCAGGGAAAGAACAACTCTACTCTGTCTCTGTTTTTCCCTCTCCATACTCACGCATAACTTTTCCACTTTTTGTCGCTCTTTCAATTAAGCAAGAGACCTGGAGAGATCTTTGGCATCTCAAGATCGTCGTAAATGAATTACGTCGGTGGGGCGGTTCATAGGTTAATTACGCATACGCCGCGTAGACATTTCCATTTACATTCCAGCACTAACGAAGGTCTCTCTCTCTCTCTCACTCTCTTTCTCTCTTGCAGCACTTCACACAGCCACAGGTCATTGAGCAGTTGGCCTACGCTCTGCTCGTCATCGGCGCCGTCATGTTCTTCTTGAGCCTGCTGGGCTATTTGGGCGCTATGCGTGAATCTCGCTGTCTGCTCTCCACGGTAAGTGCAAACTAAAAGATACAAAGATACACAGATACAGATAGTCAGATACATCTACAGACAACTCAATGACAATTGCGTTGCATCATCTTCATCAACATCATCAGCAATTGCCAGACAGATTTCACGACTTTTCATTTGACTTTGAGCGGGGCAGGGGCAGGGGGCAACAAAATTTCGAACCTCATCTCGCACTGCATTTTGCCGCATTGCATTTCGAAACCTTCGGGCCAAGTGAAAGTTGCTGCAATGCTAAGGTATGTGCGGCCTTTTTTTCGCCCCTCCCCCGCTCTGCACAAAACGTGTTTCAACACTTTGCACCCAAGCCAAGAGTATCATCATCAATGTTGTTGTTGTCGTTGTCGTTGTCGTGAGGGCCTACGCTGACAAGCCCTTCACTTTCCACTTGCTATGCGTACTTGATCTTCTGTTTGTCTGTCTGTCTGCCTGTCTTTATGTATGTCTGTCTCTCTGTGTCTCCTCTCTCTGTCTGTATGCCTTTCTGTCTGTTTCTCAGTCTAACTCTCTGTTAATATGTCTGTCAGAGAGATCTCTGTATATATGCTGTCAGTCTGTCTGTTCGTCTCTGTGTCTGTCTGTCTCTCTGTTTGTCTGTCTCTCTGTATGTCTGTCTCTCTGTTTGCCTGTCTGGCTCTGTCTCTCTGTCTATCTCTCTGTCTGTCTGTCTTTCAGTATCTTTACCTGTCTCTCTGTCTGTCTGCCTTTCTTTCTGTCTGTTTGCATGTATCTCTTTCTGTTTTCATGTCTGTCTCTCTGTCCGTCCGTCTGTCTGTGCTTGGCATAATAAATTCACCCGTTTCAAGGGTGCAGCCCTCAATGGAGAAGAAATTTCTAATCGATTCATAAAGTGTTCGAACTATTTACGATTGAGGCTTGGCTTTGTTTCTAATTGCAAACGCCAAACAGGTGCAACACAGTACTAGAACTTGCTGCCAGTTCGCCCACCTGTTTGTGTTTTATTTCATTATCTTAATCTGTATGCAATAAGTCGAGCACAATTTGCAGTTAAATTTGCCGTGCAAGGGCAGCCCCGCAAAGCCCTCAAGGCCTCCCACTTGAAGTTACTTTTGTTGATTGTAAATACTTTCAAATTGAATATAAAACTTAATGCGAAATTAAATGGAAACAGCATGAGGCAGGGGGAGGGGGGAGGGGGTAGATGAGGTAAATACTTGCACGACTTCTTTGTGGGAGTAGGCAATTAATTATGTGCAAGATGAGCATGAAAAAGACTTGCGTGTATCTGACAGATACATTAGCTGAGGCAGTTACATCCCCTGCCCCTACCCCCCTCTCCAAGCCACGCTTAGTGCTGCCACGCGTAACTGAAAGCGTTAGCAACATGACGCTTTATCAGGCCAACATATCAAAGGGGCGTAGGGGGCTGGGCTGTGGGTAACCACAAGAGCTTTTATAAAACATGCATGCAGCATTTGCCAGCAGCGACCTTCAGCCTGCAGCGAACAGCATCTCTCTCTCTCTCTCTCTCTCTCTCTCATGCTGTCTCTTTTGCACTCTCTCTATGTGTTGTGGCTCTAACGCATGCTGCACATTTGGCTCAGGGTCAATCGCATAGATTTTTATGTAATGCGCACGACTTGACTACGTAAAACCTCATCAAATTGGGTCACGGGGCGTATGCGCAATGAGAGAGAGCAACTGCTCTACTTGCCGCAGTCCAAAATCACAGTCAAGAGACAATACTAACCTATCTCTCTCTTCCCCTCTCTCTCTCTCTGCAGTATGGCACCCTGCTGATATTGCTGCTCGTGGCAGAGATTGTGGCCGGCGGTCTTGCGGCCTTCTACAAGGATAAGGTGCGCAGCGAGAGCAAGAGATTCCTGCAGACCACAATCACCAATTATACATTGAGTGAGAACATGGATGCTACTTCGTTGATGTGGAACCAGTTGATGGGCAACTTTGGCTGCTGTGGCATCAATGATTATCATGATTTCGACGAGTCGCCCGCGTGGAAAAACACCAAAGGCAATCGCACCATACCCGAGGCCTGTTGCATACTGAAGGATGTGGCCAAGTTGGTGCCACGTGACGAGGACTGCACTACCAATCCCAGCGAGAGCAACAGCTTCTACAAGAAGGTAAGGGGAAGATATTACTTCTATACATAACTGCAGCAGTAACTGATTAATCTCTCTCTCTCTTGTAGGGCTGCTATGAAGTCTTTACCGAGTGGTTGATACGACAACGTGAGCTCATCATTGGCGTCATTGTGGCCGGCATTGTGCATCTTGTTCTGGTCATACTCGCCTTTGCGCTGTGCAAAGCTTTTGCCAAATATGACGATATGCGTCTGTAAGGAGTATATAGCAGCACATGCTACCCCTCGTACAGTGAAGCGAAATTCCCAAAAAAGAAAGGAAGAGAAAGTATAAAAATGAACAGAAAACAGTAATGAAATTTAACAAGTACCGCAAACCCTACCGAACACTGAGGAAACTTGAAAGAAAATTGCATTTCCCGCACACACACACACACAAGTCTATAGAACAGTTCTACGCTAATCAAGATACCATATTTAACCACAAAATGTTGCTCAAAATTGCCGTCAGAAATGCCGGAGAAAAGCGGAAAATGCTATGCATATTTATTTGTGAAGACGATGAAAAGAGAAGTAGACGAAGAAGAAGAAGGAGAAGAAGAAAGGAAACCTGTTTTGATAGCAGTTTTAGTTCTTAAGTAGTATTCTACTATATATACAACGTACATACACCTCTGTGTAGTATGTTATTGATAATGATTTTTAGTCCTATTTCATTTTAATAGAAGAAGATGAAGAAACCACTCGAAAACATCACAAAAACAAAGAGAAAACAGGAGAAACATGAAGAGAAAAAAAACATTGAAATCTATTGTGTACTATGTGTGTTCTAGTTCGTAAGTCTTCTACGCGTTTAAGTTATAACCTTAGTTGTTTTTTGCTATTACTATATTCAAGTTTTTAACTACGTATGGAGAGAACGATTCGATTCGGTCGTCAGATTGATCGATTGATCGCGTTTATCCTTTTTGTTAAAAGTGAATGTTGTACATTTTTGAATTCTATATGGATATTGATATGTATGCGTATTTACATATATACATACATTATACATATACATACATATACTATACTCTACTATTAATGCATATTATTATAAACACGTACTCGTATGTCTGTAGTTTACTTAATGTACTTTCGAAGCCGACAAAACCGAAAACATAATTCAAAAACTGAAATCCAAATGAGAAAAACATAAAAAAACATTAAAAGGAAACCCCAAAAAAAGTAAATACGAAAACAAATTACGAATTAAAGTGTACATTTTCTGAACGTGAATGAAAAATTTCAAATAAATAAAATCGAAAAACAAAAAGACCCAAAAGTCGCATTTGTATTCCGTTTATTCTTTAATTTAATTGTTTACTTTATTATTATGTATTATAATTAGCCAGGTCAGATTTGTATGGGGGGCGGGGGTATCAACTGCATGCGTTTCTTGCGTTATTGTGGATCATTCTGATTGCACCAGGCAACCAAACCAGTTTCCACCAGACGCACAACACCAGAAAGAAGTATAGCAGCAGCAGTAGAATGTACAGTACAATTATGTTGATTAACATTAACATTATGATTTACAAGAACAGTTGATTTAATCTTATGCTAATTAACATTACGATTGCCTGCTGCTGATTTCTGTTCGCCTGGTATTTTTTGCTGGTGAGGGAACATTTTACTAAGCTCTGCGTATGTTATTGTTTAGGTGTTGAAGTGCACGTGGCGCGTTGAACTAATACGAACTTACTGCAGTTACTTACTGATGATTTCTGTTCGCCTGGTATTTTTTGGTGCCAATCTGTCAAATTTTTAAAAAATAAACGTTGCGTTTGGCGAGGGCAGCGCTGCTTTTGTTGGGTTCATTCTTTGGTTCCTGCTTACCAAGCAAGATGCAGCTGCTCCATGCCCGCTTGTTGCTATTTCTGGAGAGCTATATAGACAAGGTATACATCTTATAGATATATATTCCATTACTCTAAAAAAAAGTAAACAATTCATTACACAATAATTATCTGTTTATTTGTTCATTTATATGGAATAATGGTTACTTCGTGCAACCAAAGCGGTTTGTTCTTTGCAGCCTTGTAAATGATATAAGAGTTGTTACTTCTGTGAAAACTGAAGTTGTACATGGACTTTGAGAAAATACATAAGTTTTCTTTTTGGCGAATGTTTAAGTTTCGTCTTAGACTATTATAGAATCATATAGTGTATAGTTTTAGAGTATTTCATATAAAGTATATGTTGTTTTTAAATACGTATTACACTTAGAGAGAGTACAAAAATTAAAGACCATATCGAATAAAATGTAATCTGGAATACAAATGTAGGAATTTCAGAATATATACGATATACTTGTATTATATTCTGATGTTGTTGAATAACACACCATGCTAAAGTAGTATATATTATATCATATATGGAGAGTACATCGCTAGAGTTATAGTATATATACAGTTAGAGCTAGGAGCTACATATGTGCCTGCATGATGCTTTTGAAATACTATTCTTGTGTGGTGGGGGATTGCTGGAAATATATATAGTATAAAGAGTGACAGGAGGAGAAGGTTAAGGTTAGGGGGAGAAATAAAGCGCTTCGAGCTTGTCATTCGTGGAATTCGTAAGTACTCAGAACAGTCTGGGACCTGTGGCTAGAGATCAGGCTATGCTAAGCTATGCTTTCTGGTTAAATCTCATCAAATGAAGATCCTGACAATACACAAGACACACATACATATACACAACAAGATGTTGTGTTAAATTCAGTTGGGAATACTACGCTATGATTACAAATTTTGGCTCCCGCTATTCATTTGTCAATTGGATGGTCCTCCTGGTGGTGCTGCTCCTGGTGGTGCTGATCCTCCTGGTGGTGCTGATCCTCCGTCATCGTCATAGTTGGGTTTCGCTAGAAACGGTACAGTGAAGTCAACCATGTTGGGATAGACCAGAAACTTGTTGACCGCCTCGCACAATTTGCTCTCGATCACGTTGGTTACAATGGACCAATCAACGGACTTATCGCCCACCTGCGGCTTTGTAGAGATCCATAGACGCGGCGGTCCACGGAAACAGAGCCACACTCGATCCGATGGTGGCGGCGGTATGTTCAACGTGCCACGTGCCACCATACCCTTCAGGTCCACACGCAACGTTATGTTCGCACTCATATTCTCCATGGCACGCTGTACATAGGGTATCTCGGAGGCATATTGAAACAAGTTGGAGGTGGCGATGCGATCGACAATCTTGAAAATGCGACGTGCATTGCCCGGCGAGTTCTGAAAGAATCTGCAAGATGAAGGAGCAATATATGAGCTACGAATGAACAGCTTGAATCAAAAAATGCACTTACTCATTGGTATTCACGGGCTCAGCGGATACACCCGGTGGCGGACTCTCCTCCTCTGTGGACGAGCCACCCGAGCTCTCAGCGTCGCTATCAAAGATGGCATTATTGGGATCATCCGGCACATCCTCCGCAATACTACGCGAATCTGGCGTGCATTCTCGCCCATCCATTGTATTCACATTAGTGTTATCGACAATTCCCATTTTGGGCTTGCTACGTACACGTAACAAATTCAACTTGGCGGCCACCGTAATGTGTGCCAATCCTTCGTACGTAATGTCCGCATCTAACCAAGTGCCGCGCTCATCCATCATGGGCTGCGACATGCGATGGAAGAGTAGCGGCGATTCGCCCAGGTGTATGTTGGTTATCGTCACGTCTTCCATGAAGCTGGGGAGCTGAAAGGGAGAAAGAGAGAGCATCATTATGTGCCAGGGACTGTGCATAGGACCTAACTAGGTAGTCTGCATAGGACCTAGAACGTACCTTAGTTAGGCACCTCGAGCATAGGTACCATAGTCTCAAACATATGCTGCACTCACCTTGACAGAGTTGAGTTTCTTTTGCAATATGTCCTGAATTTTATTATGCAGCGTCGTGTCGTGTAGCCAGCTGTAGAGGCAGCGACCCATGATGATATTGGCCCAGACCACACTGCCGGAGGGCCCTAGAAACAGCGTCTGGTCAATGCCCTTCCACAGTTCATCCTCCTGTCGCTTGGCACGGCGATGCTGATAAGAAAGTAGGAAGAATAAACAATAATTGTAGTGAAAGAAAGTGAAGTGCATAACAAACCAAGTGAAAATGATAACATACTCGCTTGCTGGTGTGATTATCTGAGCTTTTGCCCTTAGAGTTGCGAACAACGGGAATCTGAGATTGTGAGCAAGCTTGCTAAAGGGATGAAATCATAAGAGAATCAAATAAAACAAACCAAAGAGGGACAAGGGAATGGGAAAACGCAGATGAAGCTACGATATGTGCTGCCTTCTCTACCTGATAGACTGCCATAAATTTTATATAATCGGGTGAATTGCGAGCGACATCGGCGTTCATGATCAGGCCTTCGTAGCCGGTATCCATGTCATCGGGTGTAACCCCACCATCACGTGTCTCATCGTACAACTGATCTGGCGTATTGGTATTGGTGCCGAAATCCTCAGTTGCTGCACTTTTGTCTTCCTCCACTTTGCTACGAGTCTGCACACTCTGCAAAGTAAGTATCGTGAAAGAAAGAAGATCGGGAAGAGGGTTGTCACACTTACCGCATGCTTATTGCCGCCAAGTGTCAGGTTGACAGCCTGCTGTGCGGCGGCAGCCTGCAGATCGGTCTCATCAACAAACTTGGCCATGGGCACCTGCAAGTCCTGCTCGTGGACACGTCCCTTGCTGGCCGCAACAAAACGACGATACCAATCCTCCTTTTCGCGATCGCAGCGGGCGAAGAGCAGCAAACGAATCTCATCGCCACAGGGCATGCTCATCTCTTGCAGCTCGTAGTCGGGATTGATGTGGTTGCGCAGTGACTGCAACTGAGGTAGGAACAAAGAGATATAGAAAAGGAGGAAGATTAGTATATATAGAGCCAAGTGCCTTCTTCGACTTACGTCCGCATTGAGCACCGTTGCGCTAAAGTCGCTTGGCTTGTCCGCATCTTGGACAGGCGTCATTGATGGGCCCGTTGTTAAATATGCCGCCTTGGACTCCTGCGGTGGCGATTCTATTGGATCATCAAGCGTATCACGATTTGAATAAAACATATCCTTGATGATCACCTGTATGGGATACTTGCGATGGAAGTAGCTGCGGGTAAACAAAAGATACGGTTGATATAGACATACAGGTAGGTAGATACAGGTACTACACACAGATAGTTCTCAGTTTACTGCCGGACACTACTTCCTCTACTCTACTACTACTACTCGCTACTCTACTATTACTACTTGCTAGTCTACTACTACTACTCGCTACTCTACTACTATTACTCGTTACTTTACTATTATTCCCTACTCTACTACTACTACTCGCTGCTCTACTACTCGCTGCTCTACTACTCGCTACTCTACTACTCGGTACTCTTCTACTATTACTCGCTACTCTACTACTACTCGTTACTTTACTACTAATACTCGCTACTCTACTGCTACTACTCGTTACTTTACTACTAATACTCGCTGTTCTACTACTACTCGCTACTCTACTACTACTACTTGCTATTCTACTACTACTACTCGCTATTCTACTACTACTACTCGCTATTCTACTACTATTACTCGCTATACTACTACTACTACTACCCGCTACTCTACTACCACTACTCGCTGATCTACTACTCGCTGCTCTACTACTCGCTGCTCTACTACTCGCTACTCTTCTACTACTACTCGCTACTCTGTACTACAACTCGCTACTCTCTACTCTACTATTCTCTACTCTTTTACTATCTATGGTACTACGACTACTCTACTACTTTGTACTCTCTACTCTTCTACCCTCCCTACCCCCTTTAACTCACCGTTTCTTGGCCAATCCTAGTGGCAGCAGCTCTATGCGTGCATCTCTCAAGTCGTACGATCGATGATCGTGAAACAGAATCTTGCTGCGATCGATGGGCGGCTCATTCCACATACGTCGCTTGGGTATACGTGCATTGGTGGAAGACAACTTGAGTGCACTCCCATCCAGACGCACATACACTGCCGTGGTCAAGTTGAAGGAGAACGTGAGAGGATCATAGTTCTCTATCTCGTTCATCCAACCCGCATAGGTCTTGACGGTCTTGTGCTCCTCCACGGCAGGAATCTCGCAGATGGGCATGTTCCGGTAGTTGGGTATCTCAAACTTAACGTGTTCGGGGTGCACCGTCAGCATCTTATCCTCGATCACCGTGCGTAAGTATGAACCCGCATAGTCCAGGCAGAATATCATGAAAATGGTGGTCAAGACGCCACGCAGAAAGTCGGGCATGGGCATGAAGAGAAGCAGCATCATGCTGATCACGATAAACATGGGTTCAGTTATATATTTCGTCCCAGCAACGACGGTGAGGCTGCTGTAGGCATACAGCGACAACGACGATGGCATAACCTGCGACTCCGTGTCATAATCTGGCTTGTCTTTACTTGAGGCCAACACCTTCAGTGGCAAGTCCAAGGTATCACGACTCTGCCCATCATGGCTGGTGGTCTTATCCATGTTAATATGGACACGCGGTTTTACGAAGAGAGTGTTCACTGGCGGAATCATATCTTCGAGCACCTCCACCCCAGACTCTATTTCCACATCCTTGCGTGCCATCACAATGCCCCGCTTTAACTGCCCACTGGAGCTGGGAGCCTCAGCAGTTGCTGCCTGCGGCTGGGCGCTTGAAGAAGCCTCCAACTGGTCGGCATGGTGGCGTCGTCGCAGAAAGCTGCTGCGCTGCGCAGTCTGACTGGGAATGTTGGGCAGCTGCTCCTTCTTGCCCATGGTGGCCGGCTGCTGTTTGGGCTTCACCTTGGACTTGATGTGCGCCAAGCCACGACGCAGCCGCGAACGTTCAATGGTGGCAGCACCGACACCAGCATCAATGCCACCTGCATTGCCCAAGCTGATGTTGTCATGCTGCAGTTGCTCCGCCTCAGCGTCCGAGTCCGAGTTGTGCTGCTGCTGCTGCTGATCCTCGCTGGTTGAGGTATTCATGGTGATGCACTCCGTGTCCGAGTCCGGCTCGTTGGTCCAACCCACAGTTGTTATGGACGTCGGCTCGGCCACTATAATGGGTATGACCGATGTGCTGTGCGGAATGCTGTGCGTGCTGCTGCTGTGATGCTTCGATGACTTGATGTCCTCAATGGTCTGCGACACCTTGCCCTTGATCAGCTTCCATGTGCCTACACTAGTCGCGTTGCTTTGCTCATTAACACCAGCTGCAGCAGCGACGCCACCTACAGCAGCAGCTTGCGACAAGGTGGACAGAAGACTGGGACCGCTAAGGGTCGGCGAGACTCCTTCAATGCTGCCCGATCTGAAATTAGAAAGGGAATTTGGAATACAAATGTCAGACAGTTGTCGAAAAAACATATAGATCGGTTGCTCTGCTAAGGTACTTGATAAATGCACAGACCTTGTAGAAGACGGTTCTTATTAGGATCAGGAAGATATATATAAGAGGATGTACGAGATATAAATAAGATATATAAGAGGAGATTTTGTATGAGGAAGGAACTGCTCAGGTATGGGAGAGATTTAAGGGGATATAGAAGAAGAATGAACTCATCAGATATAGAAGATGTAAAAGCGGATATAGGAGTTATTGTATGGAGAAGGATCACATCAGATATAGGAGACATATAAGAGAATGTAGGAGATATTGTATGAAGTAGGAACTCTTCAGATATAGGAGATACATAAAGGGATGTAGCAGATATTGTATGAAGAACTCATTAGATATTGAAGAGGTATAAGAGGATATGGGAGTTATAGAAGTTATTGTTTGAAGAAATATCACATCATATATAGGAGAAATAAAAGAGGATAAAGGAGTTATAAGAGGATGTAGGAGATATATTAGAAGTACGAGATATATGTATGTATATATATATATAGAGATTATTGTATAAGGAAGGAAATCATCAGAGTTGACACAGCATATATGTACATGTGTATTCCAGCGATCTGAAGTTATTATAGACATTAGAACCAAGCAAACCACAACCACAGATGCACCCACTTTATACCGATGCCACACATTACCGTGACCACATAAAAAAAAAGAGTTACTTGAATTATTCCAGAAAAGGTATTTTTATTTATTTGAATGAAGATATATGTTTTATTTTCCATTTTTTTGTTCAATAACCTGCACCACGCGTTTTCCACTGCTTGTCTTCGGTGTGTGTGTGTGTCTTTGTGTTACTGTTGTGTGTGTATTTTGAGTTTCATAGACTTCCTCTCATATTACTTGGGCCTTAGAAAAGGTATTGGAATATATATTTGTGTATATAATCGTATATGTATATTTCATTCGTTACGGTTTTACATATTTCCATTAATTATTCAATGTTGATTTGTTTTCTCAAGTATTTGCTGATATTTTTTAGTTTCGATTTTCGTCTATCGACTATCGACTTGGGGAGGTTATCGTTTTCATTTTTCTTTATATTGGGGGAACTTCTGGCATATGTGTCTAGTTAGGTATGTGTATGTACTTGTTTATATGTATTTGGTTTTCATTTTGTTTTCTTCTTTTCTTTTTTGGTTTCTTTTCCAACTAACATGGGCTCTATTTATATATCTCCTATTTAAATACAATATATTTTGGTTGAACATTTAACTGTATTCTGTATCTGTATCTGTTTCTGTCGCTTTGAAGAATTGAAGAACGTGTCGCAACGTCTGGAGGAAAAACATGATTGGAAATTGAAAGTACAATAGTTATTGTTTTGTTTTTTGGTTTTTGGTTTTCTTGTTTATCTTTTGGTTTTGTTTTTCTTTTCGTATTTAGAAAACTACAAAGATTTTTTTGTTCACTTTTTGTTTTTTTTGTTCATTTTTTCATTCCAACTTTAATTTTGTAAAAATTAAAAAATTACGTTTATTGAAAATGACTATAAAATATGGAATATTTTGCTAATTTTCGTACGTACGCCTTTTATGTATGTATATAATGCTATTGTTTATCATGTATATATAATTTATACATATAGTTTATGCCACATAGGTTTCTCTTTACTGGTTTCTTTTCGGCTTTTTCACTCCTTGTATAATGCTAAAAAATTATATTCTCTTGCTTGTATTTTGTGAATATTTAGCTAAAAGGAATACATTAGTAAGGGGCGCTCTCTGAAGGACTCAAATCAATAGAAAATGGAAGAGCGTACAGGCTACGTTTTATTTATTTATTTCACTTGATTCTTTCCAATTCTCTCTTTCTCCGTTTCGTAAAATTCTCGTTAATAAGTTTTTTAAAAGGTACCAAATGTCATCGTCATCTATAACCTTGTTTCATTCTCTTTTCTTTCATTTTCTTTTCTCTTTTGTTTTCATATACTTGAAGCATGCGTCTCCAATTAGCATAAAATTCAAAATTTAATTGGTTTCAGTTAAAAAATTCTCTATTTAAAACACTTTGCATACGCATTTTGCAATAATATGTAGATATATTGTTGTTGTTACTTTTTCACTAACTACAAACGAAAACGACTGTACAAAAATTGTGCTATGAAAATACTCAAAAAGTACCATACCGTATATAATATTTTATAATTCTTTAACAAACCGAATCAGCTAATACTTTTCATTATTATTATTATCATTATTATTATGTATATATATTGTTATGTATATAGAAAAACCAAATGCGGCTCAGGAATGCAGAGGGCACTAAGCAGGATTGCAATTTGATTAGTATTTTTGCTTTTTTATTGAAATTTTGTTGGTATTCTATACTTGTATGTTCGATTTATTCGAAACTACATACATATACATTACGTTTCTTTAGATTTCTTCAATTGTACTACGTGTAAATTTCATATATTTCATTTTTATTTTGGTTTTCTTTTGGTATCAAAAACACATATTGACCAATTTGTTAGTAAACATATTAAATATTTAATAATAAGTTCGAGTTCCAATACTTTTTGCAGAGTCTTTTTCGTATCGTTTAAGTATTAAGTTATGTATTCAGTATATATTTATATCTGTATCTGTATCTGTATATATTTACAAGAGTTCTCCCAACGATATAGAGATAGGGAGGGAGAGAGAGACAAAACAGAAGAGAGAGAAAAGTTTCTCGTATAAATTGCATATATCAAATATTTTTATTTTTTATTTAAATAGAAAAACAAGGTATAAAAGTGTGTCTGTGTGTACGTGTGTTGTCAACGCAATCGAGATTAAATCTACAAGGGAGAAACTGCAGACTACAAAACATATAGTATAATAAAACTATTCACTTGTAGGAATCAGGCGTACAAAATATAACAGTATAACAAACTAACAAACTAGGCTGTGATACGTATGTGTCTCTGTGTGTGTAAGGGGGTGTATAACAGATTTCTTCTTCATATAAAACTAAAAACAATTTAGTCGCAATATATATATAAAAATGTTTCTATGATAAACGCAAAATGTCTTTGACTAAACTCCTCTCGGAATACTTAACAAACAATCGGCAATCGCAAATCGTAATTGGTAATCGTTAATCGATAATTATAATCATAATTTGGTAATTAATACACTTAGCACGCCATACAAGTTGATTCCCAGTTGAGCGTTAAAGAGGTTTTTACAACTTTTACAATATTCTCAAATATTCCGTAGATCTTCATCGTCATCATTGTTTTTGATGTTGTTTAACAGTAAAAGTATAAAGTATATATATATTTATATAAAAGTATAAAAATCTATAAAATATTGAATTTCACTACATTTAAAAAACATCATCATTATCATCATGATCATAATCAAACCTGCAATCAATCGGATGCCTCTTTAAAGACTAGCATATTACATGAACTCCTCACGTTTTAGCACAAGATTAGCCTGCAGCTCCTTAGGCTGCGTTTACATATCATCAACATTATCATCATCATCCTGACCATAAACTATTATTATTAGATTCCAGTTTAAATACAATTATAATAATTTTCGCTAACAATTTTCGAAACAAACGAACGAACGAATGAACGCATCAAGTCCTCTAATTTTCTTTGCTTATTCATTTTCAAAAATATATATAATATAATATATATATATATATAGTATATGTATATATAATGCATGTATTAATGTGTATATAGAATTACATATGTCGTTTCAGTTTTCTGTTAATTATAATATAAAAATTCTAGAAAATTGCTATTAACTCCATTTTGGTTTTCTTTTGTATTTCCATTTGCCTCATGAAAGTGCCACGCCCCCTTCGACCTATTTTAGTTACAGCATTACAGTTCAATCCTTCAATCTTTCGATATTTTCATTAGATTTTTGTAAACAAAGCGCGAGCAAAAATTTGCTAATAGATTTGACTAACGTTTCTTTAAATATACATTTAAAAGTCCAAAGCGACTTGTACTTAATGTTCGTGTAATCTGAATAATTTGTATTAGTATTTTCCGCTGTAGTATAGAAAAAATATCGTATTTTGTTGGTATTTTTTGTTTAGTTTTCTCTTTTGTTTTTCGCTTTCAAGTGCCTTTAGCAAAATTTGGTATATAAAACGGAAATGAAAATAACTAGTATTATCTCATTATTATTTTTTGTTTTCGCTAAGTTCATTATAAAGTCTACAATATAAATAATTATATTAAAATGTTTTCGCTATGTTTATCATTTGTTTTTTTTTTTTGGTTTTGAGAATCAAGAATCGTCTTAGAATCGCGTGTAATATGTTGTATCATGTATATTATCTAACTGTTTTTCAAAAACGAAACATGCTCTGGTATTTTTCTTTTCTATCTTACTTTACAGTTCTCTCCAGATATTTTGGGTCTTTTGTTTGTTTTTTTGGTATTATATTTGATATTTTGTTAAGCTAACTTTTGGTTAATGCGCTTGCAATAATATTTATATATATATTTATAGTATATATTGGTTTATTCAACACTTGTCTTTAGACTATTATTATTTATGTATATTCTCAATTAGTATTGCACAAAAGTAGATTTTCGATTTCAGTTTGTTTTCAGTTTTCTTTTTACCCGACTAAAAAACGGTTTATACAAAAGTAGTTCTATATAAAAAGTTCTCGACTAATATAAGTATGGTAAGGTAATTATTTATAGATACATATTTTTATATATCGTATATATATATATATATATATTTATATAAAAAAAAACTATTCTTCAGATATATTATCATCCTTTGTGTTTGGTTTCACATGTTGTTGTTGTTACAACGCGCCCCACAATGTAAAAAAATATCTTACGAAATTAAATAAATAACAACAAAATGAATAAATTGTATAAAATACAAAAAGGAGGATACAAAATTAATACTGAACACAAGCGATTTTTTTTTTCTTCTTGACTATTCATATGTTTTTTTTTTATTTCTCATGCTTGTTATTATTTCTCTCAGTGTATTGCAGCTTGTGTATGTGTGAACTTTGATAGGCTGTGTTTGTTAGTGGATTCGATAGTTGTTGGAAATTAATAAATAATCGGCTCGACTTTGCGATTGTTGACACGAGACACGAGGCATGTAAAAATCGTAGTGTAAATTTGTGTTAAACAAATTCTCTTGTCCTGTTAGGAGTGTTCTACGAGTGTGTGTCTAATAGGGGTGTACCAAGTGTTCACTCGTACGATTTTTATATGCAACGTGACGATTTTTCCTGAGCTTAAGCCGCGAAAATTACTTAATCACAAAATGGTTTTGTTGGTTTTGAAACTGATTTGAAATGGCACTTCCACTGTTTGTTATCGATATTGAAACTGTGTGTGAGTCTGTTGTGTGTGGTGCGTGTGTATGGTGCGTGTGTGTGGTGCGTGTATGTGTGGTGCGTGTGTGTGTGTTGTGTGTGTAATAAAAAAACAACAAAATGCAACTGTACTGCTTGTGATCTCTAATTAAAAGCAAGTGAAAATCAAAATTTGTGTAACGAGTTCTTGTTGTAAAATCATATCGAATTCATTTCGTTATCGAAATCGATATTTCAAAATAGCAGCATATGTTTCACACTTAAATTTAAATCAAAAATCTTTTGCTTCTATCGATATTCTTGAGGTTAGGAACTTATGGATGTGGTCTATATACACACACGTCGCGATTTAGACTAGTCGAAACGAAGCTACGGTATATATAAGTGATATATTGATATATCTATTTATCTCTATGTGTATTGCCTTGCGAGGATATTTGGCTCTGACTATAGGGAGGATAAATGTCCCTAATGCTTGTAGGTGAATTATTTTCATTTTTGTGTCAATTTAGTAGTGTTAGTGAGTCATATTTTATATATAGGCATTGTAGGTGAATTATTTTCATTTTTGTGTCGATTTAGTAGTGTTAATGAATATTTTGTATACAGGCAATAGATTACATCAAATCTCCTCTCGTCTGTCCTAAGTAATTTTATAAAAAAAAATAACTATAAAAAGGTAAAGTAAAAAAAGATCAGAACAGAAACAAAAAAGAATACTGTGCATGCGCGCGAGTCAAAACAAACTCAGATTCCAGAAAACTAAAAAACTATAACAATTAAAAATTGAATTGGGTTATAAATTACAACTAAAGACTAAGTCGGGGGCTAGTGGGCGAGTGTTGTTGGCGTAACAACAACAAAACCGCGATACCGATACGGATCTGATCGCTATCTATATCTTTCTCTGTCTCTATCTAGACTCTATTAGCTGCTGCTGCTGTGGGGGGGCCTGCCTAACTGGACCTACCTCCTCAACCTCCACCCTGGGCAATATTGCACGTTGCCGGCCTAACTGTGTCTAGCTGAGAGTGTGTGTGTGTGGGAGTGTCTTTTTTAGTGTCTGTGTGTGTGTGGGTTTTGTCTAGGGGCTGGGAGCGTATCCGTGCGTCTCTATGCTTGTCATCGGCTTATACATTTAGTTTACAACGTGCCCCTTTCACTGCTGCTGCTGCTGCTGCTCATCCGGTAGGGGTAGACCTCCTACTGCTCCCGCAAAGTCATCATCATCTCCTGTCTGCGTTGTCGTCTCTGTTGTTGTTGTTGTGGTGATAATTCTCGGCACTGCCAGCGCTGCGTCCAACAATCTATGTCGTTGTTCCCTCTGTTGGCGTCTCTCATCATGCAGCGCGGCCTACCAGCGCCGCCGTTAACACCAGCGAAAGGGAACCGCACGCGGCCGATCGGCTCCCTCCTTGACGAGTGGCTTGTGATACTCACGTCCGGGACGGGAATGAATCACTGCCCAACAGTGTTCGCAGTAATACTGCAGACAGGTAACATTGGCGCAAAAGAAGGGCGCAAACTTGCCCCCACAGCGCTGTCCCTCGCACTCGTCGCACATCTGATCGTCCAGCACATATGGCTTCACCTCCACACGCTTGTCGATATCTCCATGCTGCAGCTGCACAAAGCGTGCCGAGATGGCGGCAATGTAGCTCTGTTGATTCGAGAATGCCACACGTCCAGCACCCTTGGGATACTTGAGTTCGGGATCTGTATCGATGCCGGCATAGCAAACGCCTCCGTACAGACGATCCATGATCATGGCCAGCTCAAATGCCTTCAGTGGACGTGGCACACCGCCCACAAAGACAGTCTTGCGTGGATCCAGCGACATGGTGGCATCCAGCACATAATCCGCATCGGCCAAGCGCCATGGACGTATCTGCACTGCCTTGTCCTTGATCGTGGGCGAGGAGACACACAGATAGAGCTTATCCTCGTCTGTGATGCACGAATCGATCAGTTGCTGCACACTGCTCTCGTCCTGGAACAGCAGAAACGCGTAGCCTTTGGGTGGAAAATATGACTTGGACTCGGCCTTGTGTGGCCAATCCACCACGAGCGGACCAAAGCGACGAAACGATGTGGTAATCTCATCTTCATCGATATCTGGAGGCAAACCACCAACGAATACCTTCCGCGAGAAACGCGCTGTTCCATCTCCAGCTCCGCCACCGCCTCCGACTCCTCCTCCGCCATTTCCTCCCTGGATGGGCGAGTGTGGCGAATGTGGAGAAAGACGCGAAGGTGATCCCAGCTTGAGAGCATTCAAATAGACTGTGGGATCATTGCTGGCGGCAATGGCCATGGCATCAGCCTCGCTCAAATGCTTCGATCCAGTGCCGCCTGCCAGGCTACGCATGCGATCGTTCATCAGGTTGCCAAGATTGTCACCACCAGCGCCACCACCTCCGCCACCGAGCGAAATGCCACGCATATAATCCGTCAAAGTCTTCTCAATGCCCACGCCGCCTGTGTTGCCTCCATGCTGCTGCAGTTGCCCATTTGCAGTCATCATGTTGCCATAGTTGCTGCCCAAGTACGGAGCATCGCCGCCTCCAGTGGCACCTGCACTGCCCAGTCCATTGCCGCCATTGCCTATGGAAAGTGTCGGTATATTCATGTGTCCTCCACCGGGTGGTCCATGGCCTCCTCCCATGCCTGCGTCCATGTGGCTGCCTGCACCACAGCCATAGAGAGCCGTGGGTGAGCTACCCCCCTTGATGGGGAACGATATGCTGCGTCTGTATTTGGGTGAGACACCCGGCAATGATGACATGGGCGGTATGGGCGAGATGCCTCCGCTGCTGCAACCTGCCTGGGAGCCATTGTAGGGCGATCCTCCTCCGCCGCCGCCACCTCCAGGCGAGGAAGGACTATGCGCACCTCCTGCATCCCGCTGTTGCTGCTGCTGATGATGATGATGCAGTGCACTCAGATTGGGCGACAGTTGCTGTTGCTGCTGTTGTTGTTGCAGTTGCAGTTGCAGTTGCTGGGGCGGCAGCTTGTTCAGATTGAGATTGGGCGGCAAGCCGCTGCAGCTGCAGGGAAGGTAACGAGAGAGATGAAGAGGCTTTTACAAACGGTTCGTGTGGCATGAGACTTCATGCAGACTATATATATATATGGTATACGATATCTTTCTATTTAAATACGATATATATTTTACTATGCAAACAATATTGTATATAAACGATATTTTTTTAAACGCATTTTTCTACATAAAAACGATATATTTTTTTTATATAAACGATATCTCTTGATATATATTTCATATATTTCTACATGGAAACGATATCTTTTTATATAAAGGCGGTATTTATCTATATAAATGAAAAAATATCCTTCTATATATAAGTTATATCTTTCCATATATGGCAGATACGATATTTCACTATAAAAATACGATATCTTTTATATAGCTCACTTTTCATTATATATATTTGATATCTATCTATATAAAATATATATCATTCCATACAGATGCGATATATATCAATATAAATAAAATATATTTTTATATAGTCGATATTTTTCATAAATATTTGATAAATTTCCATATATAAACTATATCTTTTCATATAGATAATATATTTTTAATAGAAACGATACCCATATGATATCTTTCACAATGCATCGATATTTTTCTATACATATCAATATCATCCTATATAGTTTGCATCAGTATATACAAAAGGAGCAATTTGTTCGAGGTTTTGCTTCAAACTGATCGATCGGTTGGGAAAGGTTATAGATAAAACATGATTATAGATAGAGACAGATAGAGCGAGAGAGACAGAGAGAGAGAGATATATAATGCAAATAGTTTTTTTTACTAGTACTTTATTAAATGCCACCCAGCGTTGGTAAACGATAAGCTTGGAAAATTATATCGGAAAAACTGATGAAAATTAGTTATTAAGGCGTATAACGAAAACGAAACGAAATGGAAACAAAACTCATTTGATACACTGGGCGTGTGAAGGGACTTTTACGAACTGAGTTGAACTGTGTAGGGATGGGTAACGATAACGATATTATATCGAAAGGATATTAGAGTCGACACAAGATTTATAGATTTCCAATATAATTAGATACTTTTCAATATCCTGTTTAATATTTTTCTCTTTATGGATATCATTGGCTTTTAAATGCCAACAAATATGATATTCTATTATATATTTTTATCGATAACTATCATTTCCTTGCCCATCCCTAGCAGAAGTTTAGCGAGTCCGAACCGTACCCTATCGAAAATTTGAAGCAAATATTGAGAACTTGTAGCAGAATAGTTCAGGAAAGAATTTCTTAATGAAGAATTGCTCAGGGAAGAATTGCTCCTTTTTTCTTTCGTATTTATTTTGTTAATGGAACTCTTTATTTTAGTTTGTTGCTGTTGCCGTTGTATTTGTTGTTGTTGCTGTTGTTGGTGGTTGTGGTGGTTGAGGTGGTAGTGGTGGTGGTGGTGTAGGTTGGTTTAAATGTTGTTGTTGTTGTTGCTGTAGCGATGGTGGTGTGGGTGGTTTTATATTTGTTTGGTGGTGCTTTTGCTGGTGTTCGCTGCGCACACAGTTAGAGATGCGCTGTGGCAGCAGTTTGAGCAGCACTGACAATATGTCTGGTTAGTTTCAGATGCACTGTGCCACGATGCAGCAGAAGAGGAAATTGTTGTTGTTGTTGTTTTCAGTATTTTATTTTCTTTGGTATTTTTAATAGTTTCCTTGTTAGATTTTTGTATTGATTTGTTGTTAGTTGCACTGTTGTTGACACTGCACACTGAGATAACGTTAAACGATAACAAACGAGCAAGCTCGTTTTCATTTCGACTCGGCACGCGGCCCAGTATATAACAATGAAAGTTTCAGCCGAAATCAAAAAGGAAAGCGCAGGGAATCGAAGAAAGAAAAAAAACACGCAGAGTGGACGGCAATGGGGTAAGGCATAAGTAGGGGGAGGGGTAGAGTATCTACTAAATCAGTAACTAGTATTTTGGTATATTATATGAATAGATAATGCGCTAATGGGCATCGAAACTAGTTCAAATGTCTGTTGTTGTTGTTGTTGTTCTTGTTGCTGCTGCTGCTTCTGCTCACACTCCCATGTTAATTGATTGCTCAAGCACACAGTGACTGTCAAACTGTACAGCCCCAGCGCCATGCATGGAAAAATTTTGAATTTTAAAGCAGACCAGAAAGTGGGAGGGAGGCAGGAAGGTGGCACTGAGGGAGAGTGGCTGTTTTTAATGAGCTTGCGGCTGCTGCGACTGCGTTGATGATGATGTTGCTGATGTTGTTGTTGCTATTGTTGTTGGAGAATGCGGAGATGACGATGACGATGTCGTTGTTGATGTTGTGGGGGATGAAGATTATGTTGATGCAATGAATAAACATAGAAACGTGTACAAGTGTAAATAGATAAAAAATAATAATAATAAGGGGGGACATGCTTGTTACTTTTTGCTGCGATAAGGTCCAACAGCAGCAGCAGCAGACACGCTGTCTGCCCCTGCTTCTCCTTCCCCCAGGTGTGACACGCGCACAGCATTAACAAGCCTGCCTCCCTTTTATCAGCACTCGTTGACAGTGTTGAGAAATGCAATTAGAAAATGCAATTAGCCAAAAATAAAGATAGCTAAAAAGTTAATTGAAAAATAACAGCGGAAATGAACGACGAGTCCGAAAGATTGAAAGAGACATGACAGACAGAAGTCAGGCAGGAAGGTAGGAGTAGTTTATAGTATATTATAGGATATATAGCAGAGTATATAGAGTGCATATAGCATGACGGTATCTACCTGAATGACAGAGTTCAAAAAGCAGACGAAAAGATTAACGGAAACATGAGAAAGGGGCACTATATACAATAGTATTGTATAGGAAAAAAAACCAGACCAATAAGAGAAAGACATGACAGACAGGAGTAGATTGTAAAGGGTATAAATCATATATAGAAGAGTATAGAAAGTAAGGCAGGAAGAAGGCACTATATAATGCAGTATAGTATGTATAGGAGTATATAGACTGACAGACGAAAGATTAAGAGAGAGACATGATGAAAGTCAGGTAGGATCACTATATAGTAAAGGATAAATAGGAGCATAGAAAATGCATATAGAATTTATTTAGAATGCATAGACTGTATATAGCTGTATATAGTGCCCACAAACTGTGTGTGACAGTTGGTAAATCAATAAAGCGACGGCGAGTTAAGAGCATTTCAGGTGAGAAGTTTAGACTTGGCAGAGTCAGAGACAGAGATTTCAATATTTTAAATGTGAAATGCCAAAGGCCTCAGCGGCGAGTGTGCGACTGTGTGTGTGATGGCGTGTGAGTGTGTTTCAATGTGTATTTGTTGTCAGACGACGATGCGACGATCCTAGGGCGGCCTATGCAGTGAGCACGGCCAAGAACGAAGCCGCCAGACGGGCTGAGTACTTAAGCAAGTTCTAGACAAGTGTGTGTGTGTGTGTGCCTAAGTATGTGTGTGTGTGCGAGTGTGTGTGTTGTCTATGGCAGAGTTGTTGTATGCAGGCGACATAAACAAAGCGCAGTGGCTGCTGTAGTGCACTTCACGGCGTCTAGCCTGAGCTGAGGCTGTGAGAAAGGGGTGAGGGGTAAGAGGGAGAGAAAGATAGGGGGGAACGGCAGAGGGTATGCTTAAAGTTTAAGGCCGACATGCATTAAAAATGCACAAGTGTCGCCGCTGCCAGACGAGAATCAAAGTGAACTTAGGCAGATTTTATAGCTGTTTTTTTTTGCTGACTGTTGGTCAACGAACTTCTGTGTGTGCGCAACAGGCAGATGACGACATTTTCCAACACTATACACAACGTTAAGTTGGCTGCGCGTGGCGTGAAGATTAAAGAGAATTAAAAGTTAAATTTGAATGAGCTTAAGCTGCTTTGAATTGGGCTTAAGTATGGCTTGAACTAGCTAGTACTAGAAACGTTGTTATGAAACTTTATGAAATATTCTTCAATAATTTGTCTGATCTTTGACTGGAAAAAATCAAGCTGAAAACCTTGAACTATTGCTTACAATTTCAATAATAATTTGATTGGCTAAATATGAAATAAACTTGTGAAATACACTGTCTGTTGTTTCGTGCCATAAACCCTCAACTTATGTAGCCTCATTTATAAAGAAATGCCATTACAAATGTTAATTAATAATTATGACGAAATAAACCAACAATCTTTGTCATAGCTCGACAATAATTTGAATATTTCAATGGAAATGCCATGAAATTAGTATAGATAATGCTCAATTATAAATGGAACTGTCTAACAGAGACATATGTACATTTAGTGTATGTGTGTGTAAGTGTGTGTAATCTGTGCAATTTGCCAAATAGTATGTAGAATTGCATAAATGCAATAACAACAACAACAAGAACGACAAAAACAATATACAAACACGCGGCTCATGTAGTAAATTTTGCCCTTCTCTATAGAGAGCAGAAAAGGGGGGACATTCTATGATGTAGATGATGTTGAGAGAGAACGAGTGAGAGAGAGAGAGATAGATTCTCACTCGGTTTTCTGTTGTCAGGCGCACTCACCTTTTGCGATTGAAGAAGCCTCCTCCACCGCCGCCGCCATTGCCGCCTCCGCCTTGTAGAAAGCTGTTGCGCAGATTTACCTCCTCGTTCTAAAGAAAGAATAAAAGGAGAAGAGAGAGAGGGAAGAGAGAGAGAGAAGAGATGGTAATAACATATTGCAACAATGAGTAATACTGCCAAGTGATTTTGCAATCAATTTGGATATATCTTCTGCTCACATCTGTCGCACATTTTTGGCAGAGTTTCGCGTGCGCATAAAAATAGATGCGCATCGACTACAGAGTAGAAGAAGTGAATGAAAGAAGGCAGGAGGAAGAGGAGGCACACACAGAAATAAAACCAGAAACAGCTGACAATGTTTAGCACTAAGAAAATAAAAAGTGAATGCCGCCTAAAAAGTGAAATCTATTGCGCAAATCTTTCCCCTTGCTAGAATGATGCTAATTGATCAAAGAGGAATCTGAATATATAATGCTTTATAATGCCTAATTCCACTAATTGCTAATAAGGCGACTTCTGACGAGCCCCAAAATGAATCACAGACTGTGTGTGCCCAGTTTGTTGATAAACAAAGCACCAACGGGGGTTACAAGTGATAGAGAGAGGCAGTGCCAAAGAGCGTATACACTCGTGCAATCTTTGGGGGAATTCTAGGAAGTCTAATCTAAGAAGTTTGCTAATCAGTTACTGCTGGCAGGGGAGCTGATAAAAGACACGACAACAACTAATCTATATAAGTTGTTTACTTCATTGAGTTATCGGACTACTACGACAATATTTTTATGTGTTTCGATAGTATCTCTGACAGGCTAATGTCTCTTATAATCATGTATAACCCACACTAACCTTTTCCAGGTGTTTTACACTTTCTACAGCTTGAAAAACTATCGATTGAAGCATGTACCGCACTCAACTATCGACTAGTTGCAGCAATTTACTTGTATCTCAAAAAAATATAATTTTACCTATAAACTATCGATACGTCTATCGCCCTTTATTATCGACTTGTTACACTAGTCTACACGGCTGCACAAACTAAACAAGAATATAATATAATTGATCAGCTTTTAATCCTCTTATTAGCGTACATTACCACAAACCCATAGATACACCTATCGTAGCTTTCTTAACAGATCTCTTATCATTACTGATCTCAATCTGATCTTCCCCACACTTATACCCCACACTGTGCTTATAAGAACTACCTATCAACTACAAATATCGATAGTAAGGTCGCCTATCGCACTCTCGTTAATGAACTATAAATGTATTGGAATGCCATAAATGCTTGTATATATACACCAGCTATCAATAGACACCTCTATCTATGGTACTTACACCAAAGAGTGACGCTGCCTGTTGCTGCTGTTGTTGCAGATGCTGTTGCTGCTGCTGCTGTAGCTGATGTTGCTGTGAGGGGCTGCTGGAGAGCGAGTGCGAGTCGCAGGCATTGACCATCATGCCCAGAGCGGCGCCCACACTGCCGTTGTTCTTGAGGCCCAGCAAGGTGGATGTGGGGGAAGCATCGCCAGCCCCAGGACTGTGGCTATGGCTATGACTGTGCTGCTGCTGCTGTTGCTGCTGTTGTTGTTGCTGCTGCTGCTGTGTGTTGTGATGGAACGATTGCAGAATATCGTCGATCGACTCCTCGTTGGCATTGAAGCGCACAGAGATGGGCGTACTGCTGCTTAGGCCGGGCGGTGTTTTGATGGTGGTTGTGCCGGCTGACGCTGCTGCTGCTGCTGCCACCGAGGAGGAGGATGTGGGTGACGTTGCCAGGCTGCCGACAACGGATGTTGTTGCCGAACCGGAGAGATTGCTGTTGCTGCCGCTGGCGCTGCTGTTGCCGCTGTTGCCTGTGCAGAAGGTAGGAAAAATGGGGAAGAGTGAGAAAGGCGTTTCAGTTACAGTTTCCATTTCAGCCGCATCTCTTATTGCCGCATACACTCTACTCACCTTTAGGTAGCTTTAGCGAGTCCATGGTGCCCGCACCTTTCTCCAAAAACACACCTGACTGAGGCTTTATACGGCTGCACTTGAGCTGCGCTGCGCTGCGTTTTGTTGACGTCGACGCTGACGCTGAAGTCGACGCTGTTGCCTTAGCCTACATGAAAAAGTGGGACAAAGCATAGAAATGTATCCAAAACATCAATCAGACCCGGCCACCGCCACACATGAAAGTAAAATGGAAAATAGATAGAAAGGAGAAAGAGATAGAAAGAATGAGAGAGAGAGAGGAGTGGAAAGAGAAAGAAGACAGTCGGTTAGTTGAGAACACGTCATGCGATTAGTTTATCATATTTCTCTTGTCAACGTTGTCGAAAGTGTTCGTCGCGCTTCTCTAATTGCGTTTAAAAATAAATAAAACAAACTGACAACAGCAACAAGGAAAGAACAAAGAATAAAGAGAAAGAGAGAGAGATAGAGAGAGAGAGAGGGAGAGAGAGAGAAAGGGAGAGAGAGAGAGAGGGAGAGAGAGAAAAAGGGGGAGAGAACAACAATGTCAACTATATATTGTACTTTATTTCACTTTGTTTCTGCCCCTATAAAGTTGCAGAGGGATTTTCAGAATTTGCCATTCTTTAGATAAAGTTTCAAGGGAATTTTGTATGCTTGCTGACTCACTCAGCCGATTAATCGTACTTATCGAAATGGGGAACCACTCTATAAGGTTTGTGCATAGAAAATTCAACCGGTTTTTTATTGAAATTGCGGGGATTACCCCCAAGGGAAGCGCTTGAGTAGATTGAGAGGAGGAACCATTGAGTTACTTTGTGGCACTGCTCGATGCTCTCTATATCTCGCACACTCTCCCTCTCTCCCTTACTCTCTACCTCTCTCGCTAATTGCATTTGAATGTGACGAACGCGCGTTGCTGATTTTTATGTCCGTACAGAATTTACTATCAGTTCACGTTTTTTATCGCCGCACAGAACAAGCAAAATGGTTCGATAAATGTCTCCATTAAATGTGCCTTGCGTGTTGCTCGTTTCGAGTAAGGGAGAGAGTGGGAGAGAGAGTAAAGAAGAGAGACTGGCAATAGTAATCAATCTATTTTTGATAAAGATAGCAAAACAAAGTAGCGTCGAGTATGAATAATAAAGATAAAAGCAGCAAACGTCGTAGTTCTTCATGGCCAAGGCAGGGGAAGTGTAGAGGATTGGGGGCTGTGGTACTGTGCTTCCCAGTGGATCGAATATTTATGCATATGTTATCCATTTAACATACGCTCTCTCTCTCTCTCATTTCCAATCTACCAAAACACGCACTTCAATTCGGAACTGACGCCGGAAAGCAACCATTTTACAGAGTGTACAGAGAGGCTAGGTAGGGGGGAGGCGAGGGCACAGATGGGGGACCTCCAGTGGGCCGTTTAAATAGTTAAACAACTACAGAGAACAGCAGCACGACAATGGCTACAAAATTGTTATGCCAATGGAAATGTGCGACGAGGCATGAAGAACTGACCGCAGATTCAACCAAAATTCTCATCCCCCCCTCATTCCACTGTCCAAAATACACAATGCGGTGCCTAGAAACGAGTTTAAAAAGAGAGCTTGCCTGACTGGCAGTTACCCAGCTATGTGTGCAAACTAGAAATGGAATTGGTTGTGAAATATATGGAATTTTGTGAATCTACAATCATATCTACAGTAGATCTGTTAAATATTATATATACTCTACTTTTGCAAAGAGTTTTTTCGCTATACAATTTAAGTTTATCAGATATTATGCACTTTAAAGTTGTTGATTTACATATAGTATCATCAGTTCACCACATAAAGGTTTACTTTCTATTATTGGACATATTCTGTATATAAAACTCTACAGTTCTGTTAGCCCTATGCGATTTAACTATATCGCATTATACACATCACAAAGCTTCCCACAAAACTCTAGTATGGTCATATACTTTTACTTCATCATATCACACATTTCAAGGTTCATTTTATATAACTAGATAGTATCTTTTATCTGAAGTTGCTGTTCTAAAGAAAAATCTATGGTTTACCCCACATCAGAAACCAAAGATTTATTATAGTCTTACACATACCTAGGTTTACTTTACATTTCCAGATGTGCGAGTATCTTTTATCTAAAGTTTCTGTTGTATAAAAAAATCTAGTCCTCTTCTTAACTCTTTCCCATTGTACTAAATCATATCACACATATCAAGCATTCATTATCTGAAGTCTCTGCTCTATATAAAACTCTTTTGTTCTCTTCTTAACCCCTTCTAGTTTCAGTCAAATCAACTCCACTGCCAGCATACCCATTAGGACACCCTCAACTGGGTAAAGGCAGCATAATCAATACATAAATTTGTCCTACAAACGAAGCCAGAGAGGCGACCCCCAAAAAAAGTACGAGTAAAGTAACTTGAATTACAGCAACGAGGCAGGAAAGCAGAAGAAGTAGGAGAAGAAGCAGAGTAAGAAGTAATAACAATGACAGTAACGCCCCCAGTCGTACGCGTACGCCCACACACACGCTCAACACACTGCGGCACGCACACACTCGTAAATAAACAAGTGTAATGTACCGCCAAAAGCATAGACTGCTTGGCTCAGGCTCAGCATCCACACAGAGAGAGAGAGAATGGAGAGAGGCAAAAATGCGCGATATTTCTGGGAGAGCGAGAAGTTCGCTGACAATGCACGCTTCGTTGTGTTTGTGTGTGTGTGTGTGTGTGTGTGCAAACAAATGTCTTTTTTTTTGTTTCTCAAAAAGTACTTTGAACAAATTAAATTTTGTTTTGTTCCGAGAGAATTTTTGTACTATCTCACGTCTGCAATTAGATTTACTAAACTGGGCCAAATATCAGCGAGAATACCTCTTTCTCTCTCTCTCTCGTTCGCGCACTCTCTCTGTCTCTCTTGTGCTCTCGAATCTCGTATTTTACGTGGAGCTGGGGCCTGAGATTTAGGGGTTATTACGGTCTTTGCTTTGCTCAACTGTTTCGTGCCCCAATTTCAATTGGTTACGCACACCAGCAGCAGCAAAAAGGCAACCCTGCGTTGACGCTGACTACGACTGCGACGCCAACTGCGACGCGACGCTGAGGGGTTGCGCTGTCATCTACTCAAAATTAGGCCAAATGCTGCTGCTGCGCTGCAGCAGATAAATGAACTGACATTTTGACAGGTGCAAACGATATGAGAGAAAATTACAAAGAGGATAAACTAAACAGCAACTACAATGACAACAACAACGTCACAACTACAACAAATTTGCTGCCAAATAGCGCTAATAACACTAACCTTTTGCTACTTAGAATTTAGCTCTGCCCTCGCCTGCCTTCTTGTTGTTGTTGTTGTCTCTGTTTCTGTTATTGCTGCAACGACGCACGAGCGAGCACGAAGGCGGGACACGAGTATGCACGACGACGCAGCGACGACAACGACGACACAGAACTTTCAGGTGCAAGTTTTTCCTTTTGCTCTCTCGCTTGTATGCGTGAGTTACATTTCCGGGGGTGCAGGTCAGCCGTCTCACTCACACACGCGATTCTGTGACGTATATTGGACCACACTCACACACACAGACACACACTGTGTATATTTTTTTTTGTGCAAGCACAAGAACAACAGCAAACAAAAATTCCTTTGCTGTCGCTGCGAATTTTTCTCTTTTATCTTTTATGTAAATGACAATGCGAGAGTTCTTTCGAGTACGCTTTGCATTTTCATCCTTATTACAAGACAATTGGAAATTAATTCTTCATTCTTTTTCTCCTCTTTATCACTTTATACACACATTTCAAAATTATTAACAATAAACACCGATATTCCCCGTTTCGCTCTTTTTGGTTTTACAAAAAATTTAAATTACACTATAAATTTGGATTTAAAGAAAACACATGATGTTTACACTACAATTTTCAGCTTAAACTTCCAAATTCTGTTTTTTTTTCCTTTCTTGTTGGTTTCTCGCGATTTTCGTAGTGCCTCGTCCGCTCGCTTGCGCGACGATTGTGAGACTGAAAACTAAAATTTTCACTGCTCACTTTTCACGACGTCAAGCTCGACGTCGACGTCGCTTACTTTTCCGACGACGACACAAACTCAAGCGCACGACGAAAAATCAATCATTTTCGGTTGTTTTGCTTTCGTACGGTGTTTCGTGCTTTCCTCTGACAGAACAAAAACAATAACGACGACGAGAGCACACGACAGCTGCTTGAAACAGCAGCAGCAGTGTTGCCAATTGGACATTACAGCGATTTATGCCGATATATCGATATAATTACCATAATTTTCACGAGACGAATGAAAAGAGAATTGTGAAGTGAAATTATTTTCGCACACACATTTACATACAAACACACACATAATTATATGTAAATGTATTTTGCGCAATCTGGCAACATCATAACAAAGAGAATACAAGAATACAAACGAATTACATAAAACAGCGCTACTTACAATAACAACAACGTCGTTCCTTCTCCGCTTTTATATTAGCACCAACATCAGCTGCGTCGCGCGCGATTTGCAATTTGTTATGCTGCTGCTTCTTGGGGATTTGGTCTTTGTGTTTTTGCTTCTCGTTTTCTAACTTCTTTTATATTGTATTTACATATACAAAATATACGCGCACCCTTTTGTTCTTCACCCTAATAAAAACGGTTGTGTAAGGTTTCGTTTATATGTTTTCTCATTCACTAAATTAGGTACATTTTTTTTTATTTTTTGTGTTAATTTTTATACAAATTCGCCTACAAATCTACGATAGCTGCTCAGATAAAAACCCGACCTGCAACTAAACATTACAGCAAGCTTTACACAGCTGATTCGTCGCCTACTTTAAGATCGACGTATGGTATTTATCGAAAAGTGGCCACACTAAATCGATAAGCCAGTGTGGCGCGTGTACCAAATTCAAAATGTTGGATAATCGAAATATTATAATGCCTAACGATTTGTATGTTTATTTTTAATAAATAAGAAATCTCTCCCAAAATATACATATATAAATTATATTGCATTCGATTGCCTTAATCCGGTTAAGGTTTTACGTAGAATATACTCACGATTCTGATTCCAAAGCTCATAAAAAAGTACACGAACAAAGAAGACCGGTTTCTTGATAAGCGAGTCTATCTCCCAAGCCGCTGTCAATAGCTTTTCTCTTGTTTTGCTTTGTGCGCATTCAATATTCTGAGCTCCATCAAGATGCACGGATCGCGCTGTGCTGTTTTTCTGCTGTTGCTGGCTCTGGCACTGGGCACAGGCAGTGGGTACGAGGTGCCAAAGGCAAAAATCGAAGTGTTCTACCCGAAAGGCTTTGAGGTCTCTATACCGCATGAGGAGGGCATAACTCTGTTCGCATTCCATGGCAAACTCAATGAGGAAATGGAAGGCCTGGAGGCTGGCACCTGGGCACGTGACATTGTCAAGGTGAAAGACGGGCGTTGGATCTTCCGGGATCGAGAGGCGACACTGAAACCAGGCGATGTGCTCTACTACTGGACATATGTGATCTACAACGGATTGGGTTATCGTGAGGATGACGGTGTTTATACAGTGAATGCGTACAGTGAGAACTCACAATCAGGTGGCAGACCTGTGACTGTGCCCGTGAATAAGCCAGTGACGACGCCCCGTCCACCAGATGTACCCGACATAGACATCCGCATGGGCTGCACTCCACCCAAGACTGTGGTGAATGGCATTCCCACTCGCTGTGCCAATCAGCTCATCTTCACGGAGGATTTCACTGCTGGCAAACTGGACACATCCAAGTGGGTCGCGGAGCATCGCTTCTCAAGTGCACCAGACTATGAGTTCAACATCTACGTGAGTGATTCGCCCAATACGCTGAGCTTTGCCAACGGACACGCCCGTATTCAGCCTTTCTCGACGAAGCGCTGGTTCCGTCAGAACTTGGACTCTAAGTTGGATCTGAGCACGGAGTGCACAGGTGAACGAGGAACTGAGGAATGTGTGAGGAATGCCAGGAACAGGCCGGATAAGCTGCCTCCGCTGATCTCGGCGCAGTTCTCCAGCAAGCAGAGCTTCTCCTTTAAGTACGGAAGGGTCGAGGTGCGTGCCAAGATGCCGCGTGCCAAGTACATGCTGCCCCAGCTGTGGCTGCAGCCCAAGGATCATGTCTATGGCAAGGAGGACTATCAGTCGGGACAGTTGCGCATTGCCTACACACGGAAGTCCAGTGCAGACCAATTGGGTCTCTACTCGGGAGCCCTGCTAAACTCCAAGGAGCCGCTGCGCTCGGCTAAGCTGTGCCATATGCTGGCAACAAGCGACAGCAGCCAGGACTGGAGCGATAGCTTCCACAACTACACGCTGGAGTGGACCCCACGTCAGCTTCGCTGGCTGGTGGATGGGCAGGAGTGGTGCATCCAGGGCAGTGGGTCTGGGGCGTTCAGTGAGACTAGCGTGACCAACAAACGTTTGCCCAATGCGGATGAACTGGAGAAGGGCACGGGAATTGCACCCTTTGACCAGGAGTTCTATTTGACCTTTGGCGTCAGTGTGGCCGGTTTCAATGAGTTCTTCTACGACGAGGAAAAGCCCTGGCATGAAGCTGATCCTCAAGCAATGAACAATTTCTGGACAGCCGTAAAATCTCAACAGGATAAGTGGTTTGATGAGGGGGAGCTGCAAATAGACTCTATCAAAGTGTACTCTCTGTAAAAGTCACGATAAATAATAAAGTCATTGCCTTGTAGCGAAAGTTACTTCTCAGAATATTGTTCTTTATTATTTTTGTAATTAAATTAAAACTGCAATATAAATTTGTATTTTTAATTTTAAATAAAGTTGCAGTTTAAATTTTTATTTTTAATTATCAAAATCGCAATTTAAATTCCGATATTTCCTCAATGTCGTAGGGCAACACTGTTGTGCGCACATATCGATAGCATACTCACGAACAGCTGTCCGGCCTCAGCGAATTAAAGGTAAACTGCCACCACTAGTGCTCACATAACCTGCTGCGGCATTTTGCCTATAAGAGAAAAACACAAGTAAGATTATAAAACAAAACATTTTCCATAGATTATAACTTAAAGAACATTTCGTTTAACTAGCTGAAATCAAAATGCAAGCCACACGTCTTGTACTGCGCCAATTGAGACGCCAAATCACTGTACAGCGTCAATACAGTGCAGCAGCCCCGGCTGCCGCTGCCACAGCTGAGACACTCGTGCCACCAGTGCCCGAGGGCGCTGCAAAGCCACCAAATCCGAAGTTGGACACAATTGTCAATAACATTGCCGCCCTCAATCTGCTCGAGGTGGCCGAACTGAGCACTCTGCTGAAACAGAAACTTAACTTGCCTGAGACTGCCTTTGCGCCACAGTTCGCTGCGGCGGGACCAGCGCGAGCAGCCGCGGCGGAAGATGAAGAGGAGGCGGCACCAAAGAAGGTACAAACATCGTTCAAAGTGAAACTGGTGAAGTTCGATGAGAAGCAGAAGGTGGCGCTCATCAAGGAGGTCAAGAGTCTGCTGGAGGGCATGAACCTGGTGCAGGCCAAGAAGTTTGTGGAGAGTGCACCCACAATTGTCAAGGAGGACATACCCAAAGAGGAGGCCGAGAAGCTGAAGGAAGCGCTGGCCAAGGCAGGCGCAGTTATTGAAATTGAATAAGCAACAAATCCATTCATTTTTATAAATCACCCTGCTAGTTATTGTTGTAATAAAAACAAATACATGAAAAAAACCCAATGGAAACGAAGCTCTGAGTTTGCACGTGCCATTCACAACAAACATGGTAAATAAACAGTTAGTTCTGGTGCAACTTTCTACGCCTGCGTGCCCTGGAAACAATCCGTGCTCCATTCGGGGAGCACTTTTACCTTCCTGAATGAGTTTAAGCATTAATTAGTACCGCGGCAAACACACACACACAAACTAATTTGTGCGTGATTAGAGAGGATACGCTAATTAAAGTCGTGCGTAGCGCGATGCGATGAATGCAACTGATGACACGCACGCGCCGTGCAGCGTTGCCACTGCAATTCAATTCGGTGAGCGCCCGAAATCGCCGTTACATCACTTGAAATTAAGCCCAAAGTTGTTAACTACTATAAATAAAATCAAATTGAGCGGCAAATCGAAGGCATCTCGCATACCTTCGTATTACCTACATAAGTGTACGATATGTACATAAATCTGCTATGTATTTAGCGGATTAAAGCAAACACTGCGCACTTTCTACGATCCCCGGCGTAGGAATCATGCGGCGATTAATTGCGCGTGTTCCCAAATTAAGTACGTGCGTGTACAGACATGTCTGCTCCAAGATGGTGTTGGAGAGGGAGAGGCGGGCGTGATAATCCGTTTGTAACACTTTCATCTCGACAAATTTGTTTGTTGTCGTTTACGTTTAATAATATCGATATTGATGATGATCATTCTTTCTTTCCAGCATAGTCTTTGATCGAACTGCGTGAATATGCTCCAAATATTTGCAGCCCTCAGTCGGAAGCCGAAATAAACTCCACACGACTCAACTTGGCCGGCTGCATCGGTAACGGGAGAATTGGGAGAATGGGGGCTGAGCTGCGCGTCGCTGTTGTCCAATTAGCACCTGCGTCTCACCGTGACACAGTAAGCTCCACAGCATCGACCTGCCTCAGCTCAGTCTCAATCGGAACACAGACGCGTTCACTACACACACCGGGGCAGATCGGGCTGACTGACCGACGACTGAGAGTCATATTTGGAGGCACTCTCAAGTGAAAACCGAAAGTGAATCTCTCGTGAATCAGACGCTGTTTGTAATATCTAACACAACCATCATCAGCATGTCGGAGAGCGGTGCACACTCCCAGCGTATACTGGCCATCGTGGTCATCTTCTTCAGCAGTTACATTGTGGGCATTTACAGTGCGGCACGTGCGAGTTCTCAGCTGCTCCAGCTCCAACAACAGCAGCAGCAGCAGAATCACAGCCGGCTCGACGAAGCCAACTTGGATGCACTGGATGAGGCTGAGGCACTGGCTGTAAATGGCTCCGAGTTGGCTCTGGCACGCAATGGCACCAGAAATCCTCGCTGTAAGTATTTGTGGAATGAGCTCAAGTGCGAGCAAGTAAAAGTATCTTTAACGGCACTTTGCCTACTTCGTATCCGCACCTGAGTTTTGAGTGCCATCCGTTTGTTTTGTAGTCGTCGTCGTTGGTTTATGTATGTATGTGGGTCACATTTCAATTATCACCCAGTGCGCAGGTTCCGTGCGGGACTCTTTAGTCTTAGGCACGTTCTGCCACCGCACCTGACCATACATACCAACCATAGTAGTGTAGATTCTCCCCTCTCAGCCAGATCACATCAGATTAGATCGGATCGGAGCGAAAGAAATTATTTCCGTTCTGCATTGTAGAATTTATGAATGAATTGTGAGTTCCTTGTGCGGTTTAGATTCTCTGTTAGGGATTTTGCCTAAGCAAGCTACACTGTACTTGCATTTACTTGGGTTTTGTTTAGATATAGTTGAGATATTTGTTTAGGTTCTAGCCCTAACTGCATGCATATATCTTGCAGCGCTTCTTATCTGTTTGCCCTTAAGTTTTGCAAGTAAACTTGTTGATAGGCAACAGGAAGGGCTAAGCATACATATATCAACTCAAATGAATTCTCAGAGTAATATATTCCCCATCAAGAAGGTATAAGTTAACCAGAAATTAATATGAAGTAACTTTACATATTAAAGTGCATTATAACAGGTACTACTAAATCGTCTCTATATCCTTCACATAGCTAGATACATCGACTAAATTTTTTTAGAGTCATTCTGACCTACAAAAGTATATTCTGCAGTAGTTTTTAGCTGTTTCTCTCAGGTGTTCCTACAGGAAGCGACTGGCAGAACTTAAACAATCAACCTAATGTAGTTCCCGCATTCTTCTCGAAGGTCTTGCGCTTTCGCTTGGCTGTAAGATTAAGTACATATACTGGGTTTACTGGGTTTACTTAGGGTCTTTCGTATCTACATATATTTTGCAGTAGTTTATATCTGTTTTTCCTAAAGTGTTCCGTCAAAAAGGGATTGTCTAATCGTCTAACAACTCAAATGACGTCCAAGAACATCAAAGAACTTAATGTAATACTTCGTAATCTTGAGGCAGGCATAAGCTAAACACATATTGAGTTCTGCTAGATCTGTGAGAACATCTGTTACTCTATTAAAGCGCAATATATCAACGTATAAGTTCTAATAGGTATACATATGTAATCTCTATATCCTTCTCAACGTCAACTCCATGTACAGCCTTCTCAGCTACGACCTACCTTACCCTACCCGTCGCGCTCTCTTTCGCTTTCGCTTGGAGCTAATTACTTGGATTAATTTCTTTACTTATGCTAATTAAAGAAAGTTATTTCTTGCTCGCCTTTCCAGGGTTTCCCTTCTACACCATCGGACGTTTCTCCAATGATCTTTGCCGCGGCAACAACCTGCTGATTGGCACCTGCCAGATCAATGGCGAGTGCACCGATAACAATGGCGTCGCCGCGGGCAGTTGCTCATCCATAACCAATCAGGCGGTCTGCTGCATATGTAAGTATACCAGGAGGAGAGGGAAACCCCTTCGATCTCGGCTTATCTCTTTCCTTCTCTTTGCAGTTCAGCGCACCTGCGGCGCCAGCACCAGTAGCAACAACACGTACTTCTATAACAGCAACTATCCTGCGCCCTATGCCGGCGGCGGACGCTGCTCCATTGTGGTTACACCACCAGATTCGACAATTTGCCAGATGCGTGTGGACTTCCTTGCCTTGTCGCTGGCACCACCCACGGGTGATGGTCTCTGCAGCACAGATGCGCTGACCATCACAGGCGGAGCCTCACAGGTGCCCACAATTTGTGGCGAGAACTCGGGACAGCACATCTATGTGGACTTCAATGGCGTCAATCCCATTACCATCTCAGTGGCAACATCCTCGGGTTATACATTCAATCGTCAATGGCAGTTCCAGATACGCATGATGGGCTGCACCTCAGCAACTCTAGCACCCTCTGGTTGCTTGCAGTACTACATGGAGAGCAGTGGCACCATCGCTAGCTTCAACTACGTGTCGGCAGCCTCGTCTGCACTCAACTCCATTGGGGTGCAGGGCACCAGACAGTTGGCAAGCATGCGCTATGGCATCTGCATAAGAAAGGCCACGGGGATTTGCTCCATCACCTACAGCCAGGTCAGTTCGGATGCCTATTCCTTTACAATGACCAATGATGTGGGCGCTGTGGATCCCACACTGCTTGCCACATCTGCTGTGCAGAGCCAGGACTGCACCACGGACTACATTATCATACCGGCACCCACGCAAGGCGGCACCAGCATGCCTAGTGATCGTTTCTGTGGCCTCGGCCTCGTCTCGACGACAAGTGCGGCGAAACCTTTCGTTGTCTACTCCGTGACAGATGCCAACGAGGAGATGGACATATCGAATAGAGGTTTCTATCTGTCCTACTCACAGAATTCGTGTCCAGTGCTCTAGGTTAACCTCCCCCCTCCCCACAACTGTAATTACTTAAACTGATACTAATCCTAATAAAAGACTTAAGCTAATGTCGCTATCTTAAAACATAATATATATAATTATATACCAACATACATAACGTAACAGAGATCGGGAATATCCGAGTACTAAGACAATGCAATGAGGGTCTGAATCTCCGCCTCGAGTTCCTTGATCTGCAAAGAGTAAAGAAGGCATTAATGGAGGCATATCAATTAAGGAAGTCCCGCTACTTGCCCGATTGGTAAAGTGCAACTTGGTGTTGTTGTCTGCGAGCAGCTGGAAGGCTTCGTTGTCCACACGCAGACGATACTTTTGCAGCTCATTCATCAGTTTCTTGAGCTTCTTCTGGTTCACCTTGAGCATCTCGGCGCGCTTCTCCTCGCGCACCTTCGTCTCGCTGCTCATGGAGATGCCAAAGGAGCAGAGAGCTCCTGCTGTTGAGAATAAATTCAATTTCTTTGAGAACTTTGAGTCCTCATTGAGCAGCTCCAGTTCAATGTCCTGGCAGAGAGTCAGCACCATAATCTGTTGCAGATGACGCCTCAAGATCTCCTCCGCCTCAGCGTTTTGTGCGAACAAACAGAGCTTGGGTTCATGACGTTTGCTTATCTGATTGCGACTCTTCACCTGCCGCACCACAGAGCAAATGTTCACTATGTCAGCCACCTCAGCCTCCAGCTTGGCATCCTGGAACTGTGATAGCTTCAGTTCCATGTTGACGGGCACGTGCTGCAGCAGTTCCGAGGCAATGAAGGGCGTGAAGGGAGCCATGGCCTGCAGCCCCCAGCTGAGACAGGCAGTCAGGGTGGCCACATTCACATAGGCACTGTGACCACCCTTGCGAATGGGTGCCTTGGTGGTTTCCTAGCAGGGATAACAAGCAGGATAAGCAAAAGAAACATTAAAGATTTCCTAAGGTGCCTCACCAGATAAACATCACAGAGATTTTGATAGAAGAACTGCTTCAGTGCAGCGGTGGCAGTGTGGAAATTGTAGTTCCTTTGGCAATCGGAGCAGCTCTGCAAAGTCTCCGCCAGACGTCCGATAATCCAACGATCCCACATGCTCAGATCCACACGATCCATGGTCTCGAACTCGTGTAGACTTATGCCAAGATTCTTGGCGGAATTGAGTGTGTAGCGCATTGCCTGCCAGATCTTGTTGAGGAACAGTTTGTTGGTGTGGCAGGCCGCCACATCGAAGCTGATGAAATGATTCTTGATGTTGTGGCTGAGCAGCGTGAAGCGCAGTGCGTCTGTGCCGCACTCCTGGATGCCCTTGGGGAACATTTTGATGAGGCCATTTGTGGAGGTTCTCAGTTCGGTGGGTTTAATAATTCCCGCCTTGCAGGACTGCTGCAATCCCTGCTTAAGGCTGTCCAGGCTGGCGCCCTGCACCACCTGCTGTGGTGCCACAATGTTGCCCAGACTCTTGGACATCTTGCGGCCCTGCGCATCACAGACTATGCCATTGAGCAGCACACGACGGAAGGGTGCTTCGCCCGTCAGCTGCAGGCCCATCATCATCATGCGTGCCACCCAGAAGAAGAGTATATCGTGCCCGGTCTGCATGAGATCCAGTGGATACTTCTCCTTGTATTTCTCATCAGGCCAGCCGGCAACAGAGAAGGGCAGCAAGGAGGAGGAGAACCAGGTGTCCAGCACATCGGGATCACGGGTAAGTTGCAGTTCCTTGCTGCCTAAAATGGTGGCCGCCTTCTCGTGTGCGCTCTTCTCATTCAGTGCCGCCACCCAGCAACTGTTGCCCTTGGCATCGAACGCCTGATACGCTGGCACCTGATGGCCCCACCACAGCTGACGTGAGATGCACCAGTCACGGGAGTCCTGCAGCCAACGTTCCCACTCCACTTCAAAGTTCTCCGGCATTATCTGCAGGCGACCGCTGTGCAGCTCCGACAGAGCAGCCTCTGCCATTGATTTTGTGTTGAGGAACCATTGTGGCTTCATCATGTACTCAATAATGTCCTTGGAGCGCGAGCACACCGGCAGCTGCATGCTGTGGGAGCGCACCTCGCGCAGCAGATCAAGATCCTCCAGGCGATCCACAATTTGATCGCGTACATCGAAGCGACGCTTGCCCTGGAACTCGGGATAGTCGCTGATGATGTTGCCCTCTTCGTTGAAGATCTGTCGCGGCGTCAGCTTGTGTCGTGAGGCCACCAAGAAGTCGAACTTGTCGTGGGCCGGGGTAATCTTCACTGCACCCGTGCCGAACTCCCTGTCCACGGATATGTCAAAGATGAGTGGAATTGTGCCATCTCGCAGTGGATGCTTGAGTTGCACATTATCGTAGGCGCGATATTTGGTATAGCGCGGATCAGCAGGATGCACAGCCACGGCCACATCACCCAGTATGGTCTCTGGCCTGGTGGTGGACACGACAATCTCCTCAGCCTCATCTCCCTCTTGATTTGCATCAACAATTTTGTAGGCAAAGTCAAAGATGCGGCCGAAGAGCACGTTCTGCTCGTAGCCGGGCACAGCCATCTCTGTGGGCTCCTTAATGTCCACAGTTTCTACCTCAATGTCTGAGATGGCAGAGCGCAGGGCACAGGACCAGTTAACCAGCGAGTTGCGTCTGTTGATGAGTCCCTGTTCGAAGAGACGTTCGAAGGCGACATTGACCGCATAGGCCTGTTGTTTGTCCATGGTGAAGTACTCTCGTTCCCAGTTGAGAGTGCATCCCAGCTGGCGCAGATCCTCTACAATGCCTGCACCCTTCTCTGCCTTCCATTTGAGCACCTCCTGGAGGAATGCATCGCGTCCAATCTCTTGTCGCGTTTTTCCCTTAGTGGCTGCCAAAGTGCGTTCCACCACAACTTGTGTGGCAATCCCAGCATGATCTGTGCCTGGTACCCATTCCACGTCATAGCGTAACTGCCTCTGCTGGCGTGCAATCACATCCTGCACTGTGGCCGTCAGAGCGTGGCCTAAATGCAAATTACCAGTTACATTGGGTGGCGGCAGCAGCATGCGAAATGTGCCGCGACTGCGACATGAGGTTTTTCCCGTCGTCTCATTTTGCTGGGACAACTTCTCGCGGGCCCAATATGCCTCCTCCACTGGCTTGGGCTGATAACCCGGCGCAATCCCCAAATTGTTCTCTGAAACTTTTGTCGGCATTAATTTTCCACGCTTTGCTGAATGAAAATCGCATTGAACTCACCCTTGGCTGTGCTGTAATTAAATGCCGATGTGACATATCGCAATTTTAGATGGCACAGATATTTGTGTTTTATTAAATTACGGTTAACAACTTTTATAATTTGCATTCTTTCGTGGATTCGGCAGCAGCAGCTGATTTTGTTATGTCAACTGGTATTGGCAGTGTGTACACAAAATTCAAAATTCAAATAGAGAGAAATAATTCGAAACAGCTGATTGCTAAGGCTGACAGCAATAACTATCGATACCCCAGAGAAGTATCGCGTAGATTTGAAATGTAAGCGCGTGTTGTCAATACGGTTGCCAATGGGTGAATAAATTAAATGGCGTTATTTGTTTAATTGTTTTATAACATTTAAAAAATTAAAAGAAAAGTTTATATATTAAGATAAAAAATTAAAAGAATAGTTTATATATTATACAAATATTTATAAGTAAAACAAAGTTTATATATATTATTCACAAAATATATAATAGTTTTGCCAAGTCTTGTTAAAAAAACGGCTAAATTGAACAACACTGACCGGCCGATTATTTCAGTTTATTGAACATACTTAACGCATTTTTCTCCGGTTGTTTTTCCGGCCGATGCTTTTGTATACCTTTGCACATAAAAACGACCGAAGAGAAACAGAAATGATAACATATATGCCACTCCCGTGTAGCTGAGCCAAGGCTGATATTCGCACCTGTTTACAATGGCCTGAGTGCCCCAGGCCAGACCGAATGCAAACTGCAGCAGCTGCAGCACGGTTAAATAGCGCTTCCACCACAGATACGGGTACAGGCGAGGCCCCAGAGCACTGAGCGAGTAGTATCCATACATGATGATGTGCACAAATGAATTCATCAGAGCGGGAACAAAGGCTGTGCGAAGGTGCATGGAGAAGTATAGAAGGAGAAGATGGAGGAGGAGGTATCGACTTACTAGAGCCCGTGGGTATCCACTTGACGACAATCCAGCAGATGATGAACATGCTGCTGTGATGATAGACATGCAGGAAGCTCAATTGCGACCACTTCTTGCGCAGTATAAAGAAAGCCGTGTCCGCAAATTCCAGAATCTTGGAGACGTAGAACCACCAGAAGGCGCTGGCAAGCTGAAAGCGGGTTGTCTTTGGTTGATAATGCACCGGGAAACGTTTACTTCGTGTGTGAACTTACGCGCAATTCGTTGGGGTCATAGCTCACCCGGCAAGGCTGGCACTTGGCACTGTAGTTGAGCGCACGGGCGGCTGTATAGAGCTCTAGGCAGATGTGGGCATTGAGCGTGGCCATGAGCAAATTGTAGCAGAATAATGGCAAACGCAGTTGCAGCGGCTTGCGACTAAAGGAGAGAGAGCGGAAGAGGGGGATATGGGACTAACGTTTGAACAATGCTGGCAATGTGTGTGCCACACCCACCTGGCCATCCAGCGCGGGCCCCTGTGCACCAGCAGCAGGTACAAGGCCAGTATCAGGCAGGCACTCCAAGGTGAGGCGACCAACGGCCAGGATTGTGTGCGCTCATCCGCCAAATCGGCGAAAGGATAGCCCAGTCCAATAGCGTTCATTCCCAAGCTGCCATTCAACGACAACGACGACAACGACATGACCCGAACCCAAGTTGCAACTGCGACGTCTGCTGGGAGCATGTCGCAGTTTTTATGCGGGTGAGGCCCAGTCATGCCTGACACAGCTGTTGACCACAAAAACATGTTGTGGAGCAAACCTTTCGTTGAGTCGATTCGATTAATTACGAACCTTGACATCCAAATGGGAGCAGCGCGTGCACTTGACCCCCCCTACGGACGGATCAAGCGTGAAAGAGCAAAGACAACGGGTTGAGCTAGACCAGTTAAGACAAAGTCTTCTGTGAATGGAGAGCTGGAGAATTAGTTACCGCTTGCAGTTACCGTAAATCGGGTAAGCTATATATAATAAGCGTTTATGGGGGAATATTTCTTCGCGGCGTAAAACGTGAAATAGCGCAACGTGAGTGGAAAATTAAAAGCGAAGCCCAGTCAGAGCAAACATTTGTCTAGAACACACTGGGAATTGCATTGCCAAGGTGCGCTACCTTTCAGTTTGCAGCTATATCAGACTGCCATAGACAGTTGGCAATTGTCAGCATTTTCTATTTTGTTCAAGTAGTCCAAGGGGAGTTATTCATTCCATAATTAATCAGTTTGTTGTGGGGCGTAAGCACTTTGGGTCTAGGGGTTAGAGCACATTGGGTTTAGGGAGTAGCGGCTTCTGTCAAGCCATCGCTAGCAATCTATGCTGCCAAGTCCTAATGCCCGGCGAGCTGTCGCTCTGCCAGCTGTTGTTACCACTCTCTCTCTCCCCCTCTCTTGCTCTTGCTTTGGCCTGCTCTTTGGCCTTTTCTTTGGCGCTGCTGACTTTGCTTCCATTTTCTATTATTGTTTTCTTTATTTGTATTGCTGTACGTGTCTGCACCTAAGGCACTTTGTGTTCGTTCCTTCTGCACTCTTTTACTTCTCTCTGCCGTTGCACTAACTTGTCTACATTTGGCGGCCACTTGGAGCAGCTGCGTCCACAAAGAGTTAGCCAGAAAAGGGAACATAGAGTCGCTATACCCCTTGATTGTTGAAGGTGGCAGAAGAAGGGTGCAGTAACCTCCGTCTAGGTCTTCGGGTAGGGTGCGTAACAAGAAGCCAGAAGAGAGCATAGAGTCGTTATACCCCTTGCAGATATTACTGAAAGGGTAGAGTAACCTCAGTTTAAGGCTTCGAGTAGGCCTTTAGGATATCTCCCTATCGGGCACGTTGAAAAACTATAGCTTCAGCTCTGGTTACTTGGCAGAAAACGTAGAGGCGCTATACCCCTTGATTAGCAAAGAAAGGGTAGAGTAATTTCAGTCTAGCGCTTCGGGTGGGGTATCTAACTAGGCCGTTAGGGTGTCTAACTGTCGAGAGCTTCAGCTCTACTTACTTTTGACTTGTGCCAGAAATCCAGAGTCAATTTTCATTAAAATAACGTCACAGTCGTAGCCTCAAAATGGCATTGCCCTCATATCCATATCCATTTCTCGTCGCACCCTTACTGCCTTCAGCCTCCGCTCCTCCTCCCTCACTTTGTCTGTCATTGTGCGGTTAACCTCGACTCGGCTTTGCTTATCAGCAGCAAGCGGAAGTTGCACATATGCCTTCATGTCCTGCGGCCAAGTGCGTGTGTATGTGTGTGTGTCTTTGCTCATGTATGCGTGTAATTAAGTTAGTGTGATTGTTATAATCAGGAGACTCTGCCTCAGTTTGTCCTCAACATTTTCGGTTAGCAGAGGGATAGAGTGGAAGAGAGGGAAGACAGTAGAGAGAGATAGAGGAGAGGACCTGCCCTGCCTTGGAAGCGTGTCCATTTCTGCTGCCTTGGGATTTTGAAGTGAAATGCCAACATTTTTGATAGATTTCCACGCTCCGCCCGATGATGTCATGTCAGAGCTGCCTCTCTCTCTGCATTCTCGTCAAGAGTTTATGCACCGAGAAGCAGTAGCAGCAGCTACGTCAGCGCTGTTGTGGTTAGGAGAGGAGGAGGAGGAGGGAGGGTTCTCTTCTGCCTCAACCGTGTCCAGTTTGAGTTTATCGCGCTGACATTGTCGCTTGGTGTGTGCCGCACGTGAGTTATTAAATAGATTACAGTGCTCCTCACGGTACGGCTCTGCAGCACCCTCCCCCCCCCCCTTTGCATATGATGCACAACGTGTCAGCGCACATGTCCTGCAGTTAGCCAAAGGATCCGAAGGGGGTGGAGAGGGGAATGGGAAACACTCGCACAATGCCTGGGCACATGCATGAGTGCTTCGTGAAATTGAGTTTCAGTTTTGTCCAGCGGCGGGCCGCGCTCTATTGACGCTTGGCTGCAACAGCAAAAAACCGCTAGATATATATATAGTGTGCTGTTTGTCCGTGAGATATAGTGCCAGCCATAAGTTCTCGCTCTACTATATATATTCTATATATTTATATAGTCAGCTATCTCTCTCATTCGGTTCGTAACTGTTGCTCGCTTTGGCTTTTTCCATTTATTTTTCTCATTACGCAGCGTATCAATTTTCCGGGGCATCATAAAGCAAGTTGTCCTCTCCAGCTTGTTGTCCACTCCAGCTCGCTTTAATGGTGCTTCATGTTGTTGTCGCGTTGTTGTGGGTCAGGTCAGTGGCTTCACTGTGGCGCGGTCATGCAGTGCACTCTGGTTGAGTTTGCAGCTTTTCCGTCTGATGTCCGGATCAAGCTCAATGGAAATGTGACAAAGTAAGGGGAGGAAGAGAAAGGAAAAGGAGTAGGAGTAGAAGGAGAAGTAGAAGAGCGAGAAGAAGTACGAGGAAGTGTAGAGGGAAAAGGTAGAGCTGGGGGTAGAGCAGGAGTTAGTGGTAGAGTAGGCGGTAGAGCAGGAGATTGAGGAAGGTGCAGGGATCAGCCTCAATGAAAATGTGACAAAGTGAGGGGAGCAAGAGAAAGAGAAGGAGTAATAGGAGAAGGGAGAGGCAAAGAGTGAAGAGAAGTGCGAGGAAGTGTAGAGGAAAGAGGTAGTGTGCTGGGTAGTGCAGGAGGTAGAGTAGGGGGTAAAGCAGGCGGTAGAGTAGGAGGTACAGCAAGAGGTAGAGCAGGAGGTAGAGGAAGGTGCGGGGATCAGCCTCAATGAAAATGTGACAAAGTGAATGAGTAGTGTAGGAGAAGAAGGGGTTGGGAATAGAAGAAGCAAGACTGGGCAAGGGGATAAGGTTGTGGTAAGGGAATAAGAAGAAGGTAAGGGGATGCGGGGACAGGGGTTAAGCGGAGCTACAGCGGAGCAAAGGCAGTCAGTATTAAGAAAGCATTTGGAGTACCCTCTCAAAGGACTTATTATTGCACTGTGAGCAGGATTGCTTGCTTAACGGTGGCAGGAGGGAGGGGAGGGAGTCAGCTATGTCGGATAGCTCTGCTGGATGCTTTGTTGCTGTTGTTATAAATTGCATAACACGAGCTGTTTGCAGACTGTGTTGTTGTTGTTGTTCCTGTTGTTGTTTGGCTTGGTCCAATCTACTTATTGAAGTCATTCTTATTTTCTTATTTTCACTTTTGTGTGTGTGTGTGTATGGAACCCGGCAAAGTGTGCAACATATTTTTATTTGTGTTTCCGTTTGTTGACTGTCTTGCCTGCAACTCACTCTTCCATCTCTCTCTGTCTGCCACACATGCTGCCGTTGGCGTTGTCACAACACTTTGATACGCGTTATTTACAACACATTTGTCTTGGCTTCGGTTCGGTTAGCTGATGCAGCTGTTACTGCTGTTGATGCTGGACGTAGCCAGGTGGCAGCAACTGCCAGGCAACTTTATTGCATTCTCAGCAAGGTGGAGGAGGTTGTACCGAAGTAACACCCTCTTTGGCAGTGCCACATTAAGTTGCAGCTTCATGAAAATTGACTCAAACAACAAGTTGGAGCTGAGCTTATGGAGAGATATTTCGACTGAGCTGGATTGGGCTTAACCAATTGGCAATTTGTCAGTGGGTTGCCGTGCAACAAATGAAGATTAAGCTGCCCCTAGCAGGGAGCTATTCTCAACATGAAGGGGGAGGTAAGCTGCCCCCCTCTAGACAATGTATTCAACCTTAAATTTGCCTAATAAATTGAATTAGGTCTAAGAAAATGTGGCAGGCAACAGACACAGAAGAAGTAGAAAAGAAAACAGCAGAAGGGAATGTAGTAGAAGAGAAAGAAGCAGAGGAAGAAGGAGAGGAAGAAGGAGAGGAGAAGGAACTACAGGCAACATGGCTGGGCACAAATATTAATTGCATTTTAATGACTTTATACGCCCTGAAAGCCATTAAACTGATTAGTTAAACAGCCAGTGACACCTTAGAGAGGACTAGGAGCAACAGCAGGAGAAGAAGGAGCAGGCGGAAGGGTGTAGCAAGTGGGCAAGTAGGCAAGTGGAACTCTCCAGCCTGCTTACATATTCGCCACGAACTGCCTTTATATTGGACACTTTGGCAGGCAAGGCGACGAGTCCGTTTCGAGTCCATTTCGAAATATAAATCCGACAATTGGCAGTTTGGCAAAATAAGTTTCACGTTTGCCCTCGTCCACCACGTCCTGCCACGTCCTGCCGACACAGCAAATAGCACAAAGTACATGCCACATATACATATATAGTATAGTATTTATACTATATATACAAGTAATGCTCCCAGTTGGCAGCTGACCACGACGAGAAACCGCAAAACAAAACCGAAAACTGACCAAGCTGGCAGCAATCGGCACAAGGGAGTGTGGCAGGCGGGGAGGGGAGAGAGAACTGACCCACGATAGACCCGCTGGACAATAAAACAAATCGCATAGAACTTCATTTACTCTGTGTGGCAAATACTCTCGACGTCGTCGTCGCCCGTAAAAATGTCCGTAAAATGTGAAAAGGAAAATCAGTGTTTAATTAAGTTATAAAAATGTTTGGCTCATTTCATTCGGCGATTCTTCCATGTCCTTCACTTCGCTTGACCGAGTTTTTAAGAGAAATGAAGTAGGGAGGAGGAGGGAAAGTACAAGAAAGTCTACTTTATTTTAATTGCTTGTTATATTTGGTAATAAGCGAGGCGAGAACTTTAGATTGAAGGTATTTGTAAACTGTAATCAAGGAAACTAATAGAGTATTGCATTGCATAATAACATATTCGCACGAGATATTGATGCATCTGTTGAATATCCTATCTATAGACATCAGTAACATATCTATAAAGTATCAATAAGTCAATATTGATGATCTTTTCTTATTCTACTCAGGTTTTCCAACAGTTTCTCACAACTAAATAGAGTTTAATCTGGAATCTACTCAGTTTTCTAATACACTTCCAATCTTATTTCATTTTAAGAACCTCCGCAATCAGTTCTCGCTCTCTTAACTTGCGTTTCGTTTACCTTTGCTCCAACTCAATCGCATGATTTATGATTTTATCATCATACAAATTTAGTTTTACTTCCTTCCTAGTTTATTCTGAGTTTCTCTCTCACTCTCTACGTTTATTTATGCGTTTTGTTTTTGTATAATTTACGAAATACGCCTGAGCTCGCGCAACTTTTACAACTTCTTCAGCTGCCGTTGCTGCCTCTGCTTCTTCTGCTGCTTCCCAATGCGAATGTGCATGCTTAAGCTGCTTTTGCACACACGCACACCCCGCACACACACTGACTGCCACACACATATGTGCCTTGCACTGAGCTGAGCTTAGCTGTGGCGCATAAGTTTCAAAGTCAGCCCTGCCCCACGACGGCGGCGGCGTCTTGCAACTTCTGCTGCGTTGGCGGCGTCGTCTGAAATTTATCTCAGCACGTCGTCTGCGAATGCAAGCAGGCGGGTGCATGCATGTGCATGTGTGTGTGCGTGTTGCTTTATGTCCAGTCTGTTGTTTTGTGGCCCAAAAATCCGAGTCTCGCGTGTGCATGAAAAATGCCTCACAAGGGGTGAATGAGGGGGGTACGCTGCGTTTGCACTTTGCTGCAATTCTTAAATGCTTTTCTAATGCACTTCGGAGGCAGCCGTAGCAGTTGCAATGTCAGCCCATGGGGCCACTGGCTGTAAATCACTTCGTTTGTCTTATCGGAACTCACATTACGGCAAAATTGAGCATGCTTTGTGTGTGTTCTCAGTTGTGATTATCGTACGCATATCGATAACTGCCATCACACTTAAAGCAATGCTGTAAGAAAGTCCTAAAGAATTTCCTTAATATGCAACCAACTTACTGCAGAAATGTCCTTTAATTACACGCTATCGATAACATTAATCGCACAATTTAAAAAATTCTCTATGAATTTTTCAAAACAACAAGAAACCCTGCATAAATATTCCTTTACTGCATCATCCCAGTTAACTTCCTTTAAATTTCACTTAATTCACAAAAATGTCAAGTTTCTTAATGAATTCCCTGTGGTTTCGCTCTGCTGGAACACCCTGTAACACACTCGGCGTATACTTAATTGAAGCACTGCGTCGCCGCTTAAATTGCGTAATTTGCGTCAAGCATGTAAAGTGTTTGATTGAAGGAATTGATCGCATCGCAATGCAAATTGAATTATGTCGCTGTCCGTCGAAGATTATAATGATGTTGCTGATGAGAATGCTGTGTACACAATGTGTCCGTGTGTGTGTGTGAGTGTGCGTTAAGGCGCTTGAAGTGAGAGCGCTCAGGTGTGTGCTGAGGGTCGCGAGGTGTGTGGCCGACTAATTGGCTTGCTCTTTGAAAATTAATTCAATGCTAATTATTGGCTAACATTCACACACACACAGACACAATGGAACGCAATTATAATTACACAGGCAAACAACAACAAGAACAATTGGACGGCAACAAAGGCGGCAATTAAAGCTGCATAATACATGCGAATTTGAATTTCCCATTTTCTATTTACTATTGACTATTATCTGTTTTGCATTTGCCTGTTTATGTCTGCCCTGCGTGTTTTTTCTATAATCTCAATTAAATTAGCTCCTGAATTTCGGTTGTGCACAAACTAAATTATATTAAATTCGGCAATGAGGCATTGCTGTTAATTGAGTGTGCACGGCAATTGGTTAATTTCGGGCAAATTGGTTTACGCTCCGTTGCGGAACAGAATCAGAGCCGATTAAACTGCAAGTTGTTTGTGGCAGCACTTCAGTTCGTAGTAATGAGCCATAAATATGTAGCCAACAGGAATTGCAATTGTTAAGCAGCTTAGATACAATACAAGTTGACTGGGGCTAACAATGGATGCGGCACAAAAGAATCCCAACCATTCTTCCACTTCCGCAAACGTTGCAACTGCAAACGAAATGTAACTGAGTAAACAATGTACATAATTCCCTGCGATCTGGTAGCGTAGCTTTTGTTATCGACCCCCCGCCACAGCACAGCACATGGCGATAACGATCTTGCTCCTTCTGTTATGTTACTGCATTAACAATATAATCTGGCAGCGCAGCTTTTGTTATCGACCTCCACCACAGCACAGTGACGATAATGATCTCTCTCTCTCTTTCAGCTGCAATCGACGCCATTTTTTTTTTATTTGCAATGCAAAAAGCGAAATCGCATAATAAAGTTAGATACTTATTTGATTTCTTTCATTCTACTTTTTGTGGCTTTTCTGTCTCGCACTTATCAAATTACATTGCGCGGTGTTTTCTCTTGTTGTTGTTGTTGTATTATGCATTTTGTGACTGCATCGCGCACAGCGGGAGCACTGCCAAAGTTTTCTTACCTTTAGCGAGCGTCAACAACAGCACAATAAAAAGCAACAACTTATTACCATTGCTTTTAGTAGTTTTTATAACTTTTACGACTTTTTAATAAAGTTGCAATGCATTTGCTTGTTGCTGATGGCGCTGTCGGTTGCGTTGGTTGCTGCCTCCTCCTCCTCCTCGTGATCCTCTCTGCCGCCCCCTTTGCAGTTTGAACTCAAGACAAAGTTTCGAAACTTTCAAAGGCTGCCTGAGGTTGGCAGTGAGTGCTGCTCAACTTGGCCTCGCCTGTAATTTAAGCGTCACACAATCGCATGCACAAACACAAACACACTTGTACACACATGAGCAGCAGCACAAAGTGAGTTATGCTGTGTCACACACACACATACATGTACAGGCTGCATCAAAGGCTTAAAGAGCACTCGCTGACGTTCTAAGCTAGGCAACAACAAAGACAAGCAGAGCTCACTAAGCACAAAGAGAGAGAGAGAGAGAGAGCGTGGGCAAGAGAGCAGAGAGCATTCAGCGTTGCCACCACAAGCCAATGAAATGCTAATTTGCCAGACACAAATACACAGAGCGAAGAGAGAGAGAGTGGGCAGCAGTTGCTTCTGATTATCGAATGCAATAACTCAAAGTTTGTTGTGGGTTACGCAACAACAACAACAATATGCGAGTGCAAACTTCGGTTGCCAAATGCAGTTCCCAGCAAATTCCTTCTCTCTCTTCCTCTTCCCATTTGGTTATCGTAACTTTTGGCCACTTTGCCACATATTAAAATCTAGCCACAGAATGTCAAACCGAAACCAAAAGTTATGTGTAAATTATATGCGTAGCTTTTGTTTGCCTGTGCGTGCATGTGTGAGTGTGTGAGAGAGAGAGAGAGAGAGCTCGTGTCAAATGCATGTGACAGCTTCAAGCCAAGCGGTAAAACGCATAAACTTTGATTTTTTACTGCAATGAATTCTACTTATGGCGCTTTGCGTTGCATGCGAAGGGAGATCTGAACAATGGCAGTAGTTTTTGACATGTTTTATGGGTAGTTATACAAATAGGGAACTTATAACTTTCATATATTAAATTAAGTATAGAAATGTCGTACCAACACTGAATGACTTTTCTTGTTGCCTACTTATTCGTGCTCTGTTTATTAAAATGGCGTCGATTGCAGCTGCATGTGCAGACAGATCGTTATCGTGCTGTGCTGTGGCGGCGTGTCGATAACAACAGTGTTACCACATGCAATACAATTGTCTACCTTTTTGTGTCCATTTTGAGTTTACTTTATCAAAGGATTGCGATTCAATCTACAGGTGCAGCCAGATCGTTATCGTGCTGTGGTTGTGGCGGCGGGTCGATAACAACAGTGCTGCCACACAGATTTCAATTGTTTATCTAGTTTAATTGTGTTTCCTTGCCTTACTTTCTGCAATATTACGTACTTTTGACAGTAAAAATGTTTTTCTATATTTATACACATGTGTTTCGTTTAATGTTTTTAAGTCTTACCTTAAAGTTTGCTTAGCCGCAAGTTCATAGCGTACTTTAGCGATAATAACGCGGGTGTACACACACATTCCAGGATATGTATCATGTACACACACACACACCTACATATGGCTACCCACATATATGGCATATGCCACCTTGATAGGGCACTTCACACCGCTTGCAACACGATTGGCAGCGTGCAGCAGCAGCAGTTGCCGCTTAAGGCGTCAGGCGTGACGCGGCAAGCCGCAGCAACCGCAGCAAGAGGAGAAGGAGGAGGAGCAGCTTCAACTGCAGCAGCTGTAATAAGACAGCTCGTTTGCCTGCCTTTCCCTGCCACCCTCCTCCCCCTGCCACCTTGAGCTGTCTGTGCCTCAGTCTCTCTCTCTCTCTGTCTACGGTTGTCCTTTGCCGCTTGTTAACTTTTGCTCATTTGTGCAATGCGCCCTAAAATGCAGAGCAGGTAGTGAGAGGAAGGAGGGGGGGGGGGAGATAGATGAGAGGGTGGAGCTACCTTTGCTTTGCAGGTGCAAGTGAAGTTTCAACACAGCCATAAGTCAACTTGACAACGCGTCTCTCGCTCGCAACCAACAAGTAGAGAAAGCAAAGGGAGAAAAGAAGAGAAAGGAAGGAGCAGAAGAAGGAGTAAGAAGGCGGTGCCACTTCAGCATTAGTTTGGGGGCGGGGAGAGCTGCCGCCGCTTTGCAATTGAACAACAAATTGCAGCAAGTATAAAGTAATATTAAGTAAATATTTAATTTGCAGCTGCAGCAGACGGAACAGAACTTTGGTAATTAAAAAACTTTGCCACGGACAAGTCGCTGTCTCTCCCCTTCCCTCCCTTCCCCTTGTTGCAATGTGGCAGCGCTTTAATGAGCATTAAAATAAAGTCGCCGATAAGAATCAGTGCAAGCTTATACAGTATACAGCTTATATACCGCTATATAGACAGAGAGTCTCGTTTAATACGCTTAACTTGTTAACTGTCACCGATTATCGCGATGCTGCACGAGGCAATCGAAGCAAACGAGGCAGACGCGTATCGTTTTATCCGCACGTATCGCATATACGGTGCATATATCATATATATATAGCGTGTGTATATCGTGTGTATACATTTATATGGGTAAATATGCGTGGCAAGTGGTTGTGGGCCGTGTAAGTGCATGTCAATCATGTTGTTCCACGCTGCATTTTAACTGAAATTCGATGCGCAAAATGAGCAAGGCGAAGGTAGGATGTTATGCGACTGTGGGATACCCTGTAGGGCAGCAAGTGAGTTATATATACTCTATGTAGTTTATGTTGATCTGTGATATACGTTTTTATATATTTTATATATCGGTGTTTAGATGAGACAGAGTATACGCGACTGTGGGATACTCTGTAGGGTTTTTAGAGAACTATATATATATATATATGTATATAATCTTAATAGTCTGCTTGTTCTACTGCTACATATTACTGTGCATACATTGCATATATTACTGTCCAGAAAGAAAGAAAAGATAATCAATATTAAAGGGTCTAACAGTCTTTGCACTGGCTGCATATACCCCTTCTTTAAGACATAGACAGGGTATTGAAACGAGTTAATCCAGGCAATCTACAATTGGCGACCACTGTTTAAATTTGCTGCCCCACGCACACACACACACAGACACAGGAATCGCTTAAACAAAATGGGAAAATGGCAAATTCTACATGCAAATTTGCCACATTCTGCAACAGCAGCTGCCACATTGATTGCCACAGAATTGTCACAGAACAAACAGCTGTGCTACCTCCACTTCCCCCCTCACTTCACTTAGCCGGAAACTACTGAGCAACTAAACAGTGTATGAGCCACGAGCTGCAATTGCAATTGAGACAAGCATAGCCACCTTCAGGTTAGGCACCTTCGGGTTAGTTTCCTTTTGAGCACATTACGCAATAGATGCCTCACTTCGATGTCGATATCAATGGCAAATAGATCTGCTAAATGTGTGCCCGGCAATAGAGAAAGTGACAAGGAGGGGGAAGATGGAAGGAGGAAGCAGGCTATCGATAAAACTGAAAACTTCATTTGTTCGCTTAACGTTCTGTGGGTCCTAATGTCATTTGCGGCAAGCCTGGCAACGTTCTTGCTCCTCAACTCTCCTTCCTCTGCTTCTATCACCTCTTCTCAGCCCTCTTCCCCCTCCCTCTTGCTCCTGCCTTCCCTCTCTTCTTATGTTTTGCCCAGCATGGCCAACAAAGTCGTTCGATTTGGCGTCGCTCGCGCTGCCTCAATCAATTTCAATTTATCAATTTTTACAATCAACTGATTTTATCAATTTTATGGTGCATTTTAGAAGCGCGCGCACACACACACGCACACACAGACCGTGCCTGTCTGTATCTGTGTTGTGGCACAGCCGGCGGGCTTGGAAAGAAAAGGACATGCAAAAAGGAAATTTGACTGCCAGCCGCACTTGGCAAACGTTGACTAGATGCGAAACGTGCAAACCATTTGTGGAGGGAACATGTCAATAAAATCAACAAATGCCGCTGCGACTCGCACTTCCCCCCTTCCCCTGCCCTTTGACTGTCCCTCTTCCCCTTTCCTCCTGCTGTTTGCACGCATGTAAATAAGCATTTGGCAGACTTCGATTCATTGTTATAGCCAGCTGCGTGTGTGCTCTGAGTAGTTGTGGCTTCTTGCATAACCAAGTTGCCAATGACGAAGGGGGGAGCGTGCCACTTTTGCCTGCTACCTCTCTCATTGTTTTTTCACTTTGTGCCTTTTCTTGTCTTTCTTCTACGTGTGGTGCTTCCTTTTGCTTCTTCTTTATTGTCTTTATATGTTTATGAAGGCTTATTCATATGCCTTGACATCTTACTCTCTTCTTATACCTCTGTGCCTTTGCCTGTTCCTCACCTTACTCTCTTCTGTTATCTCTGTGCCTCCACCTTATGCATATTTTCCTTGCTTCTACACCTTCCCCTCTGCACCCTACCCTTTCTTGCTTTCTCTATCCCTTTCCTTTCCCTTGCTTTCTCGATCCCTTTCCTTTTCTATCATATTCAACGTTTTCTTTACTTTGTGTTATGTGATCTGGGCAAAGATCCACTCCTGCCTTCTTTTCTTAACTTTCGCTTTTACCTCTCTCTCTGTGTCCTTTCTCTATTCCTCCTCACTCAACTGTTTTTATCTCTTCTCCACACTCACATCCATGCTCTCTTTATCTCTCTTTCTGTTGCTCATTTCTACCCATATTTCTCAATATTCCTCGACTTCCTTAATTGTCCTCTTACATTCTCTTCTATTCTTTCCTTCTAAGGCACATGCCTTTTTCTCCTCCTCTTCCTTTCTTCCCTTCTCTCTTTTCACTACAATTTCCTCTGCCTCTTTCCTTTGTCTCTTTCCTCTCCTTTGCCTATTCTCCCTCCATCTTTCCCTCCTCTCTCTGCTTATTTTCACATTTTTCTATCTCAATTCAATTTTGATGTTGTGCGTATTAATCATACGCCCCGTTATCATAGCAAATTACGCCCGAAACAAGTCGCAAATAATGCGCTTAATAGCCTGGCAACACCAGGCACTTATCCTACAATATATATATGCAGCAGATATATCTGATATATAATACTCTATACAGTTCATTTGACAGCGCGGCCAATGCGCTAAGAATTTAATCAAAAGTTATGATGATGAAAAGGTAATCGGATTAAATTAGTCTTCCTCTCTCTCTCTCCACCTCTCTCTCTTTCTCTCTCTCTCCTCCTCTCGCTCTCCATTTGCAGCTTTATTACATATTTAATTCACCTTTATTTCAACGTTATTAAACTTTTGCCAATCAAATCGAATCGCATCACAATTTCTGCTTTTCTCACTCGCATTTGTTATAAATTTAATTGAATATTAATACGCATTTTAATGGGCTTTAGGTACTACTTATTTTTGGAGGCAATTAGGGGATAATTTGTAGCTAAGAAGGGATGAAAGAGGGAGGGGGAAGAGGAAAAGGCAGAGCGGCACTGTTGCACTAATTAAAGGCAACACTTGCTACGCTGACCTCATTACACGCAAAACTGTTGGCAGGCAAAAGGAAGGCAGAAGGGGGAAGGAGACGGGAGAGGGAGAGGAGCACAGGCAGGGGAAGAAACGGGGAAGGCAGCTGGGCACCTGGCGATTGTCTTGAAGTTCTGGCTTGTGGCTGCTTTGTCTTTGTGTACACCCGATACTTTTTCAAGTTCATTAGGGTAATGAAGCAGCCACAGGCGGCACAACCCGGAACTGCCAGATCTCCGGACAGGAAAGAGGGGTGAGGGGGGGTGCTTGTTACGTATAATATTCAAGTGTAGAATAGTGTAGAAGAGCGTAAAAATAAAGTTGTGCGCTCTTTTAGTTTATGGGCCGCAGTGTTTGGCTTTTTGCATAATGAATGGACATAAACACGGCACAGTTGCCCCCTTCAAAAGAGGGAGAGGGGAGAGTAGGAGCAGCAGAGCTAGGAGCAGGGGCAGCTGTGTGTGGCACACAAAGTTTTTCACAGTTTTTTGTAGTCAACTTCTAGGCGCTCGCGCACATGGCCAGCCCCCGTACCCAGTTGAGGCTCGTTAAAGTTGTTTGCACAGCAGGTTGCCTCCCTTACCACTGACCAGGAATACGCCCACTTCCCTTAGCCCCTCTCCCCACCCAAGTTTAGTGGCACATGGAGAAAGTACTCGCACATAGGGGCAATTCCCTCTCATATCTCCTTGACGCAATTTGCTTAATTAATAATAAACTTTTCGACTCCAACTTGCCTTCTTCTCCACTCTCTCGCTCCCTCTCTCCTGCTTACTCTACCTCCTCGTCTTCTTCCCTCTCTCTTTGGCAAGTACCTTCTGAGTGAAATTAGTTTTTTATTTCACTTGTCGCTTCATGTGAAATGTAATTGTAGTTTGACAGAGATTAGGCACTGAAAAAGGGGGGGCCATTGGTCGACTAGCTGATACCCTTTAGCAGCTGTTTGATTTAATAGTTTCTCTTATCTTGCGGTTTACTTAACACTTTCAATTATTTAGCTTTTGCTCTTTTCCCTTATTTTTTCATGTCTTCTCTCCACTCTTCGAACTCTCTTTAGATTTATATTATTGCCTGTCCAACCTGTTCTTTTTCATATACACATCATACTCTCTACTTCCTCACTCTGCATTCGCCATGCTTTCTTTTCCAATCTCCACTCTTTTAATTGACTCCCCATTCTCTATATATGAATAATTCCGTATAATATTGTCTTCTTTTCGCTATTCAATCCTTACTCCTTTCTTTGCACACTCCTAGCTTCAAACTGTCTACATTAATTCTTCTACTCTTCCCACACTCTACTCTCTTCACTCAATGTTCCATCCACTCTTTTCTCCCCCCTCTGTTACTCCCTACGCTTCCCTTCTGCATTCCCGATCCCTTTCGTCTTCAATCTGTAATCCCTTCTATCACATCCCGCAATTATAACCAATTCATTAGGCAAATATCATAAGGAATTCAGCTTAACTTGCTTCAATTGACCTTCGTCCAATATTCCTCTCCAGTTATTTATGTGTGCAGCATTGTCAACAGGCAGTAGCAGCTGGCAATGGGGTTTCGAAACGGACATAGAATTTATGGTCTTAAATGGTTGAAAACCCTTCAGGCAAACTTGGCATGCGCCTGCCCCAAAAATGTCCATTTGCCACTTGTTGTGTTTCTCATCAAATCCAATTGATGATATGCTGCGTTTATTTGCCAATGTGCGCATATTTATGAGGCAGGAATAACCAGATACAAGGGATAGAAAGTGGGGGGAGAGGGAGCAGAGAAGAGTAGAGAGGGAGCAGAGAGAGAGAGAGGAAGGTCAGGCTGTTTAAATATAATTCCAAAATTGTCTGGCATATTTCAAATGCAGCACAAAACAAGAGACTATAGATAGATTATTCAAGGGCATTACGCAGTTGTCCTTGATGTCCTGTGGTTTTTCCATTGTTGCTGTTTTTGCTGTTGATATTGTTGTTACTGTTACGTTTGTTGTTGCTCTTGTTGTTGCTGCGTGCAATCGATGTGCATTTGCATGAGAAAGCAGCTCAATGCATAAACAATATCGTAATCAGCTTAAAATCTGAATATATTTTGCAACTCATTAGACTTCACAAGTGACTCACAAATTTCGCTCAGTGTATATCGAATTGGGGTTTATTTTGTTTAGATTTTGTAGATTGTAAAGTGAACTTTATGGCCTTGGTAAGCTTTGCCAATTAGCTGCAAGAAATTAAATATAAATAACAACATGCTGGACTTGCCACATGCCCCCTCCCCCCCCTCGCCATCATGCCACGCCTACACTTGGTCTGGCACCTGCAGGCAGTGCTTGAGAAAAGTTTTGTGCCTGCTGGCATTAAATATAAATTAAGGGCAGCCTAGACGGGGCGGGGGCACAGTGGTGAAGGAGAAAGGTCAAAGGCAAAGCAGGCAAGGGCGCGGAAGCAATGCCAAGTACAACAAAGGGCTTGCATGCAAATGCTCCTGCCCCTGCCCCTGCCCCCTTGTTGTTTGCGCTTTTGACAGCCCCAAAGGATAATAATGTATTGATCGGGGCGATAGGTGGCTCAGCCTGGCCTAGTCGAGTGTTTACACTTTGTTTGTTTGTCGGTCAAGTTGCCAGGACAACGACATTGAAGCTTTGCACAGCGTGTCCTTTGTCTCTACCTCTTCCCCTCCCTCTCCCCCTCTCTCTTTGCGTGTGAAACAGACTTGCAAATGAGTTGAAGAGGCAAAGCAGTGAAGTATGTTGTCTAAATTTCATAAAGAGTAACTTAAGATAAAAAAGATCGTAGGAGAGAAAATCAAATTTCAAGCTGAAAACATTTTAGGGAATGAAAATCATTTGATTTTTTAGCCAGTTATGAAAGCAGGAAGACAATGTAGGGTATATTCGAGCAGAGAAAGGGTGTATTTTTTGAAAATAACACGAAAAAAGGAGAAACTTAAGTACAAGATTAGACAGAGATTTAAGAAGGAATTTCAAGCAACAAACTTTTTACTAGTGAAAAATCTTAAAAATGTTAAAGAAGTTGAGGTTAGAAATCTTTATATATCGAAAGGGAGTACTGTGAAAAATAGCACGAAAAGTGAACAATAGGTATACAAATTTCAAATTACAAATATATTAAAAATGGATTCTTTTGTTATGTAATATAAAACTGTATTAACTAAATCAATGTAGAGGCTTCGCTGAGATCATAAATTGCTTTCAATTGAACATGCAATGCTTAGAACAAAAGTAATGAAAGCCCTTCGATCAATAACTATAAGCATAATATATGCTGTAATATAATATAGTGTATGGTAACCTATAGGTTACCTTATGGTTTGGGCAAGTAACTGACTTGCGCCTCATCGTATTCCTTTGGCATACATTATTACTCAATTAAATGAAGTAACTGGCAAGGCAAACACGCTTCCCTGTGGAAGGAAACACGCACATCAACTGCGGCTACACGTGCCCCCCCCTCTCTTCATCATGTTTGACTGTGGTTTGTAAGCTTGCAGCTTGTGGCAGGCAGGCAGGCAGAGCAAGTCTCGTCTTCTGCTAGACGAAATGAAATTTGAATCCGATAGCTGCTTGTGCGTAATTATATCTCAGCTCGGGGTTGCTTGATCCAGTCCAGCACAGTTCAGCTCTTGGCCACATACAGCTCTCATTATACCTCTGAGGGAAGCACCGCAAGGGGCAGTAATTCCTCCTGCTCCTGCTCCTTCTTCCTCTGCTGCTCCTGCTCCTTCTTCCTCTTGTTTCAGATTATAAATTTAATGTGTTGCTGGTTTGGGTTTGGGGGCAGGTTACCAGGAAACGGGGGGCAGTGGGAGGTGCTGCCAAAAACTTCTCAACGTTCTTTACCGTTCAATTATTGTGCGGCCTTTATAATTAAAGTTGCGTATGACATTGCTGTCGATTTGTGGGCGTGGCAAACAACTTGGCGCGACTGCGTGACTGACCCAGTTGGCAGAAAGGGAGAAAGAGCAAATGAGGGAGAGTTGGGAGGGACACGCAGGCTTTTAATTTAAAATGTACGTGACTTGTTTTAATTAGGAACAGGCGGAGGCAAAGCAGAAAGGAAAGCCGCCAAAAAGTAGTTGAAATTTATGAATATGGCATGCAAATTGTTGCATGTTGTAGCAGTTCATAATTTACTCAAGTTGTTGATCGATAAACGACTTAAATGTTGTGCAGATTAAGCACAGAAATACCTTGTGTTAACTACGCAACTTAGGCAGGCAGTTTTCACTGCACTACTTTACACTATACTACACTTTTCAAGTGCTTTCCCCCAAGAAGTTTTTCGATAAAACATCGCAGCAGCCACTTCAAGCAAACTTTCACTTTGTGGGCTGAGAGTCTCTCGATAAAAAGGCAGAGGCAGAGGCAACTTGTTAAATAAGACTTCTAAATTCATTTCGAACATGCAACGCAACTTAACACCAACAAAGTGTGCCCAGTGAGCGCATAAAAACTTGTATTTGTATGCCAGTGTGTGTGTGTGTGTTTGGTTGTGCCAAAAAAGACGCTGAACAAGTTCATCAAACGACTGCGGCGAGCATTCTTGTACTTTTTGTTGATGTTCTCGAGGTCTTAGCAAGTTGTTGTTGCTGGTGTTGTTGTTGTTGTGGTACTTTTTTCTGTTACTCAAAAGTTGTACAAGCCTGGCGAGGCAGCTTAAATAAACACAGCATTGCATGCAGCTTGAAGCAGTTGCAAGGTCCAAGCGGCCGCCCCAAAGTATGCAACACTTTCCACACTTTCTTCATTCATTTCGGCAGAGTTGAGCTAAGTAGGGGAGAGGCAGGGAAAGAGAAAGAGAGAGAGGCAGGCAGGCGAGAGAGAGAGGCAAGGAGGGAAAAAGAGAGAGGGATATGACGAAGAGAGAGGGAGGCAGGCAGCAGCAGAGGCAACAGCCAGGGGTACTTAGAGAGCAAACTTTCATTAAATATATGCATTGTAAATGTTCCCCGTTGTTCTTCTGCTTGTACTTTGCATATTTCAACTGCTTATAGTCTACCCCGCTCTGCTACCCCTCTCTGCTGCCCTTCTGCCGCCTCCTTTCGCTTGTTTGTCTAGCAGCACATTGTGATAAGAAAGTTTTTGCTAGCGCACAAAAAACAGCTTTTGTGCTGTCATCTTATGTTCTTTGTGCTTGTCATTTGTTGTCGCGCTGAGAAGTGTATCAAATGGTTATATTAGTTTCATATTTTCTGGGGGGCAGTAGATCGACAGACAGAGAGGGGGGATGCCTTTGGAACTTAAGTGTTTGTTTAGTTGCAATAAGGAAATTCTATTTCCCCTGCTGACTCTACTTTGCTTGGCAATCAATGCAAGTGTTTAATAATATATCATATTATTACATGTTTCAACTACCTATATATATCAGAAACTTATACAGATCTAAACTCATATACAGCGCTTAGCTTTCATCATTTAACTTACAAAGTTCTTAAGTTCAATCCTTGTCAATTGTCAGCTTCAATTCGGGGTCAGTCTGACTTTGCTACTTCCTTGTCGCTTTATGACTTTTATCTGCAACACTTTTATTGCCCCAGACACTGCCACGCCCACAGCACTCTTCCCTTCTCCCTCCTGCCCTGTGTACAGCATAAAAAGTGAAAAACAGTAGAGAAAAGAAGAAACAATGGCCGCCGAGTGGAGTCGGTCGAGTGTTTTTACAACTTAATTTGCAGTTTGTGTGCGATGCTTTTAGGTGTGGCCAACTTGACTTTTGTGCTTGCTATTGTTGCTGTTATTATTATTATTATTGTTATTATTGTTGTTGTTGTTGCTGTTTCTGTTGTTGTGCCAGCTGAGCTGTTGCTGTTTTGCTTTCAACTCACTTAATTGGCAAGTCGAGGCTGCCATGGCGTATACTGAATTAATTTGCGCATATTATAACTATTATTATAAATAACTAAGGCAAGCAGCTAGTAGGACAATTAAAAGCCATTAGTGTAAAGTGTGCAACAGAGGGGGCAGGGAGGGGAGGAGAGAGAGCGGCGAGTGAGGGGGAGAGAGAGGACAGAGAAGGCGCACTATAGCAATACACTGTAGTTCAATTAAAAAGAAAGCAACATTCCCCTGGGCAAGCACTGTCTCTGTTTTTGTTTCTTCCTCTCTCTGTCTCTGCTTTGTCTGCCCGTGCCACTGCCTCTTCCTCACTTTCTCTCCCCTCTTCTCTACCTCTTCTCTCCCCTCTACTCTTCCCTCTTCTCTCCCGTCTCCCCCATTAATTAGCATTAAATTACTTTTATTTACACGTCAATGCGCAGCAGGCTCAGCTCTCTGAAGCCGCCAGGGAAATGTTTCGATCTGCCTTTTATGCGATAGTCGTGCGTGATTTGCTCTTGTTTATTAAGTGTGCCATATAACACCTTATCATATCCATGAATCACATGCAGCAGCACATGCTGCACGAGTTTTATGGGCGACCATCAAAAAATTAACAGCCAATTAGAAGCGGCAGCAGCAGCAATGAATCTCAACTCAAGTTGCGACGCAAGTCAAGTTTGCAAATTGAAGGCACACAAGGCAGAGGGAGGGAGAAAAGGGCAGAGGGAGCAGGCAACGCGGCGTATGCGTAACATTTGCAAAGAGCGCGCGAGTTACCACTGCACCTTCCCCTCCCCCAAAACCGGCCAGAGCCCACTAAGGGCAACGACATCGACCAATAACAACAACAACAACAACAACAACAGCAGCAACGCGAGCCAGATCGTGGACGGCAAGAAACGCTGACAATGTAAACAGGATGCTCGGATTCTCGGAAGAGTCACAACACATATAGATTAATAACTCAGCAAAAATGTAAACATACATACAACTCTAGAGCTTGTATTCATATATAAGAAATAACCAAATAAAATTGTATTCATTCTATTGTGAAAACTCAACAAACCAGTTGCTATTTGATTGCTTAAAGAACAAACAAGTGATTCTGAAAACTAAACCATTGCCAAATATACATATATACACATCATTCACAAAAATATAAGTGAATACTACTATAACTGGCGCAGCCGAACACCAGGAGCTGGAACAGCATAATTCTGGAGAGACGAACTACGATGGCCATAACGACCTGCATATATTTTAACCTGTGAGTGTGGTATTAGAAGCAATACAAGTGTTACACGCATATAAAACAACGATAAAATAATGTGATCAATATACCTACATAACTATGAAATATAAAAAAAAAAAAAAAAGAAAAAAATTTTCCCATATAAAACAAATAATACTGACAGATGCCGCTCTAAATAAGAAGCACTGCAAAATTTAACAAAGATACAAAAAATTGTCAAAGACAAATTGCACATATAATATTAGCAGATGCCGCTCTAAATAAGAAGCACTGCAAGAATCACAAATTACATACATACAAAAGATATGAACGAGTCAAATTACGTGGCTCTCGAGTTGGACCCGAACATTTATATCAAACAAGTCGCTCTCCCGCGACGGAAGCACAGAGCCGGTGCTTACAACATGTATGGATAGATTGGGTATAGACAGTGGGGGAGAGCTTCCGTCAAGTTGGACGCGAACAAGTATGTTCGAACAGGTCACTGATACGCGACGGAGCTTGTATGTAGATGAGTAGCTGTTAGATTGTCTGAATCGAAGAGGGGCAGTACTGTCAAGTTCAATGCGAACACTTTGAGTCATACATATTCGCATTGGTGTTGTGTGAAGCGACTATCAGCCGTTTGATAGCTGTGTTGTAATCTCTCAGTCGCTGTGGCGATTGACTGCCTTCACAGAGTCAAATATAATAAATTCCTTTTATTGCTGATATGTTTGGTTGATCGCTCAGCACGAATGTGTATTATGTTATGTATTGGAAGAATTAATGTCAAAAAAAAAATTTTAAACAATGTTAAATAAAAACACACAAACAACACATAAAGCGTATACACATGCTATTGCAAATTAATATCCGTTGGAATACATTCAAAACAAACATATATTAATTTTCTTATAATTACAGGTATTGAACCTGAACACATACAACATACACAACTCCATGCATTACACTCTACCATTAAGATAATTATAAGCAACTTACACACAATATTAAGAATTAAACACTAAGTACTCACACGAAACATACAACACTACAAATTTAGAGGTTAGACTAAAAACTTAAAAGCAAGAGGAAGTCGTTATTAAATGTCATGACAACTGAAGGACAAAACTAAATCAGCATTTTCAACCTTGAAAAGAAATACTAGACAGACAACAAAGAAACCTACCAATACGACAAACACAACCAGAACTACCCCTGTAGATCAACCCACAACATCAATTATGAGCACCACTTCTCCTTCTAACCTGTCGGGGTCCAGCACGTCAGAAATGGCTGCAGGGCTCCCTGACGTTATTAAATACCTTCCAACTTACGATGGCAATCCTTATGCCCTTAGAAGATTTATAGAAAGTGTAGAGGAAATTTTATTAATGTTTCGAGGAGCAGACGCAACTCCAAGGGGACAAATGTTCCTAAGGGCAATAAGAAACAAGATAGAAGGCAAGGCTAGCGAGTTACTGGACAGGTTAGATACCCCGTTGAACTGGGATGATATTAAGAGAAATTTGACAAGGAAACTCCTCGATAATAGAGACGAATTATCTATTATTGAGGAACTGCATGAGGTTCCCTTTAGGAGACTGTCTATAGTAAACTTGTACGACACCATTCTCGATCTTAAACGTGCATTGTCATGCCTGGCAGACTCAAAGGACCTATCAACGTCAACAATTGCAGAGAAGAAGAGTTTTTATGTTTCCCTGTGTTTGAGAACCTTTATTAAGGGCCTAAATCCATCTCTCCGGAACATAGTCAAAGCCTCGAGACCAGAAACATTGGACGATGCTTATGACATAGCTATTCGAGAGAGAGATGAGTATTTACAAGAGAGGCGTCGATACCCAGAGCCCCAGCGTAATAACCGGGACCAGAACTACCAACAAAATAGAGGACAGCCTAGAGCTCTCCCCTACTCAACTGGAAATAGTTATGGAAGTGGTTATCGTTCGGGCAATGGGACCAGTAGGCAAAACAATTTCTCTAGGGCCATTATGCCTCCTAAGCCAGAGCCAATAGAGGCGCCTTCTCGCCAATATAGAAGCGGCCATTTTGACAAGTCCTCACGCCAAACCAATACAAGTAGGTTTAACAATCTGGAAGTTTCATCAGAACAACCAGCACTACACAATTTGGAGGAAACTGAAAATTTTCAAAGACCAGCCTCAGGGGGCAGACAGGGTACTTAAAAAGCTATAAGGATAAACACGGATCGACACTACCCTATATTTTGATTAGTTCACCCTTTGGTAGGAAGCTACGCTTTCTAGTCGATACAGGAGCATCGAACTCATTTATCGATCCTAAGTTTGTTCCCCTCCAGCAGAGAGAACCCTTAAGCACAAATACAGTCATTAAAACTGTATTGAGAGAAATTCAGGTCACTGAAAAGGTCGAATACCCAGCATTTTCCGAATTCAATTTAAAAGACACATTTATATTTTTACTCCTCAAATTTCATGAATATTTCGACGGACTAATAGGCCTTGACATTTTATCTACTCTAAAAGCAAATATAGATTTTAAAATGTTAATTTTACAAACCCCTGAAGCAACTATCCCTATTCATATCGAACGAAATAGAGCTACGGATATATTTAATATCGAAGCTAGTTCAGGAATGTTAGTCCGTTTACCAGTCGAATGTGAACAAGGGCCATTTTTACTTGACTCCATAGAATTACTTGATAACGTTTATATTCAGCAAGGACTCTATACAGCCGACAATTACAGCGCATGGATAGAAATGGTCAACTATTCTGATCAAGATCAGACGATTTGTTTAGAAAATCCATTATCCACAACCCAATTCATTCAAGAGAAATATGTAGAATTGAACTTTCACTGGCATGACGAAGACCCCCCAATAGACATGAAAAACGACGCGAATTTTCACAAACGAGTCAATACGGACCATCTTTCAGACGAAGAAACAAAGCAACTTAAACACCTATGTTTCCAATTTCCTTTCCTTTTCCATGACCCGAAAGATAGATTAACATTTTCTAATACAAACAAACACAAAATAGAAACTACAGACGAAATACCCTTGTATGCCAAACCTTTTAGATACTCCTACCAAGAACAAAAAGAGATATTTGAACAAGTCCAAAACATGTTAGAACAAAACATAATTAGAGAAAGCCATTCACCTTGGAGCTCACCTGTCTGGTTGGTCCCGAAGAAATCTGAAACACAAGAACGAAAATGGAGATTAGTTATTGATTATAGAAAACTGAACGAAAAAACAGTTAAAGATAGGTATCCGATTCCTAATATTAACGAAGTACTTGATAAGATAGGTAGAGCTAGATATTTTTCAACTCTAGATTTGGCTAGTGGTTATCATCAAATACAGATGGAACCAAAGGACATTCCCAAAACAGCCTTCACGGCATTGGACGGACATTACGAATTTATCAGAATGCCATTTGGTCTGACAAACGCCCCTGCAACATTCCAAAGAGTAATGAACAACGTCTTAGGTAACTTAAAAGGGAGATGTTGTTTAGTCTATCTTGACGACATCATAGTTTTTTCGGGTTCATTACAACAACACATATCTGACTTAAAAGAAGTATTCAAAAAAATAAGTGACGCAAAATTAAAACTCCATTCACAAAAATCAAAATTTTTAAGGAAAGAGACAGAATTTTTAGGACACATTGTTACAGACCAAGGAATTAAACCAAATCCAGATAAGATTATCGCCATTAAGAAATTTCCCTTGCCACGCTCTAAACGAGAAATTAAATCCTTCTTAGGACTACTCGGCTATTATAGAAAATTTATCAAAGATATGGCAAGAATTACTAAACCACTTACAGCTCAATTAAAAGGGGACCGAAAATCAGTTACTATAGATCAAGAATATGTCGATACCTTCGAGAAATGCAAAACACTTCTTTGCAACGACCCCTTACTCCAATACCCAGATTTTTCTAAAAGATTTATTTTAACCACAGACGCGAGTAATGTTGCGCTTGGAGCTGTATTGTCGCAAGGCCCATTGGGTTCAGACAAGCCAGTCTGTTTTGCTAGTAGAACGTTGTCTGATACAGAACGTAATTATGCCACTGTCGAGAAAGAAATGTTAGCAATAATATGGGCAGTTAAATACTTCCGCCCTTACTTATTCGGGAGAAGCTTTGTAATAATTACAGACCACAAGCCACTGACATGGCTCATGAGTTTTAAGGAACCAACTTCTAAAATAGTAAGATGGAGAATGCAACTTGCAGAATACGACTACGAAGTTTTGTATAAGAAAGGTTCTCAGAATTTGGTGGCGGACGCATTAAGCAGAGTAGTGGTCGACGTCAATATGAAAGATAGAAACTCAGTAGCAGGAACGTGTGGTGACACAATACACTCGGCTTCCGAACATTTAGATGACCACATCTACATTTCGGAAAAACCCCTAAACGACTTTAACTACCAGTTAGTATTTAAGTATGGTCTCCCTTCAGAAAGTGTAACTGAAGTCGTATTTAAACGGAAAAACAGACATACAATTTGCGAACTAGTTTTCAACGAAGAAAACATAACTCAAATTTTGAAGAAATATTTAAAACCTAACAAAACTATCGCGGTTTTCGCACCCGACGAAATTTTTTCTAAAATTCAGGATAGCTATAAAAAATTCTTTGCAAATAGTAAGATATACAATGTTTTAAGATGCACTAACTTTCTAACAGACCTATTAGAAGCAAAAGACCAAGAATGCCAAATAGAGAACTATCACATAAGTAACAACCATAGAGGTATCGACGAAACTGTAGCCCACTTAAAAAGACAGTTTTACTTCCCGGACATGAAGACAAAAATTTCCCACACCATTAAAAATTGTGATATTTGTCACACATTAAAATATAATCGACACCCTCCTAAGGTTAAATTTCAACTAACGGAAACGCCTACATTGCCATTAGACATACTCCACACCGATTTATATACAATAAATGGAAAATATGTCGTTACAATTATCGATAAATTTTCGAGATTCGCTTGTGGATACACAATTCCTGCAAGAGACGCAGTTAATGTAGTAGGTTCTATTAGGCGCTTTATTGTAGCCTATGGTATACCCAAGAAGATTGTATACGATCAGGGCGCTGAATATAATTCAAACCTTTTCAAAGATTTCTGTCAGCAATATAGTATAGAACGACATGTTACATCTTTCCAACAATCTTCTAGCAATTCTCCAGTCGAAAGACTGCATTCTACGATAACTGAAGTATATCGTATCATTATGGAAGAAAGGAAAAGAAAGAAATTACAGGTAGATCATGAGGAAGTCCTAGCTGAAGCATTTATTACGTATAATAACGCAATTCACTCGGCAACAAAATTAACCCCCTATGAGTTATTTGCGGGCCGTACACACTCGTTCCAACAAACTGTTCAATTTAGTGACGAACACGATTATTTACAAAAACTAAACGAATTTCAAAAAAATATTTACCCTAAAGTAAGAGACTTCGTACAACGAAATAAAGAGCAAAACATTGAAAAATTGAATAAGGATAGAAAAGAACCCATACAGGTAGAAACTCAAGATATAGTATTTCGAAAAGAGAATAGGCGTAATAAGTTAACCCCTAGATTTTCTAAACAGACTGTACTTACAGATGGGGGCCCCACATTCACCACCCACAAAAGACAAAAAATACACAAGTCTAAGATTAAAACACAATTAGGGAACAAATAAGATACCCTATATCACAAAAAAAACACTAAAACCTAATAATAACACAGAAATGTCTTACAGGTTCTTACTGTCAGCGTCGCAATACATTAGTATTGAGACGATTCTTGGACAACAGCAACCGGTAGCGACAATACAACTAGGTACAACTAGGATCATACACTCATTTAAAAGGATGTACCACGTTGTTCACTTAGCAGACTACCAACGCGCTGTTGAGAGTTTTAATAATTCTCTTAACCTCCTTAAAAGGGAGGAAAACATAGATGAATTGACCCTTGTCTTAGAACAAAAAAATTCAACAGTTACAACAACGCCTTTATAGTCTTTTACCAATGAGAAGGTCAAAAAGAGGACTAGTTAACGGGTTAGGATCTATGATTAAGGTCTTAACAGGCAACATGGACGCAACAGACGAAAAAGAGATACAAGAAAATTTAAAAATATTAAAACAAGATTCAGAAAATCTACAAACTAATACACAGAACCAATTGCACTTTAATAACGAAATTCTTATTAGATTCAAAAATATCACAGACCACATAAATAAGGAACAAATAAATATTGAAAATTATCTTAAGCTAACTCAAAATTCAATTTCTAAACAGTCAAATAACGAAAATAAAAAAATAGAAATTTTACAATACATAACAAGAATAAATGCTAATGTGGATCTAACTATGTTACACTTGAGTAATATTGCTGAAAGTTTATTATTATCCAAACTTAAAATAGTTCCGAAATTTATATTGAATAATGAAGAAATTGATAAAATAATAAGTATCATGCAAAAACAAAATTTCTTAATAAACAATGAAGGAAATGTCTATAGACTATTAACCTTGAATGCAATAATGCAAAACAAGGACATTATATTTACTATTAAAATACCTATATTAACATCAGACAATTATCAACTAACTAAACTAATTCCCTTACCGATTAACAATACCCAATTCATTGTAGCACCTAATTATATAGCTAGTAAGAATACACAAACACTTTATTTTACCGAACCCTGCAACAGAGTAGATCAAGTGAACATATGTGACCTTCAACGAGCAACATTCGATACACCGAATCAAGTTTGCATTAAGAGAATATTGGCAAATCGTACAGCAACATGTAGTACGGTGGAAACTAGAAGAAGAAGAGAAATTTTCGAGCCACAAAAAGGACACATCTTCATCTTCAACGCACCCGACCTGATGGTGAATTCCGATTGTGGCCAAGAACTGAGGGTTCCCCGTTCAGCGATTATTCACTATGCTAACTGTTCAGTTACTTTGGATGGTCGAACGTTCGACAACACCATTATAAGCATAGAGGACGTGGTGAACGTTACGGCCCCGGAGTTCCCGAACATCATTACCAACTTGTCAAGAAGTGATTTTAATCTAGACAGATTGATCATGGAAGACATCAACACGGAGTTCCAAATATGGAACACGCAAAAACTGTATGGGACGCATTTCAAAATATTGTACGCATGCTTGAGCATGGCCTTCCTCGTTGGAATTGTAGCCCTTGCCTGCATCAAGAAAAAGACGATCCTCATTTCCGCCGTTACTCCCATCATACCAGAGAGAACCATCCCTTCGTTATGGCCCTCTCTTCAATCTCGGGGGGGAGGAGTTACCACTGCACCTTCCCCTCCCCCAAAACCGGCCAGAGCCCACTAAGGGCAACGACATCGACCAATAACAACAACAACAACAACAACAACAGCAGCAACGCGAGCCAGATCGTGGACGGCAAGAAACGCTGACAATGTAAACAGGATGCTCGGATTCTCGGAAGAGTCACAACACATATAGATTAATAACTCAGCAAAAATGTAAACATACATACAACTCTAGAGCTTGTATTCATATATAAGAAATAACCAAATAAAATTGTATTCATTCTATTGTGAAAACTCAACAAACCAGTTGCTATTTGATTGCTTAAAGAACAAACAAGTGATTCTGAAAACTAAACCATTGCCAAATATACATATATACACATCATTCACAAAAATATAAGTGAATACTACTATAACTCGCGCAAAAGGGCAAATTAAATGAAACGTTTTGCGCTGACAAACTAATACAAGTGAGAACAGGCACATACATATAGGCAGGCACAACACACACACTTACGAATTCGCCGTTTTTAATTAACGGCTCACAAAACTAAATTGAAAAATTTGATTAAAAACTTTTTATGCAGTTACTGTAGTGCGGGAGGCGTGGCAAGAAATGAGATTTCCAAGTGCATGTGTGTTGGTGCCGTATGTGGCTGTTTATTTGTATGTGCATGTGTGTTTGTGTGTGTGTGAAGTGTGTTAGGGTGTGGCAAAGTTTCAGTTAGTTTGGCTTCACAAATGTTTTAACATTATTTTATTTGCAAAAAGCAAAACCGCTCGGCACTTGCAGCTTGCGTGTGCTATTTGTGTATGTGTGGTTGCCTGTGTGGTAGTTGTGTTGGGGGCGCGGGCGTAAGGGGGCGTGGCGCATTAACACTTGTCGTGTCAGTGTCGCATGTCGTCGCTCTTGCAAGCTGTTAAACTAAATACACGCTGTCTGGGCTTCTGCATGAACTCCTATACGAATGTTGTGCGTGTGTATGTGTGTGTGCGAGAGAGAGGGGGAATATGTATGAGTGTGCGTGTGTGTGTGTCAGCGCAAGCAGCGAAGCTGAAGCGTGCTGCGCTTACGCTTGCCTGCCTCGCACAGTATATTATACATATGGATACACATAGGGCATGTGGGCGTGGCAGCGCTGCGGCAATTAGACCTTGCCACACACAATTCGCAGCACAGCGAAGCAAAATGTATTTACCTTAATTTCAATTTTCATTCTATTTCAATTCGCAAACAAAATAATTTAGCAGCAGATTAAATGTTTTCCACTTACCCGTTATTATGTTGCAATATCTGTATGTAGCAATTTTGTATATTATTAAATAATTATACCACTTTATAATTAAATGATTATTGCACTTTTTTCGTATAATTATTGCAGTTTATTTATTGCTTTATAAAACTGAAACTGCAAACCGATCAGTGTGTACACACTTATTAGCATTTAAAATACCAAATCAATAAACAGTCATACGGTCACCTTAATAACGCAAGGATCGCAGGCATTCTTGGAAGCTGTCAAAAATACCAAATCGATAAACACGCCTCAGGTCACCCTGCTATCGCAAGGATCGTGCAATTCATAGCAAACTTCTTCCTGCGTGTAATTGTTGCTAATTCTGCTGCCCATCAACCGTAACGATTTTAATTGCCTCTCGCATTCCATGTGACTTGCCGTCAGACTGTGCTATCTGCTGTTATTACAATTGATTGCCTTTGATGCTGACGGCAGGTGGCACCAGGCGAGAGTGAGAGAGAGAAAGAGAGAGCGAGAGGAACACAAACAGACGATGACAAATCAATGCGAAATTGATGAATGTTTGCGTTACGCTTATGGGCAGCCAAGCAAACTGGCCAAGTATGTGTGACTAAATACGTATACCCTGTTCATGCGTGTGTGTGTGTGGTATCACGTGCAACTGCTTATCATGTTTATTGGCGCATTTTGCGGGCTGCTGCTGCAGCTGCGCGCAATTTGCATTTACGAATGACTTGCAAATTACCAATGCATGATCTATGTGTGTGTGTGTGAGGGAGAGGGGTAGATGTTTGCATGCAAATGAAAAGCGGAAGTGCAGCAAGCGGAAATACGCGGGGAATTCGAATACAGCTCGTTGCTTTTCACAATTTTCGCGGTCTCCCGAAGAAGTCAAAATGCAAAAAGTCTCATCCGCGAGGCGAGGCGAGGCTGCAATTTCGCTTTGCTCACTGCGCGTCGCATTTATTACGCATGCAAAGAATGTTCGAGTGGGAAAACAATGCAGGGGAGACAAAAAGGGGTGCAGGGGTGAAAGGGTAAGGGCACAAGGGGTGGTAAGGGGATAGGGGGGCACTGTGTTGGGTGCGGGTTGTGTTCGCTGGGTTTGTTTGCGGTGTCTGCTTGAAATTCATGACTGTTTAGCACACATGCCGCATAATGTTGCATACATTTGGGCGCCGCGAGTGCTGCAGCTGACGCCGCCAGCGATGCGACGTCTCTGCGCTGCAGCTGTTGTTGTTGCTGCTGCTGTTGTTGCTGTATCTAAATAAGAAGCACAAATATGCATGCACTAATACAGCTGCACAAGACACATGCATTTGTGCACTGAGAGAAATTAGTGAGTAAATATTAAGCAAGGCATTCACACTGAAAGAAATTGATAAGTCTTTTGTACTGCATCAGTCTTAATCTGTACACTGAGAGAAAAGGGAGAGTAGATTGCACTAGCTCAGCTTTATGCTGTACACACTGAGAGAAATCGCGTAGTATTTAGCACTACCTAGTTAAAGTTGCCCCCAGTTTCTCTCAGTGCAGGCTGTCACTGAAGTGTGTGTTATATTTATGCATTTTCACATAAATGCAATGCATGCGCTCTATTGAGCCAGTCTCTGTGTGTATGTGTGTGTGTGTAAGTTGTGCATTTATAGCTTCGACTTGTTTTGCATGCTAATTGCCTTTGCTACAGCATCTCCTCCTCCTTCGCTGTGCATGTTCCTGTGTCTGTGCGTATGCGAAGGGAAGCCTACAATTTGTCGCATGCAGTTCATAATGTGCCACAATGTGGCGACTATTTATTGAGCAGTTTAACGTGTGCGAGTCTATTAAGTGTTGCAGCTGCCGGCAGCACAACACAAAGTGCATACTAATTCGATTATCCCGACAGGAGGTGGTGCATATACCCTGTAATTGCAGCAGAAAAGGAATGAACTTAGTTAACTTTAATTTGCAGGGTATCTCTTAGTTATGCACTGTAAGCAGTCCCCTTCATTTGAGCTCTACAGGGTATGTATTAGTCAGACATAGTTGCCTCAACTGCAGAACTTTGCTTTCTTTGCAGGAGTAAAACTTTCAACTAAAAAGTTGCATGTAGACATCAAAGCAAAGCAGAGGGAAAGAGAAGGAAAGAGGGATATAGAAAGAGAGAGAGTGTGAGAGAGACAGAAAGTCAGAAAGAGCAGAGTTAACTAAACTAAGCAGAAAATATGTAGAAGAAAATGCAATTTGCGCTTTCAAATTCGGCAATCTTTAACAGAGTTCGTTGCATGCACACTGGGCGTATGCGTAATGTGCAAACATGTTGCACTGTCGCTGTTGCTGTCACTGCCACTAGCCACGCCCCGTTGTAATGGCACTGCCTCTGTGGCCTGTTGCCTAATGGCATTGTGCATATTTCATTAGATTAAGTGGCAAAAACAAGGCATAATCAACGCAAGTTCACCCTGTTTGTGACACGCCACAAAGAGGAGGAAGAGAGGGAACATAGGGAAGGAGGGATGCATGTCATTCAATGCCCTTGCATCCTATGCAGCCTGCAACCTCGCTGCTAATCGGCAGCACGCCGTGTTGCCGCAACAAATTGCAAAATTTTCACAATTCCCAAATTTTGTTTTGCTTTTCATCAATGACTGCCCTTAGCTGCCCTCTTACCACGCCCCTTAAAAGCACTGCCTGCCCTCTTGATGTGTACTAATTATTTTCCCAACAATTTGGTTTTTCCGAGTTGCAGAAACATTTCCCGTTGCTGCATTTTCCAGCTCGACAGCTCGAGATTTTTCTGCCCCAAAGTTGATGGGCTTAGTTGGCTATAAATTCTGACACGTGTTCAGGTGTTTAGAGATAGGGGAATAGGGAGGAATGGGGACTAGTGGGCGTGCCAGATTTATTTGCCATACAACGTGTTAACCGCACAGCAAATTGCGAAAAATATAAACAAATCGTTCTATTTGAGAAATATTTGCAATCTTTGTGCATGGCAAAGCTGTGAGAAATTCAGATTTCCAGTGAAAAAATAGTTCAAGAATTCTTTTTATATTTATATATTCTAATGCAATCAGAGACAAATTGGTTGAGTATTCTTTATATATTTCTTATCTGTGTATATGTTTAATCTTTGTATATAATCTCCTGCAATGTTGATGAAATTGCTAGACTAATCTGTAATCATTTGCAATCTGCACTTGTGCACTTTTTCTTTGAGTTCTGAATAATTATTATATTTTATTATGGCGAATTATCAATTTACTATATGTACAATACATATATACGAAGCAAGATGATGACAGACCTTTTCCTTTATGGTAGGAAATTAGTCACTCATTTCAGAGAAACTTACAATTTCCATGATGAGAAATATTAATCGTCTTACGCCTCAGTTGATGCTAAATATTTGTAATGTTGAACATCATTAATCATCAAGTTGCTGATTATTCTATCATCTATTTATATTTGCTTCACAATTGTCGCTTCACCATTCTACACCAGATTACATATCATTTTATATCATATTATATGTTAATATACAATTGCAGGAAAAATTTTAAATATCTTTTCTCAATAAAGTTACCAAAATATTCACATCAATTCATTTCATAACCTTAGTCATTTCGTTCTGTTTGTCAAGCTGCTCTTTAAACTACGCTCTCTTTCAACACTTACACTGCTAACACCCTACTAAGGCACCCTGCCATACCTAAACGAGTTGGCATTCCAACTAACTTACCCCTTTTTGGCTTAGCTCTGGCCATAAATTCATTTAAGTCCGCCTAATCCCGGACTCCACACACAGTCAGAGATTGAGCGTTGCTTATGACTCTTGGGGGGGGAGAGAGAGAGAGAGAGACGAAGGGAGAGAGGGAGTACGCTGCAACGTAGACTCAGCGTATTTGCCTTGGAAATTTGCATGCGACATAGTCGTAAATTTATTTATGACTTTTGCTATTGCACACGGATCGGATCGCAGATTCATTTGCTAACGTGCTGAAAATATTTGCATTGTCTTTGCTCAAATAGATGGCTTTAGACCCCACCCCTTCTCTCCACCCCCCAAGCCAGGCAAACAATGCAGACAAGACCTAAAATAAAATCAAAATGGTAATGAAATTGCATAAATATTGTTAGAGGACTTTCCCCTGTCCCCTCAAAAGGAGAACAAACTTCAAACAGAAACTGCAATTAAATTTAATAGAGAATAATTATCGCATTGAAAGATTTCTAGCGTCGTGTGTGGTCAGTTAAGATTTGGACTGAGCTGACGCACTTTCATATTTCCTCTGCATTTCTTTTTCACTTTTTTTTTAGTATTGCGGAATTTCTAAATTCGCAAACAGCTAAATCAATTGCTGTGTTTACAGAAGCAACAGAAACAGCAATCGGCAAACGGGAGATAAATAAATATTCGTGATGCGATAATTAACGATCTCAGAATGATTGCTATTTTTGGCACTGCAAAGAACAACAAAAAAAATGCAAAAATAGCGGAAAGAAAATAAATTATTTAAATTGAAAATTCCCCCGTCGATTAATAATCAAAATTATTATATACATCGATAAATTGTAAATGAAAATCAAAGGGAATATCGCGCTTTGAATTCCACTTTACTTACGATTAATTTTACGATTACTTACGATTATTTGCACATACGATATGCGCTATATATCGTATATATCGTAGATATATTCTACCCAATTGGGCACCCGGCAGTTTCTTCACATCACACATGAAAAGCGAAAGTGTCGTTTGTTCTCTCTCTCTCTCTCTGTCTCTCTCTCTCTCTCCTTCTCTTCTTCGTTCTCCCGCATATGATTGCAGCCGACGACGTGTTCGGCCTACAAAGAGAGACATTTAACATGCATATAAAGCAAGTGTGTTCTTATATCATTACGATTATAAAAACGAAAAAAACAAAAATCATTTTGTTTACTTTGCTTGCCCCTCTCACGATCCTCCGATCGTTCTGCCCCCTTCGTAAGTCGGACAGTAGAACACACTCAGTAGAATACAACGGATGTGGGTAGCGGGGGCGGGGCATGGGGTAATCGTACGTACTTCGGTATCGACATCGGCATCGAGTTGGGTCGCACGCCGAACTCTCGACATTGACTGGATCAGTCTCTGGGACGCGTGTCTGGTGTGCAGATCGCGGCATTGTGTGCTACGGCAAGAACACTGCAAAGAACAAATCGAACTGCTCAACAGAAAGTGGTAAACAGACAAGTGTATTAAGAGAAAACTCTATGAAAACTTAACTAACCTAATGAATGTTTAAAATATTCAAGTTATGAACAAAAGACTGCAAAGCAACAAAAGAAATAAACTGGAAATAATCAAAAATTGAATAGAATAAATGAACATATAAAGAATTATTTAAATTGTGAACTGGAACTATTAAAAAACTGCAAATAAACCCAATATGAAATTCACAAATATTTGCATAATTATGAAACCTATAAAGAAACTCTTGATAAACAGAAAAACAACTCCAAAAATATAACAAATATTTCTGCTATGAACCTAGACATCAAGTGAAACCCACGATCAACTTTAAATATTTGATTAGAGTTACAATAAACAAAAACATATAATAATCATATTCAGTTAGAGTTTAAGTTTCTTTATATATGGAAATCAAAACATAATTAATGAGGCTCAATTTGCTGGGCTCAGCTAAAAATATGTGTATACTATATGTAAATAATGTTATGAATTCGCGTGGGGAACCCATTCAGAAAATGTTGATAACGAAAATGAAATGCGAAATGCGCGAAAGCGAAATGCGACAGATATAGAGAGAGAGAGAGGTAGAGGGAGGTAGAGAGGAAGGTAGTGATAGCTACCACGCAATCGGGTTTTTAAGAGGCAATTTGCCAGTTTAGTTGGCTTGTTTTGCGGTGCTTTGTCTGTCGTTTTTCGCTGTTTTTGTGCGATTTTAGTGTGAATTGGCAGCAAAAAGGTTTCAATTTGGGCGCGTTACGTGTCTGTTCAACTGTCTGACTGACTGTCTGGCAATCTAACTGTCTGCCTGTCTCTCTGTCTGTTCGCTCCAATGATCCAAATGGTAACCAGCTGATTTTTATTTATATTTATATTTGCTTTCGCTTTGATTAGGTGGCGGCGGCGGCGGCGTTGGCGGTCCACGCGGTGTTCCACGTTCTTCTTCTACCTTTGTGTTTGTCTCTGTCTCTCTGCAGAGTTCATTAGCCCGGCGAACTCTTATACTACACGCTGCTCTTCTACTTTTTATGCTCTCCCACACATAAATATGCATGCTATCTCTCTGTCTGTCTGTCCCTCCACTTGTCCGCCCTCGCTTTGCTTTATGTTCTCGCACTCTTTCTCTGTTGCTCTGCCTTTTTATGCCTTGTCATCTTTTTGTTTTCTTATCAAGCGCAATGATATGTTGTTTATACTTTATTATTGAGTATGTTGATTCTTTCTTTACGAAACTTAAGTATTATAGCACTTGCTATAAATCATATATATTCATATACAACAAGTCAAACTGAGTTAATTTCGTACTTGTTACTTTCAGCAGTTAAAGTAGAGTATCTTCGCTTCGTCACTTCATTGCATAACTCTTACCGAATTCAAATTACTGCCTTGTCTGATTGCATACCATAACGATATTGATATAATCCTAAAATAAACCACTGCTTAACTGTAAAATCTATTTTGAAAAAATACAATTAAAATAAACATTGCGCCAATATAAAAAGCAATTAAAATATTGTGCACTCTATAAAATGTTGATTCAATGGGTTAGAAAAATATATGCAATATATTCCAACTCACATTTATGGCATGCATACTATATCAATATTTATATATATGTTATTTTATCACATAATTTGTGGTTGATGGAGAATGCAGTTAAATAGGTTTTATTTGTTCTGTTGCAAACCGCAATTAAAGAGCGCCGTTTTTATGCCTGCGTCTAAAGTGATGCCCTTAGCTTCCCTGGGTATATAGCAGTTGCTATAAAATAATCTGCTAATTAGTACCGAACAAAGCAAAAAACTGTTTTGAGGCTGCGAAATAATGACAGCTCTGTTGTCAGCGAGTTATGGCGACAAACCTTGATTGATTTATTCGAGACAACACTCATGTGCATATAATTATAGTAACATACTATACAGCACTACGAGCCAGATATAGTTATATTTATGATATATATACAATGACATCATGTGTTCGCAGTCAATTTGTGGGCCAAGTTGTTCCATTGTAGACCTTCATTTTGATAGGTGATCCAAAGAAGTCGGACTCGTGCGTATTAATGTTGGCCGAGAACTTTTTGAGAGAGAATTTAGATACAGAATATATGCTATAAACTTTATAGTATAGCTACTTACAGCACTCTCTTCTTTGGTGTGTTCGTTTTGGGCAAGAAGAAATGCACGAACGGCATCGTTAACCTCCGATTTGTGCTTAATAGCGAAATGCGTATCGATATCATCGTTGGTTACCAGATGTCCGCATTTGTTGCATCCGCCATGAAAGCGATTGCCGTATGACTTAGTCATCTTATCCTCATTGGCGTAATACATGCTCCTCGGCTTCTCCTTATCCTTTTCGTTGCGACATTCGGGTTTCTCTTCCTCTTCGATGCGTATATGTACTTTTCTTTCGATATCATCGCGTTCATAATCGATGCGCATTTGAATCGCCTCCAGCAGACTGATGGGTTCCACTGGACATGGCTTGTCCGGTATTTTGCCGGAGTAGGCAATCTGAAAGGACAGATCATTGAAGTCCGCCTTGCCATCTAAGGTATCCTGTATCACACCCGGGTAGCTGCGATCCAGCACGAGCATTTCCATGAACAGTGTATTGGCACGTTGCACATAGAGTTCGTCAGCTGAGTGGGAGTAGAAAGTAAGAGATTAGCTAATTACCTTCCTTCCTTTCTTCTCCTTCTTTCCACTTACGGCTCATATTGCCCGGCAGCGCATCAGCCCTCAGTGTTGAGCTGGGGATTTTGGCCTTCCTGGATGACTTAGTCCGGCAACAACTACTCGAGGCGTGATCGAAAGTAACTTCGCGCTGCATGGCCGATGGTGATGGCCCTCTGTGCTGGCAGCATGAGGATTGCTTTGGCTGCGGCTGGTTGCACGCCTTGTAGGTGCTGTTTTGATCAAAGCTGCTGCACTCTTCATACTGCAAGCAGAGAAAGGAGCAAGTTAAACGTTGCTTGATCCCACTTGACACTTACCTGTTGCAAGTTCCCAGCACGGGGGAACGTAGTTGGATACTGCTTGGATGTGGCAGTAGATGATTAATAAATGTGGAGTCACTCTCCCTTTCACTTACCTTCTGTGGTTGTTGTTGTTGTATTGGGCAGAATGTGGCACGAGATGAATGAGCCTGACTCCGGTATTGGGCAGAAGGTGCACATTGATGCTGCTGCTGCTGCTGCTGCTGACAAGGCTGCTGCTTCTGCTGACAAGGCTGCTGCTTCAGCTGACAAGCCTGCTTCTGCTGCTGTGGCATCATTGTGCTGTTCATATTTGGTTGCTGCAAGCACAAGATCTCAGATCAGTTGATGATACAAGATCTGTCATACACTTACAAAAGTGTTATAACAGTTTTGCTGGCTTTGTGGCATCTGCTGTATTTGTTGTTGCCGTTGTAGCTGTTGTTGCTGCGCTAGTTGCTGCGCCAACCAAAGTCTCTGCTTGGAACCGCTGGCAGTGTGGTCCGCACAGCAACTCTAGACGGAGAAAGGGTTGGCCAAAGAGCGACAGGATTGATAAGGCTATAAATACATATTTATATACTACGCTATACTACATACTGCGGTACATTGTGAAGTTCCCATCTGTCTAGGATCGGTACATTGTGAAGTTCCCATTTGTCTGGCATCGGTATATTGTGAAGTTCCCATTTGTCTGGGATCGGTACATTGTGAAGTTCCCATTTGTCTGACATCGGTATATTGTGAAGTTGACATTTGTCTGGGATCGGTAGATTGTGAAGTTCCTATCTGTCTGGGATCCACGCCCACAGCCAGGACTTTCTAAGAATGTAATAAAGGTTAAGAGAACCACAAAGAAAGGTTTTCGGTATGCCGAAGGTTCTATACCCTTGCAGGTTCATCTGATTGTTCTTATGCTAGTGATATTAGTGATATTATTAGTGATATATTATATAATGGAGTAGAATTGAATGCTATACGCATTCAATTGAACATTATCTCTAAATTTGATTGGCACTGATAAGTTAAGGTATTTCTTGAATAAAAACTGCTTTTCGTACAAAAACCTTTATTTCGGCTGATTGTTCCTATATGTTATAGTGGTCCGATATTGATGAAATTTTATATGCATATAATAAATATGGTAAAAGTCCAATGTAGTAAATTTGGTTGCGATAACTTGACAAATAACAAAAATCGACCGATAGTTTGTATGGCAGCAATACGATATATCGATCCGATACGGCTCGTTCTGACTTATTTACAGTAAGCAGTAATATGAAGCACATGTGCCAAGTTTTATCAGGATAGCTCTAAAACTGGGGTCTACTTTGTGTTTTAACAGATGGACAGACAGGCAGACAGACAGACAGACAGACAGACAAATAGATAGACAGGCAGACAGGCGCACAGACATGGCTAGATCAACTCTGCTGTTGGCGCAGCATGGGAATATAAATACTTAATGGGAAGATGTCGGAGATCGATATATCTCTGCAAGGGTATAAAGAGTTCAGATCTTTCCCCTTGCTTACCATATGTGAATGATTTGTCGCATCACTGCACTGTAAAGAGTTAACACAATTAAATTACAATATATATATATATATAGATATATATATGTATGATATTTCCAACTCTTCCAACACTTACGCAGTCATCGTTTCCGCGCTGAGCAGCACGAGAATTTTTCACATGTTTAGGAGGTTCACTTTGCGAACGATGATTGCGATTATCGCAGTCTTTCTTTTTGCTTTTATAATAATATGACTGATCATCGGAACTACAGTTGCCTGCAACATTAAATGACTTCGGCATCATTAAGTGGCTTGAGATACGTTTCCGGACTCTTCCTTTGCAAAACTCCTTAGCCGGTTCGATTTGCAGATATCGTGTAACTCGCTCAACTTTCTCAACTCGCTTAACTCGCTTTGGTTTTTGCAATCTTGCTGTAGGTGAAGGCTTTCTAGGTGTATCCTCTCGTTTAATGCAGCACAAACGATTGGCTGATGGAATATGTTGAGGTCGTAGGACCTGCGGCACTGTATCGACTGCCTCACTAAACCCGACTTGCCTGACTCGTGCTCCTGCTGCACACGCCTGATCACGCCGCTGATCTGTTATATATCTTCCTAGCGCGAACAGCAGCGCATCGGAATTAAGTCCAGTATTTCTGAAAACGAATATTTGAACTTATGGTAATCCTATCTATATCACATATATCTCGTTCGCCACTCACACGCAATCAATTTTTATTGGTTTTTGGTTGAACGAAATATATTCAATCAAACTGTTCTGCAACTTTTTGAAAACTTTTCACACTTTTTCTAGGTTAATTGCAAAATTTTGTTTACCTAACCTTACATTTTAACCAAAATTCTGACTGAACAATTTATAAATTGTGATTGTGGAAATGTATTTAGAAGAAAATCAACTTTTACATATGTCAGATGCAAATGAAAATAGATTAGACAGTTGGCTCACAGCTGACTAAAGATTTTAAAAGATATGGAATGAATTCAATGATAAATATAATATATGAACCCTAAAGACAGTTCATTTTCGATGAAGATGTTTGATAAAATTAAGCAAGCTTGAAGCTTCCATAATTGTATAACACTGAAACAACCTTTAATTTTTTGAAGAAATTTACCACAACCTCAACACTTTAAGGTGTCTGTAGAATACAAAGTTATCAAGGCATTTCTACTTTTGACAGCTGTTTTCATAAGTTTCACTCTTATGAAGACTTAAGAAATTGTAATCTTAGGAATTTTCAGTTTCATATAGCAAAGCTTCTATTTTATTTTAGAAAACTAGGATCAGCTAATAATTTTCTATTTATTTTCCAGAGAAAACATGGTAAGTTCTATGTAAATCTTCAACTGTGCTAAGTTTCTTTATAATATAAACTTCTTTTAGAGTTTTCCTAATCATAATTCACTTACTTTCATCGCTTTCTGCTTTTGATATGTTATAAAATTGTTATTCGAGTATAAAGAGTTTTTCTAATCAGTTTTTCTTTACTTTCTTTTCTCTCCATATTTAAGTTATTAGAAATCATTATCTACCTCTTAAATCTGAAAATACCCAATAAAATGAACAAATTTAACTACTTTGCAAAGAAACAATTTGAATACCTTACAGTATATCATATCTTTATTTATTGGTAATAGAGTTATTATAATACATGAGAGGTATACTTGAGATTCCAAGTTTTCATTTCGATAAACCAAGGTATATTGAATCTGAAGAAGTCATATTTCAAAGTATAAACTTGGGATTATCATATAATATAATAAAATATAACTTAATAGAATAACTTCTTCCACTTCGTCGTTATGGCTTATTGCGATTTCTTTAGACCATTCCCTGTAGCAATACGCTTGCTTATGCACTTTCCACAGCTGCATTAGCTCGTCCCCCTCCTCTCTCGCCATTCCCTTGCCGCCTTTCATTTTCAATTTGCCTCGGTCGCTTTTGCATTAGTCAAACGTTTCAATTCCAACTCAACACGGGGCAAATCGCTTTCGTTGCAAGTTCCTTTTGCAGCCGCTGCCGCCTGTGGCCTGGGACAGCCATCATACCACAATGAGCAGGGCGCCTTGCTGCCCCTGCGTGCGTCAAGGCGCTGCATGAGCTGTGCCACAAATGTCGTGGCGTGAACATTGCCAGTGAAATCTAATTCTCGCAAACTCCCCGCCTGGCTGACTAGGAAGTTGAGCATGGCATGTGCCACGGAGGGACGTTGCACCATCCACTTGTAGCTGCCTTCGCCGAAATCATACTGCAATATCAGTCGCGAGTGCCAGGCGAAGCGTTCCAGACGCACCACGTCACTCAATTGGCCCTGCAACAGACGTGGCAGTTGCGCATCAAGTTGACAATGAAAATCCAATGCCACAATTTGACAGGCAAGGGGGGTGGCCCCGGGTGCTGCTCTTGCTGCTGCTTCTGGTGATGCCCCTTGTCTTCTGCCTGCCTCTTGTTCTCCTCCTGCTCCAACTGCTGCTCCTCTGACTCCTTCACCTTCGTCTACTGTTGCTGCTCCTGCTCCTTCTCCCTCTCCATCTTCTCCTGCAACTTCCTCTCGTGCTGCCGCCTTCACCTCTGCCTGTTCCTTCAGCGCCTTTAGGCAAGCGCACACGGTCGCTGTGGTCAGCGCATTGGCGTCATTTGGCTGCTCTTCGTCGTCGCCGCAGTCGCAGAGGAAGGCCGTCAAGTGCCGCAGCTGTGGCAGTCGTGCAATTTCCGTGGCAGCAGCGCGCAGCGCACATGCCGGCAATTTGAGTGTCTCCAAAGTTTGTGGCAAGTTGAGTGTCGTCGGCCGCGCCCCCTTGGGCAACCTGCTGCCCATGCAACTTCTGTCTGCCTCACCGGGCTGCAGCTCGAAGTGTGTCAGTTGTGGCAGCCCTGCGAGCAGCTGTGCCAGTTGGGCGTGCGTCACGCCTCGGCCGCCTTGCAGCTGCAGCTGCTGCAGATTGTTGCACATTGCGGGTAATTCACGCAACAGCTTGGCAGTGCATTGCCTAAAGCTGATGCTCTCTATGCGTGGCATCCGTTTCCGTTTCCTGGCCAGCAATTCGGGCCGCAGATTGAGCAGGCTACGCGTGAGTGGCGCCACAACTCGCAGCAGTTTGCGCTGCATGGCATCGCTTAATCTGCGGCCCTGCTGCAACTGCTCGGCCCAATCGAATTCATTGGCATATTTGCGCTGCCACAGATGCAGCACAATCCGACGCAGTCGCGTGTGCAGCTGCAGCAGCAGAAATTGCTCCCGCACATCAAGCAGGCAACAAATCCGCAGCAGGCAATCGTCGTTGAGTGCAGTCAACGTTGGAGCTGCAAACGAGGGAATCTTTGCTTAATTGGAAATTTAGAGTGGCAAAGGGGGATGGAGAGGGGGGGAGGACACCTTGCTTACCTTGCCTGACCAGCATACTGTGCGCGCGTGCTCTCTCTAAGTCGCCACTGTAGACTGAAGACTGAAGCCGGAGCTGGGACTCGTCTCGTGCCACCCCTGGGCTGGAATCACAGTGCCAGGCTGTGCTCTGGCATTGACACCACCATATGCACACGCACAAACACACGCACAGCCGCAAACAAACTACTGCACAGTGGGGCGAGGTTCGTTTAAAGTGAAGTTAAAATATTTAATATATTAAAATATTATTAGGTTGGTATCATTGATTTGAATGCAGATTCTTGTTATACTGAGCGATGTTAGAAGAAAAACCCTTATATATTCCTGATCTATGTATATATTTTATTATTTGTCATTTATTATTCATTTAATTTACTCATTTATTTATAAATAGGTTTATAGTTTTAATTTATCTGATCAGTTTAATTGTTTCAGTTCAGTTTTAGTTGTTTCCTTCTGTAGATCTCAATTACTATTAGAGCTACAATTATAAAACTTGGCAATTAGTTACTTTGATATCAAAAACAGCTTAGTTGTATTTGAAAATAGAAGCAGCATACTTAACTCAACAAAAAAACTGTAAAAATATGTAACCTTTCGCCAATCTCTGCTACTAGCAGAGCTATAAATATTAAATTTTATATAATGGTGCTACAATACAGTACGTAGTTAATATACATTTGAAATTCAGTACCATCCATGCCAATAATCTAAAAACTGCACAAATGTTTCTCAATTTTTGACTTCTTGAAGAGCTAAAGATATTAAATTTGACATAGAGTTGTATTGAACTCAATGTGTAACATATACATATTTTAAATTTAGTTTGTCCTGCTTATGTTCTCTTGAAAACTAAAAATGTTTATACTATAATTTAGGAGTTGTTGCATTTCAACTGCCTAATCAACACGCCGGTACCACTGTACCTCCACTGGTGGTGGTATAAAAATAAATACTACCCCCTTGTACGGCGTTCGCAGCGGACTTCGCTCTGCTACTTTACGCTCCTCTCTTGCGCGGTCTCTCTTCTTCTCTCCTTGCTCTCTGCTTGCTCTTTGTCTTTTATCGCCAGCTGAGTGCAGAGTACTAGGCTATTTATAAGACCAACTCGAACATATGATAAACACTTCAAGTGCTGCATATGAGCAATACAATCGATTTAGATTTCCTTATATGTACAATAGATTAATACATTTAGTATTTCATTTATTTATTTAATACTAAACCTAATGCTAATAGTAACATCTAGCAACTGGAAACTTTGGCTCTAGATTTATTTTATTTGATACCCTTTGATCATTGTAAATTGTCAAAAAAGTTAATGCAAATGCATTAAAAATGCAGAAGGAGGCATGGCAGTTCCACAAAGTGTATGGTATATACTCTTGCTTAGAAATGGCGGAGTCGATTGAGCGACCTCCGTCCGTCTATTTGTCCGTCTTTATGTCTGTCTGTCTATCCGTCTGTCTGTCCGTCTATCTGTCTGTCTGACTGTCCGTATATCTGTCAGTCTATCTGTCAGTCTATCTGTCCGTCTTTCTTTCCGTCTGTCTGTCCCTATGTTTAAACATCGAAATATCAGCTAATATAAAAACTAGAGACACCAAATTTGACATGAAGGTTCCTGTGTACCATCAGTTAATAAAGTAAATTTCAATTATTAGATGCCACTTCCAGCACCTTAGTAAATTGGGCTCACCCAACTGTAGCTTTAGTCTGATTTGTTTTTCATTTATAACTAATGAACATTCCATTTATGTTCCATTGGAAAATTGATGTGTATTATAGTGTTTTCCCCACACTCTCACCTCATACTAACTAGATTTGTGATCACATTTGTACGTCATCGATATTCAACGGCGTCGAGTTTGCCATCAGGCTCTCAGTCATGTACTGAAATTTGGCTAGAGATCACAATTTTTGAGGTGTTAAGGAAAACGAAAATTCATTTGTTGAAAATAAATTTATTCTCATTTTGGAATTTCACCAAATTTCGGCAATAGAAAAATGGCAGCGACGGATGAAAAATTAAAGTTGTGCCACGAGGTCTTTAGCTTCTCGACCACCCGAATGCCAGAGCTGGAGCAGCGTGTGGTGCGTTGCACGGCAGGAAGTGAGGAGCCAAGAGGAGTGGGGCCGGATGTCGATAGGGAAGTGAACAGGGAGAGAAATAGGAAATACAATGCGGTCTGCTGGCACGTTGTGCTTGTCATGCTGATCACGACAATGGTGCTGGCCCTACTGTGGGCCATCTATCTGAGTCTGGACTGGTATTCCTGCACGCCAGAGCAGCGCTTTGCGCACATGCGCAACGATCTTGTGCGTCGCGAGCGACGTGCTCGCATTGGTGGCAAACTGATGCTCGATCCGCTGGAGGAGATTGTGAATGAGCGACTGCTCTGGCTGCGCTCGCGGGATGAGCAGACGCATCACAATTGGCAAGCGTATCGCCACAAACCTTTCAACTTCACACGGCACAAGCTGAACGAGACAGATCTGTACGGGTTGCTGCGGGGAATGCCCAAGGGTGGCCTGTTGCATGTGCACGACGTGGGTGCGGTAAGGTTGGACTTGCTGCTGCAGCTTACGCAGGCGGCAGATCTCTGGACATGTCTGGGTGCGGATGGTTATGTGGAGGACTTTCGCTTCTCACTCCTAAGGCCAGAGAGTCAACTCCATGCACGGGAGTATCCCTGCCAGTGGATGCCGATGAGCGCATTCCGAAAGGAACAGAATGCGGAACAGAAGTTGCTGCGCAGCTTCGAGTTGAGTGGCCAGAAATATGGCTGTGCCTGTCAGCTGGGCAGGCACTTGCGACGCACACAGCGCCTTATACATGGCCTGATCATGTATCGCCCTCAGTGGCCACTTGTGGTGCTGGCCATGCTCGAGGATTTCTATGCCGATGGGGTGACCTATGTGGAGCTGCGCTCTTCGTTGCCACCAGTGAGTTAGACTAGGGGGAGGGGGGAGGGTCTCTTTCCATGTAGTGCCTTTAACTGCCTTCCTGCTGCACCCACAGTTGTACGATCTGAGTGATAGCAGGTATAGCTTACTGGACACGGCGAGCATGATGTTCGCCACGGCGAATATCTTTGCCGAAGCTCACAACGATTTCATTGGTCTGAAATTGATCTATTCCCCACCGCGCAGCTCCAACAACAGCCAGCTGGAGCTGTACCTACAGCAAGGGCGGTTGCTTAAGGTACTCGGGTAGTGCGCTACCTTCATCCTCGTAGTTACTAACCCTCTCCCTCCCTTAGGAGCACTTGCCGGGCTTCTTTATTGGCCTCGATCTGATGAGCTTCGGCGATGAATGCCAGCAATCGCCGCTTGGCTCGCAGTCGAAGCTACTCCACATTGGACACGAGCTCGATCTCTTCCTGCATGCGGGGGAAACGCGTTGCGGCAATGCATCGCACAAGACACCCGATCTGAATGTCATCGATGCACTGCTGCTGGGCAGCAAACGCATTGCGAACCCCATCAATCTGTTGCAGCATCCCGAAGTGATGCGTGCCATGAAGTTGCTACGTGTCGCCGCCGAGTTCTGTCCCCTGTCCAATTATCATTTGCAGTTTATGGAGAATTTCGAAACACATCCGGCTGCGGTTCTAATTGCTGCTGGTTTCCCCCTTGTCATCGGTTCAGATTATCCACAATTGTGGCATGCGGCACCGCTGACCGACGATTACTATCTGACCTTTGTGGGCATCGCTGTGGGTCAGGGTAATCTGGAGCTGCTCAAGCAGCTGGCACTCAACTCGTTCATCTACAGCGCCATGCGTGAGGAGGAGCGTCGCCTGGCGATGGCACAGTGGCGAAGCCAGTGGAACCAATGGATGGAGAACATTGTCGTTGTCAGCCAAGCTTAAACTAGCCGAGCCGAGCCTCTTCTTTTTTTCTGCTCTTTCTCTTTCTCTTAGAAGCAGTTTTTAGCGTTTTATTAAAGACTTTGAGCATTAGGCTCACCCACGGCCAGTCCAGCCTGAATTGCTTATTTCCGTGCGTGAGGCAGTCTTGGTCGAGTGGGCCATAAACGGGGCTGGTTAATCTAATCTAATCGGGTTGGTGAGGCATTCGTAAATCAAGATGCCAGATTCCCCGATACGGGGCTGGTTGCCAGCTGAACTTGGTAAATCCCATGCAGAAGGGGAAGGGAGGGGAGGGGAGCAGGAAGGTAGTTCGGTCTTGCTGCCCACTTGAATTCCAATCAGATTTGTGTGCGCAGCACGTGTTAAATCAAAGATAATGTGGCGAGGTACTCAAAGCACATTCCCCACTCTTTGCAGAGATAAGGAGGCCCCAAACTATTTTACACAACCAAATCGGACATCGACAAGCGGCGGCCGGCTCAGTCGATTTGCGGACATTGGCGCGTGTGCCAGCTCCAGTTCCAGCGCGGTTAACACCATCGAAGATCCTCCTCCTCGTTCACTAGAATGTTGCGCCGCAATCTAATCTTGCTACCCGCTGTGCTCGCGCTGCTCTGCCTCGGCCTGGCTCCGGCTGAGTCACGCGGCACACGGCCCACAGATCTAACCGTAACGAGATACATTGAGCTTCATGGCAGCACATCGCACGTGGAAGCGTTGCTCGGCAAGTCGCGTCCCAGTCCCGACACCTACAGAACGGTACGCGATGCCTTCTTTCACTACGAGGAGGCACGTTCCCTCGGCTACGATGTGGAGCTGACTTCACGTGAGCTTCAGGCCAATGAGACCATCATGCAGGCCAAGCTGAAGGAGTACTCGGAGGGTGAGATCACGCCGCATCTGTTCAAGCCGTCGCAGCATATCTTCGATGTGCTGGATGCCATCAACAAGACAGAGCTCTTCCAGCTGCTGAAGCGCATGCCAAAGGGTGCCGTACTGCATGCCCACGACACGGCCCTCTGCAGTACCGAAGCCATCATTGCATTGACGTATCGCGATAATCTGTGGATCTGCCAGCAGCCTGGAGACTTGAGTGCCAATGCTTTGCGTTTCTCCAAGCTGAAGCCGGATGCGCTGACCAGAACTAGAACGCTGAATCAGAGCTGCGATTGGAAGCTGCTGTCGGAGGTGCGCAGCCAGTACGGTGCCGAGCATGTGGATGAGTATCTGGCGGAACGCTTGACGCTTTATCCCACCACGGACTTTCAGGATGGCAACGCTGCCTGGCAGAGGTTTATGCAGATCTTCGGATTGCTCGACGGACTGTTGATGTACGCACCCGTCTGGGGGGATTACTACTACAAGGCGCTGGAGGAGTTCCTCGCCGATGGAGTGCAGTACCTGGAATTCCGCACCACGCTACCCACGGTAAGAACGGGTTACCCCCTGTTGCTTTGCAGTACTACAACTCCCCTCTTTCTCCCTCTTCCTCTCTAGCTCTACGACTTGGAGGGCACAACTTACACGCCTCTGGACACAGTGCGCATTTATGTGGAGACACTGCAGCGCTTCAAGGATGCACCCGAGCACACGGACTTCATTGGATCGCGCATGATCTACGCCCCACTGCGCAACACTAATGCCGAGGGCGTGGCAAAGTACATTGAGACGCTGAAGCAGATCAAGGTAAGGCAAGAAATAAACTGAAGCTAACCCAGACTAATTCAAGTGATACCTTTTCAGGAAAAGTATCCCGACTTCTTGGCGGGCTTCGATTTGGTGGGTCAAGAGGATTTGGGACGCCCACTGAAAGAATTCGTTGAACAGCTGCTGCAGGTGCCGGAGAGCATTGACTTCTATTTCCACGCCGGGGAGACAAACTGGTACGGCTCGTCGGTCGATGAGAACCTCATCGATGCACTGCTGCTGGGCACCAAGCGCATTGGACATGGCTTCGGTCTGGTCAAGCATCCCATTGTGCTGGATATGGTGAAGAAACTGAACGTGGCCATCGAAGTGAATCCCGTGTCGAATCAGGTGCTGCAGCTGATCAGCGACTTCCGCAATCACCCGTGCTCGCAGTTCTTTGCCGATGGCTACCCTGTGGTGATCTCATCCGACGATCCCTCGTTCTGGAAGGCTTCGCCACTGAGTCACGATTACTACATCGCCTTCCTGGGCATCGCATCGCAGCACTCAGATCTGCGTTTGCTCAAGAAGCTCGCACTGAACTCGATTCAATACAGTTCACTGTCGGTGGACGAGAAGTTCAATGCGCTCACCAAGTGGCAGCTGAAGTGGGAGGAGTGGCTCGATCTTGTCAACAATGTACAGCCAAATGGTGCCTCGTCGCCCCATCAACGGATCGATTGACTAGCACGGGTGGTGACAGCGCTCCTGGTCGCCATGGCTCTGCTCAATGCTGGCCTAGGGTGCTAGTCGGGTATCATCCTCGCTCCCATCCCCTCCACTCTCCTCATCCCTGTGTCACTAGGTAATAATACAATCTAACCTCCTCATCCTCCACAAAGCGCATTCACATACTGTTATAGGCTACTTGCTATCGCTACTGATTAGTGTTTATCGTTATACCGATTCTCTCGCCCGTAGGAGATATTACCATTTAAACTAGTTAAGCGCTCTCTTTACGCCTTTTGTACTAAACTATTTTAATAAAGAACGCGCTGCGATCGCGCAAAAGAAACAAAGAGGAGGAAGATAATTGATTAACAAGATCATTCTATTTCATTAACTTTATTTAACTTTACTTTTTACTTTACTTTACCATAGCCTGCAACACCGAAGCCAAACCTACTCTATCTTAACCTATCCTACCGTACCTAACAGTACCTCCACACATCTTACCGTACATAACCGTACCTTACCTTACCTTACCTAACCGATTCCTACTATATCTTCCCATAACTTACCTTCGTATTAAAGCATACCTTACAGTAACCGTACCTTAGTGTACCTTATCGTGACCTTACCGTATCAACTTGTACTTTTTCGTACCCTATCCTACCATACCGTAGTTCTACCGTACGATGTTGTACTCTACCCTATCCTACTTTACCGTGGCTTTACCGTACCTTTCTCTATTCTACCCTACAGTAACTTTACAGTACCTTACCATTCTGTACCGTGGCTTATAGTTGTGTAGTACGGAATCCGTGCCTTACTGTAACTTTACGGCACCTTAGTGTAGCTTGTCGTGACCTTACGTAATCAATTTGTACCTTTGCGTATACTACCCTAGCTTACCGTACCATTTCCGTCCCTTGTTGTACTCTAACCTATCGTATTCTACCCTATCTTACTTTATCGTAGTTTGACCGTACCTCACCGAGACGTAGCCGTACCTTTCAGTGTCATACCTTTCAGTGCCGTACCTTTCAGTACGGTAGCTAACACTCCTGTACCTTACCGGAACTTTACCGTCAGCATACCGTATCTTACCATAGCTTTACCTTAGCCTCACCTTACCCCATACTCTACTCCACCCTACCGTACAGTAGGTTACACTACCCTGCTCTACCTTATAGTAGCTTACCTAACCCGTATAAGAAGAAGATAACTTATCGATTGGTTTTCAATTACAAAACCTTTAGTATTCAGTACATTCTCCACCCTTTCATTCCCCCTTCTGCCCTCATACAAGCGCATTAGATCTTCGTTATGCAACCTAAGCCAGCCTTCGGTTTGCCATTTTTGCAGTCGCAGCTTTCCCAGTGAAAGCCAATGCATTTCACTTGGCAAGCGGCTTGACAGCGACATCGACAACGGCTACGGCCGGCAGGCTCAATAAATCTGCCCGCTGTGCTGGGCTGGTGAGTGCACGGCAAAGTGCTCGCTGCCTAATGAATGTATAATGCCTGCCCCACCCCAAGCACAGACTAACCTCCTTCCCCTTGCAATGGCAGCTACCTCCTACTGGCACTGTATCAATTTAACATGCTGTGCTCCTCCGCCTGCTGTGGCTTCGATTTTGATTTGGAGCGCGTAATGAGCGGCGTTTTATGGGCGAGCGCGAAATGCATTTGGTTGCGATGCCGTTGAAGGCTTCTCTGCCTGGGCAGCTTATGCCTGGGCGAACATGTATGAGCCCATAAAATTGATGGCTCTGTGCGTGTGTGTCAGTGTGTGTGAAAGGGCCCAAAATGGCGGCAGCCTCATCAATTTGATGTCGGGGCTCAGTAAATGCGGCCAGAGGGTAGAGGCTAACGGGGGCATAAAAAACCAGAGCCATCCACATAAATAACTAATAAAAGCCGCAAGCAAATACATGTGTGTGTAAGTGTGTGTGTGTGAAATGGGTGTGTGTTTGGGGGGTGTTGTCGTGTGGCAAAGCGGAAATGCGTGCGACGCAAACAAATGTGCAGAGGCCATTGACAAATTTCGAAACATGTCGAACAAATTTTACACTCAAAAACTGAAAAACAAAAAAGAAAGGCACAAAAAAATGTAAAAAAAAAAATCGGAAAACATTTACGCGAAATTTAGATAGTGCCTGGCTAAATTTCGCAAATGGCCATCGGAATGCGTGTCATGCGCTTCTTGTCCACCCAGGGAACACCCAAGTACGAACCGATCTCGATGTTCCGCAGCCTGCGCGACACAACGCCCGAGGGATACTTCTTCATGCGCAAGAAACTGACGATGCTGGAGCGAACGCATAACTTTGGCGGGAAGCTACAGTTGAACGACAAGGAGAAGGTCGCCAATGAGATAATCATGCGCGAGAAGACACGTGAGCACGACAAGGGATTCCTCGATCCGGCTAAGTTCGCTCCTGGTCAGCACATCTTCCAAGTGCTAAAGAAGGTGAAGAACTCGCGACTCTTTCGCATACTCAAGCCGATGCCCAAGGGAGCGATACTGCATTGCCACGAGTCGGCTGTGTCTAGCACAGAGTACCTTGTCAATATCACTTATCGTGAGGATCTGTGGATATGCACTGCTGACGATGGTAATCGAGTCGTGGGCTTTCGTTTCTCCAAGGAGAAACCGACTCGGGAAATGAGGGAACCCTGCCAATGGGAACCAATGGCCGACTACCGCAATCGACATGGTGCCGAGAAGGTGCGCGTGGAGTTGCTGCGTCGCTTTAGCATGTACCCCATCTCGACGTATCAGACAAACAACGCGGCGTGGCAGCACTTCATGAGCATCTTTGGACTCCTCGACGGCTTGCTGCACTATGCACCGGTCTTTCGCGATTACTTCTACAATGTGCTGCAAGAGTTCTACGAAGATGGAGTTCAGTATGTGGAGGTGCGATCGCAGTTGCCCAATCGGTACAGCATTGACGGCACACTGTTGCCCTTCGAGAAGACGGTGGATATTTATGTGGATGTAGTGCAGGAGTTTGTGGCCAAGCATGAGGATTTCATTGGTGCCAAGTTGATTTATGCGCCGTTGCGAGGCGTAGAGCCTGAGGTCGTGGAGCAGTACATCGAGAAGTGTGTGGCACTGAAAGTGGGTACCTCTTTCCCTTCAAAGTACCTTTTAACTCTCTTCGTTCCTTGCAGAAGGCATTCCCCAACTTTTTGTGTGGCTTCGATTTGGTTGGCCAAGAGGAACTCGGTCGTCCGCTGATTGATTTGGTCGAGCCACTACTAAAACTTCCCGAGGACATTAATTTCTACTTTCATGCCGGCGAGACCAATTGGTACGGCACCTCAATAGATGAGAACCTTATCGATGCCATATTGCTGGGCACCAAGCGCATTGGCCATGGCTATGCCATGGTCAAGCATCCGGTCGTAATGGAACTGGCCAAGACTCTGGACATTGCCGTCGAGGTGTGTCCCGTCTCGAACCAGGTACTGCAGCTGGGCTACGACTACCGCAATCATCCGGCAGCCACGTTGATAGCCAACGACATACCCATTGTCATCTCTTCCGACGATCCCTCATTCTGGCGTGCGACACCCCTGACCCATGACTTCTACTTCGCCTTTCTAGGCATTGCCCCGTTCAATGCGGATCTTCGTTTTCTCAAGCAACTGGCAATCAACTCTATAACATACAGTGGACTTGAGAAAGAGGAGAAAGCCGAAGCATTTAACAAGTGGCAAAGGCGATGGGATCAATGGATCGATGAGGTGCCCAAGTTGGACAAAGAGAAAGAGATAGAGAATGATGGTACCTAACTCAAAATGTTAGTAAAATAGTCAAAGTTTTTGTCGTAATTAATATATTTTATTTAATATTTATGTCTTGTTATTCCCTCAGCTAAGATTGTGTGTGTTCGTGTGTGTGTAAGTTGCTTACATCGATACAATTGATATGGGTTATGAGTATGCACAAGCTTGGTGTTTCTTGGGATCTATTCCGCTATTCATTTTCAAAATTATAGCGCACACTTTGAGAGATCTTTCATCGGGGATATGTTCAAGCTTCTTTCTGCTTCTTCTTTCTCTGTTCTCCTTCACAGTTTGGTCTACGAATACATAAGGTGTTTAGCGAGTTCGTTAAGCGATACCAAGTGGGATTAGTCTAGGGGGGTGGGGGGTATGCGGAACTGTTACATTACAAGCAGAGTCTTTAATACACTTACAACAAGCATGTGTGGAATATATAAGCACAGATATATGTATATATATATAGAACAGATATACAGATATATATCGAACATACATATGTGCATGCAATGCAACTGCTGTTTAGATCAAGTTACGCTTATACGATAGCGATAGTGCGGGCAAAACTATCGATTGTAGATAGTATTACTAGATACATGTTTGATGCTATCATATTTACTCAATCGATATGTATCGGAACTAAAAATAACTGATATGGAATAATAATTAATCTTGCTTGTTCTATCGCTAATTGTTATCGATACGTAACGGAACTCCAAATAACTGATATGGAATAACAATAAATCTTGATTGCTCCATAAACTATTCAAAATTGTTATCGATATGTATCGGAACTAAAAATAACTGATATGGAATAACAATTCATATTGCTTCCTCTATTAACTATCGATAACTGCTATCGGTATACCTCGAAATTGTCTGTTAACTTAATCTTTTATACTTTTCAATGCCTTTTTCAATGCTCATACAATTGCTTCCCTCGACAATCGATAGTTCTGCCGCACTATCGCACATTTATTGTACATCTAAGTTAAAGTTATTACCATATTCTTAACGGGCAGCGATATTTATCATATTCATTCTCAACTTGACAGTTAATTGAAATGTTATTCGATAGTTTTGTATTGCATTTTGTTTTCTTTGTTTATCGTAAGCATTTTTCCTGTATACGTGCTCGCAAAAATATGAATACCGTATTTTCGAAGTAGAATTACAAAATACACAATATCGTATCTTTGTCTAGTATTTTTCTCTTGTATTTCTTTTGGTATTTTTGTATATTTTGCTTCACTTATAGCTAGTGCCCGATATCGATTATATATCGATAACTTTAGTTAGTTTAGTTAGTGTGTATGTGTGTGTATATTCTTCCCTTTTTACAAGCTTACCTAATGTACTCGCCGATAAATCGATAACCGATAACCGAGCAAAGTATCATACCACAATACATTTAGATATAGGGTATATGTATATCGCTATGCTGTACAATTCTTAACTTCTACTGACCCACTTTATCGCTTGCCAGTGGAAACTGCTTCTTCTTCTCCCTCTTCTCCTTCTCCTTCTTCCTCCACTCGACGCTATGTGCGACCCCAGTGCATTTCCTCCTCTCGTTCTCTTTCCTCTCGTTGTTGTTGTTGTTCTTCTTGTTGTCTGCGCTGCTTTTCGGCTTTCCAGCTGGTCTCGCCCACACTCAACGGATAGGGTATTATGTCGGGCTGCTGCTCCGACGATGTCGACGACGCGGACGACGACAACATTGCCGAGTTATCCTCGCCGGCGCCATTATTAATCACCCTGACAGCATCCGAATCCGGCAATGGCTGCACAACTGCTGCATACCCTGCCCCTTCGCTGGCCTGCCTTAGGGTTAGCTCGTTTTCTACGTCATTATGCGCCTGGTAATATTCTCCTTGTTGTTGCTGTTGCTGTTGCTGCTTGTTGCGAGCATATTTGCCACTGTCAGCGCCTGCTCTGTCCCTCTCCCGTTCCCTCTCTCGCTCGTGCTCCCTTGCACTGCAGTGCTGTAATGAGAAGAGAGCGAGACGAAAACTGTTTGAATATTTTATTAAATTTATGCATGCATAATAAACAAATGCGCGCATTATGCCCGCGTTTAATTAAATTTCCAAAGTAATTTAATAAACACAAAAAAGGGCAAAGATGTCAAGGAAAGGAGGAAAGGGAAAGAGGGGAAGGGGCTGCGATAAGAGCATATTGTGTTTGTGGTTGCATCAAATTGCATTTTGCAGCAAAAGTTGCATGCGTTGCATAGAGATAAGATAAGTAGGGACCGCATGGCGTGGAGTGATAGCGAGATAAGTCAGTAATAACAACAATAATTGAGGAAATACAATGCAATATAATAAAATAGTATGGGAATATTTTCTGTTTCACTGGGTATATGATAAGCACAAGAACTAGCATGAGGCGAGTGGGTACTAGAGAAACAGAGAGAGTGATAAGCAGGCCTAGATAAGGTAAGCTAAGTCAAGGTCAAATGCGACAGAGAGTGTGTAAGGGAACTAATTGAAAGTTAGGAATGAAAAATCTTTAAAAGTTTACTTAAGAATGTGGAAGCTAATTGTAAAAAATTGTACGATATGAGAGATGTACCTTTTAGGCCTTAAGAATTTGCTATAAATGAAGTATGAAAATAGTAAAAAGATAAGTAAGGAATGTGAAAAGTAACTAAAAAGTATATTAACTCAAACATTAAGAGAATAAGCACTGGCAAATATAGTATAGTAATAATCAAAATAATATTCCAGCTTCATTCATTCTATAATAATGAGTATAACATATGTAATTATTCAACTGGCTAATCTTCAACTAGTTTGCCAAAGTTTCCATAGTACTTATATCAACAATTATGTTGCCATTTATAGACCTAGAATTCACTCAGTCTGATATTGAACCTCTCGAACTTATACACAAACTGTCGACAATTATCGCTACAAACTAAGAGCAAGAAAGAGAGAAGAGAGCTAATCAACGCGCCGCTCAAACTATTATTAAACTTAGTCAAGGTCAAATTGGCAAACTTGATTTGTACTAAAAATCAACGTCACATTACGCTGGCAATTGTTTTTAGCGAATCATTTAGCGATTACTATATTAATTTATGTATATTAAGGGGCAAGTTCAATCGCATTGTAGGCGTTGCAAGCAGAGAGGGCAACGACTAGCTCATATCCTGGAAAGAGTGGGAGGTGTAAGATAAGCAGAGCTGGGAGATAAGTTGAGAGTTGATTTTAGAGTTAAGTTGGAGATGAAAGAATACCTACTTTATATACAGAACTTAAGCAAGTCTATGCCCGTCTATTATATTGCTATAAAACAGCCAACAGCTGCTATAAATATTATAGCTAAGCTGTAAGTCTAACCCACACTCCAGCAGTCTGTGCTCGCGTATCACATTTCGATTTGGTTCCGCTTTGACCGTCAAATGAACACACAATTATCTGGCTGAGAGTGGAAGAGAGGGCGCGAGATAGAGAGGGAGGTGGTGAGTGTTTTAGTACCGTGTGTACTAAAAACTATCTGAGCTGAGAGTCTGAGATTATAAAACTTGTTGCTCGCAGCGCACAACAATTCAGTCGTTTCATTCTCGTCATCGTCGTCATTTCTAGAGCAGCACAAGATGAGCTCCTCCCTCTCGCGTAAGACAAAGCGGACGGCACGCATTGTCGTCATCGGTGCAGGATCCTCGGGCATTGCTGCAGCCACGCGCCTTATCGAGCAGGGCTTCCGCAATGTCACCCTGCTGGAGGCAGAGAATCGTATCGGAGGCCGCGTGAATACGGTGCCATTCGGCGACAGCGTGATCGAGAAGGGCGCACAGTGGTGCCATGGCGAAACAGACAATGTGGTCTACGATCGTGTGAAGAACCTCAATCTACTCCATCGCACTGGTGACGCACTGAAGGTGGTACAATTTGTGCGCTCCAATCGGGAAGTTCTATCGGATGAAGTGGCCACCGTGCTGGGCACAGCTGTGGAGTGGGCGCTGCCCACGGGGCCAAAGGAGACGAATGGTTCTCTGGGAGATCACCTGACCGATAACTATTGGCGCAATCTGACCAAGACGCCGCTTGTGGATCGCGCTGTGGCCGAGGAAATGTTCGAGATGTTGAAGAAATTCCGTTGCTCCTTCACTGCCTCCGATCATCTGTTCGAGGTGTCACGGCGGGCGCATCTGGAGTTTGCCAAGAGCGACGGAGAGTTCCTGCTCAACTGGCGCGACAAGGGCTACAGAACCTTCCTCAAGGTGCTAATGAATGCCAAGTTGAATGATCCCGAGGATCTGGGCGTGCTCAATGGACGTGTGCGACTCAGCAAGCCACTGGCCGAGATCAATTGGAGTCGGGACAATGAGCTGCGCTTGCGTTGTCGCGATGGCGAAGTATTCACAGCTGATCACGTCATCTGCACCGTGTCCCTGGGCGTGCTGAAGCACGAGCACAGCAGCCTCTTTGTGCCCGCCCTGCCGGAGGCAAAGGTACGCGCCATCAAGGGCCTCAAACTGGGCACCGTCAACAAGTTGTGGCTGGAGTACGCAGTGCAGCCACTGCCCAAGGAACTGGCTGGCTTCAATCTGCTCTGGCGCGATGAGGATCTGCAGGAGCTGCGCGGCAGCGAACGCTTCTGGCTGGAGAGTGTGTTCGGCTTTCATCGCACCATGCACCAGCCACGTGTGCTGCAGGGTTGGATCATTGGCGAACATGCGCGCCACATGGAGACCCTCACCGAGGAGGAGGTTGTCGAGGGACTGCAGTGGCTCTTCCGCAAGTTCCTCTCGTGGGAAATGCCGCAGCCACAGCGCTTCCTGCGCACTCAGTGGAGCTCCAACCCGAACTTCCGTGGCAGCTACAGTTCGCGCACCAACTATACGGATGAACTGCGTACTGGTCCTTGGGATCTGGAGACGCCACTGCTGGATGCCAGTGGCAGACCGAGAGTGCAGTTCGCAGGGGAGGCAACGAGCAAGACGCACTTCTCCACAGTGCACGGCGCCACAGAGACGGGCTGGCGAGAGGCAGATCGCCTGAACAACTATTACAGTGTGCGGAATGCTTAATTAAGTGGGTGTGGCAGGGGAGAGAGAGGGAAGGTACGAAAGGGGAGGTACGAAAGGGGGTGTAATCAGATCTGACTTAATAAAATTCAATCAACTTTTACTTGGCGTTGTCAGTGAACTTGGGAAGCTTTTCATTGATAAGATCGAGGAAAGCATGATGCCATAGCCGTGGCAGATACAAGGGGAGCCAGGGGCAAGGGAAATAGAAGCAAGGTCAACCAGGGATAAGAGGAACCAGGATCATATATTCAATATGTTCCTTAATAAACAAATAAGAAAGCTGCAGTCTATTGAACTTCTCTATTATATACCTGCAAATGTGCTATGTATTATGTTTAGCGTATTTTGTATTGCATACTTTTAAGCTGCACGCTGAAATCTAAAAAATGTGCACCCAGTAAACTTTGTGTTTAAATAACTTCTTTGTTAGTTATCGGTGCCTAATCAAATTTTTGGAAATGATTTAAAGAATGATCATTTCTTTTCATACTAAAAATAAACGTGCTATCATTAACATTACGCTTCAAATTCAGTTTTCATCTATTCAAGGGAGCGTCGCCAAATTATAGTATTATATTATATTATTACTTTAAAATTGATCCATACCATAACAAGACATATTCTAACCCATATAGCTATTCTCAACTCGTATACGCCCAGAGAACTACTAACTCAGGCAGCTTTCTCCAGTACCTCACTTAATATCAGACAATGACATAATGAATATGATAAAAATGTTTGCAAATACACACACACACACATACAGTCCCTTGCCTAGTTGCCTCAAGGTCAAGGTCAAGCAAGGCATAGATAGCGACAAAACCGCAAGACAGTCGCCTCGAGTGCGATTCCAAAGTGGAAATCATTATAAATACGCGTTGCACACTTGCTGGGACTTAAAGAGTCTCAACTTGACTTAGCTACACCAACATGGACACCTGCGCCCGCTCCTCATGCACTCGCTCCCCAACCAAGACGCCTCAGACTGCGCGTATTGTGATCATCGGTTCAGGTCCCTCGGGTATAGCTGCAGCGACACGCCTGCTTGAACAGGGTTTCCAACATGTGTCGATACTGGAGGCAGAGGATCGCATTGGAGGACGCATTAATACCATTCCATTTGCGGATAGTGTGGTGGATCTCGGGGCACAGTGGTGCCACGGCGAGAAGAATAACGTGGTGTATGAGCGAGTGAAGGATCTGGATTTGGTCACCAAGACAGGCGATGGTTTCCTCTCGATCTTTCACTTTGTGCGCTCCAATAAGGAGGTGCTGCCCTCGACAACGTCCGCCACCTTAAGGAAGATGGCCGAGGGTGCCGTACCAGAAGGTACCGAGGAATACTCCGGCTCCTGGGGTGACATTATCACGCGTAACTTTTGGGAACAGGCCAACAAGTTGACGGACATCGATCGGAAGATCATCGCGGAACTGTTCGATAACTTCAAACGGTCCGAGTGCAGCGTGGAGGGTTGCGATCATTTGTTCGAGTGCTCGGGACGAACGCATCTGGTGTACGAAGACTGTGAGGGTGATCAGTTGGTGCACTGGCGCGACAATGGGTACAAGATCTTCCTGCGGCTGCTGATGAACGCGAAGAAGGATCAGCCAGAGGATCTGGGCGTGCTCAATGGGCGTGTGAAGCTGAATAAGCGTGTGGCAGAGGTGAACTGGGAGGGGCAAGGTGAGTTGGTCATACGCTGCTGGAATGGGGAACTGCTCAAGGCGGATCATGTCATCTGCACTGTGTCCCTGGGCGTGCTCAAGGAGCAGCACGCGAGCCTCTTTGTGCCTGCTCTGCCGGCGGCAAAGGTGCGCGCCATCAAGGCACTCAAGCTGGGCACCATCAACAAGTTCCTCTTGGAGTACGCAACGCAACCATTTCCCCAGGACTGGTCTGGTTTTAACATCATGTGGCTAGAGGAGGATCTTGCTGAGCTGCGCGGTGGCAAATACTTCTGGCTGGAGAGCGTGCCGTACTTCCACAAGGTTGAGCGTCAGCCTCGCCTGCTGGAGGGCTGGATCATTGGCGAACATGCGCGCTACATGGAGACGCTGCCAGAGGACGAGGTGCTGGAGGGACTGCAGTGGCTCTTCCGCAAGTTCCTCACGCTGAACATGCCGCAGCCACAGCGCTTCCTACGCACGCAGTGGCACTCGAATCCGAACTTCCGTGGCAGCTATAGCTTCCGCACCACCTACGCCGATGAACTGGGCACGGGACCATGGGATCTGGAGGCGCCACTGCTGGATGTGGGTGGCCGTCCACGTCTGCAGTTCGCTGGCGAAGCCTCCAGCAAGACGCACTTCTCCACAGTGCATGGCGCCACAGAGACGGGCTGGCGTGAGGCAGATCGCCTCATTGAGTTCTACAATCGCAGCAAGCCACAGCTTGAGAAGAAGGCAGAGACAGAGAACTAGAGAAATGAGAAATCTCCTACTCTCCTGGTCTCTCTCTCTTTCATTCTTTGTAGAGACTCCCAAATAAAGAGAGCTGCAAGTTTAATGAGCGCTAGTTTTTCTACTGCTGCAACAGCTGTAGCCAAGTGGCATATGTAGTCTGGCAAACGTGTGGGTAATCTGCCATGGAAGATGTGCCACAGGGACGTGCAAACAAGGGGGCGTGGCATAAATTTGAATTTTCAACATGTGCATGGAGGTTAGAGAGAAAGAGAGAGAGAGAGAGGGGCAGAGACAGGTTTGTCCCTTGTGGTTTGCTATGCCCGGCACAGTCTGCTGCTCTATGTGTGCTCCAAGTTGAGTCTGTCCTGGTTACACTCTGCCCCGTCTTCTACCTCTGTCCCCTCTGCTCCTTCTTCTCCCTCTCTTCACTCTCCCTCCCTCTCCACCCTTTACTGTTTGGCATTGAAGTGCCAAACTGATTTTTGTAGCTGCATTTTTGTGCTTATTTTAGCTTTGCATAGAACGGGACAGGGCAGGCCAGGGCTGGCAATGTGACCCATGCCACGCCCACCACACTAGGCAAAAACGTGGGCGTGGTGGCACTGCAATTACAATGTTGTCTGCGGCTGCTCGTTGCAAATGAGTTGGTCAACATGTTTTGGCCCGGCATTCAAATGGGTTAACACTGAATATTGCCATGTTCCGTATGGAGAATGGGAATGGAAACCATAATCAGCGTTGCAGGGAAAGGGGGCGAAAGGGGACAGAGATAGCACACGTTCTTTTTGCAGAATCAAATAGCTGACAAAGTAAGTGCTTTAACATTGCATAATGGTCTTAAAGTGCTGCATATCGTTAGTTCTTTGTGTTACTGAATATCGTAAATGGTTGGCAAATATGTTTTCCTGGCTAACAAAATACGTAAACACCTTAATATCGTTAGTTCTGGTTTGAATGTGAATACTGAATGTCGTAAATAGTTTGCAAATATTATTTGAACATCGTAAAGTCATTAATATTGTAAGCAAATGTCGGAAATCGATAGACATGAGTTCAATAGAATTCGTATGATCTCAAATAACTATAAATCGAAGGTTTTTAATACATATCGTAACGGAATATCGTAAATTTAATGAGATGTAAGGGTTTTAGAATAGCTTAATGCATTGTAACAGCAAAATAATATATATGCTTATTGAATATCGTAACTAAATATCGTAAATGTATAAAAAACTAGCTCTACATATTTAAAAGCATTGGTGGATTGGTGCCTAACTATATAAGATATGAATATATTAGGTTCCTGTTCTTTATCGTAACAACATATCGTAAATGAGTATATTAAAGATCTTCCGATCTAACTACTCCAAACTACTGCAGAATTTTGAGCGGATAGCAAGGAATCATTGGATATCCTACAATAAAACGGTATATCATTACTAAATCTGGTAATAGAATATTGTAAATTCTTCAAGGGTTTTCCCCTTACAACAGTGAATGAAATGCATCAAGTTTCGCATTAAAAATAGATTTTGATATGGCAATATCGTAATTTGCGATTAGATTGCACTGCCTATTAAGTTGCAATAAGAAAGTAAGTACACCTTGGAGTGCGCAATCTCTTTGGTGATTATATAATTACCTTGGAAATCATAAAAGTTCTGCGATATCGTTAGCACGTTTTCAATTTTTATTGCCCATTTTCATTCAGTTCACAAGTCGCTTATCTTCCCCCTCCCCCCTCACACTACAGCCCTGCTTAAGACCCCCTCAGAGCTGTGCAGTTCTGGCGCGATAATAGTTGCTTAGTCGCTCCGCCTCGCGCCAACCCGTCTCCGCTGCACCGTGCACCGTGGAGTAGTAATGCGTGTGGGAGGCTTCGCCAGCGAACTGCACTCGTGGTCGACCGCCCACATCACAGAGAGGTGCCTCCAGGTCCCAGCCACCGGTGCGCAGCTCATCCGTGTAGGTTGAGCGGAACGTGTAGCTGCCCCTGAAATTGGGATTCGCATGCCACTGGGTGCGCAGCAGTCGCACTGGTTGTGGCATATCGAAGGGCAGAAACTTGCGGAACAGCCACTGCAGCCCCTCGAGCACCTCCTTCTCCGTTAGGGTCTCCATGTGGCGTGCATGTGCCCCAATTGTCCAGCCCTGCAGCAGGCGTGGCTGATATGAGACTGGATAGAAACCGAATACACTCTCCAGCCAGAATTTATCACTGGCCCGCAACTCCTGCAGATCCTCTTCGCGCCACAGGCAACAGAATCCCTGCCAATCCTGGGGCATTGGTGGCACGGCATACTCCAGGAACAGTTTGTCAACGGTGCCCAGTTTGAGGCCCTTGATGGCACGCACCTTTGCCTCCGGCAGGGCAGGCACAAAGAGGCTGCTGTGCTGCTCCTTCAGCACGCCCAGGGAGACGGTGCAAATGACATGATCCGCTGTAAGCACTTCACCATTCCAGCAACGCAGCACTAGCTCATCTGCTCCCGACCAGTTAATCTCTGCTATGCGCTTATTGAGCAGCACGTGTCCTCGTAGAATGCCCAGATCCTCTGGTTCATCTGGCTTGGACTTCATCAGCAGCCGCAGGAAACTCTTGTAGCCCTTGTCGCGCCAGTTGAGCAGCAGTTCGCCCTCGCACAGCCAGTACTCGAGGTGGCCACGCCCCGACACCTCATAGAGATGATCTGCCGCCTCCACGGAGCTCTCGAACTTGTGGAAATTCTCCAGGAACTCCTCGGCTATGCTGGCATCGACAGGTGGCAGCTTGGCCACCTCCTCCCAATACTTTCTCGTTAAATAGTCGCCCAGTGATCCTTTATACTCGACCAGATCTGTCTGACGCTCTGGTATCGAGTTGAATGCAATCGATTTCAGATTGTTCGCCAGCTCCTCTGGTACTACTTCCCGATTGGAGCGCACACATTTGAACGTCTCGTAGAAATCATCTGTGACCTCCAGTACATTGAGATCTTTGACACGCTCATACACCACGTTATTCTTCTCGCCGTGGCACCACTGTGCACCAAGATCGATGACATTATCGCCAAATGGAATCGTATTTACGCGTCCTCCGATGCGATCCTCTGCTTCCAGTACCAGCACATTGCGAAAACCCTGTTCGAGTAAGCGTGTAGCTGCTGAAATGCCCGCTGTGCCTGCACCGATAATGACAATGCGTGCCGTTAGTTTTGTCTTTGCGGAACTCATGATGATGCTACTGCCTTGCTGCGCTGCGTACGCCGCCACTGCGATTGAAACATCTACGCCGCAATGCGTTCGCCTGACGACTGAAAGGTGTCTCAATAGGTGAGAGAGGAAGACCATCACCAACGAGCCTCCATTTGACTCGGCACGAGAGAGAGCGCAATGAGTTCGACTCGGCACAAGAGAGAGCGCAATGAGTTCGACTCGGCACGAGAGCGAGCGCAATGCGTTCGCCTGGGAACGGCAAAGTGAGCGAGCTGCCGTTCGGCTTAGCTGGGATCGGCACGAAAGAGAGAGCGCAATGCGTTGCCGTTACGACTGCAATGTAAGCGAGCCTCCGTTCGGCACGAGAGAGCGCAATGTGTCGACTGAAAGGTGTCGCATTAGCTGTGTGCGTACACTAACACAACCAAATGTCTGCTTGTGTATGCTCTGCCCGGCATTACGTTCTTCTCTCCCTTGATCAGTGCCCTCACGAGGCTCAGCTCAATGCGTGCTCTGAGCACATGAGAGAGCCACAGCATCATAACTAATCGTAGACATAGCCGAACTGCTTTCACGTTCGCCCACGCAATGCGCTCTCTCCTAGTCGCTGTCTCTCGCTCTCTCTTATACCAAGTGGATATTTCTTTCTTGAGTGGGAAATAAAAACTAATGAGCCACGCGCTGTGACGCAAATAGCAAAGTGAGATAAGATTTTGTTGTTGATATTTACGAGTGTTATTTGTTTAGGGATTACGCACTTAGTAATAGTGCGAATTGTTTGCTAACATCAATCATTATCTCTTGTTTTGTACAACCCTTCTACTATTTCTCTATTGCATTTCAATTTGCAATTCTTTTGTTTCTTTTTTGTTCTCTGTGTAGTTCGGGAATTGAGCCCATTTTCAGACCATCAATTTACGGCTTTGATAAAGACGAAACATGGTAGTAAACCACACATGCCCACACATGCATAGGCAGAGTCGGTTATCTCTCTGTGTGTGTGCCACCGGTTGCAAAGCGCTTTGATGAATGTATTCATAAAAATCCAATCATTGCAATTGCAGGCAGAGCAACCTCACCAAATAGTACTACAAATACACAATACAAATACACAATGCAAATACAGATAAAGCAGGAGAGACAGAGAAAGAGAGAGAGAGAGAGAGAGGGGGAGACGTATAAAAACAATAACAAGGGAAAAGGCATTCAAGATGAATACGCCAAAATAATGGGAAAACACAACAGCCAGCTGGGCGCCAACAACAGCAGAAGCCCGTGCACACCTCCCCCTCCGCCCACGCCACACCCCCTCTTTCAAACTGAAGTCAACAAAAAAATTGCAGTAATATTTTGTTGTTGTTTTGCTGCTGCAAAACAAAACATTGTGCATAGAAGAAGCAGAAGCAGCAGCAGCAGAAAAAGAAAAGCAGAAAAAACATAAAAAAAGAAAATCACTAAAAAAAAACAAAGGAAAACGCTTTACAAGCAACAACAGCAACAAAAATGCGATTAAAATGACAAGTGAAAGCAATTTTCGTGCAGCTGCTGTGGATAATGGGAAGAGCAGGCAAGGGAGGAAGCAAGGGAGAAGGGGAAGGGAACAGGAGTGTAGAGAAGGGATAACTATTGCAGAGATGGACGTAGTGGCGTTGAATGACTGCTGGCATGGAATGGCAATATGAGCGGCAGCAAAAATATGACTCTGTTTATGAGCACAGCCGAAGGCAGTTCCCTTTCAATTCCCCCCCTTCAGTTCCCGTCCCCCTTCCCATCATTGTACTCACATTCTTGCTGCATTCACATTTCAGTATCCATTCGACGGCAATGAATTTATTCTCAATTTGTATCTGATGTGATTGCAGAAATTCCTGATCGATGGGCTCCAAGGCGACGGTGTCCCACAGTTCTCCAGCTGCTCTTCTTGCTGCTGCTGCTCCTCCTCTTGCAGCTCTACCTCCGCCTGCTGCTGCTGCCTCCTGCTGTTGCTGCTGTTGTTGTGTGTGCCTCTGTACGAAGTTAATTGGATCAACGGCATTTAAGGGACACAACATCTCGACCTGCAGAGAGAGACGGAGAGATTAGGAGAGTGAGAGAGCTAGAGAGCAGAATGTAACAAGTGGAAATCTCGGCAGGATTTGCACCTCCTTTTTTCTCCCTGCACCCGCCCTGCCTGGCATGATTTCCTATAGACCCCTGACTGACTCGTTTAATAAATTGGAAAACTGCAATCGGCTTCAGGTGCTAAATTGATTTTGACAGCTTCATGTGCAGTTGATGTTGTGTTGACCCCTCAACCCTGCAAATTAATGTGTTAATGCAATTCGTTCTTTAATTAATGGCAAAAAAGGACACGGCAAATGCCAATAGAACAAACTATTTTTCAATTGTATTCGAATTGCAAATGCCCTCGAGACGAAACCGAATTAAAGCTTAATGAAACAGGGGGAGGAAGGTGGGAAGAAGGGCAGGAAAAGGTAGGGGCCTGCTTCAAAGAGCATATCGTATCGTTTGCTAAGTAGATTGGCAGCAAAGAATAGACAATATATATAATATATATTAAATATTCCCTTCTTAAGTATTCCTTTTCAGTCTGTTTCCATTTAAGCGCCTTTCTTTTGGCGGGTTTCTTTTAGAGATATTTCTATTTAGCAGTATTTCTTTCAAGCTGCTGTCCTTTTGGCAATTTGGCGCGGGCAACGCAATTAACTTTTCATTAAAATTGACGCTAATTGAATTGATTAATGCCTCGCGGAACTGACTAAATCGAAATTGGAATCGTAAATGGAATCGACGCGTGTTGCGCCTGTCAAAAGCACGCGTAGAGGAAACAAATGAGGAGACTTGACTGTTGTATACCTGCTTATATGTGAGATCTATTTTGTATTGCATACTTGCGGGCGAAAAAGTTATTTCTTAAATATCTGCTATGTTATTTGTGCGTTATACACTAAATTTGCAGCAATTATTTGTACAGTGATAACTATTGTGTATACCTAATATTAATGTTCTAGCTTTGAAATCACGCTTGAAATTCGTTTTTTATTGATTTACTGGGGCGTAAAGGGGCGTGGCTAAACTTAAGAATGAGCTTTATCTAAGTGCAATACTTAGACATATTATCCCCAAATATAGTATTACTAGCTCTCATACTCTCAGAGATATAGGTGTTCATACAGACAGAAATGTCTATATTAACTCGGCTATTGATGTTGATCTTGAATATGTATAATTTATGGAGTCTGTCACACCTACTACTGCCTGTTACACATATTTTTCACTTTGAATACTCTTCTTTCCTCAATGTATCGGGTATAACCAGGCGTAGCCAACTGAAATACTATACCATACCATCATTGCTTCCCCCTACTCACTTGTATGGTTGTCGTCGCCGCTGGGGCACAGCACTTGCTGCCGCGATGGCAGCTGCCGCACAGTTTAGGGCGATACAGTTTGCGGGAGACGCACTCGCCCAGACGCACCCGCGCCGGGCCCAGGCGCTGCAGGCTGCGGCACTCGTGTCCCTTCTGCAATGAGAGAGAGAGAGAGAGGGAGAGAGTTGCCCCTTGGGTAAGTTGCCAGTTGCCACCTTGCGAGCACAATCACAACTCACGCGTATCCTATGTGCGGGTTCCTGTTGCATGCTGCGCTTGTGTTGATGCAACTGATGATGCCACCGCTGTAAGTTATGTTGCCGCTGCCTGCGATGATGCTCCCTCTGCCCATTGGCTAATGGTCGATTGTGTGCAGCATTGTTTCGCTGCTGTTTCTTATTGTCTTCCTGCACTTGCTGCACCTCCTGCTCCTCCTCCTCTTCCTCCTCCTTGTGTACTGCCTCTGCACATCGTCGATTCTCGCAGAGCCGTAAATTGCTCAATTGATGGCAGCCCGCGTGGGTGCTCGTCTGCCTGGTGGCCATGCCCAGGCCACACTCACTGCTGCAGGCTGACCAGTTGCCGCTGGTGCTGCTGTTGTGGCAGGTAGCGTAGACTGCGGGAAGAGAGAGAGAGAGACAGAGAAAAACAAGTGAGTTTATAATGCAATAGGTGAATAATGGGCGGGGCAAAGGTAAAGCGAAAAGCGCTTAACATAGTTAAGAGTCGACTGAAGTAAACGAAGTTTGCTGAAAAGGTTTTCTGGCAGATTTGTAAGCACAGTAAAGAGTTTTCTTATATAATTTGTTTATTATGCGTTCGTAACTATTTGCAGCAGTTATTTATAAGATGATAAGTATTTAGTGTAACAAAAATAAACATTGTGCCTTTTATATTGTGACTGCAAAACGATTTTTATTGCCTTACATAGGCGCAAAGGGGCGTGGCTGAATTCTAGTACATACTTTAGTTACGTGCAGTAATAAGATATATTGTCAGCAAGTTTGGTAGTGCTAACTCTTATAGTCACTGAGTTAAAGGTGGTCATACAAACAAAAAGTTGTAAAAACAAACATGCAGACAGACAGCGCACTCGTAGCTGCCACCCACTGCCTGTTGCTGCCCCTTTAGGCATAATTAGTACTTGAAATACTTTCAATTGATGCCTGAAACTCTGGAAACTTCAAGTTCAACTCAACTTAAAGATCAAGCAGCATTTTAGAGCAGAAGAGGCAAGGACAAAGGCTTCGAAGTGAGTGTGCTCTTAAGAGCACTTAATAATCTTGTTTATTTATTGCATTCTGCGCGTTTAATTAACACTTAATCCTTGTGTAAGTAATTATGCTGCTGCTGTCCAGAGGCAGAGCCGGAGGCAGTGGCAGCTACAGAGACAGCATTGGCAGCGCCTTCGACTGGACAGGGGAGAGGGAAAGAGAGAGAGAGAGGGGAAATGTGGGGGAGGTGTCTGCCTCGTGTTGTCGTGGAATAATTCATCTTCATAAATATGCGCTGCGCTTTTGGCTGGGCGCTTAAAAAGCATTAAGTTGCTGAGCTGGACGACGACGACGAGGACGACGACGTTCTGCCCCTGGGCGCCATTAACTCAGCAAGGAGGACAACTGCGACCATAAACACACTTATAAAACAATAACAACACGACGGGCATGACCCCAGTCTCAAGAAGAGGGGGCAGAGGGGAGAGGAGCACAAACACAACTTACCATCAGCTGTTGGATTCTCACAGAGCCACATTTTGCAACAGTGTCCGGGCACCTCGACGAGTCGCGGCGATCTGCATGAAATCGTATCCTCCGGCGCCGGCAGCTGTTCGTTGGGGCAGAGGGTGGAGCAGGCATGGCGACCGTTCTGTGAAATGGCCAAGCGAAGCATTAAAATACATTAAAGAAGAAGAGGGGCGTGGCTACATCCCCCCACCCCATTCATGTTTATTTTGGCCACAAATAAAGTCATAATGTAAGCAAAATATTTGCGCAAACAGTGGGCACGAAATGTACTCGTGCAAGTACTGGCATAACCGACTGCCTAATACCTTAAGTGAGTTGCCAAATTAACATGTCTGCCCTCTCACTCACTCCTTAGCTGTCTCTATCTACAGCCAGCTGTGGCCTTAACTTGCTTAGTTTTCTGCCCCAAATTGCATTGCATAAATTGTCCTCGCTAGTTACATGTGTGTGAGGAGTGTGTGTGGGGTGGAAGTGTGTGTGAGGAGGGTGTGTGTGCGTGTGTATGTGGTAGGTATGTGCGTGTTTGTGGCTATGTTTCTCCGGCATCTCTGCTGCCTCTGCCATGATAAACTGCCTCAGCCTCAGCCTGTGCCACGACTCGAGGTGCGAATTCCACGACAAGACAAATGTGCCACAAGCTAAGCCAAGCCAGCGCCAAGCAATGCCAACGATTCACACGCCTGCGGCTCAGATTTTAGCCCAGTCCTGGTAATTGCACGTAAATCTAACAGCCAAAATGAAAGAAAGAGAAATCTATGCAAAGTTTGCCTATAAATCCAGTTGAACTAGACTGCGCAAATAAACTAAGAAAGCAAAAATATCAAATCTGCATAAACTATATATAATAACTAGCTAAATCTCAGCACTAAATAATACTAGGGTTAAGGCGTAGCATGCAAAAAAGAAGTGGCTAACAGGGGTTAAGCAACAGAGCTGCGAGAATGGAGGCTGCTTTGAAAGAGGCTAAAACTAAAACTAGAACTATGTGTGTGTTGTATGTAAGGCCACTGTGCACTGTGGTTAACTGCAGCTAAATACTGTCTCCCCCCTTTACCTGCTTTCCTCCCTCTATCCTTTCCCTCCCCAGCCCCTTCACTTACCTCGCAAACGCATTGAGTTTTGCAATCCAATTTAAATGTGGCTCCATGTGCGAATGTTGTGTTGCCCACGCTGCAATTGGCTGCAGGCCGAAGGTTGAATCCGAGTGACAGCACAGACCACAGGCCACAAAAAAGAGCAAGAGAGAAAGAAAGAGAGAGAATAGAAATCAGGTAAATCGAAAATAGTCGAGCAAGAAATTGAATTTAATGGAATTGAATTGAATGACGAGCGAGGCACGTGACATGTGAGTGTGATGTCATATTGCGTTTTACACTTAATTGTTCAAGTTACCAACTTCCTCTTGCCAAATTGCCAAGCCATAATTACAGCAGGGAGAGGGGAGAGGAACTTGTTTATTGCGCATTCCACTGACATATTTCGCTGTCCTTCCCCCTCGACTCAGGCAATTTCATTTCCAATTTCATCATGTGTCAGAGCAAAGGAAACCAATTAATATTGCCAAATGCTGCGCATAAATCGGTCTATATAGAGAGCTATATATAGCAACAATATTGTATGTTATGTGCACATATATATATTGTATGTTTTTCTACACATTCAGCGTGCAAACAATAGACTTAATGTGCCAGCTCCGACTCTCATTCTGCATTGATACTGACAAATGTTGCGGCTTATGGGCCGCCATTAGGCCACAAAAGTTTGCGCTGTCTTCGAGGTGGGAGGAGGTAATGGGTGGCAGGGGCAGGCAGCGGGTGGCTGCACCACAAATAAGTCTTGGCCCGCCAATCACAATTACCACAAGGTACCTAGCGGGGAACAGAGACAGTGACTGCAAAAGCCTACGAAGCCTCGACGTGCTCTCGCGCTGGCAATTTTCCACTTTTTCTTGAATTGATTTCCACGACGTGACGCACAGTAAGGTAGCAGTGGGAGTGAGGTCTGCTTGGGGGGGCGTGGCAACTGAGCCTGGGCATCAATGCTTAATGCGGAAATTGGCCCACAGCACGTGGGGTTTGCTTTGAAATGAATATGGGCACGTGTAGCGCTGTTTATGTCATCGGCAATTAGCTGCGATTATTGCAAAGGAGAGGAGGCAAAGGAGTAGGCAAAGTGGAAGGCATAGGGGCAGGCAAAGAGGCAGACAAAGAGGTGCCAAACAAGAGTCAAAATCTAGCTGAAGTTACAGCCAAATTTAAACAGAGTTGAGGCTTCACAGTTGCCACGTCCAACTGCAGCGCGCACAAAGCTTTGACAGCTGCACAGGCCTACACAGTCAGCAACAGTCTTAGCATGAAAACTTCCTCTATTCCTTCTCCTACTCTCTTTGCATCCCTTCCCCGTTCTCCCTCCTCCCTTTCTCTCAGTTTCTTCTATTGTTCCCTTCTGCCCTGTCTTTGTTCTTCTCTCTGGCAGAGTCGCAAAACCTTACACCTTTTTACTTTGTGGCGAATTGTGTCATTTTCGAAAGTGCAATCTGCTTAATGTACTTTGGCATAACACACACACACACAGGCATATACACAGACACATACACATACATAGGCACAGGCCCACACACAGTGGTTAAGTTCCTCCAACTCAACCTGAACCACTGTCGAGCAGCACAAGACTTACTGTCCCAGACGGCCTCAGAGCAAACCTCAGACATTGCCATTCTGAGCGAGCCCTATAGGGCAAAAGCAGAAGGCGTGTGGCAGCAAAGCGCTGATGGCGGCGCAGCCATATGGAGCTGCGGACAGCCCCCGGGCCACCTAGCACAGAGGGCATCTAGACGCGGCTACGCCAGGGCCAAGTTTCAAGCGACTACCATATACAGCTGCTACTTAGCCCCAAGTATGCACATAGACGATTTTAGGGACATAGTGCAGGAGATCGCCCAAGATGCTCGAGGAAGGTCCCCTGTGCTAATAGCTGGAGACTTCAATGCGTGGTCCACCGCCTGGGGGAGCACGAGTACGACTCAGCGAGGTACCATCATTCTTGATGCCTTGGCCACCCTGGATGTCTGCCTTCTGAACGACGGCAATAGATGCACCTACAGCAAGGCAGGTCGAGAGTCCTTCATTGACCTGACCTTCGCCAGCCCGGAGCTCACCCGGAACAGCTGCTGGGAGGTCACAGACCTCTTCACCTACAGCGACCATGCTGCCATAATATTCCGCACGAGCCACGGTCAGCAGCGCCTACCGAATAGGGAAACGGTGTATAGGCTACACACACTGAATGCCGAGACGCTCCTAAGCTGCATGGATGCCAGCACTATCATAGGAGCGGCGGACATCTGCGCGGACGCGATAACCGACAGGATCAAAGCAGCATGTGACGCGGCAATGGAAGTCTCTACCAAAGGTGACGGAAGGCGGCCAGTTCCGTGGTGGAACCAGGAGATAGCTTCAGCCAGAAGCAACTGTCTCGCCGCTAGGAGGAAATGCCAGCGAAGCAGGGGACGCTCTACACAGGAGCTGTACGAGACCCTCTACAGGGCGAGGAAAAAGGCCCTCAAGGTGGCCATCAGGGCAAGCAAGAACCTATGTTTCCAGGACCTCTGTGATGCGGCTGACCAAGAACCCTTTGGAGCAGCCTATAAAATGGTCATGGGTAAGCTCACAAGACAGCCGATCCCGAGCTCACAGGACCAGCTAAGCGCAATAGTCTCCACACTGTTCCCAGCTCAGCCGCCTCTGAGGCCACCGAGCGGGATTGCTGGCGAGGCGATGCCCACCTGCGAGGAGGAAGTCATGAGCGCGTTGGCCAGCTGCAAAGCATCCAAGGCCCCTGGACCGGATGGCATTCCCAACGCAGCTCTGCATGTCATTGTGAATGCCTATCCAGGTCTCTTTGCTCAGCTGTACAACAGGTGCATCGACGAACGAAGGTTTCCCCGAGTATGGAAGCAGCAAAGGCTCGTGCTCATCCCGAAGCCAGGAAAGCTCAACGACGACCCGTCGTCATACCGGCCCCTTTGCATGCTAAACACGCTGGGGAAAATTTTTGAGCGCATAATATGCATGAAGCTGCAAAGCGAAATCGAGGAGCGCGGAGTCCTGTCTAGCCACCAGCACGGATTCCGGAAGAGGCGAAGCACACTCGACGCGATCCAAGAGGTGACGGAACTGGCGGCTAAGGCCATCGAAGGAGAACGTTGGCGGGGCGGCTCCAAGAAGTATTGCCTGGTATGCACCCTGGACGTCAAAAATGCTTTTAACTCGGCAAACTGGAGCTTGGTGTTGTAAGCACTCCAGCGTGGCGGTATATCAGGGTACTTGATACAGCTGATAGCCGACTACTTCAGGGAGCGCGTCCTGCTCTACAAATCCGACGCCGGCAACCAGGAATACCAGGTTACAGGGGGTGTTCCACAGGGCTCAGTCCTTGGGCCAATCCTCTGGAACGTAATGTACGACGGTATACTGAGGCTGACACTGCCTGAAGGATGTTCCGTGATTGGCTTTGCAGATGACATCGCACTAGTCACTGTGGAGAAGCAACTGGCCGACGTCTCAGACAAATGCAGTCAGGCGATCGACCTGCTGATGGCCTGGCTTGCGGATAACGGGCTCTTGCTTGCCGAGCACAAAACTGAAGCAGTACTTATAAGCAGCAGAAAGGCCGTAGAAAAGGTGAGCTTCCGGGTCGGTTCGACCACCATCGAGTCCAGCCCTGCGGTCAAGTACCTTGGAGTTCTGATCGACCACCGGCTGAACTACAAAAGCCACCTGGAGTATGCAGCGGGCAAGGCATCCAAGGCCACTGCCGCCATCTCGAGGATGATGGCCAACACGCGCGGCCCCAGACAGCACAGCCGACGACTGATAGCGACAGTGGTGACCTCCACCATACTGTACGCCGCGCCGATATGGGCGGACGCTATACTGACCGCGAGCTACAGCCGACACTGCAAGTCTGTATATAGACGATGCGCCCTGCGTATCTCCAGTTGCTTCTGCACAGTCTCAGAAGAAGCGGCACTGGTCGTAGCCGGAACAATCCCCATCGACTTACTGGCAGAAGAACGCAGGACAGGAAGGTCTGGATGCAGAACCCAGCGGAGCAGCACGGTTTCAAGGTGGCAAGCAAGATGGGACAACGCGAGCACTGGACGCTGGACGCACAGACTAATCCCCGAACTGGATCCCTGGTTAAACCGACCCCACGGTCAAGTGGACTTCTACACGTCGCAGCTTCTCACAGGCCATGGATGCTTCAAGGCATACCTGCACCGCTTCAAACACGACGCAGATCCATTCTGCGACTACTGCGGAGGCGCAACCACAGAAGATGCAGAGCACTCCTTTTTGTGTGCTCACTCTTCAGCGCTGAAAGAGCTGCCTTAGAGGCAGCAACGAACTGTCGACTCACACCCGACAACATAACCAGGTGTATGCTGGAGACCCCATCCAACTGGGATGCGGTCACGGAAATGGCAGCAACCGTACTGAGGGAGCTGAGACGCCGGGAGCAGATCCGACACGCGGTTCGCTAAAGACGAGCGGCACCTGACCGCCTGCCACCCTCGCGAAGTATAGCTTGGCGGCAGTCCCGCGGGAGTGGACTCTTCTTATACTTATTCCTTCTACACTATCCTCTATATCCATTGCATAATCTTTTAAATAAAAAAAAAAAAAAAAAAAAAAAGGCCCACACACAGGTAGACAACAGAGCAAAGCTGTCTACATCGAACGTACAAGGGCGCAAAGAGCTTCCCAAGCAGTGACATTGCTTTACATATCAAGAAGCTGCTCGGTGTCTCTGGCTTTGCTAGTGTCTACCTGTCTGTGTATCTGTATGTGTGCTGTGTGTGTCTGTGTGTGTATATGACTGTCGGGCTCTGCCTGTATGTGTGTGTCATTGCTCGTTACCAGCAATCGCTGCTTACCCTTAACGAATCGAGCAGTCAAGTCAAAGCAACTGCCAGCAGGCAAGATACCCCAAACAGAAGAGCTCTTTTCTCTCAAAGCACTGCCTTTAAGCTATATATACCCTGCCTGTCTGGCATTTACAGGGTATGCCCCGCCTGCTTATGGCGGAAGTGAATGGAGCGCAGGAATTGCAATGTGAGCACTTTTATCTGCTGCCGCTCGCTGTCAACATTTAAGGCTGTCTACGCTGTGCTCTGCCTCGAGTGTACTTAAGCAGTTATGTTTGCCGGTGCTCTCACTACCCACTCCTCCTCTCCCCCTCTCCCCAATCTCCCCTTTTTCCCCTTACTCCCCCTACACTGCCTGCACTCCTGTTGACCTGAGTGTGCCGCCTTATCCGTGCTATAACTTCATGTCGTGGCATTATACTTTTTATTTTGAAACGCACTCCCTGTCTCCCTGCCCTCCCCCTCGGGCAACCCCTTTTGTGTTCTGCTTTTTTTAAGCAACAAGAAGAACTGTCCACTGTACTGTTGGGTCATCATCATCATCACTTCACGTCTCCTCGTCTCTGCCCACTGGGCTTGGGGTCACGTGTGCACAGTTTATTTGTTCTGCGCTGCTCGTGAGTGTTTGTTTTACTTAGAGTTTTAGATTTACTTAAGTCGTTGATGACCATGACCAAATAAAGTTTCATTCTCTGCAAAGATTTACAACACTTGAGCGTGTGCGACAAGTTTTGAGTGCCAGCCCACACACACACACACACACACGCATACAGAGGCAGACACACATAGAAAGCCAGCACATTGTAAGTTGAAAAGGCTCTGCGGACAATGCTGCGTATGCGCAATTTTATTGCAAATTGTCTGTTCAATATTGTTTGCTCGAGACTCTGTTTTATGTGCGCTGCAGAGACAGTTCGGGCAGCTTCAACTTAAAGAGAATAAACTGGCTAACAGCCTTTTTTTTAGCTTGTATTTTTCTATCAAATTTCATTGCTGCTTTGTGTGCGAAAATCTTTTCATTTTCCTTTACGTTACGTTGCGTTACGTTACGTTTGTTGGCCATCGCTCACGTTTTCGGGTAAATATATATGCTTGTTAGTTAATTCCCCTTCAAGCCCCTGTACCCTCTCCGCCTCTCTCCTGCCTGCCCTCACTCGCCTGCCTCCTCCCTCGCCGTGTGTCTCTCTGCTGCCCTTGCCTCACACATGCTCCACATTTTTCGTGTTTCGATAACTTTTGCTGAAGTTAGCAGCGCCCTCCCTCAATTTCCTTCCCCGGCACGCCTCCTCCACGCTCCTGCAGCGAGAAAAAGAACAAGTTTTACAGTTTAAATAAACTTGTTCCGCTTTGCCTGGACAATGCATCAGCAGCAGCGCAGCGGGAATCGGCCGCGGGCAACAAAACGTGTGGAGCATTGATATGCGCCCAAGGCACACACACACACACACCAAGTCAGCGAGGGGGTTGTCGAAGGCAGGAGGTAGAAGGGAAAGAGGATCATAGACTCACAAACTGTATTGGCATTTGACTCGAAACTTTTGGCAGGCAGGGAAGGTAGAAGGGGGAGAAGGGAAGCAGGCACAACGCGCTGTATTCGCACACCCATAAAACATATGCAGCGATACTGCCAGAGGCAATGACAGAGAGGGGAGAAGAGGCAAGGGTAGAACGGTGTGTGTGTGTTGGAAAAGTTGCCTGGTATTTGTTGTAACGCCCCGAAATCGAAAACTTTTGCCGCACACACAGTTCGTGCTGCTGTTTAATTTCGAAAAGCTTTGTACGACAACATTTTGAAGCAGCCAGGAACATGTCGAATGAATTTCAGGCAATTCCAACAGCGAGAGGGAGATGGAGAGGGAAAGAAAGCACTGTGCCGAGCGAAGGAACGCAAAAAAAAACTATTAAAATCACTTTACTCGTTAGTTGGCTACTTCAACTGGCCTGTTCCCTGTCCAGCGAGATTAGCCAAGCACAAGAGAAAAACGAATTGTCCAAACTTTTGCCAAGGTGAACTGTGAACAAGTCAAGTCCTTACAGCAAGTGCGGATGTGCCGTCTTCTTTCTCTTTCACAAGCTCACACAAAGGTGACAGGGAATTCCTATTAATTTAATTTTGTTTTTAACTAGTTTCTAAGTAAGTGCAACTCTTAATTTCACTTGAAACAGTTGTTAATTTTTCATATTTTTATACATTTTGAATTTAGAAATCCTTGCAGTATCAAGTTATAAGTTATATAATATAAAATTTGACTTGAACTATTGATTGAAGCTGCAGCAATGAATTTAAAACTTTGACTATGCAACATTTTATATTTGAAATCCTGAATATTTTGATATTATTTCAGCTTATTAGCTATCTCATGAATAACTTATTTATATACAATTTAAGCGGCTATAATGTCATGAATAAATTAATGTACCACAAAGAAAACGTGCTGTTTTTAACCGATTTATGATCCTAAGAGTTAACTGATTCTGAAAAGCTCGTAGATTTAGCATACATTCGATTATTTCAATAAGAAACTGTTGCTTTTTATGTTATTTATTACTTATTTAATTGATCTAAAGCAAAAATCTCGAACTCTAATTTAGAAATAATTTCAAAAAATTTTTCAAACAATTTATTAAAAAAATCTCTGATATTTTAATACCAAATCAATCGATTGTTTACAAAAAAAGTATTATATTTAATGATATCATTCCTAGTTTTACTTAGTTAAAATCAGCCCAAAGCAGTTTTGCTACGAGCAACCTGGGACTCCATTAGTTAAGAAACCAATTTTCTAGAAATATGATTTAGATAAATGTGCCAAACTTGTTTGCTTTCTGTGTATTTTTTTAAGGTTTTCTTTGGCCAAGTTTGTGCAGCTATTAAATCACTTTCAAAACCGACCCATAGACATCCATTTCCCCTTCATGCCCCCATGGACTATTTGGTTGTGTGTGTAGGCGTGACCGTTTACCGTTTCGTGCGCACCAAAAATGTATATTTACTTATTTACTTATTTGGCTAAGAACACGACGCGAAGAGGAGGCCCAAAAAAAAATACATATTTAAAATTGATGGGTGCCTAAATGGGAAAATGTCTGTGCCCCGTTCTACCCCCCTCTTTCTCTGTGTGTCTGTCCCGTCTTGTGTTGCTTTTTGTTGCACTTTGCTTTGCCAATTTTTCTACCAAATTATTTTGGGTTGATTCTAAGACGCACATTTGAAGTGCCAGTGCCGAAGTGCCTTTGATTAATGAAGCGCAAAGTTAATGTAATTTTACAATTTTACAATTTTCATTTTCATTTTGGTTTTCGTTTTTCGGTTCTCGTTTTGCACGCAAATTGATTGCGAGCTCGACACACACACACACACTCGATGATTTGCTTAACTTTAAGGCATTTTCAACTCAATCGCAATGGAGAAGAGAACAAAATGTAAATGGACTTACCGGGATTTATATGCCTTGGCAGCTTTTCGAGGGCGCGCATAATTAGGAGTGGCAGGAGAAGAGCAAGAAGAAGAAGAAGAGGAGAAGGAAGAAGAGAGGAAAGTTTAGTAATGGAATTCATAAGTATTTTTTGTTTTTATGTGTTTTTTTTTTCTACGTTCTTCAACTCACTCTGATGACCTTAAAGCCCAAACTCAGATTCGCCTCGACGCCAGCAATGAGACTATTACCAAATATACCCAGTAACGGCAGCAGTATCAGCATTTTCTGTAAATAGAATGGTGGGCGTGGTTAGTGTGGGCAGTCGAATGAAAAATGTTGTTCTGTTCTATTCTGTGCTGTTTCCCCTTCGTGTTCTCTGCGAAAAAAAAGGTCGACTACACAGACACTACACACGGGGCAACCACAGCCGCAGTAGCCGGTCGACTTTATTAAGGTCAATTCAATGTCTGGCTCGGTTTTTGGTTACGGCTAATGGTTACGGCTCGGACACTCGTTTCACTACGCGTTCTCTACAGCAAGCCCTGGCTCAGGGTTTCGGGTCTGTCTGTCTGTCTGCTGTTTGTGTTTTGCATTTCCATTTGAGTTTGCTCGTTGTTTTCACGCCTGCAACCAAAAGCCCGCCCCTGCCCTGCCCCGCCCCGCCCTTATTATTTATTATTATTGTGCTTTTAAAAAGTTATCTTATTTGTGCCAGGCTTTTGTTTTTGTGAGGGCGAAAAACTGTTGGGAAAATGTTTGCACAAGGGCCGAGAAGACACTGACCTTGAGTTAAGAAAACAGACAAAGAATACTTATAAATTATGCCCGCCAAAATACTTTAACAAGTAATTTTCGACAACAAATTTATAAATTAGGTTGTTAATGCCTTGGCAGACTATATTACAGTATACTTAAGATCTAACAAGATAGCAACTAGTCCATTAAACAACACAATCAACGCCTTAAGCAGCAGGCAGCAACAGTCAGTACAGCGCCATCTTTGAGTGAATTTATTCAAGTGGAGTTTTATTAAGTTTTTGTTTTCTCGCTCTAACTTATGCAGCTGCTTATACAGTGCAGTGAGAGCAGTACCACAGCAGCCACACTTTCTTATTATGTGCAAGTGCAGCAACAACGATCGCTCAAGCACTCAAGCACGCCATGTTGCTTTTTGTTCTCTCACAACAAGCTGCTGCTATCTCTGTTGCACACACAACAGTGTTTGATCAACTCAATCAAAACCACGAGAGCGCACATTAGCGGGATAAAACAAAACAACAACAGCGCAGCAGGAGCCGCAACTGCACGCCAACAATGCACTCAGCTGAGTAAGCACATTAAAAAGAGAGTATACAAAACAGCAGGAGAATGGCACTTAAAAGAGAGAGAGAGCGCTCTGCAAATTAAGCGATTAAGAGCAAAGTGGGGCAACAGACACTTGTCGCATAAGACTGGATACCATGGGCCATTTTTAATATCCACGTGCTTAATGCCTTTTTAAGTGTTGCACATTCCCGCACTTTACTGTCTGTCGTATGTATATTTTTGAACACAAAAGCGAAAAACTCATTAAAAATATTTTCCAGTCATGCGCAAGAATTTTCAAAGGTATTTAATTAAACTTTAATAAATAAATACGCGCCCAGAGCGAGCGCGGGCATTACAAAGTGAAAAATTAAAAGGCAGAAAATATAAAAACAAGCAAGGTAGAGAAAGAGAGAGTGGGAGGGAAGGGGAGGGTAGACGTGGAGCGACGCGTGGCAAGGCGTGGAGCGTAACTTTCGCTTAATGCGCCAGTTTTCAATTAACGACGCAATGTCGTGTGCCGCTAAGTGGATAAACAGAATCAAGCGTGGAGGAGGAGACGCATAAGGAGGAGCAGCGTGTGCCCAGAGGAGCTGGGACTGGACTCTCTGCAGGAGGGAGGGGAGAGGAGTAAGCGGGGCAGGCACTGCTTGGTAGTTGGTCACGCAGCTGAGGCTGAGTGCATTGAATGCTGCTTCATTAAGGCAGCGCAGGCGGGGCAAGGCAAGGTCCAAGGAGCTGCCTGCACTTTCAGTCCTTGTCGTAATTATCGTAATTACAATGAGCGATGAGGACGGCAATGGCCATAATGATGCGACTGCCAACAATAATAAAAGCTAACGAACCGAACACTGAGTAACAACATCAGCAGCAGCAGCAGCAGCAGCAGTGGCAGCAACAGTAGAAGTGGCAGCAGCACCTGCAACAGATGCAACATTGTCATTGACACTTTTAATTGCAGCTACGCAAAAAAAAAGAAAACGTTCACAAAAACCAAAGTGGGGCAACATATTTTTCCACATGAGGGAAAACTGAGGGGAAAGTTCTCCGTGCTGCTGCTTATAATTATGATGAAGAGGGAAATTCATCAACACTGGCAGAGCATACACACATCTCTGTCTGTCTCTGCTTGCACATGGCACATGGCCCCCGGCTAGACATGACTAAAATTGTGTGTCAAGCTGAGCAGCAAATACCGAATGTCGACTCAAAGCAGAGATTCCCCGAATAATAGAACCGGATACACACTATGCTTCTACTTATGCTCCTGCAGCGAAATTCATTGAAATTAATGAACACAGCAGCGCCAAAGTGATCAAAGCTTCCCCTTTCCCCCACCCCCGCATAAACAAAGATAATTATGACATAAAAAATAAGCTGAAAAGTTGTTGAAAAGATTCGCGCTTTATGACCTTTTAAAACTCCATAATTTGATTAATGTCTGCGACAGCACAAGATTGTTCCTTTAAAGCGTTAAGCAGTTGGCATTTTCTGCCAGTGTATGGTGTAGAAAATTAATGATATGAAGCACTTTGAATGGGCACACAATTAATCTTCTTTAATTTCAAGGCGAGCCCAAGCCAAGCCTGGCATTAGCCCCTAATAATGCCAATTGGGCTTTAAGTTGTGGCAAGGAATCAAAACTGAAGTGAGCAGAGAGTCATTATATGTGAGAGTCATATGTGTCTGTATGAACAGCTATATCTTAGCGACTATAAGAATTAGGACTACCAAACTTGGTGACAGTGTGTCTTAATGCCGCATTAAGATAAAGTTTATATATAAATTGGGCCACGCTTTCATTCGCTTCCGTAAATTGATAATCATCGATTTGCAGGCGTTATTTAAAATTTAAAACGTTTTTGCTTTGTATACACAATAAATGATTACTGAAACTTTAATTGCGAACGGGTGTGCAGCATAGAAGTTATTTAAAAAACAACTTTACTGGATGTGCAGATTTCCAAGCACGCCTTTAAGTATGCAATACAAAACATGCTTAACACAGCAGCTACATATAAGCGGGTATTGGGAAGTCCAGCAGCCTTTTCTGCAGCTTTCTTACTTGTCTTGGGTTTCCATTGAACTTAGCTTCGTAAATGTGTGTAAAAGAAATTTATGATAGACTTGGGATGAGATTGGGGTAAAGGAACCTCAACTAAGCATAAATCTATTGCTGCAGTAATGATGCTATAAACATGCTATAAGTTGACCTAAAGAATGTCTCAACTAGCTCACCGAATTTATTGCATAACCCTTGGCTAATGAGCAGCAAATTTACGATAGACCTGAGGAAAGTAAGGACGTGGCCTGTTGTCGTTGTTGTTGCTACTCGATATGCCTGTTGTGGATGTTCCTGTTGTTGTTGCTGTTGTTGTTATTGTCTTATCATGGGGCTTAGTTCACTTAGGCCTAAGCCATTGTTAAGCCCAGTCACTTAACCATGTCAAGCTTCGATTTATTGCTCCCTCTCGCTTGTTACTCAGCACTTGCCTTGAAGAGGAAGCTGACGATGGAGCACAAACTGCGTCGAATTGATTGATTTCTGCTGTAGTTGTGTCATAGAGCAGCAGTCTGACTACCATCTGCCCCTCCCCCCTTGCTCTATCAGGCATGTTGTCGTACAGTCATAAATAAAAACACTCAGATATTCATGTCGATGGGCTTCCTTTTTTTGCCTGCGCTGTTATTCATTGGTTGCCTGCGGCAAACCTACCAAAATACAAATTGTATCACTTAATATTTGGTTTTTTCTCTCTCTACTGCTTCTCTCCTCCTCTCTCTACTCTCTCCCTTGTCTTCCCCTGCTCCTCCCCTTACATCTCGTTGCATGTTGACTGTCGATGAAGATGACTCTTCGATTGTCGGCTGAGCGTTTTGTTGTTGATTTGCGTGTGTTGTTGAATAATTGATGGCATGACAATCTTTCGATGTGTCAGCATTGTCGTCGACATTCTAGCGCGCACTGTTATCATTCGCATTCGCATCCGCATCCGCATTTGCACCCCCACTCCTTGTCATTGTTGACAGAGGCCGTTGTGCCTTGTGCTGAGTGTTGCGTGTGCGTCTGTCTCTCTGTCTGTCTGTGTGGCATAATAAGCGCCGACGCTGCATTATAGCATGCTTACCGTTAGGAACACACTCGCACACACACACGCACACACACTCCTCGCAGGCCAATGAATGATGAGCAGTCAAACAATCAGCTCAAGAAATATGACATGAAATCAATAGTGGCAAATCAAATACGACGAATCAAATACGACGAAAGCACTTTGTAGAACAGGAACAGCAGAGTGAGAAGGGGCAGGGGAAGAGGGGAACGTAGAGAGGGTGCACAATTTACACTTTCGAGTTGTGCGCGTAAATTTCATTTGGAGTTAATTGAAATTCATTTGAGCAAATCAAATTAAGTCAAAAGCTACGCACACATCCTGCGCGTACCTTGGCTACGTGACGGCAAACAAAAGGAACAGTTCCAGGCAAGGCACAGCACGAGCAAATGGCGCACAAATGGCACACAAAGTGATTCATTCATAACGATAAATTAAGACAAAAACTGTCAGACAACAGCAGCAGCAACAGCAGCAGCAGCAGCAACGACAACGAAGCTGTCCCCAAGGAGCCGAGCTGAGTTGAGTTTTATGCCAACTTTATGCCGCATCGAAGCGGAGTATCCTTTCACATTTGTTGCTGCCCCTCTGGGACGTGCCCTGCACAGTTTTCTATTCAATTACTATATATAGACGTATATATATATGAGTGTAAAATCGTCAAATAAATAAATTAAGCATACAAAAGTTGTGTTTAAATCGAAAGAAGACGATGCCATGAAACCAAAGGCAAACAGAGACAAAAGGCAGCAGGAAATAAGTAAGGGAAGATAGAGATGAGTGTGTTTGACTGATATATACCCGATAATATGTAACTACTGCGTTAGGAGTTATTTGTATTGCATACTTGCAGGCGCCGTAGAAATCTGTACATCCAGTCACGTGTTTTCTTTAATAACTTTTATGGTGAACATCCGTTTGCAATCAAATTTTCAGTCATCATTTATACAGTGATATATATTGTGTACATTAAAACTTAATATTGTACCGTTTAAATTGAGACTGCAATTGGATTTTCATCAGCCTAAAGGAGGCGTGGCTGAATTCTAGTACAAGCTTTATCTGCGTGCAACAATAAGACACATTGTCACCAAATTTGATATTCCTACTTCTTAAAGTCTCTGAGTTATAGTTGTTCATACAGACAAACGCACGATATCTACCCTTCCACGCCATGTAAAGCGGGTATAAAAAGGTTAAGGCAAATATTTATCTACAGCAGGCCGGAGAGAGAGTGGGGTAAGGGGAGGGGGAAAGGAAAAGGGGCTTAGCTAAGGTCCAACTCGCATGCTGTATGTAATTACCCGGCGTCGTCTCCAAGTACAGCTGCGCCTAAGTACATAAGCACACAGCGGCAACACATGTAGCCAAAGGAGGCTGTGTGTGCCAGTAAGTGTGTGTGTGTGTGTGGGTGCAGCGTACGTGGCTTTATGCTTAAATAAACATTTGTCGTCGTCCTCCTGGTTGTCTTTCTCTGTGTGTCTCTCTCTCTCTCTCTCTCTCTGTGTAGTTTACTTAGCACCCAACGGCGGCAGAGTCAGTTTGTACGGTCAAAGCCAAATCGTTGATTGCATAAGTTGATGGTCAACACATGTCCGAGTTATATAGTACCGATATAGACCGATGTCTGTGTGTGTGTGTGTGTGTGTCTGCCTTGTGGCAACTGTTTTCTCTGTTTTGTACTCACGTGTTGTTGGTTGTCGCTTCTAACGGTGTCTGTGTTGCAGGTTGCATTGGCTGCTCCAAGGCTGCTGACTCGACCAGGTCGTACGGCGTGGGAGTGTCTGCAATGAGAAGGGGGGTGGGAATATATAGAGTATATATAGCATAAACTTTTAAGCTTTGTAGTACAAAGAATCTTCTCTGATTGCTGCTCAGCCACTTTGAAGTGCCTTTTGCAGGTCATATCTGGTGAGTACTCACGCTGTTTATCGCACCCATTGTTGGCTGACTTACCCAGCCACCCCTTCCCCTTTCTTTCCTCCCCCCATTTAATCAATCGATTGCAAATGCAGCCGACAAAAATTGCCAATGAACTCGACACGTGCGCAGCCAAAACGAAAAATGCCAGTGCCGAAAATGTGAAATGTTGTAACAGTCAATGGGGCAGGGGAGGGAAAGAGAACGGGTCAGAGTGGTAAGCGGAACAGTCGAACAAGCGGAAAACCCAAAATTGCCATTTGGAAATGCCTCGACATGCAGTCGGAGCAGAGCAGCAGGCAGAGAATGCAATGTCAGGCACTCGAACTGACAGCAGGCAAAGGCCAAAGGGCAGCAGCAGAGGGAGAGGACATAAAGAGGGTAAGGGGAGTGGTAGAGTGTACTACAGTTTTGGGCAGTACCTACCGCAGTGGCAATAACGGTCATTAGCAATGTCATAAGCAAATTATATAACATAATGCAGACCTGCGGCAGTAATCGAAGGCGGCAGCAGAACAGAAAAAAAAAAACATTTTTATGAAATTGTTTTTGTTGCTGTTGTTGTTGTTGAGTCGTGTCAGCAAGGTGTTTGTTATCGTTTGTTATATTGCTTGTTGTGTAATGTAATTTATACACACACACACAAGGACACACCTACACACACAAACAGACAGAGAGAAACACAGACGGACAGACAGAAACACAAATATAATGTCATAAACGCCAAGGACACAAAGGCAATTCCGCATGACATTACGGGCAGACAAAACAAACGCCAGCACAACAATGACTGCAAGAGGGGGAGGAGGAGGCAGAAGAGGAGAGTGGGGAGTAAAAGCCGAAAGTACGCGCTTGGCATAAATGATAAGCTGCCTGCAAGGAAGAGGCAGCATGGCCAGACATGGACACGGCCCGCTGCTCTGGCTTGGTTGACTTTTGAATACTTAACAGGATAATGAAATGTCAAAAGTGCGCAAGAGGCAGGTCTGCTCTGCCTACCCTATTTCCATCATCCCTCTCTCCCTCTCTTCTACCTCCTCTGCCCATTCTCCCCCCTAGGCTGCTACATTTTTATTGTGTCCATGCCTAAGTGAACGTCGCGCATTAAATCATAAAAAAACAAGAACGAAGGCTACATTTGGCATGCCGAAGGTTCTATACCCTTGCGGGTTCTAACATCCTTCAATCCATTTTGTACAAGTAATATATAATGGTACATTATATTATGTTCCACTTTAATTGGCACTGATTAGTTAAGTTTATTCCAAAATCAGAACTGCTCTTCATATAAAAATCTTAATTTTGGCCGATTGTTCCTATGATAGCTATATGTTATAGCGATCCGATTTTGATAAAATTTTATAGACATATTAAATATATAGATAGAGTCTGATGTAGTAAGTTTGCTTGCAATATCTGGACAAATAACAAAAATCGGCCGATAGTTTGTATGGCAACTATACGATATATCCTTCCGATCGGACTCGTTCCAACTTATATACAGCATACAGCAATTAGAATCATGTGTACCAAGTCTCATAAAGATAGCTCTAAAACTGAGAGACTAGTTTGCATTGCAACAGAAGGACACACGTACTAACGGACACTCGGATAGACGGACAGTGCTAGTTTGATTCTTCCGCTAATACTGATTCAGAATATATATACTCTATTGAGAGCTGTCTGCTAAGATGTGTTGCAAACTGCTGGTCAAAATGAATATACCCTCTGCATGGGTATAAAAAAGAAGGGCAGGATGGGAAAAAACACAGAGCAAATTTATATACATATCGCATACATATCGCATCTATAGGTGGGTATTTATGTTCGTGAAATGATATATGTGTTGCCCAGCAGGACATTCGGTTGCCCATTTTGTGTTTACATAAATTTAAATTGACACAAACACATCGACAAGGCAGGCACGACCAGTTGCGGGTTCCGTGCTTCCTACGCCAGTAAAATGATAAACTATATAAATTATGTCAGCCTCTCTCTCCCCCTCTTCCTCCTCCATATTTATTTATGCCATTTGTTGCTACATTTAATAGAATAAAAGACAAAGCTACGCAGAACTTCCTCGGCATCGACTTTAATCAAGCGCCCAAACAACTTTGGCCAAATTGTTTTTGTTCTTGTGGCAGTTCTGCTTTCGCTTTCGTTTTCACTTTAGCTTGAGCTTCTTTTCTTCTTGCTTTTGTTTCGTCTCGCACACTTGAGCTTCAATCAATGGCAAGGCAGTGGGAAAAAGCTGTAATCAATAAAGTAAATGGCCAAGGCACTTCAGCCACATGTGTGGCACCAGTGCAAACGTGTTTTTGATGCGCTTCGCTGTCTTTCCTCTCCCTCTCTCTTCCTCTCTCCCTTTCTCTGTCTTGCTCTCTATCTCTGCTTGCTGGATTTGTCAGCAGATTCGGCACAAAGCTGAAATTACCTGCCACCTGAGCACAGCCCAAAGCGTAGGCACTTCATAAATGTTCTCACTGATTAGCTGTGCCAACTAGGAAGTTCATAATGACAACGATAAGCTCAATAAGGCAAGTGCTGTGGCATATATCTTAACAATATCTTAACCTGTTCTGCAACATTCAGCTATATAGCACATTGCCTTGCCACTCAAAACTTACACCTATCTGCCTTTCCTCTTCTCTTCTCTCTCCTCTCCCCTCGCCTTGTCTCGTCTCATTGCAATCACTCAAAGTTTCTTATTTGCCTTGCGTTGGCTTCATTCATTTGGCCATTTTTATTAATTAAGTAAATTGACCTGAAAGAAAAGCGAGACGCAGAGAGAGAGCGAGCGAGTTGAAGTGCCTCTTCATGCTCGCATACCGTGCGTATACTTGATTATTTGTAGTGCCAGCACTGAGTAAACTTTGCCTTAAGCTGCTGCTGCTGCTGCTGCTGCTCCTCAAGTGTTCTTGCATGTTCTTCTCTTCTTGTATTCTGCAGGCTGCACGCTTAATTTGGTTAATGAACTGAGCCCCTTTTACCCCCCTTTGCCTCCTCTCCCTGCCAATGCCCTGCGGGCCATTTATGTTTTCTAATTGAAAGGAAATTTAGTGAAACCTCTACATAACCACAATTCTAATTACGAATTACACAATACAAAAGCGATTTCATGAGCTTTAACTTTGGGCCCCGCAAATTTATTTTACAACTTGTTCGACAAGGGGGCAGGGGGCGTGGCGCAGGCCTCGCCTTGCCTTGTTGTTTTGATTCGTTTATTGACTTTTCATGTTGCTGCCAATTATGCGTCGATGTCGATGACGAGAGAAAGGGAGGAAGGCAGGGGAGGGGGGGGGGACAGAACTTACTACAATGACGGCAAAAAGTTTTCGGCGTAATCTTAACGAGAAAATCTGTAAATTACACGCCAGCGTTCGACAACAACGCTGACGACGAACTTTTCCAAGGGGGCGTTCACAAATTTTCCAAATATTTATACACCTAAATAGATTTGATGGCATAATTGAAATTTGTTGTACGCTCTCTCGCTCTCTCTCTCTCTCTCTCGCTCTCTGTCTGCCCCGCAGCCTATACAATTTGCATAAGCTCGAGTGCAGTGTCGAGGCGAAAGTTTTGGCCCCCGCTCCCCTCCTTTCGCTCCGCACCCTGCTAATAACAATCATAAACATGTTGGTAATGATGAAGGTCCTTTCAGGGAAGCAAAGCAAAGCTGACACATTGCTGCGGGCCATGACAATGCGCTGTCCAAAGTTCTGTTTTGTTATGCTACAATTTGTGAGCATTTTCATAACTTAACTTGTTTAAGGGGGATGTGGGAAAGAGAGCAAGGCAGGGAGAGAGGACAGGGGGTAGGCTTGTTGAGAACTTATGCAGATGTATTGCGATTGAAGTGCGCTCGATTAGCCAAGGCTAACTAATGCGCTTTTCAAGGGGATTAGCAAGCCCTTGTAGTGCTCCCTCTTCTAAGCTTGCTACCTCCCTCTTGCTACCTCTCTCTTGTTACCTCCCTCTTCGTACCTCTCTTATGTCACCTCTTATTAACTGTCCTTTCACTACGTCCCTCTTTCTATCGAGCTGTTCCCACCTCTCTTTTTCTGCCTGCCTCTTCCTACCTTTCCCATTCTTTCTTCTTTTTCCCTAACTCTCTATTGAGCATTCTCCATCATCCTAGCTTCCTCTTTTTAGTTCCTTCCTCCTATCAGTCTATTTCTGGTTTTCTCTCACTACCTTCCTCTATCTATCTCATACTTCCTAGCTTGCTTGTTCTACCTCTCTAATTCTTCCTCTTACCAGCTCCCTCTTCCTACCTCTTCCTATTCCCATCTCCCTCTTGCTACATCTGGGTATCTACCTACCTCTTCCTACATTCTCTCTTCCTAATCTCCTCTTTGTACCTTCCACTGCGTACCTTCCTCGTCTCACCTCTCTCTCTCTCTCTCTCTCTCTCTCTCTCTCTCTGTCTCTCCCTCTTCCTCCCTCTCTTTCTTCTTTCTTTTGAAATCAAATCGGTTACAACGAGAACTTAAATAATGTTGTTAGCGCACAAGTTTGCGTTTTACAAATTGCAGATTAATTAACTCTTTGTTGTCGCCATAAACTAAACCAAAGTCGGCAACTTTTCTCATGACCCGCAACCCTGCCCCGCTCCCCCCCTCTTACGAGTTCAACCCGCCAGTTAAAGTCAAAGTGGCGGCCGTTTAATGTGCTTACATTCATTTCGTTTTAAATCGGCGATAAAGTGTCGCCAGCTTTAAGTTGCCTCCGTCTTCAATTTATGCCTTGCTCTCTCCCACTCTTCTTGCTCTCCCCTTTTCCTCGCTGCTTTCTCTCTTTCTCCTCTTCTGCTGCTGCCTTTTATGAGGCAACATAAAACGCAAAGTTGTCGCCGTGTCGCAAACGCACAATTCTTTGCACACCCACAACTTGCTCAGCCTGCGTTTCCTTTGGCTTTCTTTCTCTGCTTCTTCTTTTTCTGCTTCGCTTCTTCATTGGCTCGTGCTGTTCCGCGCTTCCTGTTTTGTACGCGTTTTCTAGATTACTTTTATAAGTGAATTTGTTGCGGTTTTCCGCAAAATTTACAAGTACGTGAGAAAATTAGAGCTTAGCTTGTTGGGTGCGCCGACAGACGCCGGCGCTGACTGTGGCGCGGACTGTGCAAGGCTCAGCCGCTTGTTGCTTTCCGGCTTAACCTTCACTTATGCCCCTACGACTGTCTCTCTTTCTCTTGCCCTTACTCTGTCTATCTCTTTCTTTTGTTCCTTCAACTTATTCTGCTTCAATCTTTCCCCACTTCCGCCACACTGCGTATGCGTAATTTGCTCACTTATGCCCCTTGATTTCTTTACTCTATCTCTCTCTCCCCTCACTATCTATATATTTCCCTTTCTCCTGCTCTTACAGCTCTCACTTCTTCACTCTTTTGCCCATTTCCGTAACCACTTGTATTTCCTTTCTCTATCACTCTCTGTCTCTCGACCTCTCCTGCTCTTCATCTTTCTCGCTCAGTCGCTCTCAATCCATCACTCTGTTCCACTAACTCTTTCTGCTTCTTCTCCCTTTCTCGATCCCGCTTTTCCTATCTACCGCCACAGTGCGTATGCGTAATTTGCTCACTTCTGCCCCTATCTAACCCTCTCTCTCCTTCTCTATTACTTTCTCTCTTTGTCTCTCTATTGCTCTTCTCCCCCATCTCCTTATCTAACTCATTCTTTTGCCACTTCTCCCACATTGCGTATGCGTAATCTGCTCAAATGACCGCCAATAGTGCTTGCAGGCAAATTAACAAGCTTTTTATTTACTCTCCCATTTGGCCAATTGCCAATTGGCAATTTCACGCCCAGCCGCCAAGTTGCTTGCTTTATATTTTCCATTTCCATTTCAATGTTTTCCTTTCGGCTGCGCTTTACGCGCCGATGACATGAAAACAAATGCGATGTCTGACTTGAAAGTAAAGTTTCACTTGCCCTCCCTCTCTCCCTCTCTTATAGTCCCACTCTCTCTCAGTCTTTCTCACTCTCTTTCTACCTCCCGCAAGACGAAGTTTAGGTTCAGCTGCGGTTAGTCTGTTTTGCGGAATTGTTAGTTTCACGCTTTGTTTGTTCAGATTAGCTGGCAACAGAGGCAGAGGCAGAGGCACAGCCAGACTTCCCTGTGCGAAAAAAAGGTGTACAACTTGTGCTTCACTGTATTTGCGGCAACTTATGCCCTGCCTCGTCTGGCATACACTGCCCAGGCAGCTGAGCATCACAACTAGTTTATGCCATTTGCAACTTCAACTTCTGTTTATAAATAAATAATTTATTAAATATTTGCAGAGTATTTGAGCTTCGTTTGACTTTGCCATGTTACACTACGCCGTGTTACACTTGTTTTATTAGCTTTGTTTTTGTTTAGCTTTTTTTTTTGCCTTCGCACCAAAGTTTGCACGTGGAAATTGCGTCGAGAGGTGGCGAAAGATTCGCTGGCGTGTGGAAAATTGATGCTGGCGCTGAAGTTTTTGGCTTTTTGAACTGACAGCTGCGATTTTTATGCGTCGCAGAGGCAGAGGGAGAAAACGGAGAGCGAGAGAAAGGCAGCGCAAGCGAGAAAGAGAAAGCCAAACAAAACTAGAAAAAATAATTGTAATTGTGAATTGTGGAGCCACAAGAATGAAACTGTATGTGGTCTCTTCGCCCTGCCTAATCCCGGACAAACTTCCGCGTCGGGCAAACTTTCAGTTGGGGGCAAGCTGATTCTGTCGCTGCTACTGCTGGTGTTTGTGTGGCATGTGGCATGTGGCAAGTGCCAGGCATGTGAAGTGGGCAAACGAGAGCATATTAGCCGAATGTTGCCTCACTCAACCGAGCCAATTTATTGTGCAGCTCGCTGCTAATGAGAATTTATGCTCGATTGTTGTTGGGCTAATTAATTTAAGTGCGGCACAAACAATTGCCAAAATGATGAGTTCAATAGGGCGAATCAAAGTAACCAAGGGTTGCTGTTGATATTAATGATGAATTATCTACGAAAAGGGTCTCGCTTTGTGCTCCACCTTAGTGAGAGTCTTTCCCTTGAAGGCTTTAACTAACCCGTTAATAAATTATCCTGCACAATGCAGTCGCCTTTCATAAATGCATTAACTGAAGTAATTTCATAATTTATCATTCATTTTTCAAGCGAGCACAAAGGAGGACGAACTAAACCCGCCCCAGTGCTGGCCTTCGCAACTAGCTACAGTTCTCCTGCCTGCTTCTTTGTCTCTCCTTTTCTCTCTGTCTTGCTCTATCTTCCCCTCTCATTCATACATAGTTAATTCACATGCTAGTGCTCTATCGATTGCCTTTTCAGGCGAGTGGCTTCTAGCAGGACGAGCGCGGGCCACGTGTGCCATGTAAATTACAAGTGTATAATATCCTGTCAGTGCAGGCAGGCTAGGCAGGCAGCTGGGCAGCAGGGAGGGCGGCAGAGAGGGCCAGGTAGACGCTTCCTCACTTAATTAGCCAGCGAGTTTATTTATTATTCACTGGCACCGCCTGCCAGCCTAATGAATCACAGGTTCCTTTTTTGTTTTAGTGGATATTTTAATTTTTAATTAGCATGCAAAGCAACAGCAACAACAACAGCAACTACAACAGCAACAACACGCGACAACAACACGATACAGGCAACGACAACGACAACGTCGACAACTGCGCTGCTTGGGACGAAAATAATATATGACCTTGTGCGAGTAGTTTACAAGTATTTGTTTTTCTGTGGCTTTTGTTATTCCACTCCTCCTCTTCTCCTCCCCTCCTCCTCCCTGACTAGGACATGCGTCACAGGTGCAGCGAGGCCAAACATGCCACACAAATACCTGTGTCTGTGCGGGGCATATTAAAAGGATTAACGTACACATCATTTAACCAAGTCGCATGAGAACCAAACCAAACCAAACCAAACCGAACCGAACCATTCTCACTCACTAGATCATTTCTCATCGTGTGTCAGACAAACAACTATTCCACAGACCGACAGAATTCCATTCCCAAATGACAGTCCCTTTAGTGGAGCAGGAGAAACAGGAAAGAGGAGGAGGGGGAGGAGGTTACTACGTAGTTCATCAGCTCATCATGATGTTGTTGGGTTGTTCGCTGGGATACTTAACATGTTTTTGCGGTTTTTACGTTGTTCGAGTTGGCTGCGTTTCTCTCAGTTTTCTGCACCATTTAATTTCCTCTTTGATACCCTAACGAGAAGGTTGTTGAGTTCTAAAGGGAAATATGCTGTAGATGAAAGACTGTTTGTATGAGGAACTTGCTGCAATGTCACAGAGAAAGGTGTCAGTCAAACTATCATCAATTCTTGTTTAGAGTCTTCAGTTAAGGTCTTTATTTTAGGTACTCAGTTGGGAGTAAAGGTGTTCAGTTAGGGTACTCCGTTAGAGTACTCTATAAGGGTATTCCGCTTTGGTACTTCGTTAGGGTACTTTATTTCTGTAATACGCAAGGGTACTCGGTTGGGGTGTTCATTTAGGGTATTCCCTTAAGGTGCTCAGTGAGGATACTCCGTTAGGGTACTCCATAAGAGTACCCCGTTAGGGTACTCCTTTAGCGTACTCCGTTAGGGTACTCCGTTAGGGTACGCCATTAGGGTACTCCGTTAGGGTACTCCACAAGGGTACTCCATAAGAGTACGCCGTTAGGGTTCTCAGTTAGAGACTCCGTTAGGGTACTCCATTAGGGTACTCCATTAGAGTACTCTATTAGGGTAGTCCTTTAGGGTACTCCGTTAGAATATTCCGTTAGGGTACTGCTTTAGGGTACTGGTTTAGGGTACAACGTGAGGGTACTCTGTTAGGTTACTGTGTTAGAGTATTCCGTTAGGGTACTCCGTAAAGATAATCAGTTAGGGATAATCAGTTAAAGGTACACAGTAAGGCTATTCACTGAGATTATTCAGTTAGACTATTCAGTTCGATTATTCAGTAAGGGTATTCCTCACTTCACCTTAGCCATAGTCCACCCTATTATAATCCCAGTTTTATCTTCACTGTTTCTGTAAAGGTGCATAGCACAGTTTATGGTTATTCCGGTTTAACTGTCTGTGTGTGCGTTAACAAGTCCCTTGCAAATGGAGTTTTTGACAGAGCAAACGACCGCAGTCCACTGCGGCTTGATTGAATGACAGACTGACTTTAAAATGAACCAATCGTCCAATTGACCAACTGACCAACTGACCAGAGAGCACCCACCCAGCTGTACCACACCACGATTCGACTCTGGTCACGTCTGCCAGCCCGGTACGGGTGACTCATCCACGCGGGCCAAATTGCATTACCAAAACAATAAATCAATAACAATTTGATGCGAATAAATGGCATTATTGACAGTTAGCGACGCGTTCCCCCCCCTCTCTCTCTCTCCCTGTCCCTCCCTCGCTCGTCGTTATCATCGTCTGCGATTTTATGACATAATTCAATTGAATTCCTTAAATTCGGTTTACATTGGAAAGCAGGAGAGGGCAGGGAGCCTTAATATGCAGCAGTCCCAAATTGATTTTTATTATTGGCGCGTCTCTTTATTGTCGGTATTGTTAATTCAATTCAGTTCGAGAAAAGCGTATTTTAAATGGAGAATTTTTAAATTATCGATAACTCTTTGAAAAGCCAATCGATGTTGCTTCAATTTGAACAGAAAGTTTCAACAAATTCGAGCAATTTACGCATATGTTAGAGTACTTCCCACTCACATAACTTTGTCCAAACTGAACCGATTTTCATTTGAATATATAAACCCTTACACACACACACACACAGTCACGTTATCAAAAGTTTGTGCAGGCTTCGAATCTGGCATTGAATGCCGTCAGGTGTAGCCGAATTGACGGCAACTGCTGCCTGCGCTGCTTCTTTCTTTTCTTCTTGTGCTTCTGCTTGTGCGTTTTGTTAATTTTATTTGCATGTTTTTATGCCTTTTTATTTATTTGCTTATACGTTTTGTGCGTCTGTTACGAGTACGCGCGCCTGCCAGTTAACGTTGCCAACCGCGTCTTGTCTTCTTCTTCGCCTGCGGGCTGGATATAAATTTTTGACAACATTGAATGGCGGCGTCGTGCAGCACGTGATTGAAACGAGCTGCACACACATACAGAAGTACATCCCACCAAACACAGACAGACACTCACACAGTCACCTGAGTGGTAACAGACACCGCCAGGCAGCAATTCAACTAAACCGACAGACAGACAGACCAAAAGCCCGCAAATAAACTTGCCTACAGGCAAGAGAACACACTCACACTGACGCAAACACTCCCACACACACGTCAGCCACACACACCCGAGACCCACACACACGCTTTGAAAAATAGGCAATGTGCGGAAATTTTGATTTTTCGCCTCAGTTGGCAGCTCCGTCAGCCGTTGGCAGCACCGTCGACAGGCCAACAGACGGACGGAGAGACGGACGGAAAGACGGACGGAGACGGAAGACAGCTAAGTAGTTTCTGTGCCTGACTTTGAATTCAAATTAAGCGGGTGCCCAAAACGCTGGTACGTGCTACAACCTGGCCGGAAGTCCTTTAACCCGCCACGAACCTGCCCCTCTCCCTCTTCCTCTTCATCTTCCCTCCCCCCTTGACTGCCAGTCAATTTATAAAGTCAACGTTTTTTTTATATGCTCAATTTTTACGCTGTGTCATTAACTCCGACAAATTTTAAACATTGCGCTGCGCTGGGTAATTACAAAATAAAGTACTCGAGTTTCCACACACACACACCCAACACAGATACATTTATACAGTCGTAAAAACCAAAGTGAAATGTCAAGCGTCGCAAAATGAAATTTCAACCTTAATTTCGAGCAATGCGATTGAAGTTATGTTTTCCATTGTTGGAGATTCTTAATGAACGTTGAGCTTCATGGGGTAACTCATGGCACATGACTGGAATGGCAGGTGCAGACTTTAATATTTTGAAAATGTTGCATAAATAACTAAACTTTGATTTAAAATGCACAACAATTTAACACAATGAAAGAAAAACAATGCCAACTAATCGATGCCCTGTGGGAATATTTAAATTGTTTTCAAAATACATACATGATTGCATCATGCTGGCAGCAGCAGCAAGCGCATGCTGATTTTTCCTGCAGGTTATTTATTCCCTCACACCTCAAATGGGAGAAAGAGAGTGCAGAGAGCGTACAGAGCGTTCTTGTCTCGCTCTATCACACTGCTGGAGTTAATAAGTGTAACAAAACAAATTACAAAAGCGCCATCTGTGTTTGAATTACGTAAACTATTTTAGTAAGGCTGTAGCTACTGCCATCCCTCTCTGCCTTTAACTCTTCATAAGTGTAGTGTGATCAGCAGAGTCAAACAAGGAAAGTACTCAATTTCTTACTCTGCCTAAAGAGAGTAACTTGTACACTACTGCTATCCCTCTCTTACTCACGCTTTACATACCTACAGCTGATCACCTTAGGCAAAAAATACTCTCGTTTTGTTGCTCTCCTTTGAGTGCTGAGTCAGCACATTTAACATGACATAAACTCACAACAACAACATGCATAGTAAAATATATTCCAAGCATTTATTCTATTTTCCTTTTGAATCTGCTGCATAAAAGTAAATCCTTTTTGCTCTTTATGACACTCAGTTTATTCTTGCTGAATGCCTGTTAATTATTAACTTGAACTCTAACGAAAGGTCGGGGATTAGCACGCATTAGATGGGGGCGGCAGAACTATTAACACCTAAACGCAGGTCTCACTAAGGCATAAATCAAAATATGGCTTCATAAAATATTTATGTGCGCCCCCCAGAGCCCAGTCCCGTGCCACACATGCCGCACACAAAAGGGGCGTGAGAGTAATAACGCATATTGTTAAATAAAAATGACCTGCCATTTGTATAGTGCGGAAAACGGAAATGTCTAACACAGCGAAAGGAAAAGGAAAGCAAAGGGGGAACCGGATGGAAAAGCTGGGCAAAAACTACGCAACTGGTTGGCAATTTTCCTGACGAAAATAAATGCGTACGCTGACAAGTGGCGATATTGAGGCAAGAGAAAAACACTGTCTCTCTCCCTCTCTCTTTCACACTGCCATTACACGTAGCCGACACATGTGCAAACAAATTAAAAGTTGGCCATAAAAAAATAATCATATTGTGGCCTGAGTAAACAACAACAACAACAACAAAAAGCGGCGTAAAATTGATAAAAAAGCGAGAGAGGAGACAAAAAAGGAACCTCGCTCAGTTGTGGCAGCGGCTTAGGACCCAACACTTGAGTGGCAGCAAACCGCACAAAACACACAACAGACAACACACACATACACATACACAAGCGTACATACACCTACACACAGCCAGAGGAACAAATGTCGAGCGCTTCTGAGCGCATTAAAAGCAACTTCCAAGTCATTAACCCGTTTATGACGCTTAACTCGGCTAAGACTTGGCCAAGCCGCCAGTCTCGGCCACAATAAAGCGGCAATAAAACGACACACGCACACCCCTTACACACACTCACACACACACACTCACACCCACAATCTGCTTGGCTAACTTAAAGCGTTTAACGGCTCATTTATTGCGAAATGAAACGCGCTCTCTCAAATTTGTGCGCTTGGCCATCCCGAAATGGCATTAAATGTTATTAAAAACGACATCTCATCTATGTTGTGGTTGCCAGGCCAAGCACATGTTGCCCCGAGTGGACGTCATTATATGGTTAATCTCGTTTCGAACAGGCCTACACCACAGCAACCCACACAACCACACAGTCAATTACGTGGTTAGAGGCAGCGACTCAAGGCGAGTTTGTTCTAGCCAGATTTCAATATCGAAACATATAGCACATAAAATCAGCTCACAATGTTCATATAAATTTCATTTATACCATTTCAATATGGTAAAGTTAACATATAGCATATTATATAGGGACTTTAGGCCTAGCAAGTTCAATTTTAAACATTATTTCTTTCAATTGCAATATAGAAAAGTAAACATTGTCTCTTCAAACAGATTTCCTTTTTTTCATCTGAAATGAAAATCTTCTTACAATCTAAATTTTTATAGACAAAGAAACAGCAAATGTTATTCTATATATAGCAAATATAATGCATATATAATCTGCAGCATATTCATAAATTTCAGTCGTTACGATCGCCGAGGAAAGTGGAACTTGAAAGCAACATTTACGAGCATTGAACTGTTTTGTTTTGTACGGCTTCAGCTGTGACTTGCTGCGGACGTCATCTAATGCCAACAACAACTTTACGCTTGATGTGGCTTCACTCTGTCCCCTCAACCTCGAGACCCCTTCAGCCTGCCCCCCTCCCCACAGTTCCCCTCACTCGTGCTTGCCAGCTCCCTCTCTCTTTCTCGCTCTCTTTGTGGCTGTGGCTGCGTTGCCAAACGTCTGGCCCAGTGCGGCTTAGGCTTTGTTAGCCAACGCACACACACATACAGTGAAAGAGCAAGAGAGCGTCACACACTACACACACACATGTGCAGGCGGCACATCCACACGGCGCACTCATATTATGCTAATATTATCCCTTGTCACTGTTTTGTGGGTTAAGGACAGTTTTATGCATCCACACACGCGACACACACGCACACACACACGCATAGACAGACGTAACCTCACTTGGACAGCTGCGTTAGTTCTCTGTTTGCGTGTGTGTGTGTGCATGTTAAATAAGCGTAATGCCGCCATTATTGGACGCATTACAAACAAAATGAAAGTGTGCCTACCACACAATCTGCCTGCGTGTGTGTGTGTGCGTCGGCCATTTGCCTTTGCATTTGACATGTGGCGACTATTTTTGGCTGCCAAAGCGGACCCCAAAGCTCAATGAAAACTAGTCGGGGAAAACTGTCCCAAAAAACTACAACGACTGCAAATTATAATGGAGCTGATGATAGTTTTAAGCACGATATTACTTGCTTGAATTATGATAATGAGAATGATTAGCTGCCGTACTGTTGTAGACAGACTCTTATGTTTTAAATTCAAGTTAAAATTTAAACGGGTTCTCGCAACACAAAGTCCGAATGCGCCATCTGTGTTTGAATTGCGTAAGCTATTATGGTAAAGCAGTAATTGCTGCTATCCCTTTCTTCCTTTGGCTTTACATATCTTCAGAATGATCGAGTGAGTCAAACGATAAAAGCGCTCAATTTGTTACTCACCTTAAGGAGAGCAACTCGTATACTCGTAATACAATTCTCTTGTTTTCTGCCTTTCTTTGAGTATTGTGAACTATGATAATAACAATGCTGAGTTACTGAACTGAGTTTTAAACTTTTGGTAAAGTCATGTGTGATTGGTTTAATATTGATTTCTTCGTCTCCTCCTCTCTGTCCCACTTCCCCTCCTCCTCTGCACAGCAACTTAACCAGTTGAACTTACTCTTATGCCTCAACGCCCACGTGCGTGCAATTATCAGAGCCACACATCGATTTTCATCCGCACAACTAAAAGGCAATTTATCCCCTTTACTCCCCTGATAATTCCTGAATTTGAATTTGAGATAAAACCCCAAAAAATCCCAACACTATTTGGGGTGCAGCACAACCAAGTTGAGCCTGCTTGAGCCTGGGTCGATTCTTCTTTCTTTGCTTTGGCACTTCGATTTACGTTGTGAAATTTATTACGCACACAATTTCATGTGTGTATTATCGATTTGCATGCCTGAAGTGGTGGAATGGGGGAGGGGGAGTAAAGAGGAAGGTCGATGGATCGACAGCGACGAGCGGCAAAAATGAATGTGCGCAACGAAGCGAAGAGCAGCGCTTGTCACATTATGGAGACATCAAGCACACAAGCGGGACTCATATAATACTTTGGACGATTAAAATGCTTGGCGGATGGGACAGAGGAGGCGTGGCAACGCTCAATGTTGCGCAACAACAGACAGAGATAGGGAGGAGATAGAAGAACGGAGAGGGAGTGGGAGGCAGTGAGAGAGGAAGACAGAGAGACAAAGCTCCCTATGCCGGACGGGATTAACTTAACAATTTCATGCATAGAGCACAAATTTCAATAGGTGCGCCCTAAGAGAAATTGCGGTGTCAGTAACTACGAGCAAGACAGGCAAAAAATTGCCTTTCAACAAGCGCAGCAGAGGCAGGAGGAGCAGGAGCAGGAGGGGCAGGAGTTGGGGCAAAATAAATGTAAGTATAAATCATAATTTAGGCAAATCTCCAGAGATGAGCTCTCAACGTTCGTCCGTCCAATGGCGATACGGGTTCGCTACGCTTTGCACTTCCGCCTTGTCTCCCCCCGTCTCTTCTTCTCTTTTAGACTCCCTTGCGTGCTGCGGAAGTTCTTCCTGCTCTTCTTGATTTCTTTTCAGTTATCCAGCAGGTATAAGACATACGCACACACACACACAGACAGCAGCAGGCATAATCCCTCAAAGCAAAACAAAACACAAGCAGTTCCTAGTGCCAGTGTGTGTGTGTGTGTGTGAGTGAGGGATGTCTTAGTCGAGCCACAGAATTTATGCGCTTCGTCGCTTTTCGTCTACGCCAAGACGAAACGTTGCTACGCCCCCCGGGCACACCTTTGCCTCCGCCTCCCTTATTGAGGTTCAATTTATTTTTTTGCGCATAAGAGAAATATCTTCAATGTAAATTTATTGCGATATGCATAGTTTGAGCTGAGCTGAGTGCGCGACGCAGTCTCCAAGTCGAAATCGAAGCCGGAAAGGAGTCAACACACTGCCAGTGATTGCCTTGGCTGCAGTTTTCCATTACTTTGGGATATGTTTTGTAGAGCTCAATGCCCGATTTCAATTGGGGCTCAAAAAGTGTATTACACTTTTCCGCGCAATGCAAAACAGTTCACAATCCTGCTTTATCAAAAACTGTAGCATACTTTGCAGCGCAAATGGAAAGAACTGACAAACCTGCCTGTTTATGTAAATAAATGCGACTATTTAGTATTTTTCTATTTAACCGCGACATGCATGAACATGTCTGCACATGTCTGAAATGTAAAAACTAATTTCGATTAGCGCACGCCCGCACACAGCGACGTCAATTGCCAGCGCAACACTTGACAAGTTATTTGCGGTCGCTGGAACTAAGCAACGCGCACGTACCACCGTACGGTGGCAACCCTAACACAGCCTACACTCTTAGCTGCGTACCTTCTGCTCCCCACTCTAGTCATTCTACAATTGTTGTTCGTGTTTATTTTTGGCTTTGCCAAGCCACGCGCTGCAGGCAACTGCAAAGTTTTACATTCGACTATTTCATTCGCTGCGGATTTATTTTGCGCTCAACTTTTTGCTGAACACATGTCGGAACATTTAAGATTTATGCACGTTTTTTTGCAGCAGCAGCCACCTACAGCATATTTGATGTGCTTGTGTGTGCGTGTGTGTGCAACGCTTTTCATGGCTAGCTGAGCATTTGAGAGCTGCATTTTCGGGGCTTTAATTGTCAGGTCGCAACGGGGGCCAGACGACGCCCAATTGAAAAGGATTTGCAGTGAACTCTTCTCTCTTTTTACCTCTCTTGCTTCCCCCTTTTGACAGTCTCTCGTCCTCTTTCTTTCTCCCCATGCTCGCAGCATATAGCGGGAATTAAAGCATTTCACAGTGGGCCAAAAATTTGCTTATACACCGCATGACCAGCATTTCCTGCCTGACAGAGAGTTATAGAGAGTGAGGGGACGGGTTTAGCCAAATTTTAAAGCTAACAAGTTGTGCGTGCATTTCAACACCTTTCTGGCCATGATTGTTCAGTTTTTAATCCACATTTACACGGCTCACAGTGCATCACGCGCCCAAGTAAGCGTAAAATACACAAATCATCAGCTCCCAAAAAGAAAAGGCTTTAAACGAACAATGGCCTACAAAGCGGAAATTAAACAACAAAGCAGAAATAGCGCTAAAAACCTGTACAAAGCAACAACAGCAACTTAAACAATGAGTTGACCTTTTATTGTTGCCTTGGCCGTTGGCAGCAAAGGTTTTTTTCGCTCGTGTTGCTTAAATTATGCAAAAGCTTTGCTGCCTGCATATGAAAGGTGGACACACACACAGTAAAACACCCGCATACACACAGACACTGAAACAGACACACAATTACAGACACGTGCTACAACTACTGGCAAAATTTCCGCACAATAAAATTATTCACACTTTTTATGCACAAAGTCGGTGCAGAATTTTGTCTGCCTACGCTGTTGAGGCGCTTTAATTACAGCCCGATATTCAAGCAAGGTAGATATGAAATTGCAACAGCACGGCAAGACAGCAGCAGCAACAGCACGGCAAGACAGCAGCAGTAACAGCAAGAACAGCAGCAGCAGCAGTATCAACATCAACAGCAACTCCAACATCAAAGCCCTTCCTTCCCTGACGGTACGTCAAAGGAAGCCGCCTTAAAGTCAAGCAACGCTTTGCAAGATCAGACCTGAGTTATGAATATTAAAAGCAAAGTAGTTGGGCAGCGGCAAAGTAGACGAGCAGCGTCATAAGCAGCGTGTAATGCGCATTTTAGCCAAGTTGAAGTTGAAGTGAGCCCCGGCAGAGGAGACTTTAAGGCAAGCACACAAAAGTATGCTACGAAAAATGGCAAAGGTAGCAGCGCAGAGGCAGTGTCAGAACAGATCCGCCTGCAGCTGCGAGGGCACAGAGCTAATGTGCTCGCAGACATTGGAAATGTCAGCAGGTGACACACAGACTTAGAATGCTCCGCCTCGGGACATGCCGGGATGCCGTGCCTGGTGGCATGCTGGCATTGGATGCCGTGGCATGCCATGACAGTCTCAAGGCATTTGTCTGCCAGCTGCCGCCGGCATTTCGTGCCATAAATGTCGGCGTATTGTTGCACCAGCTGAGCAGAGTGAAAAAGTGAGAGAGTAAGGTAGAGAGGGAAGCGAGAGGGAGAGGTAGAGGGACAGAGCTGCACAATGAGCTACGGGATTTGCTTGCGGGGCTGCATCTTTAGAGCTGCTTTTCAGTTGCAACTGAAGAGCATTTCTTTTTTCTGCTGCCTTGATTTTGAAAAGCACACTTACACACTTAATAAATGTCACCAGTCGTCTTCCGCGTGCCTACCCCCTCTGCCTCTTCTACTGCTCTACTTACATGCCTCTGCTTTATATTCATTCCCCTGCCATAGCTAATGCTATGCAAATTTAAATAGCCCTCTAAATGCCTCTTACATTCACAGTGCCCCAAAAGTTTCTTTTATCTGCTGCGATTATATCATTACGTATGACATATAATAATTCACAGAAAACTGGGCAGCAACAACAACTGAGAGAAGAACAACGAAACAAGCACTGAACATGGAAATAAGACAGGGAAAGTAAACGACTTAGACATACTCTATTATAGTTATTATTAGTAAAAGGGAGTCTCCAATGATAAAAAAGGTGCGGTAATGCGACCAGAGTCTACCTGAAGTTCCCTCCCTTGCCTAACAAAAACGGTTCTGCTTCAGCGATGAAGCAAAGCTGATATTTCTTCAAAGAGTTTGCAAACTGTGCAGGCACTGCGTTATCCTTGTGCAGTTGCTTCCTTCTCGTCCATACCAAGGCTGCGCCTGTTATTGTTCTTAGAACTTTGAACCGAAATATTTGTAGGGTATTTATATTGGTATTGGCAGTTGTACCCCACAGTTATATACGTTCACACTGGCTTCAGGATTACCTCGTATATTAATAGGTTTGCTCAAAAGACTGAGCAGAGAAACCGTTCTAAGTAACCAAAAGAGATTCTTAAATTCAAGTTGAAGCTTAAGTCTCTTGTTAGCCAGATGCAAACTTCAGTTTAGCTTTTTAAGTGATCAATGACTGCTCATCTAGTTGACAGCTCTATTTGCTGCACTTTGCTACTCAATTTGACAATATTTCCCACCTTTTCGTACCTCACACTACAGCTAATATACCCCACAGGGACACCCTACCTCACACGCCCTCTGAGTAAATTTATTTATTGACTTCACTTGGCAACTGGCGGCGCACAATTTCCACAGGCTTACGACTTTCACTTAACAGGCGCTTGTCTTACATACACACACGTGTACACACACATACATATAAACCTACAACAGCTAGGTGTGTGTGGTAATTGTATTAAATTTCAATAAACGCGTGCGTCAAACATTATGAAAGTCAAAAATGTTGACAGCTGAAGGGAGCAGTCAAAAAGGGAGCAGCACCAGAAAGGGGCAAGTGTAGGAGTAGGGGGCGCAGGGAGAGAGTGAGGTGAGGCACCTACTACAGCAGGCTAATGCCCTGGCTAAACCTGTTTTATTGTGCTGCCAGTGAAAATGTGCGCTTTGCTTTATTGTTCGCGCTACACATTGCAATTTGCTTGGCAATAAATTTTCTTTTGGCAAGACGACAGCAGAAATGAAAGAAGAAGGGGGTAGAAGGAGTAAAAGCAGAGAAAAAGAAGACAGAAAAAATGTATATATATATTTAAATTTCCTGATCACATTGGAGAAGGGGCGAGGGGAGGGGGCAGGGAAGGCGCAACAGAGTAAAAGGAATCTGCTCAAAATGTACTTCCGTCATAAAATAACGGTAATGCAGAACGGAGCTATGCGCGTGGCAGCCGCATGCGGTTGTCTGTCTGTGTGTGTGAGGGTGTATCTATGTGCGGCATGCGGTTGTCTGCGGGTGTGTGTGTGTGTGTGTGTCTGCTGGCGACTCACGTAACCCGGCGAGCAAGAAAAACCTTTTTATAAATGCTGCGGCGCTGCTTCCGCGAAATAATAAAACAAAACAAGCAGCGGCAACAACAACAACAACACTAAGAGGAAAACAACAACAGCAAGAGCAGCATAACAATAACAACAACATAAGTAAACAACAAACACCAGCAGCAACAACAATTTGGAAGGGACAGCAGCGGCTGCTCTTAAATTTTTTGTTGAGAGACACAAAGACAAATGAGGCGGGATTTACGAGCCAATGCCGGGCAGAGTTTAGCGGGGTTTCGCTGCAATCTCGCCTCTATCTCAGCTAAATGCAGCAACAACAACACCAACAAATTGCAGCCAAATTGCGCTATATTTCTGACCATTAAAATGCGCAAGAAAAACACTTCAAAATATTTTAATTAATTTTGAAAAAATTCCACTTAATATGCAATTAAATTTAGCAGAATTCTAGCTAACAGATGTGACAAATTTTAGCCAAATTCTAGCTAAGTTAAACTCCAATTAAATTAGGCAAATTCTAGCTAAGACTTATAAGCACACTTGGCCTTTTTTCGGGCCATTTATTTACCTTAGTTTTGATCATTAAAATGAGAACAAAAAACATTTTAATTAATTAGAAAAAACACAAATTTTAGTCAAATTCAAGCTCAAACAAATACCAATTAAATTTAGCCAAATTCCAGCAAACACTTAAACACACTTGGCCTTTTTTCTGGCCATTTATTTACCTTAGTTCTGGTTGTTCTGCTCGTTGCTTGTAGTTCTTGTTGCATGCATCGCGTGCCGCTACCGCGTTTGCACAGTGAGTTGCAGTTGCTCTTCCTCTCTCACCTGCTCCCTCTCTCTCTCGCTGTCTCTGCCTCACCTTCTTTGTCTTACTCTTGGTCTAACTACTGTTGCACACTCATTTGTATGGCGTTTGTTTTTCTCACATCAATTAAGCCGCACTGCACAATGCAACAATGAGCCGAGTTAATTTTCTTGCCTCGCCTGCTGCAGTTAAGCACAACGGCACACACACACACACCTCCACACACTCACTAATGCTAGCACGTTGTGCGCTTAACGCGTTAGCCGGCTTTCCGCCAAAAGCAAATCCAATGAACGCGAGAACTGTTGACGCAGTCAGTGGCAACACACAGTAAAGAACTCTTATTGCTCATACGCCACGTTGCCGTTGCTGTTAGCTGGTAACGTCCACCGCACACGAGTGTCGACAACGAACTGCGACCAAGTCGGGCCAACTAGCCAAGCATGTTGGCTACGCAACGTTGCGACAACGCGGCGCATGCGTCACTTTTACTCAATGAAAAGCTTCAGTCCGAAATTACGTATACGTTTCGGAGTTGCCGTTGACGTTGCTGCTGCTGCTGCTGCTGCTGCTGTTGCTGCTACATAATCATTGGCGCGTGTTGCTCACTTGTAGGCAGACAGTCAGACAGGCAGCAAAACAAAAACAAAAAGCCTTTTACAAATCGCGCAACGTCATGTCAACGAGACAATCAGACAAATGCCGTCCCCTTCCTTCCCCTTCCCCTTCCCCCTGCCATCAAGCAGCTTCCCTTTAGCTTCCTCTACCTACTCCTACTGCCTGACCGTTGCAGGAACCTCAAACCCAACGTCAATTGTCTGCAGGGCTTAACTTTTTTTGTTTAATTTCCTTTATCAACAAGAAGGCAAAGCGAGTGTTGATGTTGTTGTTGCTGCTGTTGTTGTTGTTGCTGCTGCTTGTGTTGTTTGTCTGCTGCTGGAAGTGCGTCTCGTTATCCTTTCAATTGTCAACGGGCTTGTTGCATGTGGACAGAGGGACAGCGGGACAGATAAAGCCTTTGTAATCGCAAGTTAATGTTAATTCGACATGTCTGTCGAGCTGCCCCTCCTCCTACTCCCGTTTCTAATGAATGAAGAGAGACAGAGATACAGAAATAAACTGATAGAGACAGCGATAAACTGCTGCCGTACACTGATAGATAAATAGATATCGACAGCTGTCCGGGGTTAACCGGAAACTAGAGATTGCTTGGCGTTTGTTGTTTTTTTTTTATTGAGGCGATTTGCAAATGAAATTGCTTAGTCGGGCATTTAAAGGGTAATTTATTCAAATGCAGCCAAGCGTTGCATGCCACAAAATGTTGCAGTTTGCTAGCTTACGACCTTACTTAACTAAATTACAGATAAGAGACGAGAGAGAGAGAGGCAGAGATAGAGACTGTTAAAGTGGGGGCAGCATCTGCGCCTTGTGGTCGCTTCTATAAGGAATTGTGGCTATCAAGCAAAATAAATTATGCAAAAATTTACACAAGTAAACATACACAAATACACACTCAGACACACACACACACACACGCATTCGCAATCCACTCTGGGCCACTTGTTGGAAATTCATTTTCGGTGTTGACTCAATACAATATTTGATATTGCACACAATATAGCATTATGCTTTATTATGCGTTATTTATTATGAAAAGCTGCTAGCTCAGAATTTCATTTAAACTTTGCTCGTCAAGGCAGCCCCTCCCCCTACTCCGCACCCCTCCTTACTTGGCAAAAATATAATTTACAATTTACATTTATGTATTAGTCGGGGCGCAAGTGGAGACTTCTTATCGAGACCGTTTGCCTGCCCCTTCTGCTGTTTTGTAGTTTACACTTTGCCGGAAACGGTAAAACGGGATAAAGAGGAAACAGCAACAGAGGAGGGGGAGGGGGAGGGGGGGGAACAGGAAACGGGTCTGTGCTCGCTGATGCTCGGGTGCCTCGGTAAGCCTTGGACATGCCTCTTAATCCCTTTTAAATTGATATTGTAATTGCTTTCGTTGTATAGTTATGAATTTCAATATGTCGACCTGAGCCGACAACCGAACTTTGCCTCCATCTGTCTGTCTGTCTGTTTGTCTTTCTCTCTCTCTATGTGTGCGTGTGTGTGTGTGTGTTTGCTTATGCTTGTGTATTTGTGAGTTATCGCATCATTATGCTACTGCGGTTGATGTTAGACAAGCACCGCTCTCTCTCTGTCTTTCTCTCTCTCTCTATCTCGCTCTCTCTCTCGTTTCGGTTTCTGATGAGATTTTGATATTTGATTACAGTAATCTCTGCGTTTTGTGCGACAGCAACAATCACACGGAGTTGTAATCCGGCGAAATTGGCACTTTGGTGGAGTATAAGTTTTGGATATGGAAGTTGGCAAATTCAATTGGGTGGATTAGTGGTGAAGAAAGTTGTAGAAGTAAATATTATTAGAGATAGAGAACACTATCACTATTACAGTTGAATTGTAGTAGGTTTAGTAGTAGAACTAATGGGAAAAGTAAGTTAATAGAAGTATTAGTACTGGTATTAGAACCAGTACTATATGGTAGTATTAGTTGTAGTAATAGTAGTAGTAAGTAAATAGAAATAGTGTTAATACTTTATAGTAGTAGTAGATGTTTAAGTAGTAAAGAGTTGTAGTCGTATTAGTAGTAGTAGTACTTGTAGTTGTTGTAGTAGTTGTAGTAGTATTAGAAAAACTAGTAGTAATAGGATTAGTAATAATAATAGATAGTTGATAGTAATAGTAGTAGTAATAGAAGAAGTAGATGAAGTAGTAGTAGTAGATAGTTGTAGTAGTAGAAGTAGTAGTCATAGTAGAAGTAGTAGTAGTAGTAGTAGTAGTAAAAGTAGAAAAAGTAGTAGCAGGAGTAGTATTTGTAGTAGTAGTAGTAGTAGCAATTGCTGCTATTGGCAGGAGTAGTAGTAGTAGAATTAGTAGAAGACAGTTGTACAAGTAAGTTGTAGAAAAGTCTAGTAGTGAATAGATGTAGTAGTAAGTAATAGTTGGAGAAAATACTGAGTATACTATGTTTCATTCTTCGTTTAACATCCACCCTAATCACTTCCTCCTCTTCCCCAAAACAACTCCGTAATAAAACTTACCACAAAAAACTAGCAGTATTATTTGAATACCGCAATCAAAAATAGCATAAATAATGCGCAACTCCCCAGCGCACATAAATAGTATTTCGGGCTTCATAAATAATTGGCATGCACTAAAAATGTTCGCACCTAATTTAATGCGTCGCTTAGCTAATTACATGAAAGGGTGAAGTTAGTAGATGAAAGCGAGGAGACACAGAGAGAAAGAAGAAGAGGAGTAAAGGCCCAAAGAAAGGGTTCGAGTCGATTCAACTTTTGGCTTCAGAGCCAAAGTGACTGACAAAAATGTCTTGATTGCACTTTGGGGAGACATTTTGAGGTGCGAATTTTACAGCTAGACGAAGAAGGGAGCCAGAGGAGGAAGAGAAAAAGAAGGCAAAACTAAAGCAGAGACAGCAAGCCGAAGGACTTTCACTCTCGCTAGGATGCCCATTAGGTGAGGGCCTTCGGGTTTAGTTACAGTCACAGTGACGGCGACGAGACGCTGCGTGTTTTATAAAGCACCTGCTTAACCCTTAATGCCCAAACGGGCGACCGACTGTGGCAATAAAAATAAATCCCTATTCAGGCTGCACGAGCTGAGGTGAATCCCCCCAGGAGAGGGAGTGTACAGGGGGCGTGGCATGTCGAACTGCAGCGGACAGCAGATTATGTATTTACAGGCAGATAACTCCCATTGTCGTAATGGCAAAGTTGCCTCATTGTTGTTGCTGTTGCTGTTGTTAGTGTAATAAGGTAACTGCCTAGATGATTGCCGGCAACTGTTGCCGCCTCCCCCTGCCCCCCTCCACTGCTGCCCCAGCTGGACCTCACCTGAATGAACCCGGAGGCGCAGCTTGCCTCCATGTGGCGTGTGGGAAAACTTTATGCTGCGTCAGCTTGGCTTACGCAAGACACACTCGTATGTGTATGTGTGTGTGTGTCTGTCTGTGTGTCCGCCATTTTGTTTATCTGCATAATAAACAGAGCGAGAGCCAAAACAAAATTATTGATGCCCGCATTTTTGGGGCCATCAGCAGCAGGTAAACGGTAAACGGTAAACGGCCATGGGCAAAAGGGACAACAAAGAGCAAACTGTGCGAGAGAGAGAGAGAAAGCGAGAGCGTCTCCTGAGCCTAAACTAAAGTTGCTTAAATCGAAATTTACAAAGAAGCAACCCTGAGATATAATGGATTATGGCGCTATGATAAATCAGAATTCGTTGGGGTAAAGAATATGCAAGTTATGAAGTAGTTCTACGCCCAGGGAGTTCTTTATGCGTGAGTGCTATTTTTGGACAAAGAAGAGACATGAAAGTTATATTTATCATTTAAGAGAGCAACATGAGTATCATCTTTTATTACTAGTTCGTGTAGCTGGTTACATTTGTGTGTTATTCACTGTGGGGTTTGTCATTGAATCAGTTTAACTTAGTCTACTTCAGCACTAAGTATTCAATTTGCTTGCTCTTGCTGTGCCTCCCTTACTCTGTTATAGATAGACTTCCTGTGTCTTTGCCCCTCTTTCTCTGTCTCCTTCTTCCTTTCTCTTCTTCCTTTCTCTCTCTGCACTTTCCACTTTTGTGCAGTTTCAATGCCAACTCTGGCAAATTTGGTTTACTTAAAAAATTAAATACGCCGTCTCTCACATGGAACTGCACATGACATTCGTCTGTCTGTTCGTTTGTCTCTCACTGTATGTCTGTCTGTCTATCTGTCTGTCAGTATGTCTGTTTATCTCTATGTATGTGTGTCTGTCTATCTCTCTGGCTGCTTCTCTGTATGTCTGTTCGTCTGACACTGTACGTCTGTTCCTCAGTCTCACTGCATGTCTGTCTCTCTGTGTGTCTGCCCGTCTGTCTCCTGGTATGTCTCTGTATGTCTGTTCGCTTGTCTAGCTGTCTGTTCATCTGCCTGTCCGTCTCTCCCTCACTTGGCAAGCTGCGGCTTTTTGCTCCTGGCGTGCAGTCAAAAATGTCACAGACCATGACGATGCTGCCACATCTACTTACCCAGGTCCCTTCCTGCAATCTCCCTCCCACCCCCCTCTGTCCGTCTCTCCTCACTCTGCTGAGTGCAAAATATTATTTAATGCCAGCTGACAGTTGACTGAAGCAATATCGTTTACATGCATTACATATTTCGCAATTCGCATAGGCAGCAGAGGGCAGAGAGGGCAGAGAGGGCAGCAGAGCAGTGTGGGCGTGCAGGTCGTAACTCGGAACTGGCACTCAGACAAATTGCCATTAGTTACAGGTTGAACTTGGGCGAACTCTCTCCTTCTCCTCCTCCTCCTCCTCCTCCTACTCAGTTCCCCAAGGTAAAAAAGGCCCATTTAAATTCAATTTTTGAGCTGCAATCGCTTCGTTTTTTTACAGGCTGTTGCCACAGTTTATTTATTTATATAGCCTCTATTTATTTTACTCAACTGCGAAGCTCTTTAATTGCAGCAAGAGGACGACAAAGAAAAGTGTGCAGTGAAGCGTGTTAGCCTGCAATTGCACTATAATAGCGTAATTCCCTTGATTAATCGGAGAGGCATATGAAATTTATTTAGCTTGCGTGTTGCTTTAATTCTCTGTTTCATTTATCGTATGGAATATAATCAAATAACCTATTCGATTAAAGCGCATTCGAATTAATTAAAGCGTATTCAATATTCGCTCAATTTTCTCACGTTAATCTCATTTTACCAACGCTTTATTAACAGTACCACATATATTTTTTTGAGTACGGCAGGCAGTGAAATTGTATAAAGTGGGTAGGTAACTGGATAAGATTGATTGCAGAACAGTCTACTTCTTCGACGCGGCTAAAAGTTTTTACCTTGACCTGAGTTTTTTGCTTAAATCTGTTGCAATTTTATTTTGAGATGCATTTGGACTTTAAAGATAACACTTTATCAATAATTAACCATCCGGGATGTCATTTTGTGATTGTTATGAACTTCAGAATGTTTTGGCATCAAAAATTTACGATTAACAAATTTGTCCTGCAACAATTTCCAGTTTAAGTTGTTAAGAGTGCATAAACAAAGAATAGTCACAACTTGTTGCATTTGATTAAGTGCGAGGTATCTCACAGCCAAATACGTTACATCATTGCTCTCTTTACCTGTTTGTGCTTGTGTCTTTCTTTGTTTTTCTGCACATATTTTGATTAATCGTTGCAAAAAAAAACGCCTGGCAAGTTATACGACAATTATTTATATTCATTTCACAAGCGACTGAGTTTTATTTTATCAATTTTTGCAATACAGTTTTTAATTCCGAATTTTCTCTGCGTGCACAAAAAGTTCAACTTATTCATACTCAGTTAATTGAATATGAAATGCCACTCAAACGGCAAGATAATTGACAAATTTATGCAGCGTAGGTGAATCGAGTGAGTGTGTATAAGTTATACAGCGAAATTGGTATACACTGCCAGTAGATTGTGAGAATTATGATATGATAAAGTTCTCTGATTTCAATAGGAATCGTAGAGATAGCAGAGTGAAGACTTTACACAAAGCTTAGTCATGTTTGCATGAGAGAGTGAAAGAAAAGTACCTAAACTATATATAGCAATGTATTATATATACTTATATGCTAATTATTATATATACTGATATACTGCTATATATACTCACGTACTGTGATATACTATGTACTATACTATGTTGAGACACCCACGAAAGTAATTCCAGTTAAATAACAAACGCACGAAACTCAAACCAATTTGAAATCACAATTTTTTGCTGCTGCTGCTGTTGCTACGCTTTAATGGACAATCAAAAAATAACTGTACACGCAATAACATGGCCATAAAACAGCGGCAAATATGCAAATTAATCAAGAACAACACGGATTGCAAACAATTTCGCTCGACCCAAAAATAAGCCGTCTGCAAATACATGAAAATACAAGAGCTGCACTGATATATCGATGGAGATATAGGAATATATATGCACATATACGGACATGTCTAACATATGCACGCAATGTGCAACGTGCAATGTGCTTAAACAATTTGATCAATTAAAAGCAATTTGCAATATCTGTGCGCAGAAATAAAAGAAGGCAACAACTTTGGCAAACAGTGGCAAATGTTTTGCACAGAAAGCTAAATAAAAACGTGATAAACAGAATGTGGAAAAAACTCTGTGTGTGTTTTCTTTTCATTCCCTTTAACACACTCTTCCTCTCCCTCTCTCTGTCTCTCTTCTCTCCAATGAAGTGGGCAACGCGTTGCCCTGTGCCCGAATGGATTGAATAAAATTTCACGCTGGAAATCACATTGTTTAACGGCGAAACAAAAGGCAAACTGCAAAAATCGCATAGCAAAAGGAGTACAGTATGTATGTGCAGGGGAGAGAGAGAGAGAGTGAGAGAAGGAGGAGGAGAAGGCAGCATTGTAACTTCATGGCAATGTTTGTAATCAGCGCTGAGCTGTAAGGTAGCTGCAACTTGACGTATGAGTAATCTACTTATGTCTGAATTAACTATCTCCTTCTCAATTTCTGTCTTTGCTTCTCTCTCTCCTTTTTCTTACACTTTCTTTCACTCTTATGCTACTGCTATTTCCCTATATAACTTCAGTTTCCTCTCACTTCCTTAGCCTTCTTTTCCTATTATCTGCGATCAATCGAATATTAGCTTCATATTATATGCTTTACTTACCAAGTTCATCCACTCCCTCGCCATCACTACAGGGTATCTCAATGAAAACAGCAACTGTAGCTGGCTATAAATGTTATTTTTGTTGTTGCTGTTGTTGTTGCTGTTGCCTTTTTGTTACTTTTGCTGCTTGTTGGCAATTGCATGTTGATTTTTCTGCTTTCGCTGCGAAGCTTTGCTGCCTGCTTCCTGCTGCGGAGTTGGCCAGGGTTGTCGCCTTTTTTGTTGCACGCATGCGAACATGCATGCTACTGATTGCTGCCACGCACAAAAAGCGCACACAATACAATGAAGGAAAACCGCAAAGGCAGTGGTTGACTGAGAGGTACCCTGTAGTGGCAAATGTGAAGTAAACGTGACTCTTCCCTTCACAAACTCATCCACCCCACCTGCGCACATCTTCTACAGGGTATCTGCGCGTTAAGCACTTGCCACAACGGCCACAACTGCTACCAGCTGCCGGCAGCTCGATTATTTGTCGCCACGACAGAGCAGCGCATGAGGCAAACCACAGCAACAACATTTAATGGTTGCGTTGCGGACACGCGCCACGGCGACGACGACGACTCCCGTGGCAGGAGACATCAATAATTGGCGAGCATCGAGCGTGCCTCTGCACAAATTTATGCTACGCTTCTTAATAATTTTCACTGCATTTATTTGGCAACTTTCTCTCTCTCTCCCTCTCTCAGAAGGGACAACAGGCAGCCAGTATGCGGTTCAGCTCGTAGCAGCTTCCCTCTCCATTGCAGATCTGCCCACGTGAGGAGCGGGCACGGGGCCAGCCACGATAGACATCTACAGCGTGCAGGCCATAGCTTTCCATTAGCCATGCCTCCAGGTCAAGCGGAAAACTCTCGTAGACAGGAAAACTCTGCAATGAAAGTGACAAACGTTTGTTCAAAATTCGATAGTAAAGTGATTAAAAGGAATGCAGCGCCAGGTCTGCTTTTAATTTCCGGTAGAGCACGGCGTATGAGCGATGACATATTTACCGGTCATGATGACATAAAATTAATAAAGGCAACACAAATCGCAAAGGCAGCACGAGAGCGATAAAAACTGTCAATAAATGTGATACGTGTTAAGCACGATGCTAATCAAAGACGCCATCTATTGGCTAATAAACGAAGTCACGCTCAGACTTAGCAGCAGGCTTGTCTTGTGTGAGGTAGACTGGGACAGCTAGAGTGCACTTGCTTAAGATAAACGACACCCACTCAAGCAATGCAAGGTCTACTCTCCCACTCTTGCAACTGTGTGCAGAGACTGCTGAGAGAGTTGAAGACTCAGAGAGGACATGTCAGAGAGAGCCCTTTATTGAGTGAGATCAAGGCACTACAACTGTGTAACGTGTACTCTCCCACTCTCGCAGCTGTAAATACTGAGTGCAGAGAAAGGATGAGAATGAGAGAACATATGTTTTGAGCCACTTGCTGCCACTCATTGACTGTGATCAAGGCATGGACAGTACAGTTCCAGAGAGAGAGAGAAGAGCTAGAAAAAAACCATGCAAGCACATTGACGTGCTGGCACTCATTGAGTGAGAACTCTCTCTCTTCTATCTGCATGCACTGCGTGCATGCTCTCTCCATACAAAGATGGCGTCGCACTCACTGAGCTTGATCAAAGCAAAGCTGCACTAACTCTCTCACTCCCCTTTCTAGCTGCAAGCTATGCTTTAACACGTGCTGAGTGACGGCAGCGCAGCAGCTGCAAGGCAAACGGAAAGTGAACAGCGACAGCGACAGCAACTTAATTGAAAGCTGTTGCAAACAACGTGAGTTAAGGCCATGTTTTATATAGCTACAGGTACATAAGCAGGTGCTTTAGTACAGAGTAGTGCGAAGCATGAAAAGGCACACGATGCGAGAGTAGGCTGAGTAGTTGTGGAAAAGGAAAAGTGGGCGATGTGGGTTGAGTAGTTGCAGAATGTATAAGAGTTAGTAGAAGATAGGACATAGAGAGAGAAACAGACGACGTCACGCCATCTGTTGACAATTACTCAAAGGCACGCTTCAACTCAGCTGCAGGCAAACCACTCTACTGTGTGAGGCAGACAACGATAGCAGGAGATGATCAGCCATGGATACTCACTCAACAGGAGAATATTGAGTTATATTGAGCTTTGCTTGTAAGGTTGTGAAAAGCTTAGATTTTTAAGTACAATATATAATAAATTATAAGGTAATGTTCCCAATAATTTACGCCCAACTTCAGTGTCCACTCTCGGCCAGCTAAGCAACGCTATCAGCACACTGCACTTCCGCTGGCAGCACAATCACAGCAAGGTAAACGTAGCTCTGTTTGCGTTGCTGCTGCGCTGCTCTGCTGCTCCGCTGCGGGTCGACAAACTGCACTCTATAAATTTGCAGCCCAAATTTAAACGATCTTATTAGCTGTTGAGTGACCAGCAAGGGAGAAAGGAAGGCAGAGAGGGGGAGAGAGAAAGAGACTGGGAACTGCTACTCGATGGGACTCGCTAATTAAAATTGGCAATTAGACGGACAAACACTTGAGACGGGGACTGTAACTCGACGCCGATTAAGACATAAGTGTCGCCAATTTGTCGAGTGCAGGGGAAAGCGAGATAACAAGAGAGGGAAAGAGAGAGAGAGAGAGATAGGAAGAGACTCTGCCATTTTGATGGGATTATGCGGCAGGCAAACACAACATGAAAGTTAATTAAAAATACATAAAAAACGCTTATCGTTTAAAGTATAAAGCAGCAAATTGCGACACTTTCCCTGTGTGTGAGTGTGGGCGGGCAGGGGGGTGTGGCAAGTGTCTACTTAATTATGAAGTATAAAAAGCAAAAAGAAGACGAAGGCAAGAAAGAAACCTTGGCTGACATTTTGAAAAATGACGGTGTGAAAAATGTGATAATTATTGTAAAAGAAGTTGAAGTTGGGGGCGTGGCAGTGGGAGGGCAGCAACGAAATCGCAGCTGAGGGAGAGATATCTAAAATAACATAATTATTTATGGCAGGCATGAGGAAGCAATGAAAACGGGCAGCTCCAAAGGGGGTGGCAGGGGCAAGTGGAGTAAGGGAGGGAGAGGAGGCGTGGCAAAAGCCGGAAGACCCTTGAAAAATTGTCGGCTCCTCGTTTATTTTGCGCGTAAATAAAGGCAAATTATCGAATGCAAACGTCAGCAGCAAGCGGGGGGTATACGAAGAGGGGAGAGGAGAGAGTGAGAGGGAAACGGAGACAGCAAAAGGTGCAGGCATTCAGGTGAGCAATCCGCACAAAACACTTTTCAATTAAGCAACTTGTCAGTTTTGGGCGGCGCAAGACGCCAAGCAAAAAGGCTTAAGGCACACTGGAAATAAAGGCAGATAGATAGATAGAAGACTGACTGTGAAATGCCCTGTAAAAGTGGAAAGTCTTTGTGGGGCTCGAATAAATAAATGAGCTGAGTTTGTGTACCAGCTGAGAGTTGCACTGAGAACTGAGAGTTGCACCTAGAACTTTAAGCAATGCGCTTAAGCAATTTTGATGCAGCTCAGGAATACATATAGTATTATATAGAGTATATACTAATGTTGTTGTGCTTTGAGCTGTTTACAGATTATAGAGATATATAGTAGTATATATAGTATAAAGTATTGTTGTGATGCTTTGTGAAGCTTTTAAAGAGTAACATTTACTCACTTTAATGTTAATACTTATCAACAACTATTTGCACTCATGGTTGATGTAGTTTAGGTATATATAAGGTATATATAATAGCATATACCAATAAAGTCATATATGCCATATAGTTCTATATAACTGAGTACACAGTTTACTATAGTCACTTCTCCTACATCTCTTCACACACGTCGCCTACCCTAGCCCCTATCAAATATGCGAGGTATGCCAAAAATGTGAAGCAAACGCAAAAATGTCTGGCATCCCTACTTCCCTCCCCCCATCACTTCTTGGCTGGTTGTCCTTCGTTTTTTCGGCAGTCAAGCAGGCAGGAAGGAGGAACAGAGGAGAGGGGGTAGGGAGCATACATCCTCGTGCTTGCATGTATTTGCTGTATTTGCTGCTAACGAGCTGAAGAATTATGACTCCATTAGACGAAGAGGGACCCGCTCTCAAGGCGCTTTTGAGGGACGCTGTACACAAGCGCGCATAGTTGGCTTAAAGTTGCTGCCATTTTTTGCGTTGGCATTGCCGGTGCCGGTGCCACTTCTTATTCTTGAGGAAATGCCGCCATTTTGTGCAGATTACGCTTTGATGAACTCGGCACAGGGCGCTGAGCCTGAGCCTGATACCCTTGGAGCAGCAGTGGCAGCATAACCATAACCAGGAACAAGAAAAGAAGCACAGTCAACGGAATAGGGGGAGGGAGGTGGAGAGCAAGAAGCGCAGTCGGAGGCGGCGTAATGACAACGTCAACAAGACGACGACGAGGCAGATTGAATTTACTGAACAAACACTTTTCATTTGCAGTTGAATTAAGCAAAGTAATCCCTGGTGTATCTTTACCCACTCTCCCTCTCCCTGTCGCACTGCCTCTCTCTCTCTCTCTTGCTCTTACTCTGCATCCCTCTCTCTTTTACTTGCACTGTAAACTAGCAACTTGGCAGCTTCTTAACTTGCAGACGGCACTAGACGAATGTCAAATACGCTGCCAGGCAAGGAGTAGGTTGTATACCCTACATAGACTATGCTGGGTATAGGAAAGCTCTTGTTTATCCTACACTGGGTTTGTTCGCAATGTAATACAGCTTGTACAGCTTGTACATCCCACTCTGTGTGTACCTTTCAATGTGCATACCCTACACTATGTATACCCTACAATGTATATACCGTACACTGTGTGTACCCTACAATATATATAGCCTACACTATGCATAGTCCACACCATTTATATGTTTACCCTACATTATGAATACCTTACACTATCCATACCTACTCTGTGTAATCCCTACACTATGCATACCCTGTACTATGTATACCATACAATAGTGTACTGTAGGCATACCCTAAATTAAGTATGTCTACCCACATACACTATGTACACCCCACATTAAGCATACCCTACACTAGGTATACCCTACACTATGTTAATACTCCACAGCGTTTAATAGATTAAGTTCTTCTGAGAATCTTTCTCTTTTTGGGAGTTACTAAGTTAAAGTAACTCGGTACTTGGAGTCCATAAATCTTTAAGGAAATTAAAAGCAGAGTTCTTAATTTGCGCGATCATCAATTTCTCTCCGATCCCCTCCCTTCTAAATTCGCTGTACCTCCCCGCAAAATTATAAAACAAGAGTGAAACCAAAACATGTGCCAAGTCGACAAGCTTTGTAAGCAAGTCGTTCTCATGTCTCTCCTCTCCCTCTCTCTAAATTGTTTCCCCTCCCTCCACTCGCCATCTCTTCCCACTCTTTCTACACTCTTTTTCCATCTCCCCACTCTTTAACCTCCCCCTGTAACTCATCCCTTCGCTATCTCCCTCTATTTGCTATGCAAAAAATTTGCATTATTTTTCGACAATCGAAAAACTGAAAGCAGCTGTCCCCTTTCCCCTCACTCCTACTCTTCGTGCAGCTCTACTTCATACTTCTCTGTCTCCGTTCTTCAATCCCTCCCCTCGCTGTGGTGTTGTCCCTCTCCTCCTTCCCATCTCTTTAGGACACGCAGCACATGGCACAAGCCGCATGGACAGACGAGTCGCTTGGCAACTGCTGCACAGCAACAACAACAAGAAAAGAGGAGAACGTAGTACAGGGGCAGGAGTACAGTGGCTTGCTGCAATTTCCCTAGTGGCGAAAAATATTAGAATTTGTTGGAAAATGCTCGAGGAAAGGCCACACCGCCTCCCCCTACATTCTCAACTCCTGCTCGACGACGCATTTATGAGCCGACAATAATTAGAAACTTTTGGGGCAACCCTCGCAGCCCGGGCAACTGCAATATTGTTGAAAACTAAAGGGATTTGCAAATGACTAAAGATGGCTGGGAGCAGAGGTAGGGGGGTAGAAGGAGGGGGACGGCAGGAAGGGAAAAGCAACTTCCCCTCAGCCTGACAATAAATATTCAATAGCAACGATTATGGTTTGGCGTTATGCGATGCATATCACAGATTCCAATTGGAATTTCATTTGTGAAGGAAAGAAGACTAAAGAGTAAAGAGCTAAAGAGATAAAGAAGTAGTAGGTAGAGGGAAAAGGGAAGAGGAAGGAGCAGGGAAGAGAGAAAGAGACAGTGGGCAGCCAAAGAAATGGCATATGAAATAAATCGACAAGGCATGTGTAAAGTAGCTGCCCTCTCTCTCTCCCTCCCACTTTCTCTCTCTCTCTCACTCTTACCTGCAGCCTGACCCTGCTATCTGACTCCTCTATCTCTTCTCCTTGCTCTCTCCCCCTCTCACTTGCTCGTGTAAACATAAAATCGCTGCGGAACTTCTCGATTTCCTGCATTGTTCAGCTGCTGCTGCTCTTCTTACTCCTCTTCCTACTCCTCTTCCTCCTCCTGTACAGCGATTAGTGCAGGGTTCTGGTGCGCAATGAAGCGTGGTCACGTGCTGCTCCTCACAGCGTAGCCAGCAGAGCCGAAAAGTTAAAAATGCGCGGCAAAGAAAGCAAAAACATTGAGGCAACAAGGCAAAGAAAACTGCGCGTGATTTATGTTTGTCTTCTTTCAGTGAGGAGAGGGAGGGGGCAGGGGCAGGGGTTGCTGGTACCTATCTGTGCTTGCTGTGGATGCTAAGTGCCTTTCGTACCTGAAATTCATTCCAGCTGGCGTCCACATGCTGCTCCAGCAGCAGTTCCTCCTCTTGTATCTCCTCCTCCTGCTGCAGCTGCCACCAGGCGTAGCTGCGAGAATTTATGGCCCTTGCTAATTGGTAGAGCAGAAAACTGCCGCGTTCTGTTTATGTATGTGTGTGTGGTAAGAAAAAGAAGAAGAAGAGTGAAATTAAATTGTGTGGCAACAACAGCAGCAACTCGGCAGAGATTGCGTTTAACTAGCTGCTTAGCGTCAAGTTAAGTGCAATGGGAAGGCAGCCCTTGCTGCCAGTACTTCCCCTCCTACTGTGCCTGCTACAACTGCTGCTACACCTCCTCCATCTCCCACTCCTCTTCCCCTTCCTACCCTCTCTTTTTCCCTTTCAGTCTGCGCCTCGAGGTGATTGGCAAATGCGCACATTGAATCATTGATAAGCGTATCAAATTGCAGTCATTAGACAAGTTGCTGACTTTGATGGGGCAAACAAAAGGTAGCTCTGCCCTTCAATTGATGGCAATGTGCAAATGGTGGTACGACGGGGGAGGATAGGCAAGGGGAAAGTAGGGAGAAAAGCTGTAAAATTGTCTGTCAGAAGCGGAAATCAAATTGAGGCAAACGAAGGCGACTCGATTGAAAAGCAATTGCAATTGCCAAAGGATTTCAATTCACATACACCCTAACACACACTCCCTTCTACACACACAATTACTCACACATATGGTACACCCCTTTACATACACACTCCTAAACACACACACATGCTCTTGATACCCATCAGCTTAGTGCTTGCTTCGTTTCCGGTCTCCACAATTATCACAATCTGATTTCAGCTCATTTTGCTCGTCTGCTTGTGCTTTACTTTGTTGTCTGCATTTACTACTCCTTCTCCTTCTGCTTCTTTTTCTCTACTTTCTTCATTTTCCTCTTCTTCTTCCTCTTCTTCATCTGCCTTATATTTTTCTGTTGTTAATTTCCTTCTATTCTATGCATCTTTTTTCAGTTTATTCTCATTGATATTTAATGTCTCCTTTTCCCTGCTTTCTACACCTGTTTCTCCTTATTTCTTCTGTCTTCTTACTCTACTTCGTCTTCGTCTCTTAGTTCTTTTCCTCCCTTTTCCAGCTTTGCTTGCTCTGTAGCTTCTGCTCTATTCTTCTTTTTCTTTGCTATCCTCTTTACATTTTTCATCATCCCTTCTTCTTCTTCCTCTTCTGTTTCTTCTGTCTCTTAAGCTTCTAATTCTTTTTCTTCATTGTCTTCTTACTCTTCTTTTCTTCTTCATCGTCTTCTTCATCATCTTAATTTTGTTGCACTTCGTATTGGTTTTCTCCTTCTTTATCTTCTTCGTCTTCTTCTTCCTCTCATTCTTTTCCTTCTGCCTCCTCTTCTTTTACTTCTGATACTTCTCTCCTTCGTCCCCTCCTTCCTCCCCTTTCTTCTTCCCCATCTCCCACCCCTTCTTCATCCCTTTTTCTTCCCTCTCCCTCACACACAGTCAAAAAAAATCGCTTTACAGCTCGCGCTCATTACGCATACGCCGCGTTGACGTTAATCATACGCAGCCAAAAACTTGTGAATGTTCTATCTCCCTCTCTCCCCGTCTCTCTCACTCTCTCTCTGTCTCTCTCTCGCCCTCTGTCACTGTCTGGCTGCTATAAATCAAGCTGAAAAGCTGCAAATAAATGAGACAACTGACCCAAAATGTCGCGCAGAAAGCGAAAACAAAAAACGAAAGCGAAAGCGAAAGTGTTGTTCAGCTTAGTTCTTGTTGTTGTTGTTGCTGCAATGCATCACGTGACCACTAGAAATTTGCATTTTAATGGGCAATGTGTGTGTGTTTGTGTGCGAGTGTGTGTGTGTTGGTAAGTGTGTTAAGTGTTATCGCCGTCGCTTAATGATGCCAAGAATAAACTCAGCGCGCGCGCTCTCAAGTTGCAGCAACGTCTCAGCTGAAGCTGAAGTTGCACATCTCTCAGCGTGGCACGTGACAAATGACACCAGATGACAACAAACTGCTGCAATGGAAGCCGGACACAAAAAGAGATGCGAAAGAGCGAAGGAGAGATGGCAAGTAGGAGGAGGTGGAGGAGGAGGAGGAGGAAAAGGAGGAGCAGCATGAGGCATCGCTTGTCAGCGACGGCAAGCGGATACGGCAATTGTCAAGTGGTTGCACGAGGCAGGCTAGGATGGAGAGGTTAGAAGAGCAGCAGAGGAGGTAGAGGAAGAAGAAGGAAGTATAAGAGAGGTAGAGGGAGAGGATTAGACACAGAGAGAGAGAAAGGCAGGTAGAGTGAAGCCAGACTAAGCGTAGCCAAAAAGACAATGCAAACAGAAAGAGAGGCTATCTTCGAGATGCTGTAAGTTCTACACCCTTGCAGTTGCTTATATCCTACGATCGTTCCTATATTAGTGATATATAACAGTACAGAATTATATAGTATTATGTATATTCTATATTATGTTTAACTTTGATTGGCATTGATAAGTAAAGTTACTTCTATAATCCGAACCTTGATTTCTGCCGATTGTTCCTACTATATTATATAGTAGAAATTTTATATGCATATTATATATAGAATAAGAGCAATGTAGTAAGTTTGGTTGCAATTTGTTGAGTAATAACAAAAACCAGGCGATAGTTTGTATGACAGCTATACGATATATCGTTCCAATCCGACTCGTTCCCATTTATATACAGCGTACTGCAATGAGAAGTAGGTATACCAAGTTTCATCAGGATAACTGTAAAACTAAGGGACTAATTTGAGTTGCAGCAGACAGACCTACGGACGGATAGACATGACTAGATCGACTCCACTAGTGTTGTTGATTCAGAATATATATATTTTTTGCGGTTGCAGTAGTAAGCTAAGCCGCCTTGCAAACTGCTGATCAAAATAAATATACCCTCTACAAGCTGGGTATATAAAGTTCTTAATAGTTTGCTGCATAAGTCGCAATATGATTTGGCGATTTCCTCAACAGCAAAAACTTTCAACTAAACAATTTCCTTCCTAACTTTCTCCTCCTCTCCCTCTCTCTCACTCTCTCTCCCACTCTCTCTTTCTCTCTCTCTCTCCCCCTCTTCCTCTCTTTCTCTCTCTTTCCTTCTTCTACCGCCTTGCCATTCCCCCTTAGCCAGTGCCCACTGTAGCGCAACAAACACTTGAGTTATTTTTGGCACTTTTTTTATTTTGGTTGCTCACTCGCGCTTGTTGCACGCTTCGTGTGTGTGTGGCATGCCACCAAATCCGAGTGCAGCAAACGAAATACCAATTACGAAAGCGTTGACATTCCTACAACTGCCCCCGCTCACACTCTTTCCCCCTTCGCTTCCCTCCTGCGCTTGACAGCTGAAAAGTGTCGCCACACACTGCGTATGCGTGATAAACAAGCTTAATTGCAGCACAGCGCAGCACTTAGTCGCTCTCTTCCTCCCTCTCTCTTTCTATTTCTCTCACTTACCTGATGCGGGCAACGTGGCCAGCAGCGTCTGTGCCGGTGTCAGCAGCGCATCCGCTTCCTGCTGCTCGTCAACTTCCGCTAATGAGGCACCCAAAAGGACTTCAGCAGCGACAACAAAGTGAAGCATCGCCAGCAACAGCAGCAGCAACAGCTGAGGGGTACAGTGAAGCCTGCGCATAGTGTCGAGCCTGCAAGTATCATAGAAAAATTATACAACTGTAGCCAAAGTTGTGAATACAATGCGAATGAATACGGGTATTCATGCAGCACAATCGAAGCGAACTTTCACTTGGACTTGCCTGAGTTGAGCAGTGCAAACTGACCTTTGGCAGGGTATAAACGGGGCAAAAGGCTGTACAGTTGTTTAGCTAACTATAAAGTAAGTTAGTGTTGTGAATGGGTAGACTATCGCATAGGTAACTATCGGGGGCAAACTATCGAGGGAAGTTTAAGCAAATTCTTAAAGCAAAACAAAAGGAAATTTCTACTAAGCACTTCAGTTTAATTGTATTTAGCATTAGTTTTTATATGGTAACCTATGATAAATTAATTGTTTTTATTATCTATATATATTTGATTACTATCAGCAGTATAACTATTGCAGAAGTAACTACAGAAGGGAAACTATCGAATGAACAAGTCTTTGTACAAAACTGACTGCAATAAGCAACTGCAAACCTTAAAGAAATTATTCTTGGCATTAAATTCTGTATGGAAAACTATAGAAAACTGAATACCTATGTTATCAATACATAATTAGCTTTATATAGTTCTATATAATTCCTAAGAACTGCTACTACTTCAATCCCTAACGTGCACAAGTGTTGCTTGACCTGCTAGCAACATTTTTCAACTTCTTCAAAACAATTTGCAATATAGAATTGAACAACAGAACTTGCCTGTTAACAGTGTTGTAAAGTAACCTAAGCTAGTGGCTGCCCCTCCTCTACCCCTCTCTTTCTCCCTCTCTCTCTCTCTCTATCTGTGCCTTCCTTTTGCTTTGCCCAAAACTTCTCATCAGACACTCGAAAGGAAACTTATTAACGCCTCACTGGGCCACACTTTCCCACACAGCACACAATGGGCCAATTCCCTGGCGTGGCAGCTACTAGAGGGGGTAGGAACGGAGGCTGGGAGGGAATTGGAGAGGGGCAGCTTCCCTTTAAGCTCTAAGTTTGCGCATATTTGCCAGCAATTAAGCGGCTTAAGCGAAACTTCGATTGCATTTTCAATTGGCAAATGTCGAACACGCAGGCAAACAGAGGCAGCAAGACAAGGGGGTGAGTAGTGAGTGTGAGTGTGAGGGGGAGTCTGCTCTTTGGTGCTGGCAAATTGCATTGTTCACGCCCCTTCTCCCCCTCGCTCTTTGTTGCCTACTCACTTCCACACTTTGCTGGTAATTTAATGAATAAACGAGCAAAGCACTCGAAATTGCATAAGAAAAAGCTACGAATTGCTAACGTTGCAGCGGGTAAGGGGATGGAAGAGGGGTAGGGTAGGGGTAGCAGGTAGAGGGTTTTATAAGGGGGAATATGACAGGGTATGTGTGATAGGGGGCGTGTCTCCGCCTCACACGGCAGCCACGTTTAATGTGGAGCAACTAAAGTGCGCGCGCTGTCGTTGACAACAAATGCAGGCGGAAACAGCAACCTCCCCACTCCCCCTACACCTCCCTGCAGCCAATCCCTATACCGTCTACTGCCCCTGCTTGTCTGCTGCTGCCTCTACTGCTGCTGCTGCTGCTGTTTGCTGTTTGCTGTCTCTGCGGCGTGGCAAACAAACAAGCAACAAGAAGAAGTTGTTGTCGTCGTTGTTGCCATCGTTGTTGCTGCTGCTTCCCTTGTTGTTGCTGCCCCTGTTGTTGCTGGCACTGCTGTAGTTGCTACCCCTTATTGTTGCTGTTGCTGCCACAGCAGCCAAGACGATAACGAGCTGAAGGCACGAATGAAAACAAGCCGATTTTCGACAGCGCCAACACGAGACAAAAGCGCAATGATTCCATTTGGCGGCGCACAAAGTGATTCCCACAAACGAAAACTCGCACATTTCGACATTAAAATAAGTATTAAATACTGTTAAATACAGTAAAGTATGCCTTAAGTATGCCATCTTTCAGCAACTGTGCATATTAAGCATACGCCAAGTGCGCCAATTGATGAATTCGCCTCGCAGCTCGTTAAAATATTTCCAACTTTAATGAGGCGAAAATGTTTTTTGAATTGCTTCACACGCGGCCTTCTTCTCACTTTACACTCTGTGCTCTCTCTTTTCTGCCTTCTCTGTTTTCGAGTGCCTTCCTTTGTTGTGCTTCCTCCTCATTCTTCGCTGTTTCTCGTTGCTTTTATAGTTGTTGCTGCCATTAATGAACTTTAAGCTTAGGCACAGGTGTTCTTTACACTCTCTCTCTCTCTCTCTCCCCCTCTCTCTCCATCTCTCTCTCTCACGCTCGCATTAAATTTAATTCGGGTTCATCGGTAATCGGTATCGGACTTCTATATAGCCCCTACATACCGTTAAATGTGGCGTCAACTGTCGTTACTTTTAATTGTTAATGGCGAAAGAGCAAACGCTCAACTGAGCTGTAAAACGAGGAACAGGCAGAGATAATAAAGGGAGCAGGGGAAGGGGAAAGGGAGAGAGGAGCGGAGTGGGGCAGGGGTGTTTCAAATTGAAATTGGGCAGGGCAGGCAATCATCGTGCTATCGATAACAAGCAGAACAAGCACTGATAAGCAGTCGAAACGAATCAAAGTGGGGGAAACTTGAGATGAAACAGATGGAAATGAATTAAGTTAATTGGAATTTGGGGGAATGGGACCAAGGCTAACTTGCTTACAGGGTATATATGTATGTTATATACGCTGTAAGCAAGTTAGCCTTGGTCCCACTCTATTACTTGCAGCTACATAACAGAGTATTCGAGAATGCACTACTTACTACTAGCAGGCTAGTCATTGGCAGCTTATTTCCTACTTTTGCAAAACAGGGTATTTGCTAGTTGACTAAATTTGTGTTATATCAATAATTATGCAAAGTGTTTTATAGTTAATGCAGTCAAATAGTTTATTTTCTCTGGTTATAGTTATTATGGAGTAACAGGGTATCTGTCAGTCGACTACTCTCTGATGTGGGATACTCTACATGATCTATTGCAAGCAACAAATGCATTTTACTATATGAATTACTCAGTTGACTACTCTTTCTTGCAATATCTTACAGTTTAGTTGTTTTTGTTAAATTGTACAATACTTGGTTTTTTTATACCCGACATAAATTTATCTATATACATAAATTTATCTAAATACAGCGTAATTCTCAGTTTCTTACACATTACAGGGTATTTATTCACTTGTATTTTGATTTGTGATACTCTACATGAGCATCCTCATGCACTCTTCTATAAAAGTTCACCCTAATACAGCTATTAACTACTTCTTTATGCATTAGCTGACATATTACAGGGTATTTATAAGTCGACTACTTTCAATTGCAAACAGTTGCTATGCCACAAATTCTTGAAGTGATATTCAATACACTGCCTTATTAAAATCTACTCCTGCTGCTCTCCCACTCCCTCTTTCATTTTCTAACACTTGACACCAGTTAGAAATTAAATAACAAATCGATAACTTTATTTTTAAACATTAATCGTTTCGTATGCCACCGATTAAGTTATTAAGAAGTCTCCCCCAGACGTGACCTTTCAACTTTCGCTTTTCGTTGCGTTCGTTCGTTGCTCGTCTCCCTGACATTTGTCCAATTATACCTGCTTTTAATAGTTGCCCAGTTAAATAGACAACTATAAATAGCTGTGTGCCTCTGCCGCAACCACCTTACCACACCCCCCGCCCACCACAGCCCCTGCACCAGCCCAACTGTACGTTAACTGCCACGCCCTGGGGCTACAATTTGCTTGCAATTGGCATTTCAAGTGTCTGGCAGAATGAAATTTGTGTTGCTCCAGATTTGTATCTGAGGAAACAATTTTAAACGGCGCACAAAAATGCCGGAAACCAGAAACAAAATGTTAACGGAAAAGGAAACAGGCGTACGTCGGTACAGTGGGGCAGAGTGCGTACATTGCGTGCTAAAAACATATCAACTTACTTGCACTCTATCAACTATCGATTAATGTGCGTATAAAAATACGCACAAAAAATACTACTTATTTTATTTATAGAACGCGTGAACTAAATTTAACCACAGAAATATATAAAAATAAATATAGTAGAAATTCCAATTGTTCTCAAGGCTGCCTGCGCGTTTTCCCATTCCTGCGGCCAACTTGTTGAGCCAGGGGCGACACTGTTGCGCCACAGTTGTGCGCAGCGCTCGCATGTGCGCACACGCCATCTGGCGGTAGATGTGTGGTAACTGGCGGCACTGGTTCCATTTGGAGCTCCGTGGCAAACCAGTTCCGTTCCACGCGCTTGGACAATTTTAGTGTATTCTTAGTCACTGCTGCTAAACCAGAAATCTAATAAGAAAAAGTGAAAATAACAAAACAAATGCGATAAATATTATTGTAAAAGGCAACGCAAACTGTGCGCAAGTGGCTGGCGCGTTAACAACAATTGAACGCAACAATTAAGAACGCGTAGTGGCGCAAGTAAAACGAAGCGAAAAAAAGAAAAATAACCACTGAAGCAAAAGGCAAAAAGAAAGACGACGAAGATGAACCAAGAAGAAGAAGAAACGACAGCAGCAGCAGCAGTCGTCGAATCGTGATGATAAGTTTGTGCGAGTGCGGTGCAACGAAAATAACATACATAATACGTGTGTGTACATAATACAATCATACAACAACACATACACATATGAAAATCATACACTGTATGTGTGTGTATGTATGAGAGGAGGCAGCAGCAGCAGTGTGTGTACGTGTGTTGGTGTGCCTCGTTTACCTGCCTGTGTGTGTTAGTGTCTTGGCCCGTGCCATTGTTGTTGTTCTTGTGTAGTGTGTTGTGTAGTGTTGTTAGCCGAATTTAAATACACACACACACACAAATTGATCAAGTACAACAAGGAAATGCACCGGAATAACGGTCACAAAACTTCACTGGGCACACTGTGCCACCACAACCGTCAACTTCAAGTGGAAACCAGCTGCGTGTTGTAATCCCCCTAAATTCCAATTGGAGCAACAAACCGAACAAACAAACAACAACAAAATACTGTTACAGTTCTTTAAAAAGTGTCGCAGTCAACGTTGCCGTCGCTGCCGCAGTTGACGTCGGTGTAAAAGAGGTCAAAGGCGCAACAAAAGTTTTTCATTTCGAAAAAGAAAATACAAGAAAATACAAAAAAAAAATACCGAAAATATAACAAAAAAAACGTCGTAGTTGTGCGTTAAAACAATAAAGAGTGTGTGTGAGTGTGCATTGGTGTGTGTGTGTGTGTGTGTGTGTGTGTAGGTGCGTGCGCGCGTGTGCGTGAATGAGCAAACAACAACAACAGCGCGCCACACACAGCATCGCAAATCTTTGCGCGCGCGGCCATTAACAAATTCCCAGCAACAACAACAATAAAGCGAAGCAGCTGCGCTCAAAACTGAAATTAGAAATCAATTTTTGTATTTAACAATAATAAAAAAAGCAACAACAGCAAGAAGAGTAATAAATACGAAACACATTTTGTGCCAGCAGCAGAACGCAAAATAAAATCTGGTTTTATCAGTCGGCAACAATAACAACAACAAGCAACAACAATAAGAATACGAAGCAGCAGAAGAAGAAGCAGAGAAATAACGCCTGACAAGTTTTTAGCGCGTACGCCGAAGAAGAAGAGACGCAGTAAAGCAAAAACCAGCAACAACAACTACAACAATTTCTTGTCGGAGCAAGAGAGAGTGACAGAGAGAGAGAGAGAGCAAACGAGGGGGCTTAGAACAAACAAAACAAAACAACTAAAGCAGAAAAAAAGCTCACAAAGCAGCTGGGGCGCTAAAAAAGCGCCAAAATCATTTGCCATAAAAGAGCCATAATAATATTGGATTAATATAGTATATATATAATATATATATACACAAACGCAGGCATATAAACATACGTGTGCAGTGTATATACCTATTTTAATTAAGAAATAACAAAGCCAAAGCCAATTGGAGTTGGACCTAGAGAGAGAGAGTGCGAACTACTGCTGAGAGCGAAGCCAGGCATAAAAAGAGCGGGAGAGCAAGTGAATTGTTGTTGTCATAGTACAAGTAAGTTGAATATGTGCTACTCACCTAACCCACCCCCAACTCACCATATAATTTACATTACTCTCCACTCCCCCCCCCTCCTCGAACAAGCAACGTTCGTTTTGTTTTGCCAACCGGCGTGAGCCTCGTTTTTTTTCGGACATGCGGGACATGCTTGCAAGCCGTCCCCCTCCCCTTGCCCCTGTGTCGCCCCCCCCCTGGTTGCCTCCCACACTCGCGCGCTTGAGTAAACAAACAGTGCAAAATTATTCAAAAATTCCATGGCGCGCGCAGCGATAAAGCAGCTGATAAGCCGCTCGACAGGGTCAATAAGGGGTGTAGGAGAGTGTGCAGGGAAAAGGAAGTAGGCGTTAACCACACCCCCCTGTCCCCTTTTCCCACTCTCTAGCTCTTTTCCTTGCAGTGACCCTGGGCCATGTGCGCCCATAAGTAAATTTTTATCGTTTCGGTTATTAAATCATTATGAAATGTCATTATCGATTCGTGGGAATGTGTTGCCCGCCTCTGCCCCTACCCCCTACCTAGCAACAATTGTGGGTGGCTATTGTGGTTGTGCCAGCTCAACTCAGCTCAGCCTTAGGGCTGCCATTTATAGCTATATGGATATAGTAGCTACAGTCGCCTGCCTGATCGGCATAGCAAATCAATTAAGAGTCCCTCCCAGTCAACCTCGTAGAATATTCGCACTCACTTCCGATCCAACGTGTGTGTGTTAGTCATCCTCCATTCCAAGTCGACAATTAGTTGGAATTGGCAAAGCCATTCGCGCTTGGAGACAGACCCCAACGCAGCTCAGCTCCCTCGATGTGTGTGAAGCTAAGAAGAAGAAGGTCGCGTGGTTGTGCAGAAATCGAAGCTGAATGGGCGGGAAACATTAATGATGAAAGCTTTTGCGATATGGATAAATTCATGGAATGGATTCATGTTCCGAAATTAAAAATGAAAGTGAATTTATTAAATATACTTAATGGGTTTATGTTTCTTGGAATATCGAACTATATGGGGTTATTACTTAAATGAAAACTCTAGAATATTCGTTGTATTTATGAATTTCTTTATAATGAATGAAATGCCTCGACAAATTGTTCAGTTCTCTATAGAAAGCAATACATAACGGTAGTATTACTATAGCCTGTTGTGAGATTTAAGATTTAATATAACGAGGAGTATATCAAAATACTGTAGATTATAAATATATTACATAAAATATGGGGTTTTCTTCCCTATTCAACTCTATGCTCTGAAAAGCTTGAGTTCTTTCTCTATAAACTGAGTAAACTTTGAACTTTGTTTCCGATTTAAACAAATTTCTTAGTGCTTTATAGAATGAAAGATAGTAATACTATAGTAAATTTATTTAAATATACCATAGAGTATGTATATATTTAATAGAACATCGTGCTACATTGAGTTTCCAGCTCTGTTCGCCTCTTTAGCAGAGAAATTTGTATTCTTTCCCTAGAAAACTCTTAAAGTTTATTGTTCTTCTTGTTTCAACAAGTTATTCAGTTTTATATAGAAAGGAATACATAGTAGTAGTATTGCTATAGTCAGTAGTATGATTTAAGATCCCTGTCCAAGCTGTAGATAAGAATTTTTCATCCAAAAACGCATGACTTCATACGCTCAATTGTTTCAACAGTCGCGTGTTTTGTCACAGATAAACTGGGTCTGTTTGTGTGGGGTAGTATACGTAGACATAGTATCTCTATATAGGTCTCTGTGTGTGTGTGTGTGTTAGTGTGTCTCTATTCTTCAGCGATCTGCTACCAAGTTGTCGTTGACTTTTAGTAGCTCTTTTGTCGCGTAAATTGGTAAAGGTTGTCGTTGAAATGAAGCTGCGAAACTGGTTTACGCTGATTATGGAGCCTATCGCCTAATCGATAATACTATATGGAGAGGGAAACATAATCAAAATGAGGCGAAACTGGAATTCGAAATGCGGCGTCTACTACGACGATGACTGCCCTTCACGTGGCTTGTGGCTCGTCGTTGGCCCTACGCAGACTTTGTGCCCGCCGATCGCATCGATTAATGCAAAATTATTTTGCCTTGTGCATTAGCATTAACTGCAATGTGGTTCCCTCGCTGGTAGCCCCTTAACTCTTACACCCCCTGATGTTGCCTGTTGCGTTCCCCTTTCGAAGGCAGTTCCAAAGAACTCTAATCGCATTGTTTACCTTGCTACGAAGTGCTACAAAATGCTTCCCGCCCTTTTTTACATACACATTATGCAAGCCAGGGAGGGAGAGAGATTGAGTAAGAGAGGGAGAGACAGAGAAACATCGCATTAACGAGTGAGCGAGTCAGGGCTGGAGCGTCTACTAAAACAACAACACGGCTGTGGCGGTTACGGCTATGTCTGGTCTGATTTGTTAGGCCAACTATCTGCCTTATCAGCAACACGTTCGCTGACACATTGATAAAGCCAAGAGCATTGAGAATACCCTACAGTCTTCAATAGAGCATTCTGCTTTTATTAAGTAATCTGAGTGAATACTAGCAGAGCATTACTCTCTGAGTTATACTAGGCCCTAGGCTAATTTCTCTCTCTTTACTATTTTATTTCAGAACTTGGCAGTCTTTCCTGTTCACTCCTATTCAATTAGACCTAATTAGGTTCATTCTCCACTATCGTTGTCAAGCACCTACCAGACCTCTTTTTGGGAATTTCAATTAAATCCAGCTAGGCCTATTCTTTACTGTGGTAATTAGGAACTTGCCAGCTCACACCTTTTGCAAATTCAACTAGACCTAGCTAAGTTCTTTCTTCACTATTGTAGCTAACAACTTACCACATCACTAGTTCCCAGTTTAACTAGACCTAGTTAGGTCTAGTCTCCACTATACTAGTTAGCAATAGATTACTTTTCTCCTCTTCAAGTATGTCGTTTTTCTACTTAAAGTTGGTGGCAACCTTCCAGATCTGGCTTCTAGCTTTCTTGCTATTGTAGATAGCCACTTAGCCTCTTCAACTAGACCTAGCTAGGTCCTCTCTGCAGTCTCGTAGTTAAAAACTTACCAGATCGTTCCTTCTCCATTCAACTAAAGGTCAATTCTCTATCGTAGTTATAAACTTCTTACTTCTTCGACAAGTCCTAGCTAGCTATTTTTCTCTACTATCGTTGTTATGAACTTCCCAGATTAGTTCTTTCCTTTTCAACTAGTCCTCTCATTCCTATTGTAGTTAGCAGCTCATCTCCTTCAACTAGTCCTAGTTAGGTCTTTCTATCCTCTCCTATTCAAGTCCTAGCTAGGCACTAGTACATTGTCAACTTATCCTCTTTAACTTGTCCAAACTGCATAGATCTTCTCACTCCCAACATGGTTAGCTCATTGACAAGTCGACCTAGCTCAGCCACAACTTAGTCCATGAGAGCAACAGCTCGAATCGATGCGCGCGATAAAATGGCGTAACCAGAGCAAAACAAAACGAACGCGTGGGAGTGGCAAAGGGGTAGGAGAGCACAGAGGGAGGGGCATCCTATTGATTGGGGATTGATTGAATTGTGTGTTAACCCTTTGATAAACTAATTATATTCACAGACTGACCACAGGCACACACACGATGGCCAATCCACGCAAGTTCAGCGAGAAGATTGCGCTGCAGAAGCAGAAGCAGGCCGAGGGCACAGCGGAATTCGAGCGCATCATGAAGGAGGTGTATGCCACAAAAATGGACGAGACTCAGGCAACGCAGAAGCTCTTCGATTGCGGTCTCAGCGGAACAGAGAGCAATGCATCGCCGGGAGCGGGCAATGGCACAGGAGGTGGAGGTGGAGGAGGTAGTGGCAATGGCAGTGGTGCAAGCGGTGGAGCTTCCCCTGATGGCATTGGAGGGGGTGGCGGTGGTGGTGGTGGTGGAGGAGGAGGTGGAGGCTCACCCGCAGCTTATCGAGAGTCGCGTGTGCGCAGCATTGGACCAATGCGACGTCCCTCGGATCGCAAACAGGATCGTTCGCCGTATGGCAGTAGCTCTGCGGCAGGTGGTGCAGGTCTGGTCAATGCACTGGGCTTACCCAACACTGTTGGACCCAGCAACAACAACAACAACAACATCAACAACAATGGCACACAACAAAACCTGTACTTGAGTCCACCCATGGACACGAGCTGGCGACGCTCCAATTCGGATTCAGCACTGCATCAGGCTGCCGCTGCAGAGGGTTTTGCGACAGACATGAATGCGCTGCACGCCAATTACCCACAGCAGCAGCAACAGTCGCACCAGCAACAGCAGCAACAGCACCAACACCAACAGCAGCAGCAACAGTCGCATCACCAACGATCTCATTCGCCGCACCAGCTCGCACGCACATTGAGTCCGCAGCCGCAGAGAAGAAAGCCGCCGCTGTTGCCGCATCAATTGCAACTGCAACAGTTGCAGCAGCATCAGCATAATATGCAGCAACAACTGCACATACACCAGCAACAACAGCCTCAACCACAACAGCAGCAGTTGCATCAACAACAGCAGCAGCAGCAGCAACAGCAACAACAGCAGCAACAACAGCAGCAGCAACAGCAACTGCATCCGTCGCAACCAACGCCATATACCGCCAAATTTCCTGCAAACTCGCTGTTCCGGCCGCTGCAGGATCAGGCCAGCTATGCCAATACCGGCTCCCTGCCCAATCTCACCGCGCTGCAGCATTACGCAGTACCACAGCAACAGTCACAGCAGCAACAGTTGCCAGTGCAGCAACAGCAGCAACAGTCGCATCATCAGACGCTATCGCCGGTCATGTCACCGCACAATCCGCGACTCGAGCGCGATCAATCGCCCAGTCCGTTTAGTCCGGGCAGCGCTGCGGCCGGTCCGCCCTCGCCCTATCACCAGCAACAGCACTCGCCAACATCTGCCGGCAGCAGCACACAGCAGCAGCAGCAGCAACAGTCAACGCAACAGCCGCCTGTCAACAGTTCGCCCCACTTGTCGTTCAGTCCGCTGCCCACGTTGGGCGCCGGCGTTAATAACTCTTCAAGCGGCACAACGTTAGCCGGCAATCTAACGGACTATCGCCAGCCCGCTAATCCGTCTAGTCCGCGCTCCTCTCCCGGCCTGCTGAGCAGTGTGTCGGGCAGTGAACTGCACACCAGTGCGCCCGCTAGTCCCATCCGTGTGCAGCAGGCGCCGCAGTCGATGTCGAGTGGCTTCGACACGAGCTACGGCAATTTGTCGTTCCACAACAACTTTGAGAACTTCTCGCTCGGCGACAGCAACTCATCACCGGAGCAACATAGTTTTGCCAATAATTTCGTTGCCAGTTTAGACTTTGATAACTTCACGGTGGGCGGCGGTGGGGCGACAGGCACGAATGGTGGAGGCGGTGCCTCCAACGGACCCTATCACAATCAGGAGCAAACGCAAAATAAACTTTTGGACTTTAATGAACTGAGCGGCAGCCCCGAAGCAGGTGGCAACAACAACAATCTGAGAAGGGTCAACCAACAGCAGCAGCAGCAGCAACAGTTGCTGAACAACAACAGCAATGGTGCAACGCACAATGGCAGCCTCAATGGACCAACTAGCCAGCAGCAGCAGCAGCAACATCACAACAACAACAGCAGCAATGGTGGCGGAGGGGGAGCAGGAGCAGGCAGTGGTGCAGGCATTGGAGAGTCGCTGGTTGCCTCGCCTGTGCCATCACCTTTAGGCGGTCCTAGCTCACCGCTGCCTATACCCATGTCTGGTCATGGCTCGCCACAACAATTGTCCCTCTCGCTGCATCACTCGCCGCACCACTCGCCGCTGCATTCGCCGCTGCATTCGCCGCATCACACGAATTCGCCGCTCTCGAGCAGTTCGCCTGTGAGTAATGCCTGCAACTCCAACATGGTAATGAACCATCATCAGCAGCAGCAACAGCAGCAGCAGCAACATCAGTCGCACCACCAACAGCAGCAGCAACATCATCCACACCATCACCAGCATCAGGCGCAGTCGCAGAGCCTTACGCCCACCACAGCCACCATACCTTCGATTGTATTCAGTGACTTTTCCTCGAATGCGGACTTCAATCGCGAGATATTCGATTCATTGGATCTGGATCTGGGCCAGATGGATGTGGCTGGACTGCAGATGCTGTCGGATCAGAACCCCATCATGATTGCCGATCCCAACATCGAGGATAGCTTCCGTCGCGACCTCAACTGATACTATGAGGAGGCTGTGGCGGCTATCGAGAGCGGCGTGCTGCTCGAGGATACCTACGAGGCGCTGCTGGGCGCCGCTGGCGTTGCCCCCAACAGTCCAAATGGCCATGGTAATGATAATGATAATGATGATGTTGATGAGGAGCAGCAGCAGGCAACGTCGGCAGAGTCGGCAGCAGCAACAGCTAGCGACAAGGACAAGAAGGAGCTGGAGGTGGTGGAGCTACTTTTGCCGGGTGTCATTGATGATCTGGTTGACTCCAGCGAACTGGACGAGGAAGTGCGCAAGTTTTTCTTCTAAGTCATGCACTGATCACAAGTTCACTTCGTTCTCGTTCCCCTTATCCCGTTCCTGTTTCCCGTTTATCGTTGTGCTTTGTGTAGCTTAACTTAGTCTTAAGTGTACTCCAGAGAGTGCAACCCAACCCCAAACCCAACCTCCAATCCTAATCCACATATACAGCAACAGCTGCAAACCGATCCCGTTCATGTTACCTTAAAGCGAGTCTCAGATTTTACTTAACTACGCACATAAGTCACGAAATACCTACTACTTCTTACTATATACTATATATACTTGATGTAAATCGTAACGTAACGCTACTTTCTGTATATATCCACATGTATATGTATTTATTTATATATATATAACTGATATATATACATTATGGACAAGGATTAAAACCAAAAAGTGTCTTAGACCTACGACCAAATTATTGTACACGTTCTGTAAACAAAAGAAAGCAAGAGAGAGAGTTGGAGAGAGCGAGAGAAAGAAAAGGAGGAGGACGAGAGAACACACACAAGTGAAATTCCTGTAAAATAAAGCTACAATTTACCGACTATTTATAACAGTTAATAATGCTATGAACGCCAATATATCAGAAGAGTCCCATAGCAGCCGATAAATATATACTATATACTGTTGTGTATATGTATGTGTACCCTAACGTGCCGTCGAAGCAATTACTAGTATTTAAGATCGCAGACCGTATATCGTTATCTCTCCCCCCTACAAACAAACATCTATTGAAAGTGTTGCAAGCACTTTTCGAATACCCCAAAAAAAAACTGAAAACTGAAATCAAAACGATAATAAGTTCAATTTCGCGTTGTACTTCATTCGACATAGTCCCGCAGTATCACAAATTAAATAAATATATAGCTAAATATATATATAGAACGTACTATATAGTTCATAGGAAGTGGCGTGAGAATCCCGCACAAAAACAGAACAGAAAACAGAAACACACAACAAAATCAAAAAGAATAAAACGAACTACTCAACATTTTATACAACCTAAAAGAAACCTAAATCTAAAATCTAGTTAGGAGGATTATAAAACGAACAGATCGTTAAGATCTACAATAACATACTATATATGTTACATATTTACCACACACTCCGCAATTCTACGCAAATCTAAACAGCATATTTATATTTTATTTCGATTCCAAGTCAGACAAAAACAAAACGAAAATAGTCTAAATTTACCAAGCGAATACGACTAATAATGATTAATCCAAATCTTAAAGAAGAACGACACAAATTGAAGAGAAGAGTAGAGAAGAAAGAGAGCGCGGATGGAACAGGCTTTAAAAGTGCAAACGTTTTATTAATCGAGTACCAGAACTTATACATAATATTGTTAATTAAATTATAGTAACAAGGATTTTTGCATCATATATGTATACATATATATATATTTACTATATATACAACATACATTTTCCTTTTTTAATGTCTCTAGTTATAAACTAAATAAGTCAACTTTAAAAATCCTTTACAAAGAAAACGCTGAAAGAAATGAGAAAAAAGGAAACTTTTTGTTGTCATATTTGCTGTTCGGAAAAAGAAAAAACAAACAGAGAAGAGAAAACACACACAAAAAAAGAAGGAAAGGAAAGAAAGGCGAAACAATTTGTATATGTAGATTATATACATAATACCTATTACAATACAATATAATAATAATAATAATAAACTAAGTAATTGTGTATGTAATATATGATTACATTTCTATAAATAATGCAAGCAGGAATAAGAGTATATTCAATGTAATAACACAGTTATTTGTTTCAAAAATAAATCTTACATTTAATTTTAAACGGAATTTGGAATGTTTTGGAACGTGAAAATATTGGATGGATTTGCTCAATGGCTGTGCGAATAATTGCACGTAAATTATGCACATTGTCGCTATGTAAATCGACAATACTCGTAAGCACACTTTTTAATTGCACACACACAGACGGGCACACTTGCACACACAGTGCAGATTACAGATCGTTGTTGTTGTTGCTTTGTTAATAAGCGCGGCGCAGTTTGCGGCATGCGCTAAAATTAGTAGCCAAAGTTCAGCGTAGTCCTCTTACCTTTCAAAAGGGAGAGAGAGCGAGCGGGAGAGAGTGAGTGGAGTAAGAGAGGTGGAGAGCGGGAGCACGTACAGTCATGGTCATGCAAGTGAGTACGCACTAAGAAAAACATGTATTACGTGTGCGTAAATTTGTCACCTTTGGCGCCAGTTTAAACTGAAATGCTCAACAGTCACGCATGGCCGACTTGCGTATACATTAATTATGGTAGTATAAATTAATTATGGCAGTTTTTTGGATTAATTCACATTTATAACTGTACAAAATTGTTTAAAAATCATGCAATTCAGGTTTGATTGAGTAGTGTGTTCACAATTTTCAATCTAGTTTGAATTTGTATCAAAAATTCCTAAATTTAAAAGGTTAAAATCGTTTTCAGAGGTTTATAATATTATTTTTGGTGCTTTAAATCAATATCTTACTGGAACTGGAGAAACGTCGATTTTTGTTGTTTTTTAAAGAACCATCCATATTTATCAACGTTTCTTCAGGTCAATATCTAACAATTTGTTAACTCCAAGAATTTATATAATATTTCACAGATTTCTAACTCTAATCACTTCATTCAACTATTATGTATTTTATTTTGTTTACCCCCTGGCCAAACTCATTTTAAATAAACAATGCTCAAGTTTTCTAAGAAAGCGCACTTGAATAACTAAAATACCTGTCTGATTATGCGCAGGGTATTATTTAATGCGCGCAAATCGCAATTTACGAATCAAAGCTTTTGATTTCTATATTATTTTTCGCTTTGACTTTGCTGATACGTTTTTAACGGTAAAAGGGCAAGTCGCACAACAGAAAAAGAGAAACAGAGAGTGAGAGAGAGAGAGGGCGAGCAAGTGGGAGTGCGTGCTGCCGCTCTGTTTATGTCTCACACTCTTCCTCTCTCTTTCTCTGCATGCTCGTTTTGCTTTGGCCACTCCGTGTTTTTCCTAATGAAGTGCGAAAATCAAATCAAATTGCTGTGCTAATCGAAGCGATGACGCGCTTACTATAGCGTCATTAATTGTTATCGAAAGGTTCCGACTTCGCTGACCACTTCACAGAATCAGCAACAAAAAAAGGCGCAAATGTTATCAGTAAACACACGCACGCACACACATAGCGATAGGGGGCGCCGCTAACGACATTCCAAGACGGCAGGCAACAGCTGCCCAGGGGGCGCTATACGCACGCATACATATGCACATGCGTGTGTTTGTGCGGTTTTACCAAACAGTTGAATGCGCTTTTATGGCACACAATGATAAGCTCTCCCGGGTCTAGGCCTGGCGACGGCAGCTGTGCCGTGCATAACAATAATGCAATAAGCACAAAGAGGAAACTGCAACTATTAATGGCAAGACTCTAATTAGTATTGGACACAGTGAGCCTATCGATAAACGATGATGATGTGTATATCATTGGCAAAATATAGTGTCCAAAATACTCTAATTGGTTAATTAAATAAGAGTAATCTAGTATTTATTTGCCTGGTTGTACTTGCTCCACTGTGCAGTGGATCACAGGCTGTGATTAAAACAATAAACAACAACAAGATCTACAACCGCAATAAATAAAATAAGCGCAAATAGCAATATGCATTGTAATGAAACGTAAACAGGCGATACGGCACAATATATACATATACATATATACAACATGTATATGCAGAATATTATTAGACAATCAGTAGAATTGTAAATATTTTGCACTTTTGCCTGCACCTATTGTGAATGGCAGTGTGGCCGTGTGCACATGCGCTCTAGCAAAGTGTGCAAGCGAAAAAGAGACTGGGGTAGAGCGAGAGAGTGAGTTAAGCTGCTCACGCAATCAAATTCCAGAATAAAACATTCATTCCACATATTTGCTTAGCCAATTTCAGTGAATGACTGATCTAACAGTCTGGTCAAATATTTACCAACTCGAGGGGGAATATTAATACGTCATACCTGCGCGAGCGGGTAAAGTACCGTACTGCGAAAGCATTCACAATGAACGGACATTGTTGCTGTCTCAAAACAACATTTTGATAACAAGATAACAAATAAAGAACCAAATAATACACATTAAATGATGATGATGATGAATCAATAATCTCGACACACTGCAGTAGAGTGACTCTCAAACCTGCCTTGAAAGCTCCGGTCGCAATGAAAGCTCAAAGACGCTTTTCACTGTGACTCCTAAACGTTAGGCTAGCTTTATTACATTGACTATTTACGGTAATTAGGCACAATCTACAATTCGTTCTTTATATTCTATTGGTGCGCAGGTAGTCCTCTTCTTCCTCATCGGTTTCTTCTACTACACTGTACGAGCTCTTGCCTCCTGTCGCTGTACCTGCTGTACCCTCCTTGGCCAGATGCGTCTCAAAGAACTCCTCCACAGTATCGGTATTCCATTTGGTTATCGATAAAGTCTCCTGTACCTTGCCGCTGGCATCGAGCAGCTTGACAATCGGATCCAGTCCACGTACGTATTTAATCTGCAGATTGGGGAACTTGGCGGGGCGACCGCTCTGTATGAATGCCTGAATCTGTGGGTAGGCGCGGAACTTGCAGGTGCAAACCTCCAGAATTGCCTTGGCGTAGGTGCGCTGCGCTGCCGGTTGCTGGTCCTGCGTGCAGCACTGCTTGCAGTGCGGTCTGCAGAAAGAGAAAGAAGTTAAGCACGCTCTATAAACAAGTAATGCTTGTGCTCTACTTTAGCGTCTCCAGTCCAAAATCATCCAGTTTGTCGCAATTGGAACACATCAGCTGCGTCTTGATGAAGCCCAATTCCCGGCAATCGGCTGCGGTGAACTCAGCCTGAGTCTGGCACTACAGTAATTAAATGTAATTAACTTCAGCTCTTTGCAACTACTTAAGTATTCAAAACTCACCACGACCAGCAGTAAAACTAATGATAGCGCGAATTTTAACATATTTATTTTTCAAAATTAATTAGCTACACTATATACCACGTCGTTGTTTACAAAATTTTCTAAGCAAATCTGCATTTATCGATTACGATGTGTTGTTTACGTTTTTCGCTTACGTACATGCAGTATTTTTAGTACTATATTTAGTGTATTCATGTTTGGTGCGATTGCCAACACTGTTTTGTTTGCGATACTCAAGTCGCAGTGAGCTCGAATTCATTGAAGAAGAAGAATGTGGCTCACGTAGTCGCATTTGTTTTGTTCCAACCGATTACCAATTAATTACAAAATAATTGAAATTTTCACAGAAATTTTAACGAAACGCGAAACGTGTGACAAATCAGTAAATTGTTGGTCCAAAACGTAACGTGAAAAAACAACAGTATACCGTTTGTGTGTGTGTTTGGCAGTATATTTTGGCAAATCAATAAAATACAATTTATAGAAAGAGTGAGAGAGAAAGAGAGAGCGGAGCGAAACGAAGCAAACGCGCTGCGCAAAAGTGAAAACTCAATCAACGAACGAACGAAACACGCACGCATAGAAAAAGGTGAATAATAAATACGATAAGGAAAAACGAATAACAAAAAAGAAACCCAAAAAAATATTTCGATTGATGTAAAAATAAATATTCAGGCATTTGTTGGGTGTGCCGTCGAGTGTTCTTCTGTTGCTGTTGGGGTAGAGCACGAAAATAGAATAAAAGAAACGATGTAAAACGGGGGAGGGAGAGAGGAGAATAGAGAGCAGCTCCAGGGGAGCGCATCTTACAGTATTTCTTGCATGTGTGTGTGTGTGCATTGCATGTGATTGTTTGTGTTTGCTTGCCTGCCTGTGCATGTGCGTGTGTGTGTGTTTGTATGTTCTTGTTTGTGTTTTGATTAGCAAATTAATAATCACACACACACATGCACAATTGTTGCTCTGATTTCGCCAAGGTGCTAAAATCTGTAGCTTAACTTGTTTATTTGCCTTGCATAATGTACACAAGTGCAAGTAAATTATTAACAACAAATAAATAACGGCATAGTTGTATTTTAACGATAACTTGTTCTAGCCTGGTAACGGTTCTACACATACATACTTATATAAGTCACATGTGTGTGTGTGTGCGTGTTTGTTCATTCAAGTTTTGTACTTATGCAGCTGCAGCAGCTCACGAGACGTAGACGGAAGCTGCCGCCGTCGCTGCCTCTGCCGCTGCCTGTGGCTCTGCTGCTGCACTGCTTACTATATATACCTCATTCAGGGGCAACTTCCGCCTCAGCACGCAGCGCAGCTTGTTTAACTGGTTTAGGGCTCCAGTTGCAACTGTATGTGCCTGTCAATGCATGTGTGTGCATGTGTATCATTCGCACCTGCTGCATGTGGCACGCCAAACTGCAGCTGTCGTCAGTTGAGTCTCAAATTTCTTATCAACACAAAAGAAAAACCTTCAAACTGCATAAGTTTTTCATCACCATCAGGTAGAGCGCCCTTTTTTCCGGGTACCTGCTGCTGCTCTGCAATGCCAGTGTTGGAAAAAGAAACAAAATACCAAATGAAGTTTATGTTTGTTTTGGTTTATTGGAACTCTACAAGTCTCCAAAGCAAGGCAGCTATGTACATACACATGTGTAAGTTATACAGTTACTTCACATATGCATGTAAATGTGTACATTAGTGTAAATGTATATGTGTGTATATTTGTATTATCTATGTATCTGTATTAGCCTATGTGGCCCACGCCAGAGGCACTTGTGCCCTACCCACGTTATTCATGCAATTTGGTCATAATTAGAGTTAACTCACACACATACAAGTGGCCATAAAGTATGCCATGCATATGTATGAGTATTCATTCAAAGTGAGTCAGCTGTGTGTTAAGCGAGAGCGCGTGTGTTTTCATTATCAATAGAGCTCATTGTGTATTGCCATATCGCCTAATCAGCGTATTATTATTTCGCCACTCGCTACTCTATAAGGCTGACTAACCCGTCTCTCCCTATAGCCTATACGGCCTACCTTCAACTGTTGCTTCTCTACCTCTTCTGCTCCACCTCTACTACAGCTGTGCCCTCTCTCTGCCTTCTTCGTTACCTTTACTACAGCTGTGCACCCTCTCTCTACCTTCAGCTCCGTTTCGTATCTCCCTCTGTCACTTCTCTTTACCTTTACGACAGCTGTCGATGCTCTATCTTCTCCTCTGTCTCTGCTCTACCTTCCGCTCTATCTTCTCTCTCCATTTAACTCTGTTTCCTCTCTAACTTCACCTCTCCTTTCTGTCGCAACTCTCCTTTAACATCTGTCTCGCCTCCTCTTTTCATCTCTGTCTCGTCTGTCCCTCGCTCATGTCTCTCCATCTGTTCCGTCTTCCCCTACATCTCTTCTCTCTGCCTCTCTATCGCAGCTTCAGCTGTTCCGGCTTGAGCTCAGTCACTGTACTACCTCTATCTACCTTCTCTGCCCCTGTCTGCTCCCCACATCTCGCTCTGTACTGCTACTCTACTTTCAACTCTGTCTCTTATCTCCTTCTGTCTCGGCTCTACCTTAGCCTTGGCTCTTATCTGTTCCGTCTTGCTCTTCACCTCATCTCCCCCTTACTCTCGCAGTTTTATCTGTTCCGGCTTTACCTCAGGCTCTTTACTTGCTTCCCCTCAGTCCGCGCTCTACCTCAGTCCCTGCACTACCTCTCTATCTTCTCCCTATCTCGCCTGCTCAGCTGTTCATTATCGTATAATACGATAGCCCAACCCCATGTTATTGTTATTATTGTTATTGTTCGGGTGAAATCACTTAGATTCGCAGTAAAAGTAACTGTTACTCTTGCTGGTACTGCAACTGTAGTCGTCGATAGTGCCTTGAGGTATCGCATTGTCGCAAATACAAAGGAAATTCACACAGGCAACCCAAGACGACGCTCAGCTGCGTCTTTGTTCAGTTTCCGCTTTGCTTGTGCGTGTCCCAAGTTGGAATTAGATATTGTATATATACAATAATGTATAGAGGTACATATATATAGAATATACTAGTGCCATATTCCCAGCTGACCAGGCCCCTATGTATGGGGCACACAAACTGCGCATTTGCGTGTTCTAAGGGTTTCTTGCTAATTAGAACTGAACATAAAGCAGCAACACCAGCATAGTATTAATTCCTGTTTCCTTTCCTTACCCCCCCTAACTAACCTTTCTCTCTATTTTCTCCTTATTTCGCTGGTATTTTTAGCTCTTATTCAAATTGTATTCACATGCTCTCAATTACCTAAAGGTCAATCTAATTGCACTCGTTTACGACTATTTGCAGAGCAGTTAAAGTCACCAGACTTCTCAGTATGTCCCTGTCTGTGTGTGTGTGTTTGCACTACAATTTTCTGCCCACAAAAGTGCGTTCGGTTCATTTATGACTCTCAAAAGAACCCTTGGCTGGTACCATTAGTTTCAAAGATTAGCAGGCGAGCTAATGGAGGGGGAGTGTGACGCAGTATTGTCCACCCCCTCATATAATTGTATTGTAAATAAACGTGAAATGTCATGCATACAGTCGGCAATCGCTATGTGGAACTTCTTGCTTGAAATTAGCTCTGAAAGAACAGAAACTAATGGAAAAGAACCAGAAAAGATGTATTTCATGATGTTCCCATTGGAACTACAGAGAGAACAACTTTCGACATTTCTCTTTTAGTAAAGTTAGTATAAACATTTAAGCAAACATTTTGAAAGAGTAATACAGTGATAACAGGCTGTAATCAACTTCCTCTATCTAAGCAGAGATCTTTAGTTTCTGTACATTTATTTAAAGTATTTTTCAAGTATTTTTGTATATACTTCTTATATATTATTTATATATCTGTTTAACACAGATCTTGAGCTTAGTTTTATGAGTAAAACAGTCAAGCAGACATTTGTTTAAATACTTCATAAGCAAACTGAACTGAAAGCGAAACTTTGTGTATTTCTCTCTTCAAGTGAAAGAGTTCTTTCTAAGATTGTAGATATCTTAGTGTTTGTTTATCAAAGATTATATTCCATATACAGCTATATATAATTACATACATATATCCCCGTGCCGTGCACAGTTTTTATCGCGTCATATTTTTGTCAAGTTTCAAGTGCGCATTGAACCTGGCCACGTTGAGCAGCTTTAAATGTTCAAGAGTGTGTTTATACTTTAAATAATATATATAATTAAAAGAATGCAAAAAAAGTGAACAGGTGAATAACAACAGGTGAACAGCAACAACAACGAGTGCAAACTGTGTTAACAAAAACAAATAAGCACAGCTGTGTCAGTTCTCTCGGTTCTCGCTTCTCAGTGCAGTGCAGGTAAATAAAATGTGTAATTTGTGTCATAGCTTGTAAAATTGAATGCTTTTCTTAATTAATGAGTCGCTTTTCCACTCAGGTCGATACCGGGCTTAGAGAGAGAGCGAGAGGCAGGCAGAGAGAGGGAGAGAATGTTTGAATTGGCAATAGATTGAGGGCAAGGCAAGGCAGGCACAGACTAAGACACCCACGGCACACAGCGCGGCAATAACAGACACAGCACCTACACTTGCAGAAACACACTGCACACACAACCCCCCACACACCCCCCCCACACACACACACACTCGCTGTATATAGTTTATGAATTTTGAGTTGATTTTTAATTGCACCTTTGCATTGTTCTGTTGCAGACACTTCGCTGCCAAACTGCCATTAGCCAAACATAGACAAACAACTCACACAGACACACAGAAACTCAACTCTCTCGTACCACATACCACCACGTAATCCTCGCCAGAGCTGCCCAACTGCCTGCCTGCCTGCCTGTCTGTCTGTCTGTGCCATGTGCTAAGCTTCGCTGTGCCTCTCAGTAGTCTCAAGATGCGTGTCCTGCTGCTTGTCTGTGCGCTGTGCTGTGCCTTCCTCTGCGTCAACGCTTGTTCCTCGCGTGCCATAAGCAAACCCCGTCCAGAGGCAACGCCACCGCCGGATAATGTTATTGCCACAACGGAGGCGCCGCCACAACGTCCCAATATAACATTCCCGATCTTCAGCTGCCCGCCCACCTATGCCGCCTGGTATTGCCTGAATGATGCCACCTGCTTCACCGTGGAGATACACAACGAGATACTCTACAATTGTGAATGCGCCATTGGGTTTATGGGACCGCGCTGCGAGTACAAGGAGATCGATGGCTCGTATTTGCCCACCAGAAGTCGCGTGATGCTCGAGAAGGCGAGCATTGTGAGTGGAGCCACGCTGGCTGTCATCTTCATGGCCATGTGCTGTGTGGTGCTCTATCTGCGGCATGAGAAGCAATCCAAGCAGAAACTACACGACAGCAGTGTACGAGGAGGAGCAGAGGGAGACGGTGCTGGATCGGATGTTGCTGATCTGGCTGGATTCGAGAATGCCGGCATCGATGAGGTGGACAATGGTGGAAGGAACAAACTGCGCATAGCGCCGCGTCGTCCCTTTGGGCCACATCATAGTCGCATCATGTCACTGGAGCAGGCCTATCTACAGACGGCTATGAGCCACGACAGGGCAAGGCATTAGAGGGGAGAGAGAGATGGAGAAAGAGAGAGGGGTGCAAACCCTCTACTAACCCTAAGCTGAGAGCTAATGGAGCCTAACCCAATTTAACTGTGTTTTTTTAATTTAACTGTAACTCTGTTCCGTTCCATTATTTTATGTTCTGTATCGTTTCGTTTCGTTCTTAACTGTCCTACTAAGTTTCGTGCAGTTCTTGGTTTCGTTCATATATTAACTGTGCTGTTTCATTGTGTTCTGAACTGATTAGTTGCCTTAACTATTCAATTTCTTACAGTTCCGTTCAGTTCTTAACAGTTCCGTTTCGTGCAGTTTTTCAGTTTTTAACTGTTCCGTTTCGTTAACTGTTTCGTTTCGTGCAGTTCTTAACTGTCTTTTATTGTTTATTTAACATTTTAAGCGACTCTCAAACGAGCTGAAAAGTATTTTAAGTGCGATCGTCATGCAGAACAAGAAGTATTATATTAACTGAGCAACCCTAATGCAATTTTGGCCGATAGCCGATCAATTTGAAACTAATTTATGCTATATACAAGATAATAATATTAATATTATAATAATATAATAACTATTTATTCCCCGACATCGCGTTAATAAATGCGAAACTAAACAAATCAAATTGGTCTTTTATACTACTGCTGCTTACACTGTATACCCTGTATACCCTTTATTAATCCCCTGTCTCTTTCCTGCCTTTCAGTTATGCCGCACAACAATCCACAACAGCCGCCCAATGGGGGAACGGGCGGTGACGATCCGCTGGGTCCGCCCAAGGCTGATTTCAGTGCGCCGCCACCGTATGAACCCGATGCACATGGCCAGGGCGGACAGCAGGTTGGACAGGGCATGATGGGGGGACTGTCAACACATGGCTGTGCCAACGATGTGGTGGCCCAACATCAGCAGCAACTGGAGCAGCAGCAGCAGGATCTGCACGGCAAGTTGCCCACATACGAGGAGGTGCAAATGGAGAAATCATTGAATGGTGAACTGCCGCCCGCATTCCTCACATTGCCATCGCAACAACAATTGCCACCGCCACCGAATCCGTTGCTGCCACTGCCTCCGAATCCGTTGCGTGATAATGCAGCCGTGCGGGCCGCACAACCGGCGCTGACCTTCATTGCCATCGATGCCAGCGATCCGGAGAACAGTTTGTCGACTACGGATAATCTACTCGGCACAGACATTATGTTCATAACGGCCTTCATGGTGGCATTCCTGTTCAATTGGATTGGGTTCTTGATGCTCACCTGTTTCTGTCACACAATCGCCGCTCGCTATGGTGCCTTGTCTGGCTTTGGATTGTCGCTGGCCAAGTGGACACTGATTGTGAAGCACTCAACGGATCTGGCATCGCATGAGAACTCCTGGCTGTGGTGGTTGATCTGCGCGTTTGGTTTCCTGATCGCCATCAGGGCATTGATACAGTATGTGAGCATCAAACGCTCCTGGCGACTGCTGTCCGCCTCGGCCCAGGAGCGGCTGCTTTTCTTCTACTAGGTGCGGGCGCCGTCGCCGTTGCCGTCGACGGGTTATGTAAATACGTTAAGTGTATGAGAGCTGGAAGAGAGGGAGCGGGAGCGGGAACAACGAGCCCGGGATAGAGAGCGACGACAACGACGACGGACACGGCGACTTTTGCGTTTGCATTTGGGTTTCTCTCCCTAAAAAAACATTTCTTTTGATCCAAACCACAAAAAAACAAAAGAGAAAACATAAAAAAAGAAGAAAATATCATAAAATATGTGAACTTACGATTCGGTTAGTGTTTCTGTAGTTACAATACTATGTTAATTAATTAGCGCAAGTTAATCCTGAGATGATCCACAAAGAGAGTTAAAGCTAGCCTAATAGAGTAAAGTTGTTTACACACACACACGTATAGTGTAGTTAGGGACGGACTTCAGATCGATCCTGGTTCCGTTTCGCTGCACCCCTTAGTAATCGATGTATGTATGTAATTGTATGTACACGTCTATGTAAATCTGTATAGTTCTGTAGCCTCTCGGAAGGCGGAGTATGTGAAAGGAGTAAAGAAAAGACAAACCAAAACAAAAAGCAACATCTAGAAGAGAAGAAAGAAGAAATGCCACCACATATTTTTATTGCATCTAATCTATGCTGTGGTACTTAAAAAAACAACAACAAACGGCTACACAAAACACACACAAATAAATAATAGAAAGCCAGCGGTAATTTTGCTAGTAAAATACACACACACACAACTATTATAATTACGATTATTGCTAATATAACGTTTATAATTAAAACGGTTAATCCCTTTGTATGTAAATTGAAGTATGCATTGCAAGGACGCATATCACAAACACAAAAATATACGTCAGTTTTATGCGAATTAATAAAATCAAACAAAACTCAAGCAAACGATTATTTACTGGAACAAAACAAATTTTTAAATTCGATTAAATTGAAATTGATAATTCAAAAGTGCCGCCATGAAAATGCAACTCTGTGCATTACAATCAGCAGCAGCAATCGAACTGTCTGGCAACACTGGCACATTTGCAAATCAACCCTGCCTACTATATGTGTTTACCAACACTAGCCTAAGTAGGTTGTGCACATTTGCTGCAGCTCACATAAAGTTGTGTCGTTCGTGTGTGAAAATTCACATTTTCACTAACTGGCAGCCATCTTTAAAATATAGATAGAATTTTGTTAATAATACGTGCAAAACAATCAAGCAAATAATAAACATTGCGTTGCTAAGCATCCACGGACGCCAAGTAAGTTAATTATTCAATACAAACTGTTTTTTTTCTTAGTGTTCTTTGTGAAAATTTTCTCTGAGGGTGCAGGCGTGTGTATCTGTTGAAAGATATTTTCTCAGCCTACCCCAGCGGCAGTCTGCAACGTAATTATTGATTTTTATTAGTGTCTATTACTATAACTACTATATATTGCAAACACAATGCCAACTGCAATTCTTTTATTACAACAACTTATGCAACCTTGCGCCCTGAGAAAAGTACAGTAGTTGTTAGTTTCAATTTACTAGAAAAGTTGAATTGTAAAGGAATTATTAATATCATTATGTGAGTTTCTTTAACATAATTCTATAGATTAATAACAATGTAGTTGTTGTAGCTTAATAATGCCATAAATACAGTTTTTCATCTTGCCGGTTTTGTGAGTCAGCGGCTTGGTGGTAATAGTGCTCCACGCACACACACACACATGCAGAAGCGCACGCACGCACAAATAAACGAAATGCTGAGCCGCCATTTTGTCTTTTTAAATAGGCATTCACCTCACATTGTCTGCTACATTTTTTAGCCGGTTATATTTTGTTTTTGTATCGGGTTTTTTACACTGAAACCAGTTTGATGTGCCCATTTCTTTTTGCAAAGAATTAAACAGGTAGCATATGTGTATATACTGTAGTACGTGCGTGTATGTGTGTGTATCTATATACAAACAGTTTCCATTGTGAATGAGGCCGCGTACTACCCTCATTCATGATTGCGCTTTTCCTGCGTGTGTGTATATGTGTGTGTATCTACAAACATTTTTAGCCGGCTTGCTCGACTAGCAGATACCTCAATTAACTTTCTAATCGCACTAACTAATGGAATTTGCTCAACTAACCGCCAAAAATGTTGTTTTTATGTGTTTGTGATGTTTGTTTTTTTGTATTTCAGCGCATTTTATCCATAGCTTACTCGCTTCATATACACGTACGCTTTTGTATACCCACCACCAACACAACCACAACACCCTGTCCAAATAAAATCGTATATAAAATTTAAATCAACCACCTCCAAACTCCAAATCCCACACAAATCCCATCAAAATCATGGGCAGGTATGCGTTGCTTGAGAGAGATCCCCTATCAAAGTTGCTGAAAAAAAGAAGAAATCTTTACCTGTTTTCAGTAGCTTTTCTTGTTTGTTTATTGCTTTAAGTACAGTTCGGAATAAAAGAGAAAAACGTTGGGTTAATTTTTGCCATTTCAATTTGTTCTCGTTTGCAGCGCAAGAGTGACAAACCCACAACAACAGCAGCAGCAACAAGCACAGAAGATACTGCATCGTCCAGCTAACGGGAACAATCTCAAGGCAAACAATAACAGCAACAACATGTCGTTCCGTGGCAACCAGAATCGCAACCGTAGCTTTGGTGGCGGCGGTGGTGGTGGCAATCAATATGGTGCCCCCATGGGTGCCAATCGTATGGGAGGCATGAATATGTCACCGTGGGAATCGCAGAATCCCGGCGGTGGCCAATTCGGCAACAATATGCGTCAAGGTGGTGGCCAAATGAATGCACAGGCCATCAATTTGGCTAACAATCTGTTGAACAATCTGTTCAGGAACCAGAATCCACCATCTCTACTGGATCTGCCACGTGGTGGCATGGGAAATCGTAATCAACGCGGCGGACCGGTATGTGTATTTCATTTTAATTTATCACTCTTGACTTAAGTCTTGTCTACCAACAACAACTAAAACAACAAACATGTCTCTCTGAAATTCCTGTTTTATTTTGTTACTTTTTCTCTTTCGGGTTTTTCCTCTGGTGGGGCTGGGAAAAAGAAGAGTGTAGAGAGAGATAGTTTGTGGAAAAACTTGCCTCAAAAATGTTGCACGACTTTGCCACAATCTTTTACTTTTCTTTTTCCCATGCACATTGGAATAAGAGAGAAAAACAAAACCTTTTATTTTTTTAATTTATTTATGATTTTTATTGAATAGAGTTCTCTTACTAGTTACAAAATAAAGCTAAAATGTGAATAGTTTTGACAAGAAAAGAATTAGAAAACAATTCAACAAATTTGCGAAACAGGGAAAATGTGAATGTGAAAGGTTTTCAATATAAAAAAGGCATTTATTCCATTTGAAATGCGACATTTTTTTAGTGTTTTTAGTTTCCTTAGTGTGCCCCCAAATGATTTTTGCACAAATTTGTTGAATTTTTGAAACGTACCAATAAATTAATAAACAACAATAAAGACCGAGTACCAACAAGTTCCATTTAAACGATGAAAAGAGTATGAAAAGAAATTCTTAGATTTATTTCTTCTTTACAAGTAATTTATATACAAATATATATAATTTTTTCTATATATAATAGCTCTACATAGGCATTTAATTCTTACAAACTACTACAGCAACAAAAAACCAAAAATATATATTAAATATATCTTTTAAAAATCCTTTGGATTTTTATGCATATCACAAATTTTGCTAATTTATCAATATTTATTTTTATTCTCTCTTCTACACGAAAAACTGAAAATTCTCGATGCTTGTTTCAATCTCTCAAAAAATGCATCATAATCGAATCGAATCGCATCCAATTATATATATATCCCACTATATATATATATATGATGTATATATATGAAATATGTCAATTGCCGATGTCGTCTCCTCGACCTTCTGCGTCGTCTATGTGTGTGTGCGTGCATATTCATGTGCCTGTTGTTGTTCAAATGTTGCTGCCACTGTTGTTGTTGTTGCTGCTGTTGTCGTTGTTGCTACGCCGGTGCCCGCCATTGTTTGAACTATGAACTCTTTTTTTCTGTTGCCTACAATTATGATTTGTTGTTGTTTTATTATTGTAATCATGTCAAAATCAAATCAATCTTATATCTTAAACTTATATCAAACCTTGCGGCACCTTGCAACAAATAACGAACAAACAACAAACAAAATAACACACAAAACAAACTGTTTGTATAAATTATAAATACGCAACACACAACGCACGAATTGCATAAAACGCAAAATGAAACACACAACAACAACCAAAAATATATATACATATATAAAAATCGATAACTGTAAACGATGCGATGCCACTTGCAATGCGACGCCACTGATTGATTGATTGATTGTGATTGAACTCTTCTAATCTGCTCTGCTCTGAAAATACTGAATAACCGATCCGATCTGGTACTGGTACTGATATATATATACTATATATTAATGATGGTGCTCCACTGCGAACCATGCAAACCATGTAAAACGAAACCAAACTATATATACATCGATTATATCGATATATATTCATATATCTATAATTATAATACAAATATGCAACGTCACTCTTCTTCAACGTTCCTGCTCTGATCTCGATAACCGATAACCCACATAAATCGGTTATGCCATGTGCCCGCCCGTGTTTCTGACAATATCTGTATAATATATGCTATTATATATGTATATATAAATGCATAAAATGCCACGCGCCGCCACGCCAACGACTTCAACCAACCGATATAAACATCCCCGTCGACTGATTGCGCGACCGTCCTCCGCCGATTTGACCAAAAAAAAACAAACAAAAAACCAAAACAAAAAATAAACCATATATGTTCTATATATAAACTATATATATGCTATATATATACATATTTATCTATCATGTCTATGTAAAATAATCGAAAACGATTGCATTCTCCTGCGTCCCCGTCGAATCTACTCGATCAAACAACAACAATATTGTAAATGGTATAATATGCCATATAATATCTTAAAACTCTTTTTTCACGATTATAAATTGTGTAACGATATTCTGTAACGATTTATCTATATATGTTTAATTGATATATCAATATTCCATGTATATTCCATGCATTTTATCAACTCTTGCGTATATTATTATATATTATGCTATATATTACTGTGTTTAACGATCCCCCATTTGAAATATGTACATGTAAACCAAACACGAAAACGAAACTGAAATGTTTATAATATAAACTATATAAAGATGGTCAATCGCGGTGGCGGTGCCGGCAATCGTCTCAATAATCGTCGTGGCCAAGGAGGTTTTCAAAATCGTGGCGTTACTGGTGGTCCCAAGCCCCCCCAAAAGCAGGGCGCCGGCGGCATTCGTAAGCAGAATGCTTTTGATCGTGCCAAGAAACTTTTGGCCAAAAATGCCAACACAAATAAAAAGAAGGAAATTACTCCTGGCGAAAAGAAAATCGAGAGGTAAGAGTACCAACTACTATACAAAAACAAAAAACCAAAAACAATTCCAAATATAAAAAAACAACGATAAAGTTTGTTCACTTCGCAATTCCCACAAACTATATATATTTTTCTTATCAATGCATCAAGTTTTCTAAATAATTTTAAGTACTTCTTAATATACAGTTTATTATGCAATGCATTTGATATATATATATATATACAATAATCTCAAGTGGATAAGAGTGTTTATAGGGAGAGAGTCCTCAGTTATGGTGCTCTGGCATGTTGGGGTGAGGGTTCAACCATAATGAATTACTTTCTCTAGTTTAATACGTTTTTAAAACATATAAATTATATATATTTTTATTTTGCTTTTGTTTTGCTAAGCTTTTATAACATACATAACATTATAGTATGCACTTTGGCCTGCCGAATGAACATATTTATGAGGATTACTATATAAAGACTCAGTCCGATTGGGGGAAGTTCTAAAATACAGAGTTTTCCGATATTTCTTGTAATTATAATGCCTAGTTGAGGTTTTGTTAGTTTTATGGTGCAACTCAGCTTAGAAATCATTTCATTTATCATCCTCATTATCAACTGCCTAGGCTAGCGTTAACTTAATGTAAGTGTATTTTATATGTACTACTACAGTCTCTTTTTATACCACTGTGCGCCTCGTGAGAGAGCGTGTGAGTGTGTGCAGCTGATGACTATTCTACTCTGTCGTCGCTGCTGCTGCTGCTGCCAGGAACGAGAGCGCTCTCCTTACGACTTACCCACTATACTATATATATATATGTACTTCTACTAATGAAATCTCTTTCTGTTATCTCTTCACATTCCCCCGTACTGCTGATGATGATGTTGATGTTGATTGATTGAGTAGCAACGTGCCCAAGGAGTCACCATATGCCAGCGTGCCAAATGATATGTTCTACTGTCATCTGTGCAAGAAGCACATGTGGGATGCCAATTCGTTTGAGAACCACATCAAGGGACGCACCCATCTGATGATGCGTGAGGGCATTGAGGAGAGCTATCGCCTCAAGGCCAATATGATACGTCAGGAGGCCAAGATCGCTGAGCAGTTGAAGTCAATTGAGTTCGATCGTTTGAAGCGCATGGGAAAGAGCAAGCAACGTCAGTTGGACTATTGCACCATGTGTGATCTGAACTTCCATGGACACATCTCGACACATCGCAAGTCTGACGGACATTTGCAGTTGAAGAAGTTCTTGCACCCCAAGTGTGTGGAGTGCAACAAGGAGTTTGCCACACGCATCGATTACGATACTCATTTGTTGTCTGCCGATCATTTGAAGAAGGCAGCAGAGAATAATACAAAGGTCGGTGAACGCAAGCGTCAGACATTGCCCATCAGCACCGCTGAGGAGGAGACACGCGATCTGCGTCCACCACAGAAGCGCAAGAAGAAGCCGGTGAAGAAGGAGGGCGAAGAAGGCGCCGTTGAGGTGAAGAAGGAAGGTGCTGCCGGTGAGGAGGGTGCCGAAGGCGATGAGGCTGAGGGTGAGGAGCCCAAGGAGGGTGAGGAGGCTGCCGATGAGACCAAGGAGGGTGAAGATCTCAATGAGAGCCAGGAGGAGGAAGAGGTTGCTCTGCCCGTCGATCCAGAGGATTGTATACTGGATTTTGCCGAAGGCGATGAGATTCCCAGCGAGGTGGACACTCGCCTGCCCAAATACAACTGGCAACGCCCAGTGGGCTCGGGGCTCATCTCCAAACTGGAGTGCTTCGAGTGTGCCGTCTGCAGCAAGTTCTTCGACACTGAGATCACCGCCGAGATTCACTCGCGCACCGCCACCCATCATCGCAACTTCCTGAAGTTCATTAACGAGAAGTCCAGCGATACTAAGATTGCACAAAAGCGCGCTGCCGCTGCCATTGAGGAGAATGAGCGCAAGAAGCGCAAGGTCGAGGAGGCTGATGCTGCTCCAGCTGGTGCTGAGGGTGCTGCTGGCGAGGAGGCTGCCGAGGGTGGTGAGGGTGAGCTCTACGATCCATCAGAGGCCACTGGGGATGATGAGGATTTCGATATGGCCGAGAACCCTGAGGGTGAGGAGGAAGGTGGCGACGAGGAAGCCCAGGGTGAGGACAATGGTGAGGAAATGGACGCCCAGGAAGAGGAGGGCGATGAGGGTGAACCCGAGGCTGAGCCTGAAGCCGCTGAACCTGAGCCCGCACCAGTTGCTGCAACTCCTGCCCCCGCAGCTGCCGTCGCTACTCCAGCCAAGGCAGAGCCTGCCGCCAAGACGCCAGTCAAACCTGCTGCACCCGCTGCAGCTGCCACACCCGCCGCCGCCGCAGCAACACCATCGCCGGCTCCAGCCGCCGCTGCTGCTGGCACTCCAGCTGCTGCTGCTGCTGCTGATGCATCGCCATCGCCAGCCAAGAAGGCCACACCTGCCCGTGCTGCGGCAGGTCCCAAGGCAACGCCGCAACGCAACCGCGCACGTGGACGCTACAATAGATACTAGGAGAGGCAGGCGGCATAAGTCGCGTCGCGTCGGGGCATAAGACACAATATATATTTACATATATTACTATAATAACTGCATAATGATTACGATATAACGATAACTTAAAACTTTCCACATCAATTTTTGGGAACTTAAGGCAAGCTGCCAATCCCGGCTCTTCTCTCTACCACAAACACAAACACCCCTCCCTTCCTCATCCCAATAAGCAGCAACTGAAAACTTTGTGACATTTTCATCCCATTTTGCATAAATGTGTAATCGATTTTAGATCATATTTCGGGACTATCAAATGAGCCACAAACAAATATAAATATAAAAACAACAAAACGAATAACAAAAACAAAATGCATTCAATCCAAACTATGTAATGATACAATTTTAAAATAAAAAAACTTACTTGTACACAATATAAAAGACGAAGAGAATTTTGTTATGGAGAAAATTGAAGAGGATGTAGAGAGTTATAGATAAGGTGCTTGAAAGGATAGGCAGAATAGCCACTCTTTGGGCAATGCTCAACATCAGCATACTTTGGAATACTTCTAAAATAGAGTGATAGTTTCTCTAGGCTCCATCAATCTTTATATGCCGAAAGACAGAACAGAGTTCTATAGAAAGCTACAATAAGTTGCCTAAGTGGAATATAAAATAGAAATAGATTTGCATAGTTTGAAAAGAAGATATATGTAATCGTAGGATCTTCAGAGTTAACATTTGCAATGTTTATTACTTCGTATGTTGTAAGTACTTACAGCTAGCACATAAAGAGGTATACATATATCGTATATACATATCGTTTATCGCTCTATACACATTCTATATGGTATTATATATAATGTATAACTTAAGTACTTATCAATATTCACACATAGATCGATTATCGTACTAAATATTTGATATATTTGTGCTATACACATCGTATATCGTAAGTGCTTATCTCGAAAGACACACTCATGTTGTATGTTTACAATCTCTTCTTATACAAATAGTATATACGATCTCATATAATTGTACAACTCGTGTGCGAATCTTTAAAATCTTGTCCGCTTGGCTGGCGTAGTAGAGTATGCTTCGGCCCTGATATGGTTGAACATGTGTGTGTGTGTGTGTGTGGTTACGAATAGTAGCTTAAGGATACGCGAGACAGGCAGCTCCTTTGCCAGGAATGTGTCCCCTCATTGAGATACTTGCTGTTAATGCCGCACCACCCACAGATGCAGATACAGTTACAGTTACGTGGCTTGCCTAGTCTGTGCATCTGTCTGTGCTGTTTGTGGCTGCGCGAAGAGCGCCCGCAGTCAGTTGAAGTTGCAGTCCAGTGTGTGTTGCTCCGTCGTGGTGGTGCGAATGCGACTCTGCTCGCTCTGTGAACGCTGCAAGCGCCCACCACGCCAACCACAACGCCAGCGACGAATGCAACCGAACAGGGTCCAGTTAACGCTCTTGGTGCGACTCAGCACGTAGATATACGGATCGAGGGTGAAGTGCACCGCCATCAGGATGTCGGCGATCATGAAGAACCTGTGCGCCTTGGGCACGCGATTCTCACGCAGCGCCAGCGGAATGGCAATCTAAGTGGAAGAGGGAGATGCACAGAGCGAGGATAAGGATGAGTAGCTCTAGCTAACAGTTAGTCTTCAGCAGAGATCTGCATGCAGTGGTATTGAAGTATAAATGCGGTGTTTGCAGTACCAATGATCACTACATGCAGATCTCTGTTTTCTATTGTTGCAGGACTGAGATGAGCAGCTGTGCCTAGCACTAAATCTCTATCAGAGACCTGCCTGCGGTCCATCCATTACAATTGCGGTGTTTGCAATGTTTACCAATGAACACCGCATGCAGATCTCTGTAGGACTAAGATGAGCAGCTCTTTCCAGCAGTTACTCTCTAACAGAGACCTGCATCTCTACTCTCTACTGCTTGCTTACCATCTGTGGCATCCAGCACAGCACAAAGGAGATGCTCAGGAAGGCCATCAGCTTGGCGAACTTGATCTCATCCGGTGATGTGGCCGATGTCATGGTCACACTGTTGCTATGATGGAATTGCCTTGGGGGAGGCATATTGCTGCCCGTGTTGTACTGCGCCTGGTAGAGTGTGGTGCCACTGCTGCTCTCTGCATCGATGCTGCGCACGCTCTTCTCGCGGTTTACCAAATTGTACTGCATGTGTCGCTTGGTGGTGCGACTGCGACCAATGACCCAAAGGACACGAGCCACAAAGAGATTGCACGCCACTATGACCAGCACCAGCAAGCTGCCTGCAAAAGGGAGAAGAACAGAGAAGAGTTTGCAACATGCAATTGGGAAAAGATTTTTCTTCTGCTTACCAAAAATCATAAAGAAAATGGAGTAAGCTCTGTTGAGCATGCCAGATGCATCGCGATATCGTATGCACTTCAATTGCTCCGGGTTCGCATCATCGATGTACGCACCAAAGCCGACAAAGGGCAGAAACGTGATGATCATTGCCACAAGAACGATGCTATTAACGCTCTTCTGCACCAGTTCGTACGTGATGTGCTGCAGTGAACCAAGAAAGAGGAGACAGAGTGAGTGGCTCCAGTGTCCCGCTGGGTTATTTACAGCCTACCTTGTGATAGATGAAGGGTCGTGCCAGCGCCATGCAACGCTCGGCAGCCATTACGGCCGCAATACAACCAGAACTGACGCCAAAGAAGCGCCACACCACATGCCCCACACAGTCGAGGCGCACAAAGTGCGGCATCTGCTGCCAATTGTCGTCCATATACAGTTTGAGTAGCGCTGTGGTTACCATGCCCAACAGACCCACCAGATCGTTGGTGGCCAGGCAGCTGCAAAAGTAAAAGAAAGTTACAGTTTGAAATAACCAACTTCAGAATACCCTAAGTACAATTTTGATTTTGACGTAACCAACTTCAGAATACCCTTAGTACAATTTTGATTTTTAAATAACTTGCATGTTCCTTGTGCGATTGTGTTGAAATTTTGTGTATAGCTTTATATTATAGTAAGGCACATCATATCGATAAGATAGACTAACATAAGCTATATCCAAAAAATGTTCCTTAAAGTTCTTCTATGTTTATAGTACGATTGAAGTGAAACTCTGTGTATAGCTTTAAATTACAGTCATATAGCTGTGTGCCAAAGGACAACATTAAAACTTTAATATTTCGCTAAGTATTCAAATCGTAATTTACAATATGCAGCAATATTTGACGTAATAACATCCCTTTTAAATAAACTGGAATTGCATATGATATAGAATAACCTACCTGTCAAATTTAGCATCTTGCCGAGTTCAGTTGGTTGACTAAAACTCATGTAACAATGCTGATCAAGCACATAACCTCACAAATACTTCCAACGCCTGCTACATACACTGCCTCAAAGTGAGTATACCCTTTCTATGCACATACACAATGCTTGGGGGCCATAAAAAAGGATGTGGGATTAGTCAGGCGTACTCAATGGACCCATAAATTAGCACAGTGGGAAGGCGCGTGTGTGTGAGTAGGGGAGATTTAGTCGAGGCTGAGCCCAAAAACTCAGCTGAGAGAGACGTGCTCGGATGTCAAGCGAACTGAGCTGAGCAGCTCCTCTTCCTCTTCCTCATCGTCATCGTCCTCCTCATCCTCGAGTGCAATTAAAGTTTTCCACACAATAAATGCGTTTAATGATGTCACATTCAATAATTCTTATCGATTGCGCTAGCAAATTGCGTCGCATTCACCTAAAAAAAAGTCTCAAGAGCTATAACTGACCAGACCCAAGTCAATTGCTATGACAGCTCTACCCCAACCCCTCTTACCCCTGCCCCATATTGTGGTCATATCCGGTACCGTGTTTGGTTTGTTAGCCATATTTCTGTGTGGGCTACAAAACACATTTCTAGAGTGTGTTTATTCTCGGTTCCCGATAAGATATATAATAGTTGATAGTCCCATGAATCAGTAATATAATATTTGTACGATTATATTTGTCTTATATTATTTGTAGTCTATCATTTATGTTATTGTTTGTTAGGGTAGTTTGTTGGAAGTGGAAACAGTTATAAAGTAAAGTTTACTATAATTTACTACCATCGAAGTTCTTTAGGGTATATTCAGTTTGTAGATGTACTAGAGGCAATGTACTGTATATATGATCAAGTGTACTTCTACTTTATAGTATTATACTTTTTTCGTAAAGACCACTTAAGTTTATGGAGGATCTAGAGATTCATATCTATGACTAATAGCTATAATAAAGTATGATATCAGTAGTGAATGAAGTGAACTTCTACATGGAATATAGCCCGATTGTAGACACTTCTAAAGGCGGAAATCTGGAATATCTTACTATATATATGATACTTTTTGAAGGGCATACTCAGTTTGTACAGAAAGAAATTAGTCATATAATATATAACAAGATACACATATGTCATTTAAGGGTCCCCCCTACACTTGCTGAGGGTATACACAGATTGTAGAGATTGTAGAGACAGGAATCAGTACTGTATACCATACATATATCGAATATATCATAGAAGTTTCCCCCACTTCACTACCTCAGAGTATACTCAGTTCTTAGAGACTCTTCTCTGCCAGACAACAAGTTCTCCGTTTGTCTGCGCAATCTTCAGCAAGCATATACTATATTTATATAGAGACCTAAAGAAACTGTCGCCACATAGGCAAATCATTTGTCTGCGCAGTGAAAAATGATTTGGTTTTTCTTTTTTTCCCTCTCGAAAAAGGGCAAGCTCGATAGACGCTCCAGCAAATGCTGGCGATTGTGTAAAATACCCGAAATATACCATATACCAGGCGTATATCAAATATTACGTATACGTATATAGTTGTATTGTATATAACATGTACTATATGGGGTCGGTCGCGAATTGTAATTACAAATGCGATTTATGGTGGGCTGTAAACTATTTGTATACACAAGATTTTCCATTAGCGTGCGATGTTTGAAAGGAAATTCGCGGGCGCGCAAACACAACAAGTGAGAACGAGAGAGGAAGAAGAGGGAGGTAACTGCAGGGGGAAGCGAGAGAAACCAACAACAACCAAAAAAAACACAATTCATTGCGGAAATGTATTTAATATTCATTTACACGCAGCACAGCACAGCAGATTGAGTATCCCAAAAAGGGCCCGCTTTATACATATATGATATATATAGTATCAAATATATATACATATTTGTATACACATACATATATAGTATACACATATACTGCCATATGAGTCGAGTGTCAATCGCCGCACACAAATTCATCAATCAAATTAAGTTGAGATCAAAGCTGAATTTTGTCACTTGAGCGGACGCACGAGGCCTTGCTAGGATAATTTTGAGTTCCTGAGTGAGGAGTGGAGGGAGGAGAGAAAGAGAGGAGAGGGGGGAGTAGGTAGTAAGCTGTAACAGATTTCTGTTTAAGCTTCTCAGATTGCTGTGCTACGCAGTTTGCCCCACCGAGGCACAGAGGCAGCTCAAAATTTGATTCAAATGCGAAAATTGATGCTGGTTGCGAGGAGGTTCCTCGCCCGGTTCCCTACGATGATTAATGTGGAGAGAATAAACGCGCATTAGGCATCATAACTCAAGGACTTAACCAGCGAAAATTATTCAAAATTTAATTGCATTTCAGCAAGGCAGTTTAGTGTAGTTAAGAGAAAAAGCAGATTAGAAGGATTGAAGATGAAGTACATAAGACTGAAATAGTTTAGTTTAGTTATGGCAAACGATAGAATGAATCAAATTCGACTGTAAGATGAGTATATGTGAGATGCGCAGTGCGTTATATGATTAATAATAATGACTAATAAATAGTTGTAAACATATAGTACATAAACGATGGGAAAAATTTATATCAGTGCAGCTAGTTATGGAAAATTCATTCACTTTCTATCATAAATCATTGAGATTTCAATGAATCAATTTAAATAATATATAGAATAAGTTACTAATTATAATATCAATATAAATACTAAATATAATATAAATATAAATACCAATATAATAAAAGTAAACTAATCTCTTAAATTTGTATTCATATATAGAATTTATGAGTTGGAGTAAAAAAGGAATTTAAAAACTGATGCATCAGTTCTGCATAGTATAAAAGGTATATTCAAATCCTACACCTATAATATATATGTATATATATCAAACTATATGTTAAATAATTTAATTTAAATTAAAGCCCATCCCTAGTTGCATGTGTAATTGCATATTTATTGTAAACAAATTCAACGGGCTTTATATACACTACAGATCTGAAGTATCATCGTAAGTTAATATACTCAAATATATCAAACATTTCCTATATTTTCAATGGTTCTTAAGTATCTTGTAAGTAAATACGCTCAAATATTAAATCATATATCTCTTTAAGTAAGCGATGCCATTGAATAATTTGTTGCATCTGGATAAGTACAGCATGTTAACTATCTGATTATACATATATATATACATATATATATATGTACATACATATGTATACGTAATTTGGGCAGGTCCATTAGGCATTTAGCTCTGTCTGGAGTAATTCAATAAACATAAAAACGCGCACAGCGCTTAGATACGAGTAAGTTATGCAGGCTGCATACAAATTATCGCTGATATAAAGTACCATACATATACATATATACTATATCTGTAACTAGCAAATCAGACACGATATATACCAGATTTATAAACAACTAGAGCTGGAGAAACATCGATGTTTTATATGAAAAACTTCTGCAAATATCGAAGTTTCTCTAGCTCTATATACAACTATTATCAAAATAATAGAAGTGCAAAATTTAACACTTACATACAATATTATTATATATATTGTATTATTATAATTTTGATATATTGCATTATATTGAAATACCATAACTTATACTGACTTATGAAATTCGCATATTTGTTCTAAATCTGCACAAAAAAGATATTGAATGAAAAAAAAAGAAAAAGAGATACAACAAATTATAATAACGCGGACAGGAATATTCTCACTGCTATTAAATTAACTAACCAAACAGACAATACAGTATACCCAGACATAGATATATGTTAGTGAAGCTTACTATATCTGTAACAAATCAATCATTATATATATTGTACTATTGTACTATATCTACACTTAACTAACAAAACAGACAAGATACAATATCAACATATTTGTTATATTTGTACTACCCCAACTATTTAGCTGTTTCCCCTGTGGGAATACACAGACTGTGGCAGTTCAATATCATGCTATAGCCCCCGTTCTAGTTCTGATAAGATAATCATAGCAAATGCAAATCGAACCCGCAGCAGCAAAGGCAGCAACAGTAGCGCATAAGTTGAACAAACCCCAATTGCCATGAACTCGGCGCAACTATTACTAAACTCACACAGAAACACCCTGTCACACATATACGCTCGCACACACACTAGCACCTGCTTTAAACTTACCGCAACATGAACGTGTATTTGCTGTTTTTGTTGTGCTTTTTGCGCGCCAAAATAATCAAAGCCAACAGATTCCCGATCACACCGAGGCTCATCACAAAGATGCCAACAAGCATACGCCGCGTGTTCTTATATAGTTCACCCGATGCAGTTCCATTTATTGCTGCCCCAGTGCTGTTCAATATTGTTGTTGCTGTTGTTGTTGTTATTAATGTGGTTGCTGTTGTGTTTAGCAGTTGCTGCAGTGCCATGTTGCCAAATGGTTTTTCCCAAGTGAAAATCTCTTGGCTGACCACAATAGATGGGGGCACAGAGAGGAGCACACACTGACAGGGGTATACACAGAGTGTGGCACACTCAGAGGGGGGGCACAGAGGAAGCAGGTAGCGTGTGTCTCTCTTGCGTAGATTAGTTGCAATTAAGCCTTAGTTAGAAACTTGTTTCAAATTCGGCGAACGAAATTAATTAATGAACACTTCACTTCACGCGACACTTTGGAATTGAATCGGATCGGATCGGGAGTGTGCCTCGCCTCGAATTTCCAAGCCTTGTATCTGCCACCTCGAGTCTTTCAATCAGCGATTCTCGGAAAGCCTCAATGCACTACGATGCAGCGCAGCCTCGTTCCGTACACCGTCTGTACTGAGTTGTCGATTTAGAATGACGACGCCAGCTCGACAATGACAGCCACTATGGAGTCGACTGCGACAGCGACGCCAGCGTCAACTGCGACTGCGACTGAGGCTCGCCCTGCTAGTGGGAGGCTTTGGCTGTGCAAAGTTCCTTGCCGAAGCAACAGTTGGGCACGCGACTTCGGCTCGCCTTGACTTCGGCTCGGACTCGGACTCGACTCGTGCCCCCGACTCTCGCGGCTGGTGGTCGTGCTCGCTGCTCGCTGTTCGCAGCCAATTGGTATGCGCTGCGAGCGTCGCTGTCGCAGTCGCAGTTGGCGCTGCGTGTGCGGGCAAAACTACTGGCAAACACAATAACAACAAACAGACGAACGCTGAGGTGGGGAAGAACCCAACAGTAAGATACCCTTCACACAGTTAACTCTTACAAATAGACTTATAATATCACAGACAAAGTCTACTGCCATATATTGCTTTCTCACTTCCACACACATATGCAGGCAGGCACACATTACCTTAAGTTGACTTACATAACTTCTGTATTTATAATCTGATTGTATTGAAATTTATTGGAGTGATAGATATTGTAATCAGCTAAGTATATATCAAAGTCAAAATTAACTATCTTTTATTGGTCGCTTATAAATGGAAGTCAAAAATGTAATTATTCATTTTCGTGGGCGGTGGGCGTGGCATACAACATTTGATATAAGCTTTAACTGCTCAAGAAATACATAAACTCTCATACCAAATTTGGTGTCTCTAGCTCTTATAATAGCTGAGATCTGTGTGTTCATGCGTCTGTAGTCAGACAGTAAAACAGACATGAGCAGGCATATACATATATACTTTTAAGGCTCCTCCACGCCTCCTTCTGCCTGTTACATACATGTGCACATAGTTAGTATACTCTTTTTAATGGTTGTAGGGTATGAAAAACAACAACAATGCAGCTAAATGATTTTTCGAATACTCTATAGCGAGAGAAAAATATTTATATATTGTGTCGAACCATAAACATAAATATAATTATACCTCATGAGCTGAGCAAGCTAGCTATAAATCTCTCCCTCTTCCCCTCTGTAATTTCTTTTGTTTTTGGCATATTTTCGGATTTTGTGTGTGCCATAATTATTATAGCAAAGCGTGCATGAGTTCAGATCAAAAGAGGCGCATTCGCAATGCATTCTGCATGCGCGATAAACCGTAAAGCGAAACGGAAGTAGCGCACGCGGCGTATGCGCAATGCGTGAGGGTACAGTCAGGCCTCAATTTTATATCCTGCCTCTGTCCCGTTGCCCTGCCCCCTCTCCACGGATGCTGACGTCGTTGTGCGTCGAGGACATCCGTGTGTTTGCCAAAGCCTCACAGTCATAAACCACAGGCGGCTATTTATAGACCTAATTTCTACACACACACACACACACAGTGAATTCCTAGAATCATATACGATAATATATATATAGAGCCTTGTGCCCCTCCCTCCTACTCCTCTCTGAAGGGGGGCTAAGCTTTTATTGGCCTCTCGGCTAATTGTTTGGCCTTTGCGAGGCCTGTTGCCAATAAACATGACTTTTTGGCAGTTTGCGTGGCTCCAACTCAAAGTTGATTGACCTCTGGCACAGACAGCTACGTCTACACCTCCCCTTCCCTTCCCCTGTCATTCTTTGCTCTTTTGCCAAATGAAATTCATAAATAATAACGCATTATTTGTGGAGCCATTCATTTGTTTAGCTGCTCCCCTAAAGTGTCTGATTAATAGTTACAGCGCGACCCTTTTTCAGTCCAAGCTAATGAAGATCCCCTGTCTGGGCTCTCCCCTCTCTAGGGTGTGTTATCCCCCAGTAATCCCCCTCTTCATATATCACCCGCTAAAGATAACGCTAAATTGTTCTTTAAGCGATATGTTTGATAGCTTGTCAGCGCGTTGAATCAGACAAGCAGACGGCACCCTCTGGTCTCTCCCCTCTCTCTCTCTCCCTCTCTCCCCCCTCACTCATTCAGTCTGTAAACAAAGGGACTTACAAGCTATAAAGGTGATATATATGTTTTATTTCCTCATAAATATTTGCTCAAATCTTTGCGACAAGCGGAAACAAGTGCCAGAGATAAAGAAAGAGAGAGAGAACTATATCAAAGGGAGCATTCTCACTTCTCTTCTCATTTCTTCTCTTCTAGTATATACCCTAAATATGTATATGTAGCTATAAAAAGTGTGTACCCACAACAGGCCTACACATTTTGGCGTTTGTTTGTTTTCGTTTCGTACATTTTTATGTGTCTTTGTGGTGTGAAGAGTGTTTTATGTAAATCGTGTGTGCATACATAATTAATTCAATTAGAAATAGTGGGAAGGGGGGAGGACAGCTGACAGAACTATTTGTTGACCGCGCAACAAGTCCATAAATTTTCCATGAAAACGGATTGAAACGTTTTTCACACAGTTAAAATCAGACCCTTTCACCTATAAATAATGCTATAATGATTATTTATTGAAGACTATTGCAGTAAGATAATATCATGTTCACTAACTGTCTATTATTATAATGTTAGCTATAAATGCAACACGATCCCTGCACAGCAGTAATATCATAAGCAGAACTGTTCCAAGTTAAGAACTGTCTACAAACTGAAAGTACAATTCCATAATGCTATAATTTAAGCTATAAATATGTTTAGAAAAGAAAAAAAGGCTTTAAAAGCTGGTATATCTAACCTTGCTATAAATGTAGCTATAATATTCAATTGATGGTGAGTGTTGCAGCAAGATCATCTCATAGAATTTAAGATCTAGTCTATAGCATACATTTTATTTTGTAAGCAAAACTGTTTACTCTTAAGAATATTCATACATATATATGTATATAGACCACATAGTGTTTAGATCTCTATAGACAGTATAATGCTATAATTGTAGCACTAGCATTATACAACAAAGATCAAATGAGTTCAAAAGCTTTCCTAAGTTGCTTTAATTTTAACTTTTATAATCACCTGATAATGAGTATTACATTAAAGATCATTGCACAGAACTTGAGATCTAGTCATACAGCTGCAACTTTATAGTATTTCCTAAGCTGATCCATGTATATATATAGTATAATGCTATAATAGTCACCTAATGATGAACACTTAATGTCTAGTAGCAATTTACCAATCATAACTAAGCTCAGTTGAATTGTAGATCTAGATCTTGAGAAGTATTGAAATTAGGTATGGGTTTTCTAAACAGATCTATGTACATTTATGGTATAATTATATCAGTAATGATTACCTATTGATGAAAATTGACTTTAAAAGCAAGTGTATAGACAGTATGGTACAGTACTATATACAGTATACTGCTATTAATTCATTTATAACAAGAACTATAAGGCTGCCAAGGTTAGCATCCCCTAAGTTGCCATAATTTTAGCCATAACAGTTATCGAAGATATGTCAGCAATAAGTACGTTAATTAATTCAAATCACCTTTTTTATTTTGCCGTTATTTATGGGTAGAAACCCTCCATGCCAGGGTTGGGTCACTCCCCTATAAATGTCATCAACCGTCAACTGCATCTGCATTCCAAGTGCATCAGCACTGACGTGCACAGCCTGCATAAGAGAGACGTCTGTGTGCTGTTCAGGAGGAAGAGAAGGAGGAGACAGACGGAAGCTGTAACGTAATACCCTCTGCCTTGCTGCCCCATGGTGCATTGATTGCATTTCCCCGTCGACTATTTTGCATGACAAACAAACAAGAATTTTTATTGTATCCACAGCGCGTGCAGAGATGTCCAAACATAGGACGACTTCATCTGCGGCATGTTAATGGTGCGATAAGCTCCTCGCATTACAATAAACAATTCGACAATCGACAATTAACAATTAACATTTGATCAATAGGCCGCCTTGCCTGGCACGGAGGCGGAATTTAAGACAATTTCGAATTTTAAACACGCAGTCGAGAATTGTTCAGCGCCAAAACAGAAAGAAGAACGACAAATGCGAGAGATAAACAAGCACAGGGGTGTGTGTTTGTATGTGTGCTAGTGTGTGTGTCTGCTAGTGTATGAGTGAGTGTGTGTTGTAGTGTATAGCAGAGTGTGAAATGCAAATTTGATGGTAGCAAACTGAAAAATCGAGAAATAATTGCGACACAACTGCATTGATTATTTCGAGGCGCCTTCTGGCATGAGGTATATATTATTTATTTATTATATATAATGTATATGTATAGGATAAATATATATAGTATTTATATATATGTATATTTTAGGTTTGTAGTCGTAGTTTTCTTACACTCTTCGTTTGCATTCTAATGCATACACTCGTTCTATGCACAGTATCTGTGAATATTAGCTACTCTCTTTAGTATCTGTTGTCGTTATCTTTATCGTTTATCTTTTATCTTTAGTTGCGTTGCATCATCTAGTTTATCTAGTTTATATTGCACTAAGCTGCAATGTCAGCTGCAAATTTCACTATCTACTTAGTATATTAGCCGAGCCAAAGCGATTTCTTTGTTTTGTTTGTATAAATAGCCCATAAACAATTCCATCAAACACGCACACACTCATACCTGGCTGCTGGTATAAGTGTGTGTGTGGGTGACTTCATCACAGCACACAAAATTACAAAAAATTATACCTCTCACTTAAATCAATAACATAAAACTGAACTAAAATTTGGCTTAGTTGCATCTTCATAGTCACAGTAGCTTTCTACATCTAGATGCGACTGCAGAAGTTGTAAAGCAATTGTTTATCCTCGAAATGATAAACGTTGTTAATGTGTCGCAGTACACGACCATCGACAAGATGACGTGCATAGTGCACAGCCTCCATGCGGTCCTTGGAGAGACCCACCTCGATGAGCCAACTGACGAATTCGCTGCCATAGAAGACCTTGCGGTAGACACGTATGCGCCATCTACGAGGAGTGCAAAGGGAATATACAAATCATTAGTTAACTATATATATAATCAGTAACTATATAATGACAACCTTCTATCCTTGGCAATGTCCTTTTTGCAGTTCTCCAAGTGATGATTGCGAAATTGTTCGCAAATTTGTTTCGTCTCCGGACGCAGATTCGACCAATGCGGCAGACTGACGACATTGGCACCGTACCTACAAAGAAGGGGGGAAGAGGTGTAAGTACTCTGTGATATATATATTGTATTACATCCATTTGACTTACCATATCTTGCGCCAGAATTTAATCAACGGCTGCAGCAGCTCGCTTGTGTCGCCTATGAAAACGGCCAGCACGATAAGACCTTGTCCAAAATTGAGGAACGCATCGAGGAAGCTCAGTTCCAAATAGATGCCCGACATGCCTTCCATGACCAGCGTCCAAATGGATACAGCCAAGCCGACAAACATGGAGCACAGCAATATGATGAGCAATATTGTGTGCTTCAATGTTTGATGCTCATCGCAGTCACTCGTATGCTCCAACGGCTCCAGCCCTCTTCGTGTCTGCTCCTCATAGCGTTCTATGATGTTCTGGCAGCTCTGACGCGAAGTGCTCGGGCCGCAGTTGTACGAGCTGCTGCACATGTGACTGCAGAAGGAAGCAACAATTAATTAAATATTCCTATTAAATGCTTCCATTACTTACGCTTCCACAGTGGGCGCTGTGTCAATTCTGTCCAAATCTTTGGGTGCTGTCATCACGTTGCGCTGTCGTGCGCGATTCAGCAGATCCTCAATGTCCATAACCACAGTGGATGCTGTGGTGGGTGTAGTAACTGTCGAGCCGGAGCAACAATTGCCACCACTGCCCCCGCCGCAGCCACTGCTGCGATTCTGATCTGGCACAACAGCTGTGGGTATCATTTCATCATCATCCGATGAGGAGGAATACGATGTGGTGCGTACACTTTGCCGCAGTGAGGAACGATCTGTATTGGCCAACAAATTGGCCGTCGAAACAGTCGAATGTAAATCGGATGCAGCTAAAAAAGATGATGAGCTCTAGCATTATCATTCTTTATATGAATCTACACAAACTTACGCGAATCAGGACTAGATATGTCACGGGAATACGACATGTACTTCTCGTAGCGCTTCTTGTAACGTTGATGCAGCACCAGACAACCAACGGTAACTGTAAAAACATAACTAGTTTAGTAATTCATATAAATTGTAGAAGCATAATAGATTTTGCTTCTCTTTCTTATTCAGATTGAAAACTTTGTGTGCATCATTGTAAGCTTGTCACGCTTTCAAGCATGTCAAGCTGTCTTAACGCGTCAAACAGTTGGTTTATCATCATGTTTAGAGCCACAAATAAAACTAAACTGAATACACACCTATAAAGCACATGACAAGCATAAAGACTGCGATGGCTGCCTGTGCATTGCCATATTGAAAACTTGGATTCTGCTTCTCGCTGGGCATGGACTTGGAGTCGAAGGCAATCAGCAGACCAGAGATGACAGCGGGCACGCCCCAAGCAAAGACCAGCTGCAGCAGATAAACAGAAAATATTAGCAAATTTGAATACATTCAGAGGCAAACTAACTCTCACCATATAAGGCCACAATTTGAGCACAAAGCATAAGCTTCGGCACTGCAGAAAGAGCAGCGTAATGGCCAACAGAGCGGTCCACAAGCGTGAGCTGTAGGTGCCAATGTTGAAGAGGAAGAACTGGAAATAGAGCGGCCAACGTGCCACATGATCCAGCTTCGACCAGAGTATGACGCCAATGCAGCACATCAACTACAAGAATGTAAATACATGTGAATAACTTGTGAATATGCCCAGGATCTCTAGAGTTTTTACCTGCGAGAGCACCAAGCAGGCCGTAATACGCTGCGGCATGCGCTTAAAGCGCTTTGTGACAATCAACAACGTCAGCATCCAACAGCAGGCAGCTGCCCCGGCAATGCTTATGTCAAACGAGAAGGCATCCAGCTCATGCAAGTAGTCCAAGGGCTTTAGATTTGTCAACGATATCATTTTGGCCGAGATAAACATAAGTGGCGCCGAGATGAATGTGCAAAGCACCATGCTGCGTGCAATCTGTCAAAGAGCAAGGAGAATGAATTAGGTTAAACTTAATTGAGTTGTAATTTAAGCTACACACCAATTCCACTTCCACATTGTACTGCGTGGCAATGACAAAGGCACCGGGTGCCGCTGGGAAAGTGCCATAAAGAAAGCCAAATGTGCTCAGCTCGGTGGTGTCATTGAAGTTCTCTCCCGCATCGATAATGTTGACAGTCTGTCGGCAGACCAGAGGCAGCACTAAGCTGGAAGTGCGAAGATGAAATGCTGGATTAGTATGGTATCAATATGAACTAGGAAGAGAGAGATCTCTCTGTACCAATCATATATGTGGCTGGTTAGATTTAGAGCTTAACTGTCGCCCTCTCTATTAATCGCCTGGAGTTATCAATTCGTTTGTTTACTGCCAGGCAATGCCAGCCCCTTTGTTGAAGGGTATCTTACTAGCTTAAGCAATCATAACCAGATTGCAACATTGATAGCCTATTAAACTACAGTCATATAACTATATGCCTTGCTCTGCAAGGGTTCACTCAGTGGTTACTCACATCTTGACCAATATGAGCACACTGGGCAGCAGCAGACCCATGCCCATGGTCTTACGCTCCGCACCCGTGCCGCCGCCAACAATTTTCAGTCCAAGCAAAAACAATGCGGTGGCCGAGAAGCTCTGTCCAAAGACACGCAGCACACTGGCAACCATCTCAGGCAGACCCTTGGGAAAGAGAAAGCCACCGGCAACGCCAAGCAGTGTCATCAATAGCAGCGGATTAAAGAACAGTGATCTGATGGTGGTCAGCACAAGAATCGTACGATCTCCCAGACAACGTCGCTGCTTGCTCAACTGCTCGGCGGGGCAGGTTTCCGGACACAGCGGCGGATTGCGGCTAACTTCATCGCGATTCTTGATTATCTTGTTAATTTCCATAAGCACCAAACCGACGGGATTGAGTATGGCCAGCGAAATGGGTGCCATCAGATACAGATAAGAAGCGTATTCCGGATGTATGTCCTTGTAGAGAGCCATGACTGTAAGAGAAATACACAGATTAGTTCAATTACATCAGTAGATGTTCAATGATGGCACTCTACCTATGGGATAACCAATGGCAAAGTCATTACTCTGCGTGCAGAAGATCGCCATCAGTCCCGCCCTGGAGTAGTTCAATGGTCGCGTGACTAGCAAACAAATGATGAGCACAGCAAAGAAGACAAACGCCTTCGAGATCAGCATGGCCAGCAGAAAGGTCCAGTTGACTTTGTTCCAATTGAGCTCCACCAGCGATAGAAAGATCAGCGATGGCAACGCAAAGGTGCCAACAAATGTGGCCAATCCTTTTGTTTCCGCATTGCTAATGATCTTAAAGCGTCCAGCTATATAACTGAGGGGGAGCAAAGAGAGAAAGAGAGAAAGTACAACGATTAACATGTATATTAAATCACAATCTGGTTCTTATACGATATATGTGTATGCGGAAGTCTCAGCAAGGGGCACGTGATCTTGTCACAGCATAACTTACTATCGTATGTTAGTATAAACCTGTTTCCGATGTTTCGGCAACACGGTTTGTTATGTTATGCCCAATTTCATAAACAAGAGAAAGAGAGAGAGGAACTGCAGTACTCCCCCCCCCTCTAAAAATAAAAACAGAAACCTGAATCCCAGACGACCTTCAGCTTGACAATATTCGCTGGGCGTGTCAAGACTCTCAGTGTGTGTGTGAAGTACCCCGAGGAGATTTATTAGAAGCCCGTAACCGATATTATTTACAGCTTTCACGACGTGTCTCAAATATATATTTAACACTTAATTGGGACGATCGTGTAGAAGATCAAAAACAATTAAAAGCGCTACTGAGAGACGATTTATCAGTTAAAAGGTGGCCCCTAATTGCTTAACTTGTTTTACATTACACAAATTTCGGAGAATTGTTAATAATAATATAAATAATCAGTTGCTGTCATTATGATCATTCATTGTGCGCTTAATAAGCGTGGAAAACTTAGATACTTATTTGTTATAGACTTATTACTTGACATATTATAAAACCTAACTATTCTAGACTTTCTTGATTTGCTTACATACGTTTCCCCAGTTGTAATTGCAGTTAATTACGCAACTGTTTCTTCTAAATAAAGCTCTGGCTTTAAAACATGTTCTACTTATTTCGAATTCGTATTCTCCAGCTCGACAACAAACAAAATTCCCCACGTACTTAGTACTACCCGTGCATATGATAATGCGTCTCTCTCTATACACGCGCTGTGAGGTAATGCGCGCTCTATTTACTTATCTTTCACGTCGCACAAGTGTTTTTTAAGAAGAGAACAGAAAGGGGCCTGTATTTATTACGTATGTAGAGTAACTAGTCTGTCCAGTCTTTATTACTTTCTCATGTGATCTCATCACGTGCAATGACAGTTCAGAGTTCGCTCAATTGCACCCTCGTGAGTAATTGTTGCATCTGTACTGCAGATAATGCCTTCAATCTGTTGAGGTCTCTCACATACCTACAATACTGTATGCCTTATATACTGCTCTCAATAATCTAGAGCTCTAAAAGCAGCTGAACAGATAAGACTGTTTAAATATATAGGTAAATTTGTATATATAGATAACACTGTTGGAATATATAGCTAAATTTGTATATTTAGTACCTTCCATACGTTATGGAATGTATATTCGGTAGCTCGCATATAGTACGCAATTTACGAGACTGCATGTCGAATATTTCCTGAAATTCATTCAACAATTTACTGCAATTTATTTATTTAGTATATGTAAAATAAACAAAAAAACACTCGCACTCGATCTGAGTTATTTTTAATGAGTTCCTGCACGATTCGTGACGAAACATGGCAAATATTATTTATAATTTGTTTATCAAATATTACACTTAACGGGCAGATCGACAAAGTCTAATAAAAGTTGTTGCTGTTGTTGCCGTTGTTGTTGTCTAATTGGCCGATAGAACAGCTGCGTATACAAATTGAATGTTTTGCAGTTCGTCGCGTGCGCAATCGATCGATGCAATGTTTAAAACAGCTGAGCATGCATAATATAATGCATTATAGAATAGAAAACAAAAGGGTGGGGAGGGGAAGACAGGTGCACAGTGCGATTGATTATAGCTACACAATTATAGAACAGATCGAGCGATATCAACAATTATCGAATAGTATCTATGAGGAGGAGAGTATTATAATGTACGACAGATAATAACTACGCAGATCGATTGATAGCAACGGTTACAGCATAGTCGACTTTGGTCAATTGAGTCTAGAACAGTTCGATTGATGGTAATCATACTCAAATGGTGTCTATGAGGGTGCTATATGTTCTATTACAACTATGTACAAAGATCGATAGATAGGTACGATTTCAACATAGGGATGAATTCCTATCGATTACTAGTTACAGCATAGTCGACTTTCAACTTAGGCTAGAACAGATCGATCGATCGATATTAATCATTATAATCTATGAGAAGAGTACAATACGATAGATTAGAACTATGCAGATCGATGAATATAAACAATTACTAGTTACAACATAACTATAAAGATTAAAGGGCAATCGTTGATATTAATTGATCTGTGTACTTGTAAAAGTAAGTAGTGTACCCGATTCAATAGATAATATAACATAAGTATAAGTGTTGAAGGATAGAGTCCCATCGATAACTCGATCGATATTAACAATTCCCAAACAGTATCTATGAGAAGAGTACAATACAATGATTATAACAAATGAGATTGATGAATATCAAAGATTACGATCTTAGTTACAAAATAACTATAAAAGGTTAAATTCCTATCCATACCTAGTTACAGTATAGTCGACTTTCGACTTATGGAGGCTTCACTGTATGTATGTAAATTACACAGCATACTACATGCATAATATAAAATGCAAACGTAATTGCACAGTTAGTTCGACTCGCTCGATTACATAATCGTTATTGCATCAATCGAAAATGATCGATTTTGTTTAGCGCAGCAGTTGCAAGGTCATTTGTAATTGTCTACGTCTATTGTTTAGTTAGTTGTTGTTGTTGCTATTGTTATTGTTTTATCGCACTCTCTAAACGTTTTACTTTCGCTTATTCGCAATTAGTAATTAAACGAATATTTTGTAATCTGTCTAGTATTTAATTATATAGTTGCTGTTGTTGTTGTTGTGGAATCTGTAATTGTTTAATATTTTGCATAATAACATTTGTCAATTCGGAAAACGAAAAACTGACAGCAATTTTCACGCTTCACGCTTTGTTGCAGCTACAAATTGAGGCGAACGATTTATGAGCGACATTTCAACAGTTGCCCCCCTACCTTCCTCATGTCCCCTTAACTAAATGCAATCTAAGTTCATGTCAAGTAAAAAGCAGAAATCACAAATCACGGGATAACCCCTACATTATAGAGTGACTCATAGGTTTGAGCGGAATGTTTGTTGTAAAACCCACGGAATTAAAGAGAATTAGCAACAATTGCGGATGATAAAGCATGCAATGAAAGTACAGTGCACGCTGCTTATATAGGAAATACTATATATATGATATACGTATGTTACTCAAGAGGAGAATGATATGACAAAATAAACCAATTCAAGTCACTCGATAAGGCCGCAGCAGTGGGAATTTAATCGTATATTCGCAGCTCGCTTAATCAGTTTAAATGAATGAAATTATCTCCTTTTTTTGTTTCTTTTTCTGTTTTTTGTGCCATTGCAGACATCGTGTTTTTCTGATCTGATGATTAAGCAGATTTAATGGTAGCTGGCAAAACCGGTCAGTGAACAAGCGCGTGACCAGTAACAGTAACAAAACAATAACAAAACTATTTACTCTACTAAACAAATGGCACAAGCCCCAAACCAAAACTGATAATGTGCCAAATCGAGGCAAATGAACTCCCACACACAAAGGCAGAAGGTCAAGGTGCAATAGATATGGGGAAACTGTGTGAACAACCCCTCCGCCTTCTGCCCTTTCTCCGTTGTGCGGGACGTGCGTCAATAAAAGACAAATGCGTGATATTGAATTTCTATTCCGTGTGGAAGTTTGGCATATGATAATATATTATTTATTTACCAAAGAATATGCGGTCTTCTTTCGTCCTCTCATTTCTTCTATTCGTTCTCACCTCTTTCTTCATACCTTTCTTTTGGATTATTTATTTATTTATCATTTATTTATCTAATTAGAGATTTATTTCTTTCTTTCCTTTATACGCTTTTCTTTCACTCTTCCGTTCTCTCTTTTTCTTCACTCCACACCTCTTTCTCTTTCTAACTTACCCACAAATGATAATGCCAAAACATTGCACCAAGGCCGGATAGAAATTGTCCATGGAGACGCTGCCATCCTCGACGCGTGGTGACGCTGTGCTGGCAGTGCTGCCACTGTCGCTGCTGCCATCTAAAGCAGCGCTGTCTGCGTTGGCAGCGCTGTCGTGCAAAGCCTTGTAGTACATGGAACTATCCATGTTGCCTTTCTTTCTTTAATTTGGTTTCGCTTTTCCTCACTGCTTCGCTGCAACAACAATAATGTGCGACATGCTTGGCCTGCCTCGAATTTAACAGTTAAACAGCTGGTGCTGCTGCAGCAGACTCTGTCTGTGTCTGTGACGTCAATAAAAGTTGCACGAAGTACCAGTGACGACAGCGGCGTCTTGTTATTGGATTTTTGCGATTTTCATTAACGTATCCACATAGATGCGACACTTAAACACACACACAAACAGATGTACATTTAACATTAATTAAATAACGCAATTCACGGCGTTTGTTTGATCTCTGTGCATATATTTTTAGCACAATTAGCAATTTTCATTTTGAGCGCACATTAGAAACTATATTATTGTCATCGTTAAGGTACCTATATTAAAAATGTTTAGCATTTTCCGCTTTTCCCGTTACTTAAAAAACGAACTAAATAAATAAAATATTGGCTGCAAGTGCAACATGCGCGCTCTCTTTTATAGAAAACTATCTGTTCGCGACGGCGACAACACTCGCATAGAGTTGTCTACCCTGCTCAGTTGTTTATATTATAAAGAAAACTTAACAGTGCACTGCAATGTTACCAGCGCGCACTGGTCTGTTAAAATTGCCTGTTGTGAATTCGAGAATCGATTTAACTTCCAGCTCTAATCTATGTATAAACAAATCACAAATTGTTCCAAAATCTATTCTTGGAATTGTGAGTTCCACTTTTCAGCAATATTAAATTGTATTTCACTAAAAACGCCTTAAACAATTTGAACTACCTTTTATGGTTTAACAGCACGTTAGCAGAAAAAATACCAACTTATACAATAGGTAAAAAGTACTTCAGAAGTGTCGATGCCGACAGCTGTTTATAAATGCAATTAAATGCATTACATATTTATTGTTATTAATTTAAGGTTTAGTGACAGTGGTGTCAAGTTAGTTTCACTTGGGTAATGTTTTGAGTATTAAAACAATAACTTTGTTATATAAAGCAAGATAAACATAGCTCCTCATCGGAGTAGCAAATCTTGTTCCTGAGCATCACATGGTTAGTGGTCGTTCGGTCACAGAAGGTTGTCGTTGGGCTGTTGTAGTATTACATTACACTGAGCAAATAGAGTAATATTAAATAAGTCTGAAAATATGTTTACAAAGAAACTATGCAATAAAATAAGGTTTAAAACATTAGCAACAAAGACAAACCGTAAAGTATTGGAATTTTGTTAAGTTCCTCCAGCACTTCTTCGTCGTTACACTGCCACCGCCGCGCTTAGAATACCGAAACCCATTTTAGTTTAGGAAAATGCGGTAATTGTACTGAAGTAGATGTGTCAATGTGTAAACTCTCTAGTAATGGACAGAATCGTGGCATGGCCTGGAAGGACTCTACATTTTTTATGCCGCCGCGATAATTCAAGTCACGAAGGTTGTGCAATGTGGAGCATATATACCCTATGTCGAGTTCGTAGCACTTTTGGGGCATATGTATTTGTAACGACTTCAGATGAGTCAATTTCCTTAGCGAAATCACTGAAAATTCGAAGTAAACGCATTAGAAATCTAAATGATTGACTGCAATACTGGAAGTACTTACATGACCATGGGTTAAATTCTGATAAAGATAATTTGCGCAAGGTTGGTAGTTCTTGCAAGTATTGGAATATTCCGTCAATATTTTTTAAATTACAATAATCACCATTACTTATGCTAATAGTATTTAAATTTTTAAATTCGCATAACATGCGTCTAATCTCATCTTGATCATCACTGCTATCAATTTCAAACTCTATTTTTTGCAACGACTTACAATATTTAGATACACATTTCAAAGTCTGTGACGTGCTGTGAACAGCCCAGGAAATTGACACTACAATGTGACCACAGAGAGACAATAGGGGATACCATATTGTAGTTGAGTGATCGTTAAGATTAATGTGAAGAAATTGCTTCTTATAGAGAATTAAAAAAACCTCTTGTAGATTGGGATGTGCAAGTCCCAAATTGATGGTATCATTGAGTTTGAGTTCTGAGAATATAATAAGGAGTACGTCAAAAGGAAGATCGATGATATTTATGCGCGAGTCCATTTTCAATTGTTTAAATATTACTTTGATACTTGCTCGCTGAATGATATGCACATGTATTGCTTAAACTGCGAGTGAACTTGCATACAGTTATTTTAAACAGCAATTTGGTCTTTCATATTCAACCCGCATGCAAAATGATTGTTTTCAATAATGTTGTCGAAATAAACAGCTGATTTGAGTTCCAAAAAATATCGATAGCTGTATGACGAGAAAGTCGAGCCGGACAAAGCAGCACAGACCAGCTGTTGTTGTGTAAATGCGCGACTTGATTACCATATTCGATAACATAGGCAAATAAGGCGTTTTGCATCCGATTGCAAATCTGTGATTCAAATGCAAAGATCATATACATATGTAAAATATCTGCAGAAACTGCAGGTTGCCTCGTAGTTCACCCCGGTAAACCACGGCCATCGTGGCTACCTAAATAAGCAACGAATCTAAAATTAGATTTAGCCATTACATTTTTATCTATTAATTTAAGGTTTAGAGACAGTGTTTACAATTTTATGAGTGTAAGGAATTTAGAATAAAGTGATTAATACTATGGCTGGGTGAGAAGGCCTTAGCAGTCCAGCAGGGGCTCGCAGGCAAGGGTGATGCTCCGAAACAAATTGTGATCCTATGTAGTTGTTCCACTTGTTATTGGTCTTCACACCGTTCAGCACAATGAAGCTTAACAATTAATTTGTTCAATTGTTTGCGGATAAGATGATATTGGAGCCTACCGTGAGCTCTTTCATTTTAGGAAAGTACGGTATTTGTATTTCAGTGTTTCTTGGGAAAATGCTTAACTTCTCTATTAATGGACAGCATTGTGGCAAGGCTTGAATGGAATCTGCATTCTTTATTTCCCCCTCGTAATACAAGACACGAAGATTGCTTAATCTGGCACAAACATACCCTAGATCCAGTTCTTGGTATGATTGGCGTATATTTAACTCCTCCAGTTGAGTCAATTCACTTAAATGTAATACTGAAAAGCCAAAGTAAAGTCATTATCAGTTATAACAAAGGATTCGTAATACTTACATGCATTTGCATGAAAATTGCATACAGTTACACGTCTCAAGTTTGATAGTTGTTGAAAGGATTGGAATATTTCTTCAATCTTTCTCAAATAACCGTATGATATATGATTAAAATTAAAATTTCTTATGTAAATAGTATTTAAACTTTTAAGTTCGCCTATCCTGTACCGTATTTCATCATGAGTATCCGTGTGTCTCATTAAAAATCTTATTTTTTGCAACGACTTGCAATGTTTAGCGGCATAATTTAAAATCTCCAACGTGCTTTTATTATGCCAGCACAACGCGTCTACAATGTGTCCAAATTGAGATAATACGGGTTCCCATATTCTATTTGAAAGGCCATCCAGGTAAATTTTAAAAAATCGCTTCTTTTTGCGTATTATAAAAACTTCTCCCAGATTGGGATGTGCAAGTGCCAAATTGATTTGATCTTTCAGATAGAGTTTCGAGAATATAATATTGAGTTCGTCAAAAGGAAGATCGACTATGTTTATGTGCGACTCCATTTTTAATTCACTAAATATTACTTGGCCACTTGCTCACTGATTGTGATTCACACTAAATGATATGCACATATATTATTTAATTATATTATTTAATACTGCAATTTGTTTTATTACTTTTCCATTCGTGTGTAAAATAATTGTTTTCAATAATGTCGTGGAAATGAACAGCTGATTTCAGTCCCACAGCTAAAAAGAATCGATAGTCTTACGATAAGGACGAAGCAGACAAAATATCGTAGATCAGGAGCTGCGGGGGTGTTTGTGTAAATGCGCGACTGGATGATCGAATTCGATAACATAGGCAAATCAAGCTAACGTTTTAAATCCGATTGCAAATTGGTTATTCAAATGCGTTAACTTTACCAAGAACATAATATAATTATAAATAATCATTCGGTAAACTGTCACCATTGCTGTTTCCTGGGCGCCAAGATTTGTTAGCTAAAATGTCCAGTGTGACCAGAACTAATTAAATAGCAATATTAATTTTAATGTGCAGTCACAGTTACCTTTACATAAAAATACCAGCTCCCGCTGTTAATAACATTTCAATGAGCTGTTAAGTTGTTTGCATGTATGCGTTGCGCAAACACGCCGTTTGCCTCTGTAGTAGTTGTTGTTATTGTTGTTGTGTAGAATAGACCTACCTCGTCAGGTAGCTTTTCGCTAGAGTTTTCCGCCAACGGGTTAATTTAGCCAAAGTAGCTAGTAGCCAGCACCATGATAAGCTTTCTGTTCATTGTAAATCGCGCATTCAGCAGCGGTAGCAGCAGTAGCAGCACGACGGCGACGACGAAGAGAATGTCACAAACGATACTCGGCCCACGCCCCCTTGTATTGTGCGGCCCCTCTGGGTCCGGCAAGAGCACATTGCTGAAGCGTTTGTTTGCCGAATTTCCGGATAAATTTGGCTTCAGCGTATCGCATACCACGCGTAGGCCACGCGAAGGTGAGCAAGATGGTGTCCACTACTATTTCGTCTCTCGCCCGGACATGGAGGCAGCCATCGGTAATGATGAGTTCATTGAGACCGCGGAGTTCACGGGCAACATGTACGGTACTAGCAAGCAGGCAGTGCGTGAAATACAGAATCAGGGACGTGTTTGTATTCTGGACATCGAGCAGAAGGGTGTGGAGCAGATTAGAAGAACCGATCTCAATCCCATATTGATCTTTAACAATCCACCGACTATCGATGAACTGGAACGTCGTTTGCGATCACGTGGCAGTGAAACGGAGGAATCTCTACGCAAGCGACTCAATGCCGCTGAGGTGGAGATTTCCTATGGACTGACCCCGGGAAACTTCCATAAGATCATCAACAATGTGGACATTGATGTGGCCTATGAGGAGTTCCGCAACTTTGTTGTTGACGAACTGAAGAAGCAGGAGGCGCAGGGCGTGCATTTCAATTAGGATGCGGAACTATCGAACTTTATTGCATTGATATTAAGGAAGAGGGAGCTGCAGAACCATCGGCAATGTGTGGAGGGAACTATCGTACTGGAGGCTACACAACTGTTGAATTTCTCTGCACTTGAACTAGGGAACTATCGTAGTTAGAACTACTTAACTATCGTTCATCCAAGAAGGAACTATCAGCAGCGCCAGTTCCAATTGTTGATAACTGCAAAACTATCGCATGTACTATCGTCTAAAAACAGACGGGAAACTCTTATAACATGCTCTCCCATTCAACGCATCCCTTAAGCCCTCGTACTGCCCATAGTACTTCAGCTCTCTCCTACCCGTTATTCTAATCAAAGGCATTTCTACTTATTTATCGTATTTATTATTGTCTGCCACCCCTTACGATTTGTTGTTGTAATTTTAAGACAAATGTTGTTGTTGCTTTGCCAGTGCGTGAACAATAAAGCAAATACCAGACATTTTCAATTACAATTCGAATGTTTACTTGACAATACAATACACATACATATATACATATAGTATTCATAGGAAGGTCAAAATGTTATCATTAAGGGGCCCGCGACGTTGGCCGGAATGGGAAATTTTCAGTTGCACAGAGCACGCAAAGTAGTTATATTGTTTAATTAAGTGTATTTCCCTCGTCTGGGTCCTGTTTAAGTGAAGACGACACGCACGCCCAGCCGCCAATCCTGTTCGGCACCTTCGTGAGTGGAGGGGGGAGGGGGGTATTACGATTGATACGGACTGGTTTTATAGTCATGATGCAGATGCACGCGTGCCTGGTAGCTTGTGTTACCCGTTTGCATTCCATTGGCGCGATGCACCACACGCGCTGATCCATCGATCTTGGTGCGACTATCGGCACTGCTCCACAGACCCGCAATGGCCTCCAGTGCCAGCTCTGTCTCATCGTCCTTGTCATCGTGCTCGGCCGAGACTGTCAGATCGATTTGGCGACGTTGTCTGCCAGCTTGAAGAGCAGGTGCAGCAGCAACGTAGCCCACGACGATAATGAGCAGCAGCAGCAAGATGTTTAGCGTGCGCATGTTGAGATGATACTGAAACAATTGACGGGGTCTACAACATTTGTACTCATTTATATATAAGGCTTATCAGCAGCAACAGCAATCGCGGCCTTAGGCTTTATTTTCATTCTGCTGTCAACAAAAAAAGAGTCTTGAAATTAATTTACAGTGTAGTTGGGGAGGGGGTAAGAATAACTAGACTTTGGGTTCCATGATCTGTGCTGGTGGCCAGTCCCATTGCTTGGCCGGTATGGGCTCCGCCAGTTTCTCCCATGGCTTCCAGCCCAGCATCTTGCGTGCCAGTATCAATTCATTCTCCGCCTGCACAATCAGTTCCTCCACTTGTCCACAGCCCACTGCTTTCTCCAGTTCTGCTATGTCCTTGTGCTAGAGGGGACAGGGAAAGAGAGGGGAACGTTAGCTGCCATCAGTTGAAGTGAGCGCCACTTACCTGGGCCACTGCATCGGCACGCTGCTTGACCAGCAACTCTGTGTTTTTGCGATAGGCTGCATCCTGTGGCATCTTTGCAACGGCACGGATAATCTTGCCATACAGGGCGCAGAGGGTGTGGTGTGGATTGGTGGCCACGGCCAAGCCGGTCAGACCTGTGGACTGTGTGTGGAAAAGCGTTAGAAGATTTTTCCCACTACGATGACATAACAATAACAACAGCTGAGCCTGCACTTGACGGAGTACACACATGCATCAATGTTGGCTAAAACAGCTGCACACTTACCGCTTTTAGTATTTTTGCCATATTCAATTTACTAAAGTTGCTTTAAATTAATTTAATTACAGCAAATGGCAAAATATTTAGCTAAAATCAACAGCCAGGGCTGGGTTGCTAAGTTTGGTTGTGCAGCTGACAGGGCTGTCAGGCAGTAGTGCTGTAAAACAGGCAGCAGTGCTTTTTAAGTTAGCGAGTGCTGTAAAAGGCAGCAAGTGCTGTTAAACGATGTTATCGATATCGCCACTTGCCGCTCTCAATTAAAACAGTGCTTAGAAGTTATTAAAAAAAAACATTTAATTTATTTATGCCAATTGATAACAGAAAAGTACAAATAATGAACACTTTGTGAACTTGTCAAAATTATCTTAAGATAATTATAAACTACTGTTATGCATCAACCAGCCGCAGCAAAGCTAGTAAACAGGCAACAGTGCTGTGGAAACTGACAACGGCTGTTAAACGACTGTCATCGATATCGAGCAGTCATCGCGCTTAATTAAAACCACTAACACTAAGCAATGAACACATAGAGACGTCAAACAGCTCTAAAGCTGTTTCCAGCTGATTTTCGGACCTAGTACCCCAGGAAAGAAGAAGAACAGAACAGCTGTTCGACACTCAGTACAAACTGTGCATAGGATCAAAACTGCTTCAGTCGCACAACGACAGCGGAACGATAAGCGTGCGTGTACTTCTTTGCGCTGTGCGATCGTTTCCATGTGTGCGTGTATGTATGCACGGCCCGCGTATGAATGTATGCGTTGCTAGTGAAGTTTGGCAATAGGCAAATGCTTCGGCCAGCGTGCTGGCAGCCTGAAGTCAATTTTATGTTTCGGCGTCGAGAGCCTCGAGACAGGCACAGTGGCCAAAAATGGTTATCTTGCAGCAAAAATTTTAAAAGTTTTGAAAACATGTGTCTTGTTCTATGAGGATAATTTTATTTAGTAATTACATATTTATGTATTCCGAATTTTTTATTTTAATTCATAAATTTTGTCAATATTGGTAAACTCATATACAAAAAAAATATAATTATCACAACTTTTTTTGATATTATAACTTTCCTCTACAAAATATAATATAATTATCAATTTTCAATCCCTCTTCTCAAAAATTAATTATAAATACACATGTTTTCTGATACTAAAATTATTGCCGCCAAATAACCATTGTGGCTCACTGTAATTTGGTCTCTTAGCTCTCGAAGACAAAAACAAAAACAAACACCCAGTTGATTTCATGCTGGCCAGGCCCGTAGCTAAAAGTGCGCAGGGTGTGCGGTACAAGAAGGGCTCTCAACAGTCAGGGGCTCACGATTACCAAACATAAAAATTTGATTAATGCGGATATATTTCTAAAACTTAATTCCTTTGGTAAACACAAATATATTTATTAATTAATGTAATTTAAGTAGGAGTCCCTGATAAGTATTGTACAGGGGCCCGTAAAACCCTCACTACGGACCTGAGCCTCATTCTCTAGGCTCTCGACGCCGAAACACAAAATTGACTTCAGGCTGCCAGCACGCTGGCCGAAGCATTTGCCTATTGCCAAACTTCACTAGCAACGCATACATTCATACGCGGGCCGTGCATACATACACGCACACATGGAAACGATCGCACAGCGCAAAGAAGTACACGCATGCTTATCGTTCCGCTGTCGTTGTGCGACTGAAGCAGTTTTGCTGCTTTGCACAGTTTGTATTGTGTGTCGAACAGCTGTTCTGTTCTTCTTCTTTCCTGGGGTACTAGGTCCGAAAATCAGCTGGAAACAGCTTTAGAGCTGTTTGACGTCTCTATGTGTTCATTGCTTAGTGCCACTAAGCAATGAACACTCTCGAAGACAAAAACAAACACCCAGTTGATTTCACGCTGGCCATCCCGTAGCTAAAAGTGCGCAGGGTGTGCGGTACAAGAAGGGCTCTCAACAGTCAGGGGCTCACGATTACCAAACATAAAAATTTGATTAATGCGGATATATTTCTAAAACTTAATTCCTTTGGTAAACACAAATATATTTATTAATTAATGTAATTTAAGTAGGAGTCCCTGATAAGTATTGTACAGGGGCCCGTAAAACCCTCACTACGGACCTGAGCCTCATTCTCTAGGCTCTCGACGCCGAAACACAAAATTGACTTCAGGCTGCCAGCACGCTGGCCGAAGCATTTGCCTATTGCCAAACTTCACTAGCAACGCATACATACACGCACACATGGAAACGATCGCACAGCGCAAAGAAGCACACGCATGCTTATCGTTCCGCTGTCGTTGTGCGACTGAAGCAGTTTTGATGCTATGCACAGTTAGTACTGAGTGTCGAACAGCTGTTCTGTTCTTCTTCTTTCCTGGGGTACTAGGTCCGAAAAATCAGCTGGAAACAGCTTTAGAGCTGTTTGACGTCTCTATGTGTTCATTGCTTAGTGTTAAAACAGTCCACAGCAATTATCATAGAAATGGCTTTTGATTTATTTATCACAATAGAAGTATGATATAACAGTAAAGTATAAACAATGAGCACTTTGTGAAGTTGTGAAAAATTATTCTAGAATAAATTTGAATATTTATGAAGAGAATTACACGCTACTGTTGTGCATTAACCAGTTGAAGCCGGACGATCTGCCACACCAAATGCCGATATCAAAACATTGACAACGGTTACAATAAAAATGCCGATAACTGTATAATTGTTGATCTTATTTGCGCGACAGATATCTTCTTCTTTCTTGATATTATATCTGCCATTCCATATAAGTCCAACGCCGACTGCAACCTGCGAACAAAAAAAGTGAGTCACAATATATTCCCCAAATATATCTTCGTGTTGCCAAATTTGGTACACCTACCCCCCTCCCCATCAATATGTGCCGATACGTCACTTACCTGTAGTATAATGCTCAACGAGATAAAGAGCAGGCTGGGATAAAAGTATGGATGCAATCGACCAGTCTCCAGCACATAACGCAACTGATTGGCATTCGCTGAGAGCAGCGCCAGATCCATCATGCCCTGTGCCAGTGTCTTCTTATGCTGATATGCATTCACATCCGGTATGGGAGTCTCCACGCCATCTATTGTGGTAAATCCGTTGCCAGTATAACCGGGAAATGCGAAGCTGGGACGACGTTCAGGCAAGGGGGATTTGTCACCATTACCAGCACCCCGTCTAGGAGTTGGTTGCGTTTCCTCCGCATCGCCCCCTAGCAGACCATCGTCGACACCATCAGCGTGATTCCCATTGGCATATGGACGATCATCGGATTCGTCATCACGTTCGGGAACTAGAGAACGTTGGTAGCAGTGCAAGGTGAGTGTTAATTTCGTCTAATTGGGAACTCTCAGCGGATAAATATCTTACACAATTTTTAATGAAGGGGTTTTAAACATGATAACGATGAAGTTGTTGTTGTTGTTGTCATGCAACAGGTTAGAGTGCAAGAACAGATTAATATAGGAGTAACGAGTTAATACACATATAAAATATTATAGTAACAGTTTGTATTAACCTGAGCGAGGTGAACGACTGCCAGGAGCATCTATATTATCCAAAGCCTCGATGTGATTTCCCTTCAAAGACCAAAATAAATTAGATTAAATCTAAAAGAACCTTGCAAGGGGAAATTCTATTAAAACATTTCTTTGTTCTACATAATAAATTGCAGCTCAACTTCCGCTAGCCTTGCTCATAAAATGCACTATAATTAATAGTGTATACTATAGTACTATATATGTATATATAGAGTATATTATGCATGCGTAAATCCGCGCTAGAAAGCCCACAGCACAATTGGTACACTCAGCTTCACATCATTTTTATCCCGGCCATGACTAATGGGGTTTTTACACTCGAGATCTCTTGTGGCCCAAAACAACTTTCCCAAACTGTGAACTAGTAGGTTCTGCTTCTGTTTACATTGCCGATTATAATCTAAGCAAGTAAACATGTATAGATATTTATAATACGTATAAGATTGATTAACGTTGGAGAGGTGGGACAAAAACAATTGCAGTTGCGTGTAATACGCTTCGTAGTTTTGAAGTCGGCATTTAATAAAATTCATACATGCATATCCACATGAATGCTTGCACGCACACACAAACACATATACTGATTGATACTCCGTATCGACATCACTTGAAAGTCGCCGCATAAACTTACTTGATTTCTTGCCTGCTGATCTTTAGCATCGCGCAGCTTATCCATTTCGAGTGTTATATGATGATGTTGTACGTCAGTCATTGTGTGTTGGAAAATGCAAAATGAACTTCTTTGTCAAGTCAAATGTTTGTTCGCAAGCACAATTGATAATATCTTTTAATAAGTTATTCGCGAATATAGTATTTTCGAATATTCGTGCGGTCGTTTCGTGTTGCCAACCGCTTCGCACGCTATTGTCAATACAACTGACAGACTGGCTGTCTGACTAGCAGAGGCAAGGCCCAAATCTCCCACCAAGATGAAACCGAGCGTAACTCGTGCTCTCTTAAATGCACTCTCTCTCTCTTTTGCTTGCAGTGCTGGCCAGTGTCCACTTAATTAAAAATGCGCTCTCTTCAAAAGCTCACTCTCTCTAACTCTTTCTCTGTCACTCCTTAGCATGCTAAATGCTAAATACATAAGTGTTTAGTACGAAAGTTTAAAGAGCAAAAAAGAATTCCACAGAATTAATACTAGAAAGTTTATATGAAATACATAGATTGCGTGCTGCAGTTCTATGAGGGAATATTAATGTATTGCGAGTTAACGGGAATTTGTCGCGAGGAAATTAAGTTAGCAGGAAAATTTCGCAGGGAAAAGACCATAAATAACCGCTGACTCATTGCTTTTGCAGGGTGCCAAAACGATTTTCAAGTTCAATGGCACAATAAAGAACGCCAAAAGAAAACCAACTCTTTACTTGATCAGCATCATTTGGGCACTGGAAGTGAACCAAACCGGTCTGGAATTATATGTATGTCCATACATACATATTAATCGTACATCGTTACGCACATTTACTTGTGTTGTACATCAAATTATTATTTGCCTGTATTTGATGGTAAGTTGCAGATGAGATATTAAAATGTTCTGACTTATTCGTTATTATCGCTAAAAATACATGCAAGGGAAATTTAAATTAAACTGATATTATTGATAACATCGCCCACCGCACACCGTACACACTATCGATTGTCTGCCAATTGCTGCTCTGCTGAATATCGATCAAACGATTTATTTAGCTTGCCGTCTCTAGCAAGTGACTCACATCAATAGCGATCGTGGATAAAAAGTGTGTTTTCCCGACAAATGTGATCATTCTACCGTTTGCAGCAGTACTGAGACGAAGGAAAAACATTTAAAAAACCCAATAACGATGGCGCAAGTTAACAATAATAATAATCAAAGTGCAGAGATAACTGCACGCAGCATTCGCGAAGTGCAGCAAGAGTTTGCCGAATCTCTGGGATATGGCATGGAAACCATTTGGGATCTGTAAGTAATGCGCAGTACGAATCAATGATTACTAATCGATTATGTAATGTGTTTAGCTTATCGCATTCTCAATCGGAAGTGATGAAGACGAAAATCGAGGCACTTATTCCCGATCCGAGAGTACCTGACAATTTAACGGGAGATGAACTAAGGGCTGCGGAAAAGAAGGTGGCTAAGCAACGTGGGGTGTGTGAAAGAATACGCCAAGCACTCTTCACAAGTGTGTGGGGCCAGCGTGAGTAGCACAGATTGTGTATATCGATTCTATTCACATTGCTATATCGATATGATTATTTAGGTAAATACACAAATCGACAATCCCTCACATCGATCTTCTACGTTCTGGTTGCTACTCAAAAAACGGATACGGAACTGGCTAAATATTCCAGAACCTGGTCATGTCATCCAGTATTTCGTACACGTCGATGTGTCTGTAAGTCCCCCTTCCCTACCTGCCAGAAGTGTTCTTTGTTATCAGTTCATTTATAAGTCGCAATTTGTATTTATCGACAGCTGATAATGACGGCAGAGGTAACAATAGTTCCGATTGCTGTATGATTTATGTGGACGAACATGGAAGGGTTTATCAGAATTGGAGCTCGTTTCTCTCGGAGAATGAACTACCCGAAGGCATTATGGTTTCCCCCTGCAAGGGCATTTACCAACTTGACCGCCATGGCAGGGTATTGCTGGAATCTTGCGTAACTCCGGCGGGTAGCACCAATCGCAAGGTGCTCGGCGTTCTGGACACTACCACGGCAGTGGCAGGACTAACAGCTGCTTCTGTACCTCTGATCGGATTAGTTTGTGCAGTTGCGGCACCCGTTATGTTAGTAGCTGGTGGTGTGGGCCTAGCCGCGGCTGGTTATACGACGGCACGCTCTGGTGCTCAGTTAGTCGATCGCAGCATGCATGAGCAGTCCATCAATGTGACCGATCGCCAAGCACGCAATCATTGGATTAGCGGCATTTCCGGCCTAGTCGGACTGGGTGCAGCGGGAGCGACAAGTGCCATGACAGCAGCCACCAGTGCTGGCCGGGAAGTAGGAGCAGTGAGTACATTAATTGATTGACCATACACTCTATCTTCACATTTCTCTCTCTCTCTCTATCTCTCCTGATCATACACAGATTACCCAGATAACGGTCAACAGCATGAACATTTCCTCAATTATGGTGTCTGGAACTGGGTTAGCCAATGGTGCCATGGATTTATTTCTGGTTAGCGAGAGATATCTATATTATATATAGATGTATAGATCTATTGACTCCATATATTGATTAGAATTAGTTTAAATTTAGGAATAGAGCAAGACATATGTATATGTATGTTCAGTTTAGTATGACTATTATAATATTATTCTCTTTTACTGCTTGTAGAAATACCAAGATGGCGATGATATATCCACCTTGGATGCACTGCAGCTCTCCACATCGCTGTTCCTATTCACACACAGTGTCTACAATTTTAAGCTGGCCTCGACTATTATCAGCGACACGCAAAATAGCCGAATCGGCAGCTATCGCGAAACACTGAGCAATCGTCAGAGGTAAGCACGTGTGTTCAATTTATGTGATTCGCCTAATGATTATCCCTTTACTGTAGACGCATGTTCGACAAAACATTCAGGGAGACAATGCGCACTGGAGGCAGAAAGTCGGATATAATACGCAATGTTAATGACATTCCATCGCGGCAACAGTTCAACGATCTCTATAAGATCAATAAAGATCTAAACCAGCGTGGCGTGCGTCCCAGCTTTGGGCGCGATGGCAAAATTGTGCTCAACAATCAGGTGGCAACAAATACGGCGGAATTGCGTGCCAGTGTGCAGCACAATGCTGGGCCCGATATACTGGGTAGTGTGACAAACCCCATACCGGAAAGTGCCTCCACAGCAGGTGTTCGTGGTGGTGCTGGACGAACTTTTACTGTGCCCACATCATTGTCATCATCGTCTGTTGCCGATAGAGGAGTGAGCTCATTGGACACAATTGATGGTGCTGGCAATAACTGGAATGCATTGCGTCTCAGCACGCTGGTGATCAATGGTGTTGGGATAGCACTTCAAAAGTATGGAACACACATTTTCGAAAGAATCGTAGATGGGGATAGCTTTAGAGACACCCTTCTATCGCTGGCCGATAATTTGCCTGAAGAAACGATGAGATTTGTACTCACAATGTTAGAACTCTTCATGGATTGCATGTGGGATGAGCTGCGAACGGTGCTTAAGTTTTTCATATCATCTGAATCGGTGCTATATAGACTAGGCTGTACCATTCTCGACGACTACCGTTATCGCACTCTGGACTATATACAAGAACAATTAGTAGAAATATTGCAATCGGTGAAGGACTACTTTATGTCACTCAATCCGAACAATTTCCCCGATCTACTCACACGGTGCAAGATCTGTTCGGGTTTCTACAGCATTTGCGAACTGTGATTCACATCAATGTCAATGTTATATGCATCTATATCTATATCTTATGATCTGAGATCACAAAGAGAGAGGCTCAAAGAAATGAAAGTAAAAAACACAAAATAATGTTTAAATAAATTATTATTTCTGTATTTTTTATATAATCTATATAAAATAAAACTTAAAATAAATAAATGATCGCCAAGAGAGAGAGGTGGAGAAAGAGGGAGAGAGAGGAAACACACACACAGACATGTAACAACGTAATATATACCACAGATATAGCTATCAGTATATAGGAACGATTCGTGTTCGATCTGTTCTGGTTTTTTTCATTTTTCAATATTTAGTTTTGTTTTATTATTTCACGAAACACAGACAAAAATCCAAAATATATGTATATATATATGGTATCTATATACATATATATATGTATGTATAGTATGTGTATGTGTATGTGTTGCAATGAGTTGCTTTTCTTTCTCTTCATATGCCTGATTACACTGTGTGAGAGAGTGTGTGTGTGTATCTGTGTGGTGTTGTGTGTGACATGCAGTGTGTGTTTGTATGTGTGTGTGTGCGTTGACCTTGACAGTTGCTGCAATTAAACACGCGACAATTGCTGCAGCAAATTGCACGGCCAGAATGCCTCGATGCGCTCCTTGAGCAACTGAATCGGATACAATATCCAGGTAAGTACTGTCTGTGCCAGCAGCCCCATTGGCTCCGGATACTGATGCGTTAGCAGTGCCAAGAGTGCCGTGAACGAGCACAGACCCGCTGTGAAGAGTATGAAGAAGGGTAACTCCTTTTTCGGATACACTGAGACCTCATGGAACGTTGGCAACAGCTCACGATCGGCGCACTCGGTGCACGTTGGATATGGATAGAAGAGATGTCCCCGCTCCAGCGGATACGGCAGCATACGGAATGTGCCCTCCCATGTGCAATGCAACAGATTCAATGCACCCTCCACCTGCTTCCAGTGCTTCAGATGAAAGAACGCATAGGCCAGAGCCTCCGAATCGCCACGTTTGAGTATATGCTCTGGTGGCAATATCAATGGCTTTGTCTCGAGCAAATATTTCGGTACATGTGGATTGAATTCGACGGCACGATGTATGGCCTCCACGGCACTCATCTCGGCCGGACTTAATCCCCGCTTCGAGGCAATGTCTGGTGAGAATTTATCCGCCACAGCACGAGCCTTGAGCAGTGCTGCCGTATAGCATATGGTCGCCGATTTGGGCAATGAGATGTCATCGTATTTGGCCAATATGGCATGGCAATCGGCGTAGGCCTGCATCTCCAGCAGTGTCTCAATGAGATTCTCATGTATGTTCAGTACACTCATTATCGATGGTATCTCCTTGGTAAGATCACGAAACATCTTGGCGGCCTCCTTGAGTTTGCCCAGCTTGCGAGCACACATGGCCAGGCGTCGCTTGATGTAGATCAATACATTCGTATCCCTGCGATGCACACCATCTGCTATCGATCCTTGATGCTGTGTTGCCTGCGACTTGCGGTAATTGATTTCGGCCACCTTCAGTGCTGTTTTGAGTATCTTCTCTGCCTCCAGTATGGTCATGGCCTCCTCCTCGGCGAGTAGAATGTATGCAGGAGCACACTCGGCATTGATTTCCAGTGCATTGTGTGCGGACTTGATGCGTTGCATGGGATTGCGTTCACGCCACGCTGTTTGCATTATTTCATACTCCTCCTTGCGTGCATCACCCTCGCAGGTGAAGAAGGTCTGATGATCTTGGGCGCTTAGGTTCATGTCATAGTACGTTAGGGGCTCCTTGCTGGTGGCCCAAAAGAAACGCTGATATTCGGCGCCACGAAAGAGATTCAATGGATTGCGCCAGACTTTGCATTCCGGAGTGCCACTACCGGTGGCAGAGTTGTTCCCAGTTGTTCCTCCTCCGCCGTTGCTGCTCGATGAGGAACCGCTGCTGCTGCTGCTGCCATTATCTGATTGGGCATCGTTGCCATTGATCCAGGGACTAATGTGATTGATCGATACTTGTTCTGTGTGTGTGGGTGGGATGTTGACAATCGATTAGGGAATATACCATTGGTACATTGGGAAATTTGTAATTATTTTTTTTTAACTCACCGATAAACGATGTGCCGTATTTGCGAAAATACCACCATTCAAATATTAATATTAGTCCCGATATAAGGCTCGAGGTGCCTGTGAGCGCAACATAAAACTTTGGCGTCAATGTGCTCAGAAACATTGACGAGTCCCACATCCTGCTGCTGCTCTCGCTGAACACTGCGCTGCTGCTGCGCTGCTACTGCTGCTGCCACCAACCACTTTGGGCCAAATTCTGTATTGTTGTTGCTGCTGTTGTTGCCGCCACGACCGAGCAACTGTCGATATTGTTTGCAACTGAAACTGTTGTTGCAATTGTTGACTGAACGCTTTCTCTGCGTGCAGCGGATTTTTGTTAAACTTTTGTGAAAATAAACAAATTCCCCTCTTATCAGCGTTTTGTCCTGCTACAGATGAGACTTTTTTTTCCATGAAGTATTCATCGGAGTGGTGTATTTGGGGGGGTAGATATTAATGCTGTCAAACTATCGATGCGTATGTATATATATCGAATGCATAAATTTCGCGATACTATTGCAAATGTATCAAAACAACACAGCAAATACAATGTGTCGATATTTGCTATCGACAGACAGGTAATCTACATATATCGATATGTGTACACACAATGCGATATACCGTTTTTTTCGTCTTATCGAATATACACAATTTTGGGAATTGTTCATCACTATAAAATGGCCGCTGTTGCAGCAAACAGCAAGTGCATGAGAAAAATTACAATAGTGCATAGGAATTTGTGTGTTTTCAAAAGTTTTTAACTGAAATAAAGTGAATTCTCAAGCACTCGCGATATGTCCGAGGTAATCGAAAGTGTGTTAGATGCCCAGGAACCGCGTGAGGCGGTGCCAGCATCGTCCAATTCGGAAATAAACAGCGAAGCGGCTAAAGAAGAGGCAGAAAAAGCGGGCGCATCGACAGCGGCAGCAGCAGCAGCAGAGACCAATAAACATGATGAAAGAAAAGAAAGAAAGTTAAGTGATGATTCCAAATTGGATAAATTGGATGAGTTGAGCTCATTGGAGCAGGAAATTGCCAAAATGCATAATATACAACACAGTGCTGAAGAGTCAGATCACTCCGAGTCGGAAATGGCGGGACAGGTGAAGGACACGGCGGGTGGTGGCGGTGGCAGTGCTGCAAATGGTAGCGGTGGCCACAAAGATTCACAGAGCATGGATGAACTGGCGCAGGCGACACGTTGCACACCCGACGACGCAGTTGATAGTAACAAAGATGAAACAAAAAGTGCAACAACATTGGAGGAAGTTGATCTTATTGCCTTGCTTAAGGGCACCGATCAGCCGGAACAGCCGGAGGAGAAGGCATCAGATTCAGCACCATCCAGCATTGAATTGGCGCTGGCAAAGCTGGACAATGTCGGAGTCACCATTGAGGGCGAGGGTCAATACGAGATCATGGAGATTGACGATGGCGACAATGCCAGCATTGCTAGCCCAGTTCCTGCTACACAGACTGCCACCAAACCCGCCACCAAATACAGTTCACCACAAGTGAAACCAAAATTGTCACCCGAACAAGCACGTGCCGTGGCACTGGAGCAAATGGCCGACTTAAAGTCGCATACAGCGCGTCGCAAGGAGGCGGCAGCTGCAATTGTAAACCGACAGCAGCAGCCTCAGCAGAAACCATTGGACATAATCAGTTCCCTGAATGATGATTGGAATGAATATGATAGTGATAGTACCACTGCTTCCAATTCTAACTCGAATTCCACTTCTATAGCACCAGCACCTGCCTTAAAGAAGCCACAACCCAAAGCTTCCTCCCAGCCCAAGCCAGCACAGCCAGCGGGGGCGACATCCTCGCCCTCCTCCTCGACTTCTGCTCAATTAATGAGCATGGGCGGCGTAAAAGTGTTGGTGAAATCCCTGACACCAAAATCCACTGAGACTCTGAAGACGACGCCATCAACAGAGCGCGCCAGCAGCAATCCAGAATCCACAGGTAAGCAGAGCTAATCTTCTACTGAAGGCAAAGCAACTAAAGCGGTTTCCTTGTCTTGCAGGCTTCAAGCGCACGCGAGTCATCAAACGCAAAATCATTTGGGATCCCGATGCGCCAGAGACGCAGAAATCATTTGCGCAATATGCCAAGGGCACAACACCAACTCCCACAGCAATAGAAGCAACCACTGCAACAGCAACAACAGCAGGAACTCCCACCTCGTTAACCAGCAAAAAGGTGCGTCCCTCAACGCCAAAAGATCCTCTCAAGGTGGCCGCGGTGAAGAGAACTGGCACGCCCTCGAAGCTGGCCGAGCTGAACAACTCACAGTCGCCACCAAAGCGTCGTTCGCAGACACCAAGTGTACCCAATGGTGCAGCCAACACTGTGGCTAAGAAGAAGAAAGTCAGTGAGATAGATCGATTGATGGGCGACGAAGGTGCTGCCAATATGATGCAGGCAGTGGAGCGAGAGCAGCGCGAGTTGAGCGGCGGAGAGTTGCCCAATAAGCCGTTAATGCGCAAGCGTTCGCTGACCATGACAGGGCGGGTAAGTCAAGAAGGAACTACTCTCATGTTAAATCCCTAACATTCTCGCTCCCTTCTTCTTGCACAGAAATCCGCAGAGACGCAACCAGCAACGCCTGCCAAGAAGGAAACTCCACCAAAGGGCGGCAAACGTACAGCGGGGGGTGGAGGAGCTGTTGATGCTGTCTTTACCAAGACGCCGTCAAAGAAACGCCCCTCGGACTCCTGGGACTATGTGTACAAGCAGCGTGCCAGCGAAGAGTCAATGATCATGCGACGACGTTCGAATAGCTCCTACTCCAGCAATGCCTCCGTCAATCGTCTGTCGTTGGATAACAAACCTGGTGCAGTTGCCAATCTCTCCGATGATGCCTCGGATCCTTCATTTGAATTCCTAAAACCAGAGAACAAAGCGAACCAAAGAAACGATGCAGAGACGCCGCCACCACAGACCTTAACCAACGATTTGAAACGCGGTGCACAACAGCAGCAGCAGCAGCAACAGAAGGACACAAAGACAGCAGGGGGAGGTGGTGGCAAAACGGAGTTGATTACAGTGACTAAGCTGGAGAAAGTGGCCCAAGTGTTCATACATCCGCAGTCGACAAAAACGGGGCACAATTACAAACAGCAATTGCTGCAGAAGCTGACGGAGACATTGAACAAGCTGGCTAAGAGCAATGATTGCAACACGGTGCTGCTCTGTGTGCAGGGCCAGCAGTTCTGTCAGGGCATTGATTGCCAGGAACTGATTGCTGCCACAATAGAGAAGCGCAAGGTGAATGCGGCGCAAGTGGCTACAGTGCTGAAGTGAGTGGCAACCATGGAGTACATTCCTCTCTCAATTTAAAGTATTTCTTATTACTGTTTCCCTCTTGTCCCTTGCAGAACATATCTGCGTACATTGGCAACATTCCCTAAGCCTCTGCTGGCTGGCATTGTGGGAAATTTGAAGAATCTGGGTGTGATGCAGTTGCCGCTGTTGGACTACGTTGTGGCTGCCGAGGATTGCACCTATGCCAGCAGCTATGCCAGGCTGGGTCAGCTGCCGGAGGGTTATGCACTGTGGCAGCAGCATCCCAAGGTCTCCAGTCAGGTGGTAAGTTCAGATTAGACTGTCTTATATAGATATAGATGGGTACTATAAACTGATACTTCTTCTACTCTTCAGCACTCGCGTTTGTTTCTGTTAGGCGAGCGCCTGCAGACGGCGGATCTGTTAACGCAGTCGAACCGTTTTGTGGACAAGTCCTGCGAGGCAAGCAGAGTCAATGCAGAGGCATTGGCAGTGGCTAAACTTATTTCCAGCAGCACAGCCGAAGTAGGTCTGAACTTAGCCTCTATTAACACCTTTCTAACTTTGCTTTGCCTTCTTCTCTTTTGCCAGCACTTTCGCGTTATCAAGAAACTAAATCAATCTGCGAATACGGCAAACCTACAACGTTTGGACACGGAGTTCAATCAACTCACAGAGCAATGGCCTTCGGCCAGCTTTCAGGCCAACTACAAGCGTTATGTCAACGAGCTGCAGGACATATAGAGACGCAATAGGAGCAACAGTAGCAGGAGGAGAAACAGTAGCAGCAGCAATAGCCGGGGCGGGTCAAAGCAACCTTTGAGAAGGTTCTTGAAACAACAAAAGAATAAAATTGAAATTTTTTTTGCAATTTGTTTTATGTTTTTGTTAGTTAGTTAACAATTACAATTTATATAGGCAAATTTAAAAACGTTATTCAGGCAATATTTTAACAAGAATAAGAAAAGATAAGAAAGAAACAAAGTAAACATCTAGTACAAAGATTTGTTATTCAATCATTTATTGGGGAGAGTCTAGAAAAGGGTACACTCTATTGAATTAATAATATACACGCTTGTTATTGTTAATTGTAATACATTGTGATGTGACTAGCAATTTGTAACTACTTTAAGTAATGGTGTTCTTTCTCCTCCTCCTTATACATCTGCTCTCCGGTTTAAATGCACCAGTTCCTGTCTCCCGTACTGTACCAGCTCTTTATTCTCTGCTGTACTAGTTCTCTGCTGTACCAGTTCAATATACGGTACTGGACTAGCGCTCTGTACTGTCCTGCACCAGTCCACTGTATTCAGCTGTACCTCTCGACAAACTTTTACTGTACTAGTCCACTATTCTCTGGTGTACCAGTTAATCTCGTACCAGCCCTTAATTCTCTGCTGTACCAGTGCTTTATACTGTCCTGCACCTGTATATCCCTTACCAATCCATTAAACTGTATTGTACCAGCCCTTTATTCTCAGCTGTACTAGTCCCCACATTTCTCTGCTGTACCAGTGCTCTATACTGTCCTACACTAGTCCACCAGTCCACTGTACTCAGCTGTACCTCTTGACAATCTTATACTGTGCCAGTCCACAATACTCTACTGTACCAGTCCACTATCCTTTGGTGTACCACTGCTTCAGACTGTCCTGCATCAGTCTATCCCGTATCAATCCATGAAACAGCCCTCAATTCTCTGCTGTACCAGTCCATCATACTGTCCTGTACCATACCCATATACTCTGCTGTATCTGTCCGTAATCCTCTGCTGTACCAGTCTACAAACCTCTACTGTACCAGCCCTTTATTCTCTACTGAACCCGCCCTTTCTTCTCTACTCTTCCTACTCTACTGCACCACCCCTGACTCCTCCTACTATACCAGCCCTAATTCCTGCCCCCATCCCTCACCCATACCAGCCCAGAATTCGCTGCTGTTCCCCCTCCTAGTTTCGCTGGTCTGGCTGTTCATAGAACGCAGGCAGCTCTGACTGTAGACGCAGCAACCTTACATAGCTGACCAGCTTCCAGTCTCGCTCTGGGTCGGGTTCACCCACCACAAAGGTGGACATGTAGGAGACCAGCTCCTGTGAGCCATCCTGATCGAGATCCGCAATAAGCATTGAGTTCTCCTGATTGGTCAAGTCGGGTTGGCAAACGGGCAACTCATTGCGATCCACATTGCGGCAGAACTGGATAATGTTGCTCTGCGAGGTGTTCTCGATGCGTGTGTCGGCGCCAATGAAGAGCACCAGGATGACCGTCTCTGTGATCATTTGCATCTTGTAGTTCTTCATGGGCGATGAGGATTGTTTGCTGTTGGATTTGCTTTGATTCTTGGCTGGCATGGTGTATGCCTCACGCTTCTGTATGGGCAGCAAGTGCTCGAAGCTGTCGAACTCCTCGTGGTCGGCGGGGAACTGATGGGAGAGTGAGGGATCATCCTCCAGTTCCTGCTCCTCCTCATCCAAGAAGGTTTCCCGCTTCAGTCGTTGTTGCTGCTGTGGTTGCTGTTGCTGCTGCTTCTTCTGCTGCTGTTGCTGCTGTGCCGCCTTGGCTTGATAAGATTTGTCTTTGCTCTTCTCCTTATCCTTGCTGGCATTCAGGTTCTTGGAGGAGCTGCTGCTGCTGCCTCCACTGCTGCTTGTGCTGTTGGTGTAGTTGCTGTTCTTGTCCACGCTGTTGAGATTCCTTTGCTGTTGAGATTCTTTTGCCTGCGCCGCCGGCTTGGCGTGTCTGCCATTTGTGGCCATCTTGTGATACTTCCAGAACTTCACAAGGAACCCAGACATGTTTGGCTTGGTGTTCTTGAAGTGCCACTGAGCGGGCACCATGCCATACATGCCGCTGTTGGTGAAGTTCCTCAGCGTCATGCGGTGTCCGTCGTGACGGGATTCAGTGAGCACCACAGTGACATTGCAATCGGGACACTTGCCACGATTTTCAATGATAAGTTCGCGTCCACTAAGTGAGTAGACATTGCGCTGTGGCTCCGCATCCTTGCCGCGTTGTCCATGTCTGCGATGCTGCGAGATCTTCGATGCTGGCAGCAAACGTTGACCCACAATGGACTTGTTGGTAATCAGTGCATAGAGTTCTGCCAGAGACTTGGAGCGCTGTTGCTCCGTGTTGTTGCGCAAGCAGGAGAAGTTCACACTCAGTGCAGCGGCCGAAGCTGTTGAGGATTTGCCCGCTGCAGACGCTTCCAGCTGCAGTTTACCCAACTGCTGGCAATCGTGCACACGGAAGCCATCACCAATTGGGCGACCATCACGTCCCGACAGTAGACGCAGCACATTGCGTGCCTCCACCTCCTGGGCTGCATCTGTGCCTGGTTGCTCCTGCTGCTGTATGTAGGTCTTGGTGCGTTGCTCCAGCGAAATGCTCGAGATGAGCAATATGTCCAGCACGCCATCGTCATCGATGTCCGGCAGTATCAAGGGAAAGTCATACGCATCCAACTTGGTGGGGGAGTGCTCCATAAAGCGCCAATGCCATTGCCCACTGGCGGAATTGATGACACCCAGTTCGCCATACTCATCAATGACCAGACAATCTGGCTTGCCATTGCCATCCACATCCAGTAGGGTGCAATCTATGGCCACAGGCTCATCCACAGTCTCATCATACCAGGCCACAGCGCCTGTGTTGCCAATCAGGGAGATGATGCCATTCCGCTTGAGGTTTGTGGGTCGGAACTCGGGAAAGAAGACGTCGCCGCGATAGAGAAACACCAGATTGTTCTCCCAGGCACGCACGCCAGCCACAACATTGATCTCGCCCCTTAGCTCGATCTTCGTGTAGTTGTTCAGCCAATTGTGCGTCTTCACGCGATCCACGGGCGCTGGACAGGCACCAGTGCCATCCGGATTGCCACAGGGAATGAGCCAAACGAATCCGACTACGGCAAACAGGCAGAGCAGTAGTGAAGCTATAAAACAGCAGCGACGCTTGGGCGACATGGGCGGACGACGCTTCCCGCCAGTGCCATCTCCATCCTGCAGCCCGGAGCCCAAGATAGCTACATTATCTGCTGTATTCATATCATATTCACCGCCGTTGGAGAAATTTGAGAACTCTACGCCAACATTGCCCCCTGCAGAGCCTCCTCCTCCTGCTCCTCCTCCGCTCAGATCACTGAGCATGACGGAGCGAAATGTATTCTGCATGTTGGTGGTGTAGCTGCTGCTGCTGTTGCTAGTATTGTTGCTGTTGCTCTTTGTTTGTTGCTGCTTCAGTTGGGAGCCTCCCACAATGCGTGTGGCGGTGGGGCGTGTGTGTGGTGACTTCAATGCAAGCGTATTTGGTGGTATGCGGCTACGACTAGATTGTTGTTCCTGTTGTTGTTGCAGTTGCTGCTGCAGTTGCAACTGTTGCTGCTGTTGCAGTGTGTGTTGCTGCTGCTGTGTGTGTTGCTGCTGTTGCTGTCGTCGCTGTCGCTGATGTTTGTTTGTGTTATGTATCTCGATCTCTTCATCGGACTCAGAGTCGGTCATTGCCTGACTTAGTGGCGTGTAAATGCCTTGATGTGTGGGCAATGATTCCGTGTGTAGCATTTTAGCTGTGCCCAGGCAGAGAGAGAGAATTCATGAGAAAAATCAATAAACCAATTGCAGCGGGGGCTGGCAACATTGCTGCTGCCTTTGCTGACTCTCTCTCTCACTTGCACTCAAAGCTTACCTCTATTTGATGGCACAAACAATTGCTTTTTGCTTGCATCATCCACATAGCTTCAGCTTTTTAGCAAATATTTAATTTTTAAATAATCATCAAAGTGTATCAAACGCTGCGCCGTTACGAGTTGCGCAGTTTGAAAGCAGTGTTTGTAAGTTGCTCATATTGGCATATTCGATAAACAGTGCAGTGCTGTTAAGCTCTGGCAGTGCAAACTGTTATCGATACTCGTGCCCCATGCAATTTCCACAGTGCTGTTAAGCTTTGCCAGTCAGTGTGCAATCGATAGGGTTAGTATTTTTTTTGTTTTTCCTCGTCCACCATAAGGTCACACTGGCGCTCATCACTAATAAGCAAAGAAACAACAACAACAACTGTAGTGGTTTACGTGCGTGAAAATTAGTTAAGTTTTTATGAAAAAACAGTATTTCGCACATTGGCAAATGAATAGAAATTTATCTTAATGCTGCAGCACAACCCAGGGCGATTGATAAACGGCCGCATTGATAAACGGAGTGAATATTAAATACGTGAAACGTGAAACAGTGCCAAAAGCCTCCACACAGTAGCAGCAGCAGCAAACAGCAGTGCAAAAGCAAACGCAAAACGCAAAGCAAAAACGCAACAGAAACAGAAAAAAAAGAAGGAAAAACGCAGAGAAAAAGCTACACATCCCATACACACACACACAAACACATCCCACACACACACACAGACATACATGCACATGCACAAGTGCTGCACTTGAGGCCTCTGTTCAATAAGTTATTTTACTTGATTTTCCTGAAATTGTGCAGCAGCAGCCACAGCCAAACAAACACACACACAACAACACTACTTACACACACCAACACACACATACCAAACACATACATTCTCATATATTGCGTATCGCAAGAAAGAAAAGCACAACAAAAGCAACAACAACAATAACGTCGTCGTCTCGTCTCGTACGCAATCTGTGGCTGCTTCAACACGCCGACCTCGACGCCGACGCAGCAAACATACACACACAGACACACACACACACACAGACCCGACTGCATGCAGATGTCTTACATGATGGCGAAAACATTGGAGGAGCAGAGCCTGCGGGAGTGCGAACATTATATACAGTCGCATGGCATCCAGCGCGTCCTCAAAGACTGCATCGTCCAGCTGTGCGTCTGTCGACCAGAGAATCCCGTGCAATTCCTGCGCACCTATTTTCAAAAACTCGAACGGGTAAGTAATGCCTAACAAACACTATTTACTACTCTAGAAGACCCCTAAGTCGTTGGTGTACCCTTCTGATTCCTTGTATTGTAAATAAGGTCTTTGTTTCGGTACTTTGGTATATAGAGTACTTTGTATAGTTCTCTGGTTCTGGGTAGGATCTCTGGCTTGGTTACCTCTTCACTCGTCATAATGAACAGGGGAAACCCTTTTTAATTGAGTCTTTTTCATATGCTCCTAGACCTTCAAGTTTAAAGATAACCTGAGAGTTTGCCGATATATTAATAATAACAAGCTAGAATATCAGCTTGGTTTTCCATCTATATAAACAAATATCAACCAATTTTTTATTGATACACGTATCATATGTACCCTTGAGAGATTCTGTTACTTAGTTCCCTCACAAATTTCCCCTTCTATAACAAGTTAGGAGCCCCCTCCCAGGTAGGCTCTACCAGGCATATCAAATGTTTCTACCTAACTAGGCCAGGCTGAATCTGTTGTAGTCAGTTCCAACACATTCTGGCATGTGTAAACATTCATCAAGAAAATAAAACAAATCGATAATATTTCCCCATAAATACTCAAGTATAGCATATCAAGTTTAAAGATGGAGATGCCCGTGTTGATTACCAAGTCAGCCTATTTCAATTTCTTGCGTGAATATTGGCTGGCCTGTAATCGGGAGGACAAATCGGCGCAGGCTTTGGTATCTGAAGCCTCCTCGGCTTGGCAGAACCTGGAGGCCAATGAGAAGTCGCTGTACGAGGAGGTGAGGGGAAGGCGTCTTTTGTGGCTCACTTACTTATTCCTTAACTCCTCCACACCCACTTCTAGGCTACTTATATAGGTGCTCGCCTGGCTCATGATCTTTACAATGAACCGAATCTTGCGCCCAAGAATCCGTCAACGACGTCACGCAAGCGCAAGATACCGGCAAAGCCGTCGGCCACGCGTAGCGTCAAAACACGCTCCACCAAATGCCCAACGTCCAACAAGATACGCACGCGTACCAAGAACAAGAGGCGTAACAATTAGGCCCCTACGTTGAAGTTGTTGTTTTATATTTGCTGTGCCTGAGTTTACATAATTTGCTGTTGATGAATGCGATTGAGAGACATACTTCACACACACACAGAGTTTCATAGATAAGTCCTCACACCTTCATTGACACCTTCCTGTTTCTATACGAATCAATAAAACTCTTTCCGTGCTATTTTTGGGTCTACACAAAAAGATTGACCACTATGCAGGAATGTATTTAGATGAGCAGGCTCTACATCTGTTCACACACAGCTGGACTGGGGCCTGCAAGAATACATTCATTTTTGTACTGGACAGTTATATACATATGTGTGTTTTCTGTCCCTCAAACCATACTGTACTCATTAAGAGTACTTACTTATTAAGCACTCACTAAAGGAGATTAGTATTCTTAGAATTAAAGCTGTACACTCTTCTTTTTAGAATTGTACACTACGAAAATGATGGTGTTTTTGTACTGTCTAACAAGTGTACAAGCATTAGTATGAATTCCAATTTGTATTCAATCTAGTTGCCATGAGTTTGTCATGAACTGTACACTTAAATCACTATACAGTATGTTTTAACACCTGTACCACAAAATAATGTACTCATTTGCTGTTGAGAACTCATTAAATGAGAATATATGAGTACACTAGCTGTTAAAAGAGGCTAAACTAATTTCAAAACAGGCTAAGCTTCATATTCATGAATGATTAATTTCGCTTTTTGAATGTATTCATGCAGTACTCTACTCTGCACATACCAACACATCTGCACACACACTCACATACCTGGGCATATACACTCAGCTGGACACACACACTCAACTGGACACACACCTGCACACACACACGTGGTTCGCTGCTATGCTTCATTGGTTTTGTTAACTCCCTCCAAGTGTGAAGCATAAATAGCTACGCACAACAATACACTGTCATACACACACACACACATATAGTCAGCTGTATGCATGTGTGTGAGTCTTGCAACTGCCCAGTGTAAGCTCACGGACACGGGAAAAGCTTGCAGTGATTCCAGGGAAAAGGCTGCAATCGAATTGTTTTCCCCACCAGAAGCAACAGCAGCAGCAGCCAGAGTTGCACCTGTGGAGCGCGCTGTCTCTCTTGCACTTACATACATAGCAGTCCAACTGCCCCTGCCTTCCCTGCTTCCTACATTGGTCCATCTACTGGTTCCTGCTATGGTACCTTCCCTGGTTTCTCCCCTGTTCCCAAGCTTGGTGCTTCCCCTGCCCTTCCTGCTGTTCTACCTCTCTCTCGCCTTCTGTGCCTTCCCTGCTTCCCTTCTATTCTCTCTACTGTTCACTGTCTGTGTTCGTGTCTCTCTCTTTCTCTCTCTCACCCCTTTGTGTGTGTGTGTCGTCTCGGTTTTTGTTTTGGGCTTTGCTTTGCTTTGCCTGTTGCTGCTTGTCCGCAACGCTTTCAGTTTGATAAACATCCTGGCGGCGTGCAGAAGCGCCCGTTCGTCAAGCGGCTCCTCCCGCAGCTGCTGCAACTGCTGCTGCTTTTGTGCAACGTATCTACTCTTTCGCATGCTCCATCGCCAACAATATGGGCAATCAGCTGAGCGTGAATAGTATACAAGATGCGGTTATCGATCGTTTCAAATCGGTGGCACTCACGACAGATGAGAATGGTGCAATGCGTATACGTTCGTTCTCGGAGGTGGGCGTCAGCTATGCAGCAAGTCATCCACATGGCAGTGCCAGTTTTAGTGGACGCGGTGGTCGTATATTACGTGAGAGTAGCATCGATGGCGGTGTGGCTGTATTCGATGCCATGTTGCGGGATGACCATGAGCACCGATTGAGTTTGGATGTGGTGCATCGTGTGCGGCACGTGCGCACCTCGTGCACCACCATACCAGAGGAGGATATTGTAAGTGACAGTGTCTATTGTTTATCGATCGTTATTTGTTGACCGTGCACGTACCTCTGCTCCTTTCCCTTCCTAGGCATGTTCATTGTTTATTGTGTATCGCTTATCGCCTATCGATCTTCAGTTGCTGCCAGTAGCCCTTTTTCGGCTGTGCACTGTTAAATTGCTAAATTTCATCTATCGTTTGTTGCCTATCGATTGTAATTTCTTACCAGTGTTGTGCACCCACGCCTCAATGTGTATGCTCTCTTCCCTCTCCCTCTATACCCCTCTCCAGTGCTCTGCTAATGGCGTGAGCTGCAGTTGTTGTTCTTGCAAAAGCTTCTCTTCACTTTCTGTAGGTGTGCAAAAGCTTTGTCTCAATAATAATAACAACAGCAAATAAGCCGAGTGTTAAATCAAATTTGCTCTGTGTGTGGGTGTGTGTGTGTGCGCTCCTTTTGCCAGTCAGCTGTGAACGACGACAAGCTGGTTAAGTTAACAGAAATCATTAACAGCGCACGGACTAACTGCCTGCTTGCCTGCTGTTATGTTAACATAAGCATTAACAGCGCTCTGATTGACTGCCTGCCTGCCTGTCCGCTGTTATGTTAACATAAGCATCAACAGTGCAAAGACTGTTATGTTAACAGACTACTCTCTCACTCTCTTGAGAGCAACTTGTGTGAGTGTGCGTGTGTGGGAGCGAAGTCAGCACACACCTACGCACACATACGTAAACTGTGCGCAGCTTTCTGCAAGTTTATGGCAATTTTGCACTTGAAACAAAAAACAACTCACTCGGCCCTTGGCACGCAACGCAGAACGCGAAATCAAAGCGAAGCTTTTGCCAGGCGCCCTTTACAGTTGTTGCTGTTGCTGCTGTTGTTGTTGTTGTTGATGCTGCTGTTACTGTCAGCGCGGCAGCTTTGTCTGTGTATGCGTGTGTGTGTGAAAAGTTTTTCTTTTTTTGGCCACTTTCCTTTGGATATGCGTGTTGTTGCTGAAGGTCATCATGTCGTCGTCGTCGTTGTCGTCGTTGTCGTCGTCTTTGCTGCTGTTGCCTGTTTACCGTTAGTCAGTTTTGCCAACGTCGTCGTCGCTGCCAGCTGCGTGTTCTGCTCTCTTGTCTTCTTTACTTTGCAACACTAAGAATCAAAACGTAGCTAACGGTACTCGAAATACAGTTACAGTTATTCGCAAATTGAGCGTGTTTTACTTATCGAGAGTGAGTGAGTGAGTTCACCCCCCTAAGTCCGTGTTGATACGTATCGTTCACTTCTCTGATTGATTACGTTTTATGGCACACGCCTGACAATTGTCTCTCATCGTTAAATCAAACATTTAATGGTCAGTTACAGTTACAGTTATAGTCAACAATAACAACGGTATAGTGGGACACAGTGGGGTACAGTAGCCAGCAACAACAGCGACAGCTGTCAACGGTTTTGTTTATTTTTGCGCCGGCCTGTGATTAGTGTGCACCCCCCACGGCCCCCATAAATAGTTTCCCGTTATTGTTTGTTATTATTTTTGGAAGACCTCCTAAACACCTGACAAGGCACAAGGAAACATGGTGAGATATTTCATTTGAAATATGTAGCTTATATTTATACACTCGACTAAGTGATACTTTATACACAGGCAATATACATACATATATAGTTCGAGATCTGAGTAGATTATTTTACTGCAATAAGTGATTTATTTTAAATATATCATTTAAAATATGTAACTGAAACTTTATTTACATATTATGGATATAAAGGGGGATCTGGGCATATTATATTACTATTAATATAGTTAGAGATTAAAAACTGAGCTTATTGGCTTCTATTCTTTTTAAAACTTGATAAAAAATGCACTAATATAGTAAGGGATCTGGGTATATTATATTGTTGTTCAGATTAGTGATTTCCTTACTGTCTATATCTCTTATGTAGACTTTATCCCATGTACCATAGAAGAATTAGGCTCTTAAGATGGAGTAGAAGATAGAAAAATATAACGTTATATGGATCAATATCGTACATTTATCGTTAAAAATACCGAGAAATTCAATATCAATCTGTTACACACAATCGTTAATTTTAATATGCCATATATGTATGTATATATATCGGCACCATATTCCTTCAGCTAAATGTTTTCCATACTATGTGTATCTATTATGCAGGCTATCTCCCTTGCACTTATTGCCTTTGCCCTTTGTCTTTTGCCACACTTTTTTCATGCATAAGTAAAACGTTTTTCATTTAATGTTGGAAGAGAAGAGGACGAGAAAGGAGGAGTGTTTCAGGCCAGCTTGTTGTTTCTGAAATCAATGTAGAAACTTTATGCAAATAACTCACACAAACACACACACATATAGACATATGCGGGTTAAGGAGTTCTCAACTTGGTATCCGGGCATATCCTGCGGATGCGGCGACCTTTTATTTGGCCAACCATTAAGGAGCTTATAAGCGCCATTTCGCTTGTGGCCAGAACGGGCGAACGGAAGTTCATGAATTATTTAGGTGAATGAGTGAAACAGCTAAGAGAACAGGCTGAAAAGTTTTCCAAGCAGGAACCTCATGAGACGCAACAGCTGAACGGTCCGCACGGGCTTAAGGAGTGAGTTAGCTAGCAAAGGACAAAGGTACAGCGAGCACTAATAGAGAGGGAAATTAGAAGAGTTGGGATAGAAATCAACTAAAGTTTATGTTAGCTTGGGGTATTTTGTGATACTTGGGTTATCTAATGGATAAAATCGACTATAATCGAGTAGGAATAACATGAGATGAGCAAACACGTCGATAAATCGTAATAAATAACGTTGCATATTAAAAATATATTGTATTGAAAATCATCTATGACAAATATTGCAGAGCAGTATACCTATAGTAACGATATTGCATAAACTATTGACTTTATAATTTAAATTCATAAATTATCGTGAGAGATTATAAAATTTTTAACCAAATCAGAGCTAGGTTCAATAAAAAGATAAGGAACCACAAAAATATCAACAAATTCGGTATCTGTTTCGACTTCTTAGATTTTAATATTGCATAAAATATTATTTGAATAATATGATATCATAAAGTATATTACAATCTTAAAGCAAAGCGGAAGAATCCTTGAAAGATAAAATACGCCGATATATCGCCTGAAATATTACTGAATACTGCAATGATCATATAAAAATTGCATAAAATATCATTTTGTATTCTTTAAAATTGCATAATATCGTTAAATATATTACAAACTTAAAGAAAAGTAGAACAATTGTGATAAAATTAGAAAGTAGGCCTATATATCGTATAATCTTCAACTTAAATATCGCATTGCCTGAACAATATAATATATTTTAAATGGTTACATATTCCTCATCTCTTTGTGTTGTAAGCCAGCGCACAGTGCTGCGTATGCGTAATGTGGCTATTGAGGGTAGCCAAAGTTGCATAAAGCATGCGAGACTAATTCATTTATGGCATCCTCTTTGGGATCTCTGAACGCACTCTATTTAGAGCTGTGCTATAAATAGGCTGACCATGCCAGGCAGCTCAGTGACGTCAGTGGGCTGTCAACTGACAGGATTACACACACAGGACACGGGACAAACCAAACAGGACACGGCACAAGGCGCAGAACAAACACAAAGTGACCAACAACAGTTGACAACAATCAGAAGCATCGATACGGAGACGCCTCTTTGGTGTGTGTATGTGTGTGTGTGTGTGTGTTGTGCCCCGTATAATTTCTCATGCAGCAGCAACCTTTTGTTTAGAGAGAGAGGGAGAGGAGGAGGTGGAGTAAGCGGGGTGGTTTGGGGGCGTGTCAACGTGGCAGGGTCAGGCAACTGGCAACAAAAAGTTCACTGAATTGGAAATTTCGCTTAACAAAGGCGGCTCCCAATGGTGAAGGCGGTGGCAGGGGGGATAGAGGAGAGGAGGGAAGCACGGGAAGGAGGAGCAGCAGAGGAGCGAGCAGGGGAAGGAGGGAGGGGAAGAGAAGAGGAGGAGGCTTAGGCACGACAACTGCAGCATGCGGGCAGTTTATGCACTGTGCAAATTGCCAACGCTTGTTGAGCTGTTCGTTTAGCTTATATTGCGCACCCGTTTCTCTCAGTGTCCTTTTAACTTTACAGTTAGTTGGCTTTTAAAGCGCCAGCTGGCACGGAAAGGCAAGCGATATACGGCAGAGGGAGTAAGGAATAAGAGGGAGAGAGAGGAGAAGGCGTAGCCTGCCACAGGCAGTGTGCAAAATTTTAATTAATTCGATTATAAAAACGCATTCACACACAGCAGCACGCACACACACCTGCACACATAAACACACTCACACACACATAGACACACACGCAGCCGGAACACAGCATAGGAAGCAGGTAGACAAAAAGCTTTCCGTACTTTGTGCACAGTTTCTACAGGTCAGCCTCCTCCTGCTCCATGAGCAGTACCTCCTTCTCATGCTCTTGTTGTGCTCTACCTCAGTCTGCTACTCTGCTCTTGCTGTACTGTTCCTCATACCCTCCTTCTCCTCATCCCTCTCTCCTCCTTTCATTGTCATTGTCGCAGTGACCCACATTAAATAAATCTGTGGCAAGATGAGCGCAATAATTGCAGCCTCCATTTAAGTTGAGAACTCTTAATTGCAAAGCTCAAATTAGATTAAAGTTTATCTCAGTTGAGGGTAGGTTGAGAAATAGAGAAAATAGAGATTGTTTTGTCGATCTTTCCCCATTTGTTTATGTTTCTCCCCTAAAGAGCCATTACTCTGAGTCCTTCGCTTTATCTTACTACGTCTCTTGCGCAGTTCATATCTTATTATGCCTATTACGATCTCTTTTTCTCTCTATTCCTCTTCTGCTCTGATATGTTAAGCCTTGCTTACTAATTCTCTCTTCAGTTCTGTGGCTGAAGATAGAGAGAGAGACAGACTCTCAATCGCTCTCTCTCTCTCTCTGCCTAGTTCTTTCACGCTTTCCCAACTACAAATCTTATTTACCTCTTCAACCATTTCACGCTATGTTACCCAGTCTATCTCTCTACGTATTCACTTATGTCTCACTCTTTCTCTGTCTCTCACACTCTCAACCCTTCTTCAAGTAATTTCACTTAGTCATGAACTGGCAGCCACTCCAAACCAAACCAAACCTCACCTGACAATGGCACAAGGTCTAAAGAACTATAACTGGGCACGTCTGCCTCGCCCTAGCACACTTTACACCCCTTCTTTCCCCCCTCTTCTCTTCACGTCCCTCCCTTCCTCACTCTCTGTTGTACGCCCCGTGTGACCATCGCATGTTGCGGCAGTCGCATACGCAAATGTCTTTACATTGCGCATACGTCACGTGGTGCACAAAGAAATAACGAATAGAAAAAAAAAGAATCTATTTCATAATTATTATTATAATCGAAATAGACGTAGATGTTGTAGATTGTAGTGTGTAGTGTGTAGATGTTAGATATAATTGTGTGCAGACTGTATATAGACACAACTATCTGTGCAATCCCCCGTGTAGAACGCTGAGCAAACACAACGTTTGTTATACACTTGCTGTGTGGGGAAGGTCTGTTAGTTTTAAATTTAACTTTGCTCACACGTTTCTTTTTACTGCAGGCTGTGTATAAGTTCGAATGAGACTTATATTAGACTATAACTTATAGCTGTCATAGTTATAATCGTTTAAAAATTAGTATGAAAACCTTGCAATATCGCAACTAAACTGCAATAGTTAAAGTTATACATAGTAAAGCTTGTAGATTTGTTTGAATTCATTGAAATCTGTTCATTATAACACAAAGCAACATAGAAAAAATAGGGTTTTTGAGTATTTTTCATAAAACATGAACTGTTTATCAAGATATCCCAGCCAAACTACACCAGTATAAATTTAAATATGTTCTCTTTATACTGTTAAAATTTCATTAGCACTACATGCCATTGAATTTGTAGAAACAAACTGTGTAAATAAAGAATTTTATCAAAATTATCAATGAAAAGTCATTGAATGTAAGATAATGTAAGATAGCATATATATGTAAATAGATAATATTATAGTAGAAATAGTTATATAGAGAGCATAAAACCTTCGTCATGCCCTCAGTAAACCTTTCTTACTCATGTTTTCTTCTTCTTTTTTTATGACCAAAGCGAAATTATAAATTCCACACAGACGCACACACACACACTGCGCTGATTGTAGTCGTAATTATTATTATTGCTTTAATGTGCCTGCTGCTTCTTCTTCTCTTCCTCTTCTGCTACGTTAGTGTAGGTTGAGCTTAGGCAAATAGACATAAATCGCCCACAGTACATTGGCGACCTGCTGAAAATTGATTTGTATGCGTTGTTGTTGTTGTTCTTGTTGTTTTACCTTTGCGGCAAGCAAAACGAAACTGACAAGTGGCCAAAGCCAGCGTGAGTCTCTCCCCCTCTCTTCCTCTCTCTCCCTCTCTTGCTGACGCTGCTTTTGCCTCCCCCTAAACAATTTCTTGGCTACATTTTTGTGGCCATCATTTCTTATTGTTTCTGTTGTTGTTGTTGCTTTATTAATGTTTCGCTTTATTTGTTGAGCGTGTGTGTGTGTGTTGTTTTTAGATTTTGCTGGGCAAAAAACATTTGTAGCTACACTGCGCGAAATTGTCGTTCGATTTCGATCTACAAATGAAATTGCCTAATTCAATTTATGTGCGTTAATTTGTTGTTGTCGCCGCGTCTTGATTGACATTTAATTGTGTGTGTGTGTTGAGGGGAGTGTAGAAAGAGTGGTAGGTAAAGAAGGGGAAGGGTGAGGGGAAGGGATAGAAAGAAGAAAGGAAAGAGGCAGGTGGTTGATGAGTGCCTTGAGGCCAAGCGCAGAGACCACAGGGAAGGTTTAGGCACAGCCCACTGTACTTAGTGCAAGACTGAGTGGGAAGTGAAGAAGAAAGAAATGGGAAGAATGTAGAGAGTGGGAGAATGGTAGGTCAAGAGAGAAGGTGAAGAGAGGAACTAGCTAGATAGATAGAGTCAAGGAGAGGGTAGAGAAACAGTGAGAAAGTAAGGTCGAGAGTAGAAGACAGGGTAAATGAACGAATGAAGGCAGTGAAAAGAAAGGTAAAGGGGAAGGAAATACAGGCAGAGCGTAGAAAGGAGGAGGTAGGAAGGCAAAAAGAAAGTGGGAAGAAAATAGAAAGAAGAAGAAAGCGAGCAGGAAGATTGAAGATAGAAAAAAGAAGATTGATAGAGGGGGGGGTAGAGAACTTCTCTTCTATACAGGCAGAGTGTGAATAGTTAAGGGAGAAGATGGCGAAAGACTTTAAGGTATTACGAAAAAGTGATAGAGAGATGCAGAGACAGAGAGGGGGAAGAAAAGAGATAGAGGAAGAAGGAAAGAAAGAATGAGAAAGAGGGACAAAGAGAGCGAGAGAAGAAGGCAGACAGAGAAAGAGGAAAGGAGAAAGAGAAGTAGATAGGCCGGTCAAGAGGGAAAGAGAGTGAGATGTGTTAGAAAGGGTGTAGAGGGGGCGCTAAACATAGGGGGCCGTCTGGAAGAATGTAGAAAACGCGTGCAAACAGGCAAAGAGAAAGGCAGAGAGAGAGAGAAGATGAGAGACAGAGAAAGAGGAAAGGAGAAAGATGTGTGTAAGGGCGTCAGAAAGAGCGTAGAAGGGAGGCCGTCTGGAAGTAGAAGAGAGGCGTGCAAAGCGGCAACGCCAACGTTGACGGCGACGCTAACGCTGGCGCTAATGCTTACGCTGACTTCGACGTCGCTGTCGCTGCTGCTGTCGCTGTCGCTGCCTGCGTCGCTTGGCGTTGCCGTCGCTGAAAGCGAATTCGAATTCAGTTTTTAGTTTTCAGTTTTCAGTTTGTGTCGCGCCTCCGTTTTGTAAATAACGCGAAAGAAGGCAACGTGAAACGGCAACAAACAGCGGGTAGACACACACACACGCACACGAGTACACTGCAAGAAATTCTAGTATATACTACTATACGCAGCTCAGCTGAGCTCGGCTCGTGTGAAGTTTGCGCTGCAATTGGATTAATTAAACACACATTGAAAATGGCACAACGAAGCTGAAGCTGAATCCGAAAAATCTGCGAGAAATTAACTATAAATTATACTATAAAATTGAGTGACGCACACACGCCAGACAAATATAGAAATTATAAAAATATATACATATGTATATATGTATTTAGTATATGTGTTATACAGTGTTATACATATGTTTGCCTGATATATTTTTATATAATTTCTTTTCATTTTTGCGCCAATTAATTGCGGTGCTCCGCGTCGGCAGTGGCTGCTGCTATAAATTCAGCTATAAATTCTTTTTATAGCTAATTCAACTGAGCTCGCATGGAGCCCGCATAATTGTACAACAACAACAACAACAGCAGCAGCAATAACGAGAGCATTAATCTTTAATCCTTGCGTGATTTTTATTCAATTTCAATTTGATTTCTCATTACAATTTTCCACTCTCGTATTTTCCTTGTGAGCAAAGAATTTTCTTTTTGATATTTTTGAATATTTATTTTTATAAAACTTTGACATTGGATTTGTCATTGCTCTGCTGGCGTTGTTGTTGTTCTGCGTTACGTATACGTAATATTTTCCGATTTAGTCTTTTGCTGTTGTTGCTTATGTTGTGCCATTTTTCAAACAATACACAGCGCGAAAAACAATAACTGAAACAAAGTGGAATACATTGCTGTTGCTGCTGATGTTCTTGTTGTTGTTGTTGCTGCTGTAGCTGCAACTGTTGTAGTTGTTGTCGTGTTTTTGTTGCTCGTTTCTCACGTCGCGCGTCGCGTTGTTTTTTGTTTTTATTTGCAGTTGTTGTGGCCATATAAAGCATTTGTTGCAATTTGCACAAACACCAAGACAGACACACACAAGCATACCTAGTCACACACACACATACAGGCACACACACACACGTAGAGAAATCTTGAGCTGCATAAATATGTCAAAGGTTTGCAACGAGGCAAATCTCGCTGTCTTTTTTGCCTTTTAGTTTGTAGTTCTTTATTGAATAAGTATTCGCACTCATGCACTCACACACACATACACACAATACACTAACACACACTACACTCATTCACCCGCACTCGTAGAGGAGGGACAAGGGGGATGCTCTGCTCAGTAGCGTTGAATAGTCACGCACTTGTTGTTGTTATCGCCTCATAAAGCAGCCTCTTTTATGGCACATTATGGCATTGACTTATGTAGTGTATCGTACACGGCAAGAAAAGAACGTGCCCCAACGAAAGCCATAAACATTTTACAGCACACACAAAAGTTTCTGGCGAAATTTGTCAAGTCAAGCGAATGGGAAATGTAATTAAATGGAAATGTAAATAAATACGAAATGATTGAGACTGATTACAGAATGGGGGAGGGGAGGGGGTACAAACAAAGTAATTCTTATGCTATATATAGAATCTCGGTTGGTTGTAGTGTATATAACAGTTTAATTTGACTGGTAAATACTTTTATGTTTGGACTCAAGCTTTAAAGTTGTGTTATTGAGAACTGTTCTACAGAACTGTTATGCAGAACTGTTGTATATAACTGTCATACAGAACTGTTATACAAAACTGTTATACAGTTTCAGTTTCTTGTCATTTTACACCTAGTTTATCGCTCAGTGTAGCTGCCAAGTCTTGTTCACTGTCTCTTCTTGCTCCTCTTCTCTCTCACCTTCTACTTTATCCACTTTTTCTACTTCCTCCTTATATCCCCCTCTTCTTCACCCTCTGCTTGTTTCACACCTCTATTTTATTGCACAGTGTAATTGCAAGTGTCGCTGCACACACTCTTGCCATCTCTCTCTAACCCCTTTACACGGTTGTCTAATCAGCTGCGCTCCTCTCTCATTTATGTTTTCATTATAACATTACACACTGATAAGCGACATTTCTCTTGATTACACACCCAGTCGTAGCTACACCCTATGCAAGCACACACACACTCGCACTCCCGCACACCCTTTATACACACACACCCTCATAGAGTTTCAATCTAGTTTGCGTCAGTAACTCAATTTATAATACGAAATCGATTTCCGCTTCAAATGTCGCCAAAAGCTAAAAAGGAAAATAAAAACCAAATGAAATTCGCAAAGTGCAGAGGGAAAGGCAGAGGAAGAGAGAGAGGGGTAGAGTGGGAGTCGCTGTTCTCGCTGTGTGTGTAGAGGGCCACGGTCATGGGCTATGGACAGTTCGACTCTGGGCGCCGACTCCGCAGCTGCATAAAAGGTCAGGGTCACATGCGCCGGCAAGTGGAGCTGCCCTGCCCTGCCACTCTCTCTCCATGGCTTGTACTCCCCTCCTTTCCTGCCCGTCCTTGTCTTCCCCTACTTGCACTGTTCGCTCCCTTTCTGTCCTGCTCTACCTCCTCTTGCTGCCTCCTGTTGCTGGTCAAAGCGTCAACAAAGTTGCAGACAGTTGCAGTGAAGGCGCTCTGTAGAGGAGGGGAGGGGAGAGGAGGAGAGAAGAGCCAGGGGATTGGCGGCCTTAACTGTTGGCTTTGACTTGTCAACTTTGCGGTTTGTCGCTGGCATTGCAACTGGCTCTGAAGGTGCCGCTGGGGTGGACACTATTGAGCTGAAGTTGGAGACGGTATTGACTCAGGAAAGGGGCTGCTATTGGCTGTGGGAGTGGGGCAGGGAGTGGGACAGGAAGTGGGACATGGAGTGGGAATGGGATTGGCGCAGGGAGTGGGGTAGGGATTGAGTTAGATATTAGTAACGTAGAGTGTATTGGCTGTTGGTACTGTAGAGGTCTATATGACTAGTCTGGAAACTGTTGTTCATTCTGGGATTGATTGGATTGATTGATGGACCTGGGTTTTCTTTCCTGGTATTGGTTCTATAGAGCCTTCTGTGATTAGACCTGGGAAAGAGATATTGGATCAGGAATGGCATTAGGATTGAACTAGGGATTGAGCCACAAATTGAGACTGGGTTGTGGTTAGTCTTTGGGAAGTGTTATTGGCGCTGGGATCATTTTAGGAAATCAGGGGTTCGATTCAATCAGTGATAAAAACATTGATTGGTTCTGGGATTCCTCCTGGTATTGCTAGTGCTAATGGTGCTGGGTGATTCATTCCCTTTTGCATGCATGGGAAGGAAGCGGGGGGGAACTGCCAATGATTTCCTTTTATGGCTTATGATTTCATGCCTCATTTCGTGAGTATTTTATATGCAGCGCACGACGCAACGATTATCGAGCGTGGGGCGTAGCAGGGGCGTGGCACCTGCTGCTGCTTGCCCTCGTCATGTTCGACACCTCAAGCGCTTTTGGCTGGCAGCTTATCAAACCTTATCATCTCTGGCAAATTCACTGCGAGTTTTGTTTTTGTTTCGCTTCGCTTCGTTTTGCTTATTTTGCTTTCTGCGTTTTACTTTTTTCGTCTTTCGCCTTGTGCGGTTTTCTTTTTACACTCGCATTTGTTTACTTTGTGCGATTCTTTATGAGCTTCTCCCTCCCTCGCCTTCCTCTGCTTCTTCTGCTGTTTGCACAATAAAACTTTATGCATTTTAGCCCAATTTCAAAAATATCTTTACTCTTTATGTTGTTGTTGTTCTTATTCACTGTCTTCTTCTTCTCTGTCTTCTTCTTATTGTTATTGTTGCAATTGTTGATTTCTTTACTTATTGACAGTCGAATTGGGAGTGGGGAAAAGGGGGCGCGATATGATTTATGAGTGTGTATAGAATGAGGTGAGTGGCAGGCAGTGACTGTTGAAATGTTTTGATAGGAGGCGCTTATCTCAGGCAGTTGAATGGGAAACTGTTATACGCAACTAATCGTTAGTCTCTTTATCTAATTGATAGTTAATTATCAAGTAGAAGTCATTTGCTGATAGTACAAAATAGTATACAAATAATAAATGAAACTGTTATAAGAAACTATTGTCTGTAATCGTTATTCACTTGATATTCACTTCCAATTGATAGTTAACTCTCTTAGTAGAACTCTTATACTAAAGAGAATGAACTGTTTAACAGTGTAAGCTAACCTGTTATACTGTAACAAAGTATCATCTAAAGATAGAAAATATAACCATAGAGCTAAGCTGAACTGTTATACAGTTAAAGAGCAACATCATGTAGAGAGAAGGAGAATTTGAGTAATCCACATAAAAGTCTATGTAAAATATGATTTTATTAAACTGTTATACTATATACAATAGATTCAGATCTACTACAGGCATTTCGCCAGCACATTGCACAAGTTCTGCGCGCTCTCCTGCTTCCCTTCTCTCCCTTACACGTTAATCCATCGCCAGTTGCACAAGTTAAGCTAGTTGCCTTTCGTGTTGGACGCCCCAAGCTAATTATGACAGTTGTGTCTGTGCTAAATGAAATGCCCCAAGGCTGCCTCGAGGCACAAAGTCAAATTTGACATTGCCACAAGCACAAAATGCAACTTAATCCCATCCCTTGAGGCGTGTGCGTGTGTGCAGCCAGCCAGAGAGAGGCAAGTCAGGCACATTGACGTCAGAGTGTGAGAGAGGAAGAGGGAGAGAGAGCTGAGTGCTCTAAGGTGATTAACAACTGTCCGCTGTACAGAGGGCGAGATGGACAGAGACGCACAAGGGAAGGGAGTGCATGAGAATTTGCATCTACAGCGCCGCAGCCTGTTGAGCTTAATCATTCGCACTGTTTTTTGTTCTTTGAACTTTGAGCTAACAAAAATAGATAAATGCTTCAGTTGAGCCACTGTAGAAGCTTTTCCAAAACCACCCTGAGAGTGGGAGAGAGGGAGAGGTAGAGAGAGCTCGATGACTTTTGACATATGAAGAGAAGCAGAAACAGAAGCAAAACAAAGTTATCATCCACGCCGTGTATGACGCACAACGAATGAAGTGAAGTTGCTACTGCTGCTGCTACTGCCACTGCTGTTGCAGGTGGGCGAAGACCCTACCGAGGAAGGGAGGCAGGAGGGAGGAACCGGCCCCGCCCCCTCATTCAGTGCGTGGGAGGGTTGAAGCTAAAAGCTTCTCTCTATTACTCTTGCAGCATTAACGACTCGCCTACACGCACATATTTGTCGCTTCTCTGCTGCTCCATGATGCAGTTGGTCCAGGGTGCTCAAGGCGAACAGTTCTAGCTATAGAACAGTGCAGTAGTAGCAAGTGTTATACTAGTACTTTGTAGTTGTACAGCTGTAGAACAGTGCAGTAGTTTAATTCAAGCCAACTCGCTAAGGTTTGCCAGTTAAAGGAGTTTGTATAGTAAAAGTTATTTGGTTGTGGAGTATTTGTGTTTTATTTTAACTGTTATACTGTTATACATAAGTGTAAAACATACTTGTATGCTTGGAAAATGATGCTGAAAAGTTTTTTATAGCTACAATGGTGCAATATTCAAATAATTTGTATACTGTTATAACTGTTATACGCAACTTTTATACAGCTAAACATGTTTCACTCCCTGTTCACTTGGAAAAATAAGGCGTACAGTTTTCGTACCGTTGTAATTGCGTAATAGTGCAGTATTTAAAGTTATACTCAACTGTTCAACTGTTATACACAATTGTTATACAAGGAAGTTCATTCCCATTCGCTTAGCTTACCCAATTCTTACAGTTTTAAGCAGTTACTGATGCACAATTCAATTTTATTAATTTCCAAACTGTTATACTGTTATATAAAACTGTTATACTCGCTTAAAGAAACCAATTCGCTTTACTTTATTTATTTAACTGTCGATTCCAACTCGAATATACTATTATACTGTCAACTGTTATACTTATGACACTTTACATTCCTTTGGCATTGCAGGAACAAGTCAAACTGGACGCCAGCAAACAGGTAATCAGCCCCGACGATTGTGAGGATCTCAGTCCAATGCCACAAACAGCAGCACCCCCCGTACGCCGACGCGGCGGCATCTCCGCTGAGCCGGTGACCGAAGAGGATGCTGCGAATTATGTTAAGAAAGTAGTGCCCAAGGATTACAAGACAATGAATGCACTGTCCAAGGCCATAGCCAAGAATGTGCTCTTTGCCCATTTGGATGAGAGTGAACGCTCTGATATATTCGATGCCATGTTCCCAGTGAATCACACGGCGGGCGAGAATATCATACAACAGGGCGATGAGGGTGACAATTTCTACGTCATCGATGTGGGTGAGGTGGATGTGAGTAGCCAAGAAGGGAACAATGTACCATAGAGAGCAATAACTAATTCCCCTCTTCCCCCTTCAGGTGTTTGTCAACTCTGAACTGGTCACCACCATCAGCGAGGGCGGCAGCTTTGGTGAGCTGGCACTGATCTATGGCACACCACGTGCGGCGACAGTGCGTGCCAAGAGCGACGTCAAGCTGTGGGGCATAGATCGTGATTCATACAGGCGCATATTGATGGGTTCCACCATACGCAAGCGTAAGATGTATGAGGAGTTTCTGTCACGTGTCTCCATACTGGAGAGTCTGGACAAATGGGAGAGACTGACAGTGGCGGATTCATTGGAGACATGTTCATTCGAGGATGGAGAAACGATTGTGAAGCAAGGCGCGGCTGGAGATGATTTCTACATCATACTCGAGGGTTGTGCTGTGGTGCTGCAACAGCGCTCAGAGGTGAGTAGCAGCAGACAAATGCTCCTCTTCTTGTTTCACTGTTAACTAATGCTCCTCTTCTTCTACTCTCTCTTCTCTTCGTAGCAGGGTGAAGAGCCCGCCGAGGTGGGTCGCTTAGGCTCCAGCGATTACTTTGGTGAAATTGCTCTGCTGTTGGATAGACCACGTGCAGCGACTGTGGTGGCCCGTGGACCGCTCAAGTGTGTTAAGCTGGACAGAGCGAGGTATGTAGCAAGTGTTATACTCAATTACAAACTGTTATATTTATACCTAACTCTTTATAACTACAGATTTGAGCGCGTGCTGGGACCCTGCGCTGATATTCTCAAGCGCAACATAACGCAGTATAACAGCTTTGTTTCACTGTCTGTCTAAGCTACAACAACAACTGCAAGCACAGAACATCAACAACAACAGCAACAACAACGCAGCTCGCATGCCAACAACAAGAAATCGCTCAGCAGCAGAAGATCAAGAAGGAGAAGGAAACTAAACTAAACTTAAGTCGTAAAGTGTAAAAGAAGAAGACCCTAGAAAGAAGGCTGCAGAGTAGGCAGTGCCACATTGAGTTGAGCTCAATGGGAAGAGAGGGAAATGAAGAGAATGGAAAGAGAAGGAAGAGAGAGAGAGAGAGGAAGGGGGCAGGTGTGGGGTTAGGTGCACTTCGGGGGTAGCCTAACCGAATCTACGTTAATTATGTTAAATGAATTCTGTATGTTGTGCTAAAGTTACATTCATGTACTTTATGTCTAATGTTTTCTCTGTGTGTGTTCTCTTTGTGTACAACAACAACAACAACAGCAACAAGTTGCAGCATGTTCCAAGAACAACAACAACAAAAAGAACCTAAGCACACAACAACAAGAACAAGAACAACAACATGGAAGCTGCGCTTTCTGCTTTGCTATTTTCAACTTTCGATGCTCTTACTTTCTTTCACAACTGTTATACTGTACTGTACAATTGCTAACTGTCATACGCATTTCATATAACATACAGACACACACACACATACACATTTTCTATATGCTTCTGCTCTTTGTACATGGAACATGCTGCCACATAAAACAAAAAGAAAATTTAAAAAAAAGAAAAGAAAAAGCAAAAAAAAATAAGCAACATTTCATTTAAATAATCATTGCGAAGATCTGAATGTTTTTTACAACAACAAATGATATATAAAATACCTAAATGTAAGCTAGACACACACACACACCAACATACACACAGACAACAACAACAACATCAAGAACAACCTTTACCAAGCTGCGTTAGTTCTAAAGTTCTTTTGAGTTTTGTGTTGAGCGGGCAACGACAACAGCAACAACAACAACAAACACAATTTATTGTTTAATATATTTAGTAAATTATTATTTCATTATTAAAACAACAACAAATTTTCTAAGGAATGGAAAACTATTCAAATTAAAAACAAAAACAAAAAAAAACAAATTAAAGAGAATTCTTTGAAATTGTTTTGTAATTTTGAGCTACATTCTTTTTATTTGTGCCCACTGTGCCCCACTGTATTGTTTTCATTAACTGTTATACTACTACCTACTACTGTACGCCGCATAACCTAAAAATGGCATTTTCTAACAACTGCCACGAAGAAAAGAGAACAAACAAAAGAAGAAAGAAACACAAAAACAACAAAGAAGAAATTGTAAAATATAACACAAAAATAAGAAGAGAGAGAGAGAGAAAGAGAGCGAAGAACATGCGAAGAAGGGCTTGAAATGAGCGAATGTTTTTTTGGGAGTGTTATACACAGTGTTATACAGGGTGTTATACAAAAAGTCAAACACAGTGTTGTACTAGGTGTGATATACAAAGTGTTGTACATTGTGTTATACAGAGTGTTATACACTATGTTATACACAGTGTTATACACTATGCTATACAGATGTTATACACTATGTTATACAGAGTGTTAAACACAATGTTGTAATAAGTGTTATACATTCTGTTATACATACTGTTATACACTCTGTTATACACACTGTTATACATACTGACATTCACACTAACCAGCCTCAATTTGAGCTTCTTCGTTTGTTTTCTCTCAGCTTCGGTGTGCAAGCCACGCCCTTAACGCCTCAAACGCACCATTTCAGGAGCGTATTGAGTGTACCCGCCGGCGGGTAAGACTAAAGAGAGAGAGAGAGAAGAGCGAGCGAGAGAACGCGCGCGTGCAGTGACAAAAGCTAAGCGTTATGAAATTGCGTCAAAAATTGTGTACATTAAGCCAAGGCAAACTGAGAGCGAATGAGAGAAAGAGCGCGTGGGAGAGAGGCAAGAGGAGAAAAGAGAGAAGAATTGAAGGGGTTACAATTTAAAGTAATATATTATCAATGTAAAATCATATGTACTATAAAGAGTAAAAACAAAAAGCAAAAAAACAAAAAACAAAATGAAAAAAAAAACTAACAAAAGAAAAACGAGAAAAAAGAAAAAGAGAATAACAGTAATAAATACAATTTACATAGATGTTGCAAAACATGGAGAAAGAGATCGTTGGGAGAAGGAGTGAAGAAAGTGTGAGAGAGGGAGAATGAGGTGAAGGAAGAGAGAAGACAGGGAAAGAGCTAGGAGTGAAAATTGACAGAGGTTTGAGGTAAAGAAGTTAAGGATTAAAGATGAAAGCTGTGGAAGAGTTAGTACGGAGACAGAGAGAAAGATGAGAGAGGGATATAAGAGAAATAGGAAAATGAGAGATTATAAAAAAAAGTAGATTGAGGCAGTGAAGAGGACTGAAAGGAGAGATAAATAAAGGAGAGAAGATCTTAAGATTGAATGATACAGTGGGAGGATATTGGGAGCAGAGAGTGAATGGGATAAGAAAAAGAGATGAGGGAGACAGAGTGACAGAGGGAGAGACAGAGACAGAGTGACAGAGAAAGAGAGAGAGAGAGAGAGACAAAGGGAGATAGTGACAAAAAAAGAGAGTGACAAAGCTTTATGAGAGCAGAGTGTGTGTGGAGAGTGCTGAGAGTGAGAAGAGAAAGTACGAGAGTTACAAAAGACATGTAGATTGAAACGAAAGTGAAGCTGAGATTGGCAACAAATGGAGAGAGAGAGACAGACAGAGAGAGAGAGAGAGGAGAGTTTTCGATTATTGTTTGTTAGATTATTTTTCTTGTATTCGAACCGATCGAAGCAGGCTGTTGCTGTTCTAATGTTGCTGGACGTTATCATTTGGTTGCCCACACTATTCACCTACGTGCTGTTCCTGCTGATCCTGCTCATACTGTTCTTCATCGTTGCGTATGTCAGCCACAAGATCTACATATCCATCTATGACAATCTGCCATTGCCAGCGGCGCCAGGACGTTCACGCTCCACAAGTCTGCGCTCCGAGCAGTTTGCCAATCAGATCAGTGCGCGCTCCATATGGATACCGAATCGTTCCACGGTCTTTGAGACAACGGCGGGTAAGTAAGAGAACGAAAGAGAGGGAAGGGAAGGCAACTAGACAGACTTACTCATGAGATCCTCTGCTGTTCGTGCCCCTCAGTGCGCGTTACCATCTCTTTGGAGCCCTGCTATCTGGTCAATCTGGAGCTGGACATACAGCTGCGCAATGTGCAACGTCCTGTTAGTTTCTTGTGCAACTGCCAGACGGAGGGCGTGACCTCTTGCGCTGCAACGGAGCCACGTTTGCCTGGTGACACGCAGAGAATCAACAAGTTCTACACACATCTGTGCAACATTCCCAGGCTGAAGATCTTGCTGAAGTGCAATGAGCGCAGCAAAATGCGGCTTGTACTCGATGATGTTATACAGGATGTGATGGAGTCACGTTGCACAGACACTGGCACCAGCTGTCGCCGACCCAAGCCGCCAAGCTCCAAGCTGGATCAGGGGGCAAGTTGCAGTAACTTTTGCAAGGTTGTGCCAAGTGGAAGTTGCAAGGATGTGGGCGGTGGCAAAGTGAGAGATGTGGAGAGTAAAGCAGGCAGTGGCAGAGATCAGGGGGCAAGTGGCAGAGAGGGGGCAAGTGGCCGAGAAGACAAAGCAAGTGGCAGAGCAGCCAAAGGCAGAGAAGCAGAAAGAGAGCAATAGTGTGGCAGGGAGCAACAACAGACGTGGCTGGCGGGAGGGGAGGGGCAGAGCAACGGCTCGCTTGGTTTATATATATTTTGTAGAACTTGTTTACTGCGTGCGTGTGTGTGTCTGTGTGCGTGTGTGCGTGCTCTAGTACAGCTTATGCTTGGCAGAGAAGAACTGAGAGAGAGAAAGAGAGGAAGAGAACAGTCTCTCTAGGCGCTCTCTAGGCGCCGTTAACTGGTTCCCAAGGGGGTCAGAGAGAGACAGAGAGGGGGAAGAGACTCTCCACTCCACTCCAGTCCGGCAGAGAGAGCGCGCCGAACGCCGTGCTAGACACACAAAAATTCGTTAACTATTTGTTGCTTATCTCATAATTACGGCGCATAAAACACACACGCTCTGTTATCAGCTGCACAGCCCCCTCCCACTCACTTAGATAAGGGAAAGATTGCCACCTCCTGCTGCGATTGCCAAATCAGAACGACATCGTCATCCGTGAAGGGAGAGAGCGTGGCAAGAGTGAAAGAGCGGGGGGAAGGGGGCTCAATTATAGATCGTAAGCATTCGATGCCGATTTTATTGCCCGCTGTGTTGTATTTCTCGATTTATGTCAATTAATAAAGCGAATAGAAACGAATGAGTGTGTGCAGAGAAGTGTGCGATGAAGAGGGGAGAAGTGGAGAGAGAAGGGTTAAGAAGAATGGAGAGCAGTGCAGAAGAGGAGGGCAGAGTAAAGACGACAAGCAGCAGAGGCAGAAGACGCCGTAGATTTTGCGACTTGATTGGCACGAGCGTGTTTGCCATTCAATGCTGAATTCATATTTGTTAATACCCTGTACGCATATAAAGCAGATAGTGGGAATATATAATACTTATTTAAGGTATGTTGATTAGTTTATACCATGTATATATATATGCAAAGCATGCTTTTAACGGGGTAGTTTATACACTGTACGTATATGAAGTGCATATAATTACGTAGTGTGCCAACTTGTAATAGTTTATTCCCTGTATATGTCATGTATAATTCTTAAAGCAGCTTTGTTTATACCTTACATGTATATATTCGATAATATAGGGAATATATAACGACTATAGTGGCTATTCTTATGGGTTTATACCCCGTATATACATATGTATATGTCTAATGCTTATAGCAAGGCAGTTTATGTCTTTTGATCATAGAAATCTTATAAAGGGAGTTGTAGTAAGAATTTATATAAGTTTCTAGCCCATACATATACCCTATATAATAGCAGGGAATAAAGTATATAAGCTGTAGGAATTTCTAGCAGGTTAGTTTGATTATGTGTGGTCTTTTAATATTCATTTATATCCTGTAATTACATATACTCGTATACTACCTATAGTATTAATGCACAACAGTTTATACCTTCTATACATATACATATAATGAATATAGTTAGATAGTTTATACCCTGTACATATATACTGTTTATAGTGGAGTGCATCATTAAGTTGCTGGCACAAACTTCAAGTAAACAACTGCTTGATCTCGACCTTGCTCCTCTTGAACCGCTCGAGCTCTGGAATTATTCAAGTGAGAGCGGCCAAAGTTGATCCCCTAAGAGAGAGTGAGAGATTGGAGAGTGCTTTAGTCTAGAGTCTAGACAGATCTAACTGTCTGTCTTATATACAGCACAACTGCAGCTCGCATATGAACTGAAGCTTAACTGAAAACCTGTCACGATCTGCTGCCTCTGCTGCAGCAAACTTCGACCTGACCCTGGTCTCTATCACAGTCGTAGCTCGATTGAGCTTTCAACTCGCCGACGCTGCGTATACGTAATGAGCCTAGCAAGACAGAGAGGCAGAGAGAGAGAGAGTTCTAGACTAGAGACGGCGCTGCTTTGCTTTGCTTTGGTGCCTCGGTCGAGTTGGTTCGCCTCAGTTAACGCACAGGTGTCAATGCACACGGTCGCACAACGCAGAGACACTGTTGAAAAAATACTCGCGCACACACACACACAGAGACACAGAGAGACACACATACATATTTAATAATATGCATATGTATATATAGACAGGGTATACTTAATCTGGATACATATACATGTGCGAGACATTTAATTAGCATACGCGATATTCAGTTCAGTTCGACGCACTCGAACAGCAGAAACTTCCTCACAGTTCTCCCGCTCTCACTCACTCTCTCTCCCGTCGTCTCGCTCTCTCCATTTGGAAACTGTCATAGAAACGTCTCTCGTAGTACTCGAAATTACAACAATGTTGGATCCCATATCAGATACGCCGCTGGTGCTGGCCTACGTCTTTATGTCGCTGCTGGTGTTGATCGTTTGTTTTATTATCTTCAATGTGGTGCACAGGCTCTATCGCGGCATGGATGCCACAGATGAATCCATGCTCAAAAGTGGCGATGCTGTGGGTGTGTCGTCCACCAAGACAAACATGCTGGAAGTGGACAACGCACTGAAAACCGGTTGAGAGAGAGAGAGAGGGGCAGGCACAGCACGCACCAGCTGTAGCTGTGCTGAGAATCGCATCAAATTGGATTGGATTTGGAGCGAGGCACAGCAGCAGTTACTACATTGTATATATACACACACACACACACACACATTACTTTTAACTACTATATACTACACTGTAATATACTATATATACTGTAATTACAATTAGTCTAGCCGTAGTACTTATAAAACAAACTGTGCCGCGGGACGAGGTGCGTTTAGGTTGCTTGGATTACGCTGCCTCGTCTCCGTCTCCGTCGTCTGCAGCTCCGTCTCGGCAGCAGTCTAGTCACTTAGTTAGTTTAACGTAACGCCATCGTCGTCGTCATATGTCGTGTCTGACATTGATATTGTAAATAATTGAAAATACAATAAAATTATAAAATGTGAAATAAGTGCAAAGAATTTTCGTTGTTTGTCCGGTGCCGATACACCTAGAAAGAGTCGCCTGATCGATCGAGCACCTTATCACAATTATAAAGTATTTCCTTATCAGTTATGGGAATGTCATGCTATCATTAATTTGGCCTAGTGAGGTCCCGGATGCCGTTGTCGTTGTCGTAGCCCCTGTCATAGCGTGGATTAGTCATTGATTTATACATAGTTTATTTAAAATATCATGTTCATCTATAAATTTGCAATTAGGCGCGCAGAAGGTTCTTCAATTTGTTGTTGTTGTTGTTGTTTTTGCTGTTGCTTCATTCTTATCAGCCTGATTGTTGTGGTTGTTCTTGTTGTTGTTGTAGTTGCGCTGCTTCATCAGTTTGTTGTGTATTGTTTTCTTGAGCTGCGACGGCGCCGTCATCAATCCGTGGGATCGCTGCAATGGAAGTTGCTTGAGTAAGGTTTGATTGCCAGATTTTTGATTGTTGCATTGTTTGGATTGATGGACTGTTTGATTGATTGCTTGACTGAGGTCTTGTCTTGTCTTGTGCCTTACCCCGAATAGGTCTTTGGGTGCTGCGACGTTAAGTCCTCGTCCTGGCTGCCCAGCGCCTTTTTCACGTACTGAAAGGGAAGATGTAATCAAGTTTATATATAATACAGAATATATAATCAACTATTTATAATTTAGAGTGTGTAAACATATATAATATATATATGAAATATATATATGAAATAGACAACTATACGTATAATCTACACCACGATGTAATTACATCATGATCTAAACCATATAAACAACTGTATATACACTAAATTTAGAATATATATTCGTCTATATGTAATCTAGAATATATACATAATCTAGAGTATATAATTAACTATATATACATATAATCTAGCATATATAATACTCTATATAGTTACCCACCATGGGATTCAATATGATCTCCTCCTCCATTTTGTTGATCTGTTTTACCAAATCGAGCACTTGTGTTATGTTCGTTTGCACATTAAGGAACATATCGGGTAAGTTATATTGCTCTGGATCGTCCTTGAATAGCACCATGCCATCCTTTTGATTGATGCTGGCAAAGATCTCACCCGATTTGATCTGCAGAGGAAGCAGGAAGAAAGACAGTTACAGCAGGCATAAAGTGTATAGAGAAAGGAAGTTCTATCTGGCATAGATTGAAGTGTATCTTCTGCTCTCGTATCTCACCATGTTCAGAATGTAGCGTTCTGCTTCGACGGCACTGGGCAGCTGCACACGACTGGCCACATCACTCAGCGAGAGCGTCAGGAAGGTTTTCGTCAGGCGTTGTATGTTACGTTTATACAGGGAGGTGGCAACCTGCAAGAGGCACAGGGAAAGGGAGTAAGCATTAAAGATAGTTGAGAGATTCGCTTAGAGATTGCAGCTGCTGTGGCTCACCTGCTTGGCAAGTCCCATGTTGTTATCACGCATAAATGCTTCACTGTATTTGAGTATAAGGATGCGCAGTTCCTCACTGGACGACTTGCCATACACATTGACCAGGTCATGATAGTGATTAGCCAGTGGCTTTATCAAGCGTCCAATCGTCTGCGGGTTCTTTGGTATAAACGCGATCTGCCGTGGAAGAAGAGATTACAATGTATTAGACTGCAGAGAGTTGATTTAATGCCTTGCCTACCTTGCCCTCGACGATGAGTGAAACCATGAGAAACTTTTTGTACGCCTCCAGCATGATGTGGGACATGGCCATGGCGGGCGTGGTGATGCACACCTCAAAGAAGTACAAGGCTCGCTCGTATTTCTTCTGAGCAGTGTAGACCATGCCACCGTAGTAATAGTACAGCAAGAAGTACTTTGCATCGTTGTTGGCATCCTGCAAAAGGGAACACAGCAGAAGTTAATCCTGTCCAGATGAAGGCAGAGACGAAAAACTGGCGATGACTTGCATTTTTGCTTACCAGCGTGTGCTGTTGCTGCTGCTGTTGCTTACACTCGGCAGCAACAGTGGAGATGTCTGTGATATCCACATCCAAATAGGGCAGCACCACATTGAAGTGTTTCGCCTTAAGGCTGAGCTGGCAGAGATCGGCGTGTATCGGTGTGAGCTGTGTGTCCATTTGTCTAATCTGTTCAATGGCGCGCGACAGCACCTTGATGCCCAGTATGCTGAGGTTCTTCTGCACCAGATAGTCGGTGAATAAATGGCACGTCTCATAGACTGGGACGAAAGAGAGATTAAGACAAGGAATCCCACCTGGCAGAGGCTTCTACTACTTACAGGGGCAGACAGCGTAGCGCAGTTGATCCACATTGCTGCGCTGCACAAACTCCCGCATCAGTTGTATGATCTGCGTGGGCTCTGGATTGGCAGTGGCGGCACTATGCAACTTGCCCAGCAGCACATAGAGCACGCCCAGTGTGTGCTGTGTCATGTCCAGTGTCTCGAGCACATTGTCCAATATGCTCCAGTTGCGTACGAGCAGGGGCAGCGATTCCGGCAATTCATCGGCCAATTCACGGTAGCTACCTGTAACAACAACAAATAAGAACAACAACTTAGCTGAGCCTCAGGCTGTGGCCGAGCCGGGTCTGTCCCCGGCCACGGCCCGGGCGATGTTTCAATTACCTGCTGCACATAACGTGCGCACCTGATTCACATAGTTTTCCAATGCGCTGCCCATGTTTGCCAATGTCTTGTGCAGTCCGAGACGGTGGGCGGTGTGCTAATATTTATCGCTAAAAACTAATAAATTAAATAAAATAGAAAATATTTTATACGCGTTCGCGTTTTTCCTTTGCTGACAGTGTGACCGTTTGCCTGCGGGCAGATTAATACCAAATGGCCGATGAGTATTGTATTGTCAGGCTGATTTATATTGAATTAATTACGAGAGCGATATTTCAAGGCAAAGCTGTAAAAATATATATACTTTGATAATTAGTTTTAATTGTTACTTCTTAAGATTCGTTTTATTCCTGCCGTTTACTTTCATGGCTCTGTTAAACAATGGGAAATTTTTTCAACTTAACAGCTGTTAAATTCAATTTTGTGCCCGCCAACAGTGTTGTAAAATGTAAATAAGCTGTTGCTGCTGTTGAGTGAACAGCTGATTGTGCAAACATATAAAGTAAACAAGCAGCGGAATTTGTGTGAATTTAATTTTATTGATTAAAAGTGCAAATACGAATGGAATTGCCGTCGCGTATTGTGTTTGTGTGCAGTTTATGTCTGCGTCAGTATGACTTGATGGAGGATCTGCGCGGCCACATGATGTTCTTTCACGGTTGCCAACCAATGCCAGCGTCTGTCCGAAAGGCTGAGGAGCAAAGGAAAAGGAGTCTGCAGGAGTCCAGATCTGCTTCGCCGGCAACTGCTCCTGCCGAACTGCAACCGATGCCCTTTAAAGACTTTCGCATAGCGCTGCGTGTGAACATGCGAGTGCCGTAGGTAGTCAGTCAGTTGCCTGAGGATCCTCACTAATTTCTGCTCTTCTTACAGCTGCACCGAGGGCAGCACCTGCCCCTACAAGTTCGAGGACGAGTCTAAGCTGTCACTGCACACCAAGTGCCACAAAGGAACAACGTTCACTTGCAGTGAGTGTGGACTGGAGCTGCCCAACTGGCGACGCTGTTCGACACATTTGTGGAAGACGCACCAGATCGATGTGGATCTGCTGCAGTGTCCCTGCTTGGGCTGTGACTACAAGTCACCTGTCTCGGCGCTTGTCTGGCGTCATATGCGTGTGCACAAGAAGTGGCGCAGTCGCGTGCTGCGACGTGAGTTGCTGCGTCGTAGGGCACAGAAGCAACAGCAATTGCAGCAGGAACAGGAGCAGCTGCAGCAGGAGGCAACTGCTGAAACGCAAGCTGCGCCTACGCAGCCTGCTCTTGCTAAAAAGACTAAGTACTACGCAGAGAAAACCTGTGAGATCTGCCAGCGCAAGTTTGTCAATGGCAAAACACTGTCGAAGCACGTGAAGACGGTGCACAATAAGATCAAACCTTTTATTTGTAATGTTTGTGGTAAGAAGACGGCAAGGAAGGCCAGCCTGATAGTGAGTAGAGAAGGGAATGGGATAAGGATTAGCAGGAGGGAGCAGCTGTTACTATTATTAACCTATTGCCTTTCCCCTTGCAGATACACATGCGTCAGCACACAGGAGAGAAACCTCTCAAGTGCACACACTGCAAGTTCTCCACCCGGGATCCCAGTTCGCTTTACAAGCATCGCCAGCGGCACAGCAAGGAGGCCACTACAACAGCAACTCCTGCAGAGATTAGTTGAACCAGCCCAGCCAAGTAAAACCTACGCGCTTTAATTGAATTTAAATGTTCATTTATTGAGTGTTTACGTTCTTGTCCATTTAATGTTAATATCATTTTAGAATCTGATATGATTTTTGGTTTTTGTTTTTACAACATTTTGAAATTTAGCTTATGTTGGTTTACGTTTCGGTTTATCTTTTGTTTATGTTTAGACTAGTTTGTTTTAATTGTTTAAAAATCTAACCTCTTCTTGTCTCTGGTCAATTTGCAACTGGCTGCGTTCTCTCTCTTTCTCCGGTTCTCTGTCAATTGGCTCAGTCCGTGTTCGTTCGTGTGAGATCGGCGCACTTAATATGCATTAATAAATCTGTATATATATATATCGTATGTGTGTATATGTATAATAATAATAATAATAAATTGTATTTGCCTAATTGTTTATAACTAATAACTGTAATGTTCAAACAGAATTCGAATTCATTTAAGTTGATTGATTTAATTTGATTTTTACTCTCGCGTAATTGGATTTAATTGTCGTTTAAGTCGATCTCAAGATACTTAAGATACCATATATGTATTTATGTATTATGTATATTAATTATGTATGCATGTATTGTATCTGTATGTCCTCTACTTAGTTAGTTTTAGTAGCCCAAATCAAAGTTGAAATGTTTTATTATTGTCTGAGTTTGATTCGAAACAGAAACAGTTCTGTTGTTCTTCTCTTCTGCTTCTTGGGGTGCAACTTAGAAGATATTTCTGTTCTAGAGATTATGGTAAATAAAACTCGCTGTGTAAAATTTGTCATACATATTGTTGTTGTTCCTCTATTTGTTGTTCATCTTCTTTAATGTATCATATAATATTTACAATTCTTTTTATTAGGGTGTTGAAGAAGGTATTGAAGAAGGTTGCTCGATCGTTTCCTGATCTCGCTCGCTCTCTCTCTCTGTCTCAGTTGTTGTTGTTGTACTTGTGTCTAGGCCTTGGTCTCGACGATGACAATTTTCGGAGCTCTCTTCGACAATGCGAAAGAAAGAGAATACGGAAAGAGAATAGACAATTTAGTAGAAGTAGCTGCCACCAGAGCCCAGAGATCCGCAAAAATGGGAATTATACCATGCAAAAGATGGGTTTATTTTATAGAGTTTTTGATAGGGTTGTTGTGTGGTGGGGTTGGTGGCGATGCTGTGAGTAGTTATATTGAGGTGAGGCTATGAGAGCGAACTGTGCACATTATTTATTGGGAGACAACAACAACTAGAACAACATTAGATGGGCGTGACATCTTTTGACATTATAATGATCACGATCTGAAGCTGAATCAGAGTTTTTTTTGATTTCTTTTGTTTGTTTTTGATTTTCAAATTTATGCTGATATAGTATAATGCATCATGATAGTATAGTATAGTAGAAGGCTACGTCTATGAAACAACTAACGAAATTCATCTAGCTTTCTCTATTTATATATATATATACTATATATATTGACATATTCGCCTCGACTATGCGATTTATTATTGGATTATTCGACTTGCTTTGACTATTCTTGTTCTTTTCTTTTCTTTTATTAAGTTTATGTTTACGATGCATCCATCAATCTTAAAATGTAAAACATTTTCACTTACTTTCTACATTGGATTAATCTTCATTTTATACTTTTATTGGTTTATCTTTTTCGTTTAGTTTCACGTTTTTCTTTATTTTGTGCGCCGCATAATAAATGCTGTGAGGGGAAGAAGGTTGGTACCCCATTCCCCCCCTTAAAAAGGAAACAAAAAACAGACTACGATAGGGTATACTTCCTCTCTTTAAAGGAGAGTCTCATTGCCTTTATCTTTCCCTTCAGGGAGAGAGTCTTAGTCATCTTTCTTTCGATTGGCTAGTATGATTTCACTTAGAGGCTATTAGGAAACAGTTGTATCTACATAGGTCTATGAGCGTCTCTTGTAATTCACTTTAATCGTTATATAAAAAACCTAGTGGAAGTCAGCTTACATGTCCTTCATCTATCATTCCTCCTCCCTTCTTCCTTTCCTTCTCTTTCAACTAAATGCTAAGGTTACTTGTCCGTCGTCGTGTATACTTTATGTACAGTGTGTGGGAAAAGTATTCCAACTGCGCAGTTAATAATAATCTTCTTTAAATTATATTATATATTGAAAAAATCACGTAGTATGAAAAAACTCATCTTTGTTTAGGCCTAGAAAAATTGCTTATAAAACACCTGCTTTAATATGTTTTTATGTATAAAACCAGAGAGATTAAATATATGTATATACGAAATTAAAAACCCTTTCGAATCTCGTTATAAATGCATTATTTAAAAACAGGTGAACGACTTTGATTTGATTTGTTGTTTCTGGTTTCGAGTTTGTTTGAATTCTTCTCTCTTTCAGTTTGATTTGCGTTTCGAGACGAAGACAAAGTTGGGTTCGCCTCGCTTTAGTTAGCTTCGTCTTTAGTTTGATTTGTTTCGGTTCCGGGGCACAATTCTGTACGTTATAAGTCGTTGATGATGATCATCAGACCGTGGTCACACGATCGATCTCAACGTAACGCACAGAATTGTCGCTTTGTCAGCAAATCACCTCCTTTTCATCCAGCACAGCCGTATCCATGGAGCTGAGCGACTTGAGACGCGTCTGCAGCACAGATGAGCCGCGCAATTTGCGCTTGATTTTCCTGCAAAGAAGGATGAATGGATGATTGATCTACTGTATCGAGGGAGTCCACTTCTTACTTGTAAGCAAAGGCGGCAAAAGCACAACACGAGAGCACAAAGATCAGACAGAGTGTGGCAAGAATTTCGGCGGGTAATTTCATTAGGGCAGAGCACTGCAGGAAAGCCTCATCATCCCCAGATGGACAATGCACAACGCCATCGCACCAGACACTGGCATTGACGCAGGCGCCCAGCTCTGCGCACTTGTACTGGCAATCCTCTGTGGAGGAGGAAGAAAGAGACACTTGGTATACATAATACAGACAGATATATCTATTGGGACTCACCTGCTATGCTCAGCGTGGGCCTGGGCACCAGTTCCATCCAATTGAAACTATACTCGCCATTGCTGGGACGCAGGAACTCCACACTAATGGCGCGTGAGCGATTGATCAATGCAAAATTGGGTCGTTCATTCCAGCCGGAGCTGAAGATCTCCACAAACTCATAAGCACTCGAATCGGGACTCAGCGGACAGGCCACAATGGTGAGACCTATAAGAAGAGTGCAGGCATACATTAGAGTATTCTTCTGCTGTTTATTCTCTTTGCCAACTTACCCTCCGATGTAGTCAGCACAGCACGTGACTTGGTCTCACAGCGCCAGCTGTTGGTCTCCAGGTGTGTGGCATTCAGTGCCTTCTTGGGGTTGTGCTTGCTCAGGAAGATGGCCTTAAGGCGCACATAGAGAAACTTGTTGCCATTGGAGGGCTCAATCAGCCAAGGGCGTGAACGGCATTCAATCTGCAAGGGAAGTGGGATTAGTAGAGAGATGCCAACAGTTTCCTGCTGCTCCTTACATCGCCAAAGGTCATGTCAATGGTGCCGCTGGGTCCAAACTTGCGTCTGCCATCCTTGCAGCTGGTCGGGGCCTTTACAAACTCAAACATGCCCTCAAAGTTGGCCGTGTCGGGATCATCCAATGTGGTCATGTTGTGCGCTATGAAATGCACCTCCACATCACGTCCCGTTGAGGTGTACTCAATGGGTAAATGCGACTGATTGGAGGAGTTGCACAAGCAGCCGCGATGGAGGAGTATAGAGTCTGGATATGGACGCTCAAAGATCTGTCAAGTAGAAACAGAATTAGCCAAGCAGTCAGGTAAGGTTTACTTACTTTTCTCACCTCTACGCGCACATTGGTATCGCCATAGCAGAAGGAACGATTTACATCCTCATCCAGGCGAGAGTAACATGGTCGATTCGAGGTGGTTACCTTGCGTAGCTTGATGCGCACACGTTCTCCTCGCAGCGCCTCAAATCGATAGACGCACTTCAAATTCCTTGTGCCGCCGCGTCCAAAGAGAAAGATGTTGCGCACACTGCGAAAGATTGCAGGATCCTTGCGATCCATCAAGCTGCTGACGAACTTCCTATTACAGTCCAACTCGCCGCCACCTTGAGGCAAACCATCCTGGTGGAGATCAATGAACTCGTACTTCAGCTTGAAGTCAAGGGGTCTGTAGAGGGGGGAATACACTTAATTAGTGCTCTTATTTGACTGTTGTTTGTAGCAGTGTGTGTACAGATGGTATTTTCTTATTTATTCAAGACGTGCTTTATCAAAATCGCACAGTTTAATTCTCAATTACTGAATGTGTCTTATTGAAGCTCGAAAAGCCGGGAGTTGATATCACAGTAAAACGGTTTTTATGCAAATTGTGTGGAGGCATGTCGATTTAAGGAACGATTCAATAAAAATCCCTCAAATCATGTGGCAACTTTTATAAAAATCATATTAATTATGATCCCGACTGCAGTTTGTAGCAGTGCTATCTGTCACCCTTATCAAATAATATACAAATGATTATTTTTTTTATATTGATGATGCGACTAAGAAGAAATGGAACATTTAAATTGACGATTAACGGCATTGCCTTATTGAAACACGATAGGCCACAAATCGATAGCGATAGGGATCTTGTATTCAAATTATGTGGCGGCATGCCGATTATGAAAACGATTCAATAAATATCCTGCAGATTATGTGGCAGCACTAATAAAAGTACCATAAATTATGTGGTGGTATGTCGATTACAGAAACAATCAATCGATTTGAAGGATTCAAAAAATGAATGATGTGCTGGCAACACTGTAAAGTTTATTAGGAAACTTACCTCAGCACCGTGGACTCAGTGTTCCGTAACTCCAACGTAATGGCATCGCTGCTGGAGACATAGCTCTCGGAGATGGTGCAGGGCCTGGCAAAGGTCTCATTGATGTTAGAGCGATCGCAGGTGCGTGGTATAGTTCCGCGACAGAAGCGCGCAATGACATTGGTTGTATTGTGTGAGTAAGAGGAGTGCGAGTAACCGCTACTCTCGCTAATGCTGCAGGAAAGAGAGAGACAGAAGGAGAGGAAGCTAAGGATTAGCTGTGCATGTGAGTAGAGTAGCAACTCCCCTTACCAGTTAAGATCCTTGCAGACGGGGGCATCCCGTAGTGTGCCATCCCAGATGCGCAACATGCCGCTGCAATCCTCCTGCGTCTGCAGCACGCCAATTGCACCCACAGAAGTCTCATCAATCTGTCCAAACTCAGGATCCAAATTGAATTTCAACACAGAAATCCAAACCTTAAAGCGGGACAGAGGTTGATGTAATCCACCTGCCTGACTGTTGGTGCGACGCGACAAGCTGAGGTGGTCAAAGGTCTTGAAGACGCCCATGCCCTGCAGATGATACAGACACGTTGAATTCGGCGCCAGCGAATGCTTTGGATTCTCCAATATGCCACGCCCCGCGCCACGTATCCAGAACTCGCAGGGCTTCTTGTTCTTCGAGTACGTGGGACTCTGAATGTCCACGAATTGCACCTCAACCTGGAAGGCAAGAGGAGATTACTTGATGATTACCAAAAGAAGAGGGGGGAAGGACTACCCACCTCCAGTTGAAAACCGTAGAGCGGCAACACCTGCGACGAGGTGCCCGTAAAGGTGCCAAACGGTGAAGTGCTGAATTCCACCAGCAGCTCTGGTCCGCTGGAGACGGCAGCGGGCACAGCCTGACCGCCGCCACAGAACTTCAGTATGATGGGGTCACGTGTGGTGTATCCATCGTAGACGGTCACGTAGTCCTGCAACGAGAGCGAGAGCAGAGAGGGGAGAGAGAGAAAGAGAGCGAGAATGCGTGAGGAGAGCACGAGATGAGCGACAACGACAACGACAACGACAAATGTGAAATGGAAATGTTTCTCCATGTGCCGTAACCAAACACTAAAACGGGCAGCTAAAAGGTTGTGCACCCACAAGGGCAGAGAGAAGAAGAGAGATAGTGATAGTGACAGAGAGAGGGGTATGGCGAGAGAGAGTGAGTGCCTCCGACAGCGAGTGAGAGATTGAGCGTGGAGTGGAACCATTCTAAGTGCAGCTGGCTGGGCAAACTGTGTGTGTCCGCGTTCTCATATTACTCGCACCCGCAGCCACAGCCACAGCCGGCGGCCATTAGGCGTATACGTGATGTGCTTTTCTCTTTCGCTTGCCTGGCTTAATCTCTGCACTCAAAAAAAGAAAGAAAGAAAAGGTCGCATCCATTTCAAAAAGCATTCAAAGCTCATTTTAAAATTGCCCCTAATGCGCTTATGAGCTTTGCTTTGGTGTAGCCAGCGCAAATGGCAATTTAGAGGGTATATAACTAGTTTATAATCCTCTTTAACTCTAGCAAAACTCAATAGATTTTAAGAGTTGGAATATTCCTAATGCTGTTTATTTCGTTAGATTGATTTGTATTCAAATTAATCTAAGAATATCATTACTTTCTTATGTTTATTGTTGAAAAAGCTTTTTTCTTTTCTCCTTATAGAGATCGGAAAACTCCAACTGGACTAACCACGAACTGTATGAGCTCTAACAATGGACTAACAATACGCATAGTTCCACTTGGTCAGGTATGTCATATTATTTATAGATTTTTCTCGGTATTGTTTCTCTATGAACATTGAATTGATTTTATTGGGTTATCTTCATTAGATACGGCAATTTTACATTTGGATTGATATTGTTTAACCAAGACGTTGCCTGAGTCGTTGATTGTTTGCTCGGCAGGTCTGAAGGTTTGCTCGGCAGGTCTGAAGGTTTTCTTGGAGTCTTATTCTCCATGTACGACAGATTGCACGTAGTTCAAGTGCATTAGCAAGTTGACTTTTCAGGGATGCAATTGTGGCGGCATCAGAAGACGATGGGCTGGTAGTGGTAGAAGTACTTGTCGATGGCGTGGTAGAAGGACTTGTCGATGGGCTGGTAGATGGACTGGTAGAAGGACTTGTCGATGGGCTGGTAGATGGACTTGTAGAAGGACTGGTCGATGGACTAGTCGTTGGATCCGAAGTGGCACAGTTGACACCAGAAGCCGCGATCAGGCAGCACACTAGACCAAAACTTAAAACACAAGTGGAGCGCATTGTTAAGCTAACTTGATTATGCTTAGATTGAGCAACTGCCTTAGCTTTTATACAAAAATCCGATAGGAAACATAACTACATCATCCATCCCAGAGTTACAGCAACTATGGAGAACAATTCAATTCAAATTGAAACAGTTGTTTCTTATTTGCTGAGTCTGGCACAAGCTGAAAACCGCGTGATATATTACAAAGATAGTAGACGCTGATTATTTGCATTTAGCCTCGCACCACGCACCTTTTTACAGTGACTTTATTTTTGCAAAACAAGAGATACTATTGCAGTACAATAACCCTTTGTCATGTACCAAACTATTATTTAAATAGTATTTTATTGTTAGATATTTGTTTTAGCTTGTCAGGCAAAAACTTTTCACTTGTTGTTTGGTAAATAAGAATTAATTCTGGCAGCTGTATTCAAATTAATATTTACACCTTTATTTGCCATTGTGTTTTGCATGGTTTTTTCCTTTCTTTCTTTGCACTCTTTTTAATTAAGAATAGGAAGAAAGAATAATATATCATTTAATTAGAGTAGTAAATTCATTGTCCATAGTATCGACCTGTGAACAAAACTGTAAATTTAGTCGCTTCAGTGGGTCGATTCAACTGATCATAAAATGGAAGAACCGCGCGATAAACTTTCTTAACAGAGCACGCATTTTGATAATAAAATTCAATAATTTGCAAGCGTTGTTCGTTTGCAAGATGATTCATTTTTAAATTATAGACCAAACTGAAGATGTTTGACAGTGAAACAAAACACGAAACGTGCGTCAGCTGTTTAAACCAGTGTTGCCAACAAGATAATAGCTAAAAAATCACCCTTTAATAGCTGAGATCTTGGCGTTCAAAAAGACAGACAGATATGGCTCAATTGATTCGGTTAGTGATCCTGATCAAATGACCAAATTCAAATGAATCTAAGAATACCATTACTTTCTTATGTTTATTGTTGAAAACCATTTCTATTTTTCTCCTTTTAGAGATCGGAAGACTCCAACTGGACTAACTACGAACTGTATGAGCTCTACGACGACATTGACGTAGTCTGGCACATTACAACTGGACTAACAATACGCATAGTTCCACCAATAATCATCGTATCTTGGTCAGGTATGTCATTTTATTTATAGTTTTTGCTCTGCATTGTTTCTCTATGAACATTGAATTGATTTTATTGGGTTATCTTCATTAGATACGGCAATTTTACATTTGGATTGATATTGTTTAACCAAGACGTTGCCTGAGTCGTTGATTGTTTGCTCGGCAGGTCTGAAGGTTTGCTCGGCAGGTCTGAAGGTTTTCTTGGAGTCTTATTCTCCATGTACGACAGATTGCACGTAGTTCAAGTGCATTAGCAAGTTGACTTTTCAGGGATGCAATTGTGGCGGCATCAGAAGACGATGGGCTGGTAGTGGTAGAAGTACTTGTCGATGGCGTGGTAGAAGGACTTGTCGATGGGCTGGTAGATGGACTGGTAGAAGGACTTGTCGATGGGCTGGTAGATGGACTGGTAGAAGGACTGGTCGATGGACTAGTCGTTGGATCCGAAGTGGCACAGTTGACACCAGAAGCCGCGATCAGGCAGCACACTAGACCAAAACTTAAAACACAAGTGGAGCGCATTGTTAAGCTAACTTGATTATGCTTAGATTGAGCAACTGCCTTAGCTTTTATACAAAAATCCGATAGGAAACATAACTACATCATCCATCCCAGAGTTACAGCAACTATGGAGAACAATTCAATTCAAATTGAAACAGTTGTTTCTTATTTGCTGAGTCTGGCACAAGCTGACTATATTACAAAGATGGTAAACGCTGCTTATTTGCATTTAGCCACGCACCTTCTTACAGTGAATTTATTTTCGCAAAACAAGAGATACTATTGCAGTACAATAATTCTTTGTTTTGTACTAAACTGTTATTTGAATAGTATTTTATGGTTAGATATTTGTTTTAGCTTGTCAGACGGAAACTTTTCACTTGTGGTTTGGTAAATACGAATTAATTCTGGCAGGCGTATTCAAATTAATATTTACACCTTTATTTACCATTGTGCTTTGCATGGCTTTTTTCTTTCTTTCTCTGCACTCTTTTTAATTAAGAGAGTGGAAGTCAATGAAGAATATATCCTTCAATTAAAGCTATAAATTCGATAGTATCGATAATAACGCATTATTTATTATTTTTCCTTTTTTTATTATTTTGAGGGAATTAATCGACGCGTAAACAAAACTAGCTGTGATATAAAAGCTGGAATCTTAAGGTGCAAACAGATAGACAGACAGACATGGTCAAGAATATATGTACATACATATATGGTTTGTGAGGTACCTTCTGCCTTCTTTTGTCTGTTGCAGAAAGTTAGCTCATTTTGAATGATGATGAAGGGTATAAAAAAACAAATGCAATGAATAAATTTGTAACAATTAACTAATTATTTCGTTGGTGGCAATTATCGATGGTTTTACAGCGCTACATTTAATATGCGCCAGTTTAGAAGGTGCTTATGCACATTAATATACTTTCTAGGGCCGGAGATGCCTTTTTTTCCTGTTATGCACATTCCTTGTTTCGACAAACACAAAAGAACATGCTCTTTTTTAAAATCCCTAGCCCAAAAACCTCTACAGCAGGGTATAATACAGTTAACTATATTCCTTTGTTGCTTACTCTTCAATTTTCCCCACCATTTCTTTGTGTTAACACTGCCATATTCATTTCAAACAGTTCCCCAACTTGCACGCCGTGTAAACATGGCATTATGGTAGCCTCCGCTTGGTGTGGTCAGCATTAGCATGTTGTGTGTAAGCCTGCGTGTCTCTGACTGTGTGTGTGTGTGTCTCTCTGACTGTGTGTGTGACTGTATGTATGAGTGTGTATGTGTCTCTGTGCTTTGGTATTTTTGCATAATTTCATGTATTTTAATTGAGTTGCCTGCAATGCCTGCGGCTATTGCCCCCCAGGCAAACCAGCAGGGGAGACAGCTGGCATTGACCAGTTAAGGGCGGGAAGGGTCTGGGGCAGGGAGTACCGAGTTCGGCTACCTCTGCTGGCCACGCATGACAAATTAGTTTTGTGGCCGGTGACTTTTGCATTAATTTAGCTGAGGTTACACAGCAGCAGCAGCCGCAACCACAACAGGATCAGGTAAAGGTAATAGAGGACCACAAATTTATTGAAAGCGTGAAGCACTTGTATAAATTGCACAACGAGAGGGGAGAGACATAGGAGGAAGAGGGAGTATAGGAGGAAGGAAGAAGAGGAGGAGGTAGGGAAAGGGAGAAGGAGACAAGGGAGCAGGGCAGTGTGGCAGATTAGAGTAGGCAGGCACAGTGGCAGGGCAGCAAAGCAGGCAAAGACAGGAGGCAAACTCACATATGTGTCCTTGTGCCTTTTGTCTACTACTTCCCCCTGCCTCTACCTCTGTTGCTGCCTCTCCTACTCCCTCCTCTTCCATTCCCTTTGCTGCTCCCTCTGCCTTTCCTAGTCCTGCTCCCTGCTGCTTCTAGTGTCGCTTTTCGTCTGCGATTTCCGGCGATTATTCACACATGCCGCACCAAAGCAAATGGCCAACACTTTGGGACGCGGCTAAGCTGCGACTGGAGCACCAAAAAAACGAGCAGCAGCAGCATGAAAGGACAATTTGTAGGCAGAAGTCAGCAGTGGCAACAGCAAGAGGAGGAGGAGTAAAAGGCAGCAGCAGCAGTACGAGAAAGAGCAGGAGAAGGGAGGCATAGCAGCAGCAGGTCAGCAGCAGCAGCAGGTCAGTTAGAGAAGGGAGAAAGGAGCAGCAGGTCACTCTGGACCCTCAGTCACGGCCTTGCAGCCATTTGTACAAGGCTTGTGCGCGCTTCAAAGCGACTGGCCAAAAAGCGTGTTCCGTTGTCGGGGCCAGCCCAGCCACGCGGCATTTGCGCAGGCAATGCACGCGCTCCATGCTGCTGCTGCTGCGGGCACGACGAGCATTTAATGGCGACAGCCACAAGGAATTAGCAGGCGTGAGAAGAAGCGGCAGCAACGAAAAAAAGCAAAAGAGATAGTGGAGCGAGGAGAGCAGGCGAGGGAAAGAGAGGTAGAGAAAGGCAAGGGAAAAAGCAGCAGAGGGGAGAGCAGAACAGATAAAAAGCGACAGAGAGAGGAAGGAGAGAAGAGCTGAGAGGGTAAAAAAAAGGCAAGAAGAGAGGGTTAGAGAGAGGAGACTGCAGAGGAAGCGCTTGAAAGAGGGGAATAGGGAGAGATGGTAAGAAAGAGGGGTAAAGGGAGAAGATTGCAGAGGGAGCACTAGAGAGAAGCAGCCTGAACCAGAGGGTAGAGAAGGTAAGAGGGAGAAGGGTAGTAGAGGCAGCCCTAGAGAGGTAGCCAGAGAGAGAGAGAGAGAGAGAGAGAGAAAGAAGGGCAGCCCAGTGAGAGGAGTAGGCCGCGCAGGGCATCTGCACAGGCCGGATGCAGTGAGGCATTCGCCTGGTCGTCAAAACATTTTAGTGCTAATTCAAGGCAAATAGCAAGAAGTGCCTGCCGCGAGTCGAGTGGCAAATGCTACAAAGTGGCGGCAGGCCAGGAATTCCCTCTTTACTGAGAGTCTTCCTGCTGCTCCTCTCTTGCTACTGCTTCAGCTCGGGGAACTTTTCTTCAGAGATGCTTCTTCTTTGCTGTGCCTTTTTTGCAGTGTCTTCTCGGCTGTGCCTTCTCCGCTGTGCCTTCGCTTTAGTGCCGACTCTGCTGTTCCTGCTTCCCTTGCATTCCCTTTTTCCAGCTGCTGCTCTACCTCTGCTTCCTCTGCACTCCTACTTCTATTCTTTCTTCTTTTCCCTCTTCCACAGCTTGAGCAGCTTTCTTTGCGTAAGTGGAATTTCATCAGAAGTGGCCAAACGCATAAGCGACGCGGCCATTCATGAGCAGCTGCCGCAGCGAAGGCAGCTGGGTCAGTTTCAGTTCCTCCTTCTCCCTCTCCTCTTTTTTTGCTTCACTTATGTCTGCTGCTGGTCATGTCGTCGCGTGCATTAGATGAATTGTCTAGGGCCAAAACAATTTACATAGGCTGCGGCACGTTCGTCCACTTTGCCGCCCTCCCGCTCCTCCTGCCACAACATTCATCTGCTTTTGTTGTGCGGCGATTTATGATGTGCGTGTCGAGTGTTCATTAATATAAATCCAATGAGGGAAGTCCCCTACCCCTCCACCCGCCCTCTTTGTGTGCCATAATGAATACATTAACTATTCGATAGACATTCGATGAATGGTCTTTTATGTGTGTATGTGTGTGTCGCAGGCTGATTAATTGTTGGCAATGGCAAAAGATGACAAACAATTTGAGTAATAAAGGAGGAGAGAGAGAGAGAGAGGAGTGAGGTGAGCTCTTAAGCGGGTGTGGTGGGGAATATATGGTACTTAATAATACATATAGAAGAAAGAGTGGGAAGAGAGAGGAGAGCTAGAACAGTTCTCTGGTGAATTCAGCATGTGTGGTGAGAAAGATCGTACTTATCGATAACATATAGAAAGTTCTGGTGAGTTCAGCAGAGATGTATGATATATCGTACTTATATAGTATATAGAAAGATAGCGAGAGAGTTAGAGAGAGATTTAGAGGGTGCAGCTCTACAACTAGAGTTATTTGAGATAGCGATCTATGTGTGTGAGAGAGAGAGAAGGTTCTTTAGTTTTAGTTGCTTTTACCGTTGATTTCCACTTGGCTTTCACATTTTCCTATTAGGGAGAATACACACACGATTTAGCAATAGAATACAGTATAATAAACGTGATCTATGACTATATAGAGCGACTGGTGCAAACCGATGTCTGTATGAGTTGTGCTTGGGGTACGACGTATGAGGGACGAGTATGTAGACCTAACCACCTAAGGGCCTAAGCACTTTAATGAAATAATGCGCAAGGTAGGCTAGACAAACAAAGACTACCTACTTACGTAGGGATAAGACAAAGAGCTAAGGCAAAGGGAGTGCAGATACTGCAGTAGAAAACAACTTGTTAAATATCTAACGATCTAAACAAACCAAAACTAAATCTAAATCTTTGTATCACGAGCATCTACGTCGAAACTAAGTCAATCTTTGCTTTAACTGTATAAGGAACTGGGATAAAGACGTATGACACATAAGAGTCCAAGCCCTACTCTAACCTTAGCCTAATCTAGTTTGTTTTAGGTCTATAATAAAGAGCCTAACATTAGCTGAGATAAAGTAGAGTCTGAGCCTAAAGAACATATCAAAATATTGCATTTATAACTTAGTGAAACATCTCAGACAAAGCACAATAAAGTCATATGAGTTCTTCAGCATAATCTAATCAGTTTAAGGTCTATATGGTAGACAAGAACCTAGCATCAGCTAGGCCATGAAAAAAGGCTAAGTCTAAGGAACATATAATATATATATATAAATATATTCCCTCTATAACCTAGCGAAGTCCAGACAATTCATAGAAAACTCATACAAGTTCTTCAGCCTTTTTTTGTCATAGCACAAACTTCAGCAATTGCGGAAAAGTCCCCACTGCGTCTAATGAAATTTCCATTAGTGAAACTTTCTATGCTTTTCTTTTTCTTGTTTCCCTTCTCACATCCGAGTTTATCTCTCTGTGCTTTTGTTGTCCCTGCGCACTCATTAAGAGCTCAGTCAAAAGTTACGTGTTGTGCGGCGCTTTAAAGCAAACTGTTGCCACGCCCCCACTACCTTTTTGTCTTTCTAGGCAGGCGTGCTGGACTCCTTCAGCAATGACAAACAAAGAGGCTACGAAATTAACACTTCCCACAACTTTACACCAGGCACAGAGCGGACAGAGAGGAAGGAGTAGAGTGGCAGCGAAGCCTATCGAAGCTCAAGGCAATGTCGGATTTGGACAGGCAGACAGAGCTGGACTGGCAGCTGGACAGGCCTGGAATGGACTGGACTGACTGGACTTGGACGTGGTCATGGAATTGGGCCAGGATGAGCTGTGCAAACAGCGTCAGATTTACCCGGAGTTTTGCTCATTTCTTTCGTTTTCAATTTTCGTCGTTGTTTTTTGCGCAGTTTCGTCCCTGCTCCCATTTGTTCCGTTACGTTCTCAGTGTGTGTGTGCTGTATGTGTGTGTGTGTGTGCTGTGTCCTGTTTGTCCTGTTTGCCGGCCATTGGCCGAGCAGAGGAAATAATTTTTATGCCGTAGCGCTCGTTAAACTTGCTTGGCAGAGCCCGCAGGGGGGGGGAGAATGGGAATGGAGGATGGAGGAGGATGTGGATGAAGGATGCTGCGGATGCGGGTGTAGCTCGGGGCCTTGGGACAGAACAAAGTAAAGTGCATTTAAAGGCAGATTTAATTACCTGAATGTAATCGCAGTCGTTCCATGTTTTCAGCCTCGGCTCGAATTTCTTATCCTTATCCACGGCACTTGCTGGCGGCGGCGCCATTTTGTTGCTCGCCGCCGTTTCCTGTGTAGAAATCCACACCAGATTGCCCTTGGGCTGTTTGACTAGAATCAGTGCATGTTTGCCATGGGGCACATCGTGCTGCGGGCGACACAGAGACAGAGAAAGAGAGAGAGGAGAGAGAGAGAGAAACAGAGACAATTAAATGCAAATTAATGAACATCTCCGACCATAAACAAGCGAAGAGAAAAGAAGGTGGAGGAGGATGAACAGGAGTTGCAACTGCAACGGAGTTCGTAATCAGTTTTAATTCCCTTTTAAGCGACTCGAGAACTTTCAACAGAGTGTGACATGCGCCTGCTACAGTGGCATTTTAAATATATAAATACATACGTATATATGGAGTGCTATCAACTGTAGCAAGGTTGGTGTTATTAAGGCACTTCTGGCTGACTCTCTAGTAAGTTTCAACTCAAAGTTTACTCAAATGAAGGTTTATTGTATAGGTATATAGTATAGTTTAGTTAGTATCATGTAAGATACTTTCTACCATATATCACATGTTAAATATGATATATCAATCTGTAAATCCTGATTGATAGTCTAGCTATGTTTTTACTGAAATTATCTACTAGTTATAAAGGATTCAAATGAAGTTTTATAAGTATAATGCAATCCATACTATGTCTATGCTGTATAGTATACTTTACTGAACTATTTTTATACTGTTGGTCTATTAACTTTCAATAAAATGTAGATAAACTGTGTAGAATGTGGAATAATCATCTCTATTGGCTTCTTGAATGTCTGCATTACTTTCCCATGAAGTTGTATCCAAAACTTTACTCATATTTCTGAAGAAGTATTTTAATATTAGCGGAAATCATATACCATACAATTTTTTTAGTTTGAAAACACCTGATAGACGCTCAAAGAAGTTTTACTTAAAACTTTTCTCATATTTATCAAGTATTGCACAAGACATCATGAAGACCCACTCACTGCACACTACAGAACATTTATCTATATCATTTACCACTCTGACCTCTTAACTTTCCGCGTCTTGTACCCTCTGCAATAAAGCTGAAACTCTCCGCCAACTTTCATTAGCATAAATCACATAAAAGAGACCGTTAGACTAAAGAAAATCAAATATAATATTGTCGCTATATTGTTATATGCCCGACAGGGAGACAGGGAGACAGGGAACACCAGGGATGAGCCACATGTCGAGCACAATAGACGATGAGAAGCTCCTCGAGCTCCTCGCTTATTATGACCGCCTGAAAGACATTTCCCAGTTAATTATAATAAAAAAGGCGCGTTCTATTTTGGAATGTAAATTGCTTTTAAATCGAGTCTGGAACGCGAAGAGACTTTTCAACTTTGTTGTCAATCCCGCAGAAGATTCTTTTTTTTCTACGCGTAATTTTTGTTCTTTGCTCTTTGTGCCTTTCATTCGCATTTTGTGGCATTTTTATGAGCTGCACGACAAGCGAAACGAAGTAGATAATGTGCGGCAGAGTGCGCTTAATCCTCGTGGGGAGGAGGCGCAGGAGTTAGGCGCCATAATGAGGCGCTAACCTTTGACAACCGGCTCTGGCAGAGGATTAGACACTGGCACAGGGAGTGAGGGAGAGAGAGGGGTGCTGGGAGCTTAGCAACACCTGTGGAAATGTTATACGGTTTGGCTTACCTGTCGCACCGCATAATAGCAGGTGAGATTGCGTGGATAGATGCCCGGATAATTGGGCGACTGCAGGCGGCAGGGCTTCTTGTCGCAGTCACTGAAGATGCGGGAGCAATAGGTGCCAGGTATGAGGTCACCTACAAGAAGAACAAGGTCACTTGCAATGCGAGTCTAACCCGAGTTTGCTTAAGCACCTACCCAGATAATACTTGGGCTCGGTGTAGTTGAGCTCATCCTTCACCACTGGCTTCTCCAGGGAGTCCATGAAGGTCTTGTTGTTGGCATACGCACTAAACAGACTAAAGTCCTGGCCATAGCGATCGGTGCGAGCGCCACTGGAGTTGGTGAAGTCCTCCTGGGTGAGCTGCTGCTGTTGCTGCTGCTGCTGTTGTTGGTTGAGGAAGCTGCTGCGATTGTGCCACTGGTTAAGCTCTGCGAGAGTAGAAGAGAGAGTGAGAGATGAACTGCTGTTGGAACTGTCCCTTTGTGTCTTTGGGGGATTTACCTGCCAGCTTAATGCCGCCGTAGCGTGTTACCGAACTGTCCTTTGACAGCACCTTGTACCTGATGCGAAAGTCGAAGTTGTAGCCGCTCTGATCCCTCGCCAACCTGTGGACATAAAGCCGTTAGACCTTGCTCCGTTTAGTTAACCCCCCTCCCCAAGGTAGCTCACCTGTTCAGCTTGATGGTGAATATCAGAGAACGTGTCTCGCTGTAGAATAAAACTGGTCCCCACGAGCTGCCGCACCACATGCCGCCAATGGGTGTCCGGGCGGACTCGGCAATTTGCATGTAACCATCTGGACAACCCTCATGCACATAGCTGGTAAAGCGTCCAATGGTGAAGCTATCCAAGGTGACCTGCAGCAGGCAACAGCAAGAAGGGATTAACAAACAAAAAGGGAGAGAAGTACAAAAAATTGAGTTGAGGGTTTTTTTTTGGGTAGAAGGTTTGTAATAAACTTTTGGGGCCAGTGAGTATATCAGTGCAATGGCTGGTTGGCTGCCTCGCAGGATGCTCTCAGGACGCACTCGAGCGTGGCAAAGCCTTTTGGCCAAGTGCCGGCTGCTGCTCCCCGGCACGTGAAGGTGTGAAGTAGCGTAATAACTAACACAGGCGCCAGCACTGACTTCCTGGCACTGAAGGGGGAGCAGGAGGAGCTGTCAGTTGTAGTTACGCTTCGTTCGTTGCACGCCTTTGGGATTGGGATTTGTGGCTGGCTTTGAAATCAATATCCTACGTTGTCCTTGTTGCTGTTGTTGTTGTTGTTGCCTCAGCACTTGCCTTATCTTTTTAATGGCAGAGTTTATCCCACTTGCGAAATGAATTGTGAAAGCCAGCAGCAGTGGAAAGGGGGACGGGGAAATGGGGGCAAGCCACACCTCGTTGAGATTACTCACCTGCACTACATCACCGTGCTGTCCGCCTGCTGCCGTGAACGTAAGCACACACACGAAGGGCACACGATCCTGCTTGGGTCGATGCAGCTCCAGGGCGTATGTCTGTCCAATGTCGCCATAATACGTACGATTACAACCTGCAAGAATAGAGCGTGGGGGGAGTGCCAAAAAATGTATAACACAATTAGCATTAGTAGTACAAGTATTTCTTACTTAAAAGTAAACGGCGACAACCCTAATAAAATCCTTTTTGAATAAATTCCTTATCGAATCCCTTTAAAAATCCCTTTAAATCCCTTTCCAACACTTGTCAAGCAAACGCGATTTGTTTTTCAGTATTTATTATAAGTTAACAGTAACTTAACAGCTTCCCTCGCTGCTTAACGGGCGCCTATTTATTGTACTTATTTGTTTGTTTATTTATTTATACAAATAAATTTCAATAAAAATTTATTTAAAAAGAAAATATGATTTGTATTAATAAGTTCAAATTGTTTTTCGGTATGATTTGAGTAATCTTTATTAAGTATGGAAATTTTACATTATGGTCGTTCAGTCTTAACCTCTACGACGGCGAACAAGTCTTCCACGGTTGTTCCTGTTTTGCCTGAGTTTTTTATTGTTTGCTTTGCATTGTTTTAGGTTGTCTTGGAGTCTTATTCTCCATGAACGACAATTTTCACGTAATTGAAGTGCACTAGCCAGTTGACTTTCCAGAGATGCAATTCTGGTGGCATCTGATGACGATGGGCTGGGAGACGGACTGGGAGAAGGACTGGGAGAAGGACTGGGAGAAGGACTAGGGGAAGGACTAGGGGAAGGACTTGGCGATGGGCTAGGGGAGGGACTAGGGGAAGGACTAGGGGAAGGACTTGGCGATGGACTTGGAGATGGACTGGGCGACGGGCTGGGCGATGGATCCGGTGATGGACTGGGCGATGGAGATGGACTAGGCGAGGGATCCGGAGTTGGGCTGGGCGAGGGATCCGGACTGGGTGGATCGACACAGTTGACGCGAGGAGCCGCGATCAGGCAGCAGACGAGACCAAAACTCAAAACCCAAGTGGAGCGCATCGTTAAGATATTTTGATTATGCTTATATTGAGCAACTGCTTTAGTTTTTATACTAAAAACCGATAGGGAGCATAACTAGAACATCCGTCAAAGTGATTACGCCACTTCAAAATACAATTCAATTTTTAATGTTTATACAGATGCTTCTTATTTGTAGTGTATGGCATAAGTATACTATAAAACAATGAAGGCAGAAGGTTCTTATACGTATTTGCATATTATTTGATCGTTCGATATTTGTTTTTTGCTTTTTAGTCAGATTCTTTTCACTTGTTGTTTGTTAAATACGATTTAATTTAATAGCACGTGTATTCAAATTATTATTTTCACCTCTATTTACCGTCTTTTTTTTATTGTATTGTATAGCATTATTTGATTTAGTTTTGATGTCTTTTTGAAAGCCATATTATTTGAATGTACCCGTTTTTTCATTCTTTGCTCTTTTGTTGCTAAGTAGAATCTTAAAAGTATGATCTCTATGAGTCTTTTATAGCGATTCAATAAACCCTAAAACCCGGGAAGAACAGTTGAAACAGGAACCATTGTATAAAACTGTCAGTTAATTATATTTATTTAATTATATTTAATAAACTTTCATTGTGCTAACACAACAACAATACCATACTTATTTGTTATAAGTAAACTAACGACGACTTGTGTTGTGTGATTAGGGTGTGCGCGTGTTAAACGAATCTTTTGGTCCAAAGACCCATTTTGCTTGTTTTCTGCTAAATGTATGCTAAGTTAACAGGAGCTTAACATAAGCTTACATTGTGTAAAAGTACCAAATCAGTTTATCGATATTTATGGCAAATCGAGTTGTTTGTTTATTTATTTATACAAATAAATTTCAATAACAATTTATTTAAAAAGAAAATATGATTTGTTTTATTAAGTTCAAATTGTTTTTGGGTATGCTTTGAGTAATCTTTATTAAGTATGGAAATTTTACATTAGGTCGTTCAGGCTTAACCTCTACGACGGCGAACAAGTCTTCCACGGTTGTTCCTGTTTTGCCTGAGTTTTCTATTGTTTGCTTTGCATTGTTTTAGGTTGTCTTGGAGTCTTATTCTCCATGAACGACAATTTTGACGTAATTGAAGTGCACTAGCCAGTTGACTTTCCAGAGATGCAATTCTGGTGGCATCTGATGACGATGGGCTGGGAGACGGACTGGGAGAAGGACTGGGAGAAGGACTGGGAGAAGGACTAGGGGAAGGACTAGGGGAAGGACTAGGGGAAGGACTTGGCGATGGGCTAGGGGAGGGACTAGGGGAAGGACTAGGGGAAGGACTTGGCGATGGACTTGGAGATGGACTGGGCGACGGGCTGGGCGATGGATCCGGTGATGGACTGGGCGATGGAGATGGACTAGGCGAGGGATCCGGAGTTGGGCTGGGCGATGGATCCGGACTGGGTGGATCGACACAGTTGACTCGAGGAGCCGCGATCAGGCAGCAGACGAGACCAAAACTCAAAACCCAAGTGGAGCGCATCGTTAAGATATTTTGATTATGCTTATATTGAGCAACTGCTTTAGTTTTTATACTAAAAACCGATAGGGAGCATAACTAGAACATCCGTCAAAGAGATTACGCCACTTCAAAATACAATTTAAATTTTAATGTTTATACAGATGCTTCTTATTTGTAGTGTGTGGCATAAGTATACTATAGCGCAATGAAGGCAGAAGGTTCTTATACGTATTTGCATATTATTTGATCGTTCGTTGTTTTTTGCTTTTTAGTCAGATTCTTTTCACTTGTTGTTTGTTAAATACGATTTAATTTAATAGCACGTGTATTCAAATTATTATTTTCACCTCTATTTACCGTGTTTTTTTTATTGTATTGTATAGCATTATTTGATTTAGTTTTGATGTCTTTTTGAAAGCCATATTATTTGAATGTACCCGTTTTTTCATTCTTTGCTCTTTTGTTGCTAAGTAGAATCTTAAAAGTATGATCTCTATGAGTCTTTTATAGCGATTCAAAACGAGAAAGAACCGAAAGAATAAACCCTAAAACCCGGGAAGAACAGTTGAAACAGGAACCATTGTATGAAACTGTCAGTTAATTATATTTATTTAATTATATTTAATAAACTTTCATTGTGCTACCACAACAACAATACCATACTTATTTGTTATAAGTAAACTAACGACGACTTGTGTTGTGTGATTAGGGTGTGCGCGTTTTAAACGAATCTTTTGGTCCAAAGACTCATTTTGCTTGTTTTCTGCTAAATGTATGCTAAGTTAACAGGAGCTTAACATAAGCTTACATTGTGTAAAAGTACCAAATCAGTTTATCGATATTTATGGCAAATCGAGTTCAACTTAAGCTCATTGCTCCTTTGCCTTGCACAGGCATACTTCTCCCTCGCTCACTCTCTTTGTGTGTGTGTGTACGTGCATGTGTTCGTTCTTAATGAAATTATTATGTTGGTATGCAAGTATAAAAGCCCGAAAGCAATTCAATTTGCATGACAATTGTCGATTCCACTTTGTTCCTCCCCAGTTGCCATTTCAATTAGTTTTATTAAAAATTCATGGGGATTATGCACGGACAAGTGGACACAAGCGATTTCCATTCAATTTGACAGCTAATGCGTTAGCAGCTTACCTCAGATTGGGCAATACTACAACTACAATTATTGTTGTTGTTGCTGGGACATTCAATCAAATTGAACATGCAGTCGAGTAATCATCAATACTCAATTAGATAATTATGCGTATAATGCGTCGCACTCACACACCTGCAGACAACAGATCGCATTACATATGTATTGGGGAAATTGTTGTTTGATTGCCTGCGGGCATGGGCAATTTGCATTATACAAGAAACAACAACAATTTAGAAGCTTTCAAGCTGTCATTGTGAGAAAAAGCTCTGCGCATTATCTGCGGTAATTGCCTCAGTTGTTTTTTGGCTGCCCTTCCGTGCATTGAAAGCTCAACGGGGTGCGGTGAACCATAATCAATATTTGCATATACAGTGTATGCAGGCAAGTCCGTGCATGCTCGTTTTTCAATTAAAAACCAACACGTTGATCTGATCTTCTGCCAACGTCGCAGTCGCCGTCGTTTATTGTGTGTCATTGAAAATACTTAATTAAATTCATCAACGCTTGACATGACGTGCCCATGACTGGGCACACTGCACAGCACACACCACAGAAACAGTTGTCCTATCTCCCTTCCACTCGCAGCCACTGCTGGGCAGGCAATTGGCCTCCGTTATGTGGGCACACTCTGCGAGGCGTGGATAAAATCGTGTGTGTGTGCTTGTCTACGCGAGTGTGAGTGAGCGCGCGATAGTGTGAGAGCGGAGGCGGAGTGTGAGAGTGCTTAATTACATTTACACATGCACACTCTGTGTGTGTGTTCCAGTGTGCAAGATAAACAGTGAGAGGCTCTTTCGTCTAGCATCTCCTACACTGAAGCGCGCAAGGAGCTTCGTCGTCGCAAGGTAAGTCTACTATTTATTTGTATGCTCAAGTAATTAGAACTTTAATGCCCTATGTCAAATTGTGTGTGGCAACTAAGCTGCGCTTATTTTAAGTAACAGCAAGAGAGAGCTGCAAGAAATATTACCTTGATAAGCTTAGCATGCTTGACTTGGGATTTTTAACGGCTTTAGTGAGTGATGCCGTTGCAGCTTATGCTATTATTCTTGAGAGAGAGTGAGAGGCCACGATTTACAGTGTGAACTGCAAGAACACTTTGCAGTGCAATGTTAATGGAAATGGGAGAAGGAAGAAAGAATGAGAGGGCAACGATTAAAAGAAGGGTATACTAAGTATGCAACAACACTTTGCAGTGCAATGTTAATGGCACTGTTCTTTCTCACTGTTGCTTCTGACTGTTCACCAGTCACTCTCTTACATGGCTATGGGATGTTCCCATGCCTGTTCCCCCTCTCTTCTTGCTTCTTACTCTGTCTCTGTCTCTCTCCTGCAAATTGAGCAAACAAACCCGCACAGGTTTGTCAAGCTAATCTCTTACGACAGCTTTGCATAATTGCCCTCCGATCTATTCTCTCCTTCTCTTAAACTCTCTTTGCATAATTGCCCCCCCCTCATCATCTCTTTACTTACGTGTGCAAAAGCGCGGCTCATCGCTGCCATCACCGCAGTCATTGTTGTTGTTGCAGAATTTACTCAATGGCACGCAGCGTCCATTGGAGCAATTGAACTCGGACAGGGAACAGCCGGAGCCGGAATTGGAGCCGGAGAGTAAACTGGCAGATTTGGCAGTATTTGATGTGGCGGCTGCAGCTGCAGCTGCTGCTGCTGTGACTGTTATGGCCAACGTAAGCAGCAGCGTCAGCATTGACGTTGGCGTCGCGTATGCGTGACGTTGACTGCGACTGCGACTGTAGTTGGAAGAAGCTTTAATTGCGTGACATTGTCGTGTTGTTGTTGTAACATTTGTAATGGTTGTTACTGTGGGTATTTGCAGCATTTGTGCGACACTTTTGTGGCTCCATTTACTCTGCCGCTGTCGCTGCCTCTGCTCCGGCCTCGACATAACCTTGTTCAGTCTGATTTTTTTTGTTGTTGTTGGTGTTAAAATTGCTGTTATTGCGGCAGTGTTTGTTGCAGTTGTTCGTTGTTGTTGTTGCTGTTGTTGTTGCTGTTTCAGTTTCTTTGGCCTTTTTCTGCTTTTGTATTTCTGTCGCCATTTCAATGTCATTTTTGTGGCGCTGATGTCTGCAATGAGTGCGAGAAAGAGACAGAAAATGTGTAATTAATTAGCGCATAATATATGATAAATTGAAAGAACATTCAAATAATTAATTTAGCACTTTTTATGATGAGTTTTGTATTCATTTTTTGTTTGTAATTTTAATCAATTGCCCGCATGTAAATTGCATTTTACTTTGGCTAATTAATTTCCCGTTAGTTCCCTTTTTCCCCTTTCTCCTCTTCTTCGCTTCTTCCTCTTTATGAATATTCACAAATTACGAATATATTCACGAATTGTATTCGAATTAATTTGCACAATATTCACGAATCGAAGCACACACACACACACAAATCGTTTTGCCATTGCGGCTCACTTGGCCGTTTTAATGCTAAATTTATGGCCAATATTTATCGCGCTGTGTCGCATATAAATTGAAATTCACGCTGCTGCTGCTGGCGTCGTAGTCGCAGTCGCCGTCGCAGTTGTTGTCAGCATCATAAATATTTGCAGCATAAACAATTTTTGGTGTTTTTTTTCGTTTCTTTTTTTCCCATTTTTTAAGGACGAATTTTCACGCGCGTTGCACATTATGTGGCAGGCAAAGTGGGCGGGGTATGCGAGGGGGGCGTGTGGTAAAAGTTGTTGCTGCTGCTGTTCACCAAGCGTGTAACGGCACTTTTTTGTGTGCTGGCACAATGGGAAATATGCGCACAGTGAGGCAACTCGACTCGAGGAATTGATTAATGTGTTTTTGTCTCTCTGTGTGTGTGTATGTGAATGCAGAAAATGAGGTTAGGTGTGGTACAGTGTGGGAGAGAGAGAAGGGGGGGGTGGGGTGGGAGTAGTTGCTGCTGTCGATTGCAGCAGTCAGTGATAACGATGCGAATGTGAAAAGAAGAAAGAGAAAAAAGCACAACAACAATCACAGAGCAGGGTTACCCTATGCCCGTCTCCCTCTCCCTGTACCCCTCTGTCACTAGTTTGCCATCTCGCTCACGCTTTGCAGATGATTTATTGCCGTTGTTTGGGGCTTGCAACGCGTGACCCCAAAACAAGCAGCAGCAGCCAAAACGACCCACTGTAAGTCAATGAGTGCCAGTGGGAAATTACAGCGCAGCCTGCAGGCAAAAGGGGGAAAGAGGGAGACAGGGGGAGGGGTAAAAAAAGAGAGAGAAAACTAGCAAAAACAGTTGCATAATTTTAAATTAGACGCACAGACAGGCAACAGACGCGGACGCGGACAGACGGAAATGTGCGCGACAGACAAGAGGAGACAACGACAACGACGGCGGCAGATGACGAACATGCAACAACAACCTGGACAACAGTAGCAACAACAACACAGCAGCAACTGTTGTTGGCGGCACGGAAACTGCTGTTGCTGTTGCTACCGTGGTTGCTGCCTCTTTTTGCTGCTGTTGCTGCGTCTGTTGCACAAGACAGCGTGAAAATTGTCGAGCGAGTGAACTGTAAATGCTCTACAAGCTTTATAGCGCAGGGAAAAGAATTTGATGTGCCCACTGAACTTGACAGAGGTCGAAGCTGAACTGTAAATATGTGAATGCAGACTGATTGAATGCACAGACGAAGGCAATTTTGGATACTATAATTGCAAATATACGAGCAGAGACGAGTAAACTTACAACTGTACAGATTGTAGAAACTATTTGTTGCGTGTGAACTGCGTGTAGCGTAAATATGCGTTTGGCAAAGTTGACAACAATATGGCATAAATACGGCAAGTTTAGGTAAAAAACGTTCATATTTAATATGAAAATATTAGAGAATTATGAGGATGTAGTTAGCTATTAAACTGACGCAAACTTTCTGTGTGTTGAATAAACATAAAATTGCGATGGAATAAAGAAATATATATGACTTTTAACACATGAACTTATAAAACTTATAATTCGTGGTAAATTGCTAGTATTAGGCTTCAATTTCGACTGTTCTGCTATCTACGTCACCTTTATAATGACACAGTTACATTTTTTCTATGGTGCTATGGGAAGATTTTGTTTCGCATATATAAGCTTACAAAATGAAGTTATCTCTACTTTAAAAATGCCAATCAGCTGGAAAAATGTTAAAGTTCTCACAGTTAAAGCTTCATGACAAACGAAATGCCCCACACTGCTGTAGGGTATGCACACTAAGCTAAGGGAAACTGAAAACATGTTGTTTTTAACATATCCTTGCCGGTGGCTGCCTTTGACCTCCGCTCTGCACTTCGCTTCCCCCTCTGAGTGTCTGGCGTCAGTGAAATTTGCCACAAAATTGAGACAGCAAAAGGAAGAGCGAGAAGGAAAGAGGTAGAGGGGCACAGAGGAAGCAGAGTAGACTCCGCTGAGACTGGACGTTGGCTGCCTTTGGTGCTGACTAGTCGTGCATTAAATTGCTAATAATTTTTGATATGCCAAACTTTGTTTTCGTGGCTGTAAGTGGTTCCCCTTTACTGCCTTTCCCTACTCTCTTCCCCTCTCTCTTTCTCCAGTCTTTCACTTCTTTCTGCTTGTTTACAGTGAAATCTGTGCAAAGTGCATTTTCGTAATGGCTTAAAGACTTGGGCAGAAGCTAAGTGAAGCTAAACTAAAGCTAAAGTAAATAGTAAAATAAACCAATAGTTGAATAGAATAAGCAGACGAAGTAGTAGAGAGAGACAAAGACAAGCATGGAAAGACAAAAGGCAAAGATAAAGAGAAAGAGCAGGAGAAGGAGCAGCAACAAATCAGGCGAAGCAATGTCAAAAACCTTTTGGAATTTTACACTTTTGCTGCCTGCGCTACTTTTCTTTTGCTGCTGCTGCCTTTGCTGCTGCTTCTTCTTCTTCTTCTGCTTCTTATTCGCCTTTTGCGGTAGTTTCAATAACACAACAACAACAAGAGCAGCTAAGGGTGCAACAACAACAAACTTAACTTGTTTATCGTGGCGTTTGCTTGCTTATCAACACTAAAACACACACACCGTACTGCATAAACCCGCACACACACACAATCTGTGGCACATAACCCCCACAACAGTCTCATATCTGTTTACAATGGCGTACGAAGCAGCAGCAACTGAAGAAGAAGAAGAAACAGAAGCAGCAGCAGCAGCAGTTGCTATGAAAGATGGTGGCGCAGCTGGAGTGAGGCAGAGAGGAAGAGAGAGAGAGAGAGGGAGAGCATAGTAAGCAGGCAGGCAAAGCTGCTACGTCGACCTTAATGGCACCTTACAGCTTGAGCAAGTGGCAGGAGGCAAGGAGCCGGAGGGTTGCAAGGGAGTCAGGCATATCAGTTACACGACTCCACACATGCCGTCGCTGCCAACTAAAGGGCTCGCAAACATCAATATCCCAAGCAGCTCAAAACCGCATACAGACCGCATAAGGAGGTGCCTCCTCCTACACACTCCTTTCCCCTTGCCGCACTGGCTGCCACTGTGTCTCGGCATATGCAAAATAGTTGCATATACATATAAAAAGTGTTGGTAGCGACATGTGCGAGAAGGAGTTGTGCACCGTTGTGTCTGTTTGTCGCTCAGTCATCAGCAACAGCAGCAGGAGCAGTAGCAGCAGCAGCACCAGTAGCAGCAGAAGGCATCATTATCATCTTCCTCCTGCTACTGGTCATTATCATCTTTCTCCTCATCATCAACATATTTTCCCTACTCAGTCATCAGCAGCTGTAGCAGACATCATTATCATCTTCATCTTTCTACTGCTCATCATTATCTTTTTTTTCATCATCTTCCCTACTCCTACTGCTCGTTATCTTTTTGCTTCTCATCATCAACCATCAGCTTCTAATTTTTCATCTTTAATCTTCAGCAATAGCATATGGTAGTTCCTTTAGTTATCACTTTCCCCTTCAACAGTATTTTCTGCCTACTGCTCATCATCATCTTCTCTCTCCTTATCATCAGTATCTACTTTTCCTTCATCTTAATCTTTCTTCTCATCATCATCTTCATCTTCTTTTAGTATTTTTCATTAATTTCTGTTTCTGTATCTTCATCATCATTTTCCTCCTTATTAACATCTTCTCTCTCTTCATCATCATCTTCTCTCTCCTCATTCAGTATTGTACCCCTCCTTTTATTATCATCTTTTTGCTCATCATCATCCTCCTACTACTCATCATCATCTTCCTCCTCATCATCATCATCTTCTTTATCATTTAACACACTGCCAGCTTCGTCATCTCCTTTCTATATCATTCCCTTTCCATATCATTTCCTTTCTCATCATCTTCCTCATCATTATTCTTATCATCATCCTTATCATCACCCGCATCATCGTCATCATCGCCGCTGCTTCTTTCTCCCGGAAGAGAACTTGACTTATAGCATTGCAACCAAACTCCCTCTCCCCCTCCCCCCCTTTCCAGTTACCCACAACTTCTAACAAACTTTAGAGCGGAAAGGGAAGTGCAGTGCCGCCGACTGCAGTGCGCCGCTAGCTAGTCCCGTCTCCCTTTTCTCTCTTCCCCCTTCTGCCCCTCTTCCAGCTCACACTCGTTTCCTTGCTGACTTTAAACTTGTGCAAAATGCCATTGCATACTTCAAGGCGCTAGGCGCTCAATGTGAATGCGCACGAGTTACTCGTGCCTTGCCTCATTAGCGCTGCGACAAGTGAAGTAGGCGGGGAGGGGAGTAGGGAGTGTGTAGCCTCAACTGAAGCGAAGATGCACACAAAAAGCAAATGATAATTGCGACAATTTGCCAAATATAAACCGAGACAAATTACTTGTATCGCGACGAGTTGCACAGAAGTTGTCAACCCAAATTGCTAGCTAGATGTGTTTTCCGGGCTGCCAAAGGGGGCAAGGGGAGGGTAGGGGAGAGGGGGTGATAGAGGGCAAAGGCAGAGGGCAAACTTGCAGACGAGGTGAAGTGAATGTGAATGCGAATGCGAGACGTCGAAGCAAAGTCGCAATTCAGTTAGATTTGGCAATGAGGCGAAATTGTAACGAGCTCAAATAGACATGAGTGCTTCAAGTGTGTGTCTGTGTGTATAAGAGGGAGTGTGTGACAGTGTGTGCATGTGAATGTGACTATATGTGTGTGTGTATGTGAGTATTCCCCAGTTGGCAACGCAGGGCAAATTTCCCTTGGCCCCCGTCAGCGGAAAGTTTTCTGTGTGAAAGATGTAAATGGCATTAGAAGCGGAAATGCCACACACATAATACGCACACACACATACACACAGCAGGCAAACACACACAGCAGACACACACATACTCGCACACACACTCGCGCACACACTCGCGCACACATATAAAGCAGTAGTGTGTGAGTGAGACACTTGAGTGCATCGCAGTGCGGGGCGTCAAAGTTATTTAAACGCCAAGCGCGAAAGAGCTTCATCGACAAGGCGAGGCCTCCTCTGGCCAAGCCCTCCTGCTGCCCCTACTCCTACTGCTACCCTCCTGCAGTCTGCTCTGCCAGGCCTTCTCTACTGCCAAGCCTCCTCCTCTGCTCTTGCTTCACTCTGTCGCTTTTCTTTTTCGCTTTTTTTTTCTTCTCCCTCCCTTCGTTTGTTTCGTTTTTCGCTCCTTTGCACATTTGGCAAGGACTTTCACTAAGCCGCTTAAAGCGGGCTCAGAAGTGCGTGCCAGCAATGCCAGCAACTTCGCGTGTGCCTAGCAATGTTTCACTGTCTCTTTCCCACTATGTTCTGCCCTCTATTTCTTCCTTTCTCTGTCGCTTTCTCTGCGTTTTATGCAGTTAATGAATTTTGAGCGCTGCTCGCATTTTAAGCATTTTTTCGTTGTACTTTTGCAATGAGTGGCAGGGAGGGGAGAGACAAAGAGAGGGGAAGATGGAGAGAGAAAGAGAGGGGCACAGTGACAGAGAGACAGAGACAACAAACGTTTTATGCTGTTTGTTAAACAAAATACTTAAGAAACTTTTCGTTTGATGCTTAAATTAAAGTAAATTTCATTGCGGAAGAGAACTTGATGAAGTAGTCGAGGTGGTGCAGAAATGGTAGCTGCATAAATGATTGTGAATTTTAGTTAACAGTTATATGGTGCTAGACGATGGTATGTGGCTAACGTACAGACAGCTAAAGACAGAATACAATGTAGTATAATAGTAGTCTATAATATACACATGCTACACAATAGTAGTTGGTAGTCTACGATAATTTGCAGTATAAAAAGATACCAAACGTAGTACTCGTAGTTAATAATATTGCAGCGTCTTCTAAGGTCGACGATAGTTTCTGAAGTGTAGAAAAAACTATAAAATAGTTGGTTATATTTAAGAATAGTAAACGATTGTGTACGAGAGTTTCTTACAATATTATATCGTATTTATTGCGTATATTTATTAATATTACTGATAGTATGTGTTCTATAAACCATGTCTCGCCTGCCAATGAATTCAGCTGTTATTTAAACTTAGTTCTTTATCGTCTTTTATGTAATTATATTTACAGAAATGGAATTCTCCTTAAGACCCTGCCCTCTTTCCCCACAAATACCCTTCTTTTCTCTCATTGAAGAGACAATTTGCGTGTAAGCTTTACTTTTTAATTTACACCAAACATGTTTTTCCTTATTTAACTTTCCCCTGCCCATTACTTCTTACGCCCTCGAGGCGCCACCGCGAGGTGCTACGTGGCAAACGAAGTTAATTTTACGGGCATTACAAATGGCGTTTTAATGGCCGCGTAATTAAAGCACACGCAACACACTCGAAACGCCAAACGCGAAACTCGAAACTTAATTTAATTTCTGCGTAAATTTATAGCATTTTTAGCGCCCACGCCAGTTCCCCAAGGGACAAACTTCACCTCTCCCTTCTCTTTCTGTATTTGCCTTTCTCTGTCTGTCTCCTACTCTTTCAATGCATGCTTCTCTCTCTGTGGACAGCAACATCGGCACGTTGTCCGATTGCATTGTTTAGCCTTTGATTCATTGATTCATTCGAGGCGAGTCTAAAGTGTATTTTAATTTGATTTCATTGTTCGCTGTCATTCGATGGCATCCACGAACTGTTGAAATGAATATGAATAGAATTGACGGGGGGCGACTGGCGGAGGGGAGGAAGGAGGCTGTCAGGGACAGCCAATTGAGTGACTGAACTGTGTAGGAGGAGGAAGGTGCTTATACTCTATAAATACAGTAAGTGAAGAGTGCTTGGGCTTTAATTTATATGACAATAAGTTTGGTAATGTGTTGTATAGGGTATAAGCAGGTCGTTAGCATGTGTCTGATTTATTTTAAGTACATTTTTCTTTTTCTGTGTGAATATAAAGTGCGCTTTAACATGAGTATTTGTTTTTTCTTATTTAAACTGATTTTTAAAGTAAATTTACATTCTAATTTATAAACGACTTCTGTTTATAGGGTATTCTACTGTCGATTTCGCTTTATTTTATATACTTTTTTCTCTGTATACATTTCAAAGTGTGCTTGAACTTGTGTACTGCATTCTACTCATTTCCAATGCCTTTCCAAGTGTTTTTGCAGAGTATTTCTTATTCAACTATCTCTCATTTTCATACCCTTCTTCCTTTTTTTGTCACTGCCTTTTTGGGTGGTGTCAGCGCGTTCATTCATGACATTTATTCGATTAGCGTTAGGTGGGCGCACAAATCAGTTGGGCGTGGCTCTCTCTTAACTGTCTTGCTGTCCCTCTACCTCTCCCCCGCTGACTCTCTCTCTGCCTCTGCCTGCCTGACATGGTATTTTAATTAGTTTTGCCCGTACCAGGCCTGCACTGGAACTTAACTGGAGGCAGCGTGTGAACTGGCTAATTAATATGACAGTCGCAGTCACAGCAGGCAAGGCAGGCAGGCAAAATTGCAATTCTAATTTGAAATTCATTCGAAGCTGCTGCTCGTAGGCAAATCACGTTTATCATGATGGATACCTCCCTTTCTCTCCCTTTCTTTGCATAATGCAAATGGCTGGAGGTTTTGTCAATCGTTTGAAGAGACGATAAAATAGCTAAAAAAAATAGCTAAGTGATTGAGGCATTTTGTGCAGCAGTTTGATTGGTTTTTGAATGCCTAGAAATGGCAACGATTTGTCTCTGATATTTTTAAAATTGTTTAAAGCATGCACTACAAACAAACTCAGTATATCTCTGCTTATTGTATTGCTGATAACGTGGCTGAATTTCATGGGAGTCACGCTACTATACCATAGAAATAAAATAAATATCATGAGGATTTTGGTTTGTAACTCTTTTATTTTTCATGATAATCAATTAAAATTGCAAATTAAGAGTTTTCTTTATATACTGCAAAAAGTCAGTTAACTATATCCTATAGTTTACAAGGAAATAAATTGCCTGTTATTGTAAATGTTTCTAGCAAAGAGTAAACAAACTTCGACAAGCTTTGCCGCTTGTTTCTCTTACTGTGCTTTTTCTTTTGCTATTCCAACATACATAGACAAACATCAATAAAATAAACTATATCAAATCAAATACCAAATCTACCGTTATTATAGCTATAGGGTATCTCTATGTATTACGCTTGAGTTGCGTTAGCTTGTTACGATTTTTAATTAAAATTCTATCTTGTGTTATGAATATATTCCTGGCATATAGTGTACTCTATTTACCCCTCTATCTCTACTCCTTTACCTCTCTCCCCTTGCCTTTTATCCATGATGCTTTGACTGGTATTTGGCAATATCAAATATTACGCATACGCAACGTTTGGCGCACACTCGACTCGATGAGGCGATTCAGTTTTTTGGTGATTTGAGTTATTTATGTGCATTCGAAATGTATTTCTCCAGTAAATATTGAAATTGTGCATACCAAAATTGGCAAATTGCCGGCAGAAAGAGAAAGAGGGGAGGAGAGAGAGTGAGGGAGAGAATGCGAGGATAAACTGGAGTGGCAACGCATTTGATTGATGGACCATTAAAGCGTTGCAAGTGTTCAGGGTGAATAAATCGAAACGGTAATCAAAAGTGAAGCGAGTAGAGAGGAAGGGGGAAAAGAGAGAGAGAGAGAGAGAGAGGGAGATTATGATATAGAGAGAGGGAGAGGAAGAGAGCGAGGTAGAGCTAGAGCTAGTTTTAGATTAAGAGTGAGAGCTAAAGAGAAAAGGCTTTTAGAAGTGGAGGTGTATAAGATTACCAAAATGAACTTACTAACAATCTAAAGCTGCTTAAACAGAGAAGGAGAGTTGAAGATAGCGAAATAGAATAAGACATAAGACAAAAGAGAAAGATACAGAAGCAAGACAGAGTAACGTACATAGAGAGAGACAAGCAGTTGGAGGAAAGGGAGCCCAACTCTGATCAGATTCGTTGTTAATCCTTCAAAAAGGATAAGTAAGAGAAAGAGAAAGAGAGAGAGGTAGAGAAGAAAAAAAGGAATATGTGAAATACAGCAGGAAAGCGAGAGAGAAAGTAAAGAACTTTGCTGTCAATCTTAAGAACAGTTTGGAGATAGATCGACAGATAGAAGAAAATACACAGAAAGGGAAATATAGAGAGAAAGAGAAAGAAGTAGATAGGAAGGCAGGGAACAAGGTGGGCACATAGTTAAAGAGGGAGCCAGAAAAGGCAAGAGATATGGCAAACTTAAAGGAACTTAGCTGTCAATCTTTAGTCCCTTTTTCAATGTCCTCGTTCGATACAGAAGTCATTAATTTTAATGCTCAGTGGGGAGTATGGAAAATATGCTATAAAGAGGCAGCAGCAGAAGAAGAAGAAAAGGAAGCAGAGAAAGAGACAGAGCTCAGCTCATATGATATGAGCCTGTCAACGTTGTCGGCCTGGAAATGTGCGTGCGAATTTGCAAGACGCAACGCTTGAATTATTTTTGCTTTTGTTAAAAGCAAACACAATGGATAAGCAGAGCAGAGGAGAGGAGGTGTGGGAGAGTTAAAGGGGGGGGGGGGACTGTTGTGGGCTGCGTGCCAAGGATTTGTGTAATACAAACAAAACTTGTGCTGCTTCTTCGCTCACATATCCAGAAGAAGAGAAAGAACACGCGACATATTTGCAAAACATTTGTCACATCCTGCTGAATGGAAAGCAAAAGATTTCGCAACATAAACACACAGCTTTTCTCTGTCTCTTTTACACACACTCTCTCCCACTGTTTCTCTGTCTCCTTCCTTCACACACGTTTTATTTAAATCTTAAATTGCTTTTGCCTCAGTAATTTGTTTCTCATGCAAATTTTTGTCAAAAGAAATAAGACGAAATTGTTGGCAAAAGAATTTTGTTGCTGTTGTTGTTGTTGTTGTTGTTGTAGGAGGCAGCTTAATCGCAGCGAGGCAGAGGCAGAGGCGGAGCGAGGGAGGATGTTGAAGCTGAATCCGAAGCTGAATAATGCAATTACAAATAGATGAGTCGAATTTGTTGTTCAATTGCCCAATAAAAAATAAAGTAATAAAAGAGGAAGAAAATGAAGAGGAAGAAAAGAAAGTAGAAGTAGGGGATGTAGGAGGGGATGTAGGGACACGGCATGCAGGAGTAGGTGGATACGCAGGGACAGCAGCAGGAAGAGGCTCGAGGCAGAGGGCAGAGGAAAGGGGACAAGGAGGGAAACTGCTGCTGCAAGTCGCGTTAGTCATTTCTCTGCTCTCTGTTCAGCTTCTTCTTGCTCAACTTGCCTCGCCAAGTGGCACTCAACTTGCTGCTCAACTCGCTTCTTCTCGGCAAAGTGGCAGGACCCCTGTCGAAGCTGGCACCCTCTCCCCCCTCTACACCCCTCCTACTCTGTCTCCCTCTCCATATTTGCTTGAAATGTTGCTACAAATCGAAATAGAAATTGTTGGAAAAATAGAATGAAAAAAACGAGTAAGAAAATCGTTGAAAAATAAAATCAAATTTCAAGTGGCGCGCGCTTTGTAGGCGGCAGGCAGCAGGCGCTGTAAAGAGGCGTGGCAAGCAAGCACAACGCTTGAAGAGCTATTTGCATAATGCGGCTGCTGCATGAATAAACCATGTCTCGATGCCGATGCCGTTGCCCAAGGAGAAGAGAAACTTCAACTGCCTCTCTTCCTTTTCTCTGCATCTGCTCCAGCTCCATCTCAGTCACTGCCTGCTGCCTCTATCGCTCTCTCTCTCTGTTCCTCCTCACTGCTCACTCTTTGCTGTACCCCTGCTGCTCCTCCTCTTAGTCTGTCACTTCTTCTACTCCCTCTTGCTGCCTCTGCTGCCTCCTAAGAAAACGTTTAAATCAAATCAAGAGTAGACAGCGAATTGAGTGAGAAGTGCCTTAGGCAGGAGGGAGGGTAAGAGGGGGTCAGAGGGTGTGCAGCTGACTGAGATTAGGTTATGGACAAACCGTTTCAGCTTATGATTGCTGTAGCAGCGCCAAGACTGTGCAGGGTATAAACAAAGTCGCAAGGAATTGACTTTGATTACAGGAGAGGCGAGTTAAGCAGCGCAAACTGGCTGTTCTTGGCTGCTGCCCACATCTATGTAGAGTATACAGTGTGTCACATACCATTTCAATGCCTGCCCTTAAGCAGGGTATACAGCATGTCGCCTTCTATTCAATTTCCACGACTGCCCTCATAAGTATGCTATGAATTCTGCATGGCCACGCTGCCATTTTCCCTTTGCATATCAAATGTCAATGACAGCAGCAGCAGCGCCAGGCAATGTCCACGTAAAACTATTTCCCGTTTTGTGCTGGCTATCCCCCTCTCTCTCTTCTTTCTTGCCAGCCCCCTTACCCCGTCTACGCGCTGTGCAAACTCATAAGGCAGACCAAATATGAAATAAATCACAGGGCGGGTTATTGACACGTAAGCAAATATTTGCGCCCACACAGTGCAGGGTGAGAGGAGGAAGCGTGCGGGGAGGGTGTAGAGAAGGGTTGGCAGTTGCTTGACTAGTGCCAGCTTGTAGTATAACCTCAGCACCTACCCCACCTTCTGCTGCCTCCTCCTGCTGCTCCTACTGCTCTTGCCTGCTACGTTGGCATGCAAAGCAGCGCGCAAAACTCTTAAGAACTTTTCATGCTGCGACCTGGACGAACCTGCCACAGTGCCCCCCACTCCTGCCTCTACACCTCCCCCTACCCCCTGTCACTGCCTGTGCGTTGCTTGACATCCACGTCAACAGCAAAGTCCACTTAATCCAAATTCTGTAAAAATTGCGAAACGGCTGCGGCAGAAGACGAGAGAAGGAGGAGAGGGATGGCAAGGGGAGTGTAGTTACAGGCAGGGAGAGTGTAGTGTAAGGCAGAGGAGAGGAAGGGAGCTAGTGGTAACGGCTGCTTCAATGTTAGTTCAACCTTTTGCCAAGTTGACGACGTGAATGACGACGATGAGGACGATGAGGATGACAGCGCGGCAATGTCATAACTGCTGACATGTGTGTGTGTGTGTGTGTGTGCATGTCAGAGTGTGTGTGTCACTATGTGTGCCTGTCTGTGTCTGTGCCCTGTCATCAATTTCGCCTTGAATTTGTTTACCCTTTCAACGCGCAGGAGCAGCAGCAGTCGAGGAGGAGCAGGAGCATCGCCTTGCTGCGACTTTGACTTTGTGTGTTGCACGCACGGGGCCAAAGCAGTTGTGGCTTTTGTTGTTACCTAATGTACAGTGAACAATTTGTGGCACATGCGTGTGGCATAACAAAGACAGCAACAACTAGGGGAACAACAACAATGGGGAACAATAAAGTTGCTGCTTATCTTGGAGCTAATTATGGGCTCAACTTGGCAGCACAAAGTTGAATGAGGATGAGAGATGGAGGTAAGTTGCTGCAACTGCTGCTGGTCAGAAAAAAGAGGAGGGGCAAACTGCAGATAGATGAGAGGTAGAGTAAAGGGAGAGGTATACTTATAAAAGAACTAAGCTAGGTTAATGTGGAAACTATAATATGGGGTGCAGAGTGTAGAAGGGTTTCCTTTTATGATGAATGGTGGTTTCTTAAAGGAAAGAAATGTGCAAAATAAAGCCTAATGATGGGTAGAGTAAGGAGTGTATAAAAGGGAGTAAGCAATGGGAAATCTAGCTGGCTAGCAGAGGTTCAAATTCTGCTTTCTAAGAACCTCTTTTTCCCTAGAAGCAGAAGGATTCTAAAGCGGCTTAGTGTATAAATTAGAGAGGGTTTGCTGAAGGGCTTGTCTTGATAGATAGAATACTGAGTATAACAAAGTAGTCTTCTCTTTTAAAACTCAGCTCGGTTAAGTGCAAACCTACTAGCTTGCTAGCAGGGTCTTCCTTTAACACTTCTTCCTTTTGAAGGTCTCATTAATCTCCTTTTAAAGCCCTCCTTCTAAACAAGCTCAGTTAGGGCAACATCTTGTTTAAGTTAAGGTGCTCAGCTTAAAAAAGCTGTTAAGAAATTGTAAGAGACGCTGTACGAATCTGTCTTTCTCCTTGCTCTTGCGAGACTGTTGGAGATTCCATTACGCCGTGCTTAGCTGAAGATGTAGTTGCTGCCATTATCCCTTCCTCACCTTTAACTCAAGATGTCTCTTGCTTCTCTTCACTCTGCTCTCTCCTCTTTCTCCTTTCTACATCACGTCTCTCGCTCCCTCTCTTTCTGCCTGGCACTGCCTATCCATCAATTTCTTGCCATATCATTGGCTGCCTCTGCCTCGGCAGCTCCGCCACTGTCAGCTTCGAGTTAAGTGATTGCTGAAATCTATTTGCATAATTTCTACAGATTTTTCAATGGGTTTGTCTGGCTGCGGCTGAGGTTGAAGCAGAAGCAAAAGCTGCAGCGAGCAGCCTGCATAATGTGTCTGGAAAGGTTTACAGCTGCTCCTACTACTGTTTGGTCTGCTTCTACTTGTCCTCCTCCTAATATACCCTACTCTACATCTGCTGTTATACCTCATACTATACCCCCTAATATCACCTCTTATACCACCCTTATACCACCCTTATACCACCCTTATACCGCCCCTTATACCCCCTTACGCCTCACTCCTTCGTGGTATTCTTCTCCCTCTACTCGTCACTCTTCCTGGGGTTTCCCTGCTGCACTTTCTACCACTAGCCACCTGACTTCTCCCCCTATACTTCCCTCTCTACTTCCCCCTATACCTCCAACTATTTCTCTGCTTATTCTGCTACCCTCTTCCCTCTATATCTGTCTACTATCCTCCCTTCCTCCACTATTCATCGCCGTAATCTCACCTGGCACATGTGTTTGGCGAACATGCCAGTTAAGCGTCGACACTTTTTATACATTTTCCAACTCAGATTTGCTTGCTCTTTCACTCTCTCTCCCACTCTTACACTCGCTGCTTCTCTTGCACACCCTTTCGCTCTGTGTATGTATGATTTTCTCTCCTTTTCTCAGTCGTTTTTTCTCGTATTTTATTCTATTTTTCACAGAGTTTTAACAATTTTTGCATATGCGAATATTTTATGCAGATTTATGTCAACTTTCCTTAGCTACGTGTGCGCATGTGTGCGTGTGTCCTGCACGTGCATTTATTGAATCAGCATGCGAGACAGTCAGCCAGTGTTGTAAACTGTACTAAAATGCTGTTAAATTTGTTGTTTTTTTGGGGAATGTAGACTGAGAAACTGTCCGAGCAAATAACATAAGCAACAGCAGCGCCGACAACTTGTTTTGCCCTACTCAACACGCAGGCAGACAGACTGTGTTCCCTCTCTTCCCCCTCTTCCTCTCTCCCCTTCTCTTTTGCTGCTTGCCTGCCCCCCTCTTGAGCCTGTGTTGCTGTCGTGTTACTGTGCCTCCTTCTGGGATCTGCTGCTGCTTTTTTTCTCGCCAACTTTCTTTTTTTTTCTTTCTTTTTTTTAATGAAAAGAAAACTTATCTGCAACTTTATGATGATTTCAAAGCAACAACTTGACGAGAAGGAAGGGGATGGGGTACGACAAGAATGAACATGTTTTCCTTCTTCACTTGTCGTCGTCGGCATCGCTGCTTCATCTTCATCTGCTGCTGCTTCTGGTCTCGTATTTGTGTTTTGTTGTGCGCTGCTTTTCCATTTCCTTTGTGTGTGGGCGCGTGCAGTCGCCCCACTGCCCCTCTGCCTGCGCTGCTTTCCCCTGCCTTCGTCTCGTTTTCCTTGTCCTTCTCTTCTCTCTCTTGCGTACTCTGTCCCACTGCGTCTACTGAGACGTGCTGCTACTTTGAGACATGTTTGCCAAGTCAGCTGAGCAGCCTCTCCTGCCCTCTCTGCCTCCCCTTCCTGGCCAAGAAGTAGGACAACACTTAATTTTGTGTAAGTACTCACTCAGCTCATTAAGCGAGCGTGAGAGAGAGAGAGAGAGAGAGAGAGAGAGCGGGAGAGGAACAACAAAAACTACTGAGGCACAACTCAAGACGGCAGGGAAATTAAATTTTCTACCGGAAAAGTCAGCGTCGTCAGCTCCCCCTCCCCTGCCTCAGTGCCTGCCTGCCAACAAGCTCTGAAGTTGCGCAAAAACTGTGCGAATTGCGAATCCGTTTAGTTGCGCCAAGTGGAGCTATCAATCAGTGCGGCGTGGAAAGGCCACAAGGGGAAATGGGAAGGAGTGAGAGATGGGGAGGAGGAGGAAGTAGAAGAGGAGGGAGTATAGGAGTTTGGGGAAAAGGAAATAGAGAGGATGGGGAAGAGAATGTAGAGGAGAAGGAAAGAGAACATGAGGAGGAAGAATAAGAAGGGGGAGAAGAGAAAGGGGAGAAGAGAAAGCTGGGGAGAGGGAGGAAGAAAGGAGGTGGGAGATGAGAAGGCAGTAGAGAAGGATGTAGAGGATGATGAAGAAAAGGATGGAGAGGAGAATGGTGAAGAGGGGGTAGGAAAGAAAGTAGAAGAGGATGGAGAGGAGGAGGTGAAGAAAAGGGTAAAGGAGAAGAGAGTAGAGGAGGTAGAGAAGAACGGAGAAAGTTAGGCAGAAGAAAGACACATAGAAGGGAGTGAAGCAGGCTGTGGAAGGCAGAGTGAAGCAAGCAGAGGACGTGGAAAGAGGGGAGTAGCGAGAGAGGAGACCTAGAACTAAGGGGAAGAAGAACAGAGCAATGGGATATCCCTAAATGCAAGCACGCACGCATGAAGTTTGTCCTGCTGCTGCCCCTGCACCGCATCCTGCTACACTCACTACTCCAGCTGCTGCTCCTGCTCTGTCTCAGCCTGGCCTGCCTTAGCCTGCCTTAGCCTGCCCTGACTTGCCCTGCCTTTGCCTGCTTTTGCCTGTCCTGCCCTGCTCTTTCCTTGCCTTGCTCTGCTCAGCCTCTGTATTAGATCTACCCCTGCTTTACGCCATCCTCACTTGCTGTAACGATCCTCTACTAGTGCTAGTACCTCCTCAACAACTTCTCTCCTTGTTTCTTCTTCTTCCTGCGCTGCTCTTGCGTGCTCTGCTTGTTCCTCTGCTGCTCTTGCGCTGCTTCTCTTCTGCCTAGCTGCTCTACTGCTCCCACTGTCACTGCTTCTGCCCCCTCTCCAGAGACCAAACTCCATCATAACTCAACGCGTCGCCTGCGGTCGGCACAGTCAGCTGCACCACGGCTTGAATTATGGCACCAAAATGCCCAGCAGACGTGGCAGCACAACTCGCTCTGCAACTCTTCCCTTCTACACCCCTACCCCTGCCCTTCTCTCACTCTTAAATTTGTCAACACTGGTCAAGTAAATCGAAATCCCTCTCTCTCTCTAATGTGGCATATGGCAAAAAGTTAAACTCTCTCTCAGAAAAAAACTCTCGACCTTTTGCACGAGTTGCAAATCCCCAAAGGAGGCGTCTTTAGTAATCTCACTCTCTCGCCAAAGCAGCTTAAGCTGTAAGTGCAACAAACTATAGAGGAAGTAGAGCAGATGGGAGGGAGTGTTAAGGCAGTGTTAAGGGATTATCTGCAACTTTTCAACACTGGCAGCAGCAGCCAGAAAAAAACCACTTAAAATAATTACAATGCACACGCTGAATGGAAAATTGCAAAAATATCTGCAAAAAGCGAAGGCAAACAATATGGTAAATATGTAAATAACAGACAGAGAAGGGTAGAGAGGGGAAGGGGGAGAGAGGAGAAAGAGAGGAGCAAGAGAGAGAGCAACACTTGCACACACTCCCCCCACACACACACATCCATATATTGCACTTAAATTAGAAGTAAACCACGGCAAAAAATAAATAACCAGGCCAGAGGTGAAGTTGAAGAGTGGCAAGGGGGAGAGGGGAGAGGGGCAGTAGAAGGCGAGGCAGCAGCCAAGACAATAATATCTGTGTCAGAGAGCTGCCGACAACAACAACAACAGCAATAGCAACAAAGGGCGCGGTGCACCACAATAACCACAGCAACAACAATGGGCGACTGCGTGCTGCCACGCCCACAAAAGGAGGGGGAGTGGCTTTGTGGGCAAGCAGCCAGGTAACAACCAGGCAACAACAACAACAAGAAAAACAACAAGCGAAAACTCGCAAAACTTTAATCTCTGTGTAATATTTTTCATAAACTATGAGAGAAGAGAAGATGAGACTGAGAAGGAGGGTGAGAAAGGAGGTGAGAAGGGATGGAGAAGGGGTAGTGGAAGAAGGCTCAAATGAAGGCAGTAGAGAGAGAGATAGAGAGACATTTGGATGAGGAGAAAAGTAGAAAGGCTGAATGAGCAAGCAGATCAGCGGGAGGCAACTGCCAACACAGTGCTGGTCACATATTTAATGCTGAAAGTTATTGAAGTGCAATGGTGGCAGATATACAGAGAGAAAGGAAGAGAGAGAGGTGGGTAGATGAGATAATGATAGTGGGAGACAAAGAGAATTGATTAAGGGGAAGTTAGACAGGAAGAGAATGGAAAATGGAGTGCTAATAGAAAAGGGAGAAGATTACAGAGAGATTATAAGACTAAGCTTTTATAATAGCTAAGATCTATGTGTTTATCTATTCATCCGGACATACAGACAGAAAGACGGACAAGAAGACGGAGAAGAATGAATAGGATAGGGGTTAGCTAAAGACGTCTAAAGATGGATAGAGAAGCGATCCTCATGAAGAAAGTGTGAAGAAGATAGACAAAGACATATTCAAAGATAAAGAGAGGAATAGAAAAGAGCCAAAGGGAGAGGGTAGAGAAGGTTGTTAGATATGAAATAGAGTATGATCTAGAGAGGCAAACAGTGAAAGGGTGGGTAGAGAGAACTATACAGCAAGATATTGAATAGGATAAAGCCCCAAACAAGATATAAAGAAGTTTCTAGAGAAGGTGAGGGCAACTGTAACAACAACAACAATAATAGCAACAACTGCAACTACAACTGCAACGGCAACTGGAGCATGTGAAGCACATCCGAGTGGCTACGCAGAGTGCGAGGCCAAAGCAGGTCAGCCTCTGCCTCTGCCTCTGCCTCAGCCTCTGCCGCTGTTGGAGTATAGCAGTAACAATAGTCAGGCAGAGCAGGCTAACTGAGGTCAGGCAGCGGACAAGCTAGGCGTGTGGATAATGGAGCGTGCCAGGGAAAGAAGGAGAGAGAGAGATGTACAGGAGATAGAGAGAGTAGAGAAGAGAGAAGGAGGGAAAGTTGCCAATTAAAACCAAAAGCGGATTAGGCAAATCGAAGACAGCTGCAGCCAATTGCAATTGACAGGCGAAAGGCGTTAGAGCAGCTGTCAGTAGGCGTGGCACAAAGTGGGGGAACATGAGCCAGGCAAGTGCGAGGGTGAGTAGAGAGAGGGGTGCGCAAGAGGGAGCTAGGGGAGGAGAGCTATAAGAGGGAGCTGCTGCTGCTGCTGAAGACAATAGCTGTGGCTGCCTTTTGTCTGCTGTGCTGGTGGCATCTTCAGCATGTGTGAAAGCACGACCCGGCAGAAGAAAGGCAGCATGCAGAGATAGAGGGAGAGAGGAAGAGGGAGGCAGAGGGAGTGAGCCAGTAGACAATGCGCGCTGCTGCGCCCAGGGATAACTTTGTGTGGTGTGGCCAACAGTGACAACGGCGTTGCATGAAAAATGGCACTTGATAAGGCAACGCGGCGAGAGCAGGCGAGAAGAGGAGGATGGAGGGGGAAAGGCGCAAGCAAGAGGGAGAAGAAAGCAGGCAGAAGAGCAGGTAAGAGGGGAAAGAAGAAAGAAGGCAGCAAGCAGGAGGCAGCAGGCAAGAGAAGGCAGAGAAAGCAGACAGAGGGAACAGTCAGGAGGAGCTGAAAGAAGGAGCAAGCTTTAGGGAGAAGGCAGAAGAGAGCAAGCAGGAGAGGAGGGTCCCCCAGCAGCAGTGAGAAGTCATCCTGTCAAGCAGGAAGTGTGAAGCAGCAGCGCTGTCGTCGTCATCGTCGTCTCCTCGCTGGATAAGCAACTCTCTGCATGATGAGTTGAGTTGAGTTTGCTGCCAGTGCCTGCTGCCCCGCGGGCTGTCATTTGTCTACTCTGCCATGCCTGCACTACCCCCACTGCCGCCCCCTTTTGAGGCACCTCCTGCTCCTGCAACTGACTCCGTTTTGCCGCCGAGTAAATAGCAAAAGGCGCGTGTCGAGGGGATTCGCTCTTGGCTCTGCGGCTTATGAATGTAAGTGAGTGGCTGCTTGGTTAGTTCGCTTGCGGTGCCTGCCTGCCTTTTCTTGTTATTGTTGTTGTTGTTGGAGCAGTAGCTGTTGCCACTTCCGCATCACGCAGCAGCAGCGGTGGCAGCAACACGAGGCAGCTCCTGCTGCTGCTCCTGCTGCGAATTGCACTCACTGTCGACAGCTTGCATTTTGTCCACTGTGCTGTCCTAATTTGGCCACGTTTCGTTCCCAATTGCCACAACGGGCTAAACAAACAAACAGCTGTGTCAGGGGAAGAGAGTAGGCAGGGGAAGAGAGTAAGCAGAGGGAGCAGGAGAGGCAGAGCGAGTGAGGGAGATGGCAAAGCGATGATTGCGGTCATTACGACCAGCTGAATGTAATCTTGTTGATTGAAGGAAAGCGTCAACTTGTTGTTAGTTTTTGATTAGAAAATGTGGTGAGAGGGAGGAAGGGAGGGAAAGATGTTGAGCAGGAGAAAGAGAGAGAAGCAGAGACGTAGAGAAGGGGGAAGGGCAATAGTTGGAGAGAGGGAGAGTAAGTCAAAATGACAGCTTGAGAGTGAGCAACATTGAGGGTTTGATTATAGAAAAATATGAGCAAAGAGAAATGAAAGGTAACGGTGGAGAAAGACAGTGAAAGACAGACAGAGATAGAAAGAAATTGCATGAGATAAATCTAGAGAGTACGAGCAAGTGAAAGCAAGAAGGAAAGAAGAGAGATAATATAGAAGAACAAGATAAAGAGAGCGATATCGAATTTGAGAGATTAAGCAATATATTATATAAAGAGATAAAGCGATAGAACAAGACAGATAGAAAGCAAGAGAGTTTAAGAGAGTAAGAGAGAGTAAGAGAGAGTAAGAGAGAGTAAAAAAGAGATAGAGATAAGGGGAGAGTTGAATGAAGAAATCATGAGGAAGAGGGACTCTGCCTTTTCTTTTCATTCTGCTTTTCTTCTTATCATCCTTTTCTGTTTTCTTTTCTCTCTTCTTTCTTATCAATCTATTACTTCATATTTCTCTCGTATCCTCATTCCTTAGCCTATATTTCTTTCTCCTAACTCTCTTCTAAAATTTCCTCTCTCTATTCATCAATCTATTGCTACTCATCTCTTTCGTCAAATCGCTACTTGACTCTCATTACCACAAGCCTTTCTCTGCCATCTCTCTCTTCTGCGACATCTCTACTTCACTCTTACTCTCCTTCTCCCTCTTCCGTCAGTCTCAACTCTCAAAATGACCGCAAATTGCCTTTGATACTCATTCTTCGTGTTCTCGGCTGCTGCTTTTGTGTGCGACTAATGAGAAAAGGATTTCACGGCATTACCGAACACAATCCCAACCTGAAAAGAGGGTAAAGGCAAAGGGGAGAGGGAGCGTAGGAGGGGCAGGGGTAACTGTGGCAAACTGTCAATTCAATTTTGGGGGGCGCCTTTTAAGCTGTTCGCGTGCAAAGCGAAGCAAAATTCATTGTGATGCCTCAATCAAATAGGGAGCGAGCTTCAGCTCCTGCTACTGTTCCTGCTCTGGCTCGAGCTCTTGTTCTGCCTTGTTCTGGCGTGTTCTATCGTGTCCTGGCAAGCACTGGCTTGTGTCCTGGCGTGTCCATGGCGTGACTGCACTGCCAATCATCGTAAATCAGCGTTAAATTAGCTCATCGATGACACTGGCAACACGTTGGAGAGAGAAAGGGATAGAGAGAGAGGGAGTGGGGGAATGCATTGCAGCGCAGGCAGTGCTCTATTCCCTCTGCCAGGCAGTTACCTCTTTCTAACAGCTGCCTCTACTCCGCCTCTGTCCCTCTCCTCTTCCTCTCTTCCCCTCTCTTTGCCCCCCTGCCTCTCTGTCCTGTCTTGTCTCTTGATACTTGCCACGTTTTTGCTTGCTGTGCACGTTGCAAATTAACTTAATGTTGAATTCTTGCCAGGCACTGATAGGGGTATAAAGGGGAAGTGGGGAGTGTGAAGAAAGGGGGTGCAGGGGCTGCTCGTTGTGCGGGCTTTTGCTTGCTTTGCTTCCTGTCAGTGGCCCCCCAAGCAAAAGTGTCCTTAAGTGTTGCTAATGCTGCCAGCGCAGGAAGTTGCTTACGAGACACGAACTAACACACACACACACTTGAACACACACAGACCGGCACACACACACATACAGGCATAGGCACACACTCTTGTACACACACTTCTAGCCCGGCTAATGGGCTTGGCATTGCACTTTTGCAGCCACTTGGCAACTTTTTAATAGAATGAAAATGCTTGCTCGCATCTTTAAATGGCGTCGCTTGCTACGCCTTCCTCCTCCTTCTCCTTCTCCTGCTCCTGCTGCAATTTCAACTTCAACTTGAAATACAACTTCAACTTCAACTCTAAACTGGCAAACTGGCAGAGGCTGGGGAGGGGAGCAAGGGGGGCAGCTGCGTGCGTAGACAGATCTGTGTTGCCACACGGCAAAACTGCAAAACATCAACAAGCAATTCAAGTCAAGTGCTAAGTGTGCCTGCCACTAACTCTGCCCGTCTTCTCTCTCCCTACCTCTCTCTTCCTCTACTCCTCGTCCTCTTCCTCCTCTCCGGATATTATAAATTTGCAATTTCGCTTTTGCCTTTTCTGCAGCCTTCTCTAATGAGTTTTCTCTGCCTTCTGCTGGCGGCGTCGCTTTAAATGAAAATATGTTTGCCACTTCACGAGTCCTTTGCTCATCCTTTTTGCATGCCTCAAACAAACACCAAACACTCGCACACACACACAGAGAGACAGAGATAAGCAGAGTGTCTCTCTCTTTCACTCCCACCTGCATTACAATGCACAATTCGAAGGCTTTTTGCCATTTCAAGTGCTGCCGCCGCCGCCGCCACGTCATGCAGCGCACTTCGCTTGGCTTCTTTTTTGAGTGGATTTTTGTTTTTTTATTCTTCACTCGCTTTTGTTTTCCAGGTGCTGAGGCGTGCCTTAAAGCCACGTGCTACTGCTGCTGAGCTAGCTGAGCTGCCACGCCTCGCATTGCTCCACTTTTCGCATGCTGCATATGCTGATTGCGATTTTCCATTTCTGCATTTTCCTACCCATTTCCCCCGCTTTTCCCATCTGCACATCTACACATTTTTCATTTGTTCGCATTTTAACATCAATTCTAGGTATGGTTCAAAGCTATTCATAAGGTGCAGACAGAGCAGCAGCAGGATAATGGCTATGGCAAATAGCAAAAACCTGCTGCGCGCGATTGTGTCGATGCCAACGCGGATGTCGAGGGATTTGCAAGTGCTTTAAGCTGGCTAAATGCGGCGGAATTTATGTGGAATAGCAGGTGAGTGAATGTTTAAATATTATTTTATATTTTGAGCATTATATTTTGATCATAAAATGCTTAAAATTATCAATTAAATCAGTTTTAAAAGCAAGAGTTGCCTGCGCTACTCATGCACGCAAAAGTATGCAATGAAAATGGAGACATTTTTTTGCTTGTTTCCTTGTGGTTTGTGTCTTTGCTAAATTTATATGCACTTGCTTGGCCTTCTTATTGATTAGTTTGTGTGTGCTCAAATATAATATAGTGTAGTGAAAAACAACTGAAGGAGTGTTCTTCTTATATATAATACCTCAATTTTCTTATTTGCATCGCACAAATTATTCAAATTGTCAATTAACTCAGTTAAAAACATAGGTAAACGCGGCCTAGTCATGCTTGCGCTACTTTTCAGCTGCGCGCAAAAGTAGGCAACAAATAATTGCAACTCCTTACACAGCTGCACCTGCAAGTTGTGTGTCTCAAAAAGGGTGCACATACGGGGTGCACATACGGGGTGCACACACACATAAATCAAGTCTCAATTTTCTGCATGAAATAACTGCATTTAGATATTCCAAATATCCTATCGCATTACTAAATATGCAGTTGGGTGGTGTGGGCAGGGGGGGTGTGCATAACATTGCGCCAGCAAATTGTGTTTCAGCCACAGCAGGGGTGGGGGGAAGCTGAGGAATTGCTGTGAAATGTAAAATGTCAGCGTGGCAAAAATGTCAACGCATGCAACATGCAACAACAGGCACCGCAACATAACATGCAACTGGTAGATAGGTAGATAGAGAGGCAGGGGCTGTGGAGGAGTGCTGCATGCTGCCTGTGGGCGTGGCAGTTGACACAGATTTTACACGCACACACACACACTCGCACACACAGGCTGTGGCCACAATATAAACGTTGCATACTTTCGAGCTGGCATTAAAAGTTGGCACAGACTGGGCTACATGAATGAGGGTGTTTGTGAGAGAGGGAGGAAGGGAGAGAGGGGTAGAGGTAGAAAATATATAGGGAGAGAAGGATAGACTGTGCATTTGAAGTGCCTGTTTAGAATATGAGCATGTGAATGCGGCTAAAAAGTGCAACCGATTTGGCCTAAATCGATTTTGGATTGGCCATTATCGAGCTTCGAGAGCTGACCCAAATCGCAGAGGAAGCTGCTGCAGCTGCGGCTCCAGCTGAAGTGGCAACACTTAAAGAGTTGGCTAAGGAATTAGCAGCTGCAGCAGCAGAGGCAGCAGATGAAGGCATTAAGCTGAGACTGAGCCAGAGCCAGAGCTAGTTCATTGACATAGGTGAATTTGCACACTGAAGATGCTGCTTAACTTGCTGCGCTCGCTCTCCCTCTCTCTTTCTGCTCATTAAAAACCTGTCTGGCAAGGGGAGGAGGAGGAGTAGCAGCAGGCTGCCTCAAGCGGTTGCCTTGGCTGCCGCATCTGTTGCCACTCGAGGCATGTCCAAAGTTGAATTTTAATTTGAATGTGACCAACTTTATGACTCCGAAATGAGTTCAACAAGGCGCAAGAGGCGACTCCGAGTGTGCTGCACAAGCTGCAAGTGCTGCTCTACTGCGCTCTCTCTCTCTCAACCTGTCTCTCCCTCTTTTTTATGTCTCTCCGCCATTTAAATGCAATTTTTAAAGAATTTTCAAGCATTTTTTAAAGAATATTTTTTTGCACTGCATTTTAATTTATGAAATTTCCGTTATTCGATTTTAACTGACTTTGGGGTTTATCTTGTTTGTTAAAAGCCAAATAAATAGTTGCAGTTGTTGTAATTATTTTTGTTGTAGCTGTACTTGTTGTAGTTGGCAATGCAATCGTAAATAAAATGTAAATTGCGTGTGCGAGGCTATAAAATCCAATGAGAAAGCAAACAAGGCAGACAGGCAGGCAAGTGAAATATGTTTTTACATGTTTATTTGTCGCTCGCTTGTTCTTGTTGTTGTTGCACAGCTGCGCACAGGATAAAGCTGTAACTAAAAGCAGTAAGACAGAGAGAGAGAGTGAGAGAGAGAGGGAGAAATAAAGGAAACGAAGGCGGCAAAACAAAAGGCAGCTGGGACTGCTGCGACTGGGCCTGATTATTACAAACTTATTACAAACGTGGGCAGGAAGAGAAGGCAGAAGAAGAGTGGATAGTGGGAAGAGGGGAAGACAGGGAAGTGGGGAAGAAGGAGAACGAAGAGAAGGGGAAGAAAGGCAGGCAAGTCCAAGAGGGAAGGTAGTTCCAGAGCAGAAAAGGCAGTGGTTGAGGAGAGAAGGCAGTTCTGGCAAGGGAAGGCAGGCAACTCTTATAAGGCAGCAGCAGGCAAGTCAAGGGGAGAAGGGAAGAGGGTACCCCGTGAAGTCGCAGGAATGCCCGTAAACAAGAATAAGAGGATATATGCTGCGTATAAGGATAAGAAGTTCGTGTGTTGCCTGCGTTGCCTCTTTGTTGTTGTTGTCTCAGTTGCCTCTCTGCCCATTAAGGACAACATTTGCCATTGTTGCAAATACACAATCGAAATGAAATGCGCACGTACTTGGGCACAAGTAAAAATGGGCACACACACGATGAAGACACAAAAGGAGAAGGAGAACGAGAAAGAGAGACATGAGAGAAAGAAGGAAGTAAGGGAATGAAGGCAGTGGCAGCCTGTGGGGTAGATCATTTGCCTACGCTTGTCATATTTCATGCACGAAAACAACGACAATTAAATTGAATGAGGGAAGAGGGGGAAAGAGAGAGGCAGGAAGAGAGGGGGCTGCCTGATTTAAGCACAACAATAATAATGCCAGAACATTTGTATAAATTTGCAATTGCATTTTATTGAGCGGCAGTAGCAGACATTAAATCTGCATAATGTATGTGATTGTGTGTACGTGTATGTGTGTGTGTGTCTGTAAGTGTTTGCCATTACAAATATTAAGCATACGCAGCGTGTAACTGACTGACAGGCTGGTCAGGCCAGGCTCTCCTGCTGCTTTGTAGGCAATTATGGGCAACACTCTGAGAGAGAAGGAGGCAGAAGAAGAGTGGCACAGAGAAAGGGAGCAAGAGGGAGGCAGAAAGCAGACGAGAAGAGTGTGCAAAAGTGTGCACATTCTACCGTTATCAGGGTAATCTACGTTATCTGTCAGCCATTTAACGTAATTGAGTTAAATTCCTTCCCTCCTTCACTCAGCTCGTTTTCAATTAAAATAGAAAAAGCATTTTTTAAGCGCATTAAAGTTTTTTGTGCGACAACAATTTCATTGACACAGTTCTTCATGCTGCATGCTGTACTGCTATTTCACTCTTGCACTCTCTCCTCTCTCTTTCTCTCTTGCTCTTCTGCCTAACAAAGACAAAAATGTCAGCGACAAAATCGATGCCCTGAAAAGGCAACGAAATAAAACAAAACAGTTGAAAGCAAAGTCGCAGTAAATCGCACACGCACGCAGAGGGAGCTGTGGAGAGAGAGAGGGGGATACAGGGAGAGAGGGGAGTGGGGCTACCCTTTACTTTCGCTTGTGCCTTGTGCCTTGCGCCAGTTGTACGTGTCATTTGGCTGCAGTTTTATTTGGCCGAACATAATGCAAGTTTATGTTTATGGTTTACCGTTGCTGGAAAATGGAAAAACTCACAGAAAAACCATAGAGAGAGGATGAAAGAGGGAGAGGGAAGTGCAAGGGGAGGAAGGAGTGCGGACTGCGCTGAACTGTGGCTGATCTTGCACTCGGCGAAGCAGAAAACACCAAAATGAAAACATGAATAAAATTCAGTGCAGGAAAGAGAATTTAATACTCTAAAAGCTGACTGAATTGTTTGCTGTATACCCTGCAGAGTAGATGAAGTGGCTTAAGGGGTAGTTTGTGCTGGGGAAGTTGAACTTGGGGGCAGACTGAGCAGATTAAGAGAGATACAGAGAGAGAAGAAGTTGCTGAAGTTAGGATAACTCTAGAGAGAGAATGAGTGAGGAAGAAGTGAAAGTGCTTCAGTTGGTTTTATATATATCTTGTTTATATATAAATACATATATCTATATATATATACATTCGTATATTTACATCATTCTTAGTATATATCTTGTATAGAGTATATTTATTATGAATAGACTCGTCACACTTAGGTCTTGTGCTCTACGCAACAAATAGGTCGGAAATAGGTCGTAAAGGTGCCATTGGCGACTGTTTCATTGGAATATGTCTGTTGTTTTTTAAGATATTGCTATGAAACCTAATAATTGTATAGCTTAATATGTTAAAAGATATACAAATTTAATAATAAATGAACTATAGAAACAATCATTCGAATATGCAGAACTAAACTTGGAAACCTTTTGCTTATCAGCTCTTCTCAGTGAACAGTAACTTCACTTGCAGTAAGTCAACTGAGTCAGTTCATTTATCAAATAGTTGAAACTCTGTTGCTGTCACTGACAACTCTGTTTTTTTCGCTCTACTCTTTGTGAGTTAGGGTATCTCAGTTAGGTCCTAACGCTGACCCTAATCTGCTGCTTGAGAATGTTGCAAGAGCAGCAACAAAAAACAAATAAAAAATGCTTAAAAATAGAATTCAGGCTTGCAGGACACGGCACGTTTCAAGGGGGAAGAAAAGTGGGCATAGGGGAGAAGAAGAGACTGTGGAGAGAAAGAAGTGAGAGAGGTGAGAGAGATGAGCAAAGAGAGTGGTAAGAGAGACAGGAGAAAGAGACAGTAAGGAGAGAGAGGGAAGCTGGAGGAAGCCTAGTTGGCTTCAATTTGGCTTTATTTTTATTATTTTTTCAAGCTGCCCAGACAAGTTGGCGACATTCTTTTTCGGCGACAAATAAAAATGGAAAGTTTGCATAGAAGAAGCACAAGAAGAAGGAGAGGAAGATGGAGGGAGAACAGCAAAAAGTCAAAACCGGAAGTGAAACAGAGAGAGGAAGGTAACTAAAAATGGAAAACGGCAGCAGCGAAAGCAAAAGCCAATGCAGCAGCAGCAGCAACAACAACAATGGCATAAATAAGGCTAAATAAAGCAAGCTGAAAAGTGAGAGGGAGGTAGAGAGAGAGAGAGGGGGAAAGCAGCTGCTGCTGTCAGGCTAAAAGAAGCTGATGCTAAAGCTAAATCAGGTCAGGGATTTGGACGCCGGCCTGAGCTGCTTCTGTTGCTGTTTCCATTTCTATTTAACTGTTAAAGGCAGCAGCAAATGCAGGCAGTATTATTGTTGTGGCTGCTATTGCTGTTGCTGTTGTTGTTGTTACTTTTTGCTGCTTTGTGTCATTTGTCAAGCGAAAATTGCGTATACGCCGTGTGAGCATTAATTTAATTACGAACTAGCGCAAATTTTCAGTTGCAGCAATTGCAGTGAGGCTCTAGTTGCCTGTGCCTCACACTGTGCACTCTCACCACACTCTGTTCCCTCTCTTCACACTCTCTTGCCCTTTTCTACCTCCTCACTGTCCCCTCTGCATTCTCTCTTCCCTTGCCTTTGCCACTGCCCTTTTCTCACGCTCTTTTCCTTGCAGCTTTGTGTGTCACTGGAGCAGCACATAGTAAAAGACACTGGCAACCGCAAGTTGCATTTTATAATTGTGCACACGTGCGAAAAGGGGCGTGGCACGAGGCACGAGGCACAACTTGTGTGGCAGTGGCAGCAACACAGGCACAAGCACAGGCTGCTTGGCTTGGCTGCTTGAACTCATTTGGCGTGGAAATTATGCTATGCTCAAGTGGATTTTGACAGGGCAAGCAGAGAGAGAGAAGGCAGAGGGGAATGGTGAGAGAGGGAACCCAGAGAGAGAGAGAGAGAGAGAGAAGGAGTAGCCCGGAGTAGAGCAGCAGCAGTGAGGGCAGAGGCAGTCTATGGCAGAGTGAAGGCAGGGAAACGGTCAAGGGACACACGCACGTGCACACACATGTCTCCTTCTCTTTTCCTCCCTCTTTCCATCCTCTCTCCCTCCTCTCCTATATATACCATTCTCTCTACTCCTCTCATATTCCCCCCTTGAATGCTTTGAAAGTTTTGTGCACACGTTTTGCGGTCGAATCCTTTTTAGCAAGTTGAGTTGAGGCTTTGTCAGTCTGCCCACTAGCAAAGTGCCACAAATTGGGGCCACTACAGTTGGTAGACAGTGTCGAGCAGCAGGAGCAGCAAGAGCAGCAGCTGGAGCATCGGCAACGAGGCCAAGGGATCGCTTGTCTAATTGATATGCAATAAACATTGAACGCCAGACAAGCGTATCAATGGAAAAGCCTCTGCATATTGCCCAAAATTGACAAGCAGAACTGTATGGGAAACGGAGAGAGTAGAGAAGAGGCAAAGGCAGAGCCAGAGAGAGAAGAAGTCTCTATGCTTGTCAAGGCAAGGCAAGCCCGAAGGCATTTGTTGCAGCATTTTGTTCAGCATTTCGGCTTATGTTTTGCTTGACTTGGCAGGCAATGCTGTCACTCCCTTCTCTCCACTTTCCCCTACTGTCCCTGCTTGCCCTGCTGCTTCCCTCTGCTTCCTCTCTGGCTACTTTTCTTCCTCATTCTTCTGCAAACTTCTCTTGGCTGCCTTTGCTGCTTCTGCCTGTCAAATATTTCAGCTTAATGCGCTTAGTGCGAATTGCTCTTGTTGTTGTTACTCTCGTTATTGTTACTGTTGCTGTTGTTGTTGCTCTGCTTGTTGTTGTTGCTCTACTTGTTATTGTTGCTTCCTGTGCTGAATTGAATTACAAAGATTTTTAGCAGTCTTATTTGCCATTGCCTTTGCCAGGCAATTAAGTTGCTGTTGCTGTTGCTCTTCCTGTTGTTGTTGTAGCTGTAGCTGGTCAGTCAGTCATGGCGTATACGTAATATGTATTGATAAATACCTTAATAGCAATTTGTGCTGCTCTAAGTCTTGCGACAATTAAACACTTAAAACGAGCCCAAAAAGTTGTAATTGTTTTGTAAAGTTGGGCAATACTTACTCATTTTTCCATGTAGCTTTATGCTGCTTCTAAGTTATGTTACGTTCTCCTGCTCTTTCTCTTTTGCTGTGCACACAAAAATAGATATCACGTATACGCCTAATGGCACATTTTGCAGACAATTTGCCACGCGTGTGATGCGATTGTATCTCGATTCTAAAAAGGGTTTATACACGAGGTTATCAATAGAGAGCAGAGTACAGTGACACAGACACACAGGCAGGACATACACTGGCAGCACACATACATAAGCAGCACACTCACACAGGCAGCACACACACACACATAGAGAGAGCCAGCCTACGCACACCCTCAGCACGCAGTCGTTCAATTATTTCTGCTAAATTTGTGCAAGTTTTGTTTGCCCGTTTGCCATTTAAATATGCATATTTGATTTATTTAGCCATAGCCTAAATAAATATATATATATGCTATACATATATCTATTATATCTGTGTGTGTTTGTGTGAGACAAATTCAATTTTGGTCATTTATTTCATTTGCTTTGCGTTTTTGTGCAAATATTTTTGCGTGGTGGCCAAGCTCGTTTTGCATTTGTGTTTTGTTAATGCAAATTATAGCAAGAGAGACAGCTATAGGCGGGGGAAAGAGACAGTATTAGTGAGCGATAGTTGTGATTGAGAGGGGAATATATTTATGCTGTGCTTTCTCTCTTTCTCCCTTTGATCCGCTTAAATAAAAGTTGAAACTATTGAGCTGCCTTTGTTCCTCACTAGCCTCTCTCCTTGCCTTCTTCTCCCTCTCTTCTCCCTCTCTCCATACTCTATCTCTTCTTTCTTTTCTACCTCTTCTCTCTCTTCTCCCTCTTCCACCTCCTCTCTCTTCTCTCTCTCTCCCTGCCCTTTATTTGTGTAAACAATTTATGGCAATATGCTTTATCAGCTCCGTCATTTTCCTATTAATTTTCATTATTTTCGCTGTCAGTTGCTGTTGATTAAATTTAAATTAATTAATAAATATGCAAATTACAAAAAAATAAATAAACAAACAAAACAGTTTTTCAGTTATGCAAGTTATGCATAAAATTGAGGTTAACTCATCTCCAATAAATAAATAAATGAATAATTTGTTTGCATTAATTAAATTCTTTTGTTGGGTGAAGATTCTCCTCTGCTCTCCTTTCTCTTTTTTGCCTCAGCTTGCTACTGCTTTTCACTGAGGCTTTACTCTTCTCCTTCCTCCTTTCTTTCTCTTTATGTTCTCTACTTTGCTCTTCTACTCTCCACTTCCAGTTGCTTGCCTCTCTTCTCCTCTCCTCATCAACTTCCTGCCTCGCTCTCTCTCTGCTTGAACTGCGTTTAGTCCCATTGAAATTGATGCGTTAACTATTTGCAAACATTTAAAATAATTAAAATGCCATATAGGCAAAAAAGGGCAAAAGGGCATAGCTCCAAAGAGGGCAGGGGGCGTGGCAACTCTCCTCTGACCAACCGCAAATGCTATAAACAAAAATGGGAAACTGTAAATGGAAACAGGCAAAAAGGCAGCACTCAAAATTTTCGCAGGCGCTAAGCAAGATTTATGAGCCCCTCCAGGACACACCAATGGGCAGAGGAGTAGCAGCAGAGGGGGGTAAGGGAACAGGGGCCAGTACCGGGGGGCAGCGTAGGCCTTGGCCTTTTCTGGCTTTTATTTGTTTTGTGCGCTTTGCGGCCTACGCAATTTCAATAATTTAAAGCATGCTGGAAAAAGCATTTGAGGCAATTTGGTTAATGGGCTGTGCCCCCCAAAGGGTTTGGTGGCAAAGAGGGGACGTTAGAGAGAAAGGGGGAGGGGGCGTGTCCACATAAATAAGGCAAACAGTGCGAGGCGGCTGAGGAAGCAGTTGAGGGAAGGTACATAAAACTTGAAGAGATGAAGGAAGATGTAAAGCAAGGAGAAGGCGCAAGTAGAAGGCAGTGAAGGAGAGAGAAAGTAGAGAGAATGTAGAGACGTATGTAGAGAAGACCATGAGAAAGATCAAGAAGAGTAGGAGTAGCACAGAAAGAGATAGATACAGAAATAAAGACCAAGACAAGCTCTCCAGTAACTTAAAGCTGTTTGCACATGTGACGATGCGGCTCAGGGCGTGTTGCAGCTCAGTCAGCGTCGCCTCACTGCGTATGTGTGTGTGCGTATGCTCTATATATATATGTATATATGTATCTACTGTATGTGTGTGTAAAGCAGTTCAAGGACTCAACGCAGCTGCTGATGCTGCAACCACGCTGTGTGTGGGGCAACCCAATTACGCAAAATGTTGTGCGAGTCGAGCCAAAAAAGGCGCAAGGCAAAGCCAGTTGCAGCTTACGAGCTGCTGCTGCTGCAAGCTACAGGCAACCGCAACCTGCTAACCTTTAACCCCCAGCAGCAGCCGCTGCCAGCCTGCCAAAGTCGACCTAGAAAACGGAGAACTGAGCACTGAGCTGCCATTCCACATTTCTTTCTCTGTAACGAATTTTGTTTTCAAAGTTGGCGTGCCGTGAATTCTTTAGCGAAAAAGATAAACACAGAGTGGGGAAGGGGGGTAGGTAACTGACTGACTGACTGCCACACTCAGTGCTTGCCACACTCACTCACTCACTCACTGCCACAGTGCCTGACTGCCTGCCTGCCACAGCTGAGGGAGGCAGCCTCGTTGTCTATGCATAACAACATTCAAGGACATTCAGCGAGAGTTTTCGCTTTTGCTTGCATTTGTGTCTCGTGTTGCACGCCTGCAGGTTATGCAACATACTCGTGCTCTTGTTGTTGTTGTTGTTGTTATGCACACAATTTGCTACACGCTTTTCTGCCTGCCCCCTTTTGACTGACTGCTCTGCCTGCCTTTGCCTGTCTCACTTTGCCTCCTTCTGTTGCCTTCATTCCTTCTGCCTTTGCCTGCTAATTTGAGTAGCTAATTTGATAAATTTAACACCACGCACACATACACAACACTCTCACATACACACACTGTCTTGCTTTACACACACCTACAGACACACACACAGTCACAGCCTCAGCTCAGTCACACAAATTAGTGACGTCAAAAAAACGCTTTGCTTGCTCTGTTTCTCTCTCTCGCTTACACTCGGCCCTTGCCTCTGTGTGTGTGTGTGAGCAGCTGTAACTATGTCTGTGTATTGGTGTGCGCTGTGCGTGCTGCTGTGCGTGCGGCTGCCTCTGCTACGTCCATCGCTCTGTGTGTGTGTTTCCACTTTCGCTTTCATTGATTTTTAAGCAGCGCGCGAAAGTATGCAACACATTTTGTCACAGCGTTTGTCACTGATTTCCTGCTCATTCTTTACATTTAACGCGCACTTTAAACAGATAAAACAAACAAAATGAAGCTTTGCTTTTTGATTACGTTACATTTCACTTTCTCACGCACACACACTTACACACACACACTGGCCGCACACAACCGTGTTTGATAATGTTTTCGTAACCGTCTTTCAACTTCTCGTGGCGCCACAGAAGCGAACGAACGAACTCTTTGCAACGAAACAACTGGTCGAACTGCGCTCGCTGCCAAAACTAAACTGAAACTGTGCTGCGTGCCACATGTCGCATGTGACCCAAAGCGCCAATGTTAACAGCGACAGCGCCAACAGCAGCAGCAGCAGCAACAGAAGCGAGAAGAAATACTGGGAATAAATACTGGTTACAGTTGCCTGCTGTCGTTGGCGGCGCACGCGCCTCTTTAGCGCCTTTTCGTCTCGGTCACAGTTCACGTCACACTGTTGCTGCTGCTGTTACAGCTTTAGCTCCCCCCTCTCCCCTCTCTCCCCCACACTTTCGCACTTGTGCTGTGGCAAGGTTTTTGTTTACATTGTGTGTATTTTTAGTTCCCTTGTGCGATGCGAAACGTGCTTAGGCGCCTATAAATAAAGCTGCAAACACGTTCTCAAGGAATTTTGAGAGAGGAATCAAGGCGATTTTGTGCTGAAATGTAGAAGAGGGAATGGAGAAAGTTAAGATTAGACTACAGAAATATAAAGACAATTTGCAGAGTTTCTCTTATGGTTTATGTCTCTGTATAAATTGTTAAAGAATTACAGCGAATTTGGGGGACGGTTTATTGATGTTTCTAATTTAAGAAATGCGCCAAAGAGCAGACTATACAAAGTCAAATAATTAGTGATATGTGAGAAGTTTTCTTATAAGAGAAAATGGGAGAAATTCTAGAAGGAATTCCAGATGAAATCCTTAAAGAAATTGAAAAGAACTACGCTCAGCAGAGTATAGAAAATAACTAAAGAAATTTTGTGGTTCTTTACAGAAACTTAATAATTTTTTTAAAATAAAACCCTGAAATTAAAGAGATTTTCCTATACTAGCAACTGGTAAAAATTTGAGAGAAAGTTCCTAAATAAATTGATAAGAATCACGTTAAGTAAAGTACAGCAAATAACTAGAGAAATTCAAGAGATTTCCGGGCTTTTATTTACTCTGCAGAAATTTTTTAAAATCGCAGCCAATTCAGAGAGAAATTTAGGCAGAAATTCATGAAAATTTGGTAGCTTGTGGAATTTGAGGGGCTTCCTTATAGTAGAACAGGGAAACCTGTACAAGAACTGCTGCCAAAAAGCAGTGCACAGCAAATAACTGTCGAAGCTTAAAGGGTTTCCTTGCTAGCATTTTCCACTGCAGAAACTTAACAAAATCTAGGTAAAGTTAATGAAAAAACTCTACAAATTTATCTAAAATAAAATTAAGAAAGAAACTCTTGAAATTGTAGAGGTTTTCTAGTTGTTCTATTCTCTTTATTAAGTTAAACAAATTGAAGGCACAACTTTCTATAGATACCTTTAAAAAAGCGCGCTAAAAAGTAGACTATAAAAACGAACTAGCGAAATTTGAGAAGTTTCATCATTTCATGCACTTTCTCATTTGCTGAAACACACGAAAAAGTTGCTTGAGGCGTGACTCAGGATATTATCCAAGTATGACTCAATTTACAGAAGTCACCAGGAAACCCAAACACACTCGCACACACACACACAGACACATACACATGCTGCGTATTTGGCTCTTGCTTGCCACGACAACAATTTTCACGCTGATTGGTTTCAAGTCATTTTCTGCTGCTGTGTTGTGAGGGGGGTGTAAGGAGAAGGGGAGAGTAGCTTTTCCTCAAAGGTTTTTCATTTCTCTCGTTTTGTCGTTGTCGTTTCTTTCTGCTTGCCTGCGAAAAAGGACAAAGTCAACGAGGCAAAGCCAAACGTCAGTTACACCCCCCCACACCCCGCACAGCCAAGGCAGCATCCTCCTACTCTTCTCTCTCTCTACTTCCCCTACTCCCCCTAGTCATTCCTCTACTGCCTAGCTACTCTTCAGCGCCTTCTTCCGCCTCCTCCCTTTGCTGCTGCCTCAATCTTTTACTGCTTGCCGCCTTGCAGCACTTTTGGAATTTAATAAATGAAATAGCCTCAATTTCATTCACTCACCCCCCTGTCTTCTACACTCCTCTCCCCCTCCCCTGCCTGCCTGTCAGGACGCGCTCTCAAACAATTTCCAATTTTCCATTTTTCGTGACTTTCGGTTGATAAATTCCATTGGAAAAGTTTTCCAAAATGCGAAACTGCAACAGAAATTGAAAGCGTCGCTGCCACGCGTTGCATGCGGCATGCGGCATGTTGCAAGTTGCCTGCTGCAATTTACTGTTGCCAATTGGCAGTTGCAATTGCTGCAAATAAATCATTTCAATGCCGATTCGAGCGACATTCCTAATAACTAATTAAAAGTTTTTCATCTGGCGATAATTTCATTCGATTACGAACTTTCCCTGCGGGGGGAAGTGTGATGAAGGGAAGGTAGGGAGGCACGTCATCGTTATCAGGCAATAAAGCCTAACAACAACATAAACAACTGAGTCACGCACATTGAGTGGGTGTGTGTGTGTATGGGCAGTGTGAGTGTGTGTGGGTTGAGGGGGCGTGGCATGTTTGCCTGACGTTGATTTTTATCAATGAACAACGAATTGATGAATGACAGTGCGGGATGACATGTGTTGGAGGGAGAGAGAGAGAAAGTGTGTGTGTACAGTGTGTAAATGTAGTGTGTGTAAGTGGAGTGTGTGTGTGTGGGAGAAAGAGTGTGTATGTAGAGTATGTGTAAAGTGTGTGTAGTGTGTTTTTATATAGAGTGTGTGTTTGAGAGAGTGTCCATGTGTATATATATGATATGTATGTATGTATGTACTGACTATACAGTGTGTGTGTGTATAGTGTATGCGTGTGTACAGTGTATGTGTGTGGCTTAGTGTGTGTAAGTAGAGGAAGTGTGTTATTTATATTCATCATATCACAAAAAAAAGAATCTGCTAGCAGCGTAAACTAGAGATGGTTATCGATGGAAATACATGAAATATCGATAGTATATTCAGAAAGGAAGAGGAGGTCTTTAAAGAGTGTTATATGGTATGTTTATATACAGACTAGACAAGTTTATAAAGTATATCTTATCATTCTCTGCTCAGCATTCAAGCGCATTCTTACAGTACAGATATGGGAAATATAGTTGATACTTTGTAATGTTATCGATAGTATCCCATCTTATGTTCATTGCATAACTGTTCTTAATATCAAGAATTACTGTCTAACTCATTCCTAACTCCTCTCCATCTCTCTCAAGGAAGAAGGAAAGTCTCCCTTAAACACTTAACTGCAATTTACGCCTGTCAATGCCAGCGATAGTATCGATAACGATAGTCTCGCCATAACTAATGGCAACGTATATCAACACTTGGGTTTGATCTTTTTGCAGTGTTTGATTTAAGTTTATTTATTACATGACCAACGCATCTGTCGCCTGAGGCAGCTGGCAAAGTTTGTAGAAGGAAGGGAAAGAGAGAGAGAGTGAGGCAGAAGGAGAGGGAAAGAATGAAGTGCGTAGGATGAGCAACAACTACCCTTGTCATATCATTTGCCTCAGGCAGCTCTTCGTCTCTTTAGCAGCTTCTTTTTTCTTCATCAATAGCTGCCGCCTTATCACAATCAATGTGGCAACTCTGGTTGTTGTTGTTGCTGCAAGGCGTGTGTGATAAGTTTTGTGTGTGTGTGTGTGGAGCTCATTAGACAAAGCTGAAGAGCAGAAGAAGAGGGGGAAGAGAAAAGAAGAGAAGAGGAAACTGTTGCAGCGCACTCGAATATCGCGCGCGCCTTGTCTTTGATGCTGTCACCCCTTTCCCCCTTCCCTTCCTTCCACTCTCTCTCTATCACTCTTTGTATCAACACGCTGTAATTATGATGTGTGTGCTGGGAAGGAGAGTGGGCGTGGCTTGCTTGCTGGCGTACTTACACTTAATTGAATCCTGCGGGCACAAACTGTTCAGCCGTTGGCATGCGGCGTGCCAAAGCGTTTAGATGGCATCCCGCAAAACGCGTTAAGCGGAGCAGAAGCAAAGGTGGAGACAGGGGCAGGAGCAGGAGCGGAGCAGAGCAGAGCTGAACCAGAAGCAGAAGCGTATGCTGAAGCGTGGGTAGTGCTAGCTTCAGCTATAGCTCCTGTTGCTCCAGCTTGTTCCCTCTGGGCTCCCCTGGTACCTCCTTCAACTGCTGCTGCTCCTACTGTTTCACCTCCTCTTGCTGCTGGTGCCTCCTGCGGCTTCTCACTTGGCTCCACTTGCTCCTCCCGTTCATATTGTTCCTGCTGTTGATCCACTGTCTATTCCGGCCTTGGTTCCTCTTGCTGCTGCTGCTTCTAGTTCTGCTCCTGTTGCTTCTCTGCCTGCTCCGCTGCACTGCTACTATACCCCGCTTCCCTGCTTGCTGTGGGACCTCTTCCTCTGCCTTCTGCTCTGCTCTACTGCTCTGTCTTCACTTCTATCCATGTTCCCTGCTTACTCTTCGGCCTTCTCCTCTGCTGGTCTCTACTGCTTCAACTGCTGCTCACCCACCTCCTCTTGCTCATCCTTCTCCTCCTTCTCTCCCCTCTTCTGCCTCTCTACCTTCTCCTGTCTCTCTCCCCTTCCTCTTCCTCTTCCTCTTCCTCCTTTTGCTACTGTTCACATTCGACATCCTGCAGCGGGCTCTAATTCAATTAGCAGGTTCAACGCCAAAGCAGCAAATGGCTCGTTAAACACGCTGTGTGTGCTGCCACCGCTGCCACAGCCACAGCCATAGCTGCTGCCACTGCTGCTGCTCCAAGCTTCTGTCATCAGTGCTTCCTGTCCCCCCGCACTTTATCATTGCCATAGCCTCCCCTTTCTCGATCTCTCTCTTGCTCTTTATACCTCTGAGGGAAGAAGAACTCTGCTTCTCTCTTAGTCCCCTCACTCTTTGCCTGTTTATACCTCTCTGGCCTCACTCTCCTCTCCTCCCTTTATATCTCTCTCCTATTTCCCTTTCCCTCTCTATACCCTTCTTCCTCTCTTACTTCCCATACCCCTCTCTCCTTCCCACCCTTCTGCCCTTTCTACTCACACTGTCTCTGTGCTTCGCTTAATGCGCCACTTCACTTGTTTCCCTCACTCTTTACCTCTCTCCTGCACACTCTCCCTTTCTCTCTTCCTCCCTCTCCCCCTCTCTTCCATCCTTTGTCTATTTGCCCGCGTTTTAAAACATGTTTTATTAGATTTTCCCTCATCGTTTTTTGGCTCAACTGGCGCCATTTTTATGCAAACGGAAGTCGCCGTACAGGGCACACTCCCCTCCCCCTCATTGTGTGTGTAATGAGCAAAATGTTACAAATTGCCAAAAACTCAACTGCCAGCCCTCTCTCCTCCCCCTCTGCTCCCCTCTCTACTGCCTTTGTTCTTCCCCTTTTTTAGATAATGCTGTGTAAAAATCTTTTGCACTTGTGGCCAGAGAAGGAGGAGGATGAGGAGCTGGAGGAGGAGTGTAGCTAACTCCATGTGAGCTTCAGCGCATAATTATGAGCTATGCAAATAATGTTACCTCCTCCCCTTCCCCCTTTTCCACTCTACTCCCCTTTGCACTTGTGCCTTGGCAATTTTATGCGTTCTTTTTTTTCTCTGCTCTCATTTAATTTTTACACAAATAACTCGAGCAAATTGTTCACTTTGCTGACCAAATGTATTTTCAGGCATTCTTGCAGCTGTGCGAGGCAGGCATGGTGTGGGGAGAGAGGGGGCGTGGCACTTTTTTTGGTTGTGTTTAAGCGAGAGAAACCGCGTCCACTTTGAACTGGTTTCGGTTTGGTTTATGGCAAAGTGAGAAGAAGAAGAAGCGCAGTGAGTCTAGTGAATGTTTTACGGCTTATTCATTTGTATTCAAGTGAATGTTTTACGGTTTATTCATTTATATTCATGCAGAATCTCAGCGCAATTTTCAAATTTGATTGCGCTTTTTTGAATGGCAGTGAGCTTGGGAATCGCAGCAGCTGTGCAGCAGTTGCAGGAGAGAAGAAGAAGGTGAAGGAGTGGGAGTAGGAAAGGGAGAAGGAACAGTGAGAGAAGCAGCAGAAGAAGCATGTGCAGGAGAGAGAGAGCAGTAGGTGGAGTATGACGGGGCTATGGAGGCAGGAGAAGGAGCAGGACAGGGAGCAGTAGGAGATGAAAGCAGGAGTAGATGTGAGAGCAGATGGAGAAATAGAAGGCAGCAGAATGTGAAATAGCTTGGCCAGCTTGGCCAGTTTGACTAGCTATATCGGATCAGCGGCAATTGAGGCAGCTCTATGGAATAGAGTGAGAGCAGGGGGCAGCTCTGTGGCCTAGTAGAGGGGGAAGGTCAGCTTGCATGCAGCTGCAGTCACTCTCTGATGGCAGGGACAGCTCGCGGGCAGCTTAATCGCCTTTGCTGCGTCCAGTCGCCTGTGTACGCTGTCTTTACTCTCTGCCTGCCTTCTCTATAGTATCTTCTCTAACTTCCCTGCGCTCTTCACTGTCCCCTCTTTCCTTCCTGCACTTTCCTCTTGCCTATCTCTTTTCTCCTCACGTCTCTCTCCATTCTACTGACTCCTTCCTCCTCACTCCTTCCTCTTCACTTCATACTCCTCTTAGGTCACTTCTCTTTTTTCACTCCTCACTTCTCTCTCCGTCTTTCCCCTTTCTTTTCCCCTTCTCCCGTATTGCAATTTGCTTCCGCTGCTTGTTGCCATCGTCGCCCGTTTGCGGCATCCTTTTTGACATCCTTTGATTCTGTTCGGCTCAGTAGCAACGGCGATCTCTTGACCCTGCAGCAGCATATTTTCCTCACTGCCTCTTGCCACTTGCTCCCTCTCATCTCTCCCCTTCCACTCTTCCCCTGCCTCCCTTTGCCTTTTGTGAATTTAGTTCGCGCTCTTTTTTGTTGCTCTGCTCTGCAGCAGCTGGACAAAAGTCCATTATCCTTTTCGGCGTTATCGGTAATCAATTTCAGTGGCCGCGTGGCATCGGCGTCGGCATTGGGCGAGTTTAGCGTTCAACAGCAAACTAAAAAACTGAAAAACTTTTCCACTTTTCTAGCACTTTTTTGTGTGTTTTTTTTTCACTAACAGCTTTTCAGCCTGCGGCGCACAATGCAAACTGCAATGGCAACAAGAGAAGCAACAACAACAAGAGGAGCAAGAGCAACAGCAACAACTACAGCAATGGCAACAACTACAGCAGCAACTACAGCAGCAACTACAGTAGCAACAACTACAGCTACAACAATAGTAAAAGTAACAGCAGCAAATGTTAGTTTTGAAATATGCACGATGTGATATTCCCTTCACCTCTCTGCCTGCCACTCTCTACTCTTCATTCTCTCGCCTCTTCCCTCTCTCATCTCTTCCCTCTCTCATCCGTTCCCTCTCTCCTCTTCTCTCTCCCTCCCTCTCTCTCTCCCACTCCCACATATGCACAGCCAAACAAAAGCTGTTGAAGTGATGTTTGTTGTTGCCAGTTGCTGTCGCTGTTGCTGTTGTTGTTGCTGCTGCTGTTGCAACGCGCTTTGTAAGCGCATTTTGCAGCGCAATTTCAGTTGCCCTCAGCACACGCCCACGCCTCCTACTTCTTGTCCCGCACCCCCCTTGCAACAAATAATTCAATTTCAATGTACGAAGCAATTTTCCTTTTTGCAGTTGCAGTTGCAGCTCATGTTGTTGCTGTTGTTGTTTAGTGTTGTTGTTGTTACTATTGTTGTTGTTGTTGCTGCCACTCACTTACATAGTTGTCGAGTTGTTGAAAAACTTTTGCCATGGCTGCCTGCCGCTGTTCACATTCGCTTCCAATTGGCTTCAAATTGGCTGCTCGAATTAGTTAGTTGAGTGGCGGGAGGAAGTGGGCAGAAGGGAAAGGGAAACCTTGTGCCAGTTTTGCAACGATTGATTGGCACACACACACACTCGCACACACAGGAACAGGCACACAGACACAACAGTAGTAATATAATTAGATGCAGCATTTGTGCTTGGTTATCTAAGCAGCCTGAAAGTAGGCAACACAAAGTTCGAAGCGATGCTGCAGGCTCTGGCAAAAAAAAAGTGAAACTATTTCTTTCACTGGCTTCGCTTGCTTTGCCTTTCACTTTTCAATTAATTCCCACTGTGGTCTTTATGTAATTTCCCTTTTGCCTCTTGCTGACGGACGGAAAAAACCGCAGCAACATAAACGAAATCGCTGCATGAATATAAGCGATAAGTCAGAGGCTTGACAGCAGTGCAGGGAGTTGCTGCGACTAGGTGAACAGTTTGTGGCAGTTAGTTGAAGGGCGAGAGGTGACTAACTATTGAATATGTACTATGTACTACAATAACTTAGGGTGTGTGAGGTCCTTTCAGCTATCTTCTTCATGTTTTTCATAATGATATTTATAATTTGAATGACGCTTAGCAATCTACAATAACAAACTATGTATGAAGCCTAAGGAGTTAAAATTAAAGTTGGGGGTTCTATAAGGCACTTTCTTTTACCTTTAGATGACCTATACAGTCTGTGCCTAACTATAACCAGTTTATTCATTCTTGAACTTTATGCCCATACATCTCTCATTGTTCTATTTTGATGGAGATTATTTAAGAGGATTAACGTCGTTGCTAAAGCTCTGCTCTAAAGTGTGTTGTTGATTGAAGGACATTAACTATTACAGCCAAGATCTTATATTAACTATATTTTGGAGTATTCAGAGTTTGAACAGTTCACGATCTACAACAGAATCTCTTGGGATAAAGAGGTTGGAGATCTAAATGCTTCTGCTTCCGCTTAAGACTGCGAACTAGCTAAGCTGTTTGAATAGGCACCTTTGCTTTTTAGCAGTCTTCTAGCCCCTCTTTTACTTCATCCACATGCTGTCTGCAATTCAAGACAAGCTCAGCTCGCACTCGATATGCCTGCCTTGGGATATGCACCATTCCAAGTCGCCTTCATTTCATTTAGTGACATTTTAACATATTTAGGCTCATTCTATTTAGGGTTAGTTTCCATTTAGGGTTATTTTCCATTCAGGGTTAGTTTCTATTTAGAGTTAGAGTAATCAAACGACGGTTTAACGACAAAGTTGCTCTCCCATTTGCCGCTACTTCTGTTCTTCGGTTCACCATTAGTTTTGAGTGTGGTTTTTGGTGCTTTTGGCTTTGGCTTTTGGCTGTGGTTGGCTCTGGCTGTGCTCTGTGGCTTTCTATGTGGGTCACTGCAGCAGCAACTGTTTGGCCAGACAGAGCAGCATACTAGTTAGCGAGATGCCAAACCACGTGCATATCTGGAACAATTGTAGGCTCTGCCCCTTGTTGCCGAGTCCATTCTCGATTAGCCAAATTGAAAATGACAGCGCACTGAAAAAAAAAATGGCTAAAAACAACAGCGGAAAAATAGCCAGAGCAAAAGTAGAGCAGCAGCGGCTTATGAGGCAGCAAAAAGATGCTGCACGGGCTGACCTAGTTGCCAGCAGTCTGTGCCTGCCTGCCTGGCAGCTTGTCTGCCTTTCAGTTTAATATGGAAAAATGAAGCTGCCCGTTTTCAATTGGTTCCACTTGACGTATGAGTAATTTTGTGCTAAGCGGTTTATGTGGCCCCGTCCCAGCGATGGCAACCGAATCCGAATCCGATATGCGATTTATTTTGGTTAACTGCACATCCAATAAACTGTGACCAAGCGTACAAACACAGCAGAGAGGGGGCGTAAGGGGGGCGTGGCCAGTGTGTAAATATTGACTTTGTAAAATCGAAATCGTCAAAATGTTCATAAAAGTTGGACGTCGAAAAGCGTTCAGAGAGTTGCAAATATTTGAACCAAACTAGCAGACAACATGACAACAAAGGGGGGGGAGGAGACAGAGAGAGAGATAGGGAGAGAGGGAGACAGAGCGACTGCTGTGCGAAAGAGATGCACAAAGGAAGGCAGCTAGACAATTTGGGCTGCTGCCTTCGCTGCGTATAAATAATGAAAGGCGATTTAATTTTCAACAGCTGCAGTTGGGCAGTGGGGGCGTGGCTAGTGGGCAACAAGTTGACGCATTTAACGCTTGATTTCCTTGCAGAGTTGGAAACTTTATTAGCCTAATGCTTTAATGGCTTCATTGTTCGAGCTGAGACAAGACTGAGATTCCTTTTCTACTTCTGCTTCTACTTCTTCTACTTGTTCAACGTTTATTCATTTTCCTCTTGCGCTTTTTCAATTTCCCTCAATTTGTGCGTAGTCTACACTCTGCTTCTCTCCACCTCTCTCTCTTCCTCCCTCTCTTCCTCTCTTTCTCTTCCTCGTTATGTTTACAGCGCTTTTGCAGTTTTTGCTTTGGCAAACAATTTTTATTGCTTTCTCGGGCTTGGCTTGAAGAGTTTCTGCTGCTGCACTCTGTTTACAGTTATCTACCTTCATCTCCTCTATTTTCTTCTTCCATTTCTAGCTCCTTCTGGCTTTTAATTAATGCACGCAATATAAATTTTATGCAGTATCTATGGCATCTAAATCGCACTCATAATTGGCCATAAAACTTGACCAGAGAAAAGTTTCAACTGATTAATTTTGCAGTTTCGCGTGGCACAAACAGCCACAGAGAAAGCTGAAGTGTAGCAGACTGTAAGATACTCTGCAAAGGGCAGCTGGTAGCTGAGGAGAAGGAAAGGGGAGAAAACGCCAAGCAGCACTATCAGTTTCAGTCTGGCAAAGTAAGACGAGTTGTGCTTGTGTTTGTTTATCATTCTCTCGGTTTACAGCACTTTGAGTTACTTTGGGGCAGTGCTGTACCTGCGATCTACTTAATTGACAATGAGATACTCTCTTGTATGCTTGTCTAACCTCTGTACTTCTGAGATGCATTGAGGACTTGAAATTAACTTTGTACATTAGCCACGGGTGTTTGGTATCTTTGATTAGCGTTTGTATTTGTGAGATACTATCAACATACATACTATTACTGATTTTACTGTAAGATGCGTTAAGTATTTGTGTACTACTGGAGTATCTTTGTAATGCTTTTGTATCTGTAGGTTATACTGCTATTAGATACATTTGAATTTTTTTGATAGTTTTGATACTGTAAGATACTTTTATGAATGTAAAATACTTTTGTATCAGCACTTTTGTGCTTAGTACACCTGCCTCTTCTGTGTTTTAGCCAATGAATTGCCTAGAGATTCTTCTCTCTTCTTCTTCTCCTTCTTCCCTTCTTCTCTTTTTTTTCCTTCTTCTCCTTCTTCTCGTTCTTCTTGTGCTTCATTTAGTGTTAACTTATTCTCTTTATCATACTCTTCACTTCATATCATTTGATCTACACATCATTTCTTTCCCTTCTCACTAAACTAATATGCCCCTTGACACTTTACTTTCAATGAGTGGTGAGTACAGCAATAACAACAACAACAACAACAGCAGCAGCAGCTCGTGCTCACTTAAAACTTCCTCAGCAAGTAGCTGGCTCTGCTCTTCTCCTTCTCTCCCTCTTTACCCTCATAAGCTGCTGCTGCATAAAAGGACATAAAGGGATTCAACGGAGATTTCCAGCTGAAGCTGCCAACACTTGGACTCAAAGTTGACATTCATTAGAGCAAAAGTTGTAACTGCCAGCGACAACAACAGCAACAGCAACAAGGAGAACAACAACAACAAGATGAAGAACAACAACAACAAGGGGAACAACAAGGGGAACAACAGCAACAGCATCCAAAACAGCTAAAATATTGTAACTGCTGAGACAAAAGCTGACAGCAAGCATCCTGCTGCATCTCTGTTCTGCTGCATCCCTGTATCGCAGCTCCACTTGCTGCTGCACTGGCTCCCTGTTGCTGCCCCTTGCTGCAGACCCTCTTTGACTCCATTGCTGCCTCTTTCTGTTGCTCTCTCTCTGCTGCATGCTCCTCTACTGTCTTCTCTACTGCATCCTTTGCCGCCTTTCTCTGCTGCCCTTCCCGGCTGCCTTTTCTCAGCTGCATTCGTCACTGCACCTCTTTACTACCTCTGCTCTCTGCCTGGCTGCATTGGCGCCTTCTTCAGTTGCCCCGTCTCGTGCCTTCGTCTTTATAGTCCTTAACACTCCTACTCTTCCCTCCTGCTCATTTCTTCTCTTCCTTCGTTCTAATCATTCCTCATCTTCCTCCCACTCACTCATTCCTCCTCCCCACCCCTCCTCCATATCCCTTCTACCCATTCCTCCTCTACACTCCTGCACTCCTACTTTTCCCATCTCTTCATCCCTTCTTCCCACTCTCCCTCCTCCTCCTTCTTCCTTTGGCTGCACTTCGTCACTCGCCTCCATCATAGCAACAGGCGCTAAATTAGCAGCCATCGCTCGAGCGGAAGCTGTTGTCCTGTCCTGCTGTCCTGCTGTCTCTCCCCACTCCCTCCCTCTCACCTACCCGCTCTACTCATTCCTTTCTTCCTCCTTTCTTCTGTCCTGCTGTGTGGCCACTTCTTCATCGTTGCTTGCCTCATCAAAACTCTCATTTTGAAATGAGTTTTTATTGGTTCTTCTTTGCTTTCTTGCCCGCTGCTTGACTGTCTACCAATTTGTCTACTTCTCTTTCTCTCTTCCTCATCATTTTTCCTCTCTCCCCCCTTCACTTCGACTTGCCCTTCTTCTTCTTCTGTGTGTTTGTGCGTGTTAATTAAATTTCAAATGCACAAAAGCAGCCAAACGACACGTTATGCGATCTCGCTGTGCCCCGTCGCTGTTGCTCCCTTTCCCTACCTCTCTCTCCCTATTTCTCTCTCTCTCTCTTCTCTCCCCAACTTTTGTCTACTTTTCCTCACTGCTCACTTTCCATTTCCATGTGTTTTTCCCATTGTATTTTGCACATTTTGCACTTTAATTGCATCTAAATGCGAAGCATGTGTGTAAATGAAAATGTTTTCGAGCCAGGGTTGCCAAGTGCAATGCCAAGTGTGTGGTAAGCGGATCACAGAGAGAGAGAGAGAGATAGAGAAGAGGCAGAGGGACAGAGTGGGGGCAGGAGTTAGGGAGCAGGCAACCAAGTTTGGCAGCAAAATGTTTGCTGGCTTCGCTTTGTTATGGTTTTAATTAAGTTTTTAACTGGCGCTAGACCAAAAATGCAGCACACAAAACTAAACAGCAGAAAGAGGAGGGGAAGAGGGAGGCAGAGAGGAACAAGAAGTATGCAGAGTAGAGGAATATTTAGAAGAGTGGGCAGATAGAAAAGGAGTAGAGAGCTGGAACAGGCAGAGTAGCAAGAGCAGTCAGAAGAGAAGAAACTGGAGTAGATAGAGGAAGCAGCTGGTGGAAGAGCAGAGCCAGAAGAGTAAGCAGGGGGCAGCAGGCAGCAGAACAGGAACAACAACAAGGCTAAGTCCGATGAATCCCTGCCACGTCTACACGTTACAACGGCGTCGTTATAATTTACATGGCAGACATTGTCCGTGGGGCCCAGTTTGGGCTTTCGGTTTCGCTTGGCTTGGCTGCCAGGGCTGCTGTTGCTGTTGCTGACGGGTAAATTGATTAATGTGCCTTCTAAATGGCGCCAGGCTGTCCAGACAGGAACATAGCACAGAGGGGTTAGAAGTGCAAGGAGTAAGAGGCGAGGTAAGGGGAGACATTTGGTAAGACGTTGCACAGACACAAAGTGACACAAGGTCTGCAACAGTTTGCAAATTGTTGCGCTGAGGTAGCTGCTGCTGCTCCCTTCCTCCTACCTTCCTCACTTCTCCTACCTTTCTCTGCTTACCCCCCCCCTTGTCTTCCCTGCTCGGTTAATGGGCTACAAAATAATTAACCGCTTTGTCGCCGCATTGCAACAATTTTGTGTGGGGCATGAAAAATGATTTGTTAAGCTCGTAAAGTGTTCGTCGTGTGGCTCGTTCAAAATTTCATTATGCGCAAGTAAGTTGGGTTAATGTTACCCCCCCCCCCCCTTGCACACACTCAAACACACACATACATATACATACATTTGCAAGGGGTGCCTAACAAATTGGCAACTCTCTCCTCTGCCTCTCTCCCTCCCTGTCGCTGTCAACCCGTTGACAGCTTATCTGCCTTTGTGTTCGTCATTTCGTATGCCGTTTCGCTCTGTACACCACATCAGCTTGAGCGCCGTTCATAATTTATGCCAAGCATAACAACAACAACAACCACAGCAACCAGCACAACCACAGCAACAACAACAAGCGACAACAACAGCCGAGAAGGCCAATGTCAGCTTAAGAATATCATGGCAACTGTTTGCCATTTTGAAGAGACTTTTGCAGCATCTCTGCTTTGCCTTCTGTTGCCTCTCTTTACTCTTCTTCCTTTGTGCCCCCTTTCTATCTGCATCTTTCCCTTTTGCTCCACATTTCTTCCACCTTGCCTGCCTCTATAGTATCTTCTTTACTGCTGCCTGACAATAAATATTTAGTCTTGCTCCTCCATTGCTCGCACTTCCTCTCTCTCTCCTTCCTTTTCTCTTATGCTCCTTTCTCGTCTTTGGCTTGTCTGCTAATAAATGTAAAATTGTCGTAACGCTTTTCGTAGCGACGTATACGTAATATTTCTAACTGCATCGCAACGCAACATTTGCAATTCGCAATATGAGCCTTAAATCAACAGACAGTGAAAAAAGAGAAGAGCAAAGTGAAGGAGGGCAGGTATAGAAGGAGTGGCAAGAGAGAGAGATGCGAAGTGGAAGGAGGTTGAGGTAATGAAAGGAGGGAAGGAGGGAGTCACTGCAGCAAGGGATGTGGCTGTAGGTGGGGCAGAGGTGAGCCGGGAGCAAGGGCAACGGCAAAGGCAACTGGGAAGAACGCGCGAACATTTGCGTGACATTTGTTTGGTTTTCATTTCGGGATCGCAGAGCTCAAAGGTTGCCATGGCAACGACAACAGCAACAGCAGCAGCATCAGTGCTAGCAACAAGCTCTGCCTCCCTGACTGACTAAAAAAATGAGTAGCAAGTTGACTCTCGTTCAGTTGATGCAAACTGTTGCAGCAAATAAACTGAAATATGGCACGAACTGCGGCATTGCAATAAGCCTATAAAGCAGTCTGCCCACTCCACCTCACTGCACTCTCTCTCTCTTTCTATAAATAAATCTCCTCTTTTTATCTATCTTTCGACAGCCCCACAAAGTGCAACTATATAATAAACAGGCTGAAAGTGAAATCTCCCAACATGTTATTCCACAGAACACTTCCCAGAGAGATTTTCCCGCAGAGGTCTTCCGCGAAAGGTCTTTCCAGAAATGTACTTCCAGCAGTCCTTCGACAGATAACTTTCCTCAGAGGTCTTCCTCAAGAGTACCTTCTAAAAAGGTCTTCCCAAAAAGGTGTTCCCAGTCAGGGCTTAGAGAGCCTATTCTTTTAGGCCTCGAAGACCCTAGTCTCTTCTCCTCAAACGCGTCTTCACCTTTTCTCCCCACAAATAAGACAATCTTTATTTACTTGTAGGGAAACCCTGTTAGACGGGGTAGTATTTATTTAGGACTCATTAGGATTAATGGTTTGCGTGTTTACTCCGCTCTATACTAAGTTTCCTTTTCTAATTTTGAATTAATTTTGTGTAGCTGCGCTTTGTGGTGTTGATTGTGCCAGGGCAGCAGAATAACTAACAACACGGCTTCTTAGGACGACGTCTCTTGCACCCAACCGGGCAGAAACGTTTTTTTGGTGGGCAGCATGGTTTGCAGCACTTTTTTTTCGGCGGACAACAAGGTCTGCAGCAACGCTTCTTCTTTTTTGGATAGCATCTTGGCTTGCAACATTTTGGTCGACAGCATGGCTTGCAACACTTCGGTGGACAGCATGCTATGCTGGCGGCATCATCATCGTAGTTGCCGTCATAGCTATATAGAACGATGGGCGTCTGCAGGAGAGGGCAAGAGAGAATGGAGAGATCAGTAGACAGATCACTCAGTAGACAACAGTTCAGTAGGCAGGTCAGTAGACAGTTCAGTCAGTGGACAGTTCAGTCAGTAGAAAGTTCAGTCAGTAGGCAATCATCTTCGATTACTTTTAGCATGTTGGACATGGCTTCTGCTTCGGTCCAGGACGACGCTTCTTGCAACCAACTGGGCAAAAACGTTTCTTCGGGCAACATTTAGGTTTGGCACATTTAGGTTTTTTGCAGCACTTCGGTGTGCCGCATCCAGTTGGGCAGCAAGGTTTGCCGCCGCAAGTTTTCTTCGGCTTCGGGCAACAGCGTTGCTTTGGGCATATTCTTCTTGGGCAACATGGTGGCCGCCGCATTGGCGGACAACAGGGCGGGCAACATGGTTTTGGGCAGCATGGTTTTGGACAGCATGGTTTGGGACAGCAAGGTTTGGGTGGGCAGCATGCAATGCAGGCGGCATCTGCGGAGTCGTAGCTGTCGGCAAAGCTATATAGAAGGATGGGCGCCTGCAGGAGAGCCGAAGAGAGATGATGGTGTGGATCAGTAGACAGATCAGTCAGTAGACAGTTCCAGTCAGTAGATAGTACAGTCCGCAGTCAATCAATCCAGTAGAGATAATATTTTTAAATTCCCTTACCGGACAATCTTCAAGGGCCGTATCGGACATCGATCTATTAGCAAGCCGACTGCTGTAGGCAGCACTCAGATGTGTCCGAGAACTATGGTAGTGCGATGGTCCTGCTGCACTTTGTGAGTACTTTGCCTTTGACCGCGTCATTGTTAGAAAATGGAAAAATCAATAATTGATCGTAATGCAAAAAATTATTAAATTTAAATTATTATTATCAGTCAGTAGACAGCCCCAGTCAGTAGACAGTACAGTCCGTAGTCAATCAAATTCCCTTACCGGACCATCTTCGAGGCCCACGTCGGACACCGATCTATTAACGATCCGACTGCTGTATACATCTCTCAGATGAGACGCCCGCGAACTATGGCAACTTGAAGGTACTGCCGATTTTTTCAAACACTTTCCCTTGGACCGCGTCATTGTTAGAAAATGAAAAAAAAATGAAAATTCGAAATATAAAAAATTATTAAAAATTCTTTAAACTATACGTCTAAAATTTGGTAAAAAAAAAACTTGTTAAAACTTAAAACTTATTATTTTTTTGATGTTTTCGATTTAGAAGTAAACTGTTCACTGAAGATATTGTGAAACGAGAAAGCCTAGGTCCCCCAATTTCGACATCGTCGCCTGCTGTGATGCCATTAAATTTGGAAAATACGAATGTTTCTAGAACGAAAGTGTGAGTGAGAGAGAGAGAGAGAGAGTGAGAGAGAGGGGCTGACCTACGCTAAGTACTGCTTAACTGTCTCTTCCCACTTAATTTGCATAGAGGAAACGAGGGAAAGTGGAGAGAAGTGTGTGGGCAGTAGGGGACAAAGAGGTTTAAGGAGTCTGGGGTCACTCGGGCAGCTTTATTGGGACATGTGAAGTAAATATTTCGCTCAAGGAATGCCGCAAAGGTTGGTAAACAAAGCCGACACAGCAGTCTCGGCTCAAGGAACTCAACGGTGGCTAAAATTGGCTCAGTGCCAGCTGCTTGTAGTGCGAAAGGGGGCGCGGAGAAGGGAAAAGGTAGACAACAATAAGCAAAAACCAAAAACTATTTGCACTCAACAGCAGCAAATGGAGTCGATGTGGATGATGACGAAGGGTGCAGGGAGAAGGGCAAGAGAAGGTAGTAAGGAAGGCAGCGATGGAAGAGCAGCAAGAGCAGAAAGCAGGGAAGGCTACCAGGGAATCTGTGAAGGGGAAGCCTGCAAAGAGGAAGCCCAAGCAGGCCATCGATTTGAGCAGTTTGTTGTTATTTCGTTGTGTTATACCCTGTTATGGAATGTGTAAAGTTATCGGGTAGACAAGGCGTGTGCATATTTAAATTAAGGTTTGGCGATAAAGCTATATGTTATTAGTATATAAACCTGGCATAGCTTTATGTCTTTTGTCTGTCTGTTCATACGTATGCCAATCTGCCTGACTGCCTCCTTGTCTGTCTGTCTGCCTGTTTGTCTGTCTGCCTGTTTCTTTGTCTATCTGCCTGACTGTCTGCCCATTTGACTGTTCGATAGGTTCATATGTTTGGCCGTCTGCCTGTCTGCCCGTGTTGTCTGTCTGCATACCTGTCTCTCTGTCTGCCAGGCTGTCTGCCTATCTATCTGCATGTCTGCCTGCCTGTCTGTTAGTCAACCTTCTTGTCTGTCCGTCTGTTTGATCGTCAGTCTATGTCCCGCTGGTCGGTCTGTATGCCGCTTGTTCAGTTGTCTGCCTTATCTGTCTGTCTGTCCAACTAGCTCGTCTATGTTTTGGTATAATTATTTGTCTATCTGTTTCTGTATGTACAGTTTCCCGTTTATCTGTGTTCTCATCTGTCTGTACTGTATGTTCATATATTTTTCTATTGGTCTGCTTGTCTCTTTATTTGTTCCTCTGCTTATCTATTAGTCTGCTTGCTTGTCTGTCTGTTTGTCTGATCAGCAGTCTGTTCTTCTACCAGACTCTCAGTCTATTTGTTTGCCAACCAACTGAATGTCTGCTCATCTGTCTGCTCTTCTGTCTGCTCATCGCCTGCCCGTCTGTCTGTCTGTCTCCAGCTGGTCAGCTATCTGCCATATCTGTCTTGCTGTTCTCTCTTCTAGTCTACATTTCTGTCTGTTTGTCTGCTTGTTCTTTTGCCTGTCTATTTCTCTCTGTCTATCTCTCTCCCTCTCTCACTCTCTCCATTAACCTCTGCTTCAATCTGTATTTCTTTCTCTTGCTCTCTCAGATTAATGTCTTCCATTCCTACTTTTCCCAGATATCTCTCAGTCGACTACACTCCGCACTTGTTTACATCACATTCTTTCAGCTCTTATTGCTATTGTTGTTGTTGTTGTTATTGATGTTGTTGTTGCTATAATGTTGCCTTGTGCCACTTGTACAATATTTGCTGCAGTTCAGCGCAAATAGAACAGCGACGCCTTGCGATGTGTTTACAACTTGTGAATCGTTGTCAGCTGCCTCTGCTGCTGCTGCTGCTGCTGCTGGCATGTGGGTTGCCAATCTTTGCCAATCTCTTGGCCCGCTTTTCATTACCAATAGCAAAGTGTTGGCACTTCTCCCTACGCTACCCTCCTCTCCTCACTTCCCCTTGTCAGTCAAACATCAATCAGGCTGCATTATGTAAATATTGCTGCATGAATGTTGCAACAAAAGCGCAATGAGAGCAATGCGGGGAATGTGATTGAGAGGGGAAGTATAGAAGAAACGTAGAGGGAGGGTGTTCAGAGGGGGAAAGAGGTGTGAATAAGGGAATAACATGTCATAAGGCAACTGGCGCGCTGTCCATCAGAGGCTGCCCCATATTGATTGGTCCCCACTGTGCATCCCACTGTGCGCTGCGTGCTGTGCTAGCTTTGTCAGCTGCCAATATTGCTGGACTTTGGCTTTGGCAGCAAGATGACTTCGCGCTTGCCTTAGCCTGAGTTAGACGATAACGAGTTTTGTTTGCCGTCGCCAGCGCGTCTCCATGCAAAGATGTTGCCTGCTCCGGCTGCTACTCATGCTTCCTCCTCATCTCCCGCTTCTGCTTCTACTTCTTCTTCATTTACTACCCCTTTTCTACTTTCTTTTCTTGCTGCTTATCCTCTTCCCTGCTCTTGCTTCTTCTCTAGTTCCTCCTCTTGCTGCTTCTTCAGTTTCTTCTCTTGTTCCTTTTCCTGCTCCTTCTCGAGGTTCCTCTGCTGTTCCTTTGCTTGCTCCTGTTCCTACTTCTTGTCCTGCTCACTTCCCTGCTCTTTTCCCTTCAACTGTTCATTCTCCTTCTTCTGCTGCTTCTCCTTCGTTTACTCCTTCTTCCCTTTCTCCTCGTGCCAGCTGCAGTTGCTGTGAAAAACCAAAACAGCAGCACGTTCACTCACTTTATTTATGCGTTAAGTTTGCCAGCCAGAAGGAGTTGCCGCAGTTGTTGTTATAGCAGTAGCTGTTGCTGTTGTTGTTGTTGCTGCTGTAGCTGCTGCTGCTGCTAGTCAATATGTTAACCTTTAATGTCGCGCCGCACAAATCCGTTTTCCAATTTGAATTTTCATTTCAGTTTTTTCACTTCGTTCTTTTCTTTCTCTTTCTTTTTGCAGCTTATCAAAACTTTTTGGTGCTGCCGTGCAAGGAATTTTCGCATTTTGCATTTCAACTTTTGCTCGACAATAAACAAAAGGCACACGGAGAAACTTAAGCGCAGCAAAAAGGGGTAAGTCGAAGGCGGTGGTAGTTGGGAATGGAGTTTGTTTAGCTGCTTGCAACACTTTGTCGAAGGCGCAAAACTTTATTTCGACTTGCCGGCGCTTTTTCTGCTGTTCAGCTAAAGAAAGCACGGCAAATTGCTTGATAGCAACAACAACAAGAACAGCAACAATGGCTGCCAAACAATTGCAAACTTATTTGCCGTGCACGCCGTTAATTGCAAAACAATTTGCAATGCATTAAAAGTTAGCGCGCATTAAAGAGATCAAATGACTTAATAACTTGGCTTAATACGCGGCGCATTTTGCATTAAAAACGTGTCGAAAAGTTGCCCAAAACTTTAGCTAGAATAAACATAGAGTAATCTACCCCTGCCTCCTCACTGCCCTACACAAATCTTGACTTGTACTCCGACTGGCAGCGCATGTTGCAAGTTGTTTAGTCAGTGCGGGGCAGGACTACTGACTTTAATTAGTTTGCCGCCTTGCGATGGCGCTGCCTTTTGCCGTTGCCTGCCTGCTTGCTTGGCTGCTTGCTTGCTGTAATCAAATATGCGCAAACAACAGCTACAACATTGTCTCACACACACACACATACGCATAAGACACAAGACACTCATTCACAGACAGCGTACGGGGGAGTGCAGGCAGGAAGGAAGAAGATGCAAACAAGACGCGGGCATGCGTAATTAAATTTACATGAATTGATATTGAATACACAGTCAGACATGGCACATACACACACACACCTATACGCACTCATCTACACATCACTCCCCAACTGCTCCTGCTCCCACACACTGAGCTTGTACTGTGCATGTAATTATCGTTGCCTACTTTTACGCGCCGCTTGAGCTGACGAAGGAAACGCGTTGCGAATTTCCATTGCCTACTTTTGTGTGCCGTCAGACAATGCAGCAGCGACAGCGACAGCGACGCAGCAGCGCAGGCAGGCAGAGGTGTAACGCTGTTTCTGTTGCCTACTTTTCGTTGCCTACTTTTGTGCGCTGCCACTCAGTCGCGCAAATTGGCAGCAAACAAACTGTTCTCTGGCCGCACATGTGACACACTCACATGCATACACACACACACATAGGCACAGCTACTGGCACACACATACACACACACGCACTGCTATACGCACTCCTGCTCTCACACATGCTTTCACTTGAGTTGACAGAAAGTTCATTCGAGTATGAAAAAGTTTTGGCATTGTCGCCGCTGTCTCCCTGACTTGTCTCTCTCTCTCACTCTTCCCCTCTCTCTTTCGTATTCTCTGTCTGTCTTCCTGTTCTACTGCAAATTGGCTTACTTACTGCCTCTGCCTGTGATGGGCCGCGACCCAAATGAATGTCTAATTTTCACACAGTTCATAATAATTAAAATTACGCACCAGGCTACAATTTGCTTGACATTTGCTCCCGTTATTGTTGCTGTAGTTCTTGTTGTTGTTCTGGCTTATTGTTAGTACTGTTATATGCATTATTTATCGCATTTGTTGTTGCTGTTCCTATTGTTGTTGCCTGAGCAGAAAGTTTGCCCTTGTAAGTTGGGATTCTGACTTTGCTGCCAACTTGTTTGGCATTCATCAAGTTTGTTTTTTGCCTCTGACATCTTCATAGCGCACAGCACTGTCTGCCTCTTCTACTCCTACTCTGTCTCTTTCTGCTTGTCTATCTCTATCTCTCTCTGTGCTGCTGCGTTTCTGTTTTTGTCATATTTGTTGGTCTGATAATTGCGTTGATGGCGTTTTTGCTGGCCACATAATGAGCCTGAACGTTTGGCCAACCATGAATTATTATTTTAAATTGCAGCTGAAAGCATTGCCAGAGCAGAAGAGATAGAGAGTGAGCAAGAGAGAGAGAGAGTGTGTGTGAGCTCGCTCAGCCATTAAGAGTTTTGATTAAAAAAGTTAAGTGTCACATGCGACGAGCAGAGAAAAATAACTTTTATTTAACTAAAGGCGGCATTAATCGCCAGACATGAGGCGTCTGTAGAGTGTAGTCTATACTCTGTAAAGTGAGTGATGGCGTAGAAGGGGAGGTATTGAGGCAATATTTCTAGTAATCAAGGGGTATATTCTATGGCAAGTCAGCAAGTCTTCTTTAAACTTGCCTTGCAGTCGATGATCTGTTTAAGATGAGAAGTCAGCAGCAGATTGTAGAGGCTTGAATAGTCAAATTAACTATAAGCTAGCCATAGCATTAACTACAGTTAATACCCTATAAAGTAGTAGCAAGCTCTGCTATAGTCAGTCACAGCTCTTGCCTTGCATTGCCCCCTACAAAGTGAAGGCAGATGGAATGGAGACGCAGCCATACTCAGCCTCCTACTTGGCTGCTCTGTTCATTTACACTGCACCCTGTAGCGTATCTCTGTAACTTCCACAGACTGTTAACTCTTTCTCCTTCACAGTTAACTCTTTCTCCTTCTCTTACCCACACACAGGGTATCCTTGCAGTCATCAGTTTGTTTGCTGTTATTGTTCAACTCTTAACAATGTCAACACTTTGTGCTTTTATCTGTTTGCACAAAGGATGAAGCTGACGCTCTCTTTCGCGCGCTGCCACTCTACAGTCTACACTCTATCTCCCTCTTCTCCTCCCCCTCCCTCTTCTCTTTCTCTTCTCTCTTTCTCTTTCTCTCTCTCTCTCTTGCAACCCACTCGCTTGCTGTATGTAAACATAATGCGATTAATTTGTTTTCATTATACGTTCGCCTTCTCTCGCCTCTTCTCGCATTGCCATCTCTGTTGCCTGACTGCCTTGCTACACCCTCACCCCCCCCTCTGCCGTTCGTATTGCGTGTGTTTATCTTTTAATTTGAAGTTAAGCCGAAGCCAACTATGCGCATATTTACGCAACATTTCGCGTGCCACTAAAGGCAGCAACTGAAGAAGAGACCGTAGAGAGGCTGCCACAAAGTTTACACTTTATTTTAATTGCCCCGCGGGGGCGACAGGTTTGAGGCTCATCTCAACAACAGAAACAGTAGCAGAGAAAGAGAAGCAAGAGAGGAGGAAGAAGATTGGGAGGAGAAGCAGAAGAAGGCGCGTCAGCAGCAGTCTCTGCCCTGCCCCCATCTCCCGACTGAGTTCAAAGGTGACGTCTGAGTTCAAGGCCAACCTCAAAGCCAGACTGGCTGAGCTGCTGGCTGGCAGCCTGATTTGTGCTCATCATTATACCCTGTAAATATTGATGATCAGTAAGCAGCTGTTTGCAACTAAAGAGATAGGGATATAGAGGAATTGTAGACTACATAGATACCCTGTTGAGAAACTGCAATGTGAGTAGAAGGAGAAGATTGTAGAGTAAGTTTCTGTTACTGTGGCTTGTGCTGTGTATTTGCTAGTCAAGCAGAGCAAGAGTACTTAAAGAGGTGAGCCTGCAGATTGTAGACTATAACTGTAGAGACTGTACTGGGTATCTACTAGTCAAGCAGCTGCAGAGGCGAGCACACTTGATGAGGTGCAATTTATTTTCATCTTCTTTGCAGCTTAACTAAGGCAGTAGCTGCGAGGAGTACTGGGTAACTGCTACTCGAGCAGCTGCAAAATGTAGCGAGAAGTGACTAAAGAGTATTGGCTGTGACTGTGTATAGATTGCTGGGTATAAGCTAGTCGAGCAGCGGCCGTTAGTAGAGCCTATAAAGAAGGGCAATTTGTTTTCAATTTATGTTGAGCTTCTTTAAGGCCTTAACTACAGGTATACTGGGTATCTGCTATTCGTGCAGCTCGTGAGGTGGGAGGTGACTACTGAGACTTTAGTGGTTGCTGTGTATAGTGCGGGGTATCTGTTAGTCGAGCAGCAGGAGCTAGAGAACTTGAAGAGACTTAACTGCTTTTCATCTTTTTTTAGAGCTTATTTTAAGATTCGACTGACAGAAGTATGGGATATCTGCCAGTCGAGCAGCTGCGGCAATTGGTGTAGCGCGACTACAGAGTGTAGACTACAACTGTATAGATTACAGGGTATCTAAGTGTGCTAGTCACGGAACTGTAGGAGCCTTAAAAGCACTTAGTAACATGCAGCTTCTTAAAGTATCTTTGCAGTTTCTTTTAGTTTGTTAATGCGGGTAGTACTGAGTATCTGTAAGTCAGGTAACAGCAGCATCTAATGAAAGGTATCTGATGAGTCTACAGAGTAAGAGTTGTCCCTGTGTAGAGTACTGGGTATCTAGTCACTCAACAGCAGCTGCAGCAGTTATGAGGACGTCGCTTCTTCATTTTCCTCTACTTCAAATAAGTTGCTGCCTGCCTTAATGGGTATCTCCCCGTCTGGCAGCAGCTGCAAAACTCAGGCAGTTCACATTGCTGTCTTGCCTCCATCCCCACATATTGAATTCTTGGCCAAGTTTTGAATTATGTACGAAACTCAGGCCAAAGACTGCGGCCAATGGCCAATTCCGAATGGAACGCTTTGAACTTGATTGCCTTTGTTGTTGTGAGCAAAGCCTAGACATGAGCTGGCTGTCCCTCCCTCCCACTCTCCCTGCCTCTCTCTGCTATTGATCAGCAGACACATGTGTGTGTGTGTGAGGGAGTTGACAAACTGCAACTGGCCTGAAATGAACCCGAGTCAACTTGCCTGAGTCGCCGCACTGGGGAAAAGTTTTCAAAAAGCATTTGCTTGTCGACAACATTAAAGTTTTTACGTGCATGTGGGTGTGTCAGTGTGTGTGTGTGTGAGTGTGTGCCTGACTATGCCTGTGTCTGTGTGTGTGTTTGTGCTTGCGTAAAGAGCCATGGACCAGCCTTAGCCTTGGCCCAAGCGCAGTGTGCTGCTAACTCAATGTTAAGTCACTGTTAACACGCTGTTAAGCATGTGCCACGTGCTACACACGTTGCAGGAGTCTGCGCAGTTTGTTGTTGCTGTCGGTAACTGTTCCCAGTATGCTGTCGTGAAGGGGCCGCGCACCACGGTGCGTATGATTGATAAACCAAAATAAATATTTAGCCAGACTCGCAATGCATAAACGTTTATTGAGCGACAGCAGGGCAACAGTAACAACAACTCGGGCAAGCACAGCAGCAACAACAAGGCCAGCGACAAGGACAACAACAACAACAGCAACAACAGCAACAGCAGCAATATGAGGGCAACAACAGCTGCTGCTGGCGCTGTGTGGATTGCTGTGCAAATGGATTCAGGCGCGAACACGGGTTGAGGTGGCCTAAGAGAGGGACAGGGACAGGGGCAGGGTAGAGGGGCAAGCAGAGGGTACTGCCGTGGTTAAGGTACAAAGATGGGACGCGGGACAGAGAGAGGGACTGTTGTGGGCAGGGGCAGCTGCAGAGTTTGCCTGCTTGAGTTGAGTTTGCCTTTTTTTATTGTAGGCGTAGGCGCTGCGTCTGGGGCGTCAGTTAGATGTGGGCGGGCGTGGCAAAAAAACATCTGTGCCGCACACACACATACACAATCAAACAAACACACACACACACACATACACATAGGCGGGGCACACACACACATACAGCAAGCGGGCTGTGGCCTCGCCAGCTGTGACCTTGAGCAGACTGTGAACTGTTTAAGCAGTGAGTGTGAGGTTGCTTGACAGTGTGTGTGGCAGTGTGTGTGTGTGTGGCAGTATGAGGTTGTGTGTGAAGCTGTGCATGTGTATGTATGTTAGTCCCTTAGTCCGCTTAACTCCAACTTCGACTTAGACTTGTTGCCCAAAACTCAAATGAGCTAGCAAACTTGTTAGCTGCCTCTAGCTGCGCCTTCTCTGCTCTCCCTCTGCCCTTCTTCCTCTTCATTCTACCCTCTACTCTGCTCTTACTTCTCTCTGCCCTTTCTCTCTCCATTTTCCCCTTCTCTCAGTCAGCTGTCAATTGGATTTACTTGGCTACTCCTACAGCAACTGCCTCAGTTTGTCTTGGCTCTTTTGTCTTAGCCCGCCTTGTCTGCTCTGGTGCCTTGTCGTGTCGTGTCTTGTCTTGTCTTGCCTTGTTTGTGGCTGCATTCATTGAATTGCAATTAAATTGTTGAGGTTGCCCCTTGACCCCCGCCCCCTCACCTGCTTTTCTTCTGCCTGCGCCTTCTCTTAGCGCCTTGTCTCGTGTTGGATTTGCAGCTGTCAAAGTGACAAACGTCGTCGTTGTCTCTGCTCCTTGACTCGTCTAACAGAGCAGAGAGCTACCCTCTGCACCTGCACCTGCCCCTGGCTCTGCTCTAGTGTCTCTACTACAACCTCTCTGCTCCCTCCCTCTTGCCTCTGTCTGCTGTCTTTGCTCCTAGTTCTGTCTCTGCCTCTGCCTCATTTGCCAGCTCATTCCTTCTCTCCTCTCCAGCCCACTTATTATGCCATTTGAGCTGTTCATTTGTTGTGTGCACTAAATGCCGCACAATACCACACATACACCTCTGCTTCCCCTGCCTGCTTGTCACGTGTCAGTTGCCACCTGCCACCCCGTGTTGCAGCTCTCTCTCTCTCTCGACTCCTTCTGGCTCGGCCACATAAATTGCTTTTGACATGCTCCGTTGGCTTTTATTGCGAGAATTGTCTTGGCTTGACATTCAACACATTCGGTTTGCCCTCCCCCTGTCCCGCTTCCCTCCTTCACCTTCCCCTTTCTCCCTGCGTAATTAGAATGAGGCATGCAACATTTCAGCAGTGGCAGCAACAGCAGCAGCAGATGCAAAGTTTGCTGCTGCTTTCAAATAGAAATGTTCAAATGTTGAAATGTTGCAAACATTTCGCACAGTTTACCTCCTTCTATCTTTCGCTCAATCTTGCCCTCTCTCTTGCTCTGTCTTTGACACTCTTCCCCTCTCTCTTTCGCACTCTCTACCCCTCTCTGCCTCTCACATAGTTTTCTGCATAAGGCAAACAACTTTTTGTTTCGTTCAGGTTAAATGCGCGCGAATTGTTTTTGGCCAAAAACTTTGCCATTTAACTTTTGTTTAAGCAGGGCAAGTATAGAGGGAAGAATGGGGTGTAAAAGAGAGGGAGAGAGAGAGAGGGAAGAGTGTAGAAAAAAGAGAAGAAACTAACAGAGAGGGGGAGAGAGAGAGGGAAGAGAGAGAGGAGAGTCCCCTCAAGAGACTGCAAATTATTTAAGAGCCAACAAAAGTTTTTCTTTTACTTTTTTGCTCTTCTCCACATTTTCTTTTGTTCTTTGCTTTGTTTTTCATTTTTGCTGCTGCCTTCTTCTATTTTTTTGCTGATTTGGCACCTTTTAAGCATGATTGTTCAGCAGTAATGAGTGTGTCCTCTCTCTGCCTGGAACACAACTCTGAAGTGCAGAGTTGCCTCCGCTTGTCAACTGCTTTTCTATTCCTCAACTAACGAGCGAATTTTGCCTCCCCTTGTGCAAAGAAATTAGCAAACCTTTTTATGCAAATTACCAAGAGTCCTGTCAGGACATCCTACACACAACCCTCCACTCCCCTACCCTCTCCCTCTTCTCTATGAGCTTTGCAAATGGCACTTTTGCGGTTAACTGGGCAAACAGCAGAGCGCACTTGGCAACCCTAGAAAGCGCCAACTAAGGACACACTCTACGGTGTACCCATGTGTGTGTGGGTGTGTTCCCCCTTCTCTCTTCTCTCTTCTCTCTCTTCCTGCCTCCCTCCTCCTCATTTATTTCCTGTTTCTAATCAGCCTATTTGTTTAGGTTGCTCCCCTAAATGGAAAATGGCAACCTTTTTTTGCAGCTTTTAATTAAGGCGCACAGAAAAAGCCATGGGAAATCTTCTATAAATTAATTTTACATGTGCTTAATCTGTTGTTTAGTTCCGCACAAGTTTCGCAAAAAAACGTAACAACTTTGATTACTGCTCTACAGCTTCCTCTCTCTCTCCCTCTTTCTCCTTCTCTCTCTTTTATTCTGTGCCTTTTCCCAGCACTTATTCATCTGCTTATTCCTGCTCTGGCTTTGAAAGTGATTGTTTAATGGGTGTATTCAGTTTGTCTAGCTGATTCAACAATTCTGTTTGACATCTTTTTATATATTGATCTAGAATTCTGATTTCGATTTCATTTCACTCTGTCAATTTCGTATATCGTATCTTAACTTCATAATGTGTCCGATCTAAATTATTATCCGATCTAAATTATTGAAAATAATATTATTCAGGTTATTTTTCAGAGTTGCATTTCACTTTTTAGACTTCAAATGCGCATAACTTTGCCAAAAATCAACCGATTTAACTGCGGTAAGACATTTTGTCAATGGTTTGATGCCTTTATTCTTTCTGCATTTGAATTTTATGGATTTAAGAAATGCTCTTTTTTTCAATTTTTTCCATGCTACCCCCTTGACAAAATGTTCAAAATTTTGTCAAAAAATATGGTTGCTATATTTGCCTTTATATCGATTAAGCTAAACGAAATTAACATACAAATTCATTTCTGACAAATTTCTGCCTCAAATGTTGGAAGATAATCAAAATATACAAAAGTTTAGTCTCCGAAAATGAAGTTGCAATATGGTTATGTCTTTTCATCAGATACTGACAGGGTATAAGGTAGTTGAGTGCACTTGCCTATACTTAGCTGACTCTCCCCCTTTAGCTTCTTCTCTCTTTCTCCCCCCTGAGTTCACTTGTTTCACTTACCGAACTCAAGTTCACTTGGGCAGCCTCTTTATTTGCTATGCAAACTTCTGTCATTCCTCTGGCCTGCATCGTTGCTTCTTCCCTTCAGCTTCTGCTGCTGTTGCTGACTGTGGCTTGTCTGTCCCGCTGTCCCTATCTTTCTCTGTCTGTTTCTTTTTCTCTCTTTTCTTTTTCTCTCATTCTCCCTTTTATGCTGCTTCTGTGATATTTCGGTTTCGCTTTGCTTTGCTTATTCCTGCCACATTTCACTCATTTCATGGTCATTGGATTTGAACACACATAAATTTTCACCAGCTTTTTCTCGCTTTTTCTCCTTCTCCCTCTCGCTCTCTCAGTTTATTTGCATTTCGCAAACCGCGTTGCCGCATATACTCTGTGTGAAAAAGGAGGGAATTTAGTGGGGATTTTAGACTGTTTATCAGATTAACTAAGGTAGAGGGAACTTCATTTTTAAAAGGTGCTGAAGGCAATCAAATTTGCTAATCTACTTCCTAGCGCATCTCTTAGTCTTGCACACCCCACTAATAGCTAAATTTGTTTTTCTGCATAAATATAGAAATGTTCATGGTCCTCTCGCCTCGCTGCCAGCAAAGTTTGCCTCGGCTGACCAACAATTTATTACAATTACGTCAAAATTCATTTCGAAAGCCACCGCCGCCGCCAACGCAGTCGTTTGCAGCTGAAGTGGAAGAGGGCGCGGGAGAGTTGGCAGAAGAGAGGGAGGTAGTGCAGAGTTAGGCAGGTCATAAATTGGTAGCTGCATTGCAGCTGATAATGTTGCCAATGCGGGTCCCAGTTGGTGTTGGAGTTGGAGCTGAAGCTGAGGCTGGCAATGGGCGCAGGCCAACTTGCTCAATTGGATTGGCCACAGATTTTTGGTCAAGCGGCGCGGGAGGAGAAGAGGCGCAGTTAACGGCAATTGCAGTAGGTCAGAGAGGAAGTGGGTCAGCTGTAGAGTGAGAGAGAGAGAGAGATAAGCAGAGAGAGGGAAGAGTGCAAAGGAAGCGCACATAAATCAGGGCTAAAGTTGGACCGAGCGGAAAGTGAAAATGTTTTAAATATGATTAGAAAATGGGAGTGAGGGAGAGAGAACAGTGATAGAGGGATAAAAAGAGAGAATGGAGAGCGGAGAAAACAAGGCAGGGAGGGATTGATAGCGTGGCAATGGAATAGGGAAAGAGCGTGAGAGATCCCAGAGTAGAAGATAGAGATGAGGAGGCAAAGAAAGGTAAACAAGAGAGGAGGTGACAGAATAAGAGAAAGGAATGGAGATATAAAAGAAGAGAGGCGAAGAGAAAGAGAGAGATCAATAGAGAGAGAGAGGGAGACACTTCGAATGCAGAAGAAGCACAAGAGCTCAGAGTGCAAGGTAGACATGAGGAGGAGACTGAGAAAAGCAGACAAGAAGGCAGGAAGCAAGGGAGAATGGAACAAACAGGGAGCATAGAGAAAGAGAGAGAGACAGGAGCATACAGCAAGAGACAGAGAGAGAGAGAGGTACTTGGCATACCGGCGCTATAAACCCTGCCCCCAAATTGAGTTGTTTATGCGAAGCTTTTGGCAAGAGACGTGTCTAAACCGATTCGATTATTTAGTGATTTCTACTCGGCATATACACAGTGCTAAGTGGGTGCTATATAGCGGGTTGATGGGCGTGTGGGCGTGGCACACACACACACACACTGTTAACTGCGTATGCGCCTTTGTGTAATAAAACAAGATTTATTTAGTTGCGCCGCATTAACTGTTGCCCTCTCTAACGAGCTGCCTACACTTTGTGTCTGCTGCAAGGGGGAGAATGGTAGAGAGGGAAGGGAGAGGGAGTCTAAGACTGCTTTGTGTGTGTATGGCGAGTGAACTCGAACCCGGGCAAGCAGTTCAAACCACACACGCACACATAAAAAGCCCAGATGAGTTTTCTTTTCATTAAAAGCGGATTTACGCACAGGAAAAGGAGGAGAAAGAGGGGAGGGGGCTGAGGCGAAATAGCGGGCACAAGGCGAACAGCTTATTGCACAATAAACACGCATACAACACAGTGTCACACACACGCACACACACAGAGGCAGAGGACAAGGGCAGAAATCTGCTTGTGCTGCGTCAGCTTGTAGAAATTTTCCTGTTTTTCTTTTCTTTATGTGTCCCCTTTCCCTTTAGCAGGGCGCTAACGAGTCGCCAGCGTGTGTGTGTTGCCAGTGTGCCTGTGTGTGTGTGTGTGCGAGACAACTGGTCAATGTTGTCACAGACGAAGAATGTCAACAAAAGATAAGCCATTCATTTTATTCATTCATTGCTGTCTGTGCCTGCCAGCCTGTGCCAGTCCCCCCCCCTCTGCACCCCTCCCTCTCCTCCCCGCTCTCTATAACTACTTCCCTGTCTCTTTCTTTCTTTGCCACTTCCAATCTCTCTCTCTCTCTCTTCTCTGCCTCTTCTTGACCAGTTAACTATTCCGTAATTTAAGTCTTGTTTGCTGTCACTTGAGACGAAAATAATCGACTTTGTCACGCTGATGCCAGCTTACGCAGCCCCCTCTCTCCCCTCTTTACTCTTTCTGCTGCTTCCTCATTCTTTTCTGGTACAACTTTTCCTTCATCTTTTACTTCTTTTTGCCTGGCAAACCAAACAAAATGGCTATCAAAGCGCGTCTCAAATTTTATTGGCAACAACAAAAAATTGTTGCCTGCTTTTAGGGGCAGCCAAGTAAATCAGAGGGAGGAAGAGAATGAAGGAGATTAATGTGTGTGTGTGTGTGCGTGGCACGATTTGAGGTAACAAAGACGTTTTGCTAATTATGCCACAAACTGAGTTGGTCCAGCTGCCTCTGCTGCCTCCTCCTCCTCTGCTGCCTGAGTTGCCTTGTCTGTTCTACTTATGCTGCTACTGCTTATGTTCCTTCAGCTCTCTCTTCTCCTCTCTCTTCTCCTCTCTCTTCTCCTCTCTCTGCTCCTCCTTCTTCTGCTACTTTTCTCATTTTGTTCATTCGTTTTGCTATTGCTATTGTTGTTGACTTAATGCTTTTTGCTGCCGCCGGACTGGACTGCAGCATAAATGATGGGAAATTGCCGGAATTGCGGGCCAAGAAGCTGCAGCACACAAACAAGCGGGCACAGACACGCAGACACACACACACTACACTCGCACACACACACATGTCCTTGGTCATGTTCATTGTGTATCCTGCGGCGGCAGCTCTTGGTTTTTTGCCCTGCAGCCGACAATGCATTTTTCAACAGTTTGCTGACCAACAACAGCAGCAGCAGCAGCAGCAGCTCCACCTACTTGCAGTACCTGCTAGTGGCCCCCCTCCCTCTTCTCTCTTGCCTCTACCCTCTGCCTTTGCCTCTACACCTTTCTTTATCCCTCTTCCCCTTGCTCTGCTCTGTCTGCTCTTCCTTAGCCGCAGCAAACACGAAAATGTTGCACGTTGAGCGAGTGTGGGCGATTACACAACTATGTTGCCTCAACTCCAACTGCCTCTGCCCCCTCTCTACCACACTGCCTTCCCCTACTACCTCCTCTGCACTCTCTCTAGACACTTTGGAGTGCTGTTTGAGTTGCGTATAAATGTAATTTACAGTTACAACAGTCAACGCCTCATGAATTTTAAGGAGCTGCTCTTGCTCTGCTTGCCACAAATCGTTGCAAGGCAGAGGGGTACTGGGCGTGGCTCTGTGAATTATTTTGTGTGATAAATGCAACGCTTAATTGTGTGTCCGTGCGCGTGTGTGTGTGTGTATCTTTGTAAGAGTGTTTGCCAAGTCGTTCTGCCTTTTTTGCCCCTGTTTATTTACAATGCGACAAGCTGGCAATCAACTCTGCTTCCTTGCAACATCCAGCTGCTGCCTTGCTGGACAACGTTTTGCATCCTTCCATTTTCCGGGGGCGCAGCCTTTGATGTGCAAAGGATTCTACAGCAATCGACAGAAGGATTCTCTGTCTCTGTCCGCGCTGTATTTACTGAGAAGAGTCCAGCAAAAAAAGGCTGTGCATCGATTTCAATTTAACATTTTCCTGCTGCAACTGCCCCTGCCACTTCTTCTCTTTGCTGCTTCCCCTCTCCTTACTACTGCTTTCCCTCCCCTTGCTGCTGCCCGCCCCCCCCCCTTCCTCTTTCTCTGCCTTTTTTGCGCCCGCATTTTTCGCGTTTATTTATTGCACATGTTTTTATTGAATTCTTTGTGCGGCGCGGCTTGTGCCGACAGATGCGATATAAATATTTATGCTGTAGAATATTGCCAGCACCAGCGCTGACCCCGCCCAGCTCTGTTCCTTCCCTGCCCTCCCCCTTTTCTCTATACTGCCTTTTTAAATTGATTTCTCTCTTATCCCATTGTGAGCCAAAACTTCGACCCTTCTCGCATGAAGCATTTATCTTTCTTATTACACAGGGGAGTCTTTTGGAGCACACATAGAGAAGCAGAGAGGGGGAAGATAGAGAGAGAGAGAGAGAGAAGTGCAGAGAGCAAGGGAAACAGCAGGAGGGAAGAAAAGGGAAAGCAGGACTGACACAACAAGAGATTGCCAGCCATGTCCGCACTTAAATAATAATCAATTCCATTAAATTATTAAGTAAACGTTGGCAGCAGCAGTATTCAGCTAATTGTGGGCGTGTGGTGGGCAGTGGGCAGTGGAGAGGGGGCGTGTCACTGCCTACTCTACTGCAAATCGAAAGTTATTATTACAGCTTACAACGCGCACTCGGCTTGCGAAGCTTACGAAGTTAACAAAAAGTTTTCCCATTTCATTTTGCTCGTTTTTATATTTATTCAACTATCTCTGCTCCTCCTCTACTTCCCTTTGCCTTCCTCTCTCTTCTCTCCCTTTTTCTTTTCTTCTCCTTTGCTCGTGTCATCTTGAAGAAAAGTTTCTTGCTTAGTTTATTTTGGCGACCCTTCGCTGTCGTCCTTTTCTGTTTGGCTATCGGCTTATTATTGTGATTACAGTCATCATCATCGTCATCAGCTTCCAATTTAAGTAGAGGGGGAGTGGCAGGGGGAGGAAGAGGAGTAGGGGGAAATGGCAAAAAGAAAGCCAGGCAAAAGCGGCCACCCATTTCAAACATATGTCAGCTGGCATCAGTGACATTGCCTGTCGCAAATTGTTGCTGCAACACACACTCATACGAGGATACAGAAACACACATAGATACACACACATATTCCTGGCACACTCACACACACAGAGAGTGGCGCTTTTTTGGAATTTGTCTGCGGCATAAATCAAGCGGCAAAGTCCATGAATAAATTACCTGGCAACTCTCATTTTAATTGCAAAATTGTGTGTGACACACACGCCGATAAAATCTATATAGATATATATTTATATATATATATGTTAAATATAAATATAAATAAATCTGCAAAAAATATATATTCGTTATTATATTCGATATATGCGGCAATAAATTGCTGAATTTCTGATGGGGCACTGCATGCGTGTGCAGGTGTGTGTGTGTCTGTGTGCTCAGTGCGTGGAAATTTGTCGATTCTATCGCATATGGCACACAAAATATTCGTATGTTATTTGCATAAGCTAAAATCATTTTGTCTGCCAGGGCAATGTTGCCAACAGTGCTGCCAACTTGGCTACTTTAACACTAAAATAACTAGCCGGAATTAAAGCTAGAAGAATTATAAAGATGGTCATTATTGAAAAAAGGGTACACTTACTTTATGATGCTGAAGGCGTGGCAGGTTTGAATAGAAGATTTTTTTCAAGCAGTTCTGCAAGTAGTTCACTGCTTGTTAGATCACCCACATCCAGCAAAAAGCTGTCAGCGCAAAAGTAGGCAGTAGTTTTGCTAATTCACTTTAACAGTACGCTGTTAAGATTACTCCACACCAACTTTAGCTGCCCGCTCAAAAGTATGCTACACTTTAAATTCCCAAACAAACTAAGTTAACAATGCACAGTCGCCCACTGTTAACAGCAGGTCTGTAAAATGGCATACAACTTTTGCCTGCTCGCACTCCTTGCACACAAAGCGAATTAGAATATTTATGCAAATGCAAAAATCCGCAATTACAGTTAAAGAGAGAACAAACAAAAGCCAAACATAAATTGTTTTATATATATTTATTTATATCATCTAAACTGCAGGCAGGCGCACAGCAGCAGCAACAACAGAAGCAGCAGCAGCAGATCAACTTTTAATGAGTTCGTGCTCAGTTCGCGCGCCGCTTTCTGTTCTCTGTTTTACACACAGAATTTAATTTGCACTCGGGTCCATTTTGTATTTAATAGCCAGGGCTCTCTTGCTGTCAATGGCCTGAGAGTGGGTGTGTGAGGGCGTGATGAGGGGGGGCGTGGCTTGCCACACAACTCGCCCACAGCTGCGCGGTAAACTTTGCTGCTGCCGCTGCGAATGCGGTTTGAAAATTATTTTGTAATATTACAAGCGATGCGCTCAGCTGGAAATTGTTCAACACACACACACACAAATACATTCCATAACTCACACAGCTACACAGGGAGTTGTCCTCAAGAGCAGCAGTGGCAGAAGAGGGGGGGGAGTTGGTAAAGCTGCCACGCAGGTAATAATCGGATGTAACTAATTGAATAAGCGACGCAAAGGACAACACACGCAGAGGGGGGCAGCAGGATGGTATAGAGTGGCAGAAGGAAGAAGAAGGGAAGAGGTGTGGGTAGAGGAGAGAGGGGGGAGAGAGAAGCGCATTAGCCAAATCCGTCGAGTGGCACACACACGCAGCCAGTTGCTGTTGTTGCATCCCCCAGGCGCATTTACTGCTGCTCACCTCCACTGGGATGCAGTGCCTGCCCTGCGCCCCCCTCTACCCCTCTCTAGCACTCTCTGTGCCCTGCTGTGCATCCTGTGCGGATGCTACTATATGCTGCACTCGCTGCTGCTGGCCACAGGATATTGCTTAATGGTCGCAAACTATTTAAATTTTCATTTCAATTTTGAACTCACGCGACTCTCGTCTGACTCTCTCGCCTTTAAGCTGCATCTCACATTTCCCATGCGAGTCTCGTTTATTTTCATTACCTGACAGTTTTTCCTCATATTTCCCCCCATTTTCCACACGCACACGCACATACACACGCAGTACAGTGCCCTGTAATGAGCTCAGTCTGCGTTCTCTGTTTCTAATCCTGCGTTCTTTTGGCAAATCACGTAGGCAAAACACAAAAAGCCAAAGCAAATAAACAACGCGCCCTGTTACCTGTTTTCAGTTCCGTATGTACACCTCCTTCTATTATTCTTCCTCTTCCTCTCCCCTTCTCTTTCTTCTCTGCCTCTTTCTCTAACCTCTCTGACCTCAAAGTGTCGCCTTGAGCTCGTCTAATTGCAACTGCCGCCGCCCGTTTTCAACGGCTTCGAGATGATTAATGGCAGCAGCGACGCATGTGCTCAACTAACAACAACAACCACAGCAACAACAACAACAACACTCTCTCTCAAACTAGCAACAACAACAGCTACAACAAACGTGGGGACCACAGTTAATGCCCTTCTCTGATTGATTTGTTGTTTGACATTTGTTGGTTAATTGTTAACTTGAATGATTGGCCAAGATTTTTGGGCCCGACTTTAAGGCGATTTATATATTGCTGACTCGTCTGCAGGAAGTTGAGAGGGTCGCAGCACACACATTACGGAAATAATTGGCTGGCAGAAGAAGGAAAGCAGAAGAAGATTAAGTTAGAGTGAGAAATGAGTGTGAGATACGGGAAATTAGTTGGGAAGTATTCGACTGGCATTAGGGTGTCAATAAATGCGGTGAAAGATGAGTGAAGCTTTAATGTGCAAGCCAAACAGCTGGTGAAGCTACTGAAAGCTTGTATAGTCAAACTGTAAGCTCAGTTTTGTTTTCATCAACTTAAACTAAAAACAACTCTGTCTCCTCATGCCAATTGTGCTTTACACTTAAAGCAGCTTAACAGAGCTTTCATAACAACATGAAAGGCACTTGCAAAGCCTTCCTTATAACTTCCCTTAACTACTCACATTCCTTACTGTTCCCTCTTCCCTCTCCTTACACCACATTCAGCCTTCCTTTCGGCCCAACTATCGCCAACTCTCCAACACACAATCAAATCAAGTTCGATTAAGTAGAACCTCCTCTCTGCTGCTGCCCTTGTGGATGTTTTACGGCTCAATAGCTTGTCTAATTATGTGCAGGCCTAGGACAGGTCCAGACTGTGGGCCCATTAGTCGGACTAGCCGTGGCTCTGGCAAAGATTAACTAACCAAGAGCGCCACGCCCAAAAATGAATTAACAAATTTAACGCTTGATTGGGCGGCGCAGCCTCGAATGAACTTTGCACTCTGCATGCTCGCTTTAAAATTCCCTTTGGGCTCTCAGCCTCGTGAATATTGTAAAATTGTGAAATTGTTGAAATTTTTATCGGCTTTTTTCTCTCTCTTGCTCTGTCTCTCTCTCTGTCTTTCATTCTTTCCTTTGCTGACATGTTTTAATTTTATATTTGCCATTTTTTAATAAAAATTCGCACTCGTCGCCGCAGCATGAAATATGCAAGAGGGACGGGGGAAGGGCAGATGCTGCTGCAACTGTCAACTGACAAAGCAACAGTGCAGCTTCCCACCTACCCCTCTCTTCTCTTCCCTTGCTTATCAATGCAACATGTTGTTTTTGTCAGCTTTCGTTCGTTTCTCGGGGGTTTCTCTTTTGAGCGTTGACAATTTTTTAATGAAGTTTCATTTCGTTTCGTTTTTGGCGTTGGCAAAAAGTGTCAAATTAAAATAATCAGAACATGACAGCTACCGGCAAGCCATGCCACGCCCTCTGCCTGCCCTCCTACCTTCTTTTCAAGCCAGAAAGCGGCTAAAATTGTTGGTTCAAGTTGCGCGAATTTCGGCGCAGTTCTTGCAACTTATTTGATGCGCTTCATTAAAGCGACAAATCCGATTAGGCCACGAACAGCGAAGAAGAAGTAGAACAAAGACAGAGCGGGGGAGGGAAGGTAGAGAGGGAAGGTAGGGGGAGAAACTTAAGAACTCTTGAGCGCTGCAAATAAATTGAAAATGAAATCGAATGTGAACCGCGACATGAACATTAGGCGAGCGGCGACTAAGCATTTAATGTCAACCCGAACCCAAGCGAGGCAAGAGGGAGACACAGTACAGAGAGAGGGAGAGGATAAAGAAAAAGAAATATTGGCAAATAGACAGTCGGTCCAACAGGCTCTACTCCAGCTGTACCCTGACTGTACCCTACTCAATCCTCATGAAAAAGGTTCGCAACTGACTCAGGCTCTCCTCCCTCTCACTTTGTCTACCCCTTTCTGCATACATTTTTCTATATACCTCTCTCTGTCTACCTCTCTCTGTCTACCTCTGTCTGTCTGTCTGCCCCGCTGTCTGCAACGGAAATTTGAGATTTATGAATTCGCAGAAAAATTAAGAAATTTCATATTGCGCTTGAACAAAAAAAAAGATGAGCTAATTAATTTGGATTTAAATGTCGAAGTGAATAATGCGCCAGAGAGAAAGAGAGAGAGAGGGAGGGAGGGAAAGAAAGAGAGTTAATTGGGGAATTAAGAATATATACTATATCATCAATTGGAAATGCACAAAGTTGTGTATAAATTGAGAGTATCAGATGATATTGTCTGATGATAAAAGAGCTAATTAATTGGGATTTATATATTGAGGTAAATAAAACCCGTGAATGAGAGATAGAGGTAATTGATTGATTTAAAATTGAGAATATATAGGGACTATATTTTACTATATCATCAAGTAGGAATATCTACAACATATTTATGCAAGAGTTTCATTAAGATAGCTCTAAAACTGAAAGATTAGTATTCGTTAGAACAGACAGACAGATTAACGGACGGACGGACGGACAGACATGGCTAGATCGACTTTCCTGTTGATGGTGAATGAGAATACATATACAAAACTTAATGAGGTCGGACATGTCGCCTTAGGTTTATTGCAAACTCCTGGCCAAACTTAATATACCCTAGACAAGGATATAAGGATATTCAATGACATTAAACATTCCCTAAAGACAGAGGTTATGTTTCTAAACCTAGCACAAAATGAAAAGTTTCAAAAACAGAGTCAGAGAACGACAGACAGAAACAAAGTCAGCAACAGACAACGACAGACAGAGTCAAACAGAGACAGACAGATACATTATTAGTATAGTGTTTAGTTTCTTGTTGACATTTATACCATTCTAATATCAATCTATAAAGCTCTTTATCTCTTCTATATCTACTGTAGCTCTGTATCTACAAGGCGCATAGTTACAAGTTCTTCTATCTCTCGCAAGCATCTCATCTGCCTTCCCCCCGTCTTCTCCCAACCCACTCAAAACAAACAAACTTATAGCTACATCTAGAAAAACTTAAGCTGCACAAGCATTGCATGCATCATGTTAAGCTGCGCGGCAGCAGAGGCAACTTGCAGCGTGCAACGTGAGGCAAGCCGAAAAACACCTGGCCAAAGCTTTAGTGACTGCAAAAGGCGGCGCCCGTCGAGCAACTGTTGCTGCCGCCTCATGCCGCCTCATGCTGGCAACATGCTGGTACTTGCTGCATGCCACATGCCGCCTGCGCACCGCACATTGAGCTTGGCCCTACAAATTGCTTCCTCATTGGCCGCCAATTAAAACTAATGAAAAGTTGTGCAACAAAAAGTTGACTTTGCCTGCCCCCTGCCCCCCTGCCCCCTGCCGCTCCACTGCCACTCCCCTTCTGCTCTTCGTTGTCCAAGCCATTGAGCACTTGCCACATGTGGCAAGCGTTTGAATATGTCGGATGCGGTGCTGCATTAAAGTCCAACAACGGTAATTATGCAAATTGCAAATGGAGCAGCAGCAGCAGCAACTACAACAACAACAACCAGTTGGGGCAGCAATGGGAGGCAGCAGGCAGGGGCAACGACGCTAGCCAAGGCAGCCTGCCACCAATTTCCATGCAGCACTCGTCGCTGCCACCGCAAGTGTTGCCAGTAGGAAATCGAATTAGCGCAGAGCAGAAATTGCAAACAGGGGAGGAAGGAGGAGAATGGAGAGAAGGAAGAACAGAAGGGGAGGGGGGCAGACAAAGAGTTGCCTGCACTGCACTGGACACTGTGCAGTCTGTTGTGGTGTGTGCAGCAGACGCACATGCAACACGAGGTGAGAAGAGGGGGGCAACACAAAGGCAGCTCGAGTTGATTCTCGATTCGTTGCGATGCGATTCGATTATGAGTTGCAAGTTGGCCAAGTTGCAAGTCGACCGTACAACATACACTTGGCTTAAATCGATTTTAGCTGCGTGCCGTGTGTGTGTTAGAAGGTGGAAGAGGGGGAGGGGGAAGGCAGGTTGTGCCACCTAGTGCAGCATGTGCGGCATGCAGCGTGTGACTAATTGACATTGACGACTTTTTGCCATTGGCTGGCAGCGCTTTCCCCACTACTCCGCTGCCTTCTTTACTCTCCTTCCTCTTGCTCTGCTTCTCTCTTTCATCTCCACCCCCCTTTACCTACCCCCTCCTTCTACTTTTCAGACATTCTCTGGCCATAAACTTGAACTCGTTTCGCTGCGTTCTGCACTGTGTTGCCACCCAGTTGCAGCTGCCTCAGCAGCAGCTAGCGAAGTTTTATGAGCCAATTCGTTGAGCTGCCACCCTCCCCTCTCGCTGCTCTCTTCTCACTGCGCTGTGTCCCTTGCCTGCCTCTTTAGCCCCCCTTCGGCTTCTTCTTTCTTGCTTCTCTCTCCCTTCTGCTCTATGCATATTGCTGCCTCCCCCTGCTCTCTTCCTACTGCTCTCTACCTCCTTCTCTCCCTTTCTACCCCTCCTCAGTCCCTCTCTAGCTACGCTCCTGGCCAGTTTAACTAGCGGAAATGGCTTTGACTGCAAGTGGCATCGCATTAGACGACGTTGACTACGTCGACGACAGGCCTCAAAAAGCACTTGTGGAAGGTGTTAAAAATTGCCTGGCAACTGCCCCCATTTGCTTTGCCTGTTCTCCTACTCCCTTCATCTCTCTGTCCCCTCTCTCTGTCTGTCTGCTGCCACTCAGCCTAATTGCAAATGGTCATAAAAATGCGCAACATGTTTTGACTTTTGGCTTCAAATGGCAAATAATCTCTTGATGGCACTGGGCTAGTTTTATGCCCTGATTCGAAATGCAGTTCTCCTCTCTCTTCTCTTGTATTTTGAGTCTGCTTTTCTCTGGTATATCTGCTGTGCTCAACTCCTTTTTCGGTTTTCTCTGCTGGCACTTGTTGCACTCACAATTCTTGATTGGTCTAGGGGATTATTCCTTTGCCCCTTCAGCTTCAACCTTCAGTCTCAGCTCATTCCTCCCTCTCTCTAAGTCCTTCTCTACCCCTTTTAGTACTTTCCTTACTCCACAGCCCTGATTTACCCCTCTCTACACTGTCCTGACCTCCTCTCATCTTTATCCTTCCCTCGTAGCTCTCTTCTAATCCACTCCCAACTCATCCTTCTCTCCTGCCACACACTTGTTGCACTTGCAAATCAACTGTTGATGGTTCTAGATTGATTCCCTTGCTCCTGCAGGTCTCTGTTGTCCTTCCAGTTCCTGCCTGCCTCTCTCAGCGTCTTCTTTTTCTCCAGCAACTCTCCCCTTTCTCTCTCAGCTCTTCAGTCTCTCTGCCAGCTCATCCCTACATCTCTCAGTGCTTCCCTTCCTCTCTGAGCTCCTTCTTCTCCTTCTCAGCTCTTCGCTATACTCTCTCAGCTCTTCTCTACACTCTCTCAGCTCTCCCCTACCCCTCTTAGTTGCCTCCTTAGCCACTCTCTACACTCTCCTTCCCTTCTAGCTCTCATCCTGCCCACTCTCCCTGCTCATCTCCCTCTCTACTTGCCACACTTGTTGCACTCGCATATGTTAAATTCTATCGCATGACAAACTTGGCAGCGATACTCTGTCTTCTCTCTCCCCCTCCCCCTTCTCCTTCCCCCCCTCTCTCTCCTCTCTTCTGGCTGCCCAGCAGTGCGCTTAATTGGCATCAAATTGCTTGCATATTTCAAAGAGGCAACAACAACAACAGCAGCAGCAGCCAAAGAGACATCAATACAATGGGGCCCAATACGCTGCCAGCTTTGAACTCAGTTCCCCCCTGCCCCCTTCTCCCCTTGGAGTCTTCTCTTCCCCTTCGCCCCTTAAGCATTTTTCAAAGTCCGATGCGCGTTAACAAAAATCCTTTTGAACATGTCTGTGCTCCTAATCAAAATTCCAAAAGTCATCAGCGAAGTACCGCGCTGGGTGCCGCGCTCTCTTGCTGTCTTACTCTCCCTCTCTCTCTGTCTCTCTTCTCTTCTCTCTCTGCCTCTTTCTACCGCTCTCTGCTTCGCTTGTGCCTTGGCTAATGACTACTGCATGAAATTCTTAAGCCAAGTTTTTGGGCGCACAAACAAGGCGAAAAATGATTGAGAAGAAGCGAGGGGGAAAAGAAGGGAAGAAAGCAGAATTGAACAGGGAGAGGAATGAGAAGAAGAAGAAGGGGTTTGCCAGAAGTAGGGAGAAGGAAGAGAAGCAGGGTCAAAGCAGTGGAAGCAGGACAGCAAGAACTTAAATGAATAAAGAGAACTACGAGGAGGAAGATTGGAAACCCTTGGAAGATTCTAGGGGTATAAAAGAAAGATCTTAGGCAGATCCTAGAGGGTCCCAGAGAGAGCTAGAGAAACAAGCAGGAGGTCTGCAGAGCAGACGTCTAGGAAGAGCGCAGATCCTTGGCTTGAACTGGAGAATAATCAGCGAAGAAACAAGTAAACAAAGAGAAGTTTCCCTTGCCTCCTGCTTCTTCTCCTGCTGCTTCTCTTCCTACAACTCCTTCTCCCTCTCTTCCACCTTCTCTGATTCTCGCTCCATCTCATTCTCACCATCTTTGCTGCTCCTCTTGCTTTTACTCCTCTTGCTTTTACTCTTGGTACTCCTACACCTTTTCTTCCTCTTCTGTCTCCCTCTGCTCTTCCTCATGATCCTTCTGCGCCTGCTTCTCTGGTTCCATCTGCTGCTTCTTCTCGCACTCCTTCTCCTCACTCTATTGCTTCTCACTCAACTCCTCCTCACTCCCCTCTCTTTCCTTTTTCTCTCCACGCACCAAATGGATATCTTTAATTTGTAATTTATTGATCTCACCGCCGTCGCTGGTTCTGCTGCTGCTGCTGCTGCTGCCACACAACAATTGCTCATTAGCAGCGCGTGCATTAATCAAAGCGCCGTCGCAGGAATTCGCGCATGTTGCAAGCAGCAGCACACAGCATGCAGCAAGGCCTGCCTCAAGGTCGCTGCTGCTGCCTGCCTCCTACTTTCTGCTGCCTTGCTGCCTTGCAATTAGCGCCCCCTCCTGCTCGATAGCAGCGATAACAGCTTGCTAATTATCGACACATTTGATAAGAGAAGAGACGAGACACACACACTCATACACACAAACGGAAGTAGCTGCCACTGGCAGTGGCAAGTTGAGCTGAGGCAGCAACTGAGGGAAAGAAAACCAATTTGGTTTCACATCAAACTTGCAACGCCTTCAACAACGCCCAACAGCAACTACCGATAAAGCAGTGGCTCAAAGGAGTTGTGGGACGAGGGTAGAAGGGGGGGGAGAGTGTAGAGCGGGGTGTGGCAGTGGCAGAGTGGCCTACGCAACTGTGCAGGCAGCCGTGTTGCGTAGCCTCTGCCTGCGTAGCTGCAACTTGCAACAGAAAAAGTGATTAATTTTTGATATTGTTTAAGAGATTGCACAGCAGAGAGAAGGAAGAGGGGGAAGCAGAGAGAGAGAAGGAGTAGAAGAGAGAGAGAGATGAAGACAAGGAGTAGTAAAGGGAGACAGAGAGAGAAGGAAGATGCTGAGAGAGACAGAGAAAGAGGTAGAGGCAGACCTTGCAGACCTTTTCACGTGCTGCCTCTGCAGGTGCCGAACAAGTTGGAGAAACAGGATACGAACTTGGCCTCAGGTCTGTCTCAGTTTGCTCTCGACTCTGCCCTCTACCTCTGCACTACTCCCTCCCTCTGTCTGCCTGCTCTTGCTCTCACTGTCTGCCAGCTATCAATCTCGTTCTTGACATTTTTAACTGGAATTTCGTGAAAATTTATTCGATTTTAAATTAAGAGAAAAAGCAAAAGCAAATAAAGCAGCAGAATAGTTAGAAGAGGTAGAGACAGAGGGAGATATATATACACATATATATAGAGAGAAGACAGAGATAGAGAGAGACTGGGAGAGAGATAGAGATCCTTCTGGGCGCCTCTGCATGTGCAAAGAGTCATTTCTGGAATTTACATAAAAATTGTTTAACGAGCTAAGCGAGAGTTGTTTATAGCTGTCTTCCCCCCTCTGCCCCTCTCCACGACTTACTCAAAAATCAAATCAAAATAAAAATAAAGAATTTAAATGGCAATTTAATGAACTCCAAATCCACGAAATGAACAAACAGAGAGAGAGGAAACCAAAAGCCGCAACGAACTCAGAGCTCAAACTGGACACAGACCCAATTCCCAATTCCCCCTCTGCCATGCCATGCCCAGCACAAGTATTGGGCCATCAAAATTCATTTGCACTTCACAGAGCTGTCAGTGTAGAAGGCAGAGAGAGGGAGAGGGAAAGAGAGGGCACTATGACAGGGCGCAGAGCATTCTTCGGAGGCATTTTAAGCTGCTTAAAACATCAGTTGATTGTGGCTGATTAATCAGAGTGCGAGCATTTAAGCTGGACAACAGAGAGGGAGAAAGAGTGGAGAAGAGAGAGAGAAAAAGAGGAGGAAGAAGAGTGTGCGTGTGAGTGGAACAGCGCTAGTTAGCTGTCCGTCTTGCTTGCGTGTGTGTTTATTTCGCCCATAAAAGTGTCATTTATCAATTTTGCTGGCACGGGAAATCTCAAATGCAGCCAGCGCTGACTCTGCCACACGCAGGGAACCCAAATCCCAAAAACCTTGACGCATTCTACTCTCTCTCAGTGTACCCCCTCTCTGCTTTTCCCTCTCTCTCCTTTACTCTTTGCAGGTCTGCCTCTGCCTGCTTCCCTTGATAGATTTGGCTTAATTGGCCGCCTCTTTTATGTTGTGACATCAATCAGCGGACACTCATTGTCTCAGTTGTTGTTGCTGTTGTGTATGTTGTTGTTGCTCAGCTAGTTGTGTTGTTGTTGTTGTGCCTGTTAACGCAGCTGTTGTTGCTGTCTTTATACGAGATTTTTATGTTTGAAGCGCGCATTGAAAAACTTTATTTCTAATTGGAATTGGTTTGCCACATGAAAACTAGTGAAGGGGGAAGAGGGAGAGTGGGAGAGAGTGGGAGGGAACATGATATATGTAGAGTGGGAGGATGTGTGGAAGTGAGAAGCAGGGGGATGAGAGGGGTATACTGCTGACCACAACACCATTAGTCGAGCAAATGGATTACGTTCTCTTCCGGGCGAACAAACAAAACACATGCGAAAATAAACTCTGATGGAGTTAGGCAGGGGTTGAAAGAGAGAGAAGGAGAAAGAGAGAGAGGGGAATAGAGAGAATGAGGAAGAGAGAGGGAAAGAGGGAGAGTGAAGGAGCTATAGAGAGAGGGAGAGCTATACAGAGGCATAGACAGGGGAGGCATAGACAGAGGAAGCTCTAGACTGAGGTATAGGGAGAAGGACAGATAGAGGTATATAAAGAGGTATAGAGAAGACTATAGAGAGAGGTGTATAGAGAGGGATAGGCATACAAAGAGAGAGACAGGTAGAGGCAATAGAGTGCTAGATATCGTACAAACAGCAACAGCGCCACAGGCTGCCTGGACAACAAAACCCTGTCCTGACAGAGAGAGGGCGCAGTAGTGCGACAACAGCTAGCTAGTCTACACGCTACCTCCTGCCTACCTTCCTCTCTCCTCTAGCCACCTCTCTCTCCCTTGCTCCCTCTCTTTCTCACCTCACCCGCCTAGTCGATTTGTGTCCTAGACAAACGCATCGAATTCGTGTCAATATTTGCATTAATTCAGTTCTCAATGTTCTTCACTCACGCGTGCAGGCACAATTCTCTCTCTCTCTGTGTGTGTTGGTGTGTGTGTGCTGTGGTTGCAGTCACGTAGCAGGCACTTAACAGTCGCCAACACTCTGCATTCCTTTCCCTGCCTCGCCTCCTGCTTTGCTGTGGTGCCAAATGACTTTTATTAGTAAACCGAAGCGAAACTCAGACAAAAGTTGTCGGCATGAGGGAAAAAGAGTTAAAAGCCCAATGAAAAACCAAAGACACAACCATTTACAGTTGTCCTTTTAATGTCTGCATGATGAGGGAGAGAGGGGGTGGTGGGAGAAGGGAAAGGAGAGAGACAGAGAGGCATGCAGAGAGGTAGAACTGACAGCAATGATCTTACTTTGAATAGAACTGAAAAGATGAGCAGCTTTATCTATACAGAATGCACAAAATATATGAGTAAACTAAGCTGCCTTTTCAATGAATATGTACAGGGTATTTTCGAGTTGAGTGAGAGAGAGTGAGAAAGAGATTGAAAGAGATCCTTTTAGATCGAAACCCGTAGAATCAAAACTAAAATTCTATTTCAATTTCACTGCGAATCTCAACAGAAATAGAAGCGAGAGAGTGAGAAAAAAAAGTGAGCGAGACAGCATAAGTTATACCTTACAGTTAAGCAATCATAAGTAGTCTTACTAACTAGTTCTACAGGGTATTTCTGCTTCGAGTTATTGCTCTTTTTTCGCCCTTCTTCTGCTGCTGCTGCCCTGTCAACTTTAGCTGGCGCGCTGTGTCACAACTTTATACCTTGTTGTGGTCAGTTTAAGCACTCGCTCTTTCCCTCTCATTCCCCCTCTGCTCACCCTCCCCCTCTCCCTCTCTCTACACTCTTTGCCTGGTTTGCCACTGCTGAACTTTGACAACTTTTGCAGCTGTTGCAGCTGCTGGCAACAATTTTTCGTGCATAATTTTTCATTTAATTTCAACGTTTGTTTTAATTTATTTCAATTAGCCCTGGCGAAATTGTGCTGCAAACTGGGCACTCCAACACCACCCCCCCCCCCCTCAGTCTCTCCCCCTTGACAGCACTCGCGTTGTGGCATGCAATTGCGCACACATCACGCATACGACGCGTTGTCGCTCTGCATTGTTGTTAGTTGTCGTTGCTGCTCTTGTTATTGTTGTTGCTTGATTTTATGGCGCGTGACAATTGTGCACAGTTTCCGCTGTGCCTCCCCCACTCGAGTATGTTGCAACTCCCCGTCCCCCCCCCTCTGGGCACTCTTAGTTTATTGTGCAGCAATTGCATTTAAATTTTGCCAACGCATTTTTTAATTAACGTTCAACTCGACGCTGCCTGCCTGCGCTGGCTTGTGCTCTGCTTTTGTCTGTGTTTGCATTGTCGTTGGCATGCCCCGTGCCCTCACGGTGCCCCACTCTACCTACCCCTGTGTCCCCTCGCCCCATTGTGCCCCTTGTGCCTCTCCCGCACTCGTGGCAAACTGGAAGCATTTAAAATGCATTGTGCCATTGGCTTTTGTCATTGGCACACGTAAATCCATTCAAGCATGAAACGAACACACTGGCCACACTGCCACACAGTGCACAGTGGTGCAAAGGGAATAGAAATGTTGAGCATGCAAATTTTGAGATTCTCTAATTAAATGAATCATACATAAGTTTGGAATAGCACAAGTCTTTATACAATTCGACTTTCTTCTTATTATTTTAGTGCACAGTAGTGCAAAGTATGTAGAAATTATTCGAAATTCAACACATTACTTTCAATATGCAAATAACTATATATCATTATAAGAACCTGTCAATACACGGTGGTCAAAAAAGAGCAGAAATAATAGAAAATTATATAAAGCCAGCGAAGAAAGTCACCTTACCAACATATTTGACTTGATTTAAGAAAATTAAATTGTTTTATCAACTGACTATAATTTTTATATTTAATTTGATTCAATAACAATTAAAATTAAATATATATTTTTTATAAAGTTAAAGAATACTATATAAATATAAAATCCCATTGAATACCTGTGCAAATTCTTATACTTCTCTTCATTTGTTAATATTTGTTTCCTTCCACAAATTGATTTTTATTAATCATGTGCCTCTCTTTACAATTTCTTGCAGTTCATATTGTTGCACAGTGGAGCAAGGCATGCTAAAATGACAGCAAAATAAACTGGTAAGTCCAGCTGTGGTATTCTATTACATTTATTTATTAAACCATGTCTAAATGTTAAATTTGCGATAAGTTTCAAATTCTTTATATGGTAAGAAGTTAGAAAAGGGGAGAAGTGATTATACGAGTAATACCTACCTTTTTTGCTTTCTTGTCGAAGTAACCTTAAAGAATTTGGTCTATATAAATGGGCCTAAATTGGCTTTCAGGTCTCTTACACTTTAATTAGTTGCACAGTGATATAAAGTGGCTTGAATTTAGTTAAATTTAGCTAATCAAACAATTTATATAAAAGTTAGTAAAGTAGATATAAATTCCTAGCACAGCTGAGTTATGCATTATGCATGTACTCGTTGTTTGTCCCACTGTGTGCAGTGGCAGTTCAGCTCTGTACGGACTATCGCCTACAATGCAATGACTAGCTCGTTGATAGAGGGGCAGCCCCTTATCTGCATGTAGAGTGTGTGTATTTTGAATATTTCAGGGTTGCACAGTCAGCTGAGCAAAGCATTTTTGTACTGTACACCATCACACCCCCCTCCTATCCCCCTTGGCTACCCCCTGCTGTAATCGAAATGCAGCTGTACCAGGCTGGACAAGGAATACAGGACTCGCTTTCCTGCATAGTTGCATAAAATATTTCGATATGCAAGCACAAATTGTTGAAGTGGGCAGCAGGAGAGAGAGAGAGAGAGAGAGGGAGGGACTATACAGGTATGGAAAAAGTGTCTGCAAGTGTGGCAGGCGCTTGACAGGCATCTTACAGCTTCAACTACAGCTGCAGCTGGGAGCCGTTCTTTTGTTTGTCCTTTGCTCTGTCTAAATATTGCCAGGCATTCATGACGCAAGCAAAGCTAAACTTGTCGGCAGATCAAAAACACTTTGCCAAAAATTTATGTGCTGCATACAATGGCAGGCAACAACAACAAGAGCAACAACAACAAAGCGACAGCAAAACATAAACCATTTCCGAGACACACAGATCCCAAAGAGATCCCCAACAACAACAACAATAACTTCATGAGGCGTGTGGAATGAAAATGAAATGAAATATTTTATGTTCATAATAATGACACCAACTTCAGAGGCAAATGGACTGACAGATAGAGAGACAGACAGGCAAAGGGACAGACAGACATATAGAGAGATAGAAAGAGAGAGGGGGATGGAGAAGGAAACTGTCGGACTCATAGCAAGCGCCAAAATGTTATAAAATGTGTTTGTAGCACGTTGATGATTATGATGAGGCTACACTGCCAACCAGCCCCGAACACCAGCCAGCAACAGCAGCCACATTCACATCCCCATTACCATTCTGATTCCCATCCCAAATGTGTGAAGTTTATGAACTACGCAACATCTGGAGGAGGCTCATCTGGCCTCACATTTAGCTTCAACTCCCGCTTTAACATCTTCTGCCTCTTTCTCTTCCTCTTCAGTCTCTTCTTGTCTCTGTCTTCGTCTTGAAAATTGATTCAAGTGCCGCAACGCAAAGCTGCTCATAAAAAAGACATCAATTCTGACTTTGTTTGAAATATACAAAAAATTATGAATGTACACAATGGCAGTGGCATGTAGGGGCACAACGCGCAGTTACCCTGTAAATAGGGGGAGGTCTTGGAATGGAAATAGATGAGAGATTTGTTTGGTGTTGACTTACCTTGACTGCTCAGGCTGTAAAGTAAAGTCAAGGAAGTAAACTAGCATTGCATATACTAAAAGAGATATAGAGATATATATCAGTTCGAACGGATCAAGAATATATATACAGAAGATAGGCAAGTACTGCGATTGATGCAGAAAAGAAAAGGACAACTTAAAGCGGTATCTATGACTTGATTGAGAACCTTAGTACTTCTTAACTCTCTTTTATGATGCCATGAACCACAATATATAAATAAACTTATCTATATTCCACTTGATTGATCATGAATATATATACACAAGAGTAGGCAACGTAGAAAATGAACAAGAAAAGAGAAACAGAGCTTCATACTTTACCTTTGCCTTATAGAAGTAGTTAAGGACTCTATTTATTATACCATTGAACCTAATAACATAGATATCTGTATATTCAATTAAACTGATCACGAATATATAGTCTGAAGGGAGACATAATTAATGAGAGAGAGATGAAGAATAGAGAAACATGCCTATCCTAACATTGTTATATCTTCTACAATATAAACCAAGCACTAGACGTCCCTAAACACTCCTGCCCTCTCTCTCTCATATCTATAAACTACCCCTAACAATTACCTATACAGGGTATAATAATTCCATCAGTTTATATGCCGAAAAAACGAGCGTCTTGAGTTCATTAACAAATTGATACAACAAAACGCTGTAATTATCGCGTAGAGAAACGAAGGCCAAACAGAAGCAGCAGCAGCAGAAGGAGGAGGAGTAGAAGAGACAGCAGACAGAGGAGAAGATACAGAAGACAGTGAAGAAGAAGTAGGTGAAGAAGAGGGGAGTAGACAGAGGAGGAGCAACAGCAGCAACAACGGCAGCAACAGTTCCACATTGCTCGCAGCTATTTTCAGCAACATTCGCTGAGCAATTAAACACTTGGCGCTGCTGCTGGACCTGTAGCAGCTGTAGAGGATTGGGGCTGTGTGCTGCTCCACACTTCACTCTATACATTGTTGCTGTTGCTGTTGTTGTTCATTCTGCAGTTTGCCATTATGGTTTATAATTATAGGCGCTGGAATGCTGACCAAAGTGGGCGTCAAATCTGACTTGAATTTTTTGCTGCTGCTTCCCCCTCGACTTTGACTTGACTTGCTGCTGGAACGCCCACTGTGGGCCACTTGAGGAGCTACCTACGAAGTGGCGTAGAGGTTTTTGGCCACAGATGCAGACAGAGAGATATGAGAGAGAGAGAGAGTAGGGAGAGAGGGGGGAAGAGGCAGAACGCATGAGGGGCTACCGCATTTCGGGCGAAACATGAAAACGGCAAAAACGAAAGGAAACTGTTCAAGCGAGAGTTGGGCAAGGGACAAGGGACAAGGGACAGAAAGAGAGGCAGACGGGGAGACACTGCAGACTGATAAGAACATTAAAAGAGAAAAAACAACAACTAAGAAAAACATTAAACATAACGAAACTACTTAAAGAGAGGCAAGAAAAAGAAGTAGAAACCTCAATGGTGACTTCGAAAGCGCAAACAAATTCTGTGGAAAAGCCGAGCTCAGGCTGGCGCTGCGAGGTGTCTCTGCGTGTGTGCCAGTATGTATGTGTATGTGTGTGATTGCTCTAACAACTCAAGTGCGTGCCACAGGCAGAGGAGCAGAAGGAGTGGGAGGAGAGTTGAAGGCAAAGGCAACGCCTGATTAATTTTAACTGATAAGCGCGTCATTTGCCTTTGTTTGCCGCTGTGTGTTGTGATTGTTGTACGGTTTGAGTGTGTGCTGTGTGTGTAGGTTGTAAACGTTGCGCAGGCGCAAACATTTACCAGGTCATACGCCCCAGCAGAGCAGCAACAACAGCAACAACAACAACAGCAGGTAAGGCACATTCTTTATCTTTATCGCATGTTTTGTCTTGTTTTCGTTGTTGATGAAACGTCGCACGTCGCACGTCGCACAGCGAAGGCAACAATTACAAGCACAAAAAAAAAGCGGGCCAGCAGCAGCGTTGAGGCAACCCCCCCCCCCCCACCTCTCTGAACTCCATGCCCGCTGCCCTAACTCCAACTCGCCCCTCTGCATCTGCAGCTCTTGCAGGCCAAGTACCTTTTGTGGAGCAGTCGCGATAAGCATCGACGGAGTGTTGTCGGCAGCTTTTGTCAATCTGTTGCCCCACTCTCCCCCTCTCTCCTGCTGCCTCTCTCCACATTTGGTCAGCACGTTCGTCTCTTGGCAAATTCGGCGTAAATTTCTTACACTCCTCTCGGCGCGCATATCCTAATCAAGTTGTTGCCCAAAAACGGTGCAGAGATTCAATTCGATTTGCTGCGTGTGTTGTGTGTGTGTGTGTGTGTGTGTGCTTGTGCTAATCGCTTGCAGCTGCAACAGATACATATCGTAATTTCCCGTGCAAGCTTGCCACATACATAAATAGCAGCAGGGGCAGCAGCAGCAGCAGCGCAGTCTCTCTTTAAGTTATGATCCCGGCCAGCAGCAGCAGCTCGAGTTCATTTTGCAATTATAGACAAGGCAGCAAACTAGGCTCCATTTCTGCCACAGCACAGTCACTGCACCATTGCTGCCTCATGCCTCCTCCTTCTGCAGGCAGGCAGCTGCACCTGCTGTGCACGCCTTATGCTCTCCTACTCTCTCTCTCTCTCTGTCTCTCTGTGCACCACATAAATTGCACTGGACGCCGTGTTGGGTGTTGCAGCTTCTGCTGCTGCTTCTTCTTCTTCTGCCACTAATTTATGGCTTGCCGCGAGACTGACAGACTGACTGAGTGAATGACTGACTGACTGTTGCATTGACTGACAGGGCCAAGTTATTTGCCTGGCCATTTTTGGGTTGTGGCTGCGGCTGCGGCTACTTTGGCATTTTGCTGGCAGCCAAAATTGGTTGACAACGAGCGAATCGATAAGCATCTTACAGATACTTTGCGCACGCATTGACGAGCGTGCATCTACAAGATACTTCGCGTTCCGCGCCCACTCCACACGCTGCCCCTTCCCACTTCTCTTTCTTCTCCTACTCCTTCTTCTTATCTGCGCATCTCCGCGCCTTGTTTGGCTGCTCTCGTGTAATTTGCGCCTTGCTGCCTGCTTTGAATACAAATGAAGCGGCAACAGCCTAAAAATACAACAGACTGAAATACTTTTGTATCTGCAGCGAGAGCAGGCCGACAAATCCTTTAATGCAACCGCAGAAATTCAATTATAAAATTATGATTTAACATAAATACAACGAAGCTGCAACTGCATCCGTATCTAATGAAACGGTGGCGGCAGCCACAAATTAAATGACTACGCCAAGACAAGATACTTTTGTGTAAGACGAGGCTGAGTTGAAGATACTTTTGTGTAAGACGAGGCTGAGTTCGAGATACGAGGCTGAGTTGGAGATACTTTTGTTAGACTTTAATTTGGGAACGTGGGCGGCGCCGCAATTGATGAATGTGCTGAGCTCAGCTGAGAGTGCGAGTATGTGTATCTGGCTATGTATGTGTGTGTATGACCTGCCACTGGTTTTATGTCTTAGTTTACCTGTGTGAATTTCTTGCGGTCTCTAAACATGATGAATGGCCTGGAAAAATCGAATATAATCGAGCAATGCGTGTGCTGCCTTAGAAATAAAGATTGGTAAACCAAAGCGCGCAACGAAGGCAAAGTCTCTTAGTCGAAATCTTTAGATTGACCCTGGTAGTTCATTAAAATCTTTGGCAGAGGGAAAGAGAAGTACATAAAATATGCAAAGGCGTGCCCAGTGCCAAGAGATTATCTAGCCAAGGAGACGAAGAGACTGAGACTGAGACTGGACTGACTTTTAATATATGATAATTAATTCATTATCGATAGACAGACAGGCAGACAGACAAGGCAGACAAGGAGACAGACAGGCAGACAAGCAAGCAGAGAGGAAAACAAGGAAACAGACAGAGAGAGAGAGAGAGGGAGAGGGGACTGGGCGTAGTAGCCTGGCCTGCTGACAAGGATTTCACTTGCAATTAAAACGAACAAGACACAAAAATTGCAAAGCTAAAGCTGAAGCTGATCCACAGCAGAGTCAGGTAAGCCAGGTAGGCCACCTCGCCAGTCAGTCACTCATTGATTAAAACTCGCTGGGCTCTCTGTGCCCAGCTGTGCCCCCGTGTGCCGTGGACTAAAAACTGATTATCTGCATATAAAAGCGACTAAAAATCGCTGCCTCGTCTCTCGGGGGCTACGAAAGCAAAAAAATAATTGCCCAGAACTGTTTAACATATCAGTTGGGAAGACAGAGTATGCCAAGGAAAGAAGGCACTGTGGGAGAGGAGAGTGTAGAGCGAGAAGAGCAGGAGACAAGGAGCACAGCTCGAGTGAGTCTTTTATAAAAATTCACAACATGTCATTGGCGACGGCGTCGTGAGGCAAAGCCGGAGGCACCCTCAACAACAACGAATGAGGCTCTCTCTGTGTCTGTGTGTGTTGTGTATGAGTGTGTGTGTGTCTGTGCACCTTCCTGTGTGTGACTTTGACTGCACAGGACATGGACGTGGACATGTCAATGTCCGTCTGTCTGTCTGTCTGTCTGCCTATGGCGACTCGCTGATCCATATCGTTAAAAGTTAACGCTTTAGCGGCCTTAACATGGCTTTTAGCGTTAATTAACAACGAATTTTTTCGAAATGCAAAATGCAACAGCAGCAGCAGCAACAACAACAGCGAACAAGTACACAGAATGTTAAGCGACAAACAGGCGATTATCTGCAACAGCAACAACAGCAGCAGCAACAACACGATAAGCCGAAAAGTTGAATAAATATCGAGGAGAAATTTCAAGGGAAAACACGCACGAAATGCTTCTTATTAGCAGTGAGAAGTGCAGGGAGGGGCGCTGTTAAATAAACACAAATGTTAACAGTGTCTCAAGTTATTCAAATTCAATTATAAAAGGCAGAAATCATATGCTGAATTAGAGAGAAGCGCCGAGAGACTATAAGGAAGTAGAAACTGCGCCTTATACCAGTGAGAAGCGCAGAGAGAGGCGCTGTAAACAGCCCTAAAATCTACTCATGACAGTGAGAAGTGCAGAGAGAGGCGCGGTTAACAGCGAACAGTGAGAAACTCAATGAGATACGCTGTTAACAATCATAACAGTGAGAAACACAAATAGTGTCACTGTAAGTAGACAGATCACCTTAACTTAACAGCGAGAATCTCCTAGAGAGGCGCTGTTAATAAACAATTGCCATTTCTTTAGTGTTTTTAAATGTTTTATTCAAGCAAACTAAAATGTAACAAATTTCTTTAAACATTTCTTAGCACAAGTTACAAATACAATTACATATGTTATGATATAGTATATATACAATCCGATTAGACATATTATATGCATGTATGCTGATATATTCGACTGCAGTTACAGTTACTGTTAACTTAGGCTCAACTTAAACATAGACTAGACCATTAATTTAACTATATATGGAAGAGTTTTACGTAATGCTACGTTTCTTTTCAAAGGAAGCACTTGGAGAGTGTTGATTTCTTTTTATGGAATTGCAAAACTTAAACGTTAAAAGCTATAAAGATATATTCGATGTGGAAGGCACGAAGAACCTAACGTATCAGTGTTAAATCTCTAGGAAGCACAACTTACGAGTTGAATATTCTGTATTCAGTATACTATATACAAGAGAACCCTGTCTGTTATCGATATATTGTATATTTATGGGTTATATCTGCAGTTTTATACTTAATTGTTAAATCACAGTGTCGAGATTTTGTTTTATATTTTCTTTTTCGACGTTTGTCCCGGTTCGGTTCAGAACCGCATCAAGCGACAAGCGTACGCCTGCAACAGCCAACGGAGAGGTCTATGGAGATCTCTCCCTCCTCTCCCTCCCTTCCGCACTCTCTAGATCTGTGTCTATCTGGGCGGGCAGAAGCTAAAGTAGGGAAAGAGTTGACAGTGCAGCGAGTAGAACCGTTTGGGATCGGTCTTCAGATCGAAACCATCCACTTTGATCACATTCCACTGGTTCTTCATGTGCGCATAGCTGAAGGATACCTGATCCTGGAACGTATCCGAGCGTATGAACTCCATGGGTTCCAAATGCGAATGAAAGTTGTCCACAACAGTTAGTGGCACCTTCAGCAGATGCTCTGCAAGCGAGAGAGAGAGAAGAGAAGAAAGGGAGAGAGACAGTTAAAGAGATTGTCCAGCAGAGAGAGAGTTGTGGCATCCTCACTCACCTATGATGAAACCCATTGTGACATCATCCGGAAAACGTATCTTGTCGCCAATGCTGATAAACTTGCCACCACCTGCTATGGGCAGCATCTTCAGTGTGAGGGCACGACTGAGGCAGAAGCCAGCGCCGCCAGTGGCAAACCAGAAGGTTATCTTCTTGTTGGTCGTCGTGTTCTTCTGCGGGAGAGAAAGAGGGAGAAGAGAGAAGAAACAGTTAACGGAAGAACTGGCTTATGAATGAGGTGAGCAAAGGATAAACATAAATAAAATCGGAGCCCTCAAAAATTAAGCAACCTTCTTGCAAAGACTTGATTAATTGACCATGTAAACGGACATGTGCGTTGAGGAAACTTAATACAGGACAGACTGAAGAGACTCCAGAGCGACAGAGAGAGAGAGAGCGAGCCGTAGACAGAACCCAACCCAATCTCAATCTCAGTCGAAGTCCCTGTGTGCCGAAACTAAACTCGTTTCTGCTGACCTAATGAAGCGTTAAGTTTGAAGTTTTTTTGGGCCTTTCAATTAGGGATTCAAGCTGATTCGCTACGAATGAAGGACTGTGGTGAAGTGGACCAGAGTGGAGTGCAGTCGATTGGAGTCTCTGTCTCTGGCAACGGTTGTGGCATGCCTCCACAAATCGGCAAGTCAGCAGAGGCACCAAAGCCAGAGCCAGACCCAGAGTCGGACTAAGCCGACAAAACTGTTGCATGCACATTCATTACGGGATCAGCTGGCGATATTTCAAATGCCTTCGCCTCTTTGGAATGGGAATGGAAACGGGTTCAGACTACAAGTTTGGAGCCAAAGCGCAGCCTGTGTCTGTGCGCCAGATCATATCGGTTATTAATGATAGCCTACGCTGGCAGCTGGAAGCCAAATGGCGGCATAGACAAATGGCCTGGCGCGGTCAGGCGCATAAATAATGCAAGCAGTTTTGTGCCACGGAGAAAGGCGATCTTGCCTGCGATCGAGCCAACTCGTGTAATTACCCCAGAGAGTATTGAAATATATGCAAAAAAAAAACGAAAAGAAAAGAAAACCACGCAAAGTAATAGAAAAGATCGTAACTTGTAACTTTGCTTTGCACTTACGCTATCCAAATGTATCTCCAGCGGCGACGAGATGCTCGGCTTGCCCAGATACCAGTCCACAGTGGGGCTGTACTCATCCAGTAGTTTCACCAGGCGAGGCACATTGACATAGTTGTCATCGTCGAAGTGACAGAACCATCTGAAAAAAGGAAGAGAATAAATTAGTTTTATACTAAAATTCAACGCTCACAAACGATACATCGATTTGTTTACTACTTTTCCCGATTCGTAATTGATTTATGCATTAAAATATAAAACTGAAGAGTTCAAAATGGAGTTAACTCTGGAACAGTTAGCTAGAATTGCACTGGGTGTGCCAGAAATGAACCATGTGAATGTGGCCGTGCTACACAGTCTACTGGATACGTTGATGAAGAAGTTGGACTGCCAGAATGATCTGGTTACCATTGGTGGCTTCGAGGGAAAATGCTTGGAGCGCATCCTGGAGCGTTCCAAGATCTCGCCACTGCCCTTCGATAAGGAGCACATTGTGCCCATTTCCGAGGAGCTGGTGAAAGTGAAAGCCTTGGAGAAACGTATAGCGATGCTGGAGTGCAAACTGAACTCGCACTTCAAGCAGATTCGCATCTGCAACAAGGCGAACAGTTCACAGTATCACAAAAAGATCTGGGAACAGTATACAACACCTTGTGAAGATCTCTGCACAGTGTGTGATGAGGATAATAAGATCGCTTGCAGTTTGCTTAATAATATGGACTTTATGAAGAAGTTACTTCGACGCATTGCCGATCCGATGATGAAAACCATCGAGGAGATTCAAAATCAGTTGAATCAGTTCTATGAAACACTGAAGGTGTTCCTGGTAAGGACTGAGGCACTCTTTGAGCGACTCGAGATCGTCAAACAGTGTGTCATTGAGATTGAGGGATTGCGTGATCTGATCAAGGAATATAATCTAACATTCCTTGGCACCATGGAGGAGCTGCAGGATATGCTGGATAGCAAATTGGATAAGGTGCATATGCCGGCACTGAAGAAGTACATACGCGATCGTTTCGATGATATCGATCAGCGTCTGTTGAAGATCGAGGAGAAGGATAGTTGTCCAAGGGCCGCTGGTTTTGTCAACTCTGGCATCAAGTGCCTGTCGTGTGGCAATACTCGCATTGGTGTCGATGTGGGACCCTTGACGATCGGTCCTCCACTGGAGGCTATTGCCAAACCGTTGCCACGCCATCTACAGGTATCGTGCCACAAGACACTTGTCTATCGCACACCCGACAAGGAGCCCACCCTCATGGTGCGCGTTAATAATCTCGATCTTAATGTGATCGAGCAACGTTTGAATCGACCCACTGGCAAGGTATGCAAGCTACCCGATGCCAATGACACCATCTACGGTGTACGCAATTCCATCTACTCTTCTTAGAGTGAGGGACAGGGAGGGAGGGGAGTGAGAGAGTTGATGAGAGATTTCTTTAGTTGCAGTTGAGCAAAATCGTTTCGTTTTAGCAGTAAATCAAGAGACAATAAAAACAAAGAAAATACTTTGTTTTCTCATTACACCACCTTTTTTCGTCTCATTTCTTGCCCCTTTTTCTCTTCACTTCCCCTCTCATGTGCATAAAAAATGCACTAATTTAAATGGTAATTACCAAGAGAGGTGAGAGAGAGCGAGAGTGAGGGAGACAGTCCAGTTCTACAGCTCCCCAGCTGCGTTGAGTGCCCCGACTCGGGATTAGCCGCAGTGACAAACGATCAGCCATATCCGGTAGCCGATGGCGGGCCTAATGACGCCATTAAAATGCAGTCGGGCCTCGTATCGAACGGTTTCCCCTACAGCTCCCCAACTGACTTTCGTGGAACTGTAGTAAATCTATCAGAGAGACCAGGAAGACTTAAGTAGTCACAGTTTATGGGCGAGTAAGCAATGCTCTCCCTCTCTCTCCTTACTCTGTGGCTTGCCAGCTACTTTATTCTCTGTGCAGCAGCAGTAAATCTATAACAGTTTTTCGACCAGGAAGTATACGGCAGTATTACGTAGAGTCGTCTTAGTTTATGGCTGACTAAATAGATCGGTTAGGTCCCTCTCTCTCTATCTTTGGTTTACTGTGCCTCTAACTCAACTCACTTCTACCTTACTGTGCACTACTCTACCTCATTTTGCATTACTCTACCTTACTCTACCTTACTCTACCTTAATCTACCTTACTCTACCTTACTCTACCTTGCACTACCATACTATACCCTTTTCTGCACTACTCTACCTCACTCTACTGTACTCTACCTTACTCGACCTTAATCTACCTTACTCTATTTTACTCTATATTACTCTACCTTACTCTACACTACTCTCTTCCTTTCTCTACCTCTCCCTGTGTTTTCCTTGCTCTACCTTTCTCTATCTTACTGTACCGTACTCTACCTTGCTCTACCTTACTCTTCATTACTCTACCTTACTATATTAAACTCTACCTTATTCTACACCACTCTACATTACTCTACCTTACTCTACCTTGCACTACCTACCTCACTCTACTGTACTCTTACCTTACTCTACTTTACTCTATATTACTCTACCTTACTCTACACTACTCTCTTCCTCTCTCTACCTCTCCCTGTCTCTCCCCACTTGGTCACTTCTCATTTTCTTATCGCATAAATCAGTTAGTTAGTTTTATCTACCCATAAAAGTGGAAAGACAGTGGGAACACAGTGGAAACTTGCTGCCTAGAGCGGCAACTTTAATGCCAGCACAGACTGCTGACTGAGAGTGAGGTTATTAATTTTTATCAGGCTTTTAAAGTTATAACAGGCTTTAAGACACACTGCGCACACTTTTCCAGCAGCTTTTCACAGACTTTTCTTGGCTTTTCTTAGAGTTTTCTACCCTCTTGCTACCTCCTTGTCGATATACTAAATCTTTGGCCATAATGAAGTAGATCTTCAAGTGCAGACAGTTATCTCTTAAGTTGTCTCTCTCCTTCTCTTTCACCCTCTCTCCCATCTCTCCCCCCCTCTGTCAATTGAATATTGAGTAGAGTGCAAGAGCCGCGCGTTGTATTCAATAAAATCGAAGCGTTTGTCTGGCGTCTAGTTGGGTAATTTAATATTATTTTTATTGCATAAGCAGTGCGAGGTGGGGCAGCCTAAGGGGAGGAGTGTTGTGATAGAGACAGGGGTATGGGGAGGCAAGTAGATAGTGGCAGTAGCAGTGGCAACAGCTGGGGCAGAGGCAGGCATAAGTGCTGAGGCAGGGAAAAGTGCTGTGGCGAGGGGGTTAGCGCAGGCTTCTCTGTTAAGCAGCGGCAGCTAATCGCAGTTTGTGGCATTCATAAATTTGCACCACAGTGTTGTTGTTGCAACGTTGTTATGTGGCTGCCACATGCGATACCTGTGCGAAACGGCAGCCGTGCTGCCTGTTAGTTAGCTCTGCTTGCCACACTGCCTCGCTTTGGCTCGTTTGCCACTCCGTGTCGCATAAAAATGCGCTTTTAATTTCGCTTAATTATGCGTAGAGTTGCGCTCTATAACCTGCCACAGCTCACCCCCTCTTCCCCTCTCACTCTATACACTCTCCCTCACTCTTCCCTCTCTCCCCTCTCTACCTTCTCTTTCTCCCCTCTGCTATTGCTTGCCCAAATTGAAATCTAGCTGACATTTTATGCTTTGCTCGACTGTGGCTCAATTAACGCGCTGCGCTTTCCCATTGACATTTATGAAAATGGAAATGTTTTCATTAGGTTTGGCAGCGGGGGATAGGGAGAAGAGAAGTGTAGAGAGAAAGGGGGAGAGAGAGGGGGACTATCGAACGATCGATCTCTGGCTTGGGATCGTTGCAGCTGCACAACGTTGGTGGCAAGTTTGCTCTGCCTGCTCTGCCTGCGCTGTTTGTTTGTTTGCCTCGCGCTTGTTTATCTTGCATCGCCTTGCTAGAAGGCAACTGTGTGTGTTAGGAGTGTGTGTGTGTGTGTGTGTTTGTCCACTGGCCGCGAAAAACGAGACGCAAAACGAGTGCAGAAAAGAAGAAAAAAAAGAGTTTTTAGTTTATTTTCGCTTGGCAGTTTTCCAATTACGCTGCCGTAGAAGTTGCTGCCACAGCAGCAGAGGCAGCAGCTGTTGCTGGGGCGTCGTCATCGTTGCAAGGCGAAATGAGTTTTATGTCTGGAGCCATAATAAAAAATGATTGACGGGGCACTTGGCCAGTACACAGGCCTCGCTCTTAATAGATTTCGCATTAAGACGAGGCACCCCAAGCCAAAACTGGAGATGGAGATGGAGACTGAGACTGAGCTGAGTCGATCAGAGTTTGTAGAGTGCAGCTACAGACAGTTTGCGTTAAAAGTATTTTGACAGGCGGCAAAGGCAGCGAGATAAGCGATCGCAGTAGGCAGAGCAGAGAAGGGAAGAGAGAGAGAGAGAGAGAAGGAAGAGAGAGACAGCGAGTAGAAAGGGTAACTGAGAATGACGAACTGATTTTGTTGTGGCGATTGTGTTGCCTTCATTTCGTTGCCTTTTGCAATTAGCAATAAGTCAGCTGTCAGGCCCAAAAAAGAGTGCGAAATGTATCTGACAGATACAGCTAAAGGCAGAGGCAGAGCAAGAGATGCAGCTAGAGATACAGATACAGATACAGATACAGCTACAGATACAACTGCAGATACAGATTGATACAAATCAATGCCGTGTGTGGCGTGCCAAACAAGATATTTACATTAAGCTGGCACTTAAATCAAACAACAACAACAGCAGCAACAACTGAGACAACAACAACAAAGGAACAGTAACAACAACAACCGCAGCTCATTAACAGCTACAACAACACGAGCAACAGGAGTCGCAACAACTTTGTGGTCTGTGCTGCAGTTGCAGTTGCATGAGTCAGAGATTTATGACTGTCGAGCACCCGCTGTGTCTTTCTTGGCTTGTCTTTTACTCTATCTGTATCTGTAGCTGTATTTGTATCTTTGTATCTTACAGATACAAACAAAGCCTCACTCGCGCATTGCTTTGACACGCTCAGTGAACAATTGCAGCGCGACAATTGAAACGCATTTGTCAAGCACGTTGGCGACGACAAAGCAATCATTAGCTGAGCACAACAACAGCAGCAGCAACAACAACAAGGGGAGCAACAACAACAACAACAATGGCAATGCGCAACAAGTGCAAATGTATCTTGTAGATACACGACTGCCAAATTGACGCCAATTGTTCGAGTTGTCGCTGTCGTCGTTCCAGTTGCTGTTGCTGTTGCTGCTATTGCTGTTGCTGTCGTTGTGGGCGGCTCTAATTGAAATGTAGAACAAGCAATTGCACTAGGCGCTACACGGCAACAACAGGCACAATAACAACAACAACAACAGCTGCAACTGGCACTAGCAACTGCTGCTTTCCGCCGGATGTTGCAAGTTGCAAGTGGGCCTGTTGCAAGTGCAACTTCATCTGCATACGACGGCAGTTGCAGCTTCAGCTCCGTTTGCAATTGCGCGCTTCCGCCCAGGAGAGTAGAGAGAGAGGGAGAGGCGGAAAGGGGAGAGGGGGAGGAGAAGGGGGTGAAGGGAAGTAAAACGAATCAAGTGAAATAATACTCTTGGCAAAGAATGTCCAAGTTACTGCTATCTCACTCACTCTGAGTGTCTTTCCTGCTCCAACTCTTTCTCTCTATTTTGCCTGCCCAGTTTCCCTTTCCTATTTCCCCCATGTTTCCCTTACTGACTCCTTCCCTATCTCTCTCTCTCTCTCTCTCTATCTCGCACCTCCTTCCTCTCTTTATACATCTGTCTTTCTTCTTCGCTTCCCCTCTTTATCCTCTTCCCCCTTCAGTGTCTGTTGCTGATGTGCTTCAATTGAATAATTGACAATATGCAACGTTTTGTGGCTTGTTGTTGCTGCTGCTGTTGTTGCTGTCGTTGTGCATGCCACAAGTGGCAAATAAATGAAATTGATGCCTTTCTCGCCTCCCTCTCTCCCTCTCTCTCTTTCACTCACTAAACTTTCCCCTAAACTGCTGCAACTGTTGCTGACGTCGCTTCACACGCGTCGCAAAGAAAATTTTCTCACACAGCGACAGCAGCAACAACATCTGGTTTTTCACATATGCGACAAATGCTTATGAGGTTTTTCCAAGCCGCAAAAGAAAAGCAATGCACGAGCAACAACAGCAACAACTACCAGCAGCAACCACCACCACCACCATCAACAGCAGACAGCAAACAGCAACTGCAACTCTAGCGAGACAGCAACAACAACAACTGCAATTAAAATTGTCGCATTGAGCCTTAGATGGATTGGTGTGTGTGCGTGCGAGTATGTGTGTGTGTGTGGCTGTTTGGTATGTGCATAATGTTGTAGTTGTTGCTGTTGTTGTTGTGCTTGTTGCTGTTGTTGTGATTGTTGCCACAGCACTTTCTTGCGCCCCCCTTTTTCTGTGTGTGTGTGTGTGTGTGGTGGCATTATGTGATATGACTCAATGTGGGATTAGCTGCGAGGGGAAGAGCAAGCAATGAGGGAGTAAGTGGTAATGAAAGAGAGGGTGAAGTGAGGGAGGGGAGGGAGGAAAGTGGGGAGGTAGGTGGCAAGCGACACGCCTGGGAAATAACATTGATGGGTAGAGCGAATTACAAGTAATGTGCGCCACACAAATTCCCACGCACTTTCACAGCAGCAACAACAACAGGAACAACAGCAACGGCAGCAACAGCAACATGAAGAGCAGCAGCAACAACAACAGCAACAACGGCAGCAACAGCAACATGAAGAGACAATTGCTATGGCAATAACTGCAACAACAGCAACATGAAGTGCAACAGCAACAATTTTCAATGTGCAGCAAGAGCAACAGCAACAGAAACATGAAGAGCGAAATGCCAAAAATCTCAGCAACAACAAAGACAGCAATAACAGCAGCAGCAACAACAACAGCAGCAACAGCTACAGCCATCATAACTGCAACAATTGCAACAACAGCAACAATAAAATCCTCAACAGCTGTAACAACAACATGCAGCAGAAATGCCACAGCAATATGTAAGTGCAACAGCAACAACTGCATGGGAACTGTTACAACAACTACTCACAACTGCAGCAGCAAAAGCAGCAGCAAGCGCAGCAACAACAGTTGCCAAAAAAAAAACCTGCAACAATTTGGTCAAAAGAAATCAACGCAGCATTAAGTAGATGCAACATCATCATTATCAGCAGCAGCAGCAGCAATAATATTAACAGCAACAATACAAGCTACAAAACAAGCAACAATACAAGCAGTAACAGCAACAACAACAACAACAACAGCAGCAGAGGTGGCAATACAGGGTACAGCAATACGTACAGCACCAACATGAGCAACAGGAAGAATACAAGCAGCAGCTATACAAGCAGCAGCAATATAAGCAGCAGCCATAAGCTCAACAGCAACAACACAGGCCACACTGGCAACAGCAACAACACTTTCGCATTGTTGTCGACATCCTGTTGTTGCTGTTGCTGTTCCTCTTGTTGCTGCTCTTGTTGTTGCTGTTGCTTTTTTTCGGGGCACTTTCTTTTGATGCCGTGAATATTACGCATATTACGTGTCGTAATTACACACGCCAAGAAACGAAACAAAATGATATGTGGTCCGTGCCCCGTTATAATGCGGCCCCATAAACGTTGATTACGAAACGTGCCAGCATTATAATCATATATATACAGACAATATATATACTATATATATATACGAGTAGTTAGCAAGCTGTGCTGAATCAGATCGCGATATGCGCAAAAAAGTAAAAAGACAAGTTCGCCTTAGTTGGGTGTGGCCTGCACGACAGCAGCAGCAGCAGCAACAGCAGCAGCAACAATGCCCACACACCCAACCCACACACACAGACACACATACAGCTGGGGCACACTCTCGCAGCATGAGATAAATTAGAACTTGAAACAAATAAATCGAATACAGTAAAAACAAAAACAACAACACAAGTTTGGAATTTTGAAAGGCTACAACAAAAATCTAATTTATTTAAGGCGTATATCGCGGGGGGTAGGAAGGGGGAGAGGGAGGGAGAGGGAGGGAGAGGAAGGGAGCGCAGCGGGTTCAGGGGTTAGCCGACACCTTCTTAACGGCGCCAACGTTTTAATAGAAATGCCGATTTCCCCCTTCATATAATTGATGATTGCTGCTGTGCGACGGCAGCGACGGCGACGTCATGCATTAAGCAGTGCAGGCAAGAGAGAAGAGACGGAGGGAGAGGAAGAGGGGATAGCGTAGTAAAGGGGGTACGCGCTGCAGACTGATTGACGTGCCAGGTCGCCTAGTTGACTGTGTGACTTGCAACTGTTGTTGTTGCTGCTGCTGCTGCTATTACAAGTTGCTGTTGTCGGTGGTGTTGTAGTTGCTGCTGCTGCTGTTGTTGCTATAGTTATGTCTGCTATGGCTATAGTTGCTATTGCTGCTGCTGTTAGTTGTTGCTGTTACTGCTGCTGTTGCTACTGCTGTAGTTGTTGCTGTAGTTGCTACTATTGTTACTGTTGTTGCAGTAGTTATGTCTGCTATTGCTATGGTTGCTATTGCTGCTGTTGTAGTTGTTGCTGCTGTTGTTGCAGCTGTTGCTGCTGCTTATGTTGTTGCTGTATTTGTTACTACTGTTGCTGTTGTTGCTGCAGTTGCTGTTGCTGGATTTACTGCTGTTATTGCTACTCAATGCGCTGCCTTAGATTATGTTTCTAATGCTGCTGCTATATATAATGTTGTTCGTGCTGTTGTTGTTGCTACAGTGGCTGCTGTTGCTGCTGGTGCCGTTTCTGTTGCTGTTGCCACTGCTGTAGTTGCTACTATTATTGCTATTATTGTTGTGTTCATAACCAACGCTGCTGCTGTTGTTGGCGCTGCTTATACACGCTGCTATTGTTGCTGTTGCTCTTGCTGTGGCTGCTGGCTCTACTGTTGCTGCTGCCTCTGCTGTTGCTGCTGCCTCTGCTGTTGCTGTTGCTATTGTTGTTGCTGTTGTAATTTTAATTAAATTGCACTAATTGTTCGTCTCTTTTAATAGACACTTTCTTGCACAGTGCAGAGTACACTGCAATTAGCCAGGCAGCCAAAGGCGTAGCCCACTCAAGTTGCTGTTGCTGTTGCTCTGGCTGCTGCTGCTGTGAGCAAAAAAATTTATGAGCAAGTTGTAATTAAGAAAGGCAACTCTGGTTGAGAAACATAAAGCATTTCGGTTTATTTCGAACTTGATTTGCATTTAATAGAACGGACATCCCGCTGTCTGTTGCTGCTGTGAGCTGCTGCTGGTGCTGCTGCTGCTGTGAGTGCATTCAACATGTTGCTGTCTCCCCTTTTACTGCTGTTGCTGTAGCTGCAGCAGCGCGCCATAATTGCCAGTTTCAATGCACGTTAATTAACCTCTTTCCATATTTTGTGCCAAGGATTGCAGCAACCGTTGCAAGTGGCCAGCAACATGTTGTTGTTGTTGTTGCTGTTTTAAGCGTTGCCAATCAGCAGAGCGTCCAGACCAGATACCCAACACACACTGAGACAGACCTTGCCACAGGAAACTGGCTGCGCCCCAACAGCAACAACAGTAACAACAACAACAGCACAGCAGCAACATCAGGTGCCACCTGATACCATTTCAAGCTGCCAGCAACAGCAGCAGCAGCCACAGCAGCAGCAACGTCCTCATCTTGATCATAACTGCACATTTAGCTTGCTTTGCCATTTATTTTGTTTTATTTTTTATGGACTCGCAGCAGCAGCAACAACAACTTATTGCTGGCAGCAATTTGTTGCTGCGGCTGCTGCTGCTGCCTCTGCTGCTGTTGTTACTGTATTGATTGCATGCTCAGTGCTTTCATAATGACAGTTTCAAGTTCTAAGCCAAAACGGAGCAGCAGCAACAACAACAACCTCTCAATCCTCTCAGCAACATCATATGAAGTTGCTGCATGTCCGAGTTGTTCCAGATTCTGCACAACTTGCAACACAACAATTTGCTGCTGCTGTTGTTGTTGTGGTAGTTGCTGCTGTTGTTGCTGCTGCTGCCCAATGTAATTACAAACAAGCTAAAGAATTTTCTAGGCTTCTCCTTTGGGCGCTAGCTAAAGTTGCTGTTGCTCTTGTTGCTGCTGCTGTTGCTCTTGTTGCTGCTGTTGTTCTTGCTCCTGTTGTTGATGCTGTTGCTCTTGTTGTTGTTGCTGCTGCAGCTGAAGTGTCTTTTCAGCTTCCTCAACTGCAGCTTGAGCTGCTTTTTATTATGTTACTCTCTCTCACTGCTTGCGGTTGGCCGGACAAGTTTTGAGTGGCAACAACAACAGCAACAGTTGCTGCTGCTGCTGCTGCGACGAGCTGCGTCTTAATTGCGCAAATTAGAACGCATGGCAGCTGCTGCTGTTGCTGCTGTTGTCCCGATCCAAACAGGGTGTTTGCTTTGGCGCTCGCATAGATGGATGGATGCCTTGGACAGATGCATAGCTGGACAGCAGGCAGAGGGACGCAGAGAGGGAAAGGGAACTGCCAGCGATTGCTCCTTCTAGTTGCTTATTAAAAGCATTAAAGTCTACAATTACAACAGCAGCAGCACCAGCAAGCAGCGACGGCAACAGCAGCAATTGAAGTCATTGCTCTGCAGTCGCCTCAAGTTGTTGTTAAAACTGCCCAAGAATTTTGGCCCATTAACTGAGCAAATATGACAAGAGGCAAGACGAAGAAGAAGGAGAAGTAGGAGAAGAAGGAGAAGGGATTCTTCAGCAATGCCAGCAACAGTTGCTGCTGCAAATTTAATTTGCTTGTTATGCTGCTGCCGCTGCTACAATAAACTCTTGACCAACTATTAAAATCACTTAACAATCTTTAAATAAATTCTGTTTCTTTTTAGGTTTCTGTTCTATGCCATTTAAGGATCTGTTTAGGTACCCTAGGAGGTACACAAATAGGTACACGTATAGATGCCCGACTAGGTATACGTATGGATGCCCTACAGATGCCCGAATAGATACCCATATAGATGCTTTCTACTCACTTTTTGCCACTCTCCAGGAAGATGTCCAGCTCCGCGGACATTTTGCAGCAAAGCGCCTTGCGAAAATGGCCCTGTGAGCATTTGGTGTTGATAAGATGACCCTCTGTGGAAGAAAGAGAGAGAAAGAAATGCGATAAAGTTAGGTAATTAAGCAAAATAACAAGGCGAGAACAAGAAAAGGTGCTTGGAGAAGGAACTTGAAATGCAAAGGCGGAGGCAGAAGGATTACAGGCGCGGGAACCAGGATAGAGATAGGGAAAGAGGCAGTAGAGAAGGCAGGAGAAGTGACAGAAGAGGCAGGAGAAGAGTGAAGAGGAGAAACACAGGCAGAAGTAGGGACAGGAGCAGAGAGAAGCTGCAGAAGGTGCGGCATGATCAGTGGTAGTATCAAGGGAAGGCACAGGGAAGGCACGGGGAAGTCAGTAGCAGTGCCAGCAACAGGGGCAGAGGTAGAAGGAGTAGCAAGAACAGGGGCAGGAACAAATGAAGGATTCACAAGAGAGAGAGAGGAGGAGGTGCAGGAAGAGCCGGCACACCTTGCCTGGCCACATCTATGTTAATTAACTAAAAGGCCAACCAAAATGCTGCTACTTATATCGCAGGCTGGCAAGAAAACAGTAGCTTGTTAGCCAAGAATGCCGCAGCAGGCTCAGCATATCCAGCGGATACGTTTTGTTTTGTATCTGCTCGTTTGACAGACGCCGCCGATAAAGATACATGCGCGGCAGCAGCAGCAGATACATTTGCCCAGGCCAGGCCAGGAGTGTTGAAATCGAAAGCAGAGCAAAAACTTTTGTTGTTTCTTGCGCCTTAATTGGATGAAAATTGTTGAAATATTTAAAGCACAAGGAGGCAGAGGAGGGAAAGGAGAGGGAGATAGGTAGAGGGAGAGGTAAGGGGAAGAAAGAACAAAGCTCAGCGCAGAGTGATCAAACGCACTTTAGACTGTAGAAGAGTCTCCCTACTCGAAGACTGTCTCTGCCTCGGCCTCTACAAACATGTCCTTTGTGCCGCACATTACTCAAAAATGTGTGTTTGTGTGCCTGTGTGTGTGTGCGTGCCTCGCAGCATCCTTGTGGCCTAATCAAAATGCCACAAGAGGCTGCAACAGCAGCAGCAGAGGAGCCTGTGAAACCCGAGATGAGTCTCGTTGCTGCCGCTGCCTCAAGGCCCCGAAGAACGAACGCGATCGAAGTATGCAAAAATGAAATACAACTTCTGCTTCTTCTTCTTCTTCTTGTTTTTGGGGTAAGCAAAAATTGAAATTTGAACTTTTTTTTAAGTTATTTATTCCGTTTTTTTCTCTGCTTTAATTAAAACTCGCGCAGCTGCTGCAGCAGCAGGAGGAGAAGGCAGGCAAAAATCGAAGGCACGCAGGGCACACACTCGAAAAAAAAAACGGGCTGCAATTCAATTAAAATGCGGGTGAGCACAGGTAAACACACACACACGCACACACAGGCACACCTAGAGCTATGTGTGTGTGTGAGTGTGTGTGTGTCCAAGGTAAACTTATAAACTTTAATCGGTTTTTGTTCTCTCGCCCGCGTTGAGAGGGCAGGCAGACAGTGGCCAAGATTAGGCGTTCATTGGGGGCGTGGCTGAAAAACAAATTGAAGTGGGACAAGGCAGACAGACGAGGGCAAGGATGAAAGAGATGAGAGGCAGAGGAATGAAGCAGACAAAAGAGAGAGAGCCAGAGACAGAAGAGAAATGAGGCACAGACAGAGGCCAAGGCAAGAAGGCCAGGCTGGACTCATCTCCACCAAAGCCAAGGCGAAAGGTCGATCAGTTAGGTTAACTTTGCTGATAAATAAGTTTGCCGAATTATAACGAAAATACAATTTGCGAAATTCATTTTCTGTTCTTGCTGGCGAAATTGAAGTTGGTATAATATATTTCTTTCATTTCCTGCACATAATACTCACTTGTCTTCTCCTGATAGTAGTGATCGTCGGTGTCTGTGAAGAACCAGGTCTGCAAAAGAGAACAAAGAGAGCATCATCAGTATAAGGTCATCAATCGTTGTAACAGAGGGAGAGGAGAGAGGGAGGCAGAAGGGAATATAAAGCATAGAAAGCCACCAAATTTGCATAGCTATAAGTCATGGGAACTGTAGACCCAATTTCACAGGCATAAACCCACATATTATATATTTACAAACGTCTGCTTACGTCTCCTCTGCCCCCCCTCTCTCATTCTGTCTCATCTACATCTATAATTATGCCGCCCCATTCTTACAAGATGCGACGATAGAGATAAGAAAATTCCCACACACACTCTCGTCAAAAGAAAAGCAAAGACTGAGGTGGAAGCAGAGACTGAAAAAAGACCTAACGAAACTAAGGTAGAAGAAAAGAGTAGAAACTGTTGGAAACGTTGAAGAATTAACTCAAGCAAAAAAGCTGCGAAAGCAAGACAAGTTCAAGAAGAAACGGCCTAGAAGACTTTAGGCTTTGCTTCTTTTTTTTGTTTGCCACTATTGGGGTAAGTTGTGAGCTCTGTTGAAGTTGTGTTGTTGCCCTTATTGTAGTTGCTGTTGTTGTTCTTATTGCTGTGCTTCTTCTTATTGTTGTAGTTGATGTTCTGTTATTGCTGTTGTACTTTCTGCATCGCTGACTGCGGTAGGGAACCCCCATTTGTGAGCTAAGCAATTGACTTCTTCTCGTTTTTCCCAGTAGCGCTAAGTACATTTACTATCCCTACACAACACATCCCTCTCTCCCCATCTCCCTCTCTCTCTCTACTCCCTCATCTTAGTCTCTCGCTGCTGCTCGTCTTTTTCCCACTTATCTAGCTGTCATATCCGTAAACCTAATTGCCCAAACTGACAGTCGAAATAGAAAAGTTCCTGCGGCTATTTGAAAGTCCAAGTCGAAATGTTTCGCTGCTCTCGTTCTGCAATGCTGCTTTCCCTATGCCTTGTCTCCCTGCATCCCTATCTGCTCTTTCTATATTCTTCCTCTATCTGCTCTTATATTTCCCTTCGCTCTCTCCCCTCTTCCTCTTGCCATTGCTTCATCAACAACTCAATTGGTTTTGCCTTTAATAACAATTTCTTCGCCTGTGTCAAATCAGGCGAAAATCGTTTTAAAGCATTGACAACTAACACGAAGCACAACAGCAACAACAACCACGACAACAACAGCAACAACAACAGCTACGACAACAGCAACTACGGCATGTTGCTGTCGTTGCAGCGGCAACAACTTGGCCAAACAATACGCCCGCTCCACAAGCATTTGAAAAACGACGCTTAAACAGTTAGAAAGTCAACGTGGCAGAAGGAGATGGAGCTGGCAAAGGAGCTGTGAGAAGGAGAGAGAAGAGAGTGAAGGAGAGGGAGCAGTAGAGGCAGCTGTAGATGGAGCAGTAGACAGAGAAGGAGCTGTAGAGGGAGCCGGAGACATAGACGAAGTCTCGCACTGGCAGACTATGTTGCTGTTGTTGTTGTTGTTACTGTTGTAGCTGCAGTTGTTGCTGCTATTGCTGAGGTTGCTGCTGTTACTGTTGTTGCTGTTACTGCTGCTGTTGTTGTTGCTGTCGCAGTGTGTGTTGTTGTCGTAGTCAAAGAGTCGCGTCGCGTCGAGTCGACTCAACTCAACTCGAGTCAAGTCGAGTTCTTTATAACACACTAACAACAACAGCAACAGCAGCAACAACAGCAACTACAACAACACCAGCAACTGCTGCTGCTGTTAGTGTTGCTGTTGTTGTTGTTGCTGCTGCTGCAGCTGAAAACTTTTCGCCATCGCCGTCGTCTGTTGAATTTTCATGGATTTTTACGAGATTTTTTCCAGCTCTCTTTCCCCAACAGACTCTTTCCCTCTCTCTCTGCTTTCCTCTCTCTCACTTTCCCTCTACATCTGTCCCTCTTCTACCTCCCTCTTTGCATCATCTACTTGCCTATTTCCCTCATCTACCTTCCTCTCTTCTCTCCTATTTCTGCCCATTTTCGCCTCTTTTCATTTTTGGCTGCCGCCGCATCTGCTTCGCCGTGGGGCTAGAAATGTTAACACCATGTTGCCCCGTGATATTGCTGCTGCTGTTGTTGCTGTTGCTGCTGTCGCAACTGTTGTTGCTGTTGCTGCTGTCGCAGTTGCAGTCGCACTGGCACTCGCACTTGACTAAAGCATTTAATTTATGTGACTGTGTTCCACAAACTGTTCAAACTGTTGACAAACAACATTACAACATGCTGCAAATTTATGGGGCAAGTTGTGAGATGCGAGCAGTGCTGTATGTGTTGATGCAACTGGACATAGGCTGCGAGAGACTTCTAACTGTCCCTCTGCATATTGAAAAAGGCAGATTGATTCACTTCTGTCACTGCTGCTGTCCCTTCTCCTCATGCTCTTCATGTTTCTTCATTTCCCTCTTCAGATATTACTAAAACTGTTAGAACTCCTTCTACTGCTTCTTCTACTGTTGCTGAGGGGAACAGAATCAGTAAGGACTCCAGAGTAAAGACTCCTCTAACTTCCTCTGCCCTACTGTTGCTTCTCTGCCTTAAGCCTTCATTTGCGATTGATCCTACTGCTACTGTTACTCCTCCACCTGCTCTTTTCATTGCTGCACTTGCTTCTGTTGCAGTTGCCACTCGTTCTTTAGCTAATGATCTGCTCGTTATCGACTCCGCTCTTACTGCCTTGGGCAGTACTACTACTGGCTCTGCTCAGGCCTCTACTCTATCTGTTTCTAATGCTTTGAATTCTTTTTTTTCTGTTTATTCTCCTACAATTCCTCCTTCTTCTACTGCTGCCTATAGATTCCACTGCCTACTGGCCTCATGCTACTACTACCTGTTCTGCTCCTGCCTCGATTTCTCATGCCTCTATTTCTCCAGTCTGTATTCCTCCTGCCTCTATTTCTCCTGTTGCTCCTGCGTCTCTGCCTGGTTCACCCCCGTCTACTACTGTTCTTTCTTCTCCTACTACTGCTGCTTCTTCTCTTTATCCATATTCAATTCCTGCTGCAACTGTTCCATTCTCTTCTCCTACTGATCCTGCTGTGCCTGCTCATTGTGCTGCTACTGTCTACCACCTTTTACTCCCCCTATTTACCTACTACTACTACTACTTCTACTGCACCTTCTACCGTCCCTCCTCCTTTCTCTTCTCTTTGCTTCTAATTCTGCTCAGCACAACCAGCAACGGAAAAGCCTTAAGCAAAGCGACAAAGCGTCGCCTTAATTAGTTCCCCACAAAATCTCTACAAAGCTGTCAAATTAACCAACTGCAATAAGCTCTCAACAGAGGATATACTATGACAGACTATACCCTCTAATACTGCCTGCAATTGCCTGAATGAAGGTATACTATATCCGACTATACCCTGTAATTGCATTCACAAATGTCTTAAATAACTCTTTCTCTATGCATTCCATTTTTGATTACAGTGCATCGCATGTTAAACAATTCAAGTGCATTCCAGGCTGCTGACAGCAAGAGCTGGAGAAAGAGGAGGAAGAAGAGGAGCAGGAGCAGAAGTGGAGGTAGAGTGAGTGGTGGCAGAGGGTGCAGCAGGCAGAGAGTCCATAAATTTGCCAACATATTTTGCGCTTGGGTCAGCATTAAATGCAAAACAAATTTATCATGAACGGACGACGAAGCTCATGTTGCTGTTGCTGTTGCTGTTGCTGTTGTTGTTGTTGTTGTTGTTGTTTTTGCTGTTGCTGCAGCTGCAGACTGAGTACAGATGGAAGTGCAGATGAAGAGAAAGAGAGAGAAGGGGAAGGGAAAGCGAGGAGGGCAAGATTTAACTATGAATTCAGATTCAGATTCGGCAAAGTTGCAAGTTGCGCGAGGTGGAAGTTTTTGTGGCGCGGCATGCATTCAATTGGAACGAAGCGATTGCCACAACAATTCGTTATGTTTTCGGCGCCCCCAAAAAGCGGAGCAACAGGGGCGGGGCAGGGACAAGAGAGGGGGGGGGTGGTTAAACAAGAGCCAAACAACACAGCTGGCCAACGTAGCTAACTGACTGTCGCCGGCATAGACCAGCAACAACAACAACAACAACAACAGCAGCAACAACAATGCAACATTTTCAGTGGCGTCTGCAGCTGCTGCTGCAGGCAAAAGGCGGCAACTCTGGCCGCGCCGCAAACATTTTGTGTGTGGGGCAGGCGCAGGCAGTTTGTGGCACATTGTTGTTGTTGTTGTTTTTTTCTTTGTTGCATTTAAGGAGCAACTGCCAGCCCCCCACAAGCCTCTTTGCTAGCTGCCCAGCTGTGGCAACTTCTCTCCTCCTCTCCCTCACTCTTACTCTAGCTCCCTCTCTTCCCCCTCTCCCCCTTCATCATCCCTCTGCAACTCTAGTTCCACTTCAATTCAAGCCAAAAAGCACGTGGGGTGCGGTCGATCGCCAACAGCAGCAGCAGCAGCAGCGCCTCGCTCGACCACGCCACAATCGCTGCCACAGTCTGTGGCACGTTGCAGCTGTGCAACGGCGACTGTGGTTGGCCTTACATGTGCACCAAAAATACGGCGCGAACAAACCAAGCAGCCTCGTTTTTTCTTTTTTTTTTTTGAGTTTTCAACTTTGTCTGCGCAAAAATCCCGAAAAAAATTATAATCTATGACAGAGGCGTGTGCCGACTGCCGCCTACCACACACTGCTCTACCCACTACCCTGCCCCTCCTCCCCCTCCCACTCAACACACAACCTCCAACTGGACATGCTTTCTAAATTTGATCAGACCGAAGGCGAGTGAAAGTTGTGCAAAGCAAATCAAATTAATAAATATAATCATAAAGCCAAAGAGATTGACTAATGTGCATGTATGAGCGGGGGGAGGAGGGATGAAGAGGGGAAGGAGAGCACTCGAATGGAAGGAGAGGAGTAAGAGAAGAAGGAAGGAGCAGAGAGAGTCTAAGAAAGCAAAGGTGTGCAAGGCATGACAGAGAGAGGGAGGCAAGCCTTGACACGGAGGTAAGCCAAGCTGTACTGTAAGTTAAATTAGATATAGAGATCAGATTTCAAATGCACAAAAATCATGTGCTCTAAGTTTGTTGAAAAATCACGTATGTAGAGTTTACTTAATGGAGAGAAAACAAATTGAATACAATTTAATAAATTCGCTAGCATTTTCTATAATAAAGGAGCCTAAAGAAAGGAACGAAAGTACTGAATGAAACTCAAACTACAATAGGTCTATAGGCTAATTGCCTTTAGGTCATTAGATTTATCACATATAGGTCTAATTATAGGTTAATCGCATACTGTACAAAGATGTTATGAGTAATTTGGCTTTAGGTTTCTTCAATAACAAGTCATTTAGAAAAATAGATGATAAATCTTTTACAATTTAATAAAGTTGTTCATGCTAAAGAGCAAAAAAAGGCTAGAGAATGAGGGAGTGTCAATTTGGTTCACTCTACTCCACATAAGAACTGCAGATGAACGCATAAAGTGCGCTTATAGTTGAATAAGCAAAGATCATTTCATTTTCCACAAGCATACAAATTAAAGACGAAAAAATAAGAAAAACTCTTTAGTTTTAACACCTTAACAAAGGAATTCATTATAAAAAGTGGGCGTGGCAAAAAAACTAAATAAAATCTATATATGCTGACAAAATAAATGCAACAATTGCATGAAATCCTTACAAAACCCAAGTAGTTTTTCTATTTGTAATAAATAAACAAAAAATAATGAAAGAGTTTTTCATTTTGAATAATTTACAAGTTTTTCTTGTTAGTTTTTCCTCATTTTCAATTGCCTTTTTGCCTAATGAACTTATCCGAAAAATCAAAAAAACGTGAGCTTATAAAACGTTGCGTAAGATTCGTGTCGAGATTCGTGTTGAGATTTTTGGTAGAGAGCGAGAAAACCACAAATAAAATTGAGCGAAGGCGTGGCTCAATTTGCGTAATCCGAAGTCGATGAAGAAAACCACAAAAGGTTCACATTTTAATTATAGCTTGGCTATGGCTGCCTCCCTCTGCCCTCAACCTTCCTCCTCTCCTGCCTTCCCCTCACTCTGCTCTACTGTTGTTCTCACTCCTCCAACATTGCGTGTCTCCTGCCGTAGGCGACGCATGTTTCGGGGCGGGCGTCAAAACGCTTCCAAAATACTTTGCGGCTTAATGAGGCAGCAACCCCTGCCCCCTCTACCTCTCTCTACCCTTCAGGGGCAGAGCTAAATGTATCAATTAAGTGATTTGTATTGAGATTGAATAGTCTTGCTAGGCACGCAGCACTTTGAGATACATTTCTCATCTGAGCGCGAGATACATTTCAGCTGCGCCTGAGCCTCAGCTAGTTGGGGATTTAATGAATCAATTGAGAGAGAGAGACAGAGAGAGGGATATGAAGGCTAAAATGATTAACTACAATATGCAGCAGATAATACAGTGGATGATGCCATGCACAGTGGGGCAAAGCAACAAGAAATGTGCAAAATGAATTCTAGAGTGCAAAAACAGGAAGACACAACGAAGAAACAACAACGAATGCTTGTTGTTGTGATTGTTGTTGTAGTAGTTATTGTTGTTGTTGTTGTTGCCACAGCAATTGAGAGCGCATAATTGCCTGGTACATTGACTGTTTGCTGACACTGTCACAAGAGCGAAAAACGGCATACGAAATGAGATTGTAAAATGCCAAAAAGGAAGTTGCATGCGGGCGATGGCAGTGAGAGAAGGGAAAGAGGGGAAGGGTAGAGGCAGAAGGGGACGGGAAAGAAGGGCAAGAAGAGGAAGAAGGTATAGGGGGAATGCAGCAAGGGGTGCGTCATGGCAACAATGGAAAAATATTTCAATTTATAGCGAATTAAATTAAATTGAAGCGCATTGAAAAAGGCCGCCAAAAAAAAAGAAGGCGAGCAAAAAGCGACGGCACGGGTCGCTGCTAGAGAGAGAGAGAGGTGAAGCAGTGGAGAGTGAGGGAGACAAAGAAAGGTACAGAGAGAGGGGGAGAGAGGCAGAGCATGTGCGTTGGCGGCACACTTTGGACGCGCTGTCAATTGGGCAGCTTTAATTGCCAAGGCAGCGCGTTGCGCATACGCCGCATATGACAAAAGGGAGACAGATCAACAGAGAGGGAGAGAAAGAGAGAGAGAGAGGGCGACAAGTGAGAGGTCTGCCTGTGCTCAGCCATGACAACTGTCATCTGCTTTAGCCATATATTTATGAGCAGCTGACAGCGCACACAGTCCACTGGACACAAGCAACGGCAACGGCAACTCCAAAGACACTCTGGGAATCGTGTGCACACTGCTGTCGCTATGGCAGGCACTGTAAGCAGCAACTGTGGCTGTAGTTGCTATGTTGTTGCTACTTGTCAACTCCACAAGCGTAGCTCGAAAGGCAAAAGAAGAAGTAGAAGAAGAAGCAGAAGAAGCCGCGACCGCTGGCTAAGCTCAACTTAATGAGAAGAAGCATTAAATGCGAATGCGAACATGACGCATGACGAGCACAAAGAGAAGGGACAGAGGGGAAGGGCAAGGGGAAAGAGGCAACTGAAAATTTAACGAGTCGACAATAAAATGTGAACTGCCACACACACGCGCACTCGCACACACACTCGTAAAACATAAAACAGAACATGGCAAATGCTTTTCCCGGAAAAACCTCAGCAACAGTTGCTGCTGCCGCTGCTGCTGCTGCTGTCGTTGTCGTTGCTGCTGCTGTAGCTGCCACTGGCATCATTAAAACTAAATAGCGCAAGCCACCCACAACCCACTCAACCCACACACACACACACTACACAATGCACAACAGACAATCCAGTCTCCACTCCACTCTATCGCAGACTGATCGATGCTGTCAACCTGCGCTGCGCTGCTGTTGGCGATTGCAATCCATGCAAAACTGACATTTGACATGCGTGTTTTGTCCTTTGGCCAACAAATGAGGCAACAACCACAAGGCAAGGGGGCAACCACAGACACAGTTGCAACAAGAGCAAGCCTCAAATTTATGCATGCAAATCTCGATGCTACTCGTAACTAAGCGAGCTGACTGACAAACCTGCCTAGACTGATGGAGACGAGGAGACGCTGTCAGAGATGCAGGAGAGTGGGGAGGGAGAGAGAGAGAAGAGAGAGACTAGGAGAGATGGCCAGGTGAAGGCAGAGAGCTGCCAGAGGGTGGTAGAAATGCGGAGGTAACTGCCAGACGAGGAGACTGCCAGATGAGGAGAGACTGTCAGACTGGCAACTACGGAGACCAGGAGAGACTGCCAGACTAACCAGAGAACTGCCAGACGAGGAGTAAAGACTGCAGAGTTGAGGAGAGCAGGAGAGACTGACAGAGGGAAAAGGAGAGACACCCAGAGCGAGGAAGGCACTGACTGATTGGGGAGCTACCAGAGGGAGTTGGGTACTAACAGAAGGAGGCAAGAGTTGTCAGAGAAGGAGCAGAGAGACTGTCAGATGAGGAAAGCAGGAGAGGCCGCCGAGGGAGCACGAGAGACTGCCGAGGAGAGGAAGTAACCAGCCAGAGGGAGGAAGAAAGCAACCAGGGGAGAAGAAAGAAGCCAGAGCAGGGCAAGGTAACCAAAGGAGCAGCAGAGATTGTCAGTGCACCAAGAGAACTGATGAGAGGCTGCCATATAACAGCGCAAAAGAGGCAACAACAACTTGCAACAGTAGCAGCAGCAACAGCAACAACAACAGTCGCAGCAGCAACAGTCACAGCAGCAACAACAACCATTGCTAGTTGCAGTTGCTGCTGTTCGCTCTTTGCATCTGTGGCAATTTTCCGCGTTGCATATTTGGTGGAAAAGCGTTCAATCAAAGTCGCATTGCTGCCTCCACTACCGCTGCTGCTGCTGCGGTGGCAAACTCTGTCAGTAATTTATGCTCATTTGTATGTTGCATGAATAATTTGAATGCCACTCGAACATTATTCAAAAAGGGGTAACAAGCGATCAAGCGAAACGGGCCAAAAGACCGTTGCAATTGGCTGTTTGTCTTGACCATAAACAAGATACAAATACAAATTATGAGTGCATGAGGAGGAAAATAAAAGAAATGGAAGGCGAAGTAGATACCCTAACATAAAAAGAGCAGCAGGAAATTATCCATAATAATGTATGGTAAATAAGTATTGTATAGCCTTAGTAAATGATAGAGGAGGAGAGACTAAGCAGAAGTTGATTGAATTAATGGAAACAATACTATGAAATACTTATTAATCTATAAGTTTGAATAAGATTAAATAAGATTGATGTGTTAACTACTCTATAAGGCATTTTAATTGATCACTCTTAAGAGCTTAATCAAAACTTGTTTGAATTAATGGAAATAAATGAATGAATTACTCAAGATCATAAATAAAGAATGGATTAACTTGGGAAGCCAAAGAAACTGATTGGAAACTGGACTGGATCTTTATATATATTTATCTTTATATATATATTTTATTCAGCAAATGTAATAAATGAAACTATTGTAAGTACTATCGTAAATATCGCAGTGTTGCTATAAGACATTAATCCTTTGTCTCTTGCGTGGGAAATCTAGTTATAGGGAAGCTTAAGAGACCACTTGAAGACTTGATAAAGTCTTAAAGTTGACACTATAACTTTATATATATCACAATTGTAGACACAACTAACAAATGGAACTATCGCCAGCAATATCGTGTGTACTATCGTAAGTATCATCGTAAGTATCGTAGAGTAGACCCCATAACGTTGCTCTAGACATATCTCAGCCTTAGGTGGAAGGAATCCAGTCTGCTTCAAGCAGTTTATTATACTAATCCACTGCTAGAGCAAAGAAGAGCGAAGGCAAGTCTGGACTAACTTGGCGCAGCATCAGTACCAACTTGTTGCTGTTGTGTTGCTGTTGTTGCCATTGCCCTTTTAAGGCGTTCAGGCGGACAGTGAGCAGGCTGTGTGCCTCACTGTGCTGCACATTAATCAAGCGTTTATAATGTGCAGCACAGAGAGGCAGCAACAAATAGTTTTCAAATGCGCCACAAACCAATCAAGTCGAACGCATTTTCTGTTGCTGCTGCCTCATGTTGCTGCTGCTGCTGCTGCTGCTGCTGCTGCTGCTGCTCCACATTGTTGCAGGTCGCATCAAAATAATTGGCTGCCTGCAGCAACATCAGTTCAAGCTGCAGCAATGTTGCATGTTGCATGTGGCTGACCAGTGTGAAAACTTAAGCTCGATATATGGCAAGACTGAAATGGCCCAGGTGCCTAGGAGAGCAGCCTCCCCCCCGCCCCCTCACTGCAGCTCTCCCCTCTCTGCGCAGCTGCCAAAACTGACTGCAACTCGTTGCTGCTGCTGCTGCTGCTGTTGCACGTCTGCCCCCAAACCGTTGCACACAGGCCTGAAACGTGCCTGTCAGGCTTTTTAACAATTTTCAATAGGTTAACACACACACACACTCGCACACACACATACTCGCACACGTAGTCAGTCAACTGTGCTGCTTATTTATTTATGTTTTCGGTGCTGCTCAGCTTTTTGTCTCTTTAGTTTTTTACACAGTTCCATGTAAACAATAACAAAACACAAAACACATTTGTGACGCGTGATTTTGCATAAGTTGGCACACAACTTGCAGCCAGAGACAGACAGACAGCAGCAGCAACAACCATTACTCATGCTCACACACACTCTCGCACACTCACACACATTGGCTTGCAACTGCATACACTCATGTCCTTTCACATGAATCGTAAACTGCCTTTGGGCCAAATGTTTTTTTGTCCCTTCAACTATAAAACGACGGCTTAAACAAGTCAAATTTGCTCTGTAACTGTTTGTTAACATAGATACCCTGTAAATAACTCAAGGGAATTGTTAAGCTGCTGCTTGCTTAGTTTGCAGTGAGACTAGAATTTCGGGAATCTAGCTATGCTATTAGCTGAGTTCTTTTAGTTAGAATGGGAATACTTTGGAATAAAAGTATATTATAATAAGCTAAAGCTTAAGTAAGGCTCTAAAGAAATTTCCTTAGTCTAGCAGTGCTATAAGCTGAGTTCCTTTAGTTTTAACGAGAACTTTTATAAGTAACTGTAGAATCTCGTTATAAACTCCTTATATAAGATCAAAGAAGTAATTTTATCAAATTTGCTTAGTCTAGCTTTTTAATTACCCAAGTTCCTTCAGTTAGTTATAAAGAGAATTCGTATTGCGAATAGTATAATATCAGCATCCTATGCTTTGTAGAGTCTAAGAAGAACCTGCACTAGATCTACAGAGAGTCTAACCATCAAATTTCCATAGTCTCCACCCAATACAAGCTAAATTCCTTCCTAAAATTCCTCTTACTAAAGTTCCCCTTACTCTTCCACTCATCATACCCTACCATCCCTCAACTCTACTGAGCATATCGTCATCATATTTAACTTAAGCTCGTTAATTCGCAAGTTTTGGCTTATGAAGACATTTTTATAGCCAATTAAGCGACGGCCACAAAATCATAAATTGCCAAATGCGCCACAGACAAAAAATAAACAGGCTAAAAAGCGAAATCAAAATCAATTCGAACAGCTTAAAAACTCATTATGCAAATGCACCAAGCCCCGAATAAGTAAGAAAAAGAAACAGCAAGAGATAAAACTCAATTTGCCGGACTAAAGTGATCTCGATCTCTCGATCGTTGCAACCTTTTGGCTTTTTTCTTGGCCTTTTTTCTCTCCTCTACTGTTTTTGGCAGTGTTTGCCAATTGTCGCCCACACAAATTGGGGCTGACTTAACTAATCTGTGGGCAATCTGCTTACACGAGCAAATTACACAGACACTCAAGGGGGGTTAAACTCACCTGATCGCGAGCCAATTGGAACCACGTCTTGATGATCAGCGCCAGCCGCGTATCGTGATAGTTCTTTGTCGTCTTCACACTGATGAAAATGTCATCCAGCTCAGTCGTGGGCGGCTGCGGCGTCGCTGTCACAGCGCGCTGCGACAGATCGTGGAGCAGTTCGCCATTGCGACTGCGCCGGGCGAGCTCAGTGAGCAGCGTTGCTGTGGGTCGTTCGCTGACCTCAATGTCGCTGAAGTTGAAGCTGTGGATGTCCTTGCGTATGATCAGTGAAGGAGTGATGGGCGAGGCCGAGGGGGAGGCAGAGACGGGTGAAGAAGAGGAGACAACTACTGCTGCCTGCTGCGGCTGTTGCTCTGCTGTAGTGCGGCGTGTGGTGGGTGGCGGCACATTGTGGCTGCCACGTTGTGTGGTCGTTGTGGCAGCAGGTTCATTGCCATCCAACAGGCTGACGCTGCCCGGGGGCTGTAGCTGCAAAGAGAGAGGGAGAAAGGAAGCATGTTAGAGTGGTTTAGAGCATGTAAATTTGTTGTGCAATAAAATATGAAGACGGCGCTGCAGCGCTGCCGCCGTGAGGCATTTTCACCTGGCAAACAAAGGCGAACTTCAATGGGCAAACAACAATGGCAAACAAATGAGTGGAAGCAGACGCAGGCGCAGAGCAAACACAACAGCAACAACAACAATAACAGAGAATCAACAACAAGCTGAGAACAACAACAACAACTCAACACCAACCACAACAACAACAACAACATAAATGCTGAGTAAGAGCAAACAAAAAGCAAACGGTAGAAAAGATCGCGCAGCATCGTCCAAAATGAAAGAAGATTCCCAACTCTTCCTCTTCCCTCTCGCTCTGCCCCCTCCTCTTGGCACTGCCTGCATTGCCACCTTGATTAATTTCCACTGATAACAGGTTCATTTGCTTTTGTTAAGCGGCAATTCCTCAATTGCTTTTAATGCCTGCTTCGTTTTGGGGGGAGGGGAAAATCTTTAGTGTCTTTCTGCTGCTCCTCTTGAGTTTGAGTTTTTGATTGAAGTGAGCTGATAAAGAGAGTTTGAAGAGCGCAGCAGGGGAGAGTGGGCAGAGGAGAAGGGAGTGGGTAGTGGGGAGAGTGTTGACTGGGCAGATAGTAGTGTAAAGAAGGGAGAGTGAAGAGTGGCGAGGGAAGAATGAAAGAACTATCAAGTGATAATTTCATCGAACTTTTCCGCTATGCAAATCAGTTGAGGCCACAGCACAGCAGGCACTTCCGTGACTATACCTCTCTCTCTCTCTTTCTACACTAGCCCTGCGTCTTTCCCTCTCCCTCCTTCTTATCTACCCCTACCTTAGTTCAGGCCCCCCACACATAGATTTCTTTATAGCTCATTCGCAGCGCTTTGTAAATGAAAATGGAAACATTTTCGCTGTCTGCAGTCGCTCTCCCACTTCCCTCCTCTTCTCTTTCTCCCTCTCTCTCTCTAGCTGATCTTTTTTATTACACAGTAAACGGGTCTTTTGGGCTGCTTCTGCTTCTGCCGCTGCCGCTTCACACGATATTGTAGATGCGATATAAGCCAAGCCAAGCTAAGCTAAGCGACTCTCTTCGTATACGAATCGTCTTGGGCCTCATACATTTTTATTGCAGCACGATCGACAAACGGTGTTCAATATAATGGGACAAGTTAGAAGGAAGAGAGAGAGGGGAAGAGAGAGAAAGGGAGATAGGGTTAACCACTTGATGATGCGACAAGGCGAGCGCCTAATGAGACATTGACAGGTGGCAAACTGTTGGGGGGAAGCGAGGGAAAAACTAAAGTGAAATATTAATTAATAGAAAGAAAAACGAGAATAAAAAAGGGCAAATCGTGACCCGTGAAAGCGTGTGGCAACTCTGGGCAAAAGCAAAACGAAATCGTTATAGAAATCGCGTTACAGATCCGGCAACAGAAATTCAATTGAGCTGAGAACAAGTCGAGGCTTGAGTCGAGGTCTTTTGCATAGATTAGAATGTTGCACCAGTATTGCTGCAGCTGCTTGGCAATATATATGCAAAGTAACAATGGCAAGGGGCAGAGGGAGATAGAGCAAAGAGTGCTGCAATTGCAAGGCAGTGGCTGAGGGAGAGAGAGAGGGGAGAGTAGGCAGACAGCAACACGTGTGCCCATAAAAAGCATTGGGTTTTTCGGGGGTTTACTTGGCAACTGTCACGCCTGCGCAGACACAACAAGCTACAACAGGCAACACAGACAACTGTTATAAAGACACAACAACAACAATAACAGATACAACACACAAACACACTCCTTAACACACTCATAATTCCCTGCAAGTCTTTGTCAATTCGCTTCGTGTCTGTTTGGCGCAATTGTGAAATGCTTCATTATGTGCATGATTAATATGTTTATAAACAATTGCCATGTCAATTAATAATACAAGAATTAAGTGAAAAGCCACAAAGAAGAGAGGGAGACAAGGGAGAGGGAGTGAGAAAGAGTAGGAAGAGATGGAAGATGGGCCTAAAAAGGGCGCTAGATTAATGAAGTTCCCCCCAAATAAACTGTTTTCCCATTTGCTTTCAATCTTCAATCAGTTTCCAGCTGTGCCGAGCAGAAGAGCGCAGAGTAGGGGAACAGTAAGAGAAAGAGATAGCTGACAAGCTGGTAAAATCTTCATTAAATGCTGTTTTAACAATATTTAAGCTGCGATACGAATCTACGATAAGATACACAATCACAAGACAACAACATATAAGCGCCAAGAAAGGAGCTCAAACTGAGCGCAGATGAGTAACAGGAGAGTGAAAAGAGAGGAGTGGGAAAAGAGAAGGAGAGAGAGGAGAGTGCAGAGGTAAGAGTGAAGAGTGTAGAGTGTAGAGCTGGGGAAAGAGCTGCAGCCTGATGCTCCTCAATTAAGTAAACTGGCGACCACCAAAAGACCAGCAGCAGCTGCAGCTGACTAAATGCACTGAGAGAATTGTGGAGGCAGATTTGGCTGATAAATAGATCGAACTTAAGAGTTATGTTGTATGCTTACAGGTTATAAAGGTGTAGGTATTATATTATAGAAAGGTATTATAACAGGCAGGCCTTTGCGATCTCAGAAAGCATATATATGCACCATAATGTCTGTATGAACGCCTATATCTCAGAGTTTTGAAGAGCTTAGGCTGCCAAAGTTGCTGACAACATGTCTAACTATTGCAAGTTTGTTTTAACAGGTTGTCACTTTGATAAAGACGAATTTCAAGTATAGTTTGAAGGCAACAAAGTTCATTTTTGTTAGAACAAAATCAACAGCATAAAAAACCTTTCCAGAAATCTAATACCCTAGTAAATATATAGTTAACCAAGTGCTGCAATCCCAATCTTATACTCCTCAACAGTATATCCTGCTCCACTATATCAGCTGACAGAATTTCGCTACGTGTATTGCCACCGCTCAGCTGCAGATGCGCAGATACAAAGATACTTTGCGATACTGCAAGCTACTGCAAGATACTTTTAAGCCGCCAAGTTTTATCAGCAAGGCGCTTGTTTGGCGGCTTAATGTCGTCAACTTTTTGGTAGACAGAGAGGGAGAGGGAGAGAGGGGGAGAGCGAGAGAGAGTGAGAGAGAGGGCAGATAGTGGCTGACAGGCAGCTGTGCTACTGTGTGTGAGGCATGCAACAAGAGGAAGAAGCGCAAGCTCGGCTCTTTGCGGCTTTGGGTTTTGTTTTTTTTTGCCTTGAAGACAATTTTTGAAGTTGATTTGCATGCGAAGCAGCTCGTGATGTGCTTGTTGTTGTCGATGTGTTGTTGCTGATGTTGTTGTTATTACGTATTTACCATGCACAAAGCGAAACAACACGAATCAATCAAGAGACAGAGGAGGCCGCAGCTCATTCCGCGCGCCACTTTAAACAAATTCGAATAAACAAATTCATTTATCGATTATATATTTTTATGATTTATGCGTCAGCAACACGCGACATGTGCCGACAACGACGACGACGATGAGTACGAGCAGGAGGAGTGCCACATCTGCAATAAAGAGGGAGCCACAGCTAGGGCAGAGGGGGCTCTGCTGACTGGACACTGGTCGCACAATTGGCTGCCTTATCAAGTGGAAGCTAAACCCCAAAGAGGCAGAGGGAGACAGACAATTCTGCGAAGCAACTCAGCGAAAAAGTCAACAAACAACAACAGCAACTGTGGGCAACATTTTTGCGCAACATTTGGCAAAACTAAAAAAAGAACATGATGAATATAAAAAAAATAATAAAAATAAAAAAACAATTTTTCTACATTGCATTGCACTTTATGTGGTCACACAGCAACAACAACAACAACAACCTACAGTAGAAGTTCAACAATGGCAACTGACACAAGTCGTAGACCTCCACCAAGCTGAAAGAGGCGACTTCAATTGAAACCGGCAACAACAACAGCAAAAAGAGTGTCAGCATTTTATGAGAACTCCACATACTCCACTTCATTTCATTTTGCTGCCAGATTTCCGGTTAACCAACAACAATAACAAAAACATATAATTTAAACAATTTGTTCTACATTAAAATGACATAAAAAAGTTCTTAACGTTTCTCTCTCTCTACTAAAACATTAACTAAATGATTAAACCTGTGGGGCTTTATAGAGCTGTTTTGCATAGTTAGCTGGCAAAACATGATCACTTGATTATAGTAGCCCTACGAGGTGAATAGCATCAGAGTCTGGTGAGAATTTGCATATGCAGGAAATTCCAATGGGGCATGTGGAGACTCTAAGAACTTCCGCCGAAATTATAATAAATTTCTAGGGTTATAAAACTGGGGGAGATATTCAAAGGATCATACAATATTCTAATAAAAAGAATTTAAACTGCAAAATATTGCTATTGCAATAAGATACTATGAGTTTAAAAGCTATGCATGTAGACAGAACTCAATAAGAAAATTACTAAAGATATCTCAAAAAATTTAAACATTTTAACTAACATAAGTTTAAAATAGCGATTCATTTTCAACTTTTAAGCTTATTTAGTTGATATTTTCCTACCGGACACTAACAAACTTGTCAAAAAATACTAAAATTAACCTTAGAAAACATTATTCAAACTCCTTTCCAGGGTATTGTAAGTGCACAGCACTTAAAATCAATTTTAGAGCAACTACACAACATATTTTTCTAGGGATTTCTTTGAAAATATTAAATATAATTATTATTATTATATATAAAATATATATCATATATATAATTTTCTATATATTGCACCAACAATCAGTGCTTAAACATGCAAATTAAATGTGTCTGATCGATTTCTAGCCAAAGATAACAAAAGAATACTGTGAAAATGAAACTAAACTAACGCCATTTTCTTCCTAGTTTAACTCTAAGACTTACTTCAATGGCAATTAGCATAATTCAGCTCTGTATGCCCATGCTAACTATGCGTGTCGTCTACTCAGAGTCCCCCTCTAGGTACCACCCACCTAAAGGGGGGAGAAACTAGCCGGGCGGGCAGCCAACTCTAGAGAGAACTCTATTCTGCTGCTTGTAACATTAGCGAGGAATATTTTATTACACAGAAATTTATGCAAAAAACCAAAGCAAAACAAAGCACAACAACAACAACAAGGAGAACAACAATAAACACAGTCTCAGGATCGAAATCGGCGACTCTGAAAGCTTTGGCGACGCGCTGCCGACGGCAATGAAACGCAGCGCAGCAGAGAGAGAAAAAAATAAAGAGCAAGGAGAGCAAAATAAAATTGCTAAAAACTGAAACTGTTTTATATGCAAGGCAGAGGCAGCGACAGCGACAGAGGCAGCAGCAGAGACTTCAAGACATTGGCAAGGGCGCAAAAAGGTTTCAGGCAATACAAGTAAGAGGGGGAGAGGGAGAGCGAGAGTGGGGACTGGAAGGAGACCGGTGCCGGACGCATGCGCAGCTGCAAACGTCGCCAGCGTTGATTTATGAAAGTGCACGAACGACGAAGGATGAGAGAGGGAGAGTGGAAGAAGGAGTGAAGAGGGGCAGACGTAGATGGACAACCGGCGAAAAACACATGCAAATTGGCAAAGGTAGTGGAGAGAGAGGCAGCAGTGGGAGAGGCAGTGTAAGAGAGAGGGCGCTGCGTATGACAATTTACGATTGCTGTTGGCGCACCCACGCCTGTGCAGAGAGATCTCTCTCTCTTCTTCCATCTCTTCCTTCCTCTCCGTCTGTCTGGCAACTCTGTGGACTTACTTGCATTCCCGGATATCCGTAGGCGCTCTGATAGAGCAGCAACGTCATATAGACAACGGCGACGGCGAGAGACATGGCTTGCAGGAGGCGTTTATAACGTTGCGGCAGCGAGAGCACAGTCAGGCTCATCATATGTCGCGCAGATCCTTTACGCGAACATCGATTGCAGCCGATCAATCGTATCGATAAATCGCAGTCGCAGTCGCAGTCGATTTTGCACGTGTTCTTATGCTGTTTTAAACTACGGTTTATTTCCTCTACCGTTATTCACCACTTAATTTTCAACACTGTTATTTATTATCACTTTGTTTTGGGTTCTGTTGTTTGCGTGTTATTGCGTGATTTTTCGTGATTTGTTCTGTTCCTTCTGTTCTTCTACTACTCACGAAACGCGCGCGCACACGTCTTGCTTGGGGCAAGTCAACTGGGCAACTGACTACCGCCGAGACGATCGATGCGCCGCTAAGCTCGACTTCGTCGTCGTTCCAGCGCGAATTTGTAAACAAAACAAAACGAGAGAGCGCAAGCGAGCGAGTGAGTGAGAGAGCGCACACTCAACGGGTGCTCCAATTGGAAGTGAGCCGCATGGGCAGCAAGTGCGACAGAGACAGCTGCATGTGTGTGAGAGCTGTGATATTGAGAGAGCGAAGGCACTGAGCGCAACTGCATTATTCCAATAGGAGCGTGAGAGCCAAGGCAAGGCAGCTGTTGTTGTTGTTATTGCTGTGCTCTCTCTCTCTGTTGGGTTCGTTCGTGGGCTGCTCTCGTTGACTGGTTAGTTCCGCCTCGGCATGTGCCACGGTAGCTGCCGAAGGCGATGATCGGCAGGCGCAGAGCCACTCGTGGGCGTATGCTGCCTCTCTTTCACTCTCTCTGGGTTTTTGTAAGTGTGCGTGAGTGTGTGATTGAGTGCCTCTTGCATGTGTGTGTCTGTATGCTTAGTTATCCTGCTGGCACGTCCTTGCGCACGACCTGTGCCCATAAACAAGAGTGCAAGGGCTACCCGTCTCCCCTCTTGCCAAGTACAGCCGCCTCTGCCGCTGCTGCAGCCGACGACAATTCCATTAAAAGTTGTACGTTGTCACTTTGCGTTAACTTATCTGTGTGGCATGTTGTGCGATCGCATTTTTATTGTCGCCATTGTTTCTCTGCCCACACACATAAACACACAGGCAGAACAGAGCAGCGCAGAGCAGAGCACACACACACACACACATAGTCACATTGCATGTTCGTTTCGTTCCGTTTTTGTCGCTTGGATTTTCTTCACTTGACAATGCTTTGCATGGCTCCCTTCCCCTCTTCCCTTCCTCTCCGCTCTCTGCTGCTCTGCGCCTGTCATATTCCATGTTTGTGTGGCGGCAACAAAAGCTCTTGCGGCCAACGTTGCGACGCCGACGTCGACGCCAACTGCGCTGTGCGCACAATCAGCAACTCGGCATCTTGTTCGCTGTCCCTTTGTGCGCCTTTCGCCTGAATTGCATTTAAAAGAGGCCCGAGACGCGTCGTACCCCACCTCACTCCGCCCCTGCACACGTCTCAGGCCCAGACTCAGGACCCCGTTGAGGGCCCAGGGCGTACCAAGCAGAATCTGCTGTTGAGCAGAAAGAGACATCGACGTTGTCTAACCCGTTGCTGGTTCCTTGTGTGTGCCGCGTGCCACTTCCCTTGGCCCTGTGCCTCATTTTTAATGTGCAACTGCAGCGCTGTCTCTCTATGTGTGTGTGTGTTTGCATAGCTGCACTGGTTAGGCATGTGCCACTGCCCCAAGTTGCAGCAAGTCCAACCAGGTCCGGCCAAGCCACGTTTATCGCTCGCTCGCCTAACCTTGTTAGGATTGTAAAATGTAAACCGAAGGCGTTGTTGGTAACTCTCAACGTTGCAACGTTGCAATTTCACAGCATACACTGCGAGAAATAAGAAAAGGACATTAAATTGAATTAAAGTTTAAAATTGTACTTAAATTTAAGTTTTTAAACTCAAGAGGGAATCAGTTAAATGTTAGTAAGCATTCATAATAAGTTAAAACTAGAATGATTTAATAGATCTCAAAATAAATATCAGTAGATTATTACAGATCAACGTAATAAATAATAATTCAAGTTCAGGATGTTCAGAAAACTTACTTTTATTCTATATTTTGCTCACCTATACTCTTCATTATGTACAGCTTTGGCAAGTACCTTGCAACTTTGCAATTTCACAACGTACACTGAAATAAACAATGAGAAGGTGCTGTAAAATTAAAATACATAAATGGAAAAAGGGAAATTCATTTCAGCTAAAATTTACTGAATACAGTGTGTGAAATTTTAACTCGTTCTTCTTTTATTACACACAATTTTCATATTAATTTCCTTTACAATGCCCAACAAGTCACACCAAGTTTTCTGCAGTGTGTCAAGCGCTTGCGGCCTAGTCGAGTGGCCGCTGCGCTCGACTGGCACACGCTGAAGTTGCCTACCAGCCCTCCCCCCGTCCGCCTGCCTGTGCCGTCCTTTAACCCGTCGCTTTAATCGAAAACGGTCGCGCAGTCGCCCTGCGGTTAATGCAGAGGCGTAAACAGAGAGGGGGGGGAGGGTAAGGTGGGTATTCAGGGGCAACAGCAGTGCGCGTGCGGCTGCGCGTTGAACGTGTTCATTTCGCTGGCTCCAAACAATTCAGAGCATATTCTCAACTCGGGCTTGGCAAAAATTGATGCCCGGTAGTCATGCAACGGGAGAGGGAGAAGGAAAAGTGACAGGCAAGGGAGGAAAGTGGCAACTGTGGCAACTTGACTGACGCGACTCGACTCAAGTTGGTCGAAGTGAGTGACTAGTTGACTGCCAGCCTGACGTGCGACTTGATTGCGCCGCTTGTGCTGCTCGAGTTGCAGGCAAATCTAACCCAGACTGAGACACCCAACTGGGCACACACACACACACACACAGAGGGAGAGACATTCATCATAGCTTAGTGTGTATTCACACCCATCCGAAATTTGTTTCCCATTGCGTATTGATGCCCAGCACACTAAGCAGCCTCGAGATTAATGATGCCGCATTAGTCAGTGTCGCTTAGTGGAACGCTCGCTGTGACTAGGCAAGGCGAGGCAACTGTCGAGTTGTGCCCCAAACTCTATGTAGGTGCCCCCCTAGTGGCTGCCCATTGGCCAGCCTAATGCCGTCTCTTAAGACTTCAAATAAAGGTAAATTACGCTGCCAGATTGGACCAATTGCAGGTACAAGCTCATTGAGGAAGGGCGCACAGTCGCACAGTCGAATCAAAATTAATTTCGACATTGTGAGTTTCCCTCTTGTATCATCGATCGATCAATAACTGTCAACACACAGTGTAGCTGTGCGCTACAGGCAGACGTGAGCGGCATATCGACTGGTAAAGGGCAAATGACAAGGCAAAAAAAAAACTTGTAGGCAACAGTTATGAGAAGCGCTGAGAGAGGCGCAGTAAACTTACCTCAAAGTTTGCTTGTGGTGCACTATAAGGCTAGAAATATATTAAAGATATGTGGTATTATTAGAACTATAAGAACTGTCTTTAATCTAAAGGAAGGTCCTACAAAACTTCATTGTAATCTAAAAAAAAGTTAAATCTTTATGAATTATCTTAGTTAATCGCAGAGAAGGTACAAGAAGTGATCAAGCCAACTGCAAATAGGTTTAATCTACATAAACTCTTGTTTAACACATTGAGAATCGCAGAGAAGAAACAAATTAGTTGTAATTTCTTGTATTTAGCTAACTTAAGTTTAGTTCAATCTAGGGCAACTCTCTAGGAACTCTATATCAAATCGAAATTTCTTACTCTCTAGCAACTCAAGTTGAAATTTATTACTCAAGTCGAAAGCCCGCTCATTCTAACCTATCCCATTGCAAATGTCCTAATTGCAGCGCATTACCAGTTCGACTTGCTTCGAGAAGTCCCTGACTTTACCCACTTCTTATATTTTTTTGGGTTGCTGCTCCCAAAAACTGTAATACGAATTTCGTTTTCTCATTTTTACAGATTTTCGATTAGAGATTTTCGATACAAGATTTGCTGGGGGTCAGTGGAGAAAAGCAGAGAAAGAGGACAAAGGCAGTACCAGCGAGAGAATGAGAGAGAGAGAGAGATAAAGAGAGAGTGAGAGCGCAGAGACCACCTGGCGTTTGTGGACGCTAATTGCATTGAAGGCAAAGCGGGCAGACAAAGAAATTGTGGCCAGGTGATGATATCAGCATGATCAAGCACTTAAATAAGTACAAATAATGAAGCGCCCCCTGCTTCCTTGCCCTGCCTCTGTCTCTCTCTCTCTCCCTGTTCCTTCCTCAGAGCGTTAGTTTGAAAAGTTTACAATTTGTTGATTCAACGCGGCATGAAATCGCTTTTCAACTTTGTTGAACTTTAATTAACCGATTTTTTAATGCCTTCTGCCTTCTCGCCGACTTGGTTTGTGTGACCAACTGAAATTACTTTTAAGCGGATTAAATTTTCTGTTTTGGCAAAGCGATTCGATTTGTCTAGTTGCAAAGACCCCGCACAGACCCCCCCGCCTTCAACGATATCTCGGAAGTTGGGTCGTGCAAGGCGGCTCTCGAAAGGGTCATTAAAACATAGCAAGCTAACACATTGGGCAAACATTGGCAAGCAACCGGGTCCGGCTGAACAGTACGCACCGTTCTCCTCCGTTCTCGACTTGATAAATATATATTTCCCAAAACCTAATTTTCAATTTACCAAAGCAATTAACAACAAATTTTATTGCCTTTTAAGTTGTGCAAACACTCGTAACACTCATCGCAGGCTGCATAATAAAATGTATCTGTGGGATACAACACACTCACTCACACACACTCACACACTTGTGCGACTATTGATCAAGTGTTTGACGAGTCTTCAGATTTGTTTTCCTCTTGTTTACCTGGCTTACTGCACTCGCAGTGTTTCTTTCTTTAGAAGCGCCCGAGCCCGAACCAGTTTCTTTCCTTTCCCCTTCCATCATTTCCCTGGCTACCTTGTATGTGTTCCATTAATTAACAAACCGAAGCGGACGCCATAAGAACGAAATAAAGTAACTAAACTAACGTTGCATAGACAATGTGATTCGATATGTCTGATTGCGAGGTTATATGAGCTCACCGCGTGTCAGCTTCAGTTCCAGCTTCGATTCAGGCTTACCTATAACAGATCAACGCCTAACTAGGCATACCCTAGAAGGAGAGTAGCAGGATAAATTTTGTTGCTTACCTTTAGGTCGTGTAGCCACAACTGCCAACATTGCTCGCCTTCCTTTGCCAGTGCAAAAAGTCATCTCGGTAAATCTGCAGATTGACGCTGTAGGTGCCAGCTTGCATGTTGTTTCGACTACCGAAATCCTGTTGCTGCCATCCTCATAGCATGGCATGGCAGTCGAGCCTCTTGGGACCCCCTCGAAGAGCCTCGTTGAGCTTGCCAGGGGTCTGGGCTCTCTGCTCTACTCCGGCCTGTGCGCTACAATGTGCCATAAATTTATGATACTAGTAAAAATGCTCGCAGTATCTGCTGTAAATGGTAGTCGTAGTGGCACTATCTGTGGTTACGTGGGGAGAGACCGCACTCCCCTTCTGCAACACTCTGCAGACCCTGCCTCTCTGGGTTGGTTATTGCGGCTGTTACATTATGTTGCCTTTGTTTCTGGTGCGCATTACATGACACCGAGAGTTATATGCAAGCCAAAGAAGATGCCATTTAAAAGCAGATAAATAAACTTAATGCCAACTCCAGACACTACCAACGAGGTACTGAGAGAGGGGAAAGGACACCGCACTGTGACATACGCAGCCTGCCAAGTGTCGCCTTCTGCTCGCATATTTATGTTGTCTGCCAGGTTGGGGCGCAGTTGGCAGTCTTAAATATGACCAACAGTTGAGCGATATATATTCCAACTGATTCCCGCTAACCTTCATTCAATGCCCAAGCTATCTTGTCTCAGCGCCCCTATATCATTATGCCAAAGCATTTTTCTTTGCGAAACAGTTAAAAAGGCAGCCCCGAAATTGCCTTGCGTGCTGTAAAACATCGCAAACCATCGAATACTGGACTAAACTACGCGTTAGAGGAACGTTAAAGGAAGCTATAAATAACAATTAATTGTATTATTAAACTAATTCGAGAACTGCTGCTACCCAAGACGAAAGGCCGTCAGTCATGCAACGATTCCGTCGGCCACATAAATTTCGATGCGATACTCCTCCCACTCTCAATCTCGAATCTTTCTTCTCCTTTTCGGACAAGCTAATTTACATTTTGCCTTAGCAGGCAGGCAAAAGTAAAAGTCAAAGATTCTAAAATTACTCCCTCGGGGCCTATTCTAAAAAAGACGAGCGGCTTTGAGCTTGAATCAATTACTGAAATCGGTCAATGATCAGACGAGAAGCTGCCGCAGCACGCAACCAATGTCTGGAAGAGTTGACACTCTCCTGACAGTCTGCTAAGTTAATAAAAGTTTGGGGCATGGTATATCTGTGTATTTGAGACCTTCACAATTGCAACCAAGTCTAGTCTATGTTTTTCATTGACCTAATGGTCGATTCGATAAAAGGTCGCACGTAGTTGACATCTGTGTATACACCCGGAAACTTGGGACTCGCGCAGCTTATACCGAATGATACAATGCCGCAAAGTTCTTTAACATTTCCGTTTTTATAGACAATCGGGCCACCCGAATCGTAGGTGCAGGCGTCTTTGCTGCCCAAAACACCGGCACAGAACATGCTGCCAGTAATTTCCGCTGTGGATAAATTTAAATGAGGATTACAAACCCCTTGAGACCCCCACCCCCCCAACTGCTGTACTGTACTCACAGGCTACTTTATAGACCTCGCGGCATTTGCTCTTCTTTATAACGGGCACAGTTACAGTGCGTACCGTCTGCGTGGGGTTCGGTGCATTCGGATCGGTTAGACCCCAACCATATATGGTAAGTTCGAGACCTTCGGTAAGCCTTTGATTGCAAAGTGTGGCATAGCCAATGTTGTCACCCTTCAGCGGCTTTGCTAGCGATATAATCGCTACATCCATGTGCATTTTGGTCGAATTGAAGGCAGCGGCTGATACGTAGTCATCAATTGGCACTATTGGGCCTGGTTCAAAGCGTTTCGTAACGCCTCCCTTAACGGTCCATTGCTTTTTATTAGTGCGACCCAGAAAGCAGTGCGCAGCTGTTATAACTATGCGCTCCTCGATCAGAGTACCACCACAAACAAATTCGCCTTCATAGTATAAGGACACCAGAAATCCACCGATGCTCTGTATTGTCGTCGCATCACCACCAACCACACGCATATCCAAATCTGGTTTCAACACAATATCTTCTAGTCCTAGCCAGATATCATCATAATCTATCGGCGTATCAGAATACTGCTGTTCATATAATGCCAGACTCAATTGAAGTGTCGAGAGAAGAAGCAGTATTCTTATCAAAGCCATTGCAAGAAACTAAACCAACTCACCGCAACTCAACTGGTCTTATCCCAAGTGCGGTTGTATAACACTCCGATTTCTAACTCCAACTGGTGGTTAACAAATTCGACACTGTTCCGCACCATTACAGAAGTTTAGAAAATGGAAATTGTTCCGCAATTGGTTTCAATTGGCATCTATTGAAAAAGTCTATGCATACTCATCAGACGACTGGGAAGTGACTCGTCGACACGAACTATCCCCACTGCCGGCAGACCTTTAACATCTCCTGGCTTGATTTATGAGAAACTCAAAGGTCTTACCTCAGTGAAAAGCTTTCGTATATAGTATATAAGTTTAGGATCACGATTTCGCACATCAGTCGCGTGAGGATACATAGAATTGATACATTGATGCACGTCAGAGTATGTCTAAGAAATGTTAAATTAATGTAAACTGGCTGGGGTTACCGGGCTATAAGTTGACTTACCCCAATGTTGCGCCACGTGAGAGTATAGCTCAAATGTACAACGTCGAGATTTTCAGAACATGGCTCAAAGACTTCCACAAACGTAGAACTTTCAGGTGTTACTCGTATGGTTACATCGGCACCCTCCATTATGTCCTTGGGATTACGGAGGCAGAGTAAAATGTCGCGTCGAGTCGCCAGACGATTCCAATCGCAGCGGTAGAAACGCATCAATTTGCAGTGCACTGCCATAGCGTCGTACACATGAAGTTCCGCCGACAAATGTTTCTCCGAGAAGTAACCATTTTCTATATAATGGCTGGCATCGTTTTCCGCAAAGATGTTCATGTTTATCTCAGAGAATCGCTGCAAGTTGGAACACATGAGAAAGTTCACATTAGAATTAAAGACTGCAATGAAAGATTACCCGACGTAGTTCACGATAATCTGAGATGGGCTCTTGAATTTCCATGTACTTGACCGGTTTGGCCACAAACGTATTGACTATTTTTGTAGCATAGCCGCGTATCCCAGCATTGGTGATGAATAGAACAATACGTGTATGGAAGGTATCCAAGGTAAAGATTATCTCATTGGAGCTAGAATAGATAGACCAGGATTGAGAAACAAAGAGAAAATGCTTCCAGCTAGGAACTTACTTCTCTTCGTTTAGTTGTAGGTTCCAGTCTCTAAACGGAAAGTGCTCGTATCTCTTGTAGGCGAGTCCGAATAGACCTAGTCGATCGGTTTTTACAGTAATCGTTAGTTTCTCCCTATCGAATATAGTTTGCTTTATATGCTTCGTTGTCCAATGCTTAACATGGACAAGCTTTGGCTTTTTAGGATCATCATCCACGTCAGTGTCCTCATCGTTTGATGATCGATGGGGCACGTCAGGATCGATTGTCAAATCCTGGGAACTAAAGTGCATCATCGAAGGATTATCGATACTATGCTTAAATGAGCTTGAACGGCGTTTAATGTGCTTCGAATTTCTTGAACGTGCCAATTCCAATTCTTGTGAAGATTTTTGTAAATTTGCTTCTGAAATGTTCAAACTAAAAGAGTCGGCCTTAGGTTTGTAATTTTGTTGATTCAGAAATACTGAAGAACGATCCGTATATTTCTCCTGTATGTCCTGGATGGTGTGTAACACAGAATAAAAACTCTTGCCTTGTCCATTCACATCTGATTTGAATTCCAAATCCTTATCGTATAAGACCTTTACACGCTTATCAAATTTAGGATACAGCCGTTCGGGTCCCTCTTGCTTCTCATAATCGAAATGTTCTGGTTCCACTAATTTCGGATCGTCATCTTTCAAATGACGCCGCAAGTACAAGTTACAACGTTTACTCTCAGCCTCCTCTTCTTTCTCAACTTTAAACTCAACCGGGAACTTGAAAGATGAGAGCAAGCGCGGCAGGCAATGCTGATGCATTACGTCTTTTTCTCTTGATGTCATGACACGATCCACCAGAGAGAAATTCTTCAAAACTATTCCCGGCAAAAGGCTGGGCCTCGTGAGACTTAGCCTAATCGTTGCTTGTAAACTCGGTCTATACAGATTCCCATACGGGTGAATTGGCGGTTTGTAAAAACCAGACGCTATAGTAGCCCTTTTATGGGATTCCATAATCTTCTTATCTTTCAATAATCCTTTATTTCTGCGTTTCCTTTTCAGTGGATGTAATTCTTCGACTTCAACTAAAGGCGATACAGGCTCTTTTTCCTCAATATCCTCATCGAGGAATTGACAAGCCACAGGTTCACCATACCGACACAAGTTCTCTGGTAGCTTAATTGTTACAAAAAAGTAGGGAAGGTCGCTAGACTCCAGGTGAAGGCGTTTTTTTATGTGTTCATTCATTTGAATCATTTGTAAAAGGCGTGACTCGTAGCTGCGGGCACTGTCCCGAGTGTGTCTTGACTCGATATCCGCATGGACATCATACTTATTGTGGAGGACACGTCCATCTTCGTGTAGAGTTCTGTTAAACTTGTTGAACTCGGTACTTTTCGGTTTATTTACAAAATTCAATGCGAAAATTCCACCCAGAATCTTATAACGTCGCAAATTTAGCTGCAAGAAGGTGATTATAATTTCTGAAATTGTTTTTATACTGATTTTGTACCTCATCAGGTTCTAATTTTAATTGTCGTGGACTCAGAAAATCCCGTAGAAGCTCTTCAAATTCTTGCTGCTCCCGTTTTAAAAATGATTTTCGTGGATCGGGTAACATATCCTTGGGTAGGGATTCTGGTTTGATTAGCGCTTTTGAAATACCGTCTCTTTTTTTTGGGGTTTTGGATGGATCTCTATCTCAGAGTAATTCAGTTATATACTTGTATATATTGATTAGAAATTGATAACAAACACACCTCCATTTTGAATCCTCACCAGCTCTTTTGACGTTTTTGGCTTTCTTTTCCTCTTGCTCTCTTTTTCCATAAGAAGCTCAGTTATATAGTTGTTTATATTAATGAGAAATCAATAGCATACATACCTAAGAGCTATTTCGTACATGGCCATTTTTTGTTCGATCTTTTTGATCATATTTTGAGCTATAACCTCCTGCATTATCCATTCGTTAATCAGACAATCCTCGATGTCCATAATCCCCGCATTAAAATCATGCATTGGCGTATCGATGACATGATCGTAGCTTTTGGCAAACTCGGAATAGGGATCGAAAAAGGTGTGCACACAGCGGAGTGACATGTTATCGCAAAGGACACTCATTGGTATCTGCACCTGTACACCCACACCGTCAAGATCGGCGACAACAAGTGGCAGCCTGTAAAGACGTTTCAAAAGGAGTGAGAGGTTGAGAAAACCAAGTCGATCAGCTTACTCCAAGTACTGGAATCGAATCGGAACATCAATTAGCCACCAGATCTGAATAACATACTTAGGACTGTGGTAGCAATAGTTTTCCGTCAACCCATCGTGCGATCTGTAAGAATGAGTTCTTAAATGTATATAATTCTATAGTTCTGCTACAGAAGATCTTACGTCTTATAGGAACTAGGGGCACTGACGACACGATACGTGAGCTTGTCAAAGAGCAGATCGATTTCCCGTGTCAGTTCACCACGTATCTACTGGACAGGCAAATTTAGTTTAATGTCTTTAACACAATGTAAGTACCCTCCCCCATATACCACAATGATCTCCATTGCACGCTCCGGTGGCACATCGACCATTTGAATGTCCGAAGCTAACATCACCTCTATGCGGTCTAAGATGATCAGTATGCGCTGTATGGAGTTATCATAAAACTTTCCAATATCTGGTTTCATGGTTCTCTCTAGCTCCCTACGCGTCAGATCGATAGCCGCGATATCCTGCGTGAGAATACTTCGTTCGTTCACCGGAAGTGCCCAATTGACAACGTTATTTACATCTTCGGCTTCGTTCTGTCGCATTTCTTCAATGAATGAACGTATCTCCGGTGGATGTTGAACGTTTGGAAGCTTATCGCAGGCCAAATAAAAGTTCCAGCTCTCCTCCTCGGCCTGCCGTTCCACCAGCTCGTTGTAATCGTTGATAGACTCTGTGAGAAGAACATTCTTAGATTTTTATCGAAATACAGCTATCAATTCTAATCCAATCTTACCGTGTATAATCCCCAGACAGACCCGAATGTCCTGTAGACACTGATAGTGACGTTGCTCCCGTGCATTCCACTGATCTTGCGATATCAGGGCACAATCTATACTTTTCGGAATAACCTTTTCTTTATTTCTGGGGAAAATTTTTTGTTCCTTTTTTACTTCACTCTTTGAAATTTGATTTTCACTTGATGACGTTATTGTTTTTTCAGAAGGCGTTATTTTTTCAGTTGTTTTTGGACTTTTTGCAACACTTATTTCACTTTTTGAAATTTTTTCACTTGATAAACTTTTCTTACCGATGATTTTTTCACTGTTTGAAATTTTTTTATCCGTTGTTTTTTCATTATGGGATTTTTTAATTGCACTTTTCAAATTTTTTTCACTTCCTAATGTAATTTCACTTTTTGAAATTTGTTTTTTACTTGATAACGTTTTCTTTCCAGTTATTTTTTCACTTCGTGACGTTTGTTTTTCATTTTTTTTCATTTTCTTAGCTTGACACTTTTTTGCTTTTAAGGATTTTTTTCTATTTTTTTCGTTTTCTATTTTTTTTCTTTTTTTTTTTGTGTTTATTTTAGTTTGAGTCAGTGTATGTGAATGTAGTGTCAATGGGTAATGGAATTGTTATTGAAATGGCGTAGGAAACTGACAAAATTTTCACTCTATACATTTGAATTCGAAGTCTCATGAGTAGCTCATTACATGAATTTCGCGAAGAATTCGTTTTATCTGAAAAAGTAAAAATGAATCCTTGTTTCTGACCTCGTTTGCAAGTGGATTCAAGGATGTAATCGCCTGATGTAGGTCAGTATAGTTCTGCGTAAGCGAATAAGATTAGTTATAAGGTCTTATAATATATAGATCGCAACTAACACTTATATTGCGCCATGTATTCTTATAATCCAGCTTAATTGTATCGAGATCATCAGAACAGAGCTCAGACACCTCGACAAAGGTCGCAGTATCTGGTGTTATCCGTATGGTTACCTCAGTATAATCAGTCTGATCCTTGGCGTTCTTCATGCATATCAATAAGTTCCGACGCGAAGCCAGACGATTCCAGCTAGAGCGGTAGAATTTCATTAGTTTACAGTGCAGAGCCATCGCATCATAGACATGATCTTCAGTAGCAACGTGCTTGACCGAAAAGTAACCGTTGTCTATATAATAGCTGGCATCATGATCCGCAAATATATTTATTGACTTCTCTAAGAATCTCTGCGATTAAATGACAATAAGACGGTACCAAGAGGTAACGAGACAGTAGAAAATTACCGCACGTAGAACACGAAAATCACCAATTGGAGTTGGTATATCGAGATATTTAACGGGTTTCGCAACATAACCCTTCGCCAGGTCCGTGACATAGCCCCTTACACCCTCTGCTGATATGTAAAGCATAACGCGAGCATGGAATGTATCCACACGTAACAAGACCTCATCAGGACTATAAATGTACATTGTAGAGATTATAGTATCAGATGCTTTTACAGTTCTTCACTTACTTCTCCTCGTTGGGCTGCAGACACCAGTCGCGGAAAGGGAAATGCTCGTAGCGCTTGAAAGCCAATCCAAAGATGCCTAGACGATCGGTTTTGATACAAATCGTGCGATTTTTTCTATCGAAGTAAGTTTCCAAAATGTACTTCGTAGTCCAGTGAGTAACCTTAATTTTGTGTTTCTCATCTTCTTTTTCACTTTCTTCATGCACCGATTGCCTCGCTATGTCGGTATGACTCCCTCTCTCAGGGAGTACCATACTATAAGCACTACCCTGAGATAACCGTATATCCGAGAGCGACGACATTTTGGTCATACTGGATTTTATGTGATGTACCTCATAAACCAGTGGTACTTCTAATTTATTTTTATGTACTCTTTTTTCTATGTCATTCCGCTGATTCATTATGGCAGCATACTTAGCAGTATATTGCATTCGAATGTCATCGAAGGTATTAAGAATACCGAACATGCTTTTAGGGTCGGGCACCTTATCACCTTTAATATCGTCTTCATCGTAGAAGACATGCTCGATATCTGAAAAAACAGGGAACATACGTTCCGGTGCGTGTTGATCTTCGAAATTGAAATCGATATAACTATAGTCGACATGCTCGATGTCGGCACTGCGACGCCTCATCAAAATATTTCTTGCTTTTGGCCTGTTATCCATCTGCAGTTCCTCCCGCACCTCCTGCGGCATTTTGAACGATGAAATTAAGCGCGGAACACAATAGCGTTGCATTTTGCGAATTTCTGATTTATTTAATTGCTTTTGCAGTGAAAAATTTGAAACTGGAAGAACTATATTTTCTGGCGGTTGCAAGAAGCTATGCCTCAGAAATGATATCAGTGTCGGACGAAATATATTGGTGTGCGATTCGAAAACACTCGGCATCAATTGCATATCATTTTGTTTCGGTGATTTTTTATATATTTGCGATGTGACTCGAACGAGTGATCTTAACATACTCGACTTACTCGCCTTTAACCGCTTACTTATCCTACCCGCCCAGGATGGGCTATCCTGCATTTCGGTTATATATTGACATGCAACCGGTTCACCCCATAGACAAACATCTTCGGTAAGTTGGAGTGTTACAAAAAAGTATGGTAAATCGTTATCCTCTAGCATGACTGGGGACATTCGTTTCTTGCCTTCATTTATATTGAGCTTGGCACGACCCGTCAGACTTGAAGTACGGTTTTTAAGCATGGTGCCACGCTCATTGTTCATACCAGCCACAATATCCGATATCTTATGCAGCATACGTCCTTCATCATTCAAGGTTACGTTGAACTTCGAAAAATTCGTACCAGCCGGCCTCCGCAAAAACATGATCGAGTAGACTCCTCCCAGTATGACATATTGTCGCAAATTTATCTAATGAGGTAACTGGTAGGTTTAAATTTATATGGAAGAGTACAACCTGCCGTTTACCTCATTTGGCTGTATCTTTAGACTCAGTGGATTGTACATCTCATCCAGCATTTCCAAATATTCCTTTTGTTCGCGCTCTAAAAACAAATCAGTCACCTCAGGTAACATATCCGGCGGCAGCTTAAGTGGCTCTTTTGGCACCTTGGGTATGGGTAAGGACTTCACGCCAGTTTTGTCCCCGCTCTTTTTCTCCCTTGCCGCCTTCTCGGTGCGCTCGACAATGATACGCATAATTTCCTCATATGCTTCGCGCCGTGCTATCATTTGCTTGCATACCTCATCCTGAATGTCAAGCTGCGTTTCCCACTCATGAGCCAGAGACTTCTCGATATCGATTATTCCAGCCGATAAATCTTTAATAGTTTCTGGTATTACCGGATCGAAGCTTTTCGCATATTGCGAGTACGTATCAAAATTTGTGTGGATGCAGCGCAATGTGAGGCAATCGTGGAGCACATCCTCCGGCATCTGTACGCTGGCACCCACATTAACCAAATCGGCAATCATCATAGGAGCCCTGTGGTACGACCAAATCAATTGAAGACGAAGCCATTACCTTAAGCATCGACTTACACCAAATGCTTAAAGCGAACGGACACATCACGTAGTCCCCAAATATCAATGGCATACTTTTCACACTTGTGTCCCCACGTGGCCACGATTGCATCCGTTGAACTAGATCACTAACCCTGATCAGAATAGATGGAATAGGAAATTTCATGTATTCTTTACTCACTTCATGTACACACCATCCATGCGGATAATACGATAGCTTAAACGATCGAAAGTGGCATCGATCTCCTGTTCGATCTCCTTACGCACCTACAACACGGGGAAAAGTATCATAAGGCTTTTTATCTGTTCTGCTTCATCGATCGATAGCTACCTCCATGATCTCCATTTGCAGATTATGGTTGATCTGCGACATTTCGGAGGGATTGTCTAGCATGCATTCGATATTCACCAGCAATTGCAGAAGCATGTAGATATCTTTTTGAAAATTATCGCTAATATGATCGTTAAGTTTTTCCTTCATCGTCTCTCGGGTTCGATCCACACGAAAGATGTTCTGTGTGAGTATGGTGCGATCATCCACCGAGAGGGTCCAATCCACATTCTGATCATTTGCCAACTGCTGGTAGTGTTGCCTCTTCGCGAGAAAGGAGCGCATCTCGGGCGGAATATAGGGGCGGGGCAGACCATCGCAGCGTAAGTGATGCTGCCAGTGTGCTTCCTTTGCTTTCTCGCGCTCAAGACGCTCGAATTCCGTAAAGGCTTCTGCAAGTACATTGGGATTATCCATATGTATAAGCATACAGAATATAAATCGAGTAGAAGTTACCCTTTATAAAGCCACAGCTGACGGCAATATCACGAATACGTTGCTGGGCTTTTTTGGTCATTTCCTCCATATCTTTGCGACTGATCAAGGTGTGTTTTTCCATCTTTGTATCCACCGTGTAAGTTTTATTTTATATGTAATATTGTGTGTGTTATTGATAAAATATGTAGGTGTTCTAAGTGTTTTAATACTGTTAACATTGGCAGTTAAGTCTTGATGAAGTTCATATTTAGTTTTAGCACAAAAGGTGCCTTAGAAATAGCGATCAATATTTTTTTCCTTCTCGTCTTGGGACGATTCATCAGAAAGGAAATCTGCGGAGCTATTTCCGAAACAAAGTAGAGTTACTCAATAGCCAGCCCTGAAACATTAAGATCCAATAATTCTATTAATGAAACATTCCTTTCTCTTAGCAGTCTCAGAGGCCAATGATTATTTTGTTATAAAGATTCGTCGAGTTCAACCTATGTTCGGTAACACAGATGTATGAAAACTTGTTGTCAATATGTGTTATTACAGCACGCTGATCAAGAAAAAACCTCGATGTTTTGAAAAAAAACCTTTAAATTTTTTTATAAACAAAACAATAATTAAACTTTATTGAAATCATTGTTTTTGTTCAGGAACAGTAATTACTACTACTACTACTTTTGAAGAAAGTCTCATCTGGCCCGCCTTGCTGAACACCCGCAGTTTTGCAAACGAAAATTTTCAGCACTCTGCCCTCAGTACTCATCTGAAAAAATATTAACATAACCGAAAATTGTATATATGCACTTGATCTTTGCTTCCAGTATTGCAGAAGGTCACAATTTTTATTTGTATTTGCTTTTCCCAATTGCTGCCGAAGCAAAACAATGACCTCTGCCCGGGAAGAAATAATTGTAATTGCCACATTCGTTTTCAGAAAGGAAAATCGCGATGGCTCCTTTGTTGATAGTGTTGGCTGATCAACGTTGTATGTCGATAACAAAAGGACTAGTTCCTGCTCCGCAGCTTTGGCAGCTTCATCTGCGTTCGATGCCAAAATCCATCTGAAACTTGGATCCAATGAAGGTTGCAACGGGAGTTGTCAATTTCATGAGTGCATGTGAGTCCACAGCTACACTAATCGTGCATTCATACAATATTGGAAAGCTTATTTTGTGTTAACTTACTTTTCAGAAATTTGTCCATCTTTCTTCCTCCTTCAACAGCAGGCAAAATAGACTAAAATTTAATTTACAATTTGTCATTTGTTGTCAATAAACTAAATTAATTTGGATACTTACAATTTCACGTATTATCTTCAATACCAGAATTCGAGGTGAAAAAACATCGATGTTTCCCCACCTCTGATAAGAAGTATGTGTACCAAGCTTCTTAAAGATATCTTTAAAACTGAGAGACCAGTTTGCGTTGCAACAGACGGACAGACGGAGACACGGACAGACGGATAGGCGTAGTTCGATTCACTCGGTGATGCCGATTCAGAATATATATTGTATAATTCATAGAGCAAGAGATATCTTTTAAGCTGCGTTGCAAACTCCTGGCCAAAGTTAATATACCCTCTGCAAGGGTATAAAAAGCGCAAATAAAAAGAATACATTTTCGATATAGTATTTACTCATTGTACACTTTGCTTTACACCATATAGATGTGTATGTACTCGTATACTAGTTTTTTAAAGGTTTATACATTAAACACTCACTACAATGAGTACGGTAAAAAGTGTTCAATGTTAAAAGTGTGAATAATTATTTGTCATGTTGGAAATGAACGCAGGGTTAAGTGTAAAAATGCATATGTCGTTTGAGTCTGTATGTGTTGGTTCTCATGAGTAGTTCATTATATGAATTTCGTGAAGAATTCGTTTTATCTGAAAAAGTAAAAATGAGTCCTTGTTTCTGACCTCGTTTGCAGATGGATTCATGGATGTAATCGTCTGATGTAGGTCAGTATAGTTCTGCGTAAGCGAATAAGATTAGTTATAAGGTCTTATAATATATAGATCGCAACTAACACTCATATTGCGCCATGTATTCTTATAATCCAGCTTAATTATATCGAGATCATCAGAACAGAGCTCAGACACCTCGACAAAAGTCGCAGTATCTGGTGTTATGCGTATGGTTACCTCAGTATAATCACTCTGATCCTTGGCGTTCTTCATGCATATCAATAAGTTCCGACGCGAAGCCAGACGATTCCAGCTAGAGCGGTAGAATTTCATTAGTTTACAGTGCAGAGCCATCGCATCATAGACATGATCTTCAGTAGCAACGTGCTTGACCGAAAAGTAACCGTTGTCTATATAATAGCTGGCATCATGATCCGCAAATATATTTATTGACTTCTCTAAGAATCTCTGCGATTAAATGACAATAAGACGGTACCAAGAGGTAACGAGACAGTAGAAAATTACCGCACGTAGAACACGAAAATCACCAATTGGAGTTGGTATATCGAGATATTTAACGGGTTTCGCAACATAACCCTTCGCCAGGTCCGTGACATAGCCCCTTACACCCTCTGCTGATATGTAAAGCATAACGCGAGCATGGAATGTATCCACACGTAACAAGACCTCATCAGGACTATAAATGTACATTGTAGAGATTATAGTATCAGATGCTTTTGCAGTTCTTCACTTACTTCTCCTCGTTGGGCTGCAGACACCAGTCGCGGAAAGGGAAATGCTCATAGCGCTTGAAAGCCAATCCAAAGATGCCTAGACGATCGGTTTTGATAGAAATTGTGCGGTTTTTTCTATCGAAGTGAGTTGCCAAAATGTACTTCGTAGTCCAGTGAGTAACCTTAATTTTGGGTTTCGTATCCTCCTTCTCACTTTCTACATGCCCGGGTTGTCCAACAATGTTATCATCACCATCTGCATCACTAGTGTCCTGCAAAGTATCTTCAGGAACTTGAGTACTACCCTCACGAATCTGGGCGCTATCATCAGGGGCCACTTGATCAACATGTTCTACAGTGAATGATGCTTTGCTCGTTCTATCAATGGATTTTCTTAGGCGTGCCTCATCGGTGCCAGTCGGTGATTGTCCTTTTTTAATTTTCAACTTTTTTCCCCCTAAGCTTGACTGAGCCATTATGGCCGCATACTTATTATTATATTGCAGTCGAATACCATCGAAGGTATTAAGAATACCGAACATGCTTTTAGGGTCGGGCACATTATCACCGTTAATATCGGCTTCATCGTAGATGACATGTTCGACATCAGAAAAAACCGGGAACATACGTTCCGGTGCGTGTTGATCTTCGAAATTGAAATCGATATAACTATAGTCGACATGCTCGATGTCGGCACTGCGACGCCTCATCAAAATATTTCTTGCTTTTGGCTTGTTACCCATCTGCAGTTCCTCCCGCACCTCCAGCGGCATTTTGAATGATGAAATTAAGCGCGGAACACAATAGCGTTGCATTTTGCGAATTTCTGATTGATTTAATTGCTTTTGCAGTGAAAAATTTGAAACTGGAAGAACTATTTTTTCTGGCGGTTGCAAGAAGCTATGCCTCAGAATTGATATCAGTGACGGACGAAATATATTGTTGCGCGATTCAATATTTTGCGACAACCGATGTGCGACTAGTTGCCCTACTGGTTTCTTTTCAAGCATTTCGAGTCGAGTACGCCTCTTCTTATGCACCGACACTCTTTGTTCCTCTAATGAAATATCGGATACGACATCCTCCATTTCGGTTATATATTGACATGCAACCGGTTCACCCCATAGACAAACATCTTGGGTAAGTTGGAGTGTTACAAAAAAGTATGGTAAATCGTTATCCTCCAGCATGACTGGAGACAATCGTTTCTTGCCCTCATTTATATTAAGCTTGGCGCGACCCGTCAGACTTGAAGTACGGTTTTTAAGCATGGTGCCACGCTCATTGTTCACACCAGCCACGATATCCGATATCTTATGCAGCATGCGTCCTTCATCATTCAAGGTTACGTTGAACTTCGAAAAATTCGTACCAGCCGGCCTCCGCAAAAACATGATCGAGTAGACTCCTCCCAGTATGACATATTGTCGCAAATTTATCTAATGGGGTAACTGGTAGGTTTAAAGTTATAAGGAAGTAGACAACCTGCCGTTTACCTCATTTGGCTGCATCTTCAGACTCAGTGGATTGTACATCTCATCCAGCATTTCCAAATATTCCTGTTGTTCGCGCTCCAGAAATACATTGATCGCATCTGGCAACATATCCGGCGGCAGCTTAAGTGGCTCCTTTGGCTCCTTAGGTATTGGCAAAGACTTCCCGCCCTCCCCTTCCCCGCCCTTTTTCTCCCTTGCCGCCTTCTCGGTGCGCTCGACAATGATACGCATAATTTCCTCATAGGCTTCGCGCTTTGCAAGAATAGCCTCTAATACCTCCTGCTGAATGTGAAGTTGCAACTCCCACTCATAGGCCAACGCCTCCTCGATGTCGATTATCCCAGCCGACACCTCTCTTACACCATCCGGTATTACCGGGTCGTAACTTTTTGCATATTGCGAGTACGTATCAAAATTTATATGGATGCAGCGCAATGTGAGGCAATCGTGGAGCACACTCTCCGGCATCTGTACACTGGCACCCACATTAACCAAATCGGCGACCATCATAGGAGCCCTGTAGTACGACCAAATCAATTGAGAAAGAAGGTAGAGGAGCCATTACCTCGAGCATCGACTTACACCAAATGCTTAAAGCGAACGGACACATCACGTAGTCCCCAAATATCAATGGCATACTTTTCACACTTGTGTCCCCACGTGGCCACGATTGCATCCGTTGAACTAGATCACTAACCCTGATCAGAATAGATGGAATAGGAAATTTCATGTATTCTTTACTCACTTCATGTACACACCATCCATGCGGATAATACGATAGCTTAAACGATCGAAAGTGGCATCGATCTCCTGTTCGATCTCCTTACGCACCTACAACACGGGGAAAAGTATCATAAGGCTTTTTATCTGTTCTGCTTCATTGATCGATAGCTACCTCCATGATCTCCATTTGCAGATTATGGTTGATCTGCGACATTTCGGAGGGATTGTCTAGCATGCATTCGATATTCACCAGCAATTGCAGAAGCATATAGATATCTTTTTGAAAATTATCGCTAATATGATCGTTAAGTTTTTCCTTCATCGTCTCTCGGGTTCGATCCACACGAAAGATGTTCTGTGTGAGTATGGTGCGATCATCCACCGAGAGGGTCCAATCCACATTCTGATCATTTGCCAACTGCTGGTAGTGCTGCCTCTTCGCGAGAAAGGAACGCATCTCGGGTGGAATATAGGGGCGGGGCAGACCATCGCAGCGTAAGTGATGCTGCCAGTGTGCTTCCTTTGCTTTCTCGCGCTCAAGACGCTCGAATTCCGTAAAGGCTTCTGTAAGTACATTGGGATTATCCATATGAATATAAATCGAGTAGAAGTTACCCTTTATAAAGCCACAGCTGACGGCAACATCATGAATACGTTGCTCGGTGTTTTTGGTCCTTTCCGCCATATCTGTGCGACTGATCAACAAGTTGGTTGCTACCTTCGTATCCATTGTGTAGGTTTTTTTTTATATGTATGTATAGCTGTGTGTGTTTTACGTTCATTAAATATGTATGTAGGTGTACTGTCTGTTGTAGTTATGTTAGTATTAAAAGTTAAATCTCTAACTTCATTCATATTCGGCCTTAGTGATAGTTCAAATGATAGTTTGATTCAAAACTTTAGCAACGAACTTAACTCAGTGTTAGTCATTACTGAACCAAATTCTGGCTGCATTTTTTTTGTTCTACACTTCTATTTTTTCCGGTCATCCGATTCGTTTTACGCTTTATGCCTTGCCATCCCGAGGCGACTCATCTTCTGCTGAACTTTTTCCGAATAGATAATGGAAGATATCATCTTAGCGTTTGGCGCGTCCATACTAAGTAGCTTTTCTCAGTGCATTACAGGTTTGTTCCAACCGAAAATGTGTGTAACAGTCTGAAAGATATTTAAATCCTTGATTAACATTAACAGACAAATCAATATAGCCATATTTTTCTGTCAGTTGGATAGCGGGTATTATTTTTTATTTTTAGGCCAACAATCTTATATATTCGCAATCCATAACAACAGCCGAGTCGAATCCATTAATGCACACCCCTAATATGTTGAAAAACAAGTTTAATCCCATATTGTGTAGGTTACCTTTTCAGTTTTCGAAAATCTGAAATTCAAAACTATTTTTGAATAAATTTTACAACCCAAAACAAAAAAATTAGCACTTTATTTCCTTTCCCACATGGTTCTTTTTCGAATCCATTTACTGGATTTATATTAATTCAGTAAATTCATTATCAAAAAAGTGCATTTCTGTTGTTGTGTTAGGAAAGAAAAAAAGCATTCGTTTGAATCTCTTAAGTACAGAATCCATTTCATTTGTTCCATGTTTTATTATATATTTAAATATTTCAAAACACTGAATACTGCTTTATACTTTATAAAGAAATAAAAGCACAATAGTTATACAAAATGTTGTACATAAAACACACACTGAATTGAGTACGGTAAAAAGTGTTCAATGTTCAAAGAGTGTATGATTCTTTATCATGTTGAATGTAAACGCAATATTCTGTGCATGTATGTATATATCGTATGAGTCCGTGTTTGTTCCATCTCACGAATAGTTCAGTATGTGAATTTCACGCAGAATTCGTTTTATGTGAAAAAGTAAAAATATGTCCTTGTTTCTAACATCATTAGCATTTGGATTCATGGATGTAATTGTCTGATGTAAGTCAGTATAGTTCTGCGTAATCGAATTAGATTAGTTATGAGGTCTACCATATCTTAATCACAGCTTACGCTCATATTGCGCCACGTGCTCTTGTAATCCAGCTTAATTATATCGAGATCATCAGAACAGAGCTCAGATACCTCGACAAAGGTCGCAGTATCTGGTGTTATCCGTATGGTTACCTCAGTATAATCAGCCTGATCCTTGGCGTTCTTCATGCATAGCAATAAGTTCCGACGCGAAGCCAGACGATTCCAGCTAGAGCGGTAGAATTTCATTAGTTTACAGTGCAGAGCCATCGCATCGTAGACATGATCTTCAGTGGCAACGTGCTTGATCGAAAAGTAACCGTTGTCTATATAATAGCTGGCATCATGATCCGCAAATATATTTATTGACTTCTCTAAGAATCTCTGCGATTAAATGACAATAAGACGGTACCAAGAGGTAACGAGACAGTAGAAAATTACCGCACGTAGAACACGAAAATCACCAATTGGAGTTGGTATATCGAGATATTTAACGGGTTTCGCAACATAACCCTTCGCCAGGTCCGTGACATAGCCCCTTACACCCTCTGCTGATATGTAAAGCATAACGCGAGCATGGAATGTATCCACACGTAACAAGACCTCATCAGGACTATAAATGTACATTGTAGAGATTATAGTATCAGATGCTTTTGCAGTTCTTCACTTACTTCTCCTCGTTGGGCTGCAGACACCAGTCGCGGAAAGGGAAATGCTCGTAGCGCTTGAAAGCCAATCCAAAGATGCCTAGACGATCGGTTTTGATACAAATTGTGCGGTTTTTTCTATCGAAGCGAGTTGCCAAAATGTACTTCGTAGTCCAGTGAGTAACCTTAATTTTGTGTTTCTCATCTTCTTTTTCACTTTCTTCATGCACCGGTTGCCCAGCTATGTCATCTTGACTTTCTCTCTCAGGGACTACTACACTATGAGTACTATCTTCGGGAAATTGAGTACTGTCCTCAGGGACGTGAAGAGTAGATTCTGTGTCATGTTTGCTTACACTTACTCCATGTGTCTCCAATGTTTTAGTGCTCAATCTTGAACCGACTTTTGTTTGGGACGAATCTTCAATCAGTGGTTTTTTTTTTTTGGTGTATAGTGGCTTAAAAGGCTGCTGATTTATTATGGCCTCATATCTATTATTATATTTCATTCGAATACCATCGAAGGTATTAAGAATACCGAACATGCTTTTAGGGTCGGGCTTATCACCTTTAATATCGTCTTCATCGTAGAAGACATGCTCGACATCAGAAAAAACCGGGAACAAACGTTCCGGTGCGTGTTGTTCTTCGAAATTGAAATCGATATAACTATAGTCGACGACATGCTCGATGTCGGCACTGCGACGCCTCATCAAAATATTTCTTGCTTTTGGCTTGTTACTTATCTGCAGTTCCTCCCGCACCTCCTGTGGCATTTTGAACGATGAAATTAAGCGCGGAACACAATAGCGTTGCATATTGCGGATTTCCGAGAGATTCAATTCCTTTTGCAGTGGAAAATTTCTAACCGGAACAACTATCTTTTCTAACGGTGGCATTATACTATGCCGCAGAAAGGATAACAGTGTCGGACGAAATACATTGGTGGGCGGTTCAACATTTTGCGACAGCCGATGTTGGTCTACTTCCACTGGATATTTCCGACTGTTCCTTTCAAGCGTTTCAAGTCGACTGCGCCTCTTCTTAGGCATTGACACTCTTTTTTCCTCTAACGAAATATCGGATATAACATCCTCCATTTCGGTTATATATTGACAGACAACCGGCTCACCCCACAAACAAAGCTCTTCCTGCAGGTGAAGTGTTATAAAAAAGAATGGTAAATCCTTATCCTCCAGCATGACTGGGGACATTCGTTTCTTGCCCTCATTTATATTGAGCTTGGCGCGACCCGTCAGACTTGAAGTACGGTGTTTAAGCATGGTGCCACGCTCATTGTTCACACCAGCCATAATATCCGATATCTTATGCAGCATTCGACCTTCATCATTCAAGGTTATGTTGAACTTTGAAAAATTCCTGCCAACCGGCCGCCGCAAAAACACGATCGAGTAGACTCCTCCGAGTATGACATATTGTCGCAAATTTATCTAAAGGGGTAACTGGTAGGTTTAAAGTTATAAGGAAGTAGACAACCTGCCGTTTACCTCATTTGGCAGCATCTTCAGATTCAGTGGATTGTAAATCTCATCCAACATTTCCAAATATTCCTGTTGTTCGCGTTCCACAAACACATTAATCGGATCGGGTAACATATCCGGCGCTAGCTTGAGTGGCTCCTTTGGCTCCTTAGGTATGGGCAAAGGCTTGCCGCCTTCCTCGTCCCCGCTCTTTTTCTCCCTTGCCGCCTTCTCGGTGCGCTCGACAATGATACGCATAATTTCCTCATAGGCTTCGCGCTTTGCAAGAATAGCCTCTAATACCTCCTGCTGAATGTTAAGTTGCAACTCCCACTCATAGGCCAACGCCTCCTCGATGTCGATTATCCCAGCCGACACCTCTCTTTGACCATCCGGTATTACCGGGTCGTAACTTTTTGCATATTGCGAGTACGTATCAAAATTTGTGTGAATGCAGCGCAATGTGAGGCAATCGTGGAGCACACTCTCCGGCATCTGTACACTGGCACCCACATTAACCAACTCGGCGACCATCATAGGAGCTCTGCAGTTCGATCAAAGCAATTGAGAAAGAAGCATGAGCCATTACGTTGACTTTCAACTTACACCAAATGCTCAAAGCGAATGGACACATCACATAGGCCCCAAATATCAATGGCATACTTTTCACACTTGTGTCCCCACATGGCCACAGTTGCATCCGTTGAACTAGATCACTAACCCTTATCAGAATAGATGGAATAGGAAATTTCATGTATTCTTTACTCACTTCATGTACACACCATCCATGCGGATAATACGATAGCTTAAACGATCGAAACTGGCATCGATCTCCTGTTCAATCTCCTTACGCACCTACAACAACGTAGGACGTTATATTAAATTTATGTCTGTTCTACTGCATCCATTGTTGTACCTGCATGATCTCCAATAGCTCATTATTACTAATGAGCGACATTTCGGAGGGATTGTCAATCATGACTTCGATATTCACTAGCGTTTGCAAAAACATATAGATATCTTTTTGAAAGTGATCCCCAATATGATCGTTACGTTTTTCCTTCATCATCTGGCGGGTTCGATCCACACGGAAGATGTTCTGCGTGAGTATACTGCGATCATCCACCGAGAGGGTCCAATCCACATTCTGATCATAGGAGAACTGCTGGTAGTGCTGCTTCTTTGCGAGGAAAGTGCGCATTTCGGGAGGAAGATAGGTACGGGGAAGCCCATCGCAGCGCACGTAACTATTCCAACGATCTTCCTCTGATTTTTCCGCCTCCAGAAGCTGGTACTCATTAAAAGCTTCTGCACGGACACGAGCATTATACTTGTTCATATGCAACACCGATTACAACTTACCTTTGATGAAGCCACAGCTGATACCAACATCACGAAGACGTTGCTTGGTCATTTCCTTTCTTTCCTCCATCTCTTTGCGGCTGATCAACAAGTTGGTTGCTATCTTTATATCCATCGTAAAATTTATGTTGAATAGCTTTATTATCTCTATTTAATAATATATCAAATAAATAGTTATATATGTGTCAAAAATGTATATTTATTCAAGTATTATATGAAATATATGAAGTAGAAAATTCGACAAAGATAGTCACAACAAATACAAGTCTAGACCTTGGGCAACTAGATTGGGTAAGGTTTGTATAAATAAAATAGTAATAGTAATAAAATTAGTAACAAATTTAAAGCTAAACGCAACTTGCAGCCCATTACTGAAGCTAATTCTGATTACAGTTGCTTACCTCTTGTCTAGTGCATCGTTTGCTTATCTCTTCCTCCCCTTGGACAACTTTCGTTTGAATTTATTTGCGCTTCATCTCGGTTACGTGCCAAAAACTTGCGACTTATTTATGCCAGAGCAGAGAAAGTGCAGAATAAGTCGAAGTACAACAGAGCAGCGAGACAAAACAATGCTTCGTTGCCAATAAATTGATTAAATTTTATGTTGCATTGTCGACTTGGCAATTTACATAGAGACGAACAGACAAGACCACGACACACAGAATAGATGAAGGCTGCTCTGTGTCAGCTCAGACTGGTACAGAGTGCAGGCAGCTTCAACTGATCGATTACATTGATGAATGAATTTCGAACAAGACTCCTACACAGAAAACGTACGGGCCTGAGTTAGGGACAGAGTTGGCATTCCTCCTGCCTGCCTAGGCCTGACATTGTCTCTACATTTCCATCTCCATGTACGTATCTATCCATCTGTGCGCCATGCTGTGGTTACAATACGCTTTGGAAATTTATTTCTTGCCAGTTGTCTTTTAAATAAATTTCTTGTCAAATGTTCACGTTCCGTTTCGTTCTCCGTTCCGTTCCCCGTATCCCCAAGCCACGTTCCGTCAACGTCCCACATTGCCTGCCATTCGTCAGTTGTTTAGACTTGTCCGGACTGCGTCTGTAATAAGTCACATGGCCTGACACAGACAAAACATTTGAAATAATTTAATGAACTTGACAGACATTTTGGCCATTTAGCCATTTTAGCCATTTAGCTATTTGGCCATTTGTTTGCCAAATATTTTCCAATTTTCAAACGAAATTGAAAAAGTTTCCAATTGAAGAAAATTCCAACTCGTTTTCCCAATGAGAGCGGACTCCTACGAGCCTTAGAAGTTCATAAGCTGCAACTCATTGCATCTTGCTCCCATTTACAGGGTATAATGAGTGTCAGCGGCAAATAGTTTTGACACCTACTCGCTGCAATCAATGTATCAATTGATGCTCATAACGAGAGAGGCAGAGAGAGAGAAAGAGACAGAGAAAATGACGTGAAAATCATTTGGCTGGGCATGCAATCATTCAATTATTATTCACTTCGAATACGCCGTCGATAATGGATAGACAGATCTGTAGCTGCAGCTACAGTTCAGCTCACTCTCTGTCCCCATCTTCGTCATCCATGTGCATGTTTATGGGCAAAGCCAAAGCAATTTCCGAGCCAACAATTGGATGACTCGCGGACTGGATGACTTTCTGAAAGAGTCCAACTCGAAGCTGAAGCTGAAGCTGAAACTGAAGCTGATGCAGCTGCCGCACGTAGCTGACGATGGAATTGTGTGTTTGCCATGTGCGATAACGAGCTGAGGCAACAGCTCGACTGCTGCAACATGGAGCTGCTGTTGCTGCTGCTGCTGCAATTTGGAGCCAAGCTTGGTCGGACCAAAAATTGCAGGCAAAAATAATTGACATCTGTATAAAAAAGATTGGCTTAGCTAGTTATCTGCTTACCTGGTTAGGTTAGGTGGTTAGCTTAGGTGGTTAGCTGGATCAATGGACAACAACAAGTGCACTGCTTGTTCGCTCTTGTCTTGGTCTGTCGATGTCTGTCTTCGTTTGTCTTCCTGTCCGTGTTCACCTGTCGATTTTTCACCTGCATTTCTCAAGCTGAAAAATTACGCCAAAATGAGTCGCTAGTTATGCGAATGCTGTAAAAACTTGACAGCTGATGGGGTTTTTTATTATCTACTGCCCTCGCTCTACTCTCTCTCTCTCTCCCCTCTCTCTATCTCTGGTCTTGCTTCTCCTTATCTCTGGCTGCGATTAGAAAGCGCCAGTGGCCACTCAAGCAAAGCTACGGCATGGTTGACAAGCGAGCATGTTGTTCACCGTTTACGGGTTGTCCATTGAACAATGCAGACAACTTTTGGCATTTACATGAGAATCAACGGGGAAATGAACAGACAGACGGGCAGACAGACAGACGAATAGACGGACAGACAGACGAATGGAGAGAAAAGCGAAGCGAACAATATGAGCAGAGAACACAATTTGACTGGCTTGCAGCTGCAAAACATATTGGCTCTAATTAATTTGCAGTCTCAGCTTGTTATACCCTGTAAGGGTGCAGAACGGGCGTATAGCGTGCATAGCATGGTCTGGTATTGTTTTTGTGAATTTTGTAAATTGTAATAGCGGTATTAAAAAAAAAGTAGTTTATTAAACGTATACTTACCCATCGGAGTTCTAGCATTATCATCACAGTTTAATTCACTCACTTAATCACTGATAATGAATATCACTGAACCATACTGACGACAACTGTCGTGACACTCTTTTAGTACTGTACACTTTGTAAAGCATTTATTAGCATCCTATACATTAATACACACCTTGCAACTTATTATTATAGACCACATTATAGGTTAAAGGATATAGTGAGCCAACTTGATGAACTTTTTCACATTTGATAATGACCGCGATTAACACTTGCACTCTAAATGAACAACTCATTCGATTCGAAAAATAAATGTAATGAAAAATAAATTGTCTGACAATGTAAATCTTATAGCTGTTATATTGTCAGACAATAATTTCATGTCTTTTATTATTCGAATCAAATGATTTATTCATTTAGAGTGTAAGTGTTTATCGTGGAATATATGTTTATATATAGTAGCATATAGTAATATAATATATAAATATATTAAAAAGTGAAAAGGTGGCTGACTATCTAATCTGAATAAATATTTATATTTTTTTTTTTTTTTTATTAAGTGAAGAATCCATACATCATAATATCGTATCTTACCATCACAGGGTGGGGAATATTCTTAAGAATTATTAATTGGCAGGGTATACAAGGGCTGTGACCAGTTCGACTTCTGTAACATACTTGCTGCTGTTGCCACATTGACTATGTTACAACTTTTCTCTGGCTGCTCTTAACGGCAGATGCATGTTTATGCTTAAACAATGCACCAGCAGCAACAGCAGCAGCAGCCACTGCACCAGCAGCAGCAACAGCAGCAGCAACAAAAAAACAAACAACAACAATTTGTTTAGTCTGAAAATCTATGCAAAGTAAGTTGAAAAGCCTGAACGAGCCGCGCATTCAGCTAATGCCTACGATATGCAAATTAGACAAAATTCTTTTGCCCAGAGTTCCCCCTTGATTGGACGGGTCCATAGCCATAGCTTTGCCCCTTCCCCCTGGCTCTGCTTAATTGTTGTCTCTCTACCGTTTGATTCTTTCAAAAATTTACATACATTAAAAGCTCAAGTTGAAGCTGTTGAAAAGTGAGCGTGGAAAGCGGCGCGGGAAAATAAAACGGTAGAAAAAAACGAAGCCAATTTCCAATTTTAAATTCCAATTTATTTCTCTGAGCTGGACCAAGTTGTTGTTGTTGTTTTTTTCATGACTGACTTGGCCACACCCCGGCGGCAATCACACACATACAGTCGTGTGGTGCTGGCTGGTGGCATGCAACATTGCTGCGCTGGTGGCGCGGCAAGTCAACGCCTTGCGGCTCTTATCAATTGACAGCGGACAGTTGCAACAATTTGCATGGCAGTTGCGCCGCACTGTGGCACTCGCAGTGTGGCACTCACTCTCACACACAGTGTGGCAGCAACTTGCAACTTCTACTTATCGCGCCGGCATCCCGAGCACTCGCTCGAGAGCTCATTACGAATGCAACGGACTAACTGACAACTGGCCAAGCTGGCCGAGAGTTCGTGCAACAAGTGGCAGGCAGGCAGCGATGTGCGGCAAATTGTGCTGCCACTTTTAATTGGCAACTTTTGGCACGCTCAGCAACGTTTCCTTTATCGATTTATGATGACGACAAACGAGATGGAGGGACAGACAGACGGACAGACGGGCAGACAGAGGGACCAATCGGGGTTAGCGTCAGTTGAGTCAATCTCACAAGTTTTCTAGTTCTCCCCAATCAATATGAGAATGCAAATTGAACTGAAAATAAAGTTGAAAACTTAAGTGGGCAACTGAAAACTGGAATCGGAATTGATTTCGGAATCAAAGTCGAACTGAATGCAGCGTCCATTTTTTTTTTTTGTATAGTGCTGGCAAACTGGTTGTGCAAATCAACGTTATTATTTCAATAAGGTTGCCCAATTCGCAGCGATTGTAACTGTGCCCACTGTTAATTATGCCTTTGCAGTGGCTAAAAAAGAGAGCGTGAGTGAAAAGATACCCTCTAAATGAACTGACAGTGGCATAACTCGCATGTTTATTAAGCAATTCTTATGAAATTTGCAGAAGACATGGAAAATATGCTAAATCTATAATACAGCAAGTTTTATTACTCTATCTGTAGAAATCAGCTTGTTATATGTTATCAGTTGTGTATAGAATTTATGAAAAATTGTATATTTGAAGGCAAATCCATATAATTCAGCTGCATTTGCCTCTGTGCAGCTACACCATGAATTTGACAGCAGTTCCTGTTTTGATCGCTGAGTTCCTTGAGGTTTTCATGCTTTATCAGCACAAAATTTGAACTATTTCATTCGAAATATTATTGATTTATACCATCGACTCATATTATGCATGCCATTCTCCCACTGCCTACTTAGTTTCACAGGGTATCTTCATAAAATGTGTTGTCTATTTTTAATGTAGATTTTTTTAGTGCGCCGTAAAAGAACAAAAAAAGTGCAACTGAAATTTGTGGCAAAAATATATACACTCTATATAGAGTGAATGTTACGAGCGAGACTCGCCCCCGTTTTGGTTTGCAATTCACAACCAGTTCAGGGGCAGAGTAGGGGGGCACCACGAGGGGCGTTGGCTCTGAGTCAGAACTGAGTCGATCTTGGCCTGAGCCAGCTCCGGTTATTGGTTACAAGTGCGAGTCGAGTTATGCTTTTTGTTGTTTGCAGCGGACACGCCCGAAGCAGGCAGCAACAACTTGGGGCAGCTGCAATACACAAGTTGCCGCTTGTTAGACAAGTTACCAAAAATAGAACGCTGAACTTGGCTTGGAGCAGTAATTGGCTAGGAGAGAGATAAAGCGAAGGGGCGTCGTAATTCATATGTGGCGCATATAGCGCGATTTGCATGTTGCAACATTTTGCACCAGTTCACAGCTGCCGGTACTGCCACTGCTGCACAAATCACAAAGTTTACGGCTTGCTGCAATCTCAGACAGTTATTAGAAGCGACGCCTTAATGAACTTGTCCGCGGTGCGGGCAAAGACTTGCCTCCTTCTCTCTCCTTCTCTCTCTCTCTCTCTGCCAGTTGGCTGGGCAATTTATGGGATCAACAGATCCGTTAGTGCCAAATTACAAATGGACTCCACGCGGACATGGCAATAACCAACAAGACATTAACCCGGCGCATGCCTTGCCACACAGCTGCCGCCTGCCGCATGTGCTGCATGTCCAATAATTGAACACACACATACACACACACACACACTCCACTCTCCTGCTGCTCCCCCTCTTAACACTCATGTGCAGCGCCCAAACAGCTGCTGAGTGCAGGCCGCAAGCAACTGGGCCGACAACGACGCAACGTTGCAAGCAGTCAGAGTCTGCTGCGACCCGGCGAACCACAGAAAGCAGCATAAAACACACAACAACAAAAACAATAAAGCTTCAGCGCTGCGCAAAGAATAATCGCATAAATCATGCGGCATCGCGGCGCGGCGTCTAAGCGCAGTTAGAGTAAAGGGGAAAGGTGGCAGGGTGGGGGAGGGAGCAAGGACGGTGGGACGAACGGGCAGGCGAACCTAAGCAGCGTCGCGCCGATTCAAAGCAAAACGCAGCACAAACTGGCAGCACAGTGGGCACAGAACCATTTGTTGCGCAACAAAAAGTTTAACCTTGCAATATTTACACGGTACATGAGCCTCAATACAACAGAGACATATATCAATGCAAACATAGTCTACTAAAAAGGCTTGCAGTACAAACTATTGGTACAGAGGGCTGAGAGCAAGTTGTTGTGGACCTCATATTAAAGCTTTAGAATATTTACAGGGTATTTAAACCACAATAAGGCAAAAACATGTTTAAATAAATATATCCTGATTATAACCTTGCAAAGGCTTTGGTAAGTTACTTATTTTATTCATAATTTTTCAAAAACTAACCTAGAAAATTGGGTTAAAATATCGATATTCCAGAATTATGTATATTTGCTTGAATATAACATTAAACTTTTTGACCAACAATACGAGAAAGACATACTAATGGTTAACACAAACATACACTGCTTAAAAGGGATACAATAAGTAATTTATTTCCGTTTTTGATACAACCTAACCTTACAAATTTAGGTAAAATATCCATATTTATCACAACTCAAGTCGTTAATTGATTCGGAATTCATTTTTATGCTTGAGCTTGTCCAACTTAATCGATTTGTGGCAAAAACTAAAGAATTATTTTAGAAATATTCATATAATATATTATATTATTTATCTATGGGAAAATTCATGTTTTTAACAAATTACTAAATAGATAATATTGCAATGAGGAATCTATCTAGGATGAAAACCATAAACAAAATGTCATACCAATAGCAAATCGAAAGATTTGTAACAAAATTATGTGTACTATAAGTTGCAAAAGAAACTTTCAGTTGTTTATCAAGCTGACCCCACTGTGCAGCGCAGTCCAAGCAGCTGCTGCTGCTGTACCACAACAGCAACAACAGGAACAACAACAAGGGCAACACTTTTCTTGCCTTAAGCCAAATTTATAGCGATCTAAGTAGGTATAAAGCGCTCATTTTGTGGCAGCGATGACGACGGCGACGACGACGTTTGCAAGGAGTGCCCCACAGGAGTTGCAAGCAGACGAGGCAAGCAGAAGAGAGCAGCAGAAAAGGAGGGAGACAGGCAAACAGGCGCAGGATGAGAGGCAGCGGCAGCACTGCTTTGTTTTTGGCTTTTTGCAATGTTTGTTTCAGCTACGTTTCTAGTGCGCTCTCCGCTTCTTTCACCTACTTCGCTGCCTCCTCTCCCTCTCAGTCCCTCTGCACTTGTGGCAAGAACAATAGAAATGCATGTGCACGAAAGTGCGGGGCGAATCGCTGCTTAAATGAGGGAAAGGCACAGGCCCCAAAACCGAAGCTGCAACTGCAGACGGAGTCGGATACGGAGCTGCAGCTGTAGCTGGTGCACCCGCGGCTAGCACAAACGTTGACATGCTCTGCAAAACGGGCGCGGCTGCATATGCACCTCGACTGGGAGAGAGAGGGGGAGGGAGGGGGGGCACGGGGTATAGCGGGTATGCTGTGCTCACTCGTGCGCGATTTACAACAACTTCTTGACGGGGCTTTCGCTTTGCGGCCAGCTGCCACAAGCTGCCGCATGTTGCCTGCCTTTGTTGTGGTAAGCACAGTTACAGGGACAGCTAGGAGAGAGGAGGAGGGAGAGGAGGGAGCAGAGCAGTCTCAACTCGGACTAAACAAGCCAATTCCTTGCCACAGCTTAAGCGCACCAGAGTTGCAAAAACTTGAGGCGCGGGTGTGGTCAAAGCTGGCTACCCCCAAGGCTTTTACCCCACCCCCCTACGCAGGCCTTACCCCACAGACCTTACCCCTTTCTATGTCCCTGGAGCATTGGTCAAATGACATTCTAATGCCTCCGCCTCCATGGGGCATTGCAGGCAGGCAGGCAGGCAACATAAATCGCATTTATCACTCGAATGACAAAATGCAACGCAGCCAAGTTGCAACACAGCTCAAAGGGGGGTATAGGAAGAGGGGGCACGGAAGCAGGGGCAGCTTGCACAGTGGGCACAAAACGGGTTTCGTCTACCCGCTGCCTGGCTGACTGTGCCTCATTATTATGCGCGCATTGTGCGTGGCAGGCAACAGGAACTGAGAAGATGAGAGAGAGAGAGGGAGAGCAGGGAAAGGGGGCGTGGCATAGGCATAGGAATTTGCGCACACGAAGCGTGCTCCGATTCTCAATTTCAATTGCAACGCACTCGCATGCTGCATATGCCTCCAGGGACACAATTCATGCAGCAGCGACAGCAGAGGAGGCGCTGTTGCGGAAAGGCACAAGGAAGAGATGGCAGGCAAGGCAAGGCAAGCAGACAAACAGACAGAGCGACAAACAGACAGTGAGACAGACAGACAAACAGACAGAGAGACAATGAGACAGAGAGAGAGAGAGAGAGAGAGAAACCGAATGCAGAGAACGCGCAACTCGCAATTAAACAAAGCCGCGCACAGACAATGCGCCTCGGCCAAAATGGTCAGAGACGGCCCCATGTGGCTGGAGCAGCAGGGCAGGCAGTGGGACAGACAGACAAACAGACAGACAGGCAGACAGACAGACAGAGCGCACAGGCAACAAGGATTCAAAACGCATTTCCGCCGACGCGCCAAGTTTGCTTTGCTTTTATGCAAAACTCGCCGTATCAGACAGCGTCAATCGCAGGCAGGCAGGCAGAAACCGCTGGGAGTTGCTCCAGGAGCAACAGCAGGAGCAGTTCAAGCTGAAGCAGCAGCAGGACCATATGTGGCTTGGCCAGACTTGGGCTTGTCATATTTAGTTGGCACAACAAAGAGTTCACCATAATCGCTTGTAAATCGCCAGTAAAAAGAGCCAAAAAGTAACAAAGGGAGAGAGTTGTGGGAAGGGGAGAGAAGAGAGAGAAAGGTTGGTAAGAAAGGGAAAGAAATTGGTAAAGAAAGAAGAGAGGTGGCTAGGGAAGAAGTAGTGGTCAGTAAGGAGAGCAGATAGATATAATAGCAAAGGAAGATTGAATGAACTAATGATAAGAGAGAGCATAAGGAAATCAAGTAGAATCTATAGAAGGTACCTTCAACCCCAAGAAACGGAATTGAGAAGAAGGAAAGAGATAAATAGGTAGAAGGAGGAGAGGCGTAGATAAGGAGTGGAGACAAATGGAAAAGCAAAAGAAGTTCCAGAGAGCGAATGATAAGCGAAAGTATAAGCAAATCAAGTAGAACCTATATAAGGTACCTTCAATCATAAGAGAGAGAGAGAGAGAGAGTGAGGTCGGGAGAAGGAAAGAGTAGGGATGGAAGGACTGGAGACAAATGACAAACAAAAGAAAGGCAAGGCCAACAAACGAGTGATAAGCGAGATCAAAAGGAAATCAAGACAAATCTATAGATGGAACCTTCAACCAGAGACCTTCCCCAAGAGATCTTCAAGTCTATCCCTAAAAAGAAGCTAGTGTAGTTGTTCCTGTACAACTTTAAGTGCCAGTGACATGCTCAGTTCATTCCGCAATCCCCCTCCCACTACATCCACTTCTCTCCTCCTGCCTCTCACATCCCACTAGCGACACAATTTTCATTTAAAGCTCTCGCAATGAGGCAACGCGCAATTTCACCGGCCGCGTGTCTACAATGCAAATGAACTTCCCCCTGGGGAAACTGACAGCCCAAAATGGTTCCATCATCATCGCTGGGCATCATCAGCATCCACGTTCACGTCCACATTCGCATCCTCTCTCGTCCACAGCGACATCATGTTGCCACTGTGATGCGTTTGTTGTGTGGCAATTTAACACACAAAACTCAGTGAAGCGTCTACTCTGCAAGGGGAAGCAGAGGGGTGGGGAAGAAGCAGGCAGGCATAAATTTACAACGTTTTTCTTTACTACCAAACCTCCCAGCTCCCTTCTCTCTCTCGCCTCACATGCCCTATGAGGTTATCATCTCTCACTCTCTCTCTCTCTCTCTCTATCTGTGTATGCCTTAATTTTTCTCCATTTCGTTTTTTGTTGCCCGCTTTTTTCTTGCAATTTTCCTCGTTGTCTTTTTTTTGGGAAAGTTGTTGAAGCAGAAAACTTTACAATCCATCAAATTAATGGAGCAATGTGTCACCAAAGCAGACCCAGACGACGTTGTCGTCTCTGCACTGTACCCAATGCCCCACTCTTTACTCCCTACGCCGAGCTGAGGTTGCCTCACAATGTCATCGGCTTCAAAATTTTAAATCGAGCAAAAAACTGATTGCACAAAGCGAAGTAGACTAAGAGGGAGAGGAGGAGTAAAGAAGACTAGGGAGTTAGATAAAAGAAAATAGAGATAAGGGCGATAGGGTAAGAGTGTAGTGGAAGAAATGAGATAATGAGACAGGGAGCAAGGGGTTAGAAGTAAGAAGTAAAGGAGTAAGGAGTAAGGGTTTTAGGACTCTAGGATGAGTCTAAGTGAGAGTACCCGCATAGGAGGTACGAAAGTTGAGGGTATAGGGTCAACTAGGTAGAACTCTAAGGCGATAAGGAAAAATTGACTTAAAGCTCTGAGGGTCTATAGGTTTAAAAGGCTTAAAGTCTAAGAAGCTAAAGGTCTAAGGGGTTTAAGGTCTTAGGAGACAAAGCTCTTAAACTTTTAAAGGTATTGGAGTTAAAAGAAAGTTCGTTCCAGCTATAGGACCAAGAGCGTAACAGGCTTAAGCAGTAATTAGCCAAAGTAGCCGAGCAACAGTTGCGCCACCTGTTGTGGCAGACATTCACTGTCACTTTACAGTCGACCTCTGAAAGGGCTCGTAACCCACTTCTCTCTCTTCTCACGCCCCTCGAATTTGTCTTTAGCGTCGCGACGTTGTCTCCTTTCACCTGAGACCCAAAGTAATCAATAAGCGCCTTCGCATATATGTATGATATATGCAATTAACACAACGTTGCTGCCTTTCACCGTGTTGCACGCGAGTTCGCTTAATGGAAAGTCCTACGAGATATGCAAATCGTTCCACTGTGTCATTTGCACGTACAAATGTAACTTGCATTTTATAGACTTATCACGCGACGAGAGAGAGAGGGAGAGATGGCAAAGGAGAGAGACAAGAAGAGAGTGAGGGAAGGAGAGTGAGGGAAAGAGATAGAGAGCCAGACAGATACCAAGACACAGTGAGAACGAGAACAGACTGAGGCGGCGAGGACAGTGGGACAGCGCAGCGTGGACCATAAATCTAAGCGATACGCCGCCCACTCGCCAAATGTGGCAAGCTCTGAGATGCAGTGCCGTCTCTGCAGCCTCTGCCTCTGCTACTGTCGCTGCCCCAGCCTCTGCCTCTGCCAGCTTCGTCACGAGTGGCAGCAATTAATTTTCATACGCAGACGACGCAGTTGCAGCTTGTGTCGCTTGCCACTTGCCGGGCAAGGCTACCGCATGTGGCTGCCGCAGTTGCTGCACGTTGCAAACGCGCAAACAAATTGCGCATCGATCTGTGCGACTTGTGGCATTCTAGCAAAATAAATTTAAATAAACGCAGCGTCTTAGTCAGCACTCTATCCTCACTATCCTGTTCACCCCACCTCCCTCTCCATTTCCCTCCTGGAAAATGCAAATTTTACAAGAAAATAAAAGAATATAAAACTGAGGCAGCGACTAAGGCTGGCGGGAAGTGGCATGCGGCATGCGGCATGTGGCAAGTGGCAAGCGACGCTGTTCGCTTCGCAAGTGTTTTAGCCATGTTTGCATGGCGCATTACGTGATTCCCGCCAACGCCTACTGCAAACCTGCCTCCTGCATACCCTCTTCCATCTCTGGTCCCCTTTCTCTTCTCATTCGAAGCCTGCTTCGTCTGCTTTGCGTGTTAGCAGCATGTTAAAAATTTGAATAGAATTCAGAGAAGAATACAGAGAGGGAAGCAGACACACGCCTACGTTATGCTCTTTCTGCTCTCCTTCTTACCTAGCTATCGCAAAACAAGCGATAGTATTGAGTGAAGCGATAGTATTGAGTAAATATCGATAGTTGCTATTATAGAACCTATCGATAGTAAGGACGAGAATATATTCGACATATTCAAGTAAACGTTGATAGTAGCTTCGAAAGTACCTAACGATAGTTGAGGTAATAGTTAAAATAATAGCAACTATCGCTAATAAGGACAAGCACATCATGACATACTCAATAATAGCTGCATTAATAGTTAAAATCGATAGTATCTATGACAGTTAGACAGCTATCGTTATGAATTACTCTATCAATAAGTTATTTGATTATAAAGCAATATTTGGTTTGAGCTTAATATGAATAGAGCTAAAACTGTGTATTGTAAAGTCTATCGATTACTTACCCAAAGCTCATATCGAAGTGCAGTGACCTCCAGTTCCTCCTTAATTTACCATTTGGCAGCCTCTTTGTCTTTGTTCTCGCTTAGCCCTGCGTCACAGCTTGGCACTCGAGTTTCGGGCACCTCGTGCGAGCTATCATTGTCGTCTGTCGCCGAAAAAACACTTTCCGCCCGATAACACCAGCTGGATTCGCCTGGCAAGCTGGCGACACTTTGCATGCCTTCATTGTCTTCGTTGCGGCTGCAATCGCGTCTTCATTTGGCCGGCAGTGCATTAGTTCGAGGTGAAAGGCAACTACTCCCACTGCTGCTTCTATTACTTCTTTAACTCCTACTTCTACACCTTCTCCTGCTCCTTCTCCTGCTTTGTTTCTGCTCTTCATTCTGCTACTCCTGCTCCTCTTTTCCTCCTACTGTTCCACCTTCTTCTCCTCTTTTAGCACCAATTCCTGTTGCTCTCTTGCTTCTCCTTCTCCTCCAGTTGCTACTCCTCCTGTTGCTCCACTTGGAGTTCTAGCTGAGTCATTAGAATCCGCAGCTGCGTCCGCACTGGGGGCTTACATCCAATTATGCGCATTGACCAATGCCCAAGGCGACGGCACACACACACACACAGACATAGACAGAGTCTCACATAGATTGCTAGCTGATCTGCAATTTGGTCTGGAACGAGTCGAGCTATTCTCGTTCCCTTTTCCTCAGTTCCTCAACCGCGGCGGCCTTTATAGACCGGACCCAAAAGCCGCTGCCGGCCAGCATTGTCCACTCTTTTGCTTTATTATAGCAATGCTTATACAGATTAGAATAAATCAACTTACTCCACTCGTCCTCCTCCTCCTCCTCCTCTCCTTGATCCGATCAGCAAACGCTACCGGCAACAATCTCTGTGTGTGCGCTGCAATTGGAGCTGCCCGAGCTGGTACCGAGTCTGCAGCTGCAGCTGAGGAAGTTGGCATAGATAAGCCCGCAAATGGTTTGGCTTGTGCCCGCGAAGGCATCGAGACCACGAACTGTAAAAGAAAACAGAAAACTGCAGCTTGAACTGAATTTCATAAAATATTAGCTCAGATAATGCGAAAAAATCTAAAGAAAGTTAAATATTATTATGAAGCACCTGAGCATTTTTAGGTAACTCGAGGTCATACTTACCATATGTAGTATTATACATACTTATGTAGTACATATGTATAGATCTGCAGCTGCATCCCTGGGAACCTACGCCTTCCACACAGCTCCCCCACTCACCTCTTTCCACCATCTCTCAAGTGATTTCTTCATAAAGTCTATAAACAAAGTTCCTTGAGAGTTGCTTAATCAGCGCCCGCTTCGAATGCTGCTGCAATTTTCACAGCGCGCTGATATATAGCTCGATCTGTAAAACATATATACGAGTATATCGTATTATTGTTTGTATATTGTTTAGCTCGGTTCCCAGAAGGTGAAGGGTGACGGTCTGTGACGCCGCCACCGTTGCCGGGTTTACAAATTAAACGCATTCAAGTGCAAGATCCAGGAATTTTGATTGGGTCAACAAAGTCGTCGTCGTCGTTGGCAGAGACGCGGCTTCACTGCGACTGCGTCGTCGTCGTCTTCGGTAGCAAAAATGCCATAACAAAATGTGTCAAGTGCCAGACATAAATGCCTAAGTAGGAAGGGAAGAAGGAGGAGAGGGGGAGGCTCTGTTGCCGGTGCGTCTTCTTCTGCTTCTACTGAGCTCTTTGCTGCCTCTCCTGCTGTTCCTACTCCTCTGCTGCTGTTCCTCACTGTACCTCTGCCTCTGCTGATGCACCACCTCTCCTGCTCCTTCCCTCTCCTGTTGCTCAGCTCCTTCTCTGTCCTTCTGCTGCTGCCTGGCTCCTTTGAACTTCTCCCTCTGCTTTATGCGATCTGCCTGCGGGCAGCTTCTTTGTTTTTTCTTCTTGTTGTTGTTGCTGTTTGCTCTGCCAATTCGACATGCTGCATCCGAGGTTCGATCGCTCCTCGCCTCGTTGCCTGCATGAGACAATAAATTTTCGGTGCGTCACTTTTTGCCTGCGTAAGTGTGTGTGTGTGTGTGTGCGCCTGATTGTTGTCCGCTTGCAGGCAGAAGCTGCTGCTGCTGCGTCTGCGTCGTCATTCTCTTTTTACTTTTTTGTGCTTTCCAATTAAAAATGCGCACAGCTTTTTGGACGACAGCAATTGGACTTGGGCTTGTACTTATTTGTAGCTGGCACGCATGCTCCATGGCAGCAGCTTCTTCTGCTGCCCCTGCTCCTGCTACTCTTTAGCCTTCTCTTACTGCTGCTGCGCCTGCTTACTTCCCCTGCTGCAGCTACTTCTCCTACATTCGCTGTTGCTGCTACTCCTCATTTTTCACTTGCTGCAAATTCTTCTACTCCTTCTTCTGCACCTTCCGTTCCTGCATCTCCATCTCCTGCTCCTTCTCCACCTCCATCATCTCCTTCTCCCTGTGCTTTCATTAATTTACATAAAAATATCTTAATTGCAATGCGACTGCGCAGTCTGCTACTCCTTTTTGCTGCTTATCAACGCCATGTCATGTCGCCGCCAACGCCAGCCCAGCCCAGCACAGCTCAGGCAGACAGACACATGCAGCCTTGCGCTGACCACTGACAAATTCGGTGGCGGCACGTCAAGATCGCGCATCAACGATTTCCAAAAGACGCGCAGGCATCGTCTTCATCTGCAGCTCCATCTCCATCTCCATCTGTGACTGCGATCCTGTAGCTGCCATGCGAACACATGTTGTGCGACACTTGCGGCGCCCCACTGCCTGCCTCCTCCGCCCCCTTCTCATCCTTCCTGCTTGCTCCACGACGGCATGCATAATCGCTGATAAATGCGCCCTTCAGTGCCTACAAAAATGATTTGTTGATAATTAATGCAGCAGCAGCAGCCAAAGCAGAAACCAGTTTACCGCGCGCGCGCAAAAGAACAGCAATTTGTGCTTACCTCCCCCCACCTCTTTCTCTCTCTCAGCCTCTTTCTTTTCTCCTTCTCCTGCTGCTGCGCAATCAGGCCTTAAACGCAATCAACGCACCGTAATTCATGTTCAACTGCTCTGCAGGCTGACAGCGCCAACGTCGACCCCGAAAAAAGTAAAAGAAGCAGTGGCAGCGCAGCAGCAGTGCAGCCTCAGCTAATTGTCCGCTGGCGTTGGTGGCACAGAGCGAAGGGAGCGCGGGTCGACAGCAACAACAAGCACGTAATTAAAGTTAGTTGAGCTATTTTAGAACACGATCAAATTGGCACGCAAAAGGTTAACAACAGAAAGTAGTGTTAAATAAGGACACATAGGCAACAATGGCGGCGGCTTTGCTAGTGTTACACAACAGCTGCAAGTTTAGACGTTACATGAGCTCATTAAGCACTGTTGTGCTGTTGCAAAGCAATGAAAATATCTGCTGCAGTTGGCAACGTGGTGAAGAACATTGCGCGAGAGACTTTACAGCAACAACAAGCATACTATTGAAATGTTTTCTGCTAGTTTAGCACACGATCAAATTGTCATGCAAAAAGTAAACAATGAAACTAGTGTTGAGTAAGGCCAGCATGAGAGCACATGCAGCAATGGCGGCGGGCAGGTGTTGCCAACCAGCAACAGGATTCGATTTAATTATTTTATTCGGCAAATATAGCTTTTTCTAGCCTTTATTATCAGACATCTTAGCTAATTATTATTTGCACATGCCATCCATAAGCAATCAGAATGCATGCGCTCACAATCCACATGCCAATGTTTGAATGGGAAAAAATAAAACCGTTTGTTTAAAAAAAAACTGCATTTTATGGAGTTTTAATAAAAATTAGCTATATTTTTGAAGTGGTTTCGAAAAAAGCTAGAGAGAATTCTATTCAAGATTTTGCCCGCAAAGCAAAGGAAGATTTAACATAAAACAAACTCAGATGGACCACTAACGTGCATGAAAATTCAAAATTAGGTTCCACAAGTACAATTTGGCAATGTTACGTTCCACTAACAACTCTGTTCGTAGAGAATTGCAAGCCCTTTCAGTGTGGGACAACATCAATAACTGCTTTGCAGCGCCAAATCACATTTTTACGAAATCAAAGCAACATGAATGTAAAACGAGCTAAAAAGGAACTTGACTCAATGCCAGCCATCATCAAAACGGATGTCAAGGCGTGGCAACTTTGTATTCATAAAGGCGGCGAACAGATGCTGCACTACACAGAGCTCTGTTCGAAAATCTTTTACAATCAGCAACTGATTAACGATGCAATCACCAAACGTGAAGAAGGCGACATAGAACATCGTCTGGAGCGGCTCTTCAAGCGTCTAGATAAGTCGAACAAGGCCATGAAACAGTTACTGCATACGTTGCAGATTATCAAAGATCGCACGGAACACATGTGGAGACGTATTTGCCTGTGGATGGATGATTCCGAACTGCGCCAGCATTGCATCATTTGGCGACTAACCGTACCCAAGTTGCAGAAGTTCCTACAATTTGTACACATGCGCTACGACTGCGAATGGGAGGTCAAGGAGATGGTCGTTCGTGAGTATATCCTCAATTAGCAGTGCAAATTTCCTTACTTAACCTCACTTTCCTTATACTAGTTGCGTTGGAGCAGGTGGGCAGCAACTACGATGTGCATATCCTTGTGGAGGCCTGGTGCGGCAATCGTCATGCGGGCGGAGAGCAGTTTCAGTATAAATTGAATAAGTTTCTGCGTTTAATGAGGCGGCGTAAGCGTGCCGCAATAATAAATACCCTGTAATGGCAACACTGACATGTCTTTGAGGTGATGTTATTTTGGGGTTATATGAAACACCTTTGTTTAATTGTTTTTTTTATTTTATTGGAAAAATGTGTTTTCTGTATTTTGCCTGCTCGCCAAAAACTGTTATAATTATAAAGAATTTGCAAAAAAATGTATTTTTGGTTTTGCATCATGTGTGTATGTGTGTGTGTGTGTTAAAATTTGACTTCGGTTTTCTTTTGAATTCTCTTTTATCGACCTTTTACTATATTGTTTTTTTCCTTATCATTTTCTTTTATCGACTCGGTAGCAAAACAAAACTTAATTGTAATTTTACTACAACAACATTTGTTTGTTTGTGTGTGAGTGTGTGTTTTTGCCCATTATATAATGTATATATATAATTATTATAATTGTATATAATATGCAATTCTGTAGCTAGATTTTGACATACATCCCACTGTACCATCGCCTAATTATGCACGCATTCTATGTCTGTATATATGTTTGTATGTGTGTGTCTGTCTATATATATATGTATGTGTGTATATATATGTATCTGGCGTCCTTTTGTTTTATAAACAAATTGGATTTATCGAGATTTTTTCAATTTTTTATTTGTATTTTTGTTGTTGTTGCCGCCTAGAGATAATTTGTTTTTCAATTTGGCCTATGTAGATGTGTGTGTCTGTGTGTGTTTGTGTGTGTGTGCTTGACTTGCCGTAAAACTAACCTCGAACTAGACTTAACAAATGTTTAACTTAGTAATTGCATACTTTTAGGCTAGGGGCTAGGCTAGTAAATGGTTTTCTCCTCTGCTTCTCATCGATCGCTTAATGCACTTTTGTAATTTTTTCATTTTGTTTTCGGTTTTCTCTTTTTGTTTTTGTTTTTGTTAAATATTCTCCTTGGCTGTGTTATCGCTCTGTCTATCGAAGCCGCACTTTACTAATTTACAGTTGTATCGCTCACTCTCTCGAGCTCTCCCAATATCATTGCTCTCTTCCAGGCTCTCTCTCGCCTTGTTTCCACTGCTCTGAGTTTCCACTGGCAGCATTTCGATTTGTTTTGGTTTTGCTTTTGTTTGATTTTTATTTATATATTTTTTTTAACTTTTTGCTTTGTTTTTTTGTTTTGTTTCTTAGAAAATGGTTTCAACTCGTAAATCGAGTTGATTTTAAAAAATCTGTTCCCTCCATTTTGGTTTTAATTCATTTTTTGTCATTTATGAATGCTTGTTGTCAATTGTTGCGTTATATGTTTTTTTGTGTGTCGTGTGTGTGTGTATGTGTGTGTCTGTGCAGATTAGAGTTAAAATTATTGCTATATTTTTAAATATTTGCTCTTGTTTGCGGCGCCAAGGTCATTCCAGAGTAAACGAGAGTTGAACTGAAACCTCAGCTAGGAAATGTTTTCATTGTTGTTGCTGCTCTCCCACCCACTCTCTCTCTCTCTCGATCCTTTTACCGTTACGTTAAAAATAATCGTAAAGCGTTACGTATTTACAGCGTGTTCTCTCTATAGATATGAAATGTGTGTGTGTGGCAGCTGAGCGAAAGACTTGATAAATTAAAGAAAATGGGAATAAAGAAAATACAAAAGAATAATTGCAAATAATTGTTGTTTTTTTATTACACAAAGTAAATAGAATACTAAAATGAAAAACCAAACTACTTAACAGTTACGTTTGTGTGGGTGTGTGTATGGGGTGTGTGTGTGTGTATAATTACTAGAAAACGTCTTTGTAAATGTAGATTTTGTTGTTTCGCTTTGTTGTTGTTGTTGGTTGATAAATTATGCTAATTAAAATACACAGGTAAAAATAATTTCAATGTTTAATAATTCTTGTTGTTGTTTACGCAAAACTTAAGCCTAGCGAAAATCTTGAAACGTGCTAAAAAATCAATTTCTCTTTGTATGTGTGTGTTTAATTTTTTTGTTGAGTGTAGAAAGCTTTCCCAGCATTATTACTTTTTATATAACCACAATTTCTATGTTAATTTAATTTGTACACATCTTTTCTCCTTTAAGTAATTCATTATTAAACAATTGGCTATGTGAGTGTGTGTCTGTCTGTGTGTGCATGCTGTATGTGTGTGTGTGTGCGAAGTACAAAAGTTGCGACAACGAAACACAATTTAAATTTGTATATATAAACAGTCGCTAACGCTCGATCGTTCTACTTATGCTGACTCCTAAAAATTCCCTTATACCATAAAACTGCCCGAAATGCTCCTATCTTCCATCTCCCTCTCTCTCTCTCTCTCTCTCTCGACATCTGCGCTTAGCGTTCAGATATAAACGTATATACTATATATATCATCTGTCCCTCTTTGTCCGCTCACTATATATATATCAATAATTGTTATACATATAACGTCATGTCCGTCTGTCTGTGTGTGTGTGTGTGAGTGTGTTTAAGAGAGTTTTCGCATTAACATTTAATGGGTTTTTTGTTTTGTTTATAATAATTTAAACTAATTCTCGCTTTGCACAAAAAATTTACACAATTTATTAATTTAATTTAGATTTAATTAGGGTTTGTTTTGTTGTTGTTGTTGCTGTTTGTTTTTGTTTTGTTTTTTGCTTTCTTCTTCTGCTTCTAATCAATTTGTTAATCTTGTATAATCATACTTTGTTAATATATTAATTTATAATTATTGTTGTTGTTCTTAATGCTTACGGCAAATTGGTTGTAAATATGTACAAACTTTTTTACTTACATTGCTAAATATGTTTTTTCTTTTCTTTTTTACTTTTGCTTATCCTTTTTTGTATATGATCCTAAGGTATATAATATATATAAATATGCCCCTATTGTGTTGGTTGGTTTGAAGGTTTTTCCTCTTTCTCTTTTTCACTTCTCTCTTTTAACATCAACTTTTCTTCGTTTGCTGCTTCTACTGCTTCTCCTTCTTTTGTATATGTATAAATATTAAAGACTAAAACGAACGCCAGCCTAAAAAACAATTCTTGCACTATACACAATTCTCATTAATAAATAGTAATGCTGTTGCTACTCTCTTCCCTCTCTCTGCTTCTCTCTCTATTCCTCTCTTTCAAAGACTAAACGAACGTATATCGTTAATAACTACCGTCTATCATCCTGCTGCTGTTATATATCTCTCTGTGTGTGTTATCGATTATCGAATCTCAACAGTTATCTCTTATCCTCTGTTAATCCTTCGTTAAGGCTGTAAGGCTTCTGTTGTGTTGTAGTTGTTGTTGTTATTACAAGGCTCTCTGGTTACGCTAACTGTGCGCGTTGTTGGTGTTTTTGTTTTTTTCTTTTACTTTTGCTTAACAGTTCTGCAGCAACAGCTGCTACTCTGTTACTGTGTTGCTACTGTTACTGCTGTCACTGCTATTGCTATTCGTTATTTGGACTGTTAACTTGGTTGGTTGCTTGGTGTTTTGTTTTTTCTATTCTTTTTGTTTTGGTTTTGAATTAACATTTAGTTTGTTTTTGTTTTTTTATAGCACTTGTGGATTTCGCTATGTTTGGAAGTACAGCAAACGGAAGCATGCGAATGTTTCTTCTACTGTTACTGTTACTTCTACTGTTAGTGTTATGTTATGGTTAAAGTTACTACTAATGTTATTGCTCTGTTGCTGCTGCTGTTGCTGCTGTTAGTGCTGCTGTTACAGCTCTTTTACTCCTACAGTTTCTGCTGCTGTTGTTACTGCAATGTCACTGCACTGTAACAGCACTCTCAATGCTGTTGTTGTTGTATCCGGTCTATGCAATCGCCGCCGTGAGATAGTAAAGATCCATGAGGGTCTGCACATTGATGGGCAGACAAGAGAGACGATCATGCGTATTGGAATCGAGCGCCAGCCAGGAGAGCGCATTGTATCCTTCGAGCACAAAACGCAGCACATCCGCAGTCAGCGTCGAGTCCAATGGATGATCGTTAGCCGATTGATGGGCATTGGTTGAGTTGAGTATATCGTCGGCTATCTGAATGTTAGGCACATGCAAATGCAGTGCTGTCTTGAGGAACACAGGACACACATCCTCCAGATGCGGACAGGCGGACCAGAACCAGGCGGGCATGCGACCCGTAGGCGCTGTGGAGACCATATAACCCACCGAAATGGGCTGCTGATTGAGGGAACCCACCTGGGAAGAGACAGCGAGAAAGAGAAATCAAGTTAGTTTAATCCATAGAGAGGATTCCTTAGTGGTTTACTCACCTCCTCCACTTCCTGCGGTGGTGTGCACTTGAAGTTGTTGCCACCAGCACTTGGCCAGCTGGGATTGTCCTCCATGCGCCCTGGACTGCCATGATTCGAGACACGATCCATGTGAGCTGCTGTGCAAAACGAGTGTGAAGGCAATAAGAAAACTGCAAAGTAAAGTGACTGCCGCGAATACTCACAGTCCCAGAAGAGATCACCAATGTCCGCATCGCTGAAATCTTCGTTACCCTCCTCCTCGCCAAAGATAAAGTCATCATCCACTTGCGGCTCGTTCTGGAATTGCCGTGTAAAGGACTAAAAAGAAGAAAAAGTCCAAGTTAGAAACAAATTTCTATAGATCGAAGTGTATTAGACTTACCGCACACACTGCACTGGTGGGAAAGACCAGTATGTGAGTGCAGGTGACATCCTGCGGGGTGGACAACGGGTTCTGCATGGAGATCTGTGAGAAACGTTCGTCGGGCGTAAACTGATCGGGCATAACACGCAATTTGGCATCAGGTTCGAGGGTAACCAAGCAGGCACTGAGTATGGTGGGTGGATACATGAGGGTGCACTGTTTACACATGTCCTTGAACTGTTTGGAGGCCTTCTGCAATTGCTGTTTGCTCAGCAGGTAACTCCACGACTTCAGCTCACTGTGTCCAATGCGACCAATGCGTCCGATCACCAGACGCCACATTTGCGATGTCTGCGAGATGAGACCCATGACGAAATCCATAAGCTTACGCAGTGCCACATAGCGTGCGGGTGCCTTGCGTCGTCTAGCACGATTCGGCACATCGATATTGATGCACACCTTCTCGAGTAGTTCACCTCGTTCATCTGTCGCCGTCGCCAGTAGCCAGGCTTGATCCTCACTCAGACAATAATTGCAATACATGACCGAGTAACGAGTCTCATTCTGTCCATGCATTGAGCCAGCGGCGCGTGAGAAATCTGTCTTATCATTCCTCTCATGCATGGGAGCCAGCACAAAGGGCGCTGTGTACATCTTGTAGGCACGTCGATTGGGTTCATCCTTGGTCTTGAGGAAGGCCTCCATATTGGCGGCGGTACCGAAACCGGTCAAACTCTTCACAGGCTGCGCATGCACCAAATGCCGACGACACTGTGAGAATATGTTCAGTGCCAGGCACTTGATCTCGTCCGAGAAGCGTCTGCGGTTGCCACAAGGTCCCAACTCCATAATGGATTCCAGTGAAATGATTTGAATATTCATCTGTGCACGCACCGAGTCCGGCACAAGTTTCAACAGCTCCGCATAGCAACGCAGCAGAGCAATGAGCGCGAGACGTTCCAGTTCGAAGCTGTCCGAGGCAAAGGTAAAGGGATTCACCACATACAACACAATGGCGGAGGGATTAATGTCCTCTAGTGTCTCGCCCATGCCCAGTGGATCACCCAACACCAAAGCTGGCTTTGTATCCACTCCTGGTTTCACATCCTGTTTGCTATCCTGTTCCTGTGTGGATTGCGTGGGTTCTGTGCCTGGTTCCAGTTTGATTTGCGTGGTGGGATCTCCACTCAAGTGTTCACCAGCTGCGCCAATTTGAGACTGATTTGGTAGACCCTGTCCGGGTGCAACTGATTGCCCATTGCTGCCTTTGCTTCCATGATTACTGCCACTGGCATCGGGAGGATTGAGCAGCGTCTTATCAGCAGGCACACGACTCAGATAAGGCGCCAATTGATGCATAAAGCTTACGGCATAGCGTCTAATCTGCTCCGCCAGCGGTGCATGTTCTAGTGTGCGTAGCCAATCATCCAACGGAGTTGTGAGTTCCCTTTCCCGCTCTCCATCACTGCTGGTGGTGCCCACTTGCAGCACACCATCCCAGCCACGTATGGGCGTATGCTTGCCCAGCTTGCACATCTCGTAGGTGCTGCTCAGTTCACGGAAATAGCTACGTGTACTGGCCACCACATGCTCATTATCTGGACACACCACCAGGTAAACCACGTCGCGAGCATAGGAATAGGGTTCCAGCAGAAACTTATCCCAATAGTGTATGGAATGTGGTGCCACTGAGATCCAATCCTTCTCATAACCCACCACCACAGAGGGTATGGGTTGTGGTTCACACTGACCAGACGCACGGCCAGCCAGGCGATGAAATTGTCGCCAGGTCAATGGGCCACTCACAGTATTATATGAACTGGCATCCTTGGAGCCAGCAGCTCCACCCCGCGACTTGCAGTGGAAGGCACTTTGGAGCATGGGTTGTATGGCATTCATGGTGCGCACAATTTCCTTGTTGCTGCGCGTGAATCCAACTGGTAGATAAGGCCACTTGTGCACCGTCAACTGGGAGCTGCCCAGCAACATGAGCTTCTGTCGCAGCGCAGGTGCCGCATGGAAGGCGGTCAACTGATGTCCGGCATGTTGTTGTGAATGCTGTGGATGGTGTGGATGATGTGGATGATTGCCGTGATGCTGTTGCTGCTGCTGTGAATGATGTGGATGAGAATTGCCACCGTGATGTGACTGCCCAAACTCCAACATATTCATATCCATGCGCTGATCCTCGAAAGCAAGACGTGCCTGCTCCAGTGCCAAACTGATGACATCGTGTGCATCTGTGAACTCCAGCACATTTGCTATGGACTCCATGGATGCTGTGGGTGCACCATTGTTGCCAAAGAGACGACGCTGTCGGGACATGCGACGACGATGCGATTGCAGGGCACGATGCACAGAACTGCTCGAGGTTTGTATAATGGAGCATTGATCCAGCAGCAGATCGAAGATGGCATGTGCCAATTGCTCCAGCTGTTGAGGTGATCCCCCGGAGGTGGTTAACGTTGCTGTCGCCGCCGTCGTTGTTGTTGTTGTTGTGGCCGTCGTCGTCGTCGTTGTTGTTGTGCTGATCTTCTCCAACTCTCCGGGCTTCTGCATGCTCTTGCGGCACAAACTCTGTATAAGATTAAGTAACGTTGGTTGCTTATTCCTTGCCGGATCATCCACAATGCCGGTAATCTCCAGTTCATCCTCATAGAAGAGTCCAGCGCGATGTGAGAGACGTCGATTGACGACAGCACTAAAGCCACACGTGCATTCCACGGGATCATCATCGACATAGCCAGTGATATGGGGATTACTGCTTGGCGGCGTGCACGACGATGAACTGGAGCCACCATTGGGTCCATGTCCATGCCCGGAGCCAGCTCCAGGCAGCGCCGACATCGGCGAGTCCAGCCCACCGCCAAAGGCACTGATCATTCCACCACCACCGCCGCCTGCACTTGCATGCCTCATGCTGTACGAGTTATGGGAGTTATTGCGTGCTGGGAAAGGATTGAAACTACCTCCAGGCAACGGTACATAGACCCCCGAATCAGCTCCGCGTATATTGCCAATCTTCTGTGCATCCGCATTGCACACACACACGCTGCTGCTATCGAAATTGTGATCCCGAAAGACATTCAATGCCGTGTCGTAGAGCAAAATGTTCACCAGCACTGAGTTCACCTCGGGCAGCTCCTGCAGCAGACCAGCGCTCGCTGCCGTTGCTGCTGCACTGCAGCCCGAACCAGTTGAGCCTCCTGCTCCTGCTCCTCCTCCACTATACTGCATCATGGCCAGCTTGGAGCCATCGCCATGATGCATGGAAGTGCCACCAGGAGTAGCTGGTCCAGGCATGCCATGCACACCTCCGCCATAGCCATGACTTGCCATGCCCTGCGGCGTGTGTGGATGCCCCACTGGCTCCTGTGAGTTGTACTGCTTGTTGAGGTACGACGATGAGGTGGATGTGGCTGGACTTGCTGCATCATATGGATATGGTGGAGGTGGATGCGTTGGTGTCTGTCGCATGGCATGTTGCGAATGTGGATGCGGATGCATGGGACTGCTGCGTGGAAAGGGTACAACATTGCCGCCGTTGCCAGCGGGTGAAGGTATGGGAGACATGCCGGCACGTTGCATCAACTGTTGCATGGAGCTACCCGGCGGAGCTTGTGGACAATTCAATTGATTCAATAGCAACTGACTGCCACCGCTGCTCAAGGGTTGCGGCACTGTGGAGGGCGATTGCATTGCTGCGCCTGACATGGGTGTCCTGGGTCCAGCTGCCAGCAGATCATGCAATTGTTGATGCTTCTGGTGTGGATGTCCTCCTCCCTGTTGCGCTGCTTGCTGTGCTGCTGCCGCTGCTGCTGCCTGCGCCGCTGCCTGCTGCTGCTGCTGCTGTTGATGTTGTTGCTGCAGTTGCTGATGTTGCTGTATGCGTTGCTGCAACTGTTGATGCTTCTGATGTTGCTGCTGTTGTTGCTGTGCTGCTGCCGCTTTGGCCAGTGTCGCAGCACGTGATTTCTGACTGTGACTCCAGGTGGGATTGTAGTAACAATTGGCGGGCACAGACAGCGGCGGCAGCGTCTGACTGGGTAGATTGGTGAGCGGTGCATAGCGTGAGGAGCCCACAAACTTCTCCTGCTGTGGCGGACGATAAACGTAGCTCCAATCATCGATGGGTTCCTCCACAGGGCTGCCAAGTTCCACGCTATATTCCTGCTTGGTCAGCTTGACATGCACAGCGACACCCAGACCCACTACTGTGGTGGTAGATGCGGGCACACCACCACCACACACACCTCCTCCTCCACCTCCACTGTTTGTATCCACACTGAGATCCGTCATCACGACATCCGTTTGGCAGGGACTGGAGTTTGGATGCTGTTGCTCATGTGATGGTGGTGTGGGAAACATTTTGGTAAGATCCTCAGCTTGTATGCTACCCGCACCAGAGCTGGCCACCACTGCAGCGACCACAGCACTGGCCACAGCTGTGCTGCGCTTCAGTTCATCGATGGTATTGCTCACAGTGCTGCAGCCGCCATTCGAGGGATTATTGGAATCGGGAGGCGTGTGAATCTGCACACTGCTGCACTCATCATTCGAACTGGTCTCGAACAGCTGCTCCAGATCATTGAGCGAGGGATTAAGACCTTCGGCTGTATAGAGATTGCCACCTCCACTTGCTACGCCAGAGCTAGAACCTCCGCTACCTGCTCCCCCGCCGCTGCCACTGGTGCTCATTGACTTTGAATCCTTGCAGGGTGAATGTAGTCCAGGTTCAGTTTTAATGTCCAAGCCCTGAAAGAAGCTGCTGCTACCTCCGCCTCCTCCTCCTACTGTGCTCGCATTGTCAGCCTCATCGCTGCTTGTGGTGCCACCAAATGTATTGGCTATGCCCACCAGGCCACCACCTCCACTGTTGCCAGCATTTCCAGCCTGAGCTGCTTCAGCTGCACCCGCTCCCACTCCCAGTGCAGCCACACTGGCACCATCTATGGAGAGCAGGGAACCATAGACGGAGCCCGGTGAAGGCATCAATGGCTTGAAGTGCGTGTGTCCCTCGTAGAGGTTCTTTGCATAGCGTGGACGACGCTGTTTGGCGGATTCCGTTAGCTTAGGTCGCTTCACAGGCAGATTATCCCTAAAAGGAACAAGATGAGCAAAGGTTCTTTAGAGGTACCTCACTGACTTACCAGTTCTCCTGGAAACTAAAATCATAGATAACATCCTTGAGCCACTCCTCGTCATAGAAACTATCCGCATCTTTGAGTGTTAATTGGGGCGGTTTATAAAGATTGAATAGATTTGTGACTGCCTCCATGGCGCTGGTGGCCACAGGTTGCTGTGGTGTCACCTTGTTGTGCAGTACTCCAACGACAGTGCCAGGTTCCTGTTTCACTTGCACCAATGTGGAGGAAACTGTCGCCGTTGCAGGCTGCATTTCAAGCTTCTTTACGCTGATGGTGCCACATTGTGTGGGCGTGGCAGCTCCTGCTGTTGCTACGCCTGCTGGTGTAGCTGCTCCTGCTGTGGCTGGCGTGGGCGTGGCTGGTTGCTGCTGCTGTGGAGGCACACTGCCTGGTGCTGTTGCTGTAGCACTTGCACCATGTTCTGTGGCATACGAAGGTGGCTCCACACTGGGAGTTTGATGCACATAAGGCGAGGCTGTTATGCTTTTGCTATCATGCTGATCTGTCGGCGTTGGCGCAGGTGTATTCTTGTCCAGTAGATGATCGATGGGCGTCGCTGGCTGCTGTAGATTCGATACGGATGTGGGTGCATGTGGGCTCATATTGAGTAGCTAGCGAAGGAGACAGAGAGAGAGAGAATGGATTAGATCGGGGGAATTAATGATCTGCTGCTTGGTTGAGGCGTCACTTGGGACTCACTTGCTCAGCGGGCGGCACAGACGTTGGTTGCGATTGTGCAGAGTTCGGATGCGGATGCGGTGAGGGCGCCGGTGTTGCTGGTGAACCCACTGAGGAGGTGGTTGCCACAGCAGGCATTGATGACGCTGAATCTCCCAGAGAATTACGTGAATATGTTGAGGCGCTGCCATGACAAGGCGTTGCACTTGCAGCCAGATGTCTAACGTAGATTGAATAAAAGGGGGAGAGAGAGAGAAAATTGCATTATTAGTTTAAATTGTTATCGATTTGAACCGCGCCACATGCTTGCTTGGGGTACGGGGGTTATATACAAAATAAATATTCATATATATATCGATATATTTATATATTATAACATAATTAAATTGTTTACTACGAATGCAACTAAAATACATACACAGTTTAATGCACAAGAGTAAATTGATTAATAAATCGATTAATCGAACGATAGTTATAATGATAAGCAAAAATAAATATAAAAGGAAAACAACACCACAGGAAGAGAGAGAAAGAGAGAGAAAAAGAGGAGAGAGCGCAGTTCCAACTCAAAAAAAAAATACCAAAAAACAAAAAGAAAACCTTTCGCTGCAACGTAAAAATTAACATATGTATGCAATGGTTATTTACAGCATATGTATACATGTGTGTGTGTGTGTGTGTAAATCAAATTGGCGACTCCTTCACAAGCGGCAGCATCAACCAATCACAGCTGCGCATGCACCAAAAACCGTTTAACGAAACCGAACGACGATAAACATGTCGCGATGTCGATCAATCGATCAAATTTGCAACGCATTGTCAACGCGTAGGCGCGAATGGCAAATGTAACGGCGAAAGTCGAGAGTGTGTTTGTGAGAGAGAGGAGAGTGAAAAGGATAATCGATTGTAGTTGTTGTTAAGAATGTATGAATAATTGTATTTGTTACTGTTGTTGTTGCTACACCCTTTAACCACAAGATTCAAAAATTAGCAATAAACCATAAATAAAAATTGTTATTCGTTGTTGTTGTTGTTGCGTCAGCGGCAAAGAGAGGATTACACTGCATTCATAAAGATATGCAGCGTCATGTACGATGTTTAAATGCGCATATGTGTGTGTGTGTATGATCATTGAAAGTAAAAGATTAGCAGCAGTTGTAAAACAAAAGGAAAGAAAAACCAACCAACAAAATAAAACTTGAAATAAGTTAACAGAGCGTGTTGTGTCGTGTCGTTGTTGTTGTTGTTGTAAGAGAGAGAGAGCGTGAGTAACAAAATATAAACAACTGTGTTTCAATGTGTGTGTGTGTGTGGGTGTAATGTGTGTGAGAGAGCAAAACTTAATGGAAAACCAAAACGAAGAAGAAAATAAAATTAACATTAGGCAACACTGTTAAGCGCCTCCACATACACACACACACGCATACACACATCTGGAAACAGCGACACAAACCTTTGTTTTGGTATATTGGTGTCTGTTGTTGTAGAGGAAGTAGTGTTGTTGTTGTTGTTGTAGTTGATGATGTTGGGTTTAGTATTGAGTAGAAAACGCCTGTGAAACGGCACAAGTGGTCGCTTAACGCCGACGCCTACGCCGACGCCTACGCCGCTGCCGCCGCCAACAGTAGCAGAGTAGAGGGAGAAGTAATTGGAAGTGTTGGTAAAGGTGGAGCAGGTGCTGTTGTTGTTGGTGGAGGCCAGAAAGCCAACACTGGAACTGGAATGATGCGCCCCCGCTGTCGCTGTCGCAGATGTGCGAAGAAGCTGCTGCTGCTGCTGTTGTTGTTGTTGCTGTTGTTGGTAAAGCTGAAACGACATTTTGCCGCTGCTGCTGCCGCTGTTAACAGCGCCGCCGCTGATTGCAGCACGCAAGGCTGGCGAACCCACCATGCTTGGGCTGCCGCTGCTGGTGCTGCTGCTCTGCTGACGTTTACTGCCGACGCCGCTGTGGCTGGTGCACTGTGGGCTGAAATTTGTTTGGTTTTGTGTTAAATTTGCGAAACTCAACTTTCAACACACACTTTGCGCAACACACTTCTTAAACCTGCTGTGGTGAGTTTATGGGAGATCAATAAAATCCCTGGGGGCTTAAGGATTTGTTTGGGGATAAAGGAATTTCTCAAGGAAATTAATAGAATTTCCAGTGTAATAAGGGATTTGTTCACTTTTAATACACTTTTGCGCGCAAAACACTTAAAAACCTGCTGTGGTGAGTTGACGGCAACATTTCTTTTACGTTCTAAAGCTGCTGTAAAGCGTAACACAATTAACACACATGCAACGCACACACACACACAGAGACAGTGACAAAATAGGTAATTATAGTTAAGATAGAGAGAGAGTTCTCTCTTACTCTAGTCTAGGCATGCCATCAAAGCGGTACTTGGTACTTTATCTCTGCAATACATTCAAAATTTTCAAAGAAAAAATAAAGATTTTTTCTAGAGTTTATAAGAAAAAAACGCACTACAAAAATATCACAGAGAATCACGACGCATAAAAAATAGGAAGAGAGTAACGGAACGTAAAGGAGCGTAAGGTAACAACGTAACGTAAGGCTAACAGGCACGCACAAACGCACAGTGCGTGATAGCAAGAGCGAGAGAGAGAGAAATAGATTAAGAGAGGAGGAGCAGCAGCACAAAGAGAGCAACTCCAAATGAGTTGCAAAGAGAGAGGGTAGTGAGTGGGGCGGGGGGTTTAAGCTTGCAATTAAGAGAGAGATAAACTTACTTGGTGCATATACAGGGGGCCTTCTGCATAGGATCCACAAAGTTCCACAACTTCTGTCGCTGCTGCTGCTCCCTTTGCTGCTGTTGTTGTTGGATCTGCTGCTGCACCAGCTGCTTGGAATCCTGTTTGCTCTCCTCCCGCTCCTCATCATGCTGCTGCGCTGACGTCGCTTTAGCAGTTGCTTCCGCTGCTGCCGCATCCACATGCAGCGTATTCATAATGCAATCCTGCCAAGCTCTCTCTGGCATTTCAATGGCCGCCGTAGCGGGTATATGAGTATTGTTTGTGTTGAAGGTGAAGCCCGATGTGGGACGCTGATCGTAGTAGGGCTGAAACGTCAAACGTTCCAGCGCACTCACTGCCTGCGTCGCTGCTGCTGCCTTGCCATTGCGCTGCGCCGCCGCCGTCGCTGCCGCGGTCTCCTTCGCTAAGGCTGCAGCTGACGCTGGCGTTGCTGTTGGCGTTGGCCGTGACTGCGGCAGCGATTGCGACGTTGGTGTTGCTGCGCCAATAGCTGCAGGTGAAGAGAGCGAGGCTAGTACAGCTGATTCGCCACTGCTGACGCCGTTAATGCTGCTGCTGCCGACGCCGCTGCTACCACCTTGTGCCTTGTGCAGCTCAGCGTATTCCACTTGCTCCATGTCGTCCAGATCTGTGACTAGAACATAGTTCGTGGGATGATACATTTTATGACCACCTGTGGGGATGAAGAGAGAGAGACAACATTAGAATGGAATTACTTGAGGGAAATAAGGAAGGCAATTTTACAGGGGAACTTTTGAGTTCTCTGGGGGAAATATGAGTTCCCTGAGGGAATATGACATTATCAAAGATCAAGGAGGGATTTATGATTTATAATTTCCCCCTGGAGGATAAAGGCATTGCCATTCGCGGAATATGTGTTTTCTTTGAGGAATCTATATATGTATTTCCCTTGTAGAATAAAGGCATTTAAAGATTTCCCTAGGGTATTATTACCGGAATAGGGGTTTTCTTGAAGTTTCCCAGGCAGAATAAAGGGTTTTAGATATTAAGATATTTTCCTATGAGAATAAAGGTAGTTTTCTATAGAATCAAAGCATTTCCATGAGGTATGCATTCCCCTAGGAAGTTTAGGAGGTTTCCCCTTAAAGCATTTCCCGAAGTCAATTCAGACTGCTCCCTCGCTACTCACCCGACACCACCTCCACAACAGGTGGCACATCCGTGTTGTCCTTATTGCACAGCGGAAAGAACGATGCCCAATCCTCGAGTATCTTCTCGGCCATCGGATCGCTGGCCTTGTAACTGTTCCCAGTGAGTATTGCAGCAATGCCAAACGGTGCCAGCATCACCTTGCGTGCCTGTGTGGGCGTGGCAGCTGCTGGGGGTTTCTCTCCAGCCTCCAGGGGTGAACTAGCCGGCAAGGAGGCGGTGCCAGCTCCAGCAGGTGCTCCTCCTCCTCCTCCTGCTCGTTCTACTCCAACTGCTGCTCCACTGCCTGCTCCAGGTGTAGCTGCTCTGTCCTGTGCCTGCCCCTGTCCCTGCTGTCCTGCACGGTGTGCAGCATTGCCTCCGCTTGCCGCTGCAAAGGCTGCCGCTGCTTCGGCTAGATGCTCCTTGGTCAGTGGACGCACGGCGGGATGCTCACGCAGATCAATGGAGGCACAGACGGTGTCGCCATGCACAAAGAACGTGAAGGAGAACGACATGTGCTGCGAGCTAATGAAGAGAAAGGGAGAGAGAGATGGGTGTGATTAGTGCAACTTAATATGGGAGAGGGAGGAGGGAGAATTCAAGTGAATCTTCTCAAGAAATGGAGGGAGACAGAGACGGAATCTTCTTATGCAATTGAGAGGCAGATAGAGGGAATTCTCTCAATAAGTAGAGGGAATTTAGAAAGAGAGAGGGAGACTAGTCTCAAGTGAACCCCCTTCAAAGGAATCTCCACAAATGAATCCTCTTAAGGGAAACCACAACAGAATCCTCTCAATAAATAAGAAACTGAAACTGTAGCTGGAAGAACGATGCCAACGCACAAGCTTCGCTGCGTGAGCACAGAGTTCCAGTCTTGGTATTTAATCTAGGATGTGCGACAAGGACAACGCAACACACACTGCAAGTGGAACGTGTCTAATGTGTGGAACACAAGCATCCAACAAGTGTGTGGTAGTGTAGGAATTAGAGTGAGGGAGAGGGGGCATTTAACTAACCTGCGTCCAAAGAGTAAATCGCTGGAGGTGCAGGGCTGCACAAACCATTTGCCAAAGCGCACAATGTCCTTGGTGAGGACAAATCTGTTAGAAAGAGAGAGCGAGAGGGAAATTATTAATAGAAGTAACTGCAATACACCACACTATGAAACTCACCTCTCCATGAGATTGTGCAATGCCTTGAATAGCAGAGAACGGCATTCGTAGGTCAACTCGCCCTTCCAGGTGCCATTCCAAAGCGCTTGATTTGCTGGAAAGTGCAAAGAGAAGAAAGAAGGGAGAGAAAAGTTAAAGATCGTTAATATTATTTACTATAAGAATTCCCCTTATTGTAAATAAGAATTCCCCCCAATGTAATTAGCCTACTTCCAAGCTAAACTAGCTGTTTTTAAGCTAATTACAGCATTCGATTTTCCACACAACATCCACAATATATAGAAAATTCCCCTTATTTTAAATAAACCCGTCTTAACCCTCTTCTGGCTAATTGAAAGCTAAATTATAGGTTGATTTTTAGCTAGATTCAAGCCAAACTGCAGCTGTCTTTCAAACAGCTTCCACATAAAATCCACACAAAGCACAAGCTGCACTCATTATAAATAACATTATTCCACGCAATTACAAGTGGATTCTCTGCCTTCCCCATCTTCTTTCACAAACATTTCCAATGAAATTGTGTGTGTTTGTGTATGGATCGCATTAGTAAGGCGGAAAATAACCGCATAATAAGAAGAAACAAATGCGCGCGCGAGCCTCCTTCTCTCTCCCTCTGTCACTCTGTGATATTTGGTGACAACAAAAATAACAACGCAAAACATTCTCAACAAAGTGAATTGCGCGCGCGCCATTGAGCATTTTTTGGTTGTAGTTGTTGTTCTTGCTTTTCTAGAGCAATTTAAATTGTTATTGTTTTGCGACGCGCGCAGCTCAATGACAAATTAAACGTTAAGTTGGCTGCGATGGGGTGGGAGAGAGAGAGTGGCTCTGCCTGCGTGAGAGTGTGTGGTGGAATCCAAGCAAGGCAGAGGCTGACAGAGGAGTGAGGAAGAGAGCAGGAATACGAGTGAAATTTACATTGTAAGTGCAAGAATAAAAACCGACGCTCCCCCTACAGGCAGAGAAAAGCAAAGAGACAGAGGAAGAAGATACAGAGAATAGAATAGGCAGGCACAGCAGACAAAGCAACGCAGGCAGCGCGCGAGGCAAATCAAAACCAAAAGCGGAAGCGCAAACAAAAAATGCCACTTAAAACAAAAAGGCAACAACGACGACAAGTCGATAGGTGGGGGAGGGGAGTGTGTGAGAAGGGAGACATAGTCGAGAATTTTTTTTGGAAAATTCCAAGCATCTCACTCAAACACGCACACACACACACGCATGCAAACGTGCGCTCACACAGCCACCTACACAGGCAGTAGCAACAGCAGCAGCGACTGCGACGGGGACAGCGATGTTGTCGTTAGCGTTTGTTACACTGCTGCTGCGCCGGTCCACCCTCTATGGAAAAATGCTTAAACCAAGAAAAGATAGAGAATGAGAAGAAGAGCGAAAAGGGGCAGAGACAAGCGACAACATTCAAGCAATGTTGCAAAGATAATTACGTAAAGGTAAACAACATTATAAATAACAAAACAAAAAGCAGCAGAGAGAGAGTGAGTGAGAGAACAAATGCCGCAGCGCGCGCCCCATATTGCACTCAAAATGCCAAACAAGAGAGAGAGAGCGTGCTCATCCATTTACACTCAAAATAATAAAAGAGAGTGAGAGCGAGAGAGTGGAGCATACTTACTCACTCACGGCAAGCCGGCGAGTAAATGAGCGAAACTGCGAGAGTATGAGTGCATGACACACTCTCATGAGAGAAGAGAGAGAGAGAGAGAGAGAGTGACGTCGACTTAATAGCAGCGACGAGTAGCGACGTCGACAGCAAAACAATGCAGCGGCCGTAGGCTGTGCTGCCTTTGGAAATTTATGCGCTGTTTGGTGGTTTTCTTGCTGCTGCTGAGTTGTTTTTGTTGTTGTGGACTTCATTGTTTGTATGTTTGTCTTTCGCTGTGTGTGTGTGTGAGTGCGAGTAACTTCTTTCAATGAGATCAGCGTAAAATTTTTAAACACAGAGGGCAATGTACGATTATATCTCTGTGTGTGTGACTTTAGTTAGTAGTGTGTGTGTTTGCTTGTATTTGTTGTTACCTCTGCCGCTGTCCAAGCTGAGGTCAATACGGCAAAAGTTCAAAGCTTACACACATACAGACGCCCTTCTCTCACATTCTCGCATGCAACAGCAAAATATAGCACAAAAAAAAGGGTAGCAACAACAAAACTCTGATACAGCTTCTGTTGCCGCCTCTGCAACTGCAAACAAACAAAAGCATCGAATCAAAACGAAACGCAGCCAAGACAGGGGGAGAGAGAGAGAGAGAGAAGTAAAATGCCAAAACCTACAAAAAAGAATCTACCATACAAAATTGAAATCGCCGCCGACCCGCTGTTGCTGCGCCGCCTTCACCACGCCTCTGCCGCCGCCTCTGCCCTCGTCGTCTTTGTCTCATTCCACAACAACTCCCGGCCATAACTGGAATATAACGACGACGACGACGACTGCTCAATGCAAATTCCAAATACACACTCACACACACATGCATGTATGTGTGTGTATTTTTTGTAGCACGTGTGGTTTGTGCACATGTTGCTGCTGCTGCTGACTGCGACTCACGCAGAGACCAGTAAAAATAAAAGAGAGTAAAGCGAGAGAGAGAGAGTGGGTGAGAGAGAGCGAGGCCTCCAACTGTCAAGCTTGCGTGTCTGTGCCTATTTCCATATGTGTGTGTGTGTATATGTACAAACATTCGCTGCTGCTGCTGCTGCTGTTGCTGCCCGCAGTTGTTGCTGACTGCGACTGAGTGAGTGAATGAGAGTCGTTTGTTGTTTGTTGGCCAAAAGTGCCGCTAGTTTTTTTCGTAAAAACGTGCATTGGCTCTCGCACACACATACACACGTGAAGAGCGCCTTTCGTTCTTCTTGTTGTTGTTGTTCGCTATTTTAGGTGAAAAATTTGCTGCCACGGCAAATGAGAATGACATGCAAACGTGCGAATGCGCGTCGTTGTGTGCGTGATAGCACTCTATGTGTGTGTGTAATTACAGTGACTCCAATTTAACAAGAGCAACAACAACAAACGTGTGTGTAATTTGCCTAATAGAAGTTTGCGTGTGTCGCCGCGTGCAACAAGCAAAACAAATACAATACACACACATGCATAGCACCTGCATATGCATGTCTGTGTATGAGTACTTAATCAAGGTCAATAATCTGTGCGCCTCTCTCTCTCTCTCACTGTCTGTGTTGGAAAATTGGTTAATAAGCACTACAAAACAGGTAAACACAGTGGAACAAAATGCAAAATTTCGCGCAGCACAGCAACTACAACAAAGCGCAGTGTAATTAAGCTTTGAAACCAGTTTCAAAATAAAAGCACAAAAGAGAGAGAGAACGACAACAGCAGCGAAGGCAGCGCACACACACTCACTCTTGCATATGTTTGCATGTGTAGTAAGCTCATAATTATTAGAAGAGAGGCGCACCCACTCTCTCACACACACACACAGAGCGAATGTCAAAGCAGCTGTTGAAGGTATTAAACAAGAAACAACAAATACGCGGGAGCAATTTCGATAACGTGCGCAGCCACCCAGTACAAGTGATATCGATATCTAGCAATAAATCGCCAATCAGCCTCACGCGACACACACACATGCACGGCGGCTACCGACGTGTGCCTCACTTTGTTCTTTCAGGCAACCGTTATAAACAATGAAAACGAAAACTGAGCGCAAGTGCTAAAAAAAAGAAATAGAAGGCGCTAGTAGCGACGTCGTCATTGTGTGTACTTTGTAGTGACGTCTGTTTTATGCGGCCTGAAAGCTGTGGCAACTTGTGTTACAACAATACAAAAAAACAGCAGCAGAAGCGAAAGAAAAACAACAACAATTTCGCAATGCGCGCGGCGCCGTTGCCACTTTTCACCATGGGCAGCAGCAGAAGGTACTTTGCAACGGCTGTCTCGTCTCTCTGGCTTCATTCAAACGGACCACGCACACACACACACGGTGAGAACAGCTTTTTGTTTGTTGTTTGCGACTATAAAAAGAAAAGAGAATTCGCACACACACACACAGTGAGAAACATGCGAGACAAAGTAATGTCAATGCAATTAGTCAATGTCCTTGTCATTTAAACAAAAACAACAACAAAGGCAGATCGAACGCAGTCAGCGTCAACGTAAACGTCGTCGTCGGGGTTGTCAAGCAATTTCACCACAGCAGCACATTCAACTCACAATCAGCGTCGACAGCAGCGCTGCCTCTGCTAACTGTAAAAGTAAAAATGACGTCGACAACAATTGAAAGGTGAAGGAGGAGGAGGTACAACAATGCGCGATTAGCGATTACCATATTGCGATTGCGATTACGATTACGATTACAACAATTTCAGCGCCGTTGACGCATTACGATACGAGTGGAATTTGCCACCACACACACACACATACGGTAATTACAAACAGAAACCGTGTAGAGCAGTGCGTAGAGTAGAGAGTGATAATTTGTGGTCAGAGATAGCAATAGGCAAAAATTAAACAAACATTAGCCACACGCCGCAAAACTACTGATAAGAACGGCGACGAGAACCAGAAGCAGCAGCGCCACAGTCCGAGGCCAACAACGTCGCCGCCGTGTATACAAGAGGAGGAACAACCCCTTGGGCAGTGAGCAACAACAAAATGTATTTGTGTATGTGTGACTTAGTGAGAGCGCGAGAGTGAAGAGAGCGCAGCGTGGTCAAACGAAACAAAAACATTGCAAATGACACAGGTGACGTCTACGACGCGTGGGCAGAGGCAGAAGAAGAAGCATCAGCAGCAGAGAGAGTAGCAGCGCGAGAGAGCGAGCCATGTGAGTGATGTTCACACACACACATACAAAGAGACTGCGAGTATGTGTGTCGCTGTATTGTTTTGGTTTTCTCATGGGTACAACAAAAAAATGTTTCGTGCTTTGCTGCAGCACAATGCGGCCTTGAAGTTTTATTAAATTTATAAAGCTCACACACACACACATATACGCGACATATGTATGTATGTATGTGTGTACGTTATGCATTATTAATGCTCTTTCTCTTTCACACTTGACTTACCCGCTACTTTGAGCAGCTCCGCATCCACAAGTTCACTCAAATCAGGCTCCTCGCCATACCAGAATATCCAAAGCTCCTTGGCCGCGGCAAGTGAGAGTGGCGGATGCACCGTTGTCGATGTGGTAATCTCAAAGGTTAAGGCAGTCGGATCGGTGTTATCCTGCTTAGTGGACTGTACACGCCTCCACACGCACAGCATATCCGCCTGCATGCATCGCGAATAAGAGCGGAGTATGGGATCCGCAAGCGGATCCGCTGACGCATTTGGCCGTTCGCCATTAACGAACTTTCGCCATTTTATTCCACATAAATCAGTCTGTAAGAGGAGAGAGAGGGAGAAAGAGAATAGATTAATTATAATGTAGTAATAATAGTAGTAGTAACAATAGTAGAGTAGTAGTAGTAGTAGTAATAGTAGAAGATGTAGTAGAAGTAGTAATAATAGTAGTAGTAGTAGTAGTAGTCGTAGTAGTAATAGTAGTATTAGTAGTAGTCGTAGTAGTAGTAGTAATAGTAGTATTAGTAGTAGTAGTATTAGTAGTAGTAGTAATATTATTAGTAGTAGTGGTAATAACGCATAGTAATGAATATAAGAATAAGCATTAGTGTGGCAACGCTGACATGTTATCGATAACGAAAGATCAAAATAGTTAGTTCCCATAAGAGCAGAGCGTACTAAGATAATAATAAATAGTTTATCGATAAATAATAATAATTAACTGATCAATATATCATAAACCAAATAATTTATATTTATAATTGATCGTTAAGTAAAAAAAATGTTGATTAAAAATATGATATGATAAATAAAATAATAAATATTGATAAATAATAAATAATTCATCGACTAATAGTTTCAATAAATAATTTATTCGCTGTTTTTTTCTTATCTATCATAAAAAACAGATTTCAACAGAAAAACTATTATTGCCACAGGCACTTATTGCTCCCTCTATCTCTCCCTCTTTTGACTCCTCCTCTCACTCTTTTTACGTGCGTGTTAACCCGTTAGTTGATATACCCTACAACCGTTATTTGCCGTTCAGAGATAACGCCCACGATTTGTTTACACAGGCCGCCACACGCAACAATCTCCCACAGTTTCTCTGCTTCTGCTGCTGCCCATCTACTGCCCCTGCCCCTCCCTCTTCCCTGGCTCTAAACTCCTTCCTTCTCCAAATCTTCCCTCTACCTTCTGCTTCCTTCTCCCACAATGAAAGCAACTGTGCACTGAGGGGGGGAGGCAGTGTTGCAAAACGCAGCACAAACACATTCCACACACTGGCACGCTGCACTTGTAACGGCAGCAGAAGCAGCAAAAAACGAAAGGCGCATACAAAGCAAAGCTCAAAACAGAAACACAACAACAACAACACGACAACGAAGTCGAAGACGTCGGCGCAGACAATACGAAAGAAAAAAAAAAGAAGAAAAAACTACACAGAGACGAAAAGAAAAAAAAAAGACCGACTGGGGTCGTGTCTTTGGCTCCGTCATTGGCGGCTTCCGTTGCGAGTTGTTGCTCCTCTTATTGTTGCTTTTGTTGTTGCTGTGTAGTTTGTAGCTTTGAAACAAGTTGTCGGCTACAGTTGTTGTTGTTGTTGCTGCTGCTGTGGCAAGCGCAAATCAATGGAAAGACAAAAAGCGATGGCCAAGAGAGCGTTAAGCAAAGCACAGACAAAAAACCGCTCACACACACACGTGCGGCGCAAACATGGCCAAATAACTGCACCTCACACACACGCATAGACATATACACGCACACGCAAGCAAAAGGTATTCCCCAAACCACGAATGGCTGCCGACAGCAACAACAACGACGACGTCGACAAGCGTCGCCCCCAACAATAACACAAGAGAAACAAGCAGAGGCAGCAACAGAGGTTCTTGTTGTTGTTGTTAGCCAGCCCCATGTTCCACATTCTTCCGTTTGATTTTCTGTGTGTGTGTTTCTGTTTCGTTTTCGGTTTTGAGGTATCGCAATTTTTGCTGTTGTGTGTTTTCATTTTCGCTCTCGTTTTTACAACTCGCTACTTTGCCTGTATGTGTGTATTTGATGTTTATTGGCTTTTACTTAAGTACTAAATACCCCTCTCTCTCTTCAACTCCCACTCACTCAACTGCAGTTAGCGTTGTTCAACATTGCATTATGAATTTGTTGTGTGCATATTAAATACCAAATAATTTGCTCTCCCTTTCCCACTCCCTTGCATATTAAATACCAAATGAACTGCTCTTTCAACCTTTCCATCACTGCAGGCGGCCCTTTAGGCGTTTTTCAACATTGTCTCATCACACACATCCCACAGCAACAAATAAGAACAACAGCAACGACAACGTTAGGTTGCCGTCTTTTATCTGCCGACGTCAGCGGCGTCTCGCTGCATACACACACACACGCACACAGACATGTTTTGTATTTTTTGCCATTTTCATGCTCAATCTACACTACAAGCGCAAACACCGATTATTGTGTGTGTACTCTGCGTGCGGTGGCAGCGGCGTCGGCGGCTTCGGGGCTTACGCTCGTTTCGCGCCTGTGGGCCAAATTCGCTCGCTCTCTCTTGCTTGTGTGTGTGTGTTATCATTCTGACACGCTTTGCTAGTGTTTGTTCACGCGCGCGTGCCTCCCAAGTTCAAGCTGTCTTTTTATTATTTTTCTGCTCTCTCGCACACTCTCTCACAAACTAACTGACTGTGCGTGTGTGTGTGTGTGTCTCTTTGAGTTACTCTCTCGCTCTCGCTGCTATTTTTGCGCTCTCAGAGAAAGTTTTGCGCGTTTGTTATTGTTTCGTTATTTCGTACAGCGTTCGTCGCCGTCGTCTTTGGCCTTTCTCTGCCGCTGCCGCTGCCTGTCTGTCTGTCTGTCTCGTTGCTAGCGTCGCCGCTTCTACTACTTCTTCTTCTTTCTGGTGTTGACTTGGGGGAGCACGTTGACTTGTTCGCTGAGCTTGAGTTGAGCTTTTCTTTTGCTGCTTTTGTTGTTGTTTAGTTGTTGCCTCTTCTTCTGGCTCCGAGCGAGATTCATTAAAGAAATATGCCACTGAAAAAAGAAACGGCTCAGCGACCCGGCCAACTAGACAACGACGACGGATGCCGCCACAGCCAAAGAGAAGAAGAACCTGTTATGGCCGGTCACAGTTGCCACCGCATGTAGTACACGAAGCACACACACACACACAGACATACACGCAGTCACATATTTTGTTGTTGCTTCTTTTCTTCTCTCGACTTGTTTTGTGTCTATTCACATATGCATAGTTCCGCTTTTGTGCGTCTTTTCTCGGATTTTGTTGAGAGCAAAAGAAAAGGAAAAAGAAAAAAAGCAAGCAAGGTGAAAATAACGTTATACAGAGAGCGTGAGAGTCGCGTGATGTCGATGGCGTCGCTTGCATCTCATCTATCGATAAACATAAACATAGAACATATCGACAATCAGCTGTCAACGATCACAGTGTTTGTGTGTGTGTGTGTGTGTGGGTGGCGCGCCCCCTGCAACAGTAATGTTAACCTGCATTACCCTACAGTCAACGTTGCGCCTATCGATAAACATAAACATTGAGATATCGACAATCAGCTGTCAACGGTAGCTAAATAATAATGATCGCTGTGTGGGTGGCGCCGTCGCCGTTGCCAACAATGTTAACCTGCATCACCCTGTGTTGCTGCATTGTCACTGACCTAGATCTAAAACACAATTGGCAAAGAACGGAAATGGAAACGCAAGAGCGAAAGAGAGACAGAGAGAGAAACAGATAAGACAACAACAAGTTATAACTACACTAGACAACACTAATACTAATGCGAATACAACTACTACCATATATACTAGCATTCTAGTATATTTCCACTAGTATTTTCAGTGTGTACTTACCAAGGCATAAAAGTTTGTATGGCAATCCTCCAAACTTGCGCCGTTTGTCTGATGGTTTTGATGCGTCATAGTTGTTGTTGTTTTATTTTTGCACAACAGCAGCACCTCATTTTCTCGATCTCGATGTGAATGTAGTTGGTGTGTGAGAAATATTTGTAAATATATATATATTTATGTATATATCTTCTTCTAGTATTTGCACATTGGTTGTGTGTTGTGATTGAATTTATTTAGCTCTTTTTTTTTCTCTTCTCGCGTTTCGTTACGTTTCTTTTACTTTTCCACTGTGTTGTGTATTGATTCAAATACGCGACGAAAGACACAGAAACACACACACATACACAGAGACGAGACACAGAGAACACTCACAGACTGAGCAAGAGAGAGAGAGAGAGCACGAAACACAGGGGTACACGCACACACGAACACACACACACAGAGACACGAAATCGCGTTGCCTTTTCTGCTTCTTCTTCTGCTCTTGCTTTGCGTTGTTTTCTTGTTGTTTTGAGTGAATTTTGTATTTATTTTGCACTTGTTGTTTTTGTTGTAGTTGTTGTTGCTGTTTTAGTTTTAGTTGTAGTTGGTGTTGTTGTTTTAGTTGTTGTTATTGTGCAGCTGTTGCAGTTCACAACTGTTTTGAATTTGGCGATTGCGATTAGAAGAAGAACGAGAGACGACGTAGACAAACAATTAGCGTTTAAAATATAATTTATGATTATTATTTATTATGATTTATAATAATTATTATTTGATGTATTTTTCTTTCTTCTTCTTCTTCTAACTATTTCGAATGCACTGAGAAGGCGGGGGTGAAGGAGGAACACACAAAACACACACACCGCGGCACTTATTCATTTCGTTCTTGTTTGATTTGTATTCTTGTTTGTTTGCGTGTGTGCGTGAGTATGAGAGATGTTATTATTTATGTTGTCGTTGCTGTTGCACACTGGAAAGAGGGAGCGGGAGACGGGTAGATTAGGCACCAATTGCAATTGGTTTTTGCATTTATTGCTGCTACTGTTGCTGCATATTTTTTATGTTGTGCTTTGTGCGCGCTTCCGAAACCGAGAAACACGTTCAGGTAAATCAATTTCGAAATCAGCAACATCATCACCAGCAGCAAAGGTGTAGTAACAGCAGCGCCAGTCGAGAGTACGAGAGCGAGAGCGCGTTGTTAACTGCGAATTGCACTCACAAACAAACACACACACACACATGCATCGCAGAGACATGCACTCATTCACTCAGCAAGTCAAGTCTTCACTCACACACACACTATGCTTGCGCTATACGACAATGAAAAACAATTTTGTATTTTTAAAGTTTTTGTCTTATTGTTTTTTTATTTTTATTTGTCTTATTTGTTGCTCTCACACACACTAAACACACGCGAGCGGGTGCACACACATGTACATGTATGCGGCAATTACAAGGGTAGACGGCCGCAGCAACAGCAGTAGCAGCGACGTCGGCAGCGTCAGTAGCGCACGTCCATCTACAAATGCTCCACACACTCTCCCATTCCATATAGGGCTCAACCACTGTCCATTCATTCCACACACACACACATACATACACTGAGCGACGCACTGAGAGAGCAAGAGCGCCGAGTCAAGAGAGAGAGAGAGAGCACACAAACACACACACACACATTTTGAGCGAGACACAAAAATTGACTTTTTTCAAGGCGCGCAGCAGACGACGTGACTGGGGTGTTTCTATGCGTGTGCAAGAGAGTGAGCGAACGAGTCACACACACACAGCTATGTATAAACACCGACGCACGACGACGATGAAAGTCGTTGGGTTTCGTTAATCGTTGATGTAGACAAAAAAATACAAAAAAAAGAAGAGATATAAAATGAAATAGGTAGTTTTATTTAGCTACAATTTATTCAAATCGAGTAAATAAATAAAATTGTGTCTGCGCTCTTTGTTTTGCATTGTTAAATGTGTCGTCGTTCAACACTGTCTCTCACGATTGTCGATTGCCACCACTGGCTCTGGGCCTGGCCACATAACGGCGATTTGCTGCCGCTGCCTCTGCTGCTGCCTCGGATTGCCGACGTTTGCAATATGCACTCACTTTTTTTTGTTTCATATTTTTCTGTACACAGTTTTCCGTATATCACACACACAAAGCAAATATAAATATAAATAATATGTTTTGTTTGTGGTTACTCTTCTCTCTTTCAGCAGAAAAAAGAGGTGGAAAGAAGCAGCAGCAGATGAGTAATAGTAAATTGTAATGATTTTGTGCTTAAAAAGGCACTCACACACGCATACACTCACACACGCATACACTCACTCACACACACGCATACTAGACACGACACACAGATGCACACACACACATGGGGGACACACGCGTACACACATCAACATCATAGCATCGCGGCGGCAGAGAAGTGACAGAGTGAGTGACTGAGTGTGGGAGAGAGACGGTCGATTCGATTTAAATATTGCTAATCTATTTGTATTTCATATCGAACTTGCACCTTGCACTGCGTTGTTGTTAAATACACATATATATTATTTATAATTTATTACTCAATATACACACAGTATACATACGCGTATTGCTACACATATGTATGTATGTATGCACATACGTTTTTCTCGCTTTTCGCACACAACACTGAACCGAAATGACGAGTCAGAAATTTTCAAACCGACTGCGAGACCGCGACCGTTTCTGCTTGTGCTGCTGCTGTCGACGACGACGCGACATCGCCACACACAATGGAAATTTCGCTCGCCTAGCTTTGCTTTTGCTTTGAGTAGTTCCTCTCTGCCGCTACTGGCTGCGACAGCGAGTAGTGAGAGAGCCACTCAAAAGAAGATTTGTCAGTTCTCTCTCTTTCTCACCACACAACAACAGTGAATAGCGGCGTTTTGCTCATTTTGCAGCAACGAGAGAACGCCAAAGAGAGGGATTTTGAGAGCGAACGGCGCCGCTACCAAACAAGTTTGTTTTGTTGTATGCGTGTGCCCTCTCTGAATCGCGCTTGGCCGCTTCCTCTCTCTTCCTTTTGTGCATCGCTGTTTAGGGATGCAACTTTAAAAAACCGGAGAATAACCAGATCGATTTCCTTGAAATATGGCGCAGAAAAATATAATGGCCTGACTGCACAAAACCTTATTGTGGGAAAATACGGAGAGAGAGAGGTAGTGGGAGAGACAAAGTGAGACCGATCTTCATTTGCGACAATCGGGGTTCAATCAGATCGGAATGAGATATTTAAAAAGAATCAGAATTCAAATCTGCTTCTGTTGTGCATTTCACAACACTACGCACACACACACATACATGCATACGTATGTACATATAGAGTGCGAAACGTGATACATAGACAGCATTCCTCTCGCATTCACACACACAAACACATCGAGTGACAAACGCACCTACATACACAAATACACACACATAGATACGTTTGTAGCAGTGACGCGAGCAACCACTTTCGTAGGTTTTCTTTTGAATAATGTGTGTGGTACACAAATCTATTTGAATTTCTCTCGAGTGCCCCATTTCAGTTCCTTCCTGATGTTTTTTATTTTCTTTCTCCGCCTTGTTGTTTCATTTTACAATGAATGCCGCTGCCGCTGCGACTTTCGTCTGTTCCTTTCACACACACTCACTGAACCGAACACATACTCACGCACACACACAGACACATTTCAAATGATCCCCTTTCCCAGTGGTGAAGAGAGTGGAATTATTAATGCTCTTGCGGAAATATTTAACTGCAGTTATGAATGTATTGCATATAATTATGGTAATTATTTAAACGCAGACTGCACTGTTATTTATGTGTATTAATTTTAATGTGCTTCACTTATGCGCCATTCTGTCTCTTTCTCGCACTCTCTCGGACACACACACACAGGTACACACAGATAGACACGCATGCATGTATGCGGATGTACATATGCATGCACACACACACATATGTATATGCATACATGTATATATTTTTCGCATTTCTTTGGCTTTGACTCTTTTTTATCATTTACATTTTATTGCGCTGTGTGCCACTTTCTATTCACATCTTTATCAATTTTAGCACTTCTTATATGTATAACCGGCACGCGTACTCGGACTGCGTATCTTGTACGTACGCACTCGGCGATATTGATAGCAATTTCAATTTAATTAAAATTCACGGAGCAAATTTTCTTCCAGCAACAAACTGCCGTTTTCTTTGCGTTTCTTCTCGTCCGAACGTCGCGACGGAGTGTTGGCAAGCGCCGCACAGCGTTAAGCGTTGCATTCGGTGGACAGCTGTTCGCGCAAGCCATGTATGCTGCTCAAATTATAGTAATCGAATTGTCAATAGCAATAAGAATAATTATAAGAAATTAATAAGAATATGTCACAATAAGCTATAAACATTTGCATATTTATTTGTTTGCTATTTTCAAATAGTTTGCCCAATAATATATCGAAAGAAAATAAAACGATTATAAACGATACTTCTATCGATACATTTAGCTACATATGCTGTTAAGTTTGCCAGGGCGATAATTAGTATTATTTTTATGTTTTTATTTATAAAATGGCGACAAAACTAAATGTGAACATCAGGACATTGCTGACCAACTGCGAGGATCTGGCCAAAAGCGAGGATAACTTTTGGCGCCTTCAGAAGTTCTTGAAATCGCTTAGTATTATGATTAACGAGCTGGAGGCGATGACAGAGTGAGTTGTCGATATCGTAGAGTGGAACAATCAACTTACCCCCCTACTTGCATAGTCCACAAAGTGCAACCAGGATACCCGGTTATAAGGAACGCCTTGCCGTGCTGCAGAAACTGACGGGCTACACAAACACTGCCACAGTCAATGTGAATGGATCATCTAGCGATGTGGCACTGCAGGAGATGAGGCAGCTGCAGAACACGGCCAAGCACAATGAGCTGCGCAAGGATCTGCTACAAGGTAGAGCAGCTACTCCCCTGTTCCCCTGTTTATCTCTATCCCCCCACTAACTCCCATTCCCCCTTCCATAGATGCCGACACACTGCGACGGCGACGTGGCGTGGATGATGGTGGCGCCTCCGCCGATGCTGAAGCTGTGCCCGGCGACAACATGAACGAGGCGGTCAAGTTTCATACTACAGCGCAGGAGAAGATCACGGAGCATATGCTCTCGCTAACGCGCAATCTCAAGGAGCAAACGGAGACGGCCAATAGGATTATACGCAAGGACACGGAGGTCGTCTCCCGTTCCACCAACATGACAGATCGCAACATCAATTCACTCAGCAAGGAGGCAGAGAAGCTGGAGCAGCATTCGAGGAAGGCCTACAAGTGTTGGCTCTGGCTGATGATTGTCTTCGTTATTGTGGTATTTATAGGTAAGTCTGCAGAGGATTAGAGAAGGTGCAGCAACTAATTGAGCGTCTCTCTTCCCCCTCTCTCCTTCCAGCGATGGTGCTGTTCATGAAGATCATGAAGAAGAAGACGTAAAACTAACGCAGGCCAGGCCCGGCTCGGAGTCGTTATCGTAGTTCAATAGGTTATCCAACGGGGAGGAAAGGGAGTGCAGTGTAAACAGACGCAGATTAAACGAGCAAAAGCCAAACTGTTTTTTTTTTATTGCTAAGCAGAAGCAGGCGAAGATTATAGTTATATATATATATATGTATATAGATGCCATTAATATCAGATTGAGTATTCAGATTGAGAACTACTCGGCGGGAATGAGCTGTGTGACGCCCTCCTTGGTGATCAGCTGCAGCAGCGAACCATTCTTGGGACGTTCCTCACCCAATGTCCACTTGCCAAACAGTTCAGCGACCTCAGTAAGCGATGTCCAGCTGCCAAAATCCGCCTTGGGCATCCACTTTCTATTCATGGGCGTGTCCAGTGTGACAGGCAGTATGGAGACCACCAGTGCATCCTCAGGCAAACCTGACTTCTCGCCCGCCAGCGAGCGTGTCAACTGATGGACTGCAGCCTTGGCCATGCCATAGCCGATCATGCCGGGAGTGCCCTCCAGTGCAGGCTTGGCGCCCGTCAAGGCCAGTAGCCCACCAGCTTTGAGATGCTGTGCAGCCAGTGCAGCTGAGATGCCAGAGCTCCAGACGCTCTGGCGCCACATGAGATCAGCACTCTTAGCCAGATCTGTGAAGAGGAAGGGGAGGGAGAATGAGATATAAGAGGAATTGGGGTGATTCACCTGGCTGACTCACCTTTTTTGGCATTGCCGCCTGCCCAGCCACCTGCCACGCAGATCACAGCATCCAGTTTCTCACCAGACAATGACTCAGCTACTTTGCTAATCACCGCCGTCTCCTGATCCTCCCAGCTGGCATCACGCGGCACCACAACGCTGACGTCGGCAGCCTCGTTCTCACTTAGATCAATGCTGCCAACCCACTGTGAAGTGAAGGTTGAAGGTTAGTTAGAGAGATCGAAAGTGCAAAGAGGGAGTGGTGCAAGAGGGAGGGGGTGAAGGTTATGGAAAGTGAAAGGCCTTGAAAGACTTACGTAGTTGTTGGCTTTGAAGTGCTGCACGCATGCGGAGCCCAAAGCTCCTTTGCCTCCATATACAACAATTCGACCTGCGGACATTATACGTGCTGCCAGTTTAACGTTTAAAACTCAACTGAAGTAAAAAGCGAAATGTAAAACAACAACAACTGTTGTTAAATTACTCAAAAAATGCGGCGAGCTGAGCTTGAACGACGTCGGCTGTGGCAGCGACAGCGACGTTGATTGAACCGGTGTGGGGTTTTTGATCTCGTTTGGGGAAATCAAGTTTTTTTTTATTTTTATAACTTGCACCTGGTATTGTTCAGGTATTTGGCGTTAATTAATTCAAAACAAGAACGCACGCGAGCAACAAGTGCAAAAAAGAATCAATATTGTGGTATTTTATGCGGTATCTTGTTGATTTGTTGACATGTAACAGAAAATGCTATTAACAGCAGTGTTAACCGTGACAGTAGCAGCGAACAACGAACTTTTGAACTCGTTAAATAAGTTGAAATAATACTATATTAATATAATCACTACAAAAACGGTATCAAAAATAATTATATAATACTTATGTTAATTAATTATTTATAGTATATATAGGCATATATTAGAAAATTCTAATTTGGAATAATATTCTGCTATCGACTGTGGCGGATTGTCGACTAATTGTAAAAAAGTACAAGTAAAGGAAAATTATTGAAATAGTTTAATTTTAATATTTACTAAAATTAGTTTTGTAATAAACAATAGAAATATTAAAAATGTACATTTAGTTTATAATTAAAGCATAGGTTAATAGTGTTGCACATCTGGCAACGCCCACGCACCTCATTCATTCACCACGAACGTGTTATCGATATTCAAAATGGCCATTCACATTGTTAAATGTACACGTACACTCACACTCACACATGTACACGTACACACAATTTTGTCGTGATTTCTTTATTTGTTTAAAATAATAGTTAAAAATACTGTTTAAATGAATAGTTAATACGTGCGCCGTTATGTTGAGTGTTTTCACGTTCGTTGCGCACATCTAAGCGCGCACAAAACGTAGCGAACGCACAAAGTTTTCGTCGAATAAGCGAAAAAGACAACATTGTTCGCCAACACACACACCGAGAGAGGAAGAGAGAGAGTGGACAAGGGAGAGAGCAAGAGGGAGCGCGAGAGAACTTGAGCCGACCGAGTTATTTATTTCATAAGATTAACTGTTAATTAAAGCTGCTGCTGCATAAAATATAAAAAAAAATGGAGCGGCGCGTCAAGTTAAAAACAATTAACCCGCATATAACGTGTAAAATTTGCGGAGGATACTTCATAGATGCGACCACAGTGACAGAGTGTCTACACACATGTGAGTGCCCAGTGAACCCTAAAAGACAGGAGCACCTGCTGCCCCAGAGCACCGGTTGCATGCCCCACAGCAGTCTGAGCCGTTGGCAAGTGGAAGTAGTGGAAACGGTGGTCTGCTTAGTGAACAGGCTGCAGCCGATGGTGCCTCCTTCTGCGTGGGAGTTGGAGTTGAACTAAGTCTAATCTCTTTATCCTCCTCTTCCTACTATTTTAGTTTGCAAAAGCTGCCTGGTCAAGCATCTGGAGGAGAAGAAAACATGCCCCACCTGCGACAACATCATACATCAATCACACCCGCTGCAATACATCAGCTTCGATCGCACCATGCAGGACATTGTGTACAAATTGGTGCCGAAACTGCAAGAGGGTGAGTGCAACAGCAGAATACCCTAAATTTAGCTGACTATATACGGTATATACTATATTATGTTGTTTTTCCTTCTTTGCAGATGAATCGCGCCGTGAACGTGACTTCTACAAGAGCCGCAACATGCCATGTCCCAAGGATATAACGCAAAATCATGAGGAGGACAACGAGAAGGTTATGGAAGCGCATGCCGAGTCCGATTTCCATCGTCTGGACGAGCAGGTCAACGTGTGCCTCGAGTGCATTAGCAATAATTTTAAGAATCTGCAAAGACGCTTCATACGCTGCAGTTCGCAGGCGACGATAACGCATCTCAAGAAGCTGGTGGCTAAGAAGATACTCAATGGCATTGAAAAGTATCGAGAGGTGAGTGCCAGGAGGTTCTATTTACACTTTATATAGGCAATATATTCTCTTTACATTGTGTATACACTCTATACATTCTATTATATTCTATATTCTATATGTATACACTCTATATATACTCTAGACACCATAGAAACACTCTTCATATACTGTATACACCATATATCCACTCTATATATACTCTATACATATTCCATACACTATACTCTATATATACACTCTATATACTCTCTATACAAACACGAAATATACTATATACATACACGCTAAATATACTCTATACACTATATAGGCAGTCTTCATATACTCTATACTCCATATAAACACTCTACATATACCATATACACTATATATACTCTTTATGCATTCTCTAAATATTATATAATATATATTCCTATTTCTATCCCGCAGATCGACATACTGTGTAATGAGGAGCTGTTGGGCAAGGATCATACGCTGAAATTTGTTTATGTGACGCGTTGGCGCTTCCGGGATCCGCCGTTGCGGCTGCAGTTTCGTCCTCGAGTCGAGCTTTAACAGATCTACATATATATATATATATATACAACACACACACCACTATATATAGTAGTATATATACATATACACAGCAGACATCTATGTATAAGCGCAACAGTAAAAATGTTCTATTTTTTTATAATTTATTGACATAGTGCTCTATATATATACAGATATATATATATATATATATATATACATATAGATATGAATCTTAGGAGTTGCCCACTAGTGTTAGTTCCTCTTCCCCCCAACCCCACACTCCTTCACTCGCTGTGTATGTGTAAATGTGCTTGTATAAAGTCGTAATTGCGTAATTAGCGATTAATTATTAATTAATGATTCCCTCGTGTGTGACTTTAGTTGCAACATTATTCTGATTTAATCAAATACCCAATACCCCTATACTCCCCCCTTCCTCCCTCTCTTCTTTGCTAAAAACAGAAGATCGTTAAAAAGAAAGAAGTATGCAATATTTTTAATATGTTTTTAGTTTGTACGTGTATTATTTATATATAGCGTATATATAGTATATATTCTATATATATAAATCACTTAATTAAATGTACAAACACACACAACACACACACACACGAATGTAAATAGCAGTTGAGTAAATAAATTTGTAATTATGTAAAGTTTTAAATCCTCAAGCTGGTCTAAAGATGAATCTCTGTGGCGCATGTGGATGTGGATGATGGCCATGTTGTCCCGTTGACTGTGGTCCTCCTGCACGAAACCTGAATGGCGGCGGTATGGGTGCCGGGGGTGGAGGAGGAAAAGGCGGCGCCAGAAAGTGTATGCGCGGTGGAGGCGGATGACGCACTGGATGCATGACAAAGGGTGGAGGGGGTGCTGGATACACGGCATCAAAGTGGCGTCGCGGATACCAGCGCTGAAAAGGGGAAAGTATAGATTTAGTATAAGTGTTCAGCGGAGCAAGTGCCTCATACCCTCACGTAGTACTCCATAGCTGGCACTGGCACTGGCACTGTGATGATGCGTGTGTGTGTGGGCGAGCGACTGCGATGCCTGCTGCTGCGGCGACGGAATGAGGCTCCCGCTGGTCGGCTTCTGCTGCGACTGCGTCGACGTCGCTGCTCATAGCTGCGACTGCGCCTGCGCCGATGGCAGCACTGAGCTTGACGGTCTGCTCTGCCGCGAGAACGAGATCTTGAGCGCTGTCGCTGCTGCTGTTGCGGCCTGTGGAAATTGCGCGGTGGCGGCGACGGCGCTGGCGATGGTGAACGTGTCGTGGACGTTCTGCGACGTAGATTCCTAACCCGATCACGTTCACGTCCCGCATCCGCGAAATATGGCACCTTCTCCTTTTCCTTGGCATGCGCAGGTGGACGACGACGTTGGAACACTGCATGGGTAATAGATAAGGAGTATAAATAAAGAGTATATGAGGTCTCTCATCTCTCTTCTCTTCATTTTATCTCTTCTCCTCTTTGCTTCCTGCACTGCATTAGCTTCTCTTTGCTTTTCTTATTGCAGGGTGGGGGGCATGGAAGTGCTGCAATTCCTTCACTTCCATTTCCATTTCGTATTTGCACTTTTTTTCACACAATTCGCCACTAGAAAAAAAAACAACAAAAACACTTTGTATTCACATTTTTTAACTGATTTGTTGTTGTTTTGCTATCACAATACCGACCTCTCGTTCTAGTACGGGAACTACTATCGGCATCCATCAATTTGAATGGTGTTTCGCCAAAATTAAAGCGAACTTGTTTCATTTACATAAAATTACAAAAACTATTTCGATGGTGATGATGCCCTGCACTGCAATCTGCTCTTTGGTTGACTGATTTGTGACGTCAGTGGTTGCAACTTAATTGGCTTGTTGCTCTTATGCTTTGGTATTTTTAACAGTATTATTTAGTGAGAATCTTCTACGTGTTGGCGCCATGCTGAATGCAGTTCTGGGCAGTGCTGCCAATTTTCCTGTGTTCCCACTAGATCTATCGTGCTGTGAATGGCAAATGCGGGATAAATTCTTAAATAGCGGCTACCGGATTTTTATAGCTATTTTTGGCATTATTTTAGATTTTCAAACACATTTGGTAACTTAATGTATATTTATGCTTTACAATGCCAACAGGATTCTACGTTGATGGAGCGAAAAATATGTTGCAGCCTAATACCAGGTTGGATAAAGAGTATAGCATAGTTAGCAGAGGGATGTTTGGTGGCTTACGTTATTTACCGTTGTAACAATACCCGGACCTTCCAATACCACAACCAGGATATAATAACACATTGCAAAAAGGTTTGATTTATTTGAAGTTCTCATCATCGGTGAACTCTACAAGTATCTTAGAAAATGTATCGAACATCCTCAAGAATATTTAAAACATTCTGAATTTCTGAGATCAGCAAGAACGATATTTTTGTGCTTATCGATAATAATTCATCAATTACGTTATTACGTTGCATGACTGTAAATTGGGAAATCGATAAGTGTTCATACTATTCGATAAGCTGTAGAGAAATTAAACTTGATATTGTTTGTTTGTTAAATAAATACACAGTAGACAATTTAAAAGAATAATTATTTATTTTCAACATTGGATAACATTAAGAAATACATACACGTGTATACATATATATTATTCAAATGTGTAAATACAAATAAAATGTAGTTGTTGTTTTGTTGTTTCATTTCATTTAAATGCTCAGGTATTGATTGATTGATTCAGGTGGTTAGTTTTACCGTTACTCTTCGAGCTACAAGAAGACACATTTCTCAAACATTAAATTGATCGGTTCACTATATATAGTATATATCCAGCTAATGGCACGATAATTAAGTGCTATTATAAATATATATCATAATAATTGAAAAAATGATCGTGCCAAAATATGTTTGTTGAAAATATAGAATTAATCATTCTAAAAGAAACATAATTAATATTAATAATTAAAAGTAGTTCATGTTATATATATATATCTCATGATCATGGTCAATTGGAATACAAATTCAAAATACAAGTATATATAGTATAAATACATCAATCACTACATAATGCTCCTTCTTTAAAACGGAATGTCTGTCTGGCTAAACGGAAGATATTGTGGATTCTCTCTTGTTTTGGCTTTATTGCGGAATGTTTGTGGAATGAGGAGGAGGAGGTGGAGGAGTAGTAGCAGGTGGATCTTCTCCCCCCAATTTACATGTGCCTGGTGTTGCCAAAGTTAATGCCCGACTGGGTGGCGCCCTTGTTGGAACCATACTGCAGGGAGATGACGTTCTGGCCGGCACGCAGCTGCTCCTCACTGAAGTTGCGCTCATTCTTGTCCGCCTCCTTGGGACCAATTGATGGCTTGTTGAATTTGGAGGCCTAGTAAAAAAAACAATAAGACATGGCATAAGTATAAAGTTAATCATCTATCTCTCTCTCTCTCTCTTACCTTGCGACCCAGCGACTGCAAACAGATGACGACAGAGTTGAGATTCTGACGCTCCCAGAGATCAACACTTTGGAATGTCTCCTGTGTGGGTACACCAAAGTTCTTGGCACACTCCAAGAATGCCGAAATGTTCTCCATGCACTTGAAGGCCATTTTACTCTCGTTGATCTTCTTAATGCTACCGGGCTGCAGTGCATTGGCCAGTTTGCACAGGATCACACCATCCTTGAGCACCTCAAAGAAGTTTTCCGTATCGCCCGATGTGTTAATCGGCTCTGCCGTAACAGCCTTAATCCATTCCAGGGACTCCTGTGCGAGCTCCTCACTGTACTTTGAGTTGATCTGGAATCAGCAGAGATATACTATATAGAGTCTTTGCTATAAAAGGGATAACGCTGAGGAGAGCACCTTGGACTGATACATGCTGAGAACTAATAGCGAATGGGGCAATTGAAATCATGGTTAACCTAATAAGTTTCCCACTCTTATCTGCTGCAATATATCGCAGATAACGACAGCTATCGGCAAATTGTATTGGTCGTAAACCTGCACACACTCACACACACTCACGTGCATCATAATAATTCGCACTCTAAAGTAATAATTCAAGTTTGTAGAGGGATAAGATTGCATTCTCCTGCTCCGCAGACTGCGGCACTTCTGACTTCGTATAATAAGAATTTATGAAGCGAATGAACTTTCGATTGTTTGCACTCTAGAGAAATATCGCAACTATCGTATGTTGTATACTTAATTTGAGAACTTGTAGAACTATAGAAACTATCGTTTAAAGTAAAGCAACTTTGGAATTCCGGGTACAAGCCTTGCTTTACATATTTAGATACGCGCCACAATGTGACGCATTCAATCGATTTTGAACTTGTACAAATACACAACCATATTTGTTGATGTTGAGCCGGCGCCGGCATGGCCAGCACATATTGTATTGACCATATAAGGCAGACAGAGCCAGAGACCCCTAGAAAAGCTTACTTAGTTTGTGGCGTCCTTCGCACCGTTTTGGCCACAACTTGTTGAGCTGTATGCGACTGGACATTGAGGCAAAGCCACAAAAACCGCAAATGGAAAAGGGAGTGAGTCAGAGGGGCAAGGCGGAGCAACTGTGCGTGCTGTATTGTCATTTGACATGCGGGTTAAATCAAATCAAAGCGCTTTAGCACCTTGTTGGCCATTTTATTGAATTGCTGTCGCTAACTGTTGCCAGATTAACACTCAATTATCAGTGGATGAGAGTTCTGCCTGTTCTCCAGTTCTTTCCCTCCCCCTTTCTGAATGTCTTCCTCTTAGCACTTTGCGCACTGTCAGCGACTCTATTAAAATGAATGATCTCAGAAACAAATGGAACGTCGTCGTCAATTGAGAGGTTTGTTTTGTTGTTCCTTATCGCAATACCCCTAAAAGGGGAATGCACACAGAGGCGTCGCTTGCAAAGGGGTGCCAAGGGGGCAGTTGTTTGCAATTTGAGTGTGCATAATGAAGGTGAATGGACTCAAGTGGGCGAGTCAACTCTGTCTTGTTTCTACTCTCTCTCTCTCTCTGTCTCTCTCAACAGTAGCTCCTAACCGCAAACATTCTTATCGAGCAACAAATTTACGAGCTTCAGAAATTGATGGGCTGATCAAGCAGCCCGATATGCAGATAGACCCCCGTCATAAAAGTGCTAATCAGTGCGAGAGATTGACAACAACTCGATTTTTATGTCTTTATCAACACGTCTACTGTCTTGTCATCAAGCAGAGCGTAAGAATTTCGTCACCAGCTGTTTCCCGATCCCAACGCAACCATAAACTATTCAAATGTACTCGTGTATATATGTAACATAACATACATATGTCAATGTGGTATTTGCGTACAAATGTTAACAGTACATTTCTTTCCTAGTATTTCATGTTTGCTTTTCTCCAACCATACTTGCGAAATTCACTTTAGCTACATTCCATTGTTGGCAGACTCGGATCGAGTTATTATAATAATCATCATTTATTTTTAATAAGTAAAAGTATTATTAGATTTATGTAATTGTAAATCTATAAGTAGAATAAGGTATTCCCATACGAACTATTATCGTATACAGACTTTCAATTCTCATAAACATGATAAAATTGATTAAACCTCATTTTTTGCGATCTTTAACAGGCCAGAAATCTTCAAATTAAAACAAAGTGTAGCAAATCAAAATTAGTTGAAAAATCAATTGCAAAACTAACCATCTAAATTAAATTTCGTGATATACGTATAGTTATCATACATAGTTTTCAATCTTGAGTTGACTCAATATCGTGACCCGACTTGGGCATTATAAAGTGTATTAAGTTGTTAACCTGCACTACTAATATATGACTTTGCACTACAGTTTTGACTGATTGTTTGACAGTGATTATTATGGCTATCGAACGCTGCTATCGATAATTTAAGCTGACCGTTTTTGGCAGAGCTTTCAACATGCGATTATGAAATGGGAAAGCTCAACGGTAAAAACGTTTAACAATGCGGTCAAAGATCATTAGATTTCGCAGTGAATGAGAACTGTTAACCCCGAGAATAACCGAAAATAACCAAGAGATGAACGGAGCTATGCGCATGCGATGCCACAATCAATTTATCATGTTTGGAGTCGAACAATTAATAACAAGAAGGGGAAGAAGCAACAAATAACTATATATATATATATGGTATATACAAATTTTGATTGACATTTTTCAAGAGAATCATAATCACGAACATTATAATGATGATGGCAGATAAATTCACACCCTCGGGGCAGGCTGAATAAATTTTAATTAAATCTAAACACAAACACGCAGACATTCTTGATCGATCCGACTGGCTTTGTAATCTGTATGCTAGAGATCATAAATAAAAAAGCCGTTAAGACACTAATGAATTCGGGTGATATCTTACACACTCTCCACACTCAACTCAGCTTAAACTATGCATAAATATTCGAATTTACTATCTGACCAGACAAAAAAGGCGAATCAGGGGGAATTGGCAAACATCGCTTACAACATACATGGAGCATAACAAAGAAGAAACAAAAATACAAGAGTAAACAATATTCAAGTTGATCAAATGTGAAAAATGCCAACGGACAACAATTTTTTCATTTCTTATTATATGAGTATTATTTCTGGTATTGTTTTTTTTCGTGTGTAGTTCGCGCTGTTTTTAATGAGTCAGCATCAATCAGCGTTGCGCTGAGAGACTTATAGAGTGAGTTTCGCTATGAGGTCGGACCTCACAATTTGACGACGATCGCACGTACAGTCAAGCTAGTGCAGCTGTCTCTTTTCTCCTCTCTTCCTCTCTCTATATACAATATATACTTGCTATATTTTGCGCTATATACACTCGTACAATGTTCTGGAACGTGAGTTGCCTTATCGAAGAGCAAAATTTAGTCGTGGTGGGAGGAGGTTTGTGATGGGAGGATGTGGGGGAACGCAATGAAATATTCTTATCAGCGTGTGCGGTTCGCTCTCTGAGATTCTTTGGCTCTCAACCAATGTCAACAATTATCAGGGGACTAGGCCATGGAACTTTACCAAGCGCCAAAAAAAAAACAAAACCACAAACGATTTTATTACATTTATAATAAATGCAGAGTTCGGTGAAGATAACTGAAAGGTTTCACACCAAAAGTGGACCACATAAACTTGCTATAAATGTAGATTTATGTTAGATAGAGTCACTTTATACAAAATGTCATAACTGTATATTTAAGACTTTATTTATAGTTCTTTAAGCGAGCTTGCTCCATGACTCGAAATGTTTCTATTCTTTTCTATTTATCAGCGAAATTATGAAACTCAGCACGACAATGACCATGACTGAGAGAGGGAGACTTGTAACTACAACCTACTGGGAACGAGGGCTACGGGGTCTGAGGGTCTCTCGGTCTCTGGGTCAGCTTGATAAATGAAGCGCGATTACAAACAATTACAAACAGCGTGACAATGTTGCAAGCATACGGGGGAAACAGAGAGAAAGAGAAGATTGTGTAATTCATTTTGAAGTTTATCTAGCTGAAGTTTTGGACTACACATACGTGTATAGAGGGGACCCTATGTAAAGCTAATGCTAATGCGAGTTGCGTGTGCGGGCCAAGCCTGAAAAGAAGCTCTTCATTAGCTCAGGTAAGAGCTTTTAGCTAAATTAAAAGTGCCATTTGTGAACGGGCAGAAGAGCTGCTTGTTTGCACAGTTGTTAAAGACCTGCGCACCCGTAGAATGGGCAAAGAAAACTAACAGAAAAACAAGTTCAAATTCCCGCTAGAAAGCCCCAACTGACAACGGCACTTATCATCATCATCAACATCACCATCAACATCAACTCGTCATCTTGTACACCCACATTTCGGGAAAAGTGAAATCGGTAATTGTCAGTCAGAGCTACAGTGCAGAATGACAGTCCAGACTTATAACAGTCAGACAGTTAGTCAAGTAACTCTTTAGTCAAATGCAAATGTTAATTTTATATACAAATGTGTAATGAGTTTCTTGACATACTATACTGTATGTGCAGAGAAGTTTAAACGTTCAACAGACGCTTCAAATCTAACAGAAACCCAGACAGTCCAGACTTATAAATAAATATATGCAGATAATATACACAGAAGTTTAAACATTTAACTGACGCATAAATCTAACAGAAACTGACTTCAATTTCCGTTCCAGAAGACACCATCATCATTATCGATAGAGTGGGAATGGTGAGACACGTTTGTGTATGCACTGCGAAAAGTGACAGGCCACAAGACAGACCACAGAGACCTCCATCTCTGCAACAGATCATTGCGTAATGTTTTTTAAAGCGAACTTTTTGGAGGATATAAAAGTCAAAGCGTAAAACGATCGATGTGCAAGATGATGATGTCATACAACTCAAGATGATTAGCAATAAAATATAAAAACTACAAACTTGACGCATATTTTACAATAACAAAACTAGTAATAATGAGAGGGAGAGAGAGACCTATAGACCAGCTGGCCTATCGACTGACACTTGCGATTATTCATTTTTTCGATTCATTTCTTTTTTACTTCGTTTTTGGTTTCGCTTTCTTTGCAAAAGGCGATGTGTCACGGCTTGTTCGATGACAATTGCAAAGAGCTAAAGACCAAAAAAGAGCAGAAAAAGTTAAAATAAACCGAAAATAAAACAAAAATAAAAGCACTGAAGCTTTGAATACCTACGAGAAATCAGGTCAATTATGTGACTACGTTTGTTTTCATGTTTAATTTCATGTAAACAGTGCGAAAAATCTGTTCTAAAATCTGTAGAGAGTAACTTCCTATAACATTTCTAAAGTGTGGTACTTGTTTAGGAGAGGGTTGTCGTCATTCTTTTTTTGGACATGGCGTAAAGTTTCACCGGAAATCCACAAACAACTTTTTGATTTATGATTAATAATAATGTTATGCTCGCTTTATATGGCTTATCTGACTGACGTTCTGCCTAAAGCGCGTATGGTATGTGTACCCACTACTACACTACACTGTATACAATGGGTACATGTTATGTACACGATTTATATTTTTAATGTACCTACACTTCCCCAACAAGTTCCATTTAGACAACTGATACCGATGGCCTGCGGATGTATTAATGTGACCATATCTATGTGACTGTATGTGTGTGTAGGTATGTTCTATGCATGTGTGTGTGTGTGTGTGTTGTGCTGGGGTAACAGTGCTTACTATTTAGGTACGTGCCAACGTTTCTATGGGTACCCAGAGAAGAAGAATGGCCAAATGGAAGACAGCGACAAGAGAACGACTAATTAACGAAACATGGTCAATGGGGAGAGGGGAAAGAAAGGGGCAGAGTAGGAAAGGCAGCTCGAGGTTGGAGGTAAATGCACAAAGGGTTAGCTTTAGCTTGAATTTAACGGGGTAAGCGGTATGAACAGATAGAAGAATGAGAGAGGAAAGAAAGAAGAAAGAGAGGGAAGTGCCTTGAATAGTTGCTCGATTTTGCTGAAATTTGAGTAGTTGCCATAAAAGTACACAAAATAACAGTCAAGCGAGTCAGCACTTAACCACACAGTCACACACACATACCAACACACACACACAGTCACAACAGCACCTCAACAGTTAAATGGACAAACAATTTTTAAAGTTGATTTAGCGGCATGTTGTTTTTGTTTGCTTACAAATACATGCATAGACCCTCACACACACACACTCACACGCATAGACCCTCGCACACACACTCTCAACTTTGTTAAGTACGTTGCGCATGTGTGTGCGTGCCGTCAAAAGGTGCTATCGTCGTCTACGTGGGGCGCTTTTTCTTCAACATTTTTGGGAAGCTAACGACGACAGCGACGCCGCCAACGACGACGACGTCGACGCTGACGGGCAGCTGGTGGCAGGCAGCCCAAAATGACATCATCTCTCGCTGCTCTGCTCACTGTCTCTCCCTCTCTTACTCAGCTCCTGCGAAGCCATTGATCGTCTGTGCCAAAAGGGAACTCGCCACGGGGTGTGGGGAAATTGCGCTAAACACACCACGCGGGCAAATGGGGAGACAAAAAAAAGGGATTGGGGCAACATTGTCTGTCGTTTGCGTTTTTTTTTCCTGTTTGTATTATTATTTTTGCTGTCGTGTAACTGTTGACTGCACTTAAGCTCCCGCCTCCTCCCCGCCTGCACTGTTTCATCCCCACTACCTCTTTAACTGGACGTAAAAAGCAGATACAATTTCAATTTCACTCACGTAGGGACGGACGGACAGCAGCGCATTACATAATTGCTCAAGGCAAGCGATGGGGTGGGGAAGAGGAAGGAGAAGAGCGATTGACTGTGGGGAAGGGAGAGCGCACACAATCCCAGTACATATGCAAATTGCTGTAAATAGGCGTCACTAATGTAGTTTAGCCTAAGCGTACATATATTGCAGGTACAAGATTTACTCATGCGATCTAGCTGAAAATTATACAGAATATGTATTTTTGCATTTATCCTTAAAATTAAAATCAATACTTATTAAATTCCGATGGATATACCCACTGCGCGATGTCGCAGTTGCCTGCAAACAGTTCCGCTAACATTTCTGAGCGAAGAATAGCCAAAAAGCTAGATACATCAATATTTTGGATTTGATGTTCAAATTCACGAGAAAATACCTAAATTGGCGGCACTGCCTGCAACTGATCCCGTTTCAGTAAAAAGAGAAAGAGACGAAGGGAGAGCACCCAAGTAACTGTAAGCCCAAATCTCAATTGCAAGGCAGCGCAGCAACTTACGCATGCTTAGATACGCAAACACACACACACAGCCTCACACACATTTTGACTTTGGCAGACAGGCAACGACATGCATTGCAAATTGGGAATGAGGTCATTTCTATTCCATTTATGGTGCAAAAAAACTCAACTCAGCTCAGCTTAAAATTGCCCAAATAAAGGCAATGCAGGCACACACATTCACGCATTAATTTTTGGCAAAATTTGTTTGCGCTCTCTTTAGTGTTGTTGTTGTTCTTTTACCTTACGCTGCGCTTCGGCGGCAAAGCCACTCTTTGGAGCACGATTCGACGACATGTTAATGTTTGTTGTTTTTGTTGTTGGGAGAAACGGGTTTACAGGGAGCGCTGTTGTTGTTGTTGTTAGTGTTGCTCGAAAAGTTATCGATGCACTCGCAGTGGAATGTTTATCACAAAATTGGGAATATTTTTAACTTAACGAACACGTCCGTTCACAGCGAAGGTTTAAAGCACTATGAGCTCAGCGCGAGCACAGCGCAGTTAAGTAAACTCAAGAGAGAGAGAGAGCGCGCACGAGAGCAGCCGCAACACAACGAACGTTGAGTCGAAAGCTCTCAGTGAGAGAGCTTTTTGCAGCTCAGCTGCTGTTGATGATGTCATAATGCACATGCCTAACGGCTGTTTGAATTTTAGTTGTTCTTTGGCAATGAAAGTGAACGAAGAGCAGCTGCACAGTGGGGCGAATGACCGGTCTAACGGAATTTCATTAACAAAATGCGCAAAACTGCATGAATTTTGATGGGACATCAGTGGCATATAGTTACTCTAACAATTTCAAAAAAAGATCAATTTTGGCTTGTCTCCATTTCAATCATGTTTTACTTTTTGAATTAAATTCCTTTGTATCTACGAACCCACTGTGATCCGTAGGAGTTGCTCATTAGTTGGCAATGTAATTGCGTGTATCAGTGTATGCATGCGTGTGTGTGTACGTACATGCCTTATCCCTATCACATCATACCAAGCATGTCATGTCACTGGCTAAAACAGAAATACAAAGATTATAAAGGGGAACTTCGGTTTTAGTTTGCCTTGAGAATTAGTTACATTTTTATTCACATAAATATATATGTTATGTAATTGTTGTTGTTGTTTTTTGTTTTGTTTTCCAAGATAAGAATAAGAATTTCATTAGTGTTACAGTGTGTGTTTGTGTTTTTATTGTGTTCTAAATAAATTAGAGGGAATTGCTTTTTATAATTGTTTCTGCTTGCTTTGTGTGTGTGATACATACATATATAATTGTAATATTAAATATACATAGTACTAAGTTTTTATTTTGTTTTGTTTTTTATGCAAGACAAATTTCAATAAATTCATAATTTGTCTTTTGATTATATCGCCATTAGGTTGTTTTATATTTTAAACATAGGAAAGCATTTTTCTCATTCATTTTTCATTTCACTAGACGAGTGTAGTGTGTATTTATTAGTTGCATATTGCATATCATTATTATAATTATTACACTATTAACGGGATTAACGGCATTTTGGATTACAATTTTTGTTTTTGCTTGCTCTCATGCATGTTATAAGGCCTTGCGCTCAAGTACTTGCGGGTGTGGTGGCATTGGCTGTGGTGTGTTCTGTGTGGTGTGGTGAATTTGCTGTGTTGTGCTAGTTTTTAATCAGTTTCTGTTGTTTTTTGTTCTGTTTTTACAATTGGGCACATGCTAAATAATTCTCTAGATACACATAAAAAATAATCATAATTTATTTGCACATGGATAAATACAAATTACAAATAATTGATGTATATATATAAAAAAGGTTCGTTACCAAAAAATATTGACGCAAAAATAATTTACAGAGAGAGAACGACGCTACCACAATTAAAAAAAAGAATAATCAGAATTGACGATTCCTACAACTTTTTGTTAGATCCTAGATTGTGTATGTGTGTGTGTATAAGCACTGATATCTGATATCGTGTATATTTTGTTTATATAGGCTATAGTTACATATATACGCTCCAAATCGAATTGGACGACGACAGGACATAATAGCATCAGCAAATAATTTCAGATAATTTTCATCTTTCATCTTTTCTTCTCTTCTCTTTCTTTCTTCTTCATCTTGTAATAAATAATACCTCACGATTCGTTGGCTCAACGTTTTTATAACTTAACTTAGAAAACAACTGTGCAGAAATTGGGGCAATAATTAACGCAGGAGCAGGCGCAGTAGGCAGAGGCTGACCGTTAAGGGGGCGTGGCTATATGTTTATCGCAATTGTCGCACAGAGTTGCTCCTATACTAGGAATAGGATAGTGATTTCCGCTTGTATTCCATCATTTCTTTCTTTTTAATATATGGTTCTATATAATTTTGAATTATATATACGCTGTCTGTGATCAAGTTAGACTCGTTAATCGATAATTCCAAGAAACAATTGCAAAGAACTTTTGAAGCGACTTTTGTTGCTAGCATTATAATCAGTAATCAGTAAATCGTAATTAAATTAGATCGTTCATTTGGATCATTTGATATAGACGATATTGCCAGGCTGATTTTTCAGTTTCATCATCATCTGTATCTGCATTATCTTTCCTTATCATTTCTCTCTTTTAGTTGTTGTCTTAGTTCTTAACTAAATATTACATGCACTCTCGCTTCTTCTCGCAGCTTTGCCAGCTTCTTTATAATGCGTACATTAGGTTTATATATAATATATATATAGCAATATATATAGATCTGTATATAGAGTGTATATAGTTTCTTTTTTTCTTCTCATTTATAAGCAATTTGTTTTCCTGTTAGTGTGTATATATATATATGTATATCTCTAGTAACCATAATTTGTTGCATTCTTTTGCTGCACACACGCGCTCTCGCACATTCCAACCATGCACATTGCGTAGGGGTTCGCATCGCTGGGATCGATGGATCCTATATCTCTCAAACTATAAATAAATACTCCCACACACATTTAGCTATATATCAGTTTTGTTTTGTTTTCTGGTTTGGTTTCCTTCAGCGGATTCACAGCAACGATATATCTAGGAGGAAGAGATAAGAGAGACAAGTTACTATTATATGATATTGATATTAATATTATCAACATCTATACACCTAACATCAGTTCGTATATATAGCTAGTATCTAGTAGCGCGATAAGAGAGAGTCGATATTATCAATATCTATTTATAACTATCTGTATAATATATTTGTACCATCTTACTGTAGAATCAATCTGTATCATCCATCTCTATCATCTAACAGTATCATCTATCTGTATCATCTGTCTGCATCATCTTTCTATATCATCTAACATTATCATCTATCAATACGAGTATCATCTATCTGTTTTATCCATCTGCATATCTAAATGCATATCTTTATATCTACAACTATATATCTACCTTTATTCTCGTGACTATCAGCAGTGACTAGCGTGGTGGTGTTTGCCGCTGTGCTTGTCAGCAAGCTGTGGTTGTTATTGTTGTTATTATTGTTATTGTTGATGTGTTGTAGATCACCTTGTGACTCGATGCTCAGATCGATTAACTGTGCAACGGCCGCTGGGTTCACAGCATCCTGCAGCAGATTGATGTCGCTGTAAGTAGGTAAATCATCATATATCCTCTTCATCATGTATATATCCTCCTCAATCAATGCCTGCTCGCACTTACTTCTTGTTGTTCACACTCTCGATGTGGCCATTGCCATTGGCCACTGCCACAGGCGCTGCTGCTGGTGTCGCCTCCACATGCAGCAACTTGCCGTTGCTCACCTCAAATTGTTGCAAATTCTTTGCATTCTCGTCGATAATCATGTTAGAGAAACTATTGATCAGCGAGTTCTCCTTGTCCAGCACCGATTGCTCATACACAGCCTGTTGGCTGAGCGCCGGGGCAGGTACCATCACCTCCTGTTGCACAGCTGCCACAGCTGTTGTTGCTGGCGCAGCTGCATCGTTGCTGCTGCTGCTGCTGGGCGAGCCACCGCTAGAGTTGCTGCCACTGCCTGTGCCACTGCTGCTGCTGTTACTCTCAGTTTCTTTGGCAGCAGACGCAGCCTTGGCGTCATTAGATTCCTGTAGAGCGCAGGGGAATGGATTAGTTTAGTAGATCATTTTGTAGTTGAAGTTTGTATTGAGTGCTTACCTTGGCGGGCGTGCTGGCGGCGCCTGCTTTGCGTGTGCGTGACATAATTGCCTCGACACGTTTGCGACGCTCCTCGCGCTCCTTCTCCTCACGCTTGAGACGCTCGGCAACCTCAACGCGCTGCTTCTCAGCCTCCTCCTTGGCCTTCTTCTCAGCTTCCTCGCGTTCAATGCGCTGCCTTTCCTCATCCTCGCGTTTGCGTTGTTCCTCCTCCTCGCGCTGCTGTGCTTCCTGCCGGGAATTGAATATAGAATAATATAAAGAGTCTCTTCTACAGAAATCCTGCCCTGCTTACCTCGATAGCCTTGCGCAGACGCTCCTCCTCGCCGCGACGCTGTTCTTCGGCCATACGTGTGGCCTCCTCTTCGAACAGTCGCTGGCGTTCGGCCTCCTCCTCCTGTGCCTTGAGCTCGGCCAGGCGCTCCGCTTCGAGTCGCTGTCGCTCCAATTCTGCCTGTCGTTCGGCCTCCTCGCGGGCCAGGCGTCGTCGTTCGGCTAATGCGGCCTTTGCCTCCTCCTCAGTCGTGATTTTCTTAGCGATCATTGATGCAGTCATCAGATCGTTGTTGTTGCTGCTACCATCGTTGGCATTCAGTGTGGGCGGCGTCAGTTCACGCACCTCGGAATTCTCCTTGCTGCCGTTGCGTGAAGTCTTCTTTGGCGCAGCGACAACAGTCTCTTCCCTGGCAGCAGCCTGTGGCGGCGGCTGTGGCTTTTCGTTGCTCTCGCCGTCTGCCTTCTCCTCCACCACCACAACAGTTGCTGGCTCTGCTGCAGTCACAACCTCTGGCACAACCTGAGGAGCAGCAACTGGCTCTGGCTGCAGCTCTGGCTCAACTGGCAACTGCTGCTGCGGCTTTTGTTCCTCTACTTGTTGCACGGCGACCTGCTCTGTCTTAACTGTGTTCAGCGCCTCCTTCTCTGCCTTGCTGACCACTGGAACTGCCTCAACAGGCGCCTGCTCAGTGGTTTGTACAGGCTCCACAGCTTGCTGTACTGGCTCCACTGGCCTGCTTGACTCCTTGGCTACACCGTTTGTTGCAGTGATGCCCGTAGTGGATGTGACAATCATCGATGAACTCATCGATGGTGGAAATTTATTGAGAGACTCCTTGCTATGCCGACTAATGCGCTCCGAACTGGCGGTGCGACTGTGCTGTTGTGCCTTGGAAGCTGACGCGGCCTTGGGCAGTGCATCCTAAAGAGAGAGAGAGAGAGAAATGGGTAAATAATTGCAACAGTTGAGATATGTATCTCTGATTTAGCTTACCCGCTTCGATGGCGTCTTCTTCTCGGCGCTGCTATTGCGCGATGAAGTGGAGGTCACAATCATGGAGGTGGACATAAGGTTCGCGGTTCGTTTGGGTGTCGTTTGTGCTGTAGACGTGGATGATGGTGAGGCGACTGTTGTCTTCACCGGCGGCTTGTAATCCCCTCGCTTCAGTTTGTTGATCTCTATAGAGAAGAAGAAGTAATGAGTAACCAACTTCCCCATAGAGTTATCTCGCCTGTAGACTTACCCTCTAGCGACATGCCGGTGCCGGCAATGCTGGCTGGTCTGGGCTTGCGTGGCGCTGTTGCTGGACGTCTCGGTACCAGGCCACCCCCCGATGTGGACAATGTTGTGGAGGTGGACATGGCGCTGCCGGGACGTGAACCACTCAGATGACCGTGTCCGCCGGGTGTGACATTGCCAGAGCGCGAGCCTAATGGGGCACAAGCACAAATACAATTAGATATCGAAGCAACTATGTGAACAAAATCACTGTAAAAGGATTATATTTATATTATATATAAATCTGTTTTGGTAATCTATATAAATGAATAAAGCACCAGGTGATTGTGTGGCTAGGGGGGGAATATATTGTGATTATTGTGGGGACCGTCACCAGAGAGAGAGAACCAATAAAACTTAATAACAAAACAATTACAACAAAGGAGTAGAAACCAATAAACACCAAAGGGAACGAGAGTTAAACAAAGAACCAGGAACGAAACAAAACAAGAACCGACGAAGGACGAACAAAAAAAGGGAGAGAAAGAAGGACACAAAGCGTAAACCTATGAGTGTGTGTAGAGTAAGTAGTGTGTGTGAGTTCGGTAAAACTAAGAGTATATACTATAACTAGCTATAACTATGGCATATGGGAAACGCAGCGGGGGCCAACAGTTATCGGGATATCGATTGTGAAAACATACGAAACGAACATACAAAATGGCAAAATGCTCAGCACACAATATGGACCAATGTATCTCTCAATTAAGAATCATATTCTTTATAATATAATGATATATATATGAAAATTGTTGCTCAGTTGAACTTGCGATCGGGGCTGGAAGGGGATATATAGAAACTATATAAGCTACACAGATAATTGCTACCCTTTTCCAGTGCCAATCGAGACCATCTTGTAGTGGTCGTTCTCGTATGTCTTCCTACAGATAACTACATTCACATGTGTGTGTGTTTGTGGGAGGGTGTGTGTGTGTGTATAAGGTGTGTAGGGTGTGTCTGGTTAGACAGTTAACGATATTTTGCACAGTTCGAAATTGATTTTTTGAGTATGTTCGCCACCATATTAGCTACTTGTGAAGTTTGTAGCGTAGCAGAACTATCGATAACACATTTGAGACTATCAGTTTACTATTTTAGAATATTTACTATATTTAATAATTTTATTTAATATATACTGCAACTATAGTCTATCTATTCCAGTTGTTACTATTGCAGAGCATTTAATATCGAAATATATATCGATAACAGCATGCTGCTTTTGAAGAAAGCGTGCAATCTATTGTATTTGATATTTAAGTGACAGAATTGTCTATCAATTGTATTTTATACTATCGGTAGACTATTTAATAACATTTACCATCGATAGGTATGTAGATTTGATAATATACTACAACTATAGTATATCTACTCCAGTTATTGCTATGCGCAGATTATTGTAGAGCATTTACTATCGATCTGCATATCGATAACAAGAAAGCTTACTAATCGATTGTATTTGATACCACCGACTAACTTTACTCAAATGTTTAATATCGTTAGTTGTACTACACTTTTAGATAATGTATATGTGTGTGTGTGTGATTGTTGTTGTACTAGTTGGGTTGCTATGTTGGCTTGTTCTGTTTGTGTGTGTGTGTGTGTTGTTGGTTAAATGTTGTTATTGTTCTTTGTTGTATTGTTTGTTGTCGCACACACCTGCATTCACTAACAAACTAGAGGAGTTCATGAGCAACAATGAGTTTGGATCGTGGTCGAGATAACGGTAGAACTGAGGGTTAGTAGCGGTCGCATATTGCTGCTGGGCACGCCTAGTCGCGTTCGCGGAGAGTGTCGAGAAGGATGCGCTGAATGAGGATGATAGTAGATATTTTTTAGTTGCCGATGTTTGCAAGCCAAGATTCGATTGGCGTTGTTCTTGCTTCGTGTGGGGACTGTTGTTGCTGTTGCTGTTGTAGCCATTGTAGCTGGATTTAGTGTTGTTGTTGGGAGTGCCACCAAACTGCGACCATGTATAGCTAATCTGTGTCATGCTCTTACTGGAGTCACGTTGACCCACGCTGCCCAGAGGTCGAAAACTGCTCGAGATGCCACCACCGAGCGAATACTTTCCTCCTCCTCCTCCTCCACGTGCTGCACCTCCTCCAGCTAAGTGAGTCATGCTGCGCGACATGGCACCGACAGCAGTGGATGTGCCACTGTTATTAGCACTGGCACTACCCCCTGCCCGCTTGCCACGCCCACCAGCCCCATAACCACGTCGCGTTGAGCCACTGGCCAGCGATGAGGTCTCATCCAACATTTCCAGTTCATGTTCACGACGCTCCCGCTCCAGTATAGAGCGTACATGCTCCCCATTGCGACGTATGGGCTGCGCCAGTTGATCCAAGCGGTTCATCGAGTAGGCGCGTCCAACGGCTACGTTGGTGGTGACGGTGGTGATATATATGTAAAGTGGAAAGTGGTTCAGAAAGTGTTGAATGAATCAGAATCAGAGAATCAGTTTCATTGTGTTGTTGTTATCCTAGAGTTGGTGGTTTGGTGGTGGTGCTTGTGGTTCCTTATGCGTCTATTTACAGAAGACAATAACACTTCAAGATGGTTCTGTGTGTGTGTGTGTGTATACAGTTGTGGTGTATGTGTTATGTGTATTCGTGTGGGTGGTGCCAAAGAAAACGTACTGATTAAACTGATTTCTTCAGCTTCATGGGTGGAAAACGAATCAAAAAGCAAGAGAGAAGAACAAGAAGAAGTTGAAACACATAAATCCGCCCTGGGTTGAGGGGGGGCGTGGGGCGTAAACCTCTCGATCGGTCACGGTGGTGGTGGTCAGTCGTCGTGGTGTGGAGGGACCTACAAATGACTCTGAACTCTGTATGATGAACACTGTTGATGATTGACGATGAAGAACACTTGATGAAGTATGAGTGAAGATCAAATGATTATCATGATGAAGAAAGTGAAGATGGCAACATGGATGAAGCTGTAAAGTGAGTGAGAAATGGCGGTGGACAGAGAGAGGTAGGAAGGGGGACGGGGGCGGTATGTATGGTCTTGCAGTTGGTGGGTCGATCAGTTCTTACCTGGGGTTCTGGGCGTGGTGCTCAGTGAACTGCGCGAACCATAGTGCCCATCACGGGGGCTGGGTATTGTCGGCATGAGGTCCGTTTTCCTGCGGTAAACGCTTCGGAACACAAGGTTCTGTTGTGATGTGTCAACGATATCTTCTGCAATTGTGGTTTTGGATTTTGTTTTGGTTTTGGTTTGTTTTGTTTTGGTTTTGTTATGTTCATTCGATCAAAATAGTTTGCCTGAACTTGGGCTCAAAATAGGGGGGGTTATATTAAACTAATGCAAAATGTATCATCGAGTAACCAAAAGCAAAGGGCTAAAGCAAGAGAACCATGCCAAAAGTTATAGAGCGAGCGAGAGCGATTCACTAAGTTCAGTAGAGCTACTAAAATTGGAGTTAGGAGCAGAGTAAAACTTAAAAACTGTGGGTCCGCCCGCTAGAGCAACAATTAGAAGGATTATACAAAGAGCGTAGCTAAGTCCCCTGAGCTTTTTTTTTTACCTGTGCATGTTCTTTCATCTATTATTAGACACACCAAGTTATATTAGGGGTATACAGAGACTTAGGTTCTTAAAACCGATAACAAAACTTGAAGATAATAATAATAAATGATCTAACAAACTAGCGACAGTTCGACTTTGAGCTCGAGGTATAGAGAGAGAGAGAGGGAGTTACTTATTAGATCATGCATAACAACGGGGGAAGGCACATGCCGGTTAGGGGGGAGCAAGAGAGAGAAAGTTTAGGGTTAGGGTCAACAAACAATAAGAATTAATAAGGTACAACAAAACAAAATAAACAGAAACTGGAACAATAGAGAAAATGCAGATACAGAAAAGAGAGGAACCCTCACCCTTACGATATGAATTATTATTGTTGTTGTGGCTTGAAGTTGCTGTTGTTGTTTGTCTGTGCGCAGTTGTTGTTGTAGTTGGAGGTGTGGAAATTGTCAGTTTATTGTGAGCATTATTCTTATGGGGATTTGGCCCATCAATATTGATCTCACTGCCCGCTATGGATAGCGAAAAACGCTTGGGCGGCTCATCATTGGAGTAGCCCCAATTGAACACCTCGTACATGGACGAAGATTTGCGTCGATGATCTGTAGGTTGTTGTTGTTGGTGGTGGTGCAATAATGGACAGTATTTTGTATACACAGAGAGAGAGAGGGTGGCAGGGGTAGATAAAGATAGAGAGAGATAAAGATATGGTGAACAAATTAAACAGGCAAAGTGTTTTTTGTATTCTTTTCTGTGATCATCTCTGTGCTGGGAGTTTTCTGTGTGTGTATATTTAGTATATAAATCATATATATATATGGCGCAAATCAGGTAATAAAGGACCGCGGGGGCTGCAACAGTTCACACAGTTACAATGGGGGAAGTGGGGGGAGCAGGTGGTACACATATAGAGTACAGATAATAATACAATTATTACACACATATATATATTAAGTCAAGGAACTGAGAGACTGTTTGTTGTCTAGAAAACAATATTAACTGCAAAAATAAATATGTAGTTAAGGTACTCAGTGTGTATAGGAGTGTGTGTGTGTGGACTGTACGACCGGCGTAGAAGGTGTCTAGTGGTGTAGAGGGTGCCAAAGAGGTTGGGGAGGTTTAGGGTACTACAAACTCACCATCTTGTCTATCCGTGGACGAGGAGATGCGCTTCTTAGCACCACTGTCGGCAAGTTCACGCTCGGAACTTCGACGTGAGAGCGATGCGCCCGCTACGTTCGATATGGATGTGGATCTGAAAGAAGTATTATATGTACTACTGGATAAGATATACAACTATTATCAATATAACATAAGGAGTGCACAATTTCAAAGATATTGAAAGCATACAAGCATAAGAAGAGATAAAAATAATGATGACAGCGCGAAAAGAAAGACATGATAACATATGGATAATCATTGCTATTATATTGATAATAATTGTACCACACTCTCTCGCTACATACCTTCGCTGACTCCAAAAGGTGCTGGGCGATACCAGGCCATAATCCGCTGGCACATCTAATAAACGTGGCGTCGATGAACCAAATGCAAAAGCAATTGAATTTCTATCGCGTCTCTTTGTCTCTATTCGCGATTCGCGTTCCTTTACAGGCAGTGGAAGAAAGAGTGGGAGAGAAAGCGTGAGTCATGGTAAAGTTTGGAAAGGCTTTCATGTGATTTAGTCACTTACCAGATTCTTTTTGAGAATATATTCACGTCGCTCCTTCTCGGCCTCAATGATGGCCTTCTTGCGCTCCTCCACCTGATGTCGCTTCTCTGTATCCCGCACACGTATCTCCTCTATGCGGCGTCGACGTTCCTCCTCCTTCTGTTCGCGATACTTTTGTGCCGCCTCCGCTTGAGCGCGCAGCTCTTCGATTTTTCTCTGTCGCTCCTCATTCTGTCGATCTCGTGCATATTTCAGTTTCTCCTCTCGATCTTTGGACGCTATAAGAACAAAAAAACATAGAGAGTGAGAAGTGTTAGTGGGTGTGTATGGGGGGACAGTGTAAATTAAACAGACACCGTCATAATTCACAGGAAGATGGCAAGTTAAAAAAAATCAGCAGTTGTCTACCTGTTTCTGTGTCCAAAATCAATAAAGCTTCAATTTTATTATTCATTCTCAATTATTCTATGTGTCTTGGTATTTTTTTGTATCTGTATTTATTGTATTTTCTGTTTTTTGGCACTGCCGGCATCGATAGTTTCAACTGACGTCATCGACGACAACGATTGTTGTGATGTGGGTCAATTGACAACAAATTACAATAACAATAACATTGCCGCGCACACACAAACACACACACTGATGCACTCAGGTCGCCGCCAGATGCGCAAATAAGGCAAAAGAAAATGTAAGCGCACAACTTTATTAAAATGACATTGAGGCGCCGTCGCTGCCAGTGCAAAACTGCGACGATAAACGAAAGAAAGAAACAGAATACAAAACAAATGCAAAAAATACTCAAATGTTGGTCAACTTTCGTCAGCTTTCGTTGTAATCGCCAATCGGTTTGTTGAGCTAATCGAAAACCAACACAGTTTCCGATAGTGTGTGCGTGTTATCGTTTTCAAAGTATTTATGGAATGTAATGACGTAATTGGCGAATGCAAATGCAAAACAAAGGAACACAACACATACATGAGAAGAACAACTGTTAACTAAGTTTGAATCATAGACGGCAAACTGTTTTAGACTTATACCAGACGGAAGAACTGTTTGTATATTGTATATCATATGTATTGCAAGGTCATAAAAGAAAACATCTGCATAGATAACATGTTGGCGCGTTATCAGTGTGTGTGTGTGTCTGTGTGGGTGATAATCATGCGACGGGGCAGGTGAGATCGCAGGCAGGCACATGAATGTCAACTACCTTGTAGAAGACGCGTCATCTCTCTGCCTCTCTCTCTGTTGTTCTTGAGGTCGCCCACCTGAGTTTGTTGCAGTTTTGTGTGGGTTGAGGGCTTTTTTTTGCTCAGTGTAAGAACACTGTATCGTCTATGCCAACTTTATGTAACTCACACAAGTACAATGGGCACAATCAGACCAAATAAAACTATAATAAAAATTGTGTTGTTCCTCTTTTTTTCTTGTTACCTTTTCTTTCGGCGCTCCCCTCTCGGCTTTCGGGTCGTTTGGGTATGTTTTCCACTGAAAGAAAATAAAGACATGGTTTTAGTTTCGTAAGAATTAGATAGAAGATGATAGAACGTGATGTTGTTTTTCAAGTTCATTCTACAACTCACTAGAAAGCAAAGCTTCCTCGTAAACGCAAAGATAACAGTATTTTATTTGAATATTATGTGTATATTTTAATACAATAAGAAAATCAATTGCTTCAGGTTGGCTCGGCTTCTGTTTTGCACTTGTAGGGAAAGGAAAAAAACACGAAATTAAGGGGGGGAAGGCAGCGCGAAGGGACGGCAACCACGACGACGAAGGCAACGGCGACGGGGACAAACACAAACACACACGGCACACACACAAACACAAATACAAATTTTCAGCTGCAGCGCAGCTGCTGCTTCACGATGACGGCAGCAGCGGCAGCAAAAATGTTTTTCCTCTGGAACTTTGAACGAATTTATTTATAACTCAAAACTCCGGTTGACGTTTTGAGGGGGTAAATGGAAAATCTTCAGAAGCACATAGAAGAACGCAAGCACACACACATGTACACATACACGGGGGCAAATTTCACCCATATGAAGCAAACACTTCTTCAGGCTTCTCTTCTTTTTCACACATCGTTCGCTTTTTGAGTGTGAGTCGCCGTCGTCTTTGCAGCCGTCGTTTTGTGCCCAGTCAGTCGACCAACAATTTTGTTGCTTGCCGAAAACTCTTTGTTTGAAGCTGTATTGATTTGTTTTATACACTTGTCATTGACGCACACAGTTTGTTGTTTAATTTGTACGTGCATTTGTTGTTTTTTAGGCATACCTGCTGGATTATTCGAATAATTTTCTTGCTGGCCCTCAAGACTCGCCATATTCTCACTTTATTTTTTTCTACATCTACACTTATCGATACCGAACATACAACTATCATGGGCATCGATAGGAGAAAGGTACTCAATGAGTAACATCGATACTGTACATGGATAAAAGCTGGCTGCTACATGTCGATGAAATAGCAGTCGATTTCGATTGGTGCTAAAAAATACCAAATGTGTCAATAAGTATCCCGCGTTTTATGCATGCAAAACGCCGATTAAAGTTTGCAAATTATTAATAAACAAAATAAAATGCCTGAGGAGCCGGAACCCATTGTTGTGGACAAACGCAACAACTTGCCATGGATTGAGAAGTATCGCCCTGCTAAGTTTGAAGAAATTGTGGGCAATGAGGATACAGTTGCACGTCTCTCCGTCTTCTCCACACAGGGAAACTCGCCCAATATTATTATTGCCGTAAGTTTTGGGAAATTAAGCAGGGATTATATGAATTAATGGGTATCTATTTAATTCAGGGACCACCTGGCGTGGGCAAGACCACAACAATTCAGTGCTTGGCACGTATTTTGCTTGGCGATAGCTACAAGGATGCGGTTCTGGAGTTGAATGCCTCAAATGAGCGTGGCATCGATGTGGTGCGCAACAAAATCAAGATGTTTGCCCAGCAGAAGGTAACATTGCCACGGGGACGTCATAAGATTGTTATATTGGATGAGGCTGACAGCATGACAGAGGGTGCTCAGCAATCGTTGCGTCGCACCATGGAGATCTACAGTAATACAACGAGATTTGCCCTGGCCTGCAATACGAGTGAGAAGATCATTGAACCCATACAGTCCCGTTGTGCCATGTTGCGATTCACCAAGCTCTCGGATGCGCAAGTGTTGGCCAAACTAATTGAAGTTAGTCAACTGGAGAAGCTTAAGTACGATGAAGATGGTTTGGAAGCCATAGTATTCACTGCCCAGGGTGATATGCGACAGGCTCTGAACAATTTGCAGTCTACGGCGCAGGGATTTGGCGAGATCACGGGGGCAAATGTCTTCAAGGTATGCGATGAGCCACATCCCATGCTGCTCCAGGATATGTTGCAGCATTGTGCTGCCAATGATATACACAAGGCCTACAAGATACTGGCTAAACTATGGCGTTTGGGCTACGCACCGGAGGATATAATTGGCAACATATTTCGTGTATGCAAGCGCCTCAATGTGGATGAGCAGATAAAGTTGAACTTCATACGAGAGATCGGCATTACCCATATGAAGATCGTGGATGGCTGTAATTCGCTGTTGCAACTCACCAGCCTGCTGGCTCGGCTATGCATGATCGCCGAGGGGCATTAGTTGCCTGCAGCATTCCATTAAACATTTAAATTTTCTCAGCCTAATTTAAGTTCCAACTTGTTGAATAAATACATTTGATTTCGATAAGAATCGTTTCGATGGTATCGTTTTAATGAGTACGTACATAGTATTTGTAGTCGATTTACATGTTATTGTTTAATCGATTCATCTGTGTAGTATCGAGTAATAGCTTTTGTGATATTTTTATCGTTTAATCGATTATGTCGATACGTCGGTATATTTCTAGTTGAATTTTTTTCGCGGACGGCAGTGGAATAAAAATAATAATTTAGTCATCAGCGAGAATTAAAATGCAGATGCAAACATATAAATTGGTTGTCGTCGGTGGCGGCGGTGTTGGAAAATCGGCAATAACGATACAATTCATACAGGTGAGGCCAGAATTGAAGCTGGTGACGTCGTCGTCATCCGTCGCCGTCGTCGTCGCTGTTGTCGTTGTAGTTGTTAACAGTGTTGAGCATGAGGTATAATGCGTGATTTGCAAGTGATAATACCAGTGATTTCCATGGAATGCAAACGTCGTCTTGTCATCTCTATAAGCATTAAAGTTGTTGGCGGGGAGGGGCGCGGCGCAACGTAACAAGTGGGCTGGACCCTTGTTTTGGCAAAAGCAACAAGCGACGACGAACAGAGCAACAATCTGTATATGTGCAAGTGTGTGTATGCGAGTGTGTGTGTGTGTGCTACATATTTTCAAGCATAGATCATCTTCGAATAGAATCATGATATCCAATTTGAAAATTGAACGCGTTTTATAGGGCGGCTCCTTAATTTGGAGTTGCGCTTGCCGTTTATGGGTGTGCGAGTGTACATATGTGTGTGTATCTGCGTGTGTGTGTGTATAGCTGAGGTCAATTTGATGGCGGTGACAGCGGGACCCGTTCGTCATGGTCACGACCACGGTCTCTCTTTTAATATACGGCGTATCATACACAATGTGGCAATGCGCGTCGGCTGTTCCCATTTATTTTTAGTTATTTGCGTCATCTCCATCTCTCCCCATGCCCCAAACATACATATGTATACACAAACACACACACAGACATGTACAGCTCTATATATGTACATATATATAAAGTATATTTTGTGTACACACACGTACACATGAGCAATTGTTTTATATGCTAAGATTTTCATCAAGATATAGCGGAGCATACTACAGTATCATTGTATTTGTTGAGATGATAAAAGTGGCGTCTTTGTGTGTAAACAAATCAAGTGTGTTTTCCTTTGAGTACTTAGAGAATGAAGAATAACTGACTGATCTGATCACTGATGCTCTGATTTCCTGAGGGGAAGTACAGCAAGGAAATCATAGTAAACAAAACTGATCTTTATTCTTAGAAAATAGCTCATTCATCTTTGTTTTTTTTTTTAATTTCTTAGAATAAATACAGCAAGGAATAGAATAATAAGGTTAACTGGTCTTTATTTTCAAGAATAACTCAAGTGTAAACTTGAGTGATGATGTTTCGACATTAGACAAGACAACTATCAATGAATTTCTAGTAACTAAGGATACAAAAATGAGAGAAACGGATTGGGCTCTAACACTAGGTCTGCAGCAGTCAAATTCACTCCTAGGATGCTAAGGAATTAATAAAGGAGTCACTTTTCAAGCAAGAACTCCCTGAGAGTTCCTATCTTTTCAATACTGAAGAGTTAAGCAGTCCAGAAAAATACAGAAAAACTGGTCTGATAATGTAGCTCAGCAAGGGTGCAATAGATCTTATAGTTTGCAGTACACATTTCCCTTATCAAATAATAATAATAACTAAACTGATATATTCCCTTTCCACCTTTTGCAGAGTTATTTCGTGACAGACTACGATCCAACTATCGAAGATTCCTATACGAAACAGTGTGTCATAGACGATGTGCCAGCCAAGCTGGACAGTGAGTAGTGCAGCACAGCCCACCCATATTTGTGATCTTAACGTACAATCCTTCTTTCCCACCAGTACTCGATACGGCCGGCCAGGAGGAGTTCAGTGCCATGCGAGAGCAGTATATGCGTTCGGGCGAGGGTTTCCTGCTCGTCTTCTCGCTGAACGATCATTCCAGCTTCGATGAAATACCAAAGTTTCAACGTCAAATATTGCGTGTCAAGGATCGCGATGAGTTTCCCATGCTGATGGTGGGCAACAAGTGCGATTTGGAGCATCAGCGTCAAGTGTCGCTGGAGGAGGCGCAGAATACGAGCAGAAATCTAATGATACCCTATATTGAGTGCAGTGCCAAGTTGAGGGTCAATGTGGATCAGGCATTCCATGAATTGGTGCGTATTGTGCGCAAATTTCAAATTGCCGAGAGACCCTACATCGAGGAGGGCTACAAGAAGAAGGGCAAGAAGAAGTGCTGTCTGATGTAAGACTCCATGAATCTCCAAGAAGAACATGTTGAAGAAGAAGATGATGATGGAAAGTGAAGGAGAGTAACGAGAGTATAACACCAAATTAAATAATATTAAACGCGAGACGACTGAGCCAACGACAGATGCCGAAACCATAAACCTACTTAACGAAATGCATTTTATACCTGCCCCAGTGGAATATATACATATACATATTATATATATATGCTATATAGAAGTCGAATCGTATCAGCTATAGCGTCACGCCCAGCTCGCCAGTTAACTAACTTAACTAACTAAGCAGAAAGAAACTCAAAATGTCCTTGCGTCCCACAGACATCAACATATATACAATATATACAATATCCCAGTATATATATACATACATGCAGTACATTTATAAATACATCAAGCATACATACATACATAACGTATATATATCTATATATTTTTGTAATTTTATTTGTTGATCGAAGGCAACAATTAAGAAGAAATGTTTTTATTATTATTATAGAGATGATTGTGAAATTTGTGTGCGCCATTTGTTTATACATATATTATTATTATTATGATAAATCTACAACAACAACAACAAGAAGAAGATGAAGAAGAATATGCAATGCAATAATTGAGCCAAGTTTTAAGAAAACGTTTGTATTTTTGCGATTAAGCCAAAAGTAATGTGTTATTTCGTAATTTGTATTGTTATTTACTACTAATAATATACATATAAATATGTAAACAATTGCACACGTGCATATGTGTATTTATAATGCATATATGCAAATGTTTAGGAATGCCTTTAATTGAATTTTGTTATTGTCAAAATGTTATTGCAAATTGCGTTGTGTTCTGATTATGATTAATAACAAATTGAGTGCCTCGTTCAATCAAACAAAATATAGTAGAGAACAACAATTAATTTACAATTGATATTTATGATCATGATGATGAAGATGATGATGATTAATCGATCACGATAACGATAACGCACAATACAATAATAATTGTAAATTTATAAATTAATTCTTAATTGTTTTTTTATACGAAACGTGTGTGTATTTTTACATAATTAATTTTTATTATCGTATATGTGTATATCGTATATGTAACGCGTTTTTTAAATTATTATATGTATTTTTCCTGTTTAACACCCTGACGCCGCTTAATTTAACGAGCCTCTATTAATTTATACTATATATTTACATATATATGTATATATACATGCATAAATATATATACTATATATATATTTAATACAATATATATATGCGCAATTCTAATAAATACATATAAATCACAAATGCTTCCAGAAATCTTTATGAAACTTTGAATTAATGCGGGGAAGGTATGAGACTTTCAGGCGCTTCTTTAATATTGATGGGAAAATATCTGGAATTTTGTGGAATTTTGAGAAGTCATGCAGGAATCTTTACAAAAGTTTTGAATTTATGTGGAGGAACTTTCAGATGGTCTTTCTAAATACATAGCTAACATTTTGAGGAGTATATTAGAGAATAAAATTGAAGTATTTACCATTTGAGGCGCAGTCATAGCCAACAGTTGCATTAAACAATTTTCAAACATAAAATTATATGGACCGTACTATCGATTCACATAAATATTTCATGCATTTCTCAGAATTTCATGTGTTTTTTTATAACAACTTTTCTATAGCTCTTAAAAAATCACCCTTTATAATAATTTTGAATGAGTCCTGTAGTGTTGAAGAAGGTAAAATGATAACTAGAGCTCTACCAAAGTTATTAGAGCACAGTAAACCTTTTTATAATGATTTTATATAGTAAAATTCTAGCCAGAACCTCTGTCCAGAACCCTATAACAGCCATACAAGCCATACATTGCGTCTATCTATAGTGCATTGAACCTGAACTTAAAGCTTAAGTATAGACAACTATAGTTAAAGATTTGACAAAGTTTAGCAAACGTTTTGTCAGTCAAATTTAGTATAGGTTCCTCATTAAAGTTTGTTTAGGCTGCTCAGCAATGTAATCATAATGACGTCTGGTCTACAGATTGTGCAGCATCCTTAGAAGTGCCCAACTAATTAAACTGATGCTGACAGGAATTGCTTGCCACTCAGGAATTGCTTGGGTATAAAAGCAACTGCAGGCGATGCTAAGTTCGTAGTAGAACAACACAATGAATCCCAAGAGTGAAGTCCTCATCGTTGCCGTGCTCGTGGCCCTGTTGGCCTGTGTGCAGTGTCAGGTGAGTGGGAATCAGGGAGTCCATCAAGCAGTAACCTCAATCAATCTGCTAATCATTCCATTCCAATTCACAGCTGACCTTCTCGCCAGACTGGGGCAAACGCTCTGGCGGAGCCAGTGGAGCCGGTGGATTCTTTGAGCCGCAGCAGAGCAACTGCAAGTCCTCCAGCGATATGTTGACCGAGATTATTCGCTTTGTGCAGTCGCAGTCGCAACTCTTCCACGACTGCAGGCACAGGGAATAGATGCGGAGAACGAGGCGGACCACACGCACCCACACACCCCCATTACGAATACGAATACGAATATCCCCCATATGCTCTTGATGTATTGAACTTAACCCCACAAACCTATCGATGTATTTTCCCTGTGTATGTGTATGTTGTATGTTGTACGAGTACACGAGGTAGTCGTAGTCGGCATTTAGATTTACTTAGAGCAGTTTCCATTTCCCCTTTCGTCTCTCAGTCTCATTTACTGAGAGATGTGCCTAACGAAAGTCAATAAATAAGCGCATCAAAAAAAAATCAAAGACTTTTCTTGCAGTGTATAGTTTTTTACCTTTTCTCTAATTTTCATAGCTGACCTTTCTTAGTTTATTTTACAGTTTACTTTATTTTACTTTATTTTTCTCAGTATAAAAATTGTTTTTAAAATGTTCACTTATCAATTTCAAATTTGTTTAATTAACCTAATTGTTTTTTTTTTGCAGGCTCCGCTTAAATTCGCACAGTGCACTTATTTTAATAGATATATTTAACCTATACATAGAGTATAGACCGATTTTCTAATAGACCTTTAGCTGGTCGTTGATTCAATAGGTGCTTCACCGTTTTCAAGTTCAAGCGATTTTCAGTTTTTGTGGGACTTTTACACCCCCAATGCATTTATCACTTCAATCGTAATTGATTATAATTTCAGAAAATTGCGACAATTAAACCATCTAAAGGTCTACACTCATAGAATGGAAACTCTAAACTCTGCTCTGTATTTATTTTGTTTAGAGTGCTTCGTTGTTTGGGTTCAGTGTAAATTTGAATCGCTCGTGATATTCATCTATGGAGAACTCGGGAAATTTCAGTAGGCGTGCCATGAAATTCTGGATATGCTTGGCTTTCCTGCTCGCCAAACTAACTATATCGAATTGTAAGTGTTATACGATCCGAATGATGTGTCAGAATTCCAGCTATAAATTGTGCGATTGTTTTTGTTGGATTGTTGAGATTGCGATCGCGTCATAAACATAAACAAATTGCATACAGTTATCGGGGTTCCATAATTTGTGTGCTATGTAAACATCGAATAACTCATATCGCTCGTAACGCCCGCCATAATCGGATGACGGGCGTCAGTGGCCCGATTATTTTAATTTGCCAGAATTAACAAAGCATAGCATCGAGTGGGGGCAAGATCATGCTCGATCAACGAGATATGTAAACATCAGTTTGTCCATATTGTTGAAAACTCTATGAATTACAGTGTACACTCGGTACAGAGAGTGTATACTTGGTACCAGTGTACATTGTATACATACTTATGTGTTTGTGTATGAATTTAATAAGTTAAACTATACCGGAACATAGACCGCTCGAGTGTTGCTCTCTTCTTTAATTGCTTTATAGTTTTGTAAGCAAATAATCTAGATAAGAAATTAATCTAGAGTTATAACATAAAAAAACAATTATACTTGAAAAAAATCGGTTGACTTTTTAGAAAGTTATTTTTAGGCATAGTCAAGAATGGTTTAATAAGTTCAAAGAAATCAATATTTTTTTGCTGATGAAACACTTGTATTTGTATAAAGAGTATTTAAACTATTTAAAAGAGTTGCACTTATTAAAGAGCTCACTGAACGTACGCTTAAAAATTCAATTTGACCGGCGCCCAACTTCACCGCCTACGCTCTGATCCGCCCCTGTTCTGCACACTTCCGCTCTGCAGACAGAGACAAATAATTGTTGCAATTCTTGTGGCCAGCAAACATGAATTAATTGAGATATAATTGAATAATCTAATGGAATTGTTCGATGCGCCTCAGTTGGCCGCCACTTGCTGCAATTGGCAGGCGAGTTTTGGAAAGTTGCGCCCACAGTCAGTTGTGGGATTCCAAACGTTGAACGAGGCACGCGGCACGAGGCACGAGGATGCTGCTGGAAGATTTCTGTGTGAAGGTCTACTTCTGGCCCTTTCTCTCGTACCTGGCGAACATCAAGGGTCTGTGTCCGCCACTGTTTCCAACAGGTTACTATCCCTGGTATCCATTGCCCGCCTTTGCGCCTCCTGCGGGGCCACCACCGGGTCCGCCCGTGGGTCCTCCCCTGGGACCGCCATTAACACCCACGTTCACCTCAACGTCCGCAGTGATACCGACGTTTTCGCCAACGCCGCCATTTCCACAGACACCCATAACGCCGCCACTGCCGCCCACGACGCTGAGCACCACGACAACCACAACGGGTGCAGTGACCACCACCACCACAACGGACAGCAGCAGCAGCAGCTCGACGAGCACAACGTGTCCCACATCGCCATTTGTTTGTCTGCCTGGTGGCGTGCGACCTCTGCCCAATTGTCCCTGCATCGATCCTCGTCAGCAGGGGCAGGGGCAATCTTCGGGAGTGAATGCGCCACTGGTGGCCTCCACTGTGCCACTGAGCGCGGATATGATGGTCTTTGTGCCGCTCAATCCAACGGGGGCTCAACGTCGCCGCCGTCGGCAGCGCCAACAGAGTCAGGCAACGAATTAAACCAAGCACACAAGCAAACAAATCCGAATTCTCTCCTAGAACAATTGGCATTTAGTTGTAGCAATAAATCAATCCAAATCCAAAACAATCAATCAATCAATCAATCAATTGGCTCAATCTGCACCTGCACCTGCACAGTTCAGTTCCAAACAGTTCCTCTTCCTCCCCCCTCCAGCTCAGCTGCAGAGCTGCTACGATGCGCGCTCCCGTCCGGGCAGCTGTCAGACGTTGACCAGCTGCCTGCAACTGCTGGAGGAGCAACAGCACCAGCAGCAATCCATGGAGTTCCAGACTTTCCTGGGTCAATCTATATGTGGCTTTGATGGCGCCAGTTTTCTGGTAAAGAAAGAGAGAGAGTCGCCTTTGGGTTTGTTGCCTTATGCTGTCCTTTTCTCTAGGTTTGCTGTGCCCAGCAGCGTGCAACGTTGGTTAGTCGCAGTCCCAAGGATTATGTACCTACAGTGCTCTCCAGTGCAGCACCATCGACTGGGCAATTGCTCTTTGCTCCACTGGCTGGTGTATCCACACCCACACAGCAGTCGCCCATTGTTGTCTTCCAGCCAACGCCACCAGCGAATCAGGCTCAGTTGGCTCAGCTGCCTGTGGTGTCAGTGCCTGCCAGTGTGTTGCCTCCTCCCCCTGCCCAGCCCACTCAGCAAGCTGGCTGTGGCATTAGTGCTGCCACCAGTAATCGCGTGGTGGGCGGCCTGCCAGCGCGTAAAGGTAAGCCACGTTTCCCCCCCTCCAAGTGTCACTTCCCCTTATCGCCTTCCCTCCACTGCAGGTGCCTATCCCTGGATGGCTGCACTGGGCTACTACGATGAGTCCAATCGCCATGCACTGAAGTTTCTCTGCGCTGGCAGTTTGATCAGTTCGCATTATGTGATCACCTCGGCGCACTGCATCAATCCCACACTGACCTTGGTGCGTCTGGGTGCACAGGATCTGTCCAGATCGTCGGAACCGGGTGCCATGGACTTTCGCATCAGGCGCAGCATTGTGAATGAACATTTCGATCTGGCGTCTATTGCGAATGACATTGCACTGATTGAATTGAGCAGTGCGGCGCCCTCTAACGGTGAGTGGCGGCACTACTATTATACGTTTTATTCTTTCTTTCTATTCTTTACCAATTGGTTTGTTGGTTTGCATTCCAATTGGTTTGGTGGTGACTTTTAGTTGTTGGTTTGTCACTCTGCCTCTTTCTTGCTTTGCTTATCTCTCTTTACTTATCTTCCTTACTTTCTCTTGTTTCTTCTTTCAAATGTCAAATCTTTTTCATCTCTGTCTCTTAATTGGGCATTGTCTTCTCACTTTCTTTCTCATCTCTATCTTATTGCCATATATATCCGTCTTTGCTTCTCTCTCTTTATCTCTTTGTTATATCAGTCTCTCTCGCTTATCTCATGCTCATCTGTCTCTATCATAATTCTCTTTCATCTGTCTAAACTTCCTTGTTCTCATTTCTACATTATGTCTCTCATCTGTTCCTCATCTTATTCTCATCCTTTCTTTATTTCACTTTTATCTTGTACTAGTTTCTTTCTCATCTCTTTCTCGAGTGTCTCTCATTTGTCCATCATCTCTTTCTCATCTCTTTCTCATCATTTCCTCATCATTTGCTCATCATTTCCTCATCACCTCCTCTTATCATCGTCATTACTTCCTCTTCTCTTCTTCATTACTTCCTTTTCCCTTCCTCATGTCTCTTTCAACTCTTCCCCATCTTCTCCCCATCACTTCCTTAACTCTTCCTCATCTCTTTCTTTCTCATTATCTCTCTCTTTCTCAGACCAAATTCGCCCCATTTGCCTTCCGGATTCCGCTCGCTTTCAACGTGAGGATGAGTTTGTGGGCATGAATCCCTTCGTGGCTGGTTACGGCGCAACCAAGCACCAAGGTGCCACATCAAACGTGCTGCGCGAGGCACAGGTGCCCATTGTATCACGTCAGACCTGCGAGCAGAGCTACAAATCCGTATTCCAGTTTGTACAATTTAGCAACAAGGTGAGGCAGCTTCGTGTGTAATGAAGGTTCTTCAATTTCAAGTTTGTCTGCATCTTCCTCTTCTTCATCCACTGCTTCTCCCCCTTCTCTCCTTCTATTGTAGTTGATCTGCGCCGGCAGCTCCACTGTGGACGCCTGTCAGGGGGATTCCGGTGGACCACTTATGATGCCGCAGGTCAGTTACAAGCCAAAAAAACAATCAAAATGAGTCACTACAAATTGTTAACCAGTTTTGGCTTGAAAACAGCCAAGGTGGTTAGGTTTTTGGGCACTTCCAGCATGGGGAATTCCGGCCAAAAACTTACAATGATTTCGTTTGATAACGAAACTCGCAGCTCTTAGCTCGATGACTGTTCTTATGACTTGCATATATGAAATATATATATATATATATATATATTATTTATTTAATCTAATTTATAGTCAACTAAATACAGACTGAATTATAAAATTTATTGATACAAAGAACTTTTAAAAAAGTCAATTTATAATAAAATATCTTCTTCTTCCTTATATAACTAGCTCGATGGCACCTTCTATCGTTATTATCTGCTGGGTATTGTATCTTTTGGCTACGAATGTGCTCGTCCAGGTTTTCCGGGTGTCTACACACGCACAGCCAGCTACCTAAACTGGATCCATGGCATACTACGTGGCACCCAACGGGGAAGAAGACGAAGGAACTTGATACGCAAATGAAATTCTTCACTCTCTCTTTATGTCAAGTTGCTGCTCAGAGTTGTGAGCTGCCCACTGTAACTGAGTTATAATCCCGAAAATAAATAAAAGCTCAGTAAATTCGTTAATTTACACGTTAAACAGTCCGAGGAATTTCCGAATTTATATTCTCGAGATTGTAGTGAACTGTCTGAACCTGTCAGAGCAGGCAGAAGATGAGCTCGACATGTTTGTGTTTACAAATTATAACGGCACGCGAGGCATCTCAAGTGTCTATATACCTTTCTATATATATAATATATGCCTGATGACTTCCCCGCTTGCTAACCGGTTAAGGGGCGTGCTTAAGTCATTACAGGAGAAGGCGGTATTAAGTTTAATTTTAATCAATATCAATTACTGAGCTTTGTATGGCTAATTATCGCCACGGGGTGCTCCTTCTTAAGAAATATAGCTAGACGGAACCAATCCTGTCCGACATTCCAATTGGTCATTCACATTGGGCCTACCATAGCTGCGTCATCCACCAAAATTAGCAATTCTCAGTGCATTCTACGCATTCACAATTGACATGAGAACACATCAAAATTCTAGTCAGTTTCTATAGTACAATCCGCCCCGACTATGTCATCGATTAGCCTCGTTGCGGGCTTTGACTATGTCTACAGATAATGCACAATTCAATGAGCTGCATACGGAATCTCTCTCGGGGGGAACTCTTATCTTGATGGATCTAGTGCCAAGTGCAGTTAGACCCAGTAGCAAATTTTCCAAGCGAGCTAAGTGTGCCAAGTGATTCCCTCGAGCAATTAACTTGTCAAACTGGACAATCAAATGGCTTCATTAGGTCTACTGCGGAATGCAGCAATGAAATCCGTTTTGAGTGCGATCAATAAAGTGAGCAAATTTATGACTCTGTTTATCATATGTGATATTATATTTATTCTTTGCATTAAACTACTTGAGTCACTTGAAATTCTGACGATTCCACAATGACAAAGCCACAAATTGGCGACAGCTTGACCGATTCCGTTTATTTCATAACATACCTTGACAATCTCCACCTGTTCTATATGCTTTAAATGCTTTCAAGTTTATTTTTGAAAGTAAAAATAGCTTAAGTTTTGTGCAAGTGATTGCAATACTTGAGTTTACTGTAAGTTATGGAGAAAATTAAGAGAACTAGCTATTTTTTTTATTATTATAATTATAACTATTTATATTATTGTTAAGTAAGAGCAAATATTATACAATAGATAGCGTAGTGTGAACGTGATTGTACGTTTTAGGGTTTATAGACTTAGAAGATCGTTTGAGTTGTGGAATATTTGTTCATAAAGAGAGACAAACAGATAGATATTCCTCAATCGACTCATCTACTGATCTTGAGCAAGAAAATATACGCTTCATGGTGTCAGCTACGCCTCCTTTCGCCTGTTACATACATTTGTAAACAGTTGGTACCTTTTTTGGACTATTTTAATTGGTTTTCTTATAAAAGTTTCTTAAAGCTATTGAATGAACAAAGAGATCTCGTAGTTAAACAAGAAAATAGTGAGCTTAATTATAGTGATCTTAGAGCTTACACTCTCTGTAGTTTTAAAACAATTTGGATTCCTTATATAACTAAACAATTTGAACAATTTTTGTATACCTTATATATATATATAACAGCGGATACCTTATTGAACTGCCGATTGTTACGTTCTTTCTCGAGCAGTTAATTGTAGAGTAATTTCAAGACAATTACTGTTCAAGAATGCTTACTCTCATATACAAATATATTCAGTTTGCCATGACAAATGAATTTATTCGCTAATTAATACTGTAGCAATGCTAATCATAGAGCTGTCTGATACGGTTACTACTATTATTATGCCCACTTTCAGTAGTGAGCTTAATTATAGTGATCTTAGAGCTTACACTCTCTGTAGTTTTAAAACAATTTGGATTCCTTATATAACTAAACAATTTGAACAATTTTTGTATACCTTATATAACAGCGGATACCTTATTGAACTGCCGATTGTTACGTTCTTTCTCGAGCAGTTAATTGTAGAGTAATTTCAAGACAATTACTGTTCAAGAATGCTTACTCTCATATACAAATATATTCAGTTTGCCATGACAAATGAATTTATTCGCTAATTAATACTGTAGCAATGCTAATCATAGAGCTGTCTGATACGGTTACTACTATTATTATGCCCACTTTCAGTCGTGGCTATTTTGAGTTAAATTTGCATTCGCTGTAAACGATTTGTCATCATTCAATGTTTGGGAAAGTGCAAAAATCCACAGAGAGAGTGTAATGCGAATTTGGTGATTTTTCTGAGATCAAATTGATATAGTTTTCAGCAAGGGCGTTTTAATGCGCTCTCAATTATCGATCGAAAACAAACTGCTGCTGGCGCCGGCTCAGTCACACACTCTCTCTCTCTCTCTCTCTCTCTCTCGACGATCTCTTGTGAGTGCATATAAAAGCGTCGATCAGCCGAGCAAACACGACACACGACACGAATCAGAATCGAACGCGAATCGCATGCGAATCGGATGTGAAATTTAAAGCTGCGACTAAGAAGAAGCTTCTCTCGGCGACACAGTGTTCAGTCTGATAACGTGCGGCGAGTCGGTAGCATCGTCGATCGCACTACAACTCCGTGATCTTGAAGTTAGAAATCTCAGACTAGTACGCAATGAAGCCGGTGCTGTTTAGTGTTGTGATTGCTGTCACGCTTGCCTGCCTTGCCACGCCCACAAGCGCTCAATTTAATCGCAGGCAAGGTATAGTAAAAAAAAACAAAACGAATACTATATAATATATTTATATAATATTTTGTGAATATTACGCTCAGATTTCTATCTCGTAACTTGAGAAATTAACGGTAGAAAAACAAACAAACAACAAAGAGTCGAAACCTGTTTCATTAGCAATACGAGTATATTAATAACTTAACTCTGATTACATCGACAATATTCAAATTACAAAGCGAATTAGTTATCGAACACGGAGACCTGAAGAAACCCTGGACAAGTTCGTTGCCTGAGTCTTTTGTTTTGATTGTCGCGCTAGTTTGAAACTCGTCTGGAATTGGCAAAAATACGTTGTATATATATATACGAACTTTATACTATATACAAACTATATACTATATACTGTGTTTTTTGTTGTTATGCCGAAAAAAAAAACCAGTCAGTGTCACTGTCATTGCAAGCCTCGTTCCAAGGTCGACTGACCCAGAGATGTGTTTCCCTAGAGTTTCGGTCTCGGTTTCTTGTCTTGTTATTTTCGGGGGAATCTTCAGTATTTCGATCACGTTTCCACGTTAATGACTGCACTTCGAAATTGAAGTAGAAGAAGAGTGGAATATCAAGTATGAATTGAAATAGATTAATAAACTCCGATGGCGAGTATAATAAAATACGCGGCATATTAAAAAGAGCGACTTTAAGAGGCATTTTAATGACTTGCAGAGATAATGGCGCATTTAAAAATGATCAGAAATAATAAAATCGTTAATGAGTATATAGAATATAGAATAATCAATATATTTAGATAACTTAAAAGTCTGTAAACCCAACGCAACTGTTTGTATTGCTTTCAGTACCAGCCAAACTTTGGACGTCTACAGTTCTTAAAGTTTTCTATATAAATCTATATACGATACTGTTTAGTCTTTCAGATAGTATTGTATATCTGTATACTATAGTTCCTTACACCATAATCCCTTATAGTTAGTACCCTAAGGGTTTAAACAGTAAGCCCTATGAATCTGAGTGTATAGCTTCATATACTAAGCAAACTTTGTAGGTCTACAATACTAAGTATACTTGTAAGTTATGTATATTATATTGTATATTATATACACTAGATATTCCCCTAAGTATGCCTGTATATATATACTATATTCTTCAATTTATATGCCTACATATATATTCTGCATATGCCCTGTCTACTATTATTCTTCTATATATACCCTTATACAATATATACCCACATTATCCTATTTGTATCTACCGGCAACTAACCTTTCCACATCTCTTGCTCTAACCTGCATCTTCTTCCTCCTGCTCCCAGTTCGCCAGAACTGCATCACGCCCGAGAACTACTATGGCAGCTGTGTGGCGCTCAGCTACTGTCCGCAGGCAGCGGAGGTTTTCCAGCTAACCGATCGCCGAACAGCAGAGAACTATGTATTCGCTCTGCAGCGCAGTTGTGGCACGCGTAGCATTAATCGGGATCCATTGGTAAGGGAAGATCATTCATTTCTCTCTATTGCTTTGCTAAGCTTTTTGTGTCTTCTGCTTTCATCTTGCACAGGTCTGCTGCACTCGACCCGTTTATAATCCGGTTACAGAACGTCCATCGAATCCTTTCTTCCCGCCCACAGAGGATTCATTTGTGGCACCACGTCCAGTGACTACTCAGACCCCTGATCGGTTCAATCCCTTCCTGCAGACCTCAACTGAGAGACCCAGACCAATACAGACGACAACAACAGCTGCGCCAGTTACATCAGCTCCGCTGGTGGAGCCACGTGGTCCCAGTTGTCGTATTCCTCCCGGCAAGGTGGGCGTATGTGTGGGTAAGTTGAAGCAGTCAGCAGTAGTTCACAAGATTTACACACTAATCCTAATCTCTTTCCTTCTCTGCTCCCTTTCGCAGACATCAAGCAGTGTCAACCGATCATTAGCGAGCTGCTTGTGCGTAAAACTGACCCCGAGTTCCAGAAATATGTGAGGGCCTCCAATTTGATATGTAATGGCGTGGGTCAGAATGTCTGTTGTCCCACGGGTGAGACGGTGACGGCGCCGGCGCCTCCCACATTTGTGAATAGTGATGAGGTGCCGCGTAGTCTGCCCACTGTTGCCGACGGTTGTGGCTACACTGTGGTGGCCAACAAGAAGATCGTTGGCGGCGTTGTGTCCAAGGAGGGCGCCTGGCCCTGGATTGCACTGCTCGGCTACGATGATGCCTCGTCCAACCCCTTCAAGTGTGGCGGCACTCTGATCACCGCCAGGCATGTGATCACCGCAGCCCATTGTGTGATTGTAAAAAAGATGAGTGAAAGATTTAATGTGACTGTGAAAGATTTGTAAGTTGTGGAAAGTCGTTAGAAGATTTCTGTGTAGTCAGAGTTAATCTTTTGTTTCTTTTCTACACAGGCCGCTGACTTTTGTGCGTCTGGGAGAGCACGATCTAAGCAGAGATGACGAAACGAGACATCTGGATGTACAAGTGGCCAAGGTAGGTGGATACATTGGGTTGACCGACAAGAAACCGGTGATCATATGATCATATGATCATGATTGGTTGATTGTGGTGTCAGTCATCCGGTTTTTTTTCGGTCAACCCAATCTTATCTTAACTGAATTTACAACTTTCCCCCATTCTTTTTCATTCAGAGTGTGCCACATCCTGATTATAATTCTACAAATGGTCGCACTGACATTGCTCTGGTCTATCTAGTGCGCAATGTGCAGTTCACTTCGCTAATCTCACCCATCTGCATGCCCAATTCACCACAATTGCGTTCCAAATCGTATGTGGACACGAATCCGTTTGTCGCGGGTTGGGGCAAAACACAGGAGGGTGGCGAGACATCGCAAGTGTTGCAGGAACTGATGGTGCCCGTGCTGAAGAATGAGGTGTGCCAAAAGAGTTATGCTGCCATTAGACTTTACTTCGGCGAGGATCAGTTCGACAGGGCTGTGATCTGCGCTGGTGTCTTGGCGGGCGGTAAGGATACGTGCCAGGGCGATTCCGGTGGTCCGTTGATGACCGTTGACGATGTTGACGATGGAGGTGTGAAGACACAGCGTTTCTATCTCATTGGCATCGTTTCCTACGGCCACGGCTGTGCTCGTGCTAATACGCCTGGTGTCTATACGAGTACACAGTACTTTATGGATTGGATACTGGACCAGTTGCAGAATACGCCCTGAACTGCAGTTGCAGTCGTTGATCTTGACAGAGATCAAGTCTAGTCCCCCCCTCCCTCCCCTCTCTCATTGTGAAAGTGAATAACGAGAGCAACAGTCGCGCAAAACGCGACAGTGGGATACCCTTCGACCTATGTTCCCGTGTAGTTTAATTTGTTAAATTCATACACATATGCATATGCACATGCTTTGAAATTAATCCCGACAGATGGCGCTCGCGCTTCGCGCTCGCCTGTCTCCCTTGTTAGCTGACAGAAGCATTTGGTTTTATGCTCATACTTTCTTAAATAACTTCTGTGTTTATTGTTCGATTGGATTGTAATTTGGGGACTACGTAGATATTTCATTTAGCTTAGTATATGTTAAAGTTAGAAAGTTGTATCTTATATACAGCACTTACAAATTAAGTTTAAAAATTAAATTATTGATTTGTGGGGGCGGTGGGCGTGGCACCTAACATTTGAAATAAACTTCATCTGCTTATATTACACAGGAGTCTTCCTGCCAAGTTTGGTAACTCTAGCTTTTATAATAGCTGAGATCTGTGCGTTCACACAGACAGACGGACAGACGGACAGACGGACAGACAGACAGACATGGCTCAATCGACTCGGCTTGTGATCCTGAGCAAGAATATATATACTTTATGGGGTCTCCCACGCCTCCTTATGCCTGTTACATACATTTGCACAAAGTTAGTATACCCTTTTTTGACCATTTTCAATGGTCGAAGGGTATAAAAAGCGAATACAAATATTGACATTGTTCTCCTTTTCTTTGCCTTGTTCCCATCGACTAATCCCTGTGGCAAATGCACGCGCAGAGCTATGCAAATGCAACGGAGGCAGGGGTGAGGACCTCATCAATCATGCTTGCAATGATGCAAGAGACAGACAGAACCCTTAGTCTGTCAAAAGGGTTACGAAGGGTTCTTTCTTACTCTCTCTCTCTGTCTGTACACGAACTGCATTCAAATTGCTCGAGAAGCTCACAAGGGATTGCGGGTAGCGTCTTCTCTATCTATTGGGCGCCATCTCAGGGGCTCCCCACACAATCTGGCAAGACGAATCCATTGTATGCTTTGTTAACTTAGCACACGCCTCGCCGACTCGACCACATGGCGTGTAGTGTGTAGTTGTAGGAGGAGTAGGATAAGGAATCGTAGCAGATTCCCCTTTGTGATTCAAATTGCGCAGATGCCACAAATCTCTAGATACGCTTGGCTTCCCCTGCACCATCTCCTGCTATTCCTTTCTCTCCTCTGCCTGTTTTCAATTAAATTAAAATCACAACACGAGTTTTATAATCTGTCTACCTTCTCTGTCATCTCAACCGATCATTTATCAATAATCTCAAAACGCAATTTGCATACGCAAAATTTCCGTACACATAATTTGCATACGAAATGCGATTTGCGAATACAGGCAGTACCACAGTACATGAGACAAGGGTGTTAATATCATCATTAGCCCTGCGAGATATCTTTATTGACAGCCTTCTGCGAAAATCTGCCAAAAGGAAAGCAAGAAGATCAGGCGAGGATCGCCCCTTAAGGGCAAACAAGCACAGTCAAGAGGTGTTACAGAGGGCAGAGGGTTGGGTAGTGCAAAAACCCACAAATCGCTAATCAAAATACAATTGGCAAAGAGGGAGAGATGTAGAGAGTGAGAGAGAGAGGCTGGAAGAGAGAGAGAGAGAGTGTAAAAGGTCTAACAGGCCGCAATTGTTGTTGGCTTATTGTAACCCGAGCAGATCTGACACTTTATCGAGGGTTAATTCGCCAATGTTGTTCACAGCGAGAGAAGTCAATCAATTGATCGTATATGATATGAGATCTGCTACATTTTACTGCCAATTGTGAAAGCAAGAGATTGACTGAAATATATATAGAGACTTAGGCTCTGCGAATTTGGCAGCCTAAGCAGAGTACCTTACAATGTGTTCCTTTATTGATAGTGCTAAACTGATAGTCTAGGAGAGGTACAGTATATGTAATGGAAATCACTTAGAGGTATGACAGGAAATGATCTGAATTATAGCTGAAAGATTTATAGAGTCTGAAAAAGCCTAAAATGGGTACCTCATAAGTTGATCATATATTGAAACAAATAATTCGCCAATTTGACATTAAGTTGATCAAATGATATGATGTTTTAGATAGTAAAAGAGATTTACAACAAATGGCATAGAAATCTTGTAGCATAATAGGAAAACTTATCTATGGTAAGTTGTTTCTTTATTTATGTTTATTGCTGAATATTAAAAACCTTATCCGCCTGTAGTACCATCCTAGATCACTGAGAATAATTAAAATACACAGTGTGCAAGTGAAATATGATATTTTATTACATTTGAGAGTAGATCACAGGGTTTACGTGCTAGTTATTGATTGATTTAATTAGTTGCTTAAGGTCTAACAAATTGAATTAAATTAATTCGATTGCACTGAAATTGATTTAAGTACTAAGAACTGGCACTACGAATGGGGGGGGGAGTCCATCATGCAACTTCTATCTAGACTTCCGGTGAGGCTGCATTGCGTTTGAGCACCTCATTCAGTGTGGGACTCATAGCTAGGGCAGGATTTGCCACAGCAATGATATGTTCCCCTGCAGCAGAGATGACCTGTACCCCGGAGGCAGTCAGATCGACAGTTTCCGTTAGATTCATTGATTCTCCCGGGCATGAAATGGGTGAACGTTCACTTTCTAAGCCATTGACCTGTGCAGGAGTAGGAAGGGGGAAGATTTAGTCTTGTCAGTTGCCTCTCAAGTAGTCTAAGACATGGCGGGGTGCGAGTCTCCAACACATACTCACTGGCATGGGCGGCGAACTGGAAGAATTGCTAAAGGAGAAGCGCGAATCGTTGTCCTCAAAGTCCGCAGTCTTGGCCAAGCTGTAAGCAAGTCAAAGAACATATATATAAACGATCTGCACTTTGAAGTAATATATATAATCAGACATATACTCTTTTTACTCACGAGAACTTGGCAATTTCGGTCAGATCGAACGGCGGCTTGGCAAACTTTTGGTACATGGCAAAGAGATTGTAGCGCGAATCCTCAACAGCTTCCTTGGAATTTATTGCAATGATTTTTAAGTTAGTTCAATGAGATTGTTGTAGATTTAAAGTTGGCAAATTTGTTGGAGGCAAAGCTCGGCATTAAGGCATTAAGCAAGAAGGAATACACCAGGATTTTGTTACTCGAAAAGTGAAAAGTTTATTTGTATTTGAACTCAATAAAAAGGTACACAAAATATTGCAGAAGAAAAGATCAGATAACTATATAAATGTAACTGTTAACTAAGCTAAACTTAGGTATAACTAAAGGTGACAATGGAAAACGTTTCAGCTGAGGTTAGATTCAATATAACAACTTATAGAAGAGCTGTCAGATATGTTGCATATAGAAACTACGAGTATATATGAAAGTAATGAACCGCTTTAGTAATTATACAAAACATACAAATCTTTATACATCTGTTTAGACTACAAATGAGTGAGGATCAACGTAGAAATAACATGATGATAGATTAGTTTTAGATATTGTGAGGTAGGATTAATATAGAAATAACATGATAATAAATAGATAAGTTTTAGTTTTTTTTAGTCTGTATAAACTATAAATGAGTTAGGATCAACATAGAAACAACATAGATAACTTTTATGGTTTTGTTAGGTAGTGTTTAGAAAAGTAAAGATCAATATTGTAACAGGATATAGACTAGATATAGATATAACTAAGTGTAATATATATATATATCAAGAGTATATATATGTAGGTTAGGATCAACAGTATCAACAACAAAGACAGAAAAACTAAGCTTATAACTAGTAATAAAGAAAGAATACTTAGGAACTAATCAAAATACTTCAAGTTAAATATATAAATACAGATTCTAGTATACATCTGTATATATCTAAACAGATTCAAGTATATATCTGTGTTATATATACCTAATCTAGTAATATATATAGAACTTCTACAGATATAGCAACAATTTAAACTACTAAACACATAAAATACTGCAAGTAGACTAGCTCAGAGCTGATCTTGAGATCAGCCTGAAGATTGAGGACTACAACAACACCTGCATAGGTAGAGGTATTCTAAAAAGAACTTCTCAACCAGGGAGGGGGTAGGGGTATTAGTAAAGAGGGGACTCGTTTAGCGTTAATCTGCAAAACAAAATGTCAATTAAGATAAAAATGTCCCGACACTGCAAAGCTGAAGCGGAAGCGCAAGCAGAAGCTGAAGCACTGCACCAGTAATGATAGTAGTGCCTTCCAAGGATTGGCTGCAGTTGCTCTTACTGCTCATTGGAAGCTGGCTTCCTTACCCGATTCAGTTCCATGGGCAGCTGTGCTGCCTCCGTGGAGGAGAGACGCTGCCGCTTTGAAGGCATTGCAGCGGCATCGCTCGACTCACAGTCGGACTGTGGAGCAACAGGAGTGACACCAACTGCAGCTGCTCCGCCTGCTGCCTGTGCTGGCAGCTGGGACAACAGATTGCCATAGCGTGCTATGCTTGCCGAATGCCCAAACCCAGCATCCTTGACGATCTGTCGCGCCAGTGGGAAGAGCTCATCACGGCGTGTGAGCAACCAAATGGTCTGAGGATTGCGACAAAGCTGCGCCGCCGCCTCATTGACGCACACCTCGTGCAGCGTTAGAGGCTTCTCCGGGCGACGCTTGCAATCGAAGCGTCCATAGATTGCCGAATACTTACGTATCTCGTCCATGCGACGCGGATCGTGCTCTGCCATGGCAATCACTTGCTCCAGTTCGCGTGTGGTGCGCTTCTTGGAGGTCTGTGCACGCGGCTCACGCTGTGGCAGCTGGCGTGCAATCTTGGCAGCGCACACGGCAATGCGTTGCACCTGCAGCTCGGTCAGCACCGGCGTCAGTTGTGGCGAGCTGGAGGAGACTTGATGGGCAGCAGTGCTGACAGTGTTGGGGGCAGGAGATGCCACAGATGCCAGCGCTGCCACCGGCGTGGGAGGCAACACCAGGTGGGGGGAGGGTGTGGGCGATTGACCTGGCGCCAGCACGGGCAGCAGCGCAGGAGCAGCGGCAATCTGTGAGAGCAGCTGTGCGGGTGTTGCTGCCGAAGGCGTTGGCAACACAGGCGCCACATGTGCAGGTTGAAAAGTGGAGACGGAGACGGAGGAGGAAGAGGAGGAGAACTTGCTGCGCGGAGGCAGTGCAGGCGTGGCATCGGGATTGAAGAGCAGCGCGGGCTTTGTGGGCGTTTCACAGAGACCTGCAAGGGGGCAAGAAAGAAATGAATACCAAATCTTCTAGGAGATTGTTCTTGCTGCACTTACCCAACTGCGGCAGCATGTGTCCCTGGAAGAGCGCTGGATTGTTGGCCCACTCGTGCAGCGCCTTCTGCAGGCGACGCACATGCAGCGGCTTGGAGGCCATGCCCACCAGTGCCATGATCTCAAGGAACTCCTCCTCGCCGGCATCGTACAGCTGCTGCACATCATCGCCCCCCATCTCCAGCAGTGTGTCGTAGTAGGCCAACAAACTGGCGCGCTGCAGCACGCGGTACAGTTGCACCTCCGCCTCGTTGCTCGGTCGCGATGTGGCAATCACTGGAAGAAGAAGAAGGAGAAGATGAAGAAGAATAGGTTAGTTTTGGATGAAGAAGTAGGTTTAATTATAGAGTATTATAGCGTAAATATTCATGAAGAAATTGGAAATATTTATAGGGAAGAAAAAGAGAAATTTAAAAGGATTTCAAAAACTGTAGACTTAAACTTAGCTTTAATGTTTATTAAATTGGTAGATCCACAGGAATAAAGACCTATTTTTATATTCCAAAGACCTTCAGGTATATTGAACATGTTAAAGTCTTCATATATTTTGCTACACTTTATAGAGTTCCTCGAATGTTTCCCACAAGTAAAATAAATCTAATCAAACAAGCCTTTTTTTGTCTGCAATAAAAGAAGTTGAAGAACTGCAAAGTTTTGGTACAAAAAACTTGAAATAGTTTTATAGAGAGTCCACAAAATGTTTCCCACAAGCGAAAGCAAAAAACAATTTTAATTAAATGCGGCGTTTTTTTTTGCTGGACGTCTGCTCGGACCCGACAGTCCCGCACAGATCCTGCGCAGACCCTTTTCGAGGAGCAAGCAAAAAAAAGGAATCAGTAGAAGAAAAAAACGAAAGGAAAAAGCGCAAAAAAAAAACGGTACGAGCTCATCTGCATAAGCAAATGTGAGACAGGGTGGAAGGGGGAGAGAGGGGAGGCAGAGAGAGAGGGAGACAGAGAGAGGACAACGAGATCTGCATACATGATGTTGGGCAGTTCAACCCTTTCGCTTTCTTGTTTGTTCTCTGCTTTGCTTCTCATCTTCTCGTTAGAAATGCGTCACGCATGCGCGGAGTTCTTGAGCATAAAGGATCACGAATTATTCTAATCCTTTTTCCCAATTTTTTCATATATTTTATCATTTTTTTTCTTTGGGTTTTCAAACAAAATGTAAATGTTTTTTCGTGTGAACTAAGCAATTGTCAGCTGCAGCTTCTTCTGCTACAACTTCTACTACTTTTACTGCTGCTTCTTGCTGCTTCTCCTGCTTCTGCTGCTTCTTCAGCAGGCCACACGATTTATTGGAAGAGCCTCTGCAGAAGAACCTGAAGATGATTATGTCAAATCGTAAATAATTATGTGAGAATATTTTAGACGCACACGGACAGATCGCGCTGCCAGATCGCGCAAGTTACGCGCTTTAATTAATAGAAAAACGAGCTGAAAGAAGGAGAAGCAGATAGAGTGGAAAAGGGAGAGGAAGAGAGAGAGAGAGAGAGCAGGGGGAACTGTGGAGCAGGGCAACTGGGCAGACAGAGAGGGCAACAAGCAAAAAAACGGCGCATTGAATGTTTTTGCAGTGTGTAGCAAGCTGTAGTTGCTGTTGTTGTTTTTGCTGTTGCTGCTGCTGTTGTTGTTGTTCTTGCTGTTGCTGCTGTTGTTCCTTGTTGTCACTTGATGCGCTGCTGCCAATCATTAACCCATTACTGCATGCTTGTCACAATTTATGACACAATTTGTTCAAATTGTTGGCAACAGCAGCAGCAGAGAAAGAAGAAGAAGAAGATGCCGAGCATATTGCCCGAGTTTGGCCATTAGGCTAAAGTACAGTTTGGCAGTGTATGCTATGCTATATAGAGGCTATAAATCTCAACTAAAGAAAGAACTCAAGCTGGTGCAAAGATAAATTTGTGTAAATTTTTGTTGAATGTGCCAAAATTGATGGAATTCGTTGAAAGATATTTAATTAGTAAAGTGCAAAATTTACGTTCTGAGAAGTTCATTTCTTTACATAACTTACATTGTCGACAGACTTGAATTGTGTTATAAATCATTAAAAAAAATTCCAGTATATTTTATGGTAGCTCTTCAAATTCCAAAGCTATCAATCACAATATTCAATATATTTGTCATATATTATCCACATTGACAACCTTATCTAACATTCAACTTGCACTGTGGGTCCACCTGGGGTTAATTGTCTGTCTGGGCTGTGTTCACGCCACGCTTCTCTCTACGATGTGCGTAGCCCCACTTGGTGGTTACCCAACGCGGAGTATTTAACGCAGACAGAGACGCATACGCTGCGTAAGTTGGCAGCAGCAGAGCACGAGCAGGCAGAGGGGAGATGGGGGGCAACTAAAGAGGGGCAGTAGCATTTGCAGCAATAAATAAATGAGACGTGATTTCAATACACAAATAATGCTCGGGGCGGGGCGAGGCGTGGCGTGGCCACAACTGGAACTGGAACTGCCTTTGAGGCAGTAGAGGAAGAGGAAGAGCAAGAGGGCACTATGGGTAGACCCAGGTGGGGCACTGATTGTCACTACGTTTGCCAGCAGCTTGGGCTGCTCTTCCTCGTGCTGCTGCTGATGCTGCTTCCACTTCTTGTTGATTTTTTATTTATTTAATTTGCGGCTCGCTTTTTGCGGCTACTTGTGGCAAGTCTGTTAATGTGCCTGCTTATGTTGTTGTTATACCAATTGAAAATGTTCAGAAAGGGTATGTTAACTTTGTGTAAACATAAAAATATATACTAGAAGGTGAGGCAGAACCCAAAAAGTATACATATGCATAATCAAGTTTAAGATGTCTCTATGAACATCAAGATCTCTGTTATTATAAGAGTGAGAGACAACAAATTTGGCATGCAGCTGCCTGTAGGACATGCATAGCTTAAGTGAAGTGCAAATGTTGACTGCCACGTCCACTAGCTAAGTAATTCTATAATTAACTTTTGCAATACGATTTGTAAGTGATATAGAAATTATATAACTTTTTCCTTCTCGATATAGCAAGCTGACTATATTAAGTATCTCTCCCTCAACTTTCAAACTGATTTCATAATAAACAAAGAAGTTATGCCAGAAAGTAAACTGCACGCGGAGTATCTTATGGTCGTGCACTCTCTACTGTAGCTTTCTGCTGCCCACTGCTGTTGTTGTTAGTGCTGCTGATGTTGTTGTTGTTGTCATTTGCTAAATATGTTGTTTTTATGCGCCTGCCGAGCGCAACAACAAAAAAAATTAACTGCAGTTGCTTTTTAGTTGGCACTTGGCAAAGCAATAATGACATTCGACGCCACATACCAAGAGCAGGCCCAAGACCAGGCACAGCTGCCTGAGTGTGTGTGTGCGAGTGTGTGTGTGAGGGATGTCAATCGTGCGATCGCTTCGATTATGGTCAGCAGAAGAAAAACTGCAGCAGACAAAGACGCAGACAAAGTCGCAGACGCCGGAGCCTGCTGCCCTCTCCTGCCTCAGCTCCCCCTGACTACTCCTGTCCCTTCTGACACTGCTCCTACTGCCTCTGCCCCAGTCCCTGCTCCTGCTCCTGCTCTTACTCCTCCCCCCTCTAGCTGGCGAAACTATTTCTCATATACAACGATAAATTAAAAGCGACTTTTTGAACGACCAAATTCTTTGTCGATCAAAATTCCATTGCTGGCAATAACTCGCTGTACGTGCCAATGGCCCCAGAGCCAGCAGCAGCAGCAGCCTCCTCCAGCAGCAGCAGATCTCGGCCAGAAATGGTCTACGCCCCATAACCATCAAGTTGGCAACAAGACTGCCGTATAGTTGTTGCTCAGCACCTTCTCGACTACCCTCGTCTAGTTCTCTTCTCTGGGGTGAGTTTTTTTTTGTACCTTTCTTATTCTTACCCCTGCGTGCTGAGCCTATGGGAAGACACGTCTAACGGCAGTGCCGTTAGAACTGGCATTACCTGCCTGGCTACAGCGTCTTTCATTGGATGAGCGCCATTGTGATGAACGTAGTTAAGGGGCGCAGCTCAGGGTGGTTCCGAGCAAGGCACCAAGGAAATGGAAACCGGAACGAAGGCGAAGTTGAAGCTGAAGCTGAAGCTATTGTTGCCCTATAAGTTGTAGATCCGTTAGGAGAGTTTCCGTTACGAATAAAAACAACAACAACAATAACAACATTCAACAATCAACAATCACAATAACAATGAGGAATAGGGAGACATGTGGCGAGCTTGAGGAAGCTTGCAAAGCGCGGGAAAATTTGCATGCAACGGGCAAAAATGTATGAAAAGGAATAAAAGATGTGTGAGCAACAAGAAATAACATAAAGAAAAGGACTTTAAGGCAAGTTAAAGGTTTATAACGTGAGAAGTATACGCTAGAAGACCACTTGATACCCTGTACTACACATAAGGCTTATATGAAGTAAATATTCTCAACCAGCTTGATTTTCGAGTTCAATTGATCAGATTTTCTTTTCTCTTTGTGTTTTCTTGGTATGGATCATGTGTTCTCTGCTTTTCCAGCTGTTTTGCCGTCATTTTGGAGTACGTAAACTTCACTAGTTTTACCATTATAAAGTAATTATATCAAAATATTAATGTTAAGACAAGACAGACAACTTGTTTTGAACTGTAACTGTTTGATTTTGTGAAGAATCAACAAGAAATTGCTGTAAAACTCCTCTAAATACACCAAATTTGATAGGAAGTTGCTTCTATAACATACACAGCTAAATACCTATTGAAATTTCGAGTGCCAGTTCCCTGTTATATATAAATAGTACCAATACTGTGCTTAGCAAAGCTGGGAAACTACCATTAAGCAACCTCCTGTCATATTATATCTCCAATCACATTATATCATATCATATATTATATCTAATATAAAATGATATATTTCCCCTTATATTATATTTACAATGATATATATATAATATATACTAGTATATCGAATCCTATTCTATTATATCATATCAATATCATATATAATTCAATTCGTATCCTATCTTATCATATCATTACAATATCATTTCCAATTCAAAGTATAATAAAATATCTCAACTTACTTGTTCCATTTGCATTGCGTCCAAAGATCTTGCCCTGCGGACTGAGTATGGGGCTGGATGAGGCTGAGGGCGCACCAGAGAGTGATCGCTGTCCCTCCGAGGGTCCGCTGGCGAGGGAGAGATTGTTGACATCCTCCTGCTTGCAGAAGTCCAGGATGGCACTGGCACTGGTCGTACTGGTGCTCAGCAACTGTGGCAGGGATGGGGCAAGTGGCGTGGACGAGCAGCTGGAGCTGGTAGCGGAGGCAAGGCCGCTTCCGTTTCCTGTGTGACACTTAGCAATGGCGACGGCGGCAGCTGGCGAAGCTGCGCTTGAGCTGGAGGCGACCGGCAGGGCGGAGGTGGAGATGGAGATGGAGGAGGAGGAAGAAGAGGAGCAAGGGGCGGATGGTGCCACTGTTGCTGCTCCTACTGTTGTTGTTGTTGTAACTGTTGTTGCCGCCGGCGTATTGGGCGACGGATTTGCCTCCATACTGTTGTTGTTGTTGTTGGGGGAAGAAGTGGTAGAAGAAGCAGGCACGCGATACGTTTGGCATGCACAAGAGGGAGAGAGAGGGGGACACTAAGCAAACACACTACACTACACACAACACGAGACTACACACTACACACTAAGTTGAATATCGTTAGAATTGATCGAAGATCGTAGATCGTATGTGATGCACTTGGATGAGTCGCGCAAGTATTCTTTGCTGGATCTCTCTTTGCCATCCGCTCAGCTCGAGGCCAGACGAACTTCTGTTTAGGCAGCGTCGTCGCCACGCAGCGCGAACCCTTTTGCAAGGAGAAGGAAAAGAAGCAGAAGAAGTACACGAAGCAGAAGGAGAAAAACAAGGCACATAAAATCACGCGGCAAAGGGTTAAAAAGGCAGGCAACAACAACAACAAAAAATGCAGAGAGCGCAATTGGTATGCAGCAGCCGAAGATGCCGACGCAGACGCATACGACGACGCTGGCGACGAACACAAGACGAAGGCAAGACGAGGACAAGACGGAGACGTCAGCAGCGGCGCGACGCAGCATTGGCGCTTGCAGTTTTCACTCACCCAATGAGGGTGAGTTTTTCTGCTGCTGCCGGCGCTGCTTCGGCCTCTACTTCGGTCTCTGCTTCAGTCTCTGCTGCTGCGCAACTCTCTTAACTCGCTGAGAGAGCGCGCAGCTTATTAGGTGAATGTGTGAGTGAGTGAGAGTTCGTCGTGCTCCGCCTCTGCAAGCCAGACCAGGCTTGCCTTGCTCTCCTTCCCTCTCTCTCTTTATATTTGCGCATCCTTGCGACATTTTGATCTGCGTTTTTTTCGCGTTATTTTCCGTTAAAAATGCTGCATAAATTACAAAAAGATATTCTAATTATTTCAGCTCAAATGTTCTGAATACATTTCCAAGATATTTCATCCTTTTTGCCCCTTTACGAATTGATTATTTTCATGTCTTTTTTTTCGTGAAACGATGATGAACGTTTTTCTTGTATTTTCTTTTTTTGTATATACAAAAACAGTTTACAATAGGTTTAAATTAATATTATATAAGATAGGGTAGATAGGGGAGGGGGGAAATCAGAGCAGCAGAACTATTGCATATTGTATCGTTATGAGGGACTATCGCATGAGAGAGGAGACTAAGCATCAAATTGTTTGTAACTATTAATTTTATAATGCTGTTAAAAATAGGCTGCAATTTCTTTATATTTTTTAAGAAATTTTACTGCATTTCATAGTGTCTTCCTTAGAAAGAACTATCGTATAAAAACGATTCAAAAATGCTTTAAATTTACTATAACTTTCGTGTCATAATGTCAAAATAAGGTATAATTGTATAAAATCTATAAAAGTCAGCATAGTTTCCTCAAATATCACTTTGATCTTTACTCCTTAGTCAATTTATTCAAACGATAGTAATGCCGATAGTTCTGTCGCTCCTTGGGGAATACTTTTCAAGACTTTACCTTAGTTATAAAGGATTTTGTTATGGGGTTTTCATCTTCTTTTCAATGTGATAGCTAAATATTATATGAATAGATTACACTAGGTTGGGGTTTTTCCTTTAGGTTATGTTAGGTTAGGTTAACAGTCGATAGCGAGTCGCACCCACACGCATTGGAACCCCCCACTAGGTCGTAGGCTTGCCTTGCTGAGATATGCCTACAAACGGGGGGTTCCCTACAGTTCAGTTTACGGACTCTGCCACTATAAGTTATTCACGCTGATGATCTGATTGATCCAACCGATAAACGAGGAGACCTTCACATAGACACCGGGCACATCCACGCGACCGCAGCCAAAGCCCCACGAGACCAGGCCGGCAAGCTCAAAGAAACCATCATCCTGACAGACCAGAGGACCACCTCCATCTCCCTGACAGGCATCGTGTCCTTCTTCGCCACCGGCACAGAAACTGGAGGCGGGCAGTATGAAGATCTTCTCCGTGACTGCATTCACTTTCCTTATGCACTCCGTATCGCTGACAATGGGTATCTCTGCCTCACGCACGCGCAAAGGAATGGGACCAGCTGGGGGAAGAGTAGGATTAATGACTTCTCTAGGGGATTAGCTCCTTTCCAGACCTACCTTCGCCCATGTAGCCGTAGCCTGTGACTGTGCAACGTTTGCCCGCCGTGTGACTGACTCCACGCGCTGGCAGACACACCAGACAGACGCCATCACGCAGCTCCGCCTGCCCGTGCAGCTTGAGCAGCGCAATGTCATTGTCCAGCGTCTGACTGTTGTGATTGTGGTGTATGTACGTGGTGGCCACACGCAGTGTCTGTGCGCCGGGACTGCCGTACTTCCGGGTCAGATCGTAGTCACCCACGCGCACGTAGATGGCATCGCCAGAGCGCACAATACTGTAGAGAAAGAGAGAGGGTGCGGAGTTAGAGAGAGCAAGAGTGGGATACCCTTCGATCTATACATATGTAATAGGGAGGAAGGTCGAAGGAGTTCAATGCGTTTTAAAGGGGTTCAAAGGGGGCTTCATGTCATATCGTATCACAAGAGTTTACTCACTTGGTCACACAATGCGCTGCAGTGAGCACCCACTGAGTGCCAATGAGCGCTGCACCGCATAGATACTGATTGAGGGAGTTGATCAGCGCCACCTGCCAGCACCATTCTCCATTCTCGCCATCCTCGCCGCCCACCACGCGTGCCCTTCTCCTGCTGCTGTAGTTACTCGCTGGAGGTGTGTAGACTGGATAGTAATCTGGATAAACCACTGCAGGTTGTTGCGCTGCCTGCTCTAGAGGATTGGACTCTTCTTCCTGCTCCTCGTGATAGGAGCGCAGTTGATTGCCAGTGACGCCACTCGAGTCCAGCAAGTCCCCGAGCTTATCATTGTGTATCTGTATGGGCACAATAGCTGAGCCCAGCACCAGCCGCTCATTGGACTTGTTGAATTGCCCGGGATTGGCCATGCCGGAGTAGGCGCTGCTCAGCTGACGCGCTGTGCGCTGCACGCCATACTTGGCACGTGCGTAGGTTACATAGTTGAGATTGGCAGAGCGTCCAGTGCGTAGGGTGCCCTTGACACCACACACGTACTTGGAGTAGACATGTGGACGGGGTGTGGTGGTGGTGGTGGAGCTGGTAGTCGTGGTGCTGGGTGCTGTAGGTGGTGGTGGCCCAGCACCACCCGGCGCGGGTCCATAGTAATCCGCATAGTTGGGCAAACCAGGCGGGTAGGGATTGGGATGAGGTGCTAGGTGTGCAGGTGGTGGTGGCGGTGGTCCCTGTACGCCTGCCTGATTGGACATGTACGATGTGGCTGCATACGGTGGCTGTGGTGGTCCAACCTGCTGTTGTTGTGGTGCATATGGTGGAGGAGGTGCCATGGGAGGATAATTGAAGTACGAGGTGTCGTTGCGTGTCTGGAACTGTTGTTTCTCCAGGATTTTGCTCTTGGGCGCACAGCAGATCTGGCCAGAGCGTTTGCACCTAAACAGATCAGTCATTTCAGCGTTTTCTGTAGGGGATTAGGGAGGGAGAAAAGAGAGATTAATTGAAGGCACAAACCTTTTCCTTGTTTAACTTACTAAAACAGGTAAAGCTGAGCAGACTGACAATGCAGGAGCCGGGACACTCCTCGCGTGGATCAGGACTGGGCAGCACATAGGGTGGTGCAGTGGGTGCTGGCGTGGGTGGCGGCGTTGGTGGTGGCAACTTTGGTTTGGCTACACCAGCGCGTGAGTTATCGCAGCACACTGAGCCCTTGGCGCAGGTGGTGGGCGTGGAGACCAGTATGGAGGGACGTTCACAGAAGGCGGCCATAATGTTGAGCAGACAGAAGCCCGGACAGCGTGGCAACTGTGGTGGTGGTGGTGGTGGTGCTGGAGCTGCAGCTGTTGCTGGTGAGTTCAGTGTGTTCTCAGCAAACGAAATGATCTGCGAGAGAAAGTCTCCGCCACCTCCGCCGCCTCCTCCACTCGTTGCTGCTGGTGGTGCTGCAGCTGGACGCGCTGGTGGTTTGGCTGCTGGTTTCTGTGCAATCTTCGTGGCGGGTTTACTGGGCGCAGGCTTTGAGGCAGGAGCTGCCTCAGAGGCGCTGCCAGTTACACAGCAACTGCCCTCGCCGGGACAGAAGGCATCGGAGTCGATGTCGTCACAGAAGATGGCAAAGATGCCGTTCATGCACTCGCCCTCGCACTCCTTCAGCACCTGGCCCTGTGCACCTGATTTCAGCTTGTTGTTATTGTTGTTCTTGTTCGGTGCCTCCTCTTCCTCCTCTTCTTCTTCCTCTTCATCCTCTTCCTCGGCAGCAGCTGCTTCTGTTGTGGTGGTGCTTGTTGCTGGCTTCTTGTGCGGCTTCGCGGGTTTGTTGTTGCTGTTGTTAGTCTTGGTGCGTGCTGGCTCTGGTGTGGTGGTGCTGGTGGTGCTGCTGGTGCTGGAGCTGGTGCTGGAGGAGGAGCTAGTCTTGCTAGCGCTGCTCTTGACCAGCGTCTGATTGCTCTTCAGGTTGCTCATGTGCTCTGTTAAGGTAGAAGGGAAGTGGGTTTAGTGGGAGTGCTGGTAAAGGTTGAAACTGCTCCACTTACTGGCTGGTATATAGATGTCTTTAGGCAGCTTGCTATTGGCGTATTCGTCCAGGGAGACACAGCACTTGGTGCCCTCCTTGCACAGTCCGCCACTCGTCAGATAAGCCTCACAATATTCCGCAATGCGATCTGCCACACAGACGCCTGTGCAGTTTTCTGTGAAGGAGGAGAAGGAGAAGGAGTTGGTAGTGCTCAGTGGGGTTTTAAATGGAGTAAAGGTTCCTCTAAATGTAGTAAAGGTTCCGCTAACTGGAGTAACGGTTCCCCTAACTGGAGTAAAGGTTCCCCTAACTGGGAAAAGGTTCCCCTAACTGGAGTAAAGGTTGCCCTAACTGTAGTAAAGGTTTTCCTAACTGGTAAAAGGTTCCCCTAACTGTAGTAAGGGTTCCCCTTTGTTCCCCTTTACTCACTGTTCTCATCCTCCAGCTTGCTGGCTTCCTCTTTGTCCTTCGGCTTGCTGGTGATGGCCTTCTTGGTGGTAGCCACCTTCTTAGTAGTGCTACTTGGCGGTGCAGAGGTACTCGTGCTTGCTGGTCGTTTCGGCTGTGGCTTAGGCTTCGGTTTGGCTGTGGTGCTAGCGCTGGTAGTGCTACGTCGTGTGGTGCTCGTCGTGCTGGTTGTGGTGCTAGCGGTAGTGCTGGTGCTGCGCTGTGTGGTGCTGCTCGTTGTGGAGCTGGTAGTGCTAGTAATCTTAGGCGTTGTGGAGGGCGGCGCACGCACAGCTGTGGCATTTTTACCTTGGTGGGAGATAGGGGCATAAATTGCTGTAGAGGATTCTCTTGTGGTTGTGTTGCCTTACCTGGTGCACTCTCAATGCAGCACTTCATGCTGGGCGAGGGACAGGGCACATCGTCGAGCACCTCGTAGCAAATCAACGTGGCCAACGTGTGCACACAGACGCCAGGACAATCCTTGGCATCCGCTGTACTGGTAATGGTGTCCAGGAGGCCTGCGAGGAGAGAGAGGGGGGGATAAATCATACAGTTGTGAGCAGTTAGGCTACGTTGGGGGCCAGTTAGGCTCAGTTAGAGTTTGAAGGCTCAGTTAGTCTCATTTAAACTCACCTGACAGAAAGCTGCCCGCCAGCGAATCATCCTGTGCATGCACCTGCGGCGTCGCTAAGAGCAGCGCCAGCAGCAGAAGGCAGCTGAGCCTGGCGCAGTAGTTGCTCATGTTAGTCTGTGTATACTTGATTATCTCTTGTGCTTCTTCTACTTCTCTTTGTTGTTGCTCTTGTTAGGTGGCAAGCTCACGTGTTCATCGCGTTGCAAGTTGAATCTGTGGAGAGTAGAAAGAGAGCCAAGTGAAAGTTAAAGACTGAGTCAGCATCGTTCTCTCTCTCTTGCTGCTTTGTTTATCCAGCTCCCTCTTTATCTGCCTCTCACTTGCTTAGGCGCTCTGCCACTGTGTCTCTCCAGCTTCCCTAGCCATTCTGTACTCTATCTCTCTCTCTCTCTCTCTGTCACCTCTTGCTGCCCTGTGACGTAACCGAGCTGCTTCTTTACTCAGCTCCAGCCCAGCTCCGCAGTCAAGTCGCGCTAAGATCATTGGCCTAGAAAGAGCTCAAAGTGCTTGGCCAACTTGCTGCACGCTGATAAGACAAGTAACTTGTTCTGCTCTTGACCCCGCGTTTATACACTGCCACTGTCCACTCCTCCCCCCCCTTCTAATTAAGCCTCTCCAGAAACCTGTTCTTTCAGCCGCCGACTGGTTCTGCGACAGGTGCTGCCCGTTTGTGTCTTCCCATTTCAATATTACGTATACGTATTTGGGGGGCATACACCCAATTGTGTGTGTGTGTGTGTGAAATGGGCACACAAGAACCTCTAGCTCCAACTGGGACCAGAGAATTCCAGCCTAATAAATGTATTTAGGTTGCGTCGGCATGGAAATGTCTTACCATACACCATACAAAAAAGGTCTCACGTAAACTGGTTTTATTTTTGGTCTGCGCAAAATAATGAGGAACACCACAGTGTGTGCTAGACAAGTGCAACCCAACCCACTGTGCGTAGTTTTTTGCCTTGAGTAATACTTAAAAATACTTAAGGTGCCGTTGTGAAGTCATTGCAGTTCTGCTCTTTTAATTTTACGACTTCGTTTTAGTCTCGTTTACTTTTGTTTCCTTCTGAAAGTTAATTCTCTCTTAGTAACACTTTTTGCTTTAATATATTGAAATGTTATAAAGAAGTTACTCAATCCTTTTTGTAAAGCTTTCATAGAAAATGTTATAATATTCTGATTTTTGATAAATAAGTCTCCTTTGAGTATATTAAATTTATAATCTACTCTATCATATAATGAAGTTATTAAGTGGTATCAATCATTTATAATATTTGGAATACCTAAGATTCCATGGATTCATTTATTTTCGTTCTCATTTCATAATTTCATCACATTGAAAAATTCGAAATTTCATATTCAACACCCTCTGCCCACTTCACGAACCTTCACTGTACTCAACGAGGGTTATGCCCAGCCTGTGCCTGTCTTGTCCAATTAACATTCAACGTTTAAAATGCTACACAATCTTTATGAATGAAATAGAAAGTGTACCAAGCAAGTGTTGGCCCGAAAAAAAAAAACAGAAACCTTGCAAGAAATCTCAGTCAAAGATCTTGAGCGAAAGTGCAGTTGACGAAGAAGAATGAAGAAGCAGCGAGAAGAAAACAACAACATATTCAACTAAACTGTAAGAGATACAATTATGTTTGTGTACCCTCCTCCTTGCCCCCCCTCAACATGCTCCTGCCTCCTCTGTGCCGAGGCGACTCACGTGTCGTCGCTTTCTTTGTGGCTTTGGAAGAAACCGGAAATTTCTCAAAAAGGGCCATTTGAAAAGTGTCATTAAGCGCAGGCGTAGACGTGTGTGACAATCCTCATTCTTTGGTCTCTAGAAAGCTATACACTATAGCTTACTATACTCATCTCTCTCTCTCTCTTTACTCTCTCACTCTCTCCCGTTCCCAAGTTAGAACCCCAAGAACGTATTTTGGGTCAGTTGTCTGTTTTGTAGACCTACAGAGTGTCCCTCTTTGCCTCGTCTCAACTCTCTGTTTGCGTTCTTCTCTTTCTTCCCCTTACTCCCCTCTCCCTCCTCTCTTATTTGTTCTCCTTCTTGTCCGCCTACACCCAACATGAATACCAAGTCCGGCACGACAAAGCGTTCGCTAAGTGGGTCAGCTGCATAAGGCGCGACGTTGCTGTCGGCACGTTTCGGGCCACTCGTCACTATGCCACGCCTCCCCTCACACACACACACATGCCGCCTCTTTCTTCATCTCTACTTGGCATGCGAATTATGCGTTCTTTCTGGATACCAAAAAGTTTCACACCATAAACTCAAAGCAGGCAAAGAATTTCTTCCGTTTCATTTGGCCAAAAACAAACACACACACAGCGGAACGGTTAATAATAACGGTAAACACGGTTGAGGTGTGGGGTGCAGATAGCTAACATATATACATATATAGCTAGATCTAGGTGGAGTCTTTGGTCAACTTGCAAATTATTTGTGGATTTGTTTTTGTTTTTTGTCTTTGTTATTTCTTTCTTTTTTAGCACTTGCCGAACGAGAGATGAGTGTGGAGCATGTGTGTGTAAGTGTGTGTGAAACAAGTTGAGTGAGAATTTGCGCTAACGGTAACGGCTAGTAGACATAACTGTCGCAGCAGGATCAGGAATTGCAGTAGAAACGGGAGTAGGAAGGGGAACAGTAACGGCAGCGAAATATGGCACAATTTGTCTGCTTGTCAGGCATATATAGCATATGTAAAAACACTTCTACACATCACACAGACATAAACACAATCACACACACAGTGTCATACAAACACTGTGAACACTTTTCAGGCTCTGCACTAACCGTGTTTATAAGCAGAGAGAGGGCAGCGACTGCACCTTGCGAAAGTCAGCAACAAACTGACCAACGCGGATGGTTCTCGACCAAGCCAAGGCCAGAGACAGAGCCAAGCCATGGAGAAAGTGAGCAAAAGAAACGGCAGCAAAAGAGAGCACACAGAACTGAAGAAGAGAACCGAAGTGATCGTGGCTGCTCTTAAGCACCTGCTGCGCTGCGCTCTCTCTGTCTCTATCTCTCCTTCTACCTGTTGCCGCCGGCCATAAACGGAGGAGAGGGTCTTGGCAGCTGTCGAGCTCGTAATGCATCTGGAGTGTGCTCACTTAGCGGATTAGCAGTTGCGCTGCTCATACTTCCCTGCAGCGGCGCTTACTTATGCAAATCTTGAGTGCAACCTATGCAAATCTTCTGCATGTTTGCGAAAAAGTAGGAAGAGCGGAAAGTAGATGGAATGGGAGAGGGTAGTATGTGCAGAGAGAGAAAGGAGTACCCCTTCCTAGGTAATACCTTTGTGCAAGCTGTTGACGTTGTCACTGTTGTCAAACATTGTAAATTGCAATTATGATCATGCAATACTCGCAACGATCAATGCAAAATTTGCATAGGTTCTGCAGGAGGGTGCTGGGAAAATTTGCGAAAATATCCTTATCGCCTCATGGCGATGACATTACGTGGTTTGGCATACGTAAAGACACTCGAGTGTGTTCAAGAAGATTAAGTTTTTAGCATAATTAGCGCACTATGATCGCAGACTAATGAGCTGCGTTTTCTAATTCTAAGTTGCGGCACGCAAATATTGTGTAATATTAACATAATCCTCTAAGTTTCTTAAGGATTTGAGAGCTAATGAGGTTTCTTAGGATTTCAGTTGAAGTTCTTGACTATAGTAAACTCTATTCTTTAGAAATGTATACTTAAAAACTAAAAATTATGCAACAATTTAATACTACTTCATTCTTTATGATCTTCTAAGAGTTTCTATAAGGTTTCCAATTTAAATTTTGTGCTACCATCCCTAATAACAAATGCTTCATAGATTAATGATTATTTTTAATCTATTTCAAGTTGCTTTTAGTTTTCTTTAATGTAATAAAACCTTGTATGACTTTACCTTAGTTTCTTTCATTTCATCAATTTTTATCGGCTGACTTCCTGCTTAATGATCTATCAAAAGTCCCTTGAATGTTTTAGCTTGATATTTTCTGCTGTGATCGCAGCTAATCAGTTCGTATTTATTATAGATACGTTTGCTTATTCTGATATAAGGTTTTTCTTTTTTAATGCTGTATAAAAACTTTCTTTTCGCTTGAAATATTTCCTGCAATGATCGCAGCTAATTAGCCCTGGCATAGGCAAAGCCTGATGCTCCAGCGAATCAAATGTCTAGTCTAGAAAAGGACAACTTTCGCCTTGAGCTGCCGCGGATGTTCCCAGGCTCAGACAGCAGAAGCAGACGAAGACGATGCGACGCATCCTTGTCCAACGTCTGTTCGTCTCATCGTCAAACGAAACTTCACACGAAACGAGCAAAGGAAATTTGAATAAAACACGCAGCGAAAAAAAATTGAAAGTGGTAAAAAAAAGTGAAAAAAGTTCATTAAAAATCGAGGAAAAAAACTTATTTATCATTCTGTGCGTGCGTGTGAGCGCGTCTTCACCTGAAACACTCTTGGCCCCTGGGCGAAGGCGAAGGCAAATAGATAAGGCGGTGGTGGAACAGCAACTGCGCTCTCTCTCGCTCTCCCTCTTTCTCCCTCTCTCTTGTGTGTGTCCTCTTGCGTATGCAAATTGCGATGATTCCTTTTCAATTCAAACAATGCCGAGGGTCGCCCAGGTCCTGTTCCTGCTGCTGTTCGCGTCCTTTGGCCACACATGTTTTGTGTCTGCGTTTTTTCTACATTAATCGTGGTATTTAAAAAAAACTGATTAAACCCTTGCCTTATGTGTGCGTTTTTTTAGCCGATTTTTCCTCTTTTTTATAAAGGGGATACCGCTGGATCATCCCGTTGCTGTATTTTCACTTTTGCGTGAGAACTTTGCTGCTTGAGCTGATGGAATATCAAATGAGAGAGCAAAAAAGATATTGAATTTTGAATGAAGACAGGCAGGTGTAAGGGTTTAAGATGAAAGATATATGTATATTATATATGCATATATATTATATAAGAAGTCATATTGGACTTAAGGTAGATTTAGTGTTAACTATAAGTTGACTGTAAAGTATTGTATCCTTTTAACTTAAGGATTCTATTCACTAAATATCTTTTTAAATTAAGTAATCTACTTCAGTAAATATCTTTAAATATGGTATAATAATAGCTGGAATAGAACAATTTCCCATAAAACGTATGATTTAATAGCATTACAAGAGTCCCATAAATTCAGATACTAAAGCCAATTTAAATTCTTTGTAGGCAAATTCTTCTTGTGGTTGCTCTCCCAATAACCGAAGGCGATTTATGCTTAATCATCATTCAGCTCGCCTGCCCTCTTGCCCTCATCCCTTTTCCAGGCAACCCATTGACAGTCAGTCAGGCATCATAAGCGATTCACCCCCTGGTATTTCTAATCTGATTCTGGGACAGCTCAAGCTCACTCTGGCCAGGACCAGACCTTCATAATTTGCATATTGAGGATCATGTAAATGGTGAGGGCTGAAAGGGTTGGGTGTGTGTGTGTGTGTCTCTGTGTGTCATGGGAACAAAAGATGCAGTCGATGGGTGAAGAATGAAAACGAAATCAATATTTGAGGTAATTAATTAACAGCATCGGGAGGGGGGGAAACCAACAACACTATTAACATTTAGCAATCGATTGAAAGACAATTCAATGCTATCGTCATTTGGAAATCAGACACAGAAAGTCAAATCATATGCGGGCAATATGAACTGAACAATGGGCTTAATACAGTCAATTTGCAAAGGGATATGTACAAGAATAGCATGAAAATAGCGTATATCTTTGCCAATAGGTTTGTTGAATAGGTTATGATTAGATTGGTATACTGTTGATGAATTATTAAATATAATAAAAGAGAGAAACTGTTTTTGATGGAATGTTTTAAATAATTCTGACTTAATCAATGGATATACCCGCTAATTTTAAATATTCGAAATACACAATAATTCACATGTTTTCTCAATTTTCATAGTATGCAAGGAAGGTCTGACATTAACGATTGTCAATGTAATGTGCTGCATTGAAAATAATATTTGTTTTGAAACATTTGAAATAGATCCAACAATAGAAAATGAGGTGCTAAATTTTTGAATTGTAATTCCAAAATATGTAATTTAAATGTAACGCATTGTTTGTTATTTGAATTGAACTGATGTGGCATCCCCGCCAGTTCTGATACATCATCGATGGCATCGAAGCATCGATACTTTTCGCTACTGCAGATATATCGATATCAACACGTACGTGTCCAAAATCAGCTGCGTCTGTAACAAACAATACGGTACACATAAATACCTGGACTCTGGCTCTGTTTAATGAATTGACTAATGAAAATCGGTTGGATATAGTTGTGCCTTGCGCGTTACTGGAACAGAGGTGTGTAATATTTCGTACATCCACTCACACACATACACACACGCAGACGTTCACTCAGACAAACAGTTAGTCAGACAGACGACGCGCGCGCGCCCACACACGTCGCACGTCGGAGCAACCATGACGGAAGCAAGGAAGGTACGGCGTAATCTGCTCACTGCAAGCGGATTGGCGCTGGCTCTGTTGGTGTTGTTGTATTGGACAGACCCGACGGGCGGCTACTTTGCCTCGCTCGATGAGGCGGAAACCAATAAGAACTGTTTCTGCGAGGTGAGTGTAATCCCAAGTGGAAATAACGTAATGGAGAACAGAAAGTAATGTTTCTATATATATTACACTAGCTGGCAGGCTCCATCAACGATTGCAGCTGCGATGTAGACACGGTGGATCATTTCAATAATATGAAGATCTATCCGCGTCTACAGAGTTTGCTGGTGAAGAACTTCTTTCGATTCTACAAGGTGAACCTGAAGCAAGAATGTCCCTTCTGGCCCGACGACAGTCGCTGCGCCATACGCTTCTGTCAGGTGGAGAACTGTGAAGAGCAGTCCATACCGGAGGGCATCAAGGAGAAGGGCGAGCAGAGGGATAAGGCGGCGTCGTACAAGGTGAGAGACAGCAGGAAATCAAACTTGAGTACGCCCCCTTTATCATCCATCTGAATCTTATCATTGCCAAGTGCAGATACAGTGATTACTCGTTAAAGTAGCATGGCTGTCAGCCACTTGAATGGCATGAGTGCCCATTCTTATACAAGTCATTCTTATACAAGTCTGCCTTAATCAGTTTGCACCTTATACAACTCTCTGTCTCTCTCTTAATCACTTCCCACCTTATCGAGCTTGCACTGTGCATTTAAATCATTTCATTTATTATCTTGGTAGCTTATTGGCGCTTCTGCTGCTGCCATAAATTCAAACACTATCTAAAATTTTATGAATGAACGTGTTCTTGCTGTTTGCAATGTGGCAAATTTATTGCGTCAATCTTCTCATTGGATCAATGGATACACGCGCTGTGCTACACTGACGTGGCTCAACTCTGATCCCAGTCATCGATACGCCCCGCATTTCTGCGCATTGTTTATGCTCTTCGAATTTTGAAAATGATTAAAGGGTATACTAAACATGTGCAAATACATATATGTAAGAGAAGGCGTGGCAGACTCCACAAAGTATATGTATGATCAGTATCTCTAGGCAAGTCAATGTGAGCCATGTCTGTCTGTAGCGTATGTCTGTTTTTATTTTATAAACTTCGCTATTTACCTTATATAATAAGTGCTTGAGATCAATTATTTACACAGTTGTTATATCGTTCTAGTTAACTGACTTCCTTGTTCTCATTCTTTTTGGTAGTATTCACGCGAGGCACAGCTGGATCGAGGCTGCTCGGAAGCGGAGGATTTCGATAGTGCTCTGGGCTTTCTGGACACAAGCATTAGCGATCAGGCACATAAGGAGTTCGAATTGTGGGCCAAACATGACGAAGCCGAGGAGGACTTTTGCATTGTTGACGATCACGATGCGGGCGCACAATATGTTGATCTTCTGCTCAATCCAGAACGCTATACTGGCTATCGTGGCGATTCGGCGCATCGCATCTGGAAGAGTATCTATTTGGAGAATTGTTTTGGTGGCAATAATGAGACCGCTAACAAATTCTCTAGCTACATGCCACACATGGAACTGCGGGATGTGTGCCTCGAGCAGCGCGCCTTCTATCGCATCATCTCTGGCCTACACTCGAGCATTAATATACATTTGTGTTCCAAGTATTTGTTATCGGAATCTAAGGATTTCCTCGATCCACAAGGTGTTTGGGGACCCAATGTCAAGGAGTTCAAACAGCGTTTCAGTCCGGAGACAACCAACGGTGAAGGACCACACTGGCTACGCAATTTGTACTTCATCTACTTGGTCGAGCTACGTGCTCTAGCTAAGGCAGCGCCTTATTTGAGACGAGAGGACTATTATACGGGCATTGCCGAGGAGGATGAAGAGGTTAAACTGGCCATTAACGATATGCTGACTGTCATAGAGTGAGTATCCTATTAATATGCTAGACAAGTGTTTCTCTAATCTATTATTTACTATCCCCTGCAGATCCTTCCAGTCTCACTTTAATGAGAACGCGCTCTTCAGCAACGGCATTGCGTCCATCAAGTTCAAGCACGACTACAAGGAAAAATTCCGCAACATATCTAGAATTATGGATTGTGTGGGCTGTGACAAGTGCAAATTGTGGGGTAAACTACAGACGCAAGGGCTGGGGACCGCACTGAAGATTCTATACTCGGAGAAACTTAATTTGGCCACAGAGAGCGGCCTGTGGGATAAGCCACATATCGAGGCAGATCCCATTTTCAGGCTATCGCGCACAGAAATTGTTGCGCTTTTCAATGCCTTTGGCAGGTGAGTAAACAACTATATCATATGCAATCTATCATAGTTAATATAATGATGTTTTTCACAGATTATCAACCAGTATATTCGAAATGGAAAATTTCCGTCGAGTGCTCAGATAGCCAAGTAGTTCTGTACTGCCACAAACTGTGGGGCATGCACGAAATTAGAGAGAGCGATGCGACTGGCTGCTCAACTGCAATGTCTAGTTAACCGTAACGCACATGTGGACTTTATATCTTATGGATCTTCATTTTCCGGTTTACCTCCAAAAACCATGCACAAATACCGAGGACATTGGCCAGAGGCTAAGGCAATCACAACAACGAAGGGCTGCAACTTTGTACATAGAATTGGGAATGCAATTAAATCTTATATTTGTAGGCTACTGTACTTTATTACCTCCTTTATACTATACTAAAACCTATACAGGTGCATTTTAACTGTAAGATTAGTGAATATTTATTTATTGAATACTTATGTATGCCTAGTTACCTTAAGCAAACAAATTGAAACGAATGAAATGACGTTGTGCAATAACTTTCTCTTTGAAATACAGCAAAGGCGGGCACATCTATCTGGCAACGCTGAAATGCAAAAGCCAAAGCAAAACTATATCGATTGATCGATAAGTGGCCGGCATAAGTATTGATCAAACAAGTTTGGTGTTGCCATGCCTACTAGTATGTGGCAACGCTGCTGCTGCGTTACTACACTACGATAACGATAGTTTCTCTCTGCCGCATAGCAACCACATAATTTAAAACAATTTTTATTGTTTGACAAAAGGAAACATTCTCGAAAATTTTTCAAGCAATTCGCACGTAAATCTCTTATTATATTTATAGCAAAAATGGTTGTATTGCAAGTGAAACGTGGCGATGAGAGTCTCTTTCTGTATGAGACCAGTGTGAATGCGGAATCGGAAACCGTTATACGTGAACTTATCTCCATTTTCAATGGCCGCCTGAAGATTCAGCGTCTGTGCATGGAGATTGAGGAGTTGGCTGAGCATGGTACAATGCTACCGGCCGAGATGATTGGCCTCAACGACGATCAGATCGAGGAACTCAAGCTGAAGGACCCTTGGGCCGATAAATGTGTGCCCATGGGAGGCTTTAGCTTTAACAAGGATCCGATGACTCGTCGCAATGGTCAGCAGCCCAATGAAGCCATGCAGAAGGTGTTGGAAAATGCTATGACTGATGTCAAGGCAATGATTGATAAGGTTAGTTGAGGTTAGAGTTAATCTTGATATATATTAAGTATAATCGTTTCCAGAAACTCGTGAAGTCTTCGTCTGCGTTGAACCACAAGATTATCGAGGAGGGACTTAACATTCTACGTGGCGCTGTTACCATTGTTTATCCCATGAAACTGCCACCACATGATACCATTCAAATGGAGTTCACCAACACTGAAGATCTGAACGGTACTCAGGCCTCCAAAGAGGTTATTGAACCATCTAAGGCACAGCTATGGTTTGCAGGTCGTCAGGTTCTGCCTGGCAAGAAAATGAGCGAGTATCTTGGCCAGAATGACAAGACTAAGGTCAGTGGGAAAGAATTCCTTAAATAATATAGATAAGTTTAAAATACTGCTTGCTTTCCAGGTCGTGGTAAAGTTGAATCAGCTGGGTGAGGGTCCCCCTGGTCGCGAGCAGGTCATTACCGAGACCCAGCGTCGTCAGATGATGGCAGCTCAATACCGTCGCCAGGAGGAGCTCAAGGTAAGGCATAGCAGAGTTTCAAATACTTTATTGGGTCTTTATAAATATGCTCTCTTATATGATATATAGTATATTTATACTAGAGTGTAGAAAGTTAAGCTTGCTTTGGTGTTCACGATCCGTTTTCACCGTGAGTTATATATGTATATATATATATATATATATATATATATATATATAGAGTAGAGTATATATAGTTATATATTTGCATAGATCAACTAAACTAATTTGAGTATAAGAAGTTAGCTACTAAATTGAAAATCAAGGCAAAGTCGGATGCCCAAAATATTTCTATATAAGTGGGGGAGTTTGGTGTTCTTGATCTCATCTGGTATTTCTTTTAGTTTTTGTTAGTATATACTAAGTAAATGCATTTTTCCCAAAGTGTTCGATCGTTTAGTTGCGGTGGATTTAATCGTTGGTTCTATAGGTTGGTTTCTATATATAAATTCATCTGCTAAATGCAACTCTTGGTCTATTCCAAGGCACATCCACTGAACCAGTTTCTTGTCTATTTGAGTGATATATGATTTGTTGCTGGTCGCATAACCCACTTTTAGTTGAGGTTCATAAAGCTCGTGATCGTTGACTATATGCACTATATATAAATATCGTTTTGCATCCAAGATAATGTGAGATTTTGAGAGAAAAGCTAAAGTTGAACTAATTATGCAGTTGATGTCGTTGCGCGTCTCTTTCTAATACTATATAAAGAGTATATATACTATATAGTAAACATCGTATAAATGCGTAGGTAAATAGCGCTGAGTAGAAATTAAATTCAGTTCCCAGGTCCACAGAGATTGCGTAGCTTCTTCTTCTATAGTATAACCAGCGGTTTCTCGGGCACATCACACTTGGCTGCCTTCTCATCTTGATTCTCCGCGAAATTCTGCTGCTCCTGTATGCTTGTCGGACTCAACGGTATCAGGGACTTTGTACTGCCCACCAATTCATGGCAGTCCGCTGGCAATGGCGACGTTGCGTCCAATCCTCCTGCAGCTATCGATTGTTGCTCCAAATCGACTACATCGTCATCGGTATCGTAAGCCGGCTCTGTCTGTTTGCCGGCAGCATTACCAAATACATCATCATCGGAATCATCGCCAGCACAGACACAACGCATCTTGGCATCGTCGCCCACCTTAACCGATTTGGTGATGACGCACAGCGAGATGGATGAGATTACAAATAGCACAATCGGCACAATCAGGGAAACGAGTAGCTCGCGATAAACCTTATCAAGATCGTAGCGGGCGACCACAAATTCGACATTAACATCCTGCAAAGAATCGAGTAAAGGGGTGTAACACAAGTTGAAATCCGATCCTTTGTAATGCCCCCCCAACTCGAACTCACCTTGTTCCAGTAGCATTGGTAGCGTGACTGAGCCGTGTTGTTGTCCCCATCGTTGCCATAGCGCGCCACAAAATCCTTGCACTCACCACGCAGTGTATTGACGCAACCCTCCAGATTGATGAACAGTTTCTTCCACGGATAAATAGTCAGATTCGCTTGATTGGGCAGAAACTTTTGTTCGGGATCAACAGAACGCGTACTGTTGTCATAGATGGCCCAGAACTGGGTGAAGTTCATGTACGGTGCGGGCAGCGTATCGTGGTCAAGCAAGGTGCCGTTCAGGCAGTCAGTTGCGCTGATAAGAGAGGATTGGTAAATAGATTAGGATGACTTTGATTGGTTGAAGGTACTTCAGGTCTTACGTGATGCGATTGTCGGATTCACGTGTAACTGTGGCGCAGTTGGTCAACAGATTACCATCCTCTTCCTTCCAGAACTCGGTGGGTTCAATGCGCACACCGTGCTCCTTTCCGCGTGCCTCGTTGAAGGCCACTGCGTTCTCACAATCCGCTGAAATCACGTTGTCTTCCTGGGGGAGCAATAAGAAGAGATTTGTAATGGGAGTTTAGCCTATTCTGGTTGGGTTTACTCATTTCTGTAGGGGTTAGGCCTACGCAGAAGGTTTCAGACCTTCCCAAGAGGTGTTCAGTGTTCCTGGCAGGGGCCCTTACCCTTACCAGAAGTGGTTAACTCTTTCCAAGTTAGGGCTTACTCTTTTTAGGAGTGGTTAGCCTTCTCAAAAGGGGTTAGACCTTCTCAGAAGGTGCTTACCAAAGTAGGTTAGCCCTCCCCAGAACGTGTTTACCCTCTCTAAGTTGTGTTTACCCCATCTTTGAGGGTTCTACTCACATGCATGATGAGGGTGTTGATGTTGGTGGTGGTGATGCGGTTGCAATAGCGATCACAGCTAAAGGGTCGCTTGATCTTGGTGCAGTGCACTCCATGACATTCGAAGAAGCCGTTCAACTTGGTGTTGTCCTTAGCTGAGTTGATTGTCGGTCCGTCCGGTTTGTGGTGGCACAAGAAGAACTCGGACATGTTCTTGCAATGACCTGGAAGGGGGAAAGCAAGCGTTAGCTGCCAACTATAATGAGCTCAAGGACAACCCTTACCATTCGAACAGTTGAAGACGCCGCGAATGTTGTTGCAGACGGTGCCGTTGTTGCAGTTAAACTTGTTCAGGCGATTCAGGTCAATCTGTGGGAGTAGGGGAGAGAAGAATGGATGAGCTGTCATCTAATGGCAATCCAATGATCGTAAAATTTTCTGGCGCCATTGCCTTCCGTCTCATTAAGAAAAGGAAGAAGCAACAGCACGAAGAACTTGTTGTTGCGGCTGAGTCACTTGGCCAGCAATGATGACGTATGTTCGTTGGGAACTACTTACCATGGCACAAGAGGTATTGGTAACCCACGTGCAGTTGTTCAGCTGTATGTCCGTGCCATTGCGTCTAACCACAGAGTGAATCTGTGGACAGAAACCGCTGGTGCGCGTCAGACACCACTCACCACACGATGCCCAGGGGCAATTGTTGGGCATCTGACGGTCCACGGTCTGGCACATAACCGGATCCAGTTCGAAGCCAGACTTGAAGGCTCTGCGAATTAAAGAGAAGGTTCTAAGTAGGTGTAGGAAGGGTATTAGAAGATTCTACTTGCTTGAGCGAGGGCGAGTAGATGGCCACACTGAGGTAGACTATGGAGACGCAGGACAGCACCATGGTTAGCTGGCAGAGGCAGATGGCGCGACAGATGCGTTTATCCTGCTCCGGTATAAGGCGCGGCTTGTCCTTGCGACGTGCCATGTTGAGGAATGGTAGAAGTAGGAGCAGAGCAAAGTAAGCGAAGCGTGCGCTGATTTACGACTTGTTGATTTGGCTGCCGTTCCCACTGACAACCTGTATGTGTGCTATCGAGTTGCCTGTGTGTCCTTATATGCCCTGTCACCCTACGCCGTTTTCAAGGTGATTGAGCTGACTACCAAGAGGAGGTCGTGGGGGTTATGGAATGGGGTAGCAAGTGCCTTTTTTTTGGGGTTGCTTGCTTGTTCTATTTCTGTGTCAAGCGACGCTGTTCCTTCTTTTTCCTGCCTTGCTATTCCTGGCCATGTGTTGCCTGCTTTGCTGGTTTATTATGCATGAGGTCTGGCGAAGATTGGGGCCGCCTGTTCCAATTGAGTTTTATGTGTTTGTGTTTGTTTGATGAACCCAAGGGTTCTCTCTCTCGCGCGCTGCAACTGACGTCCGTCTGCCGTGCGTGCCCGAACCAAACTGACCGAATTGAAGCAGCAAACCAGGGCTGGCAAAAGGATTCATTGCGCACTTTTACTTTCTCCTCATGCCAAGCGAAAGTGGCAGCCAAAACAAACTCTAGATGGGGGTTCGGGCAGCAACTGCAGCTCAACAAATGTGGCAACCCTCCTCTGTCACTTCCACTGACCCGCCATAAGCAACGCCTGCGCTATAGCATGGGAGCGCAGTTGAAAGCTTTCGCTCTCACTCTCTCTCTCTTTTGTAAATAAAACCAAGTTTCAAATTGCTTTTCTTTCTCTTTTTTTTTTGAGTGTAATTGTTTATTAATTAGGCCGTTAGCTTGTTAAATTTGTTTATTGATAAAGACACGTTAAGTAAAAAATTTTAATCATTTTGCATTCAAATTTGTTTCGGTTTTTTGTATGATTTAAAAAATTCTCATAAGCAACGTGCGTTATATATCGGTTCTGCTATTAAGCTATATATGTTTTGCAGACATATATATACCCTACATATATGTACGGATATATATATATAGCTGTTTGTATATAGTACTTGTTATACGTTATATATTGTTAATTCATTAAATCTTTCCTTTCTTTACATAAGACTTTTAAAACTATTTGTTGAAATGTGTGTTTTAAATGGTATATTTGCGGTATTTTTGTTGGTATTTTATTGGTTCTGATTTCTATGTGTGTGTGTGTGGGGAAGGGAGTTGTCAAAAGTGCCTGCCCAGCAATCAAACTTTGATTCCTGGTAGGGGCAGGAGGAGGACCTGCTTGGTATGAGCCTAGGTATACAATTGTTTGATTACGAATTTATTATTCAATTACTTAATATTTGTTTTTGTTTATGACTACTATCACAATTTTTTTTGAAAACAAGCATCTCTGTTTAGTTCGTATGTGTGTGTGTGTCTGTGTGTGTAATCGAGAGAAATTTTTATATATTGCGGAGCATCGATTTGAGTTTAGTTTTTCTTCAAGCGCGAACTAAAAGTTCTATACAAATATGAGACTATAATATATCTATATATGCGTATTTCTATCTATGTGTGTTTCTGTGTCTGTGTGTGTAGCATAACAATAATATGGCAAATTTAACAAATTAACAAATCGTATATATAGTGAAAATTGTTCAATTTGTTCCAATGCTCCGCGCTAAGTACAAGTTCCTATATAGTAATGGCAGATATTATAAGCTATATGTCTGTTCGAGTGTGTATAGGTGTGTGTGTATTGGTACAGACTACAGTTATTAATGTTGCTAGTTATTAAATTTGTTTGCTAGTATTCCATTTCATCATCTTCGTCACTGTGACACAGAAGTTTGCTATAAAGTTGGAATCAGAACAAAAGTTCTTGAACTTTACTAATCGAGTAAGCAAATTTAGATATATATAATACGAGTTGGATCATGCTGGCACTTAGCTAGGGAATTTAATAAAGCTAAGACATGCAATAAACATAAAGCTAGAAATAACTATAAATAACTCGATGCATGCTCTATAATATAATACACGATATCTGAGTAAAAAACTATGAAAAGGTTCTTTTCATCAAAGGGGAGAATGTGCAGAGAATACAGAGAATTGTATAAGAAAATATATTCCTTTATAATGCTTATATAATTCACTAATATATATATTCATAATCTTTATACGATTTTAATTTGTGCTACAATTATATTATTGGAAAAGTCTTAATGACATCTTGAAGGGATCTCTTTTGCTGGTTTTGGACCCTGTGCTATATATCTATATATATATGTATCTATAGTATACTAAACGATATGGCAGCTTTAAGCTGTGATCGTGAGATCGTGAGATCGTAATGCATTGTGAGAGAAGGCTAAGGACACTTTAGAGTAACGAGAGAAATACTTTCTTATTTGGAGCAGTGTGAATTGAATGTGATTTTGTGCTGAACAAGAAAATATATAGTATATATAGTATAGTACTATTTGTTAGCTCGTTCTTAAGTATAGCTATTCATATTCGTTTCCATATCGGGCATTATAATTCAGGCACTTTCAAAATACATTCAAAGAAAGGGACTTTTCCGTATTACATTTCATGCAGTTAACGATCCTGAAAGTATTTGTAACAAGAGAAGAAGAAGAACAGGGAGAAGAAGAAGAACGTAAAGAAAGCATGAAAAGTCTGTGTGTGGAACGAACTTAAAACGAGTTACAATCAAACAATTTTAACAACTTAAGTAGGCGCCAATACAAACAGGTATATATATTAGGATATAGTATAATGATAATAGATATAACTTGGGTTTTTAGGGACTATTTAGGCATTACAATAACAATCGATAAGGTTACGATATGCGATACAATCTCAATACAAGGCACATGGGTTAGTTATAGTTATAATGTGTTGGGGAGTTACTACCATACAAGGGAAAGTTAAGGGAGATATAGATGAAGAGATCTGGTCATGAAAAAGAACTCACTCTTCCTTGGTTGGAAACTTTTCGGCATAGACACGCGACGACTTGTTGCAGGCCTTCTCACAGCAGGGGCAGTACCAATAGCTGAGCACACCAATAGAGATGGCAAATAGCACATTGGGTATGATCAGCGAGAGCACCAGATGATACAGATTATTCTCCCAGGAGTAGCGACCAATGACAACCTCTGGATAAGCGCGACTGTAGTAGCAGGGAAAGGGCTCTCCGATGTGTGAGAAGCTGCGCAGATAGATACCAAATGAGATTACCAGAGAAGTAAAGAGAAAGAGGGGATTACCTACCCGTATTGCCTGGCAAAGACACTGCAATTGGTCGTGGGCGGATAGCCGCAGCCCTCGGAGTTGATCAGAAACTTAGTATAGCTGACATCCCAATTGACGCGCTCCAAGTCTCGAGGATTGCGCTCCCATTCGCTGAACGGTATACGCGTGTAGTTGACAAACAACTGATGGCACCTGCAGCAGGAAGAAAGGGAGACAGTTAGTAGTGCTAGGTAATGCTGTGCTGCAACCCTGCACCTACTTTGTGAGTGATGATGTGCAGCCCTCGCGGCATGAGCTCCAGCTGCAGTTCTTGATGCCCTCCGCATAGATGTGATCAATGACAATGCACGTAACCGGCACCGGATCGTAGTCGGCAATGATCGTTGAGATGGCGGGATCGACGACAAAGGGTATCAGGAACAGAAATGTGAATACCGACAATATGGCAGTCGTACCTGTAGCATAAAGTGAGTTATAGAAGGTCGCAGTCTCTCTCTCTCTCTCTCTCTCTCTCTCTTAAGTCTGCTACTTACCAAGGCACACGGAGGTGTAGAATTTTGCCTTCTCCAGTAACGTATCCACTTCGATCTCGTCGCGCTTAGCCTTAATGGCATCCACGCAACCGCTGCCAGGTCGTATGGGTCCATGCGATTGGCAAGATGAGGCACGGCCAACAGATCTGCTGCTGTTGCTACTGTTGCTGCTGCTCAGGCTCATCTTGCTGGCGGAGAGCGTCTGTGCCGACAGCGTGGGACTGGTCGGCATCGACGTGGTCGTTGTCAGTGTGGAGCTCTTCTTCATGTTGTGACAGAGAGTGTTGTCTATGTGTGTGTGTGTGTGGTGGGTGTTGCTGTTGTTTTGTTTTTGTTTTGTTTTGTTTTGTTATCACTAAAAGCCTTAAAAATGAACACCGCTAACTTTGCTGCACTCTAAGCCTACAACAATAAACAACTTTAGTGAGAATGCCTCGCTCTCTCTCTATCTCTCTCTTTCTCTCCCACTTAGCCTAGTTTAAAGTTGCTTAACCCCTTAACTGCTCTCAACTCCTTCTGCTTGCTTTCTTTAGCCGAAAATGGAAAATGTTTTTTATCATTAATCTAAGTCTTTTTTTCGTGTTTTGTTTTTTGGGGTTTCTTTCTTTTAAAATTTGCTTTTTTCTTTGTATTTATCTAAATTTACGTTTTTATAGGTTAACTTGCCCTTTAGCTTGGTTTATCAATCGTTTCTTTTGATCACGCATCCCTCCGAACCGACCATATTGACCAAATTGTTTCTGCAAAAAGGTCGCTTCTAGTTCCCGTGTGCTGTGTGTGAGAGTATGTGTAAGTGTGCGTGTGTGTGTTAGGTGTGCGTGTGTGTGTGAGTGTGCATTTAAAGTATTCTCTTTGATTTAACTTCTCTCTCTTGGTACTAAATGAAATAACAAACCCATTTGCCCGCACTAGCCTACGCTCTCTACCCTCTAAATACTGTTCTCCCTCTCCGTCTCCCTCTCTCTCTCTAAAAATATATATATATGTTAGAGATATATGCAAATTATATACTAATATTGTCTTCTTGATTTCCGAGAATAATTCTGTGTGTCCTTTTAAGCCTCTCCCCAGAGTTCGCAGTGTACTGTGTGGTTGTGGTGGTGTATGTGGTTGGGTGGGTGTTGTGATTGTGTGTGTGTGGTCGCCTGTTAGAAGTTCGATGGAAGGATTACAAAGAGTCGCCGCTGCGAGTGGCCATTACTGCAAAGCGAAGACGCCAGTCTGATGCACCGGACTGTCTTCCTGAAGCAGAGGAATGCCTAGAAAAAGACAAGAAAGAAGCAATTCAGAATGGGTCTAAGCGAAAAGCTCTAGGGGTTTAATCAACAGGGTTTCGGTCTAGGGTTAACTGCACTTCTAACTCTACTGTGAGCTAAAGGTGGCCTGGAAAGAGTCAAGAAAAGGTCAAGAAAGAGGCAATTCAGATTGGGTCTAACCGCATGGCTCTAAGGGTTTAATCAACAGGGGTTAGGCACTCCTAACTCTACTGTGAGCTAAAGGTTGCTTCGCCTGGTACGCTCGTAGCTACTCTAGCTAGTTCAGAGATACATTCACAGAGATTTACCCAACGCAGTAAGAGAGTTACAGTTCCTAGTCAGAGAGGCAGTTTCGATTCGATTCGATTGGTGTTTGGGTAAGCTTACGTGACGGATCTCATAGGGCCATTACTTCGTCGCCACCACCACCAGCGCCGCCCATGTCGCCGTTGGTGGGCGCACCGACGTTGTTCTTATTGAGAATGGTCTCCGTGTCGACGCAACCTTTGAAACGCATCTTGGCATCATCGCCCACATAGACAGTGCGCTGGCAGAGCAATAGAATCGAACAGGAGACCACGAACAAGACCGATGGCACCACCGACGCGAACACAAACTGGCGATAGGTGACCTCCAGATCGAAACGGGCCACAACCACATCCTTCTTGGACGGTGAATAGAAGCAGGGGAAGCGTGCTCTGGCATTATGATCGCTGCCATCTCGACCGAAATCCTTCAAGAACTCCTTGCACTCATCCATCAACGTGTTGACGCAACCCTCCAGATTGATCATCAGCTTCGACTCATTGGAAATGGTTAGATCCACATCGGGTGGCGCTATCTCCGGCACTGGCGTTGCCACAGATATATGCAAATGACTGAGATATGTAAAGTTGGTCAGATCACTAAGCATATTATGCTCCAGTGTGGAACCATTGATGCAATCCACCGCATCCACACGATCCGAGGTGTTCTTGATGAAGTAACACGATGTCATGGCAACATTATCACTCGATTCATTCCATACTTCCTCCAGAGTTTCAGCATTGATGGCATTCTGACATTGGGATAGATAAACCTTATCTCCACTGAGCACCACAACGTTCTTGTTACGGGTTGGAATGTCCACACAGCGACGGTCGCAATTGTAGGGTGTGCGTATCTTGCGACATGTGCCACGACTGCAAGAGAACAATCCACTAATGTCCATGCAATTGATTTTACCCCTCCGTCCCGAGCACTTAACAGGTGCATCGCTGTTGTGGAAGACACACTCGAAGGCATCGGTTATATTCAGGCACTGTCCGGCCGTACAGTTGAAGGTGCCAGTCAGATTCTTGCACTCATCGTTGATGCAACGCGCCTTGTCCGCACGATCCTGATCGATGCCGTAGCACGTTTTATTCGCTGAGTTTGTACAGTTCTGGAAGGTTAGATTGGTGCCATTGCTGCGTAGATTCACATAGATCTGTATGCAGGCTCCCGAGGTCTTGCTCAGACACCACTCGCCACAGCTGCCCCACTCGCAGTTATCCTTGTTGACGGCACGCGTTGTGGTGCACATGACGGGCGTGGGATCAATGCCGCTCTTGAAGGCACGTGTGGAGGGCATATAGATGGCTACGGTGAGGTAGACCAGTGCCACAGAGCTGAGCACGAGGGTCATCTGGCAGATGCAGATGGTGCCACAAATGCGATTGTCCTGCGGCGGCACAATCAGCTCCTCGCTGGGCACCTTCTTTTTGCCCATGTTCGGTTGGGGTTCTTCTGTGTGGGGGGTAAACCCTCTAGGGGGAAGTAAACTTAGCTCACTGTCTCTTCCTCCTCTCTCTCTCTCTCTCACTTGCTCTGCTGTGCTTTGCCTATGCTAATCCGTCGCGTGTTATCCAATTAGGAGCAGCACATGGTCGTCATCAACAACATTGTGATTATCTTCATCATCGTGTCACAGTGTGGCTACAAACATATATCGATTGACTATGTCCCTTTACGTCCCTAGGTCTCTTTGTCCCTTCACGTCCTTAGGTCTCTTTGTCCTTTGTTCCTCGTTCCACCCACGCGTCGCCTTTGCTTGCTGTGTTATATAACTTGACTTTGACTCTCGTGCGTATCGCGAGATTTCGCTGGGGGATTTGCAAATGTTCCTCCAGGCTGTGCGCACGTTTTTGCGACCCCTTTCACCCGCTGCTGCCGACGACGACAACGACGTTCCCCCGTCGACCCTCGTTTCTACTTGAACTTATTGATTTTTATGCAAAGTTTTAGTTAGTTTTCACTGCAGTTCGCCGATGTTAAGCAGTTTCTGCTTTTGATTTTGATATTTTGCAATTATTTCACAATTATTTTTATTGGTTTTTCTTCAAGGGGGTACGGCAGCTAGCTACTATTTTTCACAAGGCTCTGCTAGTTAGTTATGTTAGTTGTCCTAGCTTGGCCTTCCTGCGCGTGCTGTATACGTTGCGAGTATGTGGAAATTATTGGACGTGCTGCCGCCAGCGCTGCTGCTGCCATATAGACTGAGTGAGTGCAGCAGCAACGTTCCTCGTCGTCGTCGTCGTGTCTCGGCTGCTCCCTGACCGCCGACAATATGTTGTGCGAGCAGCTCTTCGGTTTTTTGGCGAGAAAATCAGAGCGATGCGCGCGCATTACATTCGCACAAAATCAATAGTACCGCATGCACGTTTTGGCAGCCCCCTCTGACCCCGCTCCCTTCTCTCTCTCTTTGTTACTTTTGCTCTCTCAGCAGTTTCCATTGATTAAGTCCCGGTGCAAGTGCACTGCAAGCTCTGCCTGCTACTCCCTTTCCTGCCTTGTTCCTCTTGGCATGCAGGGCACAGGGACAGGGTCGACACACATCGTGAGTGGGTGGCCCGCTTGGGGCGTGTACGATGACGTCAAAAGGGGGCGTTGTACATGAATAGCAGTGCTTAATTTGGCACATGTAATTTAAATATATTGTATTATATTGCAATTATTGAATTTACTATATTAATGACTTATGAAATTAGCAAATTTCTTCATTATCTACAAGAGATGTACAAATCTTTACTTGGTTGTGCCTGATTGCAAAATACCCTTTATTCTATTCTTTAGTGTCTCTAGCTGTTATAATAGCTAACAGACACACAGACGAACATGGCTCAATCGACTCTGTTATACTTTAGAGTAAGAATATATACACTTCGTTTGGTCTGTCACGTCGTATGCTGCCTACTACATATACATACATATATGCACAAAGTTGTATACCCTATTTAGACCATGTGCAAGGGTATCATATTTATAAACATGAGTAGAAAAGATATGATTAATCACTTCTACAATTTTCACAATTTTTCTATATTGTTTACAAAATAAATAAATAAAATATATCGCATCGTATATATAATTAGCAATTGTACAAATATATAGTTATTATATTTATCTATTGTGTTAACAATTTGCACTAGTGCGGAGATTAAACAGAGAGTACAAAACATATGGAGATTAATACGAAGTTTTAGTTTGGCATGTGTTGATTGTGTCTCAATGCTCCTTGAGGGGTTCATTCCAGCTCTGCGCCATGATATGTATAGTCTTGCGATCCAGCCTGGGTCCAATTAGTGGATTCATTTGGGCCATATAGCAGCACAGCCAGAAGAGCCAGCAGCAGGCGGCGGTCAACATGAGTAGGCAACGTATCAGCTGCTGTTGCGGCCCCCTTGGCGTGATGAATGGTCCACCAATGCCGACGGCAGCCCACAGGGCGGTAAAGAAGAGTATGGGCAGAGCAGCGGCTCCCATGCTGATAATTCAGGTGTTTGCGGGGTTAACGTGGCACAATTATTAATAGTTTGGGGAATGGATTTAATTATTATTTGTCACTTGTTGTCTTTGTTTTCGTTTTCGCTGTGGCTCGCTGCGCGTTGCTATCGATAACGTATGTATGTGTCATCGTTGCAGCAACCCTGGTGTTTGTATGAAAACGGTGCTGCCAACTTGTTTGCGCAATGTGGCGGCATATTTAAATGCAGTAGGAACTGATTTATTGTTTAGCTTTATTTATTGTTCTTATTTATTATGTGAAAAAGAATTATTTAATGTATTTATTAATATTATTATATTATCAGTATATTTATGCAGCATTTCTTGGTATTTGTTTAAATATTTGAAGAGTGGTGAGGTTTAATTTGTTACTTATTTCTTGAAAGATTTGCCTCCCCCTTTTTGTTCTTTATTTCTTAAAGGGTTTGCCTGCCCTCTTCTGATATTTATTGCCTTGTTTTGCTTGCCAACCTGTTCCCAATTCCATAATCGAATCAATTTGCTCTTTCTCCCTCTCTCTGACGTAGTCAGCTGTCTAAGTGTGCCCCAAAAAGTATGCTACACTACAACAATGTTTTTTGTGTTGTCCCATAAATATTTTCTCAATTAACCTATTTTCGTAACGAAGCGAATCAAGTGAAGAGCAAAGTGCGATGTGTCGCACTTACTATCGAACTTTAATAATTAACAAGCTCTTAGTGAACATTCCTAGAATGGTTCGACTTTCACCACTTGATAGTTGATTCTTCCTGGTATCATGCACACACACACATCCACACATTCAGGCATTGAATAATCAATGGGACCACATTGTTGATTGAGGCGGGTTGTGTATATAGAGGGTTTGGGGTAAGGAATTTAGAATGCGCTCATAAGTAGGCAATACTTTCCCCCACTTTTCTTCTATCGTACGCAAAGAAGGTCATTGCAGTGAAAGTTCTTTTTTGGGAGTTTTTCCATGGGCTTTTCATTTCATTTTGCTCTACTCACATGAACAAATTGTGGGCGAAATATAAATTCTGTGGTTTATTTACGTTCGCACACACACTGTGTCACGCACGCACTCTGTTACACACACGACAGACACACATACACGCACATGTTTGTATGTGCATCCTTTCGTTTCATAATGCAGCAAAGTCGATACTTATCGGGGATTATTTATATTATTATTATTATTGTAATACGAAGATAGTTTTGTTAACTGTTTGTCGATTGATTCGCAATTATATTCTACACTATATAAGGCAGCGTTGATTTGATTCAATTTTCTTCGTTCGATTCCACGCGACTTTTTTTCGCCCGATTTTTTCCCTTTTCTTTTTACTTTTTCTCGCAGCGACGAGCCGAGAAAATTCCAAACAGATGAAAATATGTGACGTGCACGGCTCGCGGCTCACATTTTCCTGCTGTTTACGCCAAGTTCTGACAGTTCTCAAGCCTGCCTGCCTGCGCTGCTGCTCTGCTCGCTGCTCTGTTCGCTGCTCCTGTGAACGCGAAAGAGAGCAAAAGAAAAAGAGAGCGCCATGTGAGAGAGCGACTTGGAGCAGCTGCTCTGGGCAGACGCATGCGTGGGCCTTCTTTACGTCATTCTCTGTTGCTGAGAGAACTTGTGCTTGACGAAGCTTTCCTGACCAAGCACAACGTGTGCGAGAGAGAGCAAAAGCTTTCGACTGACTCATAGCGGCTTCTGCTGTGCGCTACAGCAGTTTGTGAGGGCGCTTCGACAGTGCAGTAAATTTCGATAGAGAGAAGAGAACTGTCACTAATACAAGACTAGAGCCTGGTCTACTGATTTACTTTGCAAACTGTTCTCTCTAGTGCATATGCCACACTCGAAAGTAGCGCAGCAAAAGCTTTCGCCGCGCACGTTGGACGAGCTTGCTTGGCTGCAGCGTCGCCAGTGGCTTCAGTCCTTTCGGTGAAGAGTTCAGCCATCGTCGTTGTCTCGTCGCGTTGCCTGCGCTGTCGTCGCCATTCAACGCGCCGCGTCGCAGTCGCTGCCATCGTTGTCGCAGTCGCAGTTGCTGTCTCGCCTCCTTGTCGTGGTCGTGGTCGAGGAATCCCAACTGCGAAAATGACAAAATGTGGACACATATATTTTGTATTTTGAACTTTTGACCCGCAACGCGCAATCAGGTCATAAAAAATTAGAAATGTTTCGGTTTGTTTGCAAGAAAACTTTCTCGCGAGTCTTCTTTCTCCTTTCCTTTCGCTGCTTTCTCTGATTGAAAATGCGTAATCGTAACCTGAACCTTGAGTAAACAGTCACGCACGCACACCAGCAACGAAGTGTACGTGTGTGTGTGGCTAGCACGCAACTCTACGTCACAGGACACACACATACGCAAAAGAGAGACACATGGGAGCAACAACAACGCGAACGTCATTGGGAGCATGTTATAAAAACAAAGTCATATTTGAAGTGTTTGCTTCTCCCTCCCCCCATACCCCTTTCTCTTCATCTTCCTATCTCCCTCTTTCACCATACTGTGTTGCCAATTGAATCACAAAGCAAATGAAAAATCGTTTCGTGCAAAGCACGAGGAGTCGCCAAGTCGCCTATCCCCCACTCCATGAAAGAGGGAGATGGGGAGAGCGGCGGGCGCTGCTTGTCAGTGTGTGTGTGTTGTTGCCTGCATGTGCACGGCATGTGTGCGTGTGTGTGTGCAAGCACAGCGTGCCAAATGAATTGAAAATTACATGCGGCTCCGCGTTTTACGCTGCCTCTCCTCTCCCCACTCTCTTTTTGCTTGGCTGCCTGCCCTCTGGGAACTCTTTCCCTCCTGGCGCCTCTGGCAGCTTTCATCCTCCTCGCTCCATTCTGCCTGCCCTCTGGCAACTCTATGCCGAAGGAGTTTTTATTATTTTGATTACTCCCTCTCTCCCCACTCTCTTTCTGCCAGCCTGCCTGCGTGCTGGCAACTCCCTCCCTCTTCCTGCTCTTTGGCAACTCTACGCCGAAGGAGTTTTTATTATTTTGAACATGCTGCTCATGTGAGCTCATTGTCGCCAGTCGGCACTGGCTGCAGCTGCTGCCGCTTCCGTTTCGTAATACTCCGGGACACGCCAGGGCGAACCCCGGTCGCCCCTCCTCTTCCTCCTATTTCGCCCACTTGCCTCATTACCCCACTGTGCGCCAAGAATAACAAGCAAAGCAGCAGCAGAGGCAGCATTAAAACCGTTGAACATTCTCGAGGTTATATAAAAATAACGGCAATTGTCGACGAGGTCCAACCCCACACCCCCTGCCACCCTCCTTTACACAAAATAAATATAAAGAAAAAAACGTAAAGTGAAAATAAACAACAACAATGTGAACTATTCTTGACGCAAGTTGACAATCATTAACATGAACTTAACGCGTCTAACAGCATTTTTGACAACCCATTGCGCGCCCCCCTCCCACCCACAATCCAACCACCACTCTCTCGTTCTGTCTCTTTCCCCCTCAGGCCTCAACCTGCACGTGTTGGCACGAATAGCTGTGTGAAGCAGAGCAAAGGACAAGTGGCAGTGGCCAAAGAGCACAGCGCATAAGTGAAACAGAAGTGAAAAGCAATGTAAAGCAAAGAAGAAAACAAAAACGAAAGCAAAGCAAAGTGAAACAAAAACAAAAATTGTCCGTCCAGCAAATGTTGTTAAATTGCTTTTTTTTGCGTTCCAAACAACAAATGAACTAAATACCACAAGCTAAGTAGCTGCAGCAACAACAATAAGAACAACAACAACAAAGCAGCAGCAACAACAACAACAAAGAGTGAGAAGAGGCGCACGTTACTCAAAATTGGACATTGGCAGGCCAAGCACACGCACACAAACACACATACAGAGAGAGGAGACAAACACAGAGAGACACACACATTCGCACTCATACAGAGAGGAGACACGTACGCAGCCTTTTGCCGCAGTCATAAAATAATCAAGCAAAGCCTAAGGAAAAGAGGAAAGAGAGCGGAGCTGAGGCAGAGCAAAGCTAAAGGCAGACAAAGGCAGAGACGCAGAGCTGAGGCATCGGCAGAGGCGCTGCTGCATCGTTGCTGCTGACGCTGCCTGACGAAACATCTCCGTTGGGACACATAAAGCAATTAGCAAAGGTTGACGCACACACACGTGCATACACGCACGCATACACACACTGCCAGAGCCGGGAAAAGCGTCAGGATTTTGTCGAAAATTGCAGATTGAAGGAAAAGAAGGAGGTGGAGGAGGAGAAGGAGGAGTACGTTGAAATGCGTGATGTGGTATCCCTGGGCTATATTTAGACTAATTGCGGGTGTCCTGGCAACCATCGACTGCAGGAATGGAGCTCCTGCTGCTACTGCTGACCAGCTACGGCTGCTGTGAGAGATAACGGCGCAGCAGCAACAACAACAGCAACACTGAAACAGCAACAACAACAACAAGAACACGAAGAAGAAGAAGAAAAAGAGTAACAACAACAATTGAAGCGAAAACAAAAGCAAAAGCAAAAGAGTAACTCGAACTCTCGACTCGACTCTCCCTGTGATATAACTGCACCGTAGTTGTAAATCGTAAATCGTAATCGTAGCTTATAGTTATCGTTAATCGATTAAAAAAAGCTAAGCTAAGAGCAAAGATCATTTCTCAACACTTAATTAAACGCTACTTTCGTGCACCGACGCCCAATATACAAATAATCTTATACATATTACAATAATATATATACAAGACATATAAATATACAGATAATAGATATATATTATATATATATACCATATACAAAAATACACACACTCTGCCTCCCTCCCCCCCAACACTTAAAATCGTACGCTCGCTCCCCTCGTTTGGAATACTTTGCTGCCTGCCAGACCTTGCGCCGCCCCAGATCTGATCTGATCTGTTGTAAGCTTAGACCAATCAAAGAAAAATCGAAGAAGAAGAAACTCCTTTAAAATGGGAGATGAGCAGGATAAACGCACGGGCAAGGAGAAGTTACTCTTCTATACGACTGCATTCTTCATCTTGCTTGGAACGTTCAGCATGTTTGCATTTCTGTTCCTTGTGCCCTTCGTTATAGAGCCGGCATTCACCACGATCTTCATGCAGTTCGAGGAGGTGCCGGCATTATGTGAGACATACGATACAGAGATCTACTTTGGTGCCAAGAACTGCTCGTGGTCGTCGTGCCGTGAGGGATGCACCAAGGATATCTATACGTGCACCCAAATACGTGTTAACTATCGACTGAATCTCTATAATTTCACGGATGAGTTTAATTTCACAGAGTATCACATTAATCTCAAGGAGTCAGAACGTATTCTGCCCCCTGTGAAGCGCACAGATCGCTACGAACGTGCGTTGCGGGATTATGAGTATGATAATCTGGGAGCTGGAGATGACATGGATGTCGACGGTGGAGGAGGTTCTCTTGCCACATCGGGTGGTCGCTTTGAGCAGCTGAACTTTGGTGATGCCGATGGTTCAAACGGTTATCTAATCGAGGATTCAGACATTAGTCCAGCAGGCACGCTTATCAACGGAGAGCGACGACCCTTCGATGAGATTTCTGAGTTAAATGAGGGCCTGATGGGCCTAAACTCAACGTATTTCTATGTGGGTGCCCGACTGTTTCCCAATGTGAAGGGTTGTGGTTATCCGCCCATGCTAAACTGCACCATTTGGCTAAAACGCTATACCAAAATTGGTATCAAGTTTCCCTGCTACTACTCGAAGGTGGATCCCAGTCTGGTGATAAGCGACTTGGACTATTGGCAGAATACGCTTAATTTGGTCTATTCAATGGCCATACCCATACCATCGTTCATTATCTCCGTGATCTATTTAACGTACGCCTACTTTAAGATCTACAATGAGGATGAGGAGACGGCGCCGCTCGATAAGAATGCTGAGGATATGGATATCGATGATATTGATGCTGTCGACGATAGCGATGGTGCTGTACTGGCGGATAATGCAGCTGGTAGTCAAATAGTGAACATGGTGGATTCCATGACCAATGACAGTTGCCTCGATGGTGTACTGCCCAATGGTGGTCCTGGCATGACTACATGCATATCGCAAGGTGGTTCGATCACCACACCTGCTCATTATATATCCCAATCGCCAGTGGGTTCACAAATGACGCCCAATTCTGAAATCAATTCGTTTGGGCATCAACTGAAAGTGCAAATGGCCGATGAATTGTCCAGGGATTCACTGGAGAATGGCGTACTGTCGACGTCCAACTCAGTGCAAGGGTAAGACGAAGTGAAGTAGCCTCAGCTCAGCTGTTGGGTTTCCCATTAGGTTAAGACCCTCAGGGGTATGCCTAGACTTCTTCTTATATGTACAATATATAATTAATTCTTTCCACAACTTATCTCTAGTTTAGCTGTCTAACCGGTCTATCTTATTAGCTTTCCCTTGTCCCCAAGCTAAGTAGTCCATGGGTTTGTCTACTTTCTTACTTTACTCTTTCCCCAACTTATCTCTAGTTTAGCTGGCTAACTCGTCTGTTTTATAAGCCTTTCTCTTGTCCCCAAGCTAAGTGTCGTCGTCGCGTTTGTCTAGCTTTCTTTCTCATCTCTTTTTCTTGTTCTTTTTTTCTTGAATTCATTGCAGAAACTTGAGCAAGACGATGACGACGAGTATCTCAACTCCACCTGGGCCGACGGCAGCAGTCTGAAACGTCAGGCGCATGGTCTGGAGAATGTTAGATTCCGATTCGGAAAATGAACCGTTGCTAGACTAAGACGACGTTCCGATTCGTGACAGAGAATAGAGAGAGACACGGAGCAAAGAGCAAATGAAAAAAAATCCAAGTATTTCTATACCCGAAACAATCGATAAACAATGCATGCATATGCGTAACGAACCTGAATACCTTCAGAGCTGTTAGAGACATTTAAAACTATGATAGATTATATTTACCTTATAAATTAACACACACACAAACAGAGATACACAACACACACGTATAGGCAACTAATCAATCGAACAACTGCAGTCACATAATCTTACGATAGATCGAAGCTTAACACACACACACATAGTCACAATTCAAAATTACGATATATGATATAATACGACATACGTTATGTCGAGAAACAGTTGAGCCGCTTCACACAAGGACACACTGTGCATGAGCGATAGTACTGGAAAGAGAAAGGACTACAGAGAGAAAGGGAGAGAAAGAGAGTGTTACTTTAATTGGTACAAATACAATAACAGCAGAAACCACAACAACTCAAGAAGCAGAAGACGTTGCGTAGAAGGGAGGACGATAATTACGTACTATATACCCAAAGCAAATTCTAATACTTATACACACATACATATACAAATATTTACTTGAATTATTTTTCTATTCGCAACAATCGATGTCGCCTCGGGAAATACCAAAGCAAAGCAGAGCAAAAAAATAAAAATAAAGAAAATTTAAAAAAAATTAAAAAAATGTCTAATTAAAAAGAAACGAACAAAGAAACACGCGCAAACTTATTTACACAAATCGATAAATTGGGAGCGCTGATCGATTTTTAGATATTGTAATGCCGAATAAAGTGCTACCATCAATTTGCCTCGAAAAGTGTGTGAAACAAGCGAAAATAAAGCAGCATTAATTTATTTAAATACAACTAAATTAAATTCTAACGTAAACGTAACTATACAATACGTATAAAACGGTATTGAGCCTAAGTATATTGAAATCAGATGAAGAATATGTAATAATAATTATAATAATAATTAATAATAATAATAATGATAACAATTGTTATTGTACTTGAAATTAATGCGGATAAACAACACTCACAGCTTTAACTAACGGAAACCAGAGGCATAAGATTTTTCTTCTAAATATAATAATTTTATTAAGATATGATAACTTATACTAGGTACTACAAAAATGGTTCAAGCTATTCAATTAATTCTTACAAAATAATTACGCATTAAAATCATAATAATTTAGACTTAAATCTAAAGTTTCCTTTTTTATATTAAACAAAACAAAAAAAAAACGAAACCAAAGAGAAAAACAAAAACAAAATACTTGAAAGAAACTCAAAGCAAGCAAAGCAAATAAATGAGGAATACTCGTAATATTTCTATATAACGATGCAAATACTTTCTCGACATACGCATCCGGTAATTGCACCTATTGCGAATAATCTATCAATGATAAGCAGCAAGCAACAAAATGATATACACACATAGTTTGGTTTTAACAAAAATGGATACTTACATGCATACAACACCAACAAAACAACAAAAACAAGCGCAACTACTAGCTAATATCATGTAAAACAAAATGACAAACAAATGCTACTAGAATTGAAACAAAAAGCGAAACAAAATCTCGAAATAAAAATACGCATTTAGCAGCCTACAAAACAAAAACGCATTTACTTATTTTCAAACAAACGCGTTTTGCATCACTTATCGCGCAACGTGAAGTCGATAACAGTTTGCTATCGACTTATTTCCAAATATAATCTGCTTTCAATTCAAATTCAAGCGCCATGCGCCTCCCGTTTTACAACACTTACCGCACAATGTTAAGTCGATAACTGTTTCATGTCGACGGGCAGCAGGTGGCAACGCCAGCACAGCTGTGCTTATCAGCTGCTGTGGCAGCGCGTACACACCGCAAAGCAATGGAAAAAATTTTACTATTGACAAATGTTATTTTTATTTTGTAAAACAGTTATTTAACCACTGTGCGCGGTCGTTTAAATTTTAATTTATGCTAATATTATACATATAGTGCAAGCAGCCACATCGATTATTTTTCACTGTAGATGTTATCGACAACAATTGGTGTTGTTGTTGTTGCTGCACCTGCTTCTCTCGCTTGTAAACAAATATAATTTTGCGGCCGCTTCGAGTGAAAAAAGTTAACAAATGTTGTCGCAAAGCTGAGAACGCCTCAAAATGGATAATAAGAAGGATATCTACAATCTGTGGGTGCAGTACACAACAAAGGTAAGCTGAGGGCAGGTTCGGTGTGGCTTGGAATTGCGCGAGCTTCCCCTCTTCTAGGGGGAACGAGAGGAGGTGACGTGTTTTTCGCATTAATCACCGCATACAGCGAAGCGATAACAACTTCTGGCGCAGCCCCCAAAAAGTTCCCAAGCAGCTTAGACAACTTGTCTCGCCATACAGAGCAGCCTCCCCTGCGCCAAGCCAATTTGCCTAAGGGTTATATAATCAAAAGCAGGCTCAAAATACTTCTCCCTCTCCTTGGCTTCCTTCCTTACAGAACGATGAGACTTATTTTCGCGAGTTTGTGGCACGCTTTGTGGACATTTGGCGCAGTCAACTGCAATTGGATTTTCAATCCAAAGATTGTCCACTGTGGCATGAAGTGCAACCGGATAATGGACCCCACTTGGGGCGACTGCCGGATGAACTGCTCCCGGCTATAGGAAAGTTTATCATTGTGGCACGCGATGCCTGCGAAACGGATACACTCACGGAGGAGGGCATCGAACAGGTGGCCATATTAATTGACTGTCTGGTGATTGTCTGTCGCCATTTCGACAATATACTGGCCATTATCAAGTACGAATACAAGCCGAATCTAATCGCCATACTATCCAAGCTATTTACGCAGGTAAGAAGACAACAAAAGACAACAAAGAAAATGAAATAATACGATAATTTCTTATAGCAAATGACAGAGCGACGCGCCTCTGCGGCAATGAGTCACTTGTTCCGCAGTTTCTCTTCATTCCTTGAGGTCATGTACGATCCTTATCTTACCTGGCGCAGTTTTCTACGTGGCCAATTGGCAGACTACACAAAGTTGCCCTATAAACCTCACGCGGTACACGTGGAAATTGTGCCCTTTATCTATGGTGAGAGTAGAGATAAAAGTAGAAGTATCTTAATTGGTTTTATCTCTCTCTCTCTCTCTCGTTGCACGTTGCAGATTGTTTCCAGCAGGAGGAGTTGCTCAGGTTCGCCGACTTGGGCGAGAGCCTGCTGCATGTCTTGGGTGCAGTTATCTGCGGCTCTCAGGTACCGAAGCTCAGTGGTGGATTTAACTTTGTTTAACTGTTGTGTATATTCCTTTATTGCTAATTGATTTCCTGTCATCTTTTGTATATTAATTGCCGTATATAACTCCCACAAATGAATGATTCTGCTCGGTTCTCTCTTTCTCTTTTGCACTCTTGCTACTCTTGCTTTCTTTGATTGCATATCATTTCATTGTCGTTTCGTTAATTCAACTCTTGTTACTGTCGAAATTCATTCATGTATAAAACTAAATCGAAATTTGCAGAAGAATCTAAGCTCGTACGCAACAATTAGAAATACTAACGCTCTAATTCAAACTACAAACGCTCCATGCTCCTCCATGGGTGATGGGCAACAGCTTCTAAACTGTGATAACTTGGTGAGTGGTAAACGCTTTCTCATATACTCTTCCCCCCTGTACCCTGTCCCCACCATACTAAGTAGTGCTTTTGCCTCCTTCTCTGCCTACTTTCTATCTCTTTATCTCTCTTCTGCTGTGTTTTTGTGTCTGTCTTTGTACTAAATGATTTGTGCTGCTGCAGCGCAATGGCATGAGAGCCATTTGCCCCGCCACGGTGTCCATCATAATGCGCATACTGGAGCAATGGGAGAGTGCGAGCAGCCTACGCCGTGTGGCCCTCAACTGCTATGCACTGATGGTCATTGTACTGCAAAAATCTAGTCCTGAAGAAGTGAGTAACCTTGCTATATCCACAGCTGATTGTCTATTAATGTTTTAATTTCTATTTCTTGCAGCGCCAAATAGATCTAGTTACATTAATACAACTCTATTGTGATGCACTGCGCAAGCTGCTGGCCACAACGCACTTTGACAGCGGCGATGCCAACTTTGACATTACCAGTGATAGTGACAGCGATGTGGCCATCGATATGGGTGCACTGGCAGCCAGTGTGGCTGCTGTACAGTTGTTCCTCATGCCAGGCAAGGCAGAGACGGCAGTTAGTGAGGCAATTGGAGAGACTAATCTGCTGGAGCTGCTCATAGGACTGCCGCAGGTCATCAAGGTGAGGGGAAACACTTTCAGAACTGCTCTGAATCTTACTTAACTCTGCCTTCTCCCTTGCAGCACTGGCACGTCTCGCACACCAGTGCACTGAGCAGCACCATGGATGCACTGGCTGCGCTCACACATCATGCACCACGTTGCGCTGAGTTGTTGCGTCTTGGTGGTCGCATTGAGCGACTCTTTGGCAACATGTTTGAGTTTGAAGCGCCTTCGATTGCTTTGCTGAATGCCTGCTTCAATTTGGGCTACAATGCAGAGCAGCAACTGCTGGTGTTGCCTGAGGTAATGCTGCAATTGCTGGAGTGGTTACCCGATCTGCAGGAGCCCGAACAACTGCATGTGAGTGCGCTGCTGCTCAAGGGCTGCACGGATAACTATGGCACGTAAGTGGAGCGGGATAATCTCTAATAGAATCATGTGTATATTGATGGTTTCTCTTTCTTTCTCCCCCCCAGCAAAACTGTTGCCTGTGGCAGTCGCGTTGTGAAGGCAGTCTGTGGTTGTTTGCTGCGTGGTGAATCACTTGGCGAAAGCTGTGCACAAAATCTAATTAAACTGATAGAAGAGCTGAGTAAGCTGAGCATTGTGCCGGCTGAGTTGAAGTGTATTTTTGCACTGCTGCGTCAGGGCCCGCAGTTTGCACAGCACAAGCAGCTACAACAGGTGAGTCAGCTTGGGGTGCCATATCAAGTTCAACCTCTTAATCTCTCTTTTCTCTCCCTTTCAGACGCTGGTTGTAATTGCCTTGCAGAGTTTGCGTGGCAACAATTGCTGTGCACAGTATTTTGCCATTGAGCAGCCCAGGGATGGCATCACTGTACCCGATATAAGAAACTGGACACTCTCTGGCTCATATGGCTTTATATTCCACATGCTCGTTAGGTTCAATGCAGCGCCGGATGCAACACAGTCGAGTCAGCGGCGCATGTTGCTCACGCTGCAGACGCAAAGTGGTTGCGGTTTTGAGATCTTTGTGCAACCCAATGGAAATGTGGTGGTGGCTGCACTCACCAGAAGAGAATATCTAACCTCTGCCACGGCAACTAAAACGTTGCTGGATGGACAGTGGCATTACCTGACTGTGGCCATAACACCGCCGAAGCGTCCCTTCTCCTACAGCCAGATTAATATCTATGTTGACTTTGTGCAGAAGCTGAGTGCCACACTGAAGGTGCAGGCTATCAATGAACCGTTCACGGCATGCGCCATTGGTGCAGTTGTGGCGCCAGCGCCTAAGCAGCACGAGGCAAGCAAAGGTGGCGCGCTGCCGCGCTCGTCGTCGCAGGAGAGTGGACCTGTCTACAAGGGCATGCTGCCCAGTCTGCTGGAGCGCACACTGTCTGCCAATGTGAGTTCACTTGGAGACTTCCTTGCTCTCTTACTAATCAGTATCTTCATCTCTCTAGGTGTCTAACTACTTCACGCTGCCACTGCGCACCCAAACTGCCTTCGATCCGAATGTAAAGAACTTTCCCATTGGCATGCAGGATACGGTGTTCGGGGAGCCTGTTTGCCTGCAGGGACACCTTGGCGGAGTATTGCTAGCAGATCCCACGACCAGTTTGAAGACCATCTTCGATGCTGGCATGAATTTCAGTTCAATTTTCTCCCAGGACAATGATCTACTCGAGTTGAACTCTCGCTTTGTATTCTGCTATGCACCAGGAGCTGTTTGGCATGGCACCTGTCAGGATTTGATACCCGGTGGCAGATATCCAGGCAGGATACACGCACAGCAATGCAAGACCACCAAAATACAGGATACCATCAATAGTATTGGCGGTATCAATGCAGTGTTGCCCATGTTGCACAGGCTGGTCAAGGAACAGGACGCTGACATCTCCATAGGCAGTGCAAGTGATGAATCCTTGGCGGCCTCATTGAAAACACCCACAGGGGAGGAGTTCACCGACTGGGAAATGCTCTCATCAAACTCTTATACGGAATGGAAGATGATACAACATCCGCTGGCCAGTTTGCTGTGCCTGCTGCGCTACTTAACCCACGAGCATGACAACAATCAGCAGCAGTTGCTCACAAGTGAATCCTTGGCCATCATTGGCACCATGTTGCAACGTTGTCCCGCCACACTCTTCGATGTCAATTCACTGATGGCTACACATTTGTTGATGGAGTCACTGCAGGCGCACAAATCTGCCACAGCTACTGCAGGAGCAACTGCCGGAGGAGATTCACAACTGCTCGAAGCTCTCTACGCACACATTGTCTTCAACTTTGCCATCTGGTCACGGCTGCAGTTCCAAATCACACTGGGACATGCGCAGTATCTGAGTGCAATGATAAAGAACGATCGCAAATACTTTCGACGACGCTATGGCGTGCAGTTCATCTTGGATGTGGTGCGTCAGTATTACAGCACGCCGGATAACATATGCAGTGATGATGCAAGAACCATTCGTGCCACACTCTTTGGCATTATCCGTTTCTATCTGCAAAAGGATGTGAACATTAAGGAGGTGAATGCAATGATTGCCTTTCTGGCCTCAGTGCGACAGGAACTGGTGCTGGTTGAGTTCCTCGAGATGATGACCTTCTATGTGCGTGGCAAGAACTGCAGGGATCAGATGGTGTTGCTGTTGCATGAGCCACAAAGCGCCAATCTCATCTACAACTTCTTTGTGGACAAGAGCTACAGCAATGAGGTGCAGGAGGCGGCGATCAGAGTGAGTACAGTACAGGAATGCACTTCAATCTGCAACTAATCCTCTTCCTTTTCCCCCTTCAGCTCATCAGCGGCTTGCTGGCCACATCGCGAGTGCATCAGAAGTACAAGCAGGTGCTGCGTCTGTATGATCCTAGTGGAGAGCAGAGCATGTTCCCCGGTTTCTTCTCCTTCATCACGCCCTTGTCACTCAGCTCGACCATATTGTTTCATCTAGTGGATGAAATGCTTGGCGTGCAGCCTGATTATGGTGGCCTCATCTTTCTGGTGTATCATGTGAGCTGCTCCGATCTGCAAGTGAAGCTGGAGATTGCCAAGCGGCTGCTGCAGACCACGTTTGTGAAGCAGCAGTCCACGCAGGCTATTGCCAAGCAGACAGGCTGGCAGGAATCCATTGCCAGGTTGCTCATCAGAAAGCCAATCACCAGTTTGCCCCCAGATGAGGAGAGACGTCGCAGCTTTGGCATCAATTTGGATGTCTTGCTCGAGGATAACTCCAGCTTTCTGGCGCAGGCTGATCTTATAACATTCTCCGATCAGGAGATTGGACTTGCGCAGCTGCAGCAGCAACAGGCGCAGTCGCAGGAGGAGCAAAGCGACAGCGGCTTAATACTTAACGAGATACAGGCAAGCGTCACTGAAGCTGCCACTGTCATTGAGAGCGAGATTAAGGGTGAGTGTGGAGAGTAGCTGATGCCAGTTGCATAACTCATTCTCATTGCTTTCTCTCTTTCCCTTTAGAACTGGCTGAGTCTGTCTCCGGTGCTGTGGTGGAGAATGTGAACAGCGTCTTCTCTGTGCTGCGACAGACCACGCACGATATACAGGACACCTTTGAATCCCTGACGTTGGGCAGCTCCACGGATACCACAGACACCGCACCAACTGCTTCACTGCAGCGCGATGAATCCTTGAGCTCTGACAGCTCCACACAATCACCGCATGGACCAGCCAAGAAGAGTGACTCCATGGAGGTAGCTAGACACTTTGCAAGACAATCATTTCCTTCTCTAATACCTTCTTGCTTTCGTAGAGCACCACAGCGTTTGACTTTGTAGCCGATGGCGATGTGGACACCGAGGAGCAGCTGGTTTATCTGGTCTCCAACACTTTGTTCAACGTCTTCTGGCGTGGCATAGGCAACGATCATCCGCACTGCTGGCAGGAACGTGGTCAGGTGCTGGGCTGCATTAATCTGCTGGCACTGAACAATGAGTTGATCACCTCGCATCTATCGCTGCGTTTGCGCATACTGGAAATGGCAGTGCAGGCATCGCTCTTTGACCTCTCCGAACATGGCAGTCAAACGTTGATCAATCAAGAGGTGAGTTGGCAAAGGGATTCCTTGCATTTTACACACTGTTAATCTTCTTTCTTGCCTGTCAGAATGCCTCGCACATCTTGCGCATGGTGTACGAGCTGGTGGTCCTGGGTTCCAATGAGGATGAGTCTAAGAAATGCTCCACCAAACTGCTGGATGGTGTCTTGGCGCTGCTTGATGCGCTGATGATCTTCCAGCAAGGCTCGGATGATTGGAGCGATATGATACGTTTGTGTTTGGGTTTGCTGTTGAAGTGCTCGCATCATCCCAATCCTGGCATTGTGGCCATGGCCACAGCCAAGCTACATGCCATATTGCAGAGCAGATCCACCGAGGATCCCGCTGAGTTATCCTATTTACTGTACAGCATCAATCGAGCGCTGGATAATGCTATTGAGGGTGAGTTGGGGATCGAAGTGAACTTAGGGCAGCTCATTTATTGAGTTTCATTCCCTTTTGTAGTGGGCAACCCGGAGGAGTATTCATTCCTTATGCCAGTGATGAAGGCACTGCTGGAAAAATGCCGCTCTGCCTTCAACTTGGACTCCACATTGCCAGATTTGCCCTCAACCTCTTCAGGTCCCGTGTTCTTCAATGATTTTCAAATGTACAGCACCAGTAAAAAGTGGCGTAACTTCATGGAACGCATGGTAAGTTGACAGTATAACAATAGAACAGTATGACAGTTTAGTTCTTTATAAACAATAATTACTTTATTATTTTATTTAATACTTAACTCTATATATACCAAAACATTGCTAGTGAAGGTTAACCCCTTCTTTCTTTTCTAGTCTTCTTCCTAACTTACTTCCCCTTGCAGTACCTTCTCTTATATAGTCTTCCCCTTGCAGTACCTTCTCTTATATAGTCACTTATCTAGTATAGTTTATGATTTTTTGGCAAGTTCTGTCGCAGCATATTCAGCTTATGCTCCATCTCGCGATCACTCTGTGGGCTCTTGAAGAGCGTCGTATCGAAGACGCCTTTGGTGGTGCGTTTGTGTGTGGGATTTCGCTCAGTTGCACCTGGTTGTAGCGCCAGACTGGCACCAGTGCTGCCCCCACGTGGTGGTCGTGTGGCTCTGCTGCTACTACTGCCACGCCCACCACCTCCGAAATACTGATGCTGCTGTTGCTGATAGCTGGATGGTGGAGCAACGGTGCCATCGTAGTAGCTCTGCGAGCGACTCTTCTCAATGGTCACCGCTGTGGCTGCCGTGCTGGCAGTGCGACTGCGATAGCGTGAGGTGCCGCGATTTCGATTCTGATGAGAGGGTGAGGGGGTGCTGGTTATAACAGTGGGAACGAACGCCGTGTTGGCTGTGCTGCGCTGACGCATGGGACTCCAGGGAGCAGGCGTCGTCGTCGGCGTCGTCGACGTTGTTGAGGGTGTAACAAAGTTCGAATAGGTTCGCTTGTGCTGCACATAGTGTGAGCCATGTGCCACCGTATCCAAGTCGGTGCCACGTGCCACTTGCACATGGGAGGAGTCCGCATCGTAGGCCTGCTGCAGTTCAGGCACATCCAGTGTGTGCTTCTTGGAGACCTGCGAGGGGCGACGCTTGCGTTTGCGACTCCTTGCTGGGTTTTGGCTGCTGCTGGCGGTTTGTGCATCCGAGGGTAGATCGTTGGAAGTATGATCGGGTAGAATGGGTGGATAGGATTCCTGTTCCTCTTTGTTGGAGGATTCAAAGGGTATGGGATCATAGATGGGCACCTCGTAGCTAGACTTGGGGAAATCGAAGCTAGGGAACTTGGGATTGGGATTAATTGGCAGTTCCTCTGAGGGCAGTGCGTAGTCATCTTGTGGGTAGCTCTGCACAGGTTGATGTTGCTCTGGTAGCACATAATTGCTGGAGGGATGTTGCTGTGGTGGATGTTGCTGTGGTGGATGTTGCTGTGGTGGATGCTGCTGTGGTGGATGTTGTGGTAGCTGCTGTTGTGGAGTATATGAAGAAGTATGTTGAGGAGGTGGTGCGTGTTGTGGTGGCTCCGCAAAGTGACCATCATGGGCAGCTGAAGGTGGCTGATAGTTCTGCTCGTACTGCGTGTCGTGTGCCTGATAGGAAGTGCTGATCTCATAGGCAGGTGGCGAGTAGGCAATCTCATAGTTGGAGTTGTGTGCTGGTGGTGCAGATTTGGGTGGCTCAGCGAAGCTCTGTTCATGATAGCCCGCATTGGGAATCTTCTGCTCATATATAGAATACGAATCTGGCGGTGGTGGTGGCTCCACATGCGAGTAACTGGGCACATGGGCAGGCGCAGAGGGTACACCATATTGTGTAGATGGCGGGGCAGCAGGCACGCCATAGTGGGAAGAAGGAGGAGGTCCGTACTTTGTAGAGGGAGGAGGCCCGTACTTTGTAGAGGGAGGTGCGCCGTACTTTGTAGAAGAAGGAGGTCCATAATGTGTGGCAGGTGCTGCTGGTGGTGGCACATAATGATGGGAGACATAAGACTCAGGCTCATAGCTGCTGCTTGGCCCAATGCTCTGTTGCAGTGGCGGCACACCGTATTTCTGATGAGGCGTATGCTCATAAGAACTAGACGGAGGTGAATCATGCTGATCGTCTGTGAATGTGTACTCCAAGCTGGGGAACTTGTGGGCACCATAAATATCATTATCCTCATGACTATAGAGATTCAAATCCATTGACTGTGCTTCGTAGCTGCTCGCCGGGATGTGAAAGTCGGTGGCATCGAATTTCAAGTGCTGGAAGTCGTCAATAGAGTAGCTCGGCTCCTCAATGTGCGTGGCAAAGGAAGGAGGCAGCGAAGGAGGCAACGAATGTGGCTTGTAGTGTGTGTAGCTTATGGGAGGACCCGCTAGATGACTGGGTGGACCATAACGTATCTTTGGCGGTGGTCCCTTCACTCGCCTACGCTTGGTTCTCTTCGAGCCTTGACGCCATGCGGGATGACGTCGAGAGCGTATGAGCTTCTCAGCCGGTGGCAGTGTAGCATTGCTGAGGCTGCTGCTGTTGCTCTCCTCCTCAGTCAGCTGGCCAGCGGGAGCAGGTGCCGCCAACTCTGTGGCATTATTGGACTTAGCAGTCTCGCTCAGCACCAAAGGCAGCAACTGCAAAGAGAGAAAGAGAGGGGGAAGAAAGGTCAGCGGTTAGTGGTTTAAGTGCTTACAAAACTTTCACCCTCTACTAAAAACCACAATTTGGCAACATTTGCTTTATGTTAAAGATCGCGACCTTTGACAATTGCCACCAACTGCGTTGGCATCATCTTCAGCGGGTTATGACGCAGTCGCGTGTGTTGACTGCGCAGATTATTGCCAGTGCTGGCTTCCGCGAACACGTAACGCAGTCACGAGCCTCCCCACTAGCTCCTACACTCGAGACTCCTTCACTCCCCCCCGCGTAATTGGCTTTCCAGCGTATGCCGGCTTGGTTGCTTTTCATGAAGGCATGCAACAACGCTTGCAACGCTGCCACAACACACGCAATGGCAGCAAGAAGCAGCTGTGTGGGGTGTGGGAGGGACTAAGGGGGGTAGCTGGGTAAAGCATTGAACCTGCACAACCGTCACCAAGTCAGGTTCAGCGCACAGCGTAATCCGTTTAGCTGCGTCTTTGTTTTGTTTACAATTTGTTAAGTAGACAATGCCAGCTGCCAATGATGGATTGGGCGGGAAGTATTGAGGAGTTAAGACAGCGAGAGAGGAAGAGCGAAAGAGAGAATGAAGGAGGTAGTATAAGTGGAGAGATAGAGAGATGCAACAGTTGAAGTAGTTAGAGAGAGAGAGAAGAGTTGAGATGACGAGCAAAACAGGATTATGGAAGTAAAAACAAATGAGGAGACTGTAAAGTGGGGATGGGAATAGAGTGGGTGGTAATCAGAAAGAGAGAGAGAGAGAAAGAAACAACAGAATACCAGTTAAAGGAGTTTGAAACTGGATAATCGTAGATCATCAAGTTGGGAGGAGTTAAAGCAAAGAAACTGGAATGTTGTGGTTAAATAGAAGAAAGAGGGAGATGTAGATCAGCATATCTTCAATACAGAGAAAGGTATGAGAACAAATGATAGGTTGAATAGTAGAGATGTTGAGGTAGGTTCTGTAGTTAGATAGAGAAGATCTACGTATACTGATTCTGCTTAACTTTGGGATAGAGAAAGGTATTAGAACAAGTTATTTGTTGGATAATTATCCTAATGAGGTAATTTTATAAAGGAAGTTCACAGCTGCAGGAGCAGATCTATCAGTAATTTATCTTAAGTTAAACCCTCGTTAAATATTCAAGAATAAATGGTTGGGTCTAATACTTATAACTGCCAGGCAAGTACTATAAAGGTCCTTTAAACCCGCACCACATGCAGTATATTATATCACAACTAGTTCTGTAACACACACGTTCAAACAACATTAACACTTACAAGGCAAGCAGCGAGCAAAAAGTAAAGATTGTACATCATGTAAACTTGTTGAAAGATGATTCGCGAAAAATTGAACTCGAAGTTTTCAAGGCGCATTCAAGGAAAATTCCGAAAAACAACAACTTTCATTGAGAGGAGGCTCTCAGTTTTACTACTACAGCAGGCTGGTCTAGTCTAGTCGGGTCTGCTGCAGTTGTTAAGTTAGTTTGAACGTTATTCGGAGCTCTTTGAGTGGTTGGTTTAGTTCGCGCGCACCCGGTCACGTTCCGTTGGACTTTCTTTCGGCAACTGAGCGCGCTCCAAGAAAGTGGTCTGGTTTTGTTGCTTGCACAGCGAAAGAGAAGAAGAAGACAGCAGCGACGACTTCGGCACGAGATGGAACCAGTCGAATGACAAAGCGTCGCCCACCAGTGCACCACAGCGCCTGAAACTATCGGGATGCCCTCGAGGCTTGTTTGGCCACACTGCGGGGGGTGCGGCGCTGTGTTATTATGTAAAGAATGCCCAAATGCGGATGTATCTATCTATCTCTCTGTCTCGCTCACTCACTCTGAACTTTTGGCCAAAAACCCGCTAAACAAAGCGCAGCATTAGCTAAACTCATAGATCACAAGATCAAGTAAAACTTGTTTCGTTGTAACGTTGCAGTTTGAGATGCACGAGTGAACCGACGGCGCTTCCTCGCGGCTCTCGCAGCTGCGGCATCTGCTATATCTGCTGCAACTCTCTGCTCTGCCTGCCACGGTTGCATCCACGTTGAACTTGAACCTGACCGGACGTGACGCACTCGACTTTGACTCGACTGCAGCGTCGACTTGAGTGCGAGTCCAAATGCGATACTGATTTGATTTTGTAAACTGACCAAATGAAAGTGAAAACAAGTTGAGCTGGTAGAGAATTGCTTGCTAGCCTAGTGCATACCCTGTGCCTTGATAGATAAGTATGCGTAGGACGCTGTTAAGACTGACTTACATGCTATTCTCTGTAGAATATCTATGTGAATGGTTTAGACTCACTTCCTTATAAGCCTCTAACTTGTTGGAGGGTATGGGAAAGTAAAGAGGGGGTGACTGTAAGCATAGAACTGATTACACTGCCTAAGTGACCCATTGTATATTGTATAGTGTGCTCTTTAGAGTTGGTAACCCACTGTACATACACAGGTTAGGTCATAAAGTGATTAGACCTTTTGCTGAAACTCTTTTACGAGTAATACGATTATTAAATAAGTTACTTGTCTCTAAACTGACTGCCCCTTGTTTATCCACTCCCTGACTACAGGGTATTCCTCGTCACATCAAGTTGACTTATCATGTGAGACCTGTCCACCATCTGTCTTATTCACAGGTTAAACCACTCTACGATCGTTACCAGCGCGACATCGAGCTGCATCTGTGGGAACCCATCAATCGCTTCTGGGCCGAATGCTATGAGGCATGCAAGGCTGCATCCAAGCAGAGAGCAAGCTTCCAGGCAACCAATCGTCGGGTGTTCCAGCAAAAGATCTACATGCCGTGGAAGGTGCGACAGGTGGAGGAGGCACAGCGACTGCAGAATGCCGCATTGCAGCACAAGACAAACGACAGTCACATACGGAAGAAATGGAAGACCGCCAAGCGTTTCTTGTACGGCCCTAGGGGTCCCTGGTATACCGGGTAAGTGCACTCACAGTCACAGTTATACTCGTAGTTGAAGACCCTCTTCATAGCATTAAGCATTATGAAACCAAACGAAATTCAGCATTTTAATTAAGGCGACAATTGCAATCGGGCGTGCTCCAACGTAAATGATGATTACATATGACGTCGAGCTGAGCTAAGTCTCTCCCCAAGCAGTTAATCACCTTCAAACGCACTCACATATCTTGTATATATATATATATTATACATATCTCTCTTTAGTTATGTGTGTGGACAGGTAGCTGACGCGCTTTTGTGTTCGTTTTACTGCTAACAAATGCACTCATTAATGTCGCTGCCAGTCTGTGTGTGTGCAAGTGTGCGTGTGTGGCTGCCACAGCGTCGCACAGCTGGCGCTCACAATGGTTAGAAATTGAATTTTATACAATATAAAACAAAAATCTTTTAAGCTGTCTTTGCTAATTTCGCCAAAATATCAAATTTCATTAATTTTAATTTCACTTTCTTCTGCACGTGGAGAGCAGAAGCTGTTAAGCCGTTAGGTTAGTTTCTTTCTAAGTATCATTAGTTTTGCAATAGGCCAGATTAATGAGCTTGAAGTATGGGTTTATTAAGAGTTTCAAAGAAATGTCTCTGTAGGTGTCTTAAGAGACTAGCTAGAGCTTAACTTAAGAGTAAAGTAAGGTAGAGCCTATCTAAAGGAGGGTAGAGCCTAATTAAACTTAAGTAGAGCATAACTATAGAAGAGTACTGTCCTTTCCCATTACAAAAATATATCGTGACCTCGTTCTATATTTCTTTATTAATCTCAAGGAATTCTATTATATCGTATATTGTTAAAATAAATGCCTCTATGGGGTTTTGAAATACTGGCTATAATTCTTTATAGACTTCATTGCACTGTGATCAAATATTTATGTATTATTCTCTGCTTTCATTATTTATTAGCTCATTCTTATAACCTTGCTTTCTGTTTCTGCAATATGATATGTCTCTCTAGAAATCTTTATGATTGTCTTTCTAGATTTCTACTACTTCTACTTAGCGTTAGTAATTTTCTAAATCTTAACAAATATATTACAGTCTCCTTTCTTTTATTACGTACCCTAATTAGATCAAATATATAACACTCTCTTTAAAGCTTTCTTCCCTCTTAATTTCTACCCAGTTTTCACTGCATTGTGCCCACTGTACTTACTATGTGGTGTGAATTACTTGAAGCTTTCGCTGCGCTGCTGTTACACTTGTTGTTGCTGTTGTTGTTGGGGCGCCTGCCTCATCAGCTGAGGCGCGATTAAAATTACGATTTAATATTATTAAATCATCAAAAAGTATTTATGCAATCGACAAATGTAACGGAGTGTTTGTTAGACGTGCCTGCTGTGGCTACTGCAATGAGTGCATAACTCTGCCCCCAAGTGTGTGTGTGTGTTGTTCCCACTGGGAAGAGTTTCGTTTTCGGTTGCATTGAGTCAATTACTCAATTATCGATTCACTATTGCTATCAATTACCGATTAACGATTAGCATATCGATTGCCGCACGCACGCTGCATGCAGCCGAGGCGTGGTGAACCTTGGCACAAGAATTTGCATTGACAGTCAAAGTGGTGCGTGGTGCATGCGTGTTGCGTGGTACGTGGTGCAGGCTGTGGGGTGCGGTGCGAGGTGCGCTACTAATGTTCTAAGGTCATGCCACTCTCGCAAGACGAAAACGAGTTCAGCTTGCGATTTCTATTGCATGACTCGCAATGTTGGTCTAGACAATCTCTCAGGGCTGACTGACGATCCCCTTCTGCCACAGCTACTGCTTCTTCTTCTAGCCCCACCTTGATATTCTATCGAGATCGACGACTTTGTCAATTTGCTGCTGCATATTTATTTGCATTTCGTCTCATTGTGAATAAACTAAACGATCTCTCGCTCGCTCTCTCTCTCGTTATGTTTTCTGGTTAGGTTAATGTTGTTTTTTATATAGAGGTTTTTCATTTATCGCGGTCGAAACGGCCTTAAGAACTAAGTAGACAAGAAATACATAATGAAACGCGTCGAGTGTGAGTGTATGAGTGAGTGTCTGTATGAGTAATCGATCGAATCAGATCGATCGATCTGTATGTATATACATAGGTAGAGTACTTCGATAAATCGCTTTCATTTCGACTAAAAACTATTCAACTATCGACTATCGAGGCGGCGTCGCAGGAGAAGGAGGATCAAATTAATTGTTCGCGATGTCGGTCGGCAACGTTGAGTGTGTTCCCACTCACTCACTTGACTTAGTGGTAGCCCAGCGGCGAGAGAGCAGGTCCCAAGAGGCCGCCATGTAGAGCAGGACCCAGTGCGGGAGCCAGAAGTGCTGGACCATGTCCCAGAGCAGGAGCCAGAGCAGGCAGTCCCGGAGCGTAGGCCTTGGCCAGCAAGGGGCCATGGGACAGCAGCGGTGCTGGGGCCAGAACTGGTGCTGGGGCCAGGAGTGGTGCTGGGGCCAGCACCTTGGCCACTGGAGCCACCGCCTTGACAACAGCACCTTCGCGACGCACCACTGCGTTGAAACCGTGCACAGGATCCGCGGTGTACTCCACAATACGGCGTGTGCCGTCAGCCTCGATGAGGGAGTAGGCGCCCTGTACCACATCGCCGCTGCGAGACTCCTGCTGGCTCTTCACATCACCGGTAGAGCCATCCTGTGGAGAGAGAGGGTAGTTAAGGATTAGCTAAGTCATCCTGCAGAGGGTGCCGAGCTGAGGGTAACGGGCAAGCTAATGCAGAGGGTACCTAACATAGCTGACAGAAGGGTACCTAGCAAGCTAATGCAGAGGGTACTTAACATAGCTGGCAGAAGGGGATCGCCACTGCATAGAGTACCCAACTAGGTGCTCTAGAGGGTACCCGGCCAGCTGCTTTTAAGGGTACCTAGACAGGTGCTCTAGAGGGTAGCCAGTTCGGTGGTACAGAGGGTACCTAGCTCGGTGGTACAGAAGGTATCTAGCTAGGTGCTCTAGAGGGTACCTAGCAAGGTTCCCTAGAGGGTACGTAGATAGGTGCAGCAATGGGTACCTAGTTTGGTGGTACAGAGGGTACCTTGATAGGTGCTCTAGGTGTACCTAGCTAGATACTCTAGAGGGTACCCAGCTAGGTGGTACAGAGGATACCCAGCTACGTGCTCTAGATGGTGCCTTTGCAATATCCTCCTATCGTTACTCACATGAACATCGTAGCTGTAGCTGTACTGCGGATTGGGATCGTATGGCTCGGGTGCAGCCACCTTGGCGACGGCCAGTTTGGCCAGACCAGGATACACAGGCGCCGCCAGCTTGGGCAAGAGTGGTCCACCGTATCCAGGATATGCGGGCAAGGCCAGGCCAGGACCAGGCACCACCACAGCGCTGGCCAAAGCCAGCAACGCGCTGAACGAGATGAGCAACAGTGTTTGTGCCATTTTAGCTTTCGATGCTTGACGAGATTCGGATTAGATTTTTGCTTGCTCTGTGCCTGCTGCTTGGCTGACAAATGAATTCACTCTGTGGTTCTGATGCTGTGCGACAATTGCTTTTTATAGCCCAAGCCCAAGCCCCGAAAAATATGCGCAACCAAATCTGCCTGCACAAAATATTTATGCAAAAGCAACAACAGAAGCAACAACAGTAACAACAACAGCACTACAACAACGACATGGGCAACTAAAAAGTGCGCATGCGTGTGGAGTTTATTGAAAATGCTTGCAAAGAGTTGCAAGTTGCAGTTGCAAAGGCGAAAAACGAAAACCGAAAATGAAAATAATTCATTTTTCAGCAGCGTCGCTTTGCCCCTGGCAGAGCTTGTCCGGGAGGCAGACGGAGGCCACCAGTTGTCTGGCTGTCAGACACACACATACACAGAGCACAGAGAGAGAGGGGCGTGGCAAGGGGGGGGGGGGAGAGAGTGCTGCTGGCTTAGGCCTACGAGAATGGCACGCATGTTGTCTGGTCTCCTAGGCCTGCATTGCAGTCGGAGTTGACCATAAGCCGATCCAATCCGATCGTGACAAAAAAGTTCAATTCGAAAGCGATTCAACTGCGTGTGTGTGTGCGTCTGTGAGTGTATGTGTGTGCCTGTGTGTGTGTGCGAGTGTGCCGGTGGTGGCCAACAGATCTCAGAGTGAGGCACGCACCCAGTTGTCGCAGCAGCCGCTGTTGAAAGGTAGCTCAGCCTTCGAAACTGGCACACTCACACACACACAGTCACACTGCGTGCCGCGCCCAAGCAACCCCCCTCGCAGCTTGCCACGCCCCCTCCCTCGATCTGCAGGCAGACTGTCCGACTCCTGCGGTCGCAACAATGTTTTCGCTCTCTTTTTATTATTTTTTCTGCCATTGGAACAATTTTGCCCATTATCACTAATTTTGAACGCGCAGTGCGCCTTGTTAGGCGTCGACGCAGACGCAGACGCCGACGTCGACGTTAACGCCAACGCAGACAGCGCAGTCAGCAACAAACGACGACGACGACGGAGACATGCGCACACGCAGTTTGCGTAATCGAAAATTGTGGCTGGTGGAGTACTTTCAATTAGGCGATTGAATAATTCGAGTGCGTGCCGAGTGCCAAGTGAATGTTGCAGTTAGATTTGGGTAGAGCGGGAAGAGAGAGAGTTCTTTGGGAACGGGAGTGGGAGAGGGTGTGGGAGAAGAGAGAAAGAATGGAGGTAAGTGGAGTAGGGACTAAGGACTAAGGCGAGTTCTTGCGTATATTCAACTTGTAGTTGTTGTCAGTACTCAACTGCGCCTTTAAATTCGTTGACAATAAAAAAGTGAAGATCTTAGGAGAAAAGAGGGCGAGAGAGAGTTCCTAGGGAATGAAAGGAGGAGTAAGCGTGGGAGTACATGAAGAATAAAAGACAGACAAGGCAAGGGACTAAAGCAAAGTGCGAGTTCTGCAGCGCTTTTCAGTTCCCCCTTTCGAATTGTCAACGAGAGTATGGAAGCTTGAAGATCAGAGGGACTAAGCTGGAAGTAAGTGGAGTAGGAAGCAAGACAGAATGGATTTGTTTGATATATTACCAACTCTTGTCAGCTGCTCCCTTCCTCTTACTCTATTTGTCGTGTCAAGTCTTGTCAGCTGCCCCGTTGATTGGTCATCGATAGCAAGGAGATCGAAGGGAAGAGAGAAGAGGCAGATAACTTAGCTGGGAAGTTGAGTTGGAATCACGGCGCACAACAAGAGAATTTGCATATCATATACTTGCAACTTCTGTCAGCTGCCCCGTCGATTTGTCATCGATATTATCGATAGCTTGTTAGATCTTATCCCGTTCGCAATCGCATTGCAGTGCAGGCGTGTCGCAGTTTCATTCTTTGACTAACTGATTATTTATTAAACGGATTAACTGATTTATGACTTTGGTTTGGACTACAGACACAATAACTTATCTACAGACTAGGATCAGCGTCTGGTGTCTAGCCCAGAAATGGTGCTGGAGCCAGTGCGGGAACTGCACGTGGCAGAACTGCTGGCGCTGGTGCAGCCACCACTGGAGCGGCAACGGGAACTGGGCCACGCTGTACGATTGCATTGAAGCCGTTGATGGGATCTGCAGTGTAGAAAACTGTGCGCAGTGAACCGTCCGCATCGACGACAGAGTAGGAACCCTTGACCACATCTCCTTCGCGTACCTCCTGCTGGCTCTTGCTGTCTCCGGTTATGGCATCCTGTACGTTGTAGGCATAGGCGTACTGTGGATGTGGATCGAAGTCCGTGTTGATGGGCACAGCTGGCAGCAGGCCACACTCCACGGCGACGGCGAAGAGAGCGCAGCTCACGAGGAAACACTGCCAAAAGGGCAGAGGATGTTTCAGTTCCTTTCTAGCTTAATGCTGTCTGCACACTTACCTTGAGAAGGGCCATGTTGAAGTTAGGTCGAATTCGAGGAATACTGTTGGATACTCTTGACTTGGTTGCTGTTCAAGCTGCGACGCTTTCTTGACTGTCTCTTGTTGGGCCCCTGGCAGGGTTATAAACACTTTGGACACAGTTAGTTGCTGCGTTGCACTGTGGCAATCGTTGGCCAAAGCCAACTGTGGCGTAAGCTGCACTCCCAGTCTGGAAAGCTACAAAATTTCCTCAATCGACGTGCCAAGACAACCTGGGGATAGCCCCTTTCCACCCCTCTCTCTTTGAGCAAATATGATGGTAATAACTTGGCACGTGATGTGCATTAAACGCTTCCCATTTTGTCGCGTCTTGAGGTTGAGGTCGAACCTACCGCAACAGACAAGCTGAAAAGATGACTAAGCTAAGGCAGAGGCAGAAAGGTGTTAAGCGGGTTTGCCCTTGAATTGAAGTGTTAGTTAGGGTTAGGGTTGGGTTAGACCTATTGACTAAGCCTTGTAAGAGTATCCAGCGGGTTTACCCCTTAAATAGAGGAGTTTATAGCGTGGGCTTTGGCTTTGGTTTGGTATAGATAGAATTCAATTGCTTCCAGTATCTTTATTTTCCAAGGGGAGGTGCTTCTCGGTTTCTCTCCCATCCCAGTAACTTCTCCAATTATAAAAAAAGAAAAACTTAGACTTTTCTTTTGTAATTTTTGGTTAAGCAGGGTCGGAATGGGGTTAGGTTAGACCTATTGACTTAGCCTTGTGTGAGTAAAAAGGCTGTTGAGTTGGCTTACCCCTGAATTGAAGTGTTTATAGCGTTGGTTTAGGTTTGGAAAAGCTGAAAATCAACTGCTTCCAGTATCTTTATTTTCCAAGGGAAGGTGCTTTTCGGATTATCTCTCAACCCCTTAACTTCTCCCATCATATAAAAACAACTTAGAACTTTTCTTTTGTACCGAAACTTTTATTCAGTAGATGCAGCTTGTAAATCACTAGATAATTGGCCGATAGCCGTTCCCCAAAATCCCCTAGAAACGGTCCTATCCCTAAGAGCTACGGCAGCACGTTAAGTTGTTTACGTAGTTGATGAGGAAAGGTTGCTATGTCAGGACAGGCGGCACGTCATATCCTGTGTTCATGTTGTTTCGGGCACGGGAAATGAATATGGAGAAGTATTGTGTAAGCTTCATGTACGATTTAAAACTAATACGAATTCGATTAGAACTAGAACTATGCAACAATGGTCTTGGATTGGCCAACCCATTGGTGGGTGGGTGCTGACCTATTCTCAATGTCCCCGGGCGAGCGTCTTGCTTCTAACTAGTAGTGTCCACCGTAACCGGACGCCGCAATGGCGGGTGCAGCATATCCGATCTTGGCAATAGCCGGTGCAGCATATGCGATCTTGGTGATGGCAGGCACAGCAGCAACAGCCAGCGCTGGCTTGGCAATGGCAACAGTGGCTACGCCCTTCTTCTCCACGACCGCATTGAAGCCGTTCACTTTGTCCGCCGTGTAGGTCACTTTGCGAATGGTGCCATCGGGTTCGGCCAGCGAGTAGCTGCCGTGGACGACGCCATCGACGAGAGTCTCCTCCTGCTGCTTGGAGTCGCCGGTTTTGTGGTCAGTTACACCGTACGAGAAACTGTACTGTGGATTCGGATCGTAGGGTTCGGGTACAGCAACCTTGGCCACAGCCAGTGCAGGTGCAGCCAGCAGCTTGGGTGCTGCATAGGAAATAGCTGGAGCAGCCAGCAGCTTAGGAGCTGCATAAGAAATCGCCGGAGCTGCCAGGAGTTTGGGTGCTGCATACGAGATACTCGAGATGGCTGGCGCAGCCAGGAGCTTGGGTGCAGCATACGATATACCTGGAGCGGAGAGCAGCGATGGACCATAAGGATCGATGGGTATGGCCAATGCTAGGCCCAGCGCCAGTCCAAGTATGCACACAGTCTGCGGCAGAGAGAGAAGAGGAGTGTGAGCCTGTGTGGTTGTCCTGGTCAGTATGTTCCTTCGTGGCTTACCTGAACGAACATTGTGGTGGTGGTGGTGGTGGATGCTGTGAATGTGACTGGAGGAGACTGTAGGAGCGCGTGTCTGCACTGCAAGAACTCAGCTCGAATGTGAGATGCATTTTCCGCGAGTTCTTCAGTTTTATATTCGGCAACAGCAGCCCCAAAGCTCAGCAGCTCCCAGCCACCTCATGCCTCCTCCTGCCGCCTCCTTCCGCGTAGTTGCCTTGCAGCTAATCAAACAAGCAAAGCAACAACCAAATGGACAACAGCAAATGGCAAGTGACAGTTGGCTGTGATTGGCGGATCGCAACGAATCGAATCTCGAGATCTCGATGAGCGACGATGCACATGCTCAGACTACAGACTTCGAGTTAGACTCAAGACTCGCGTGCTGCGCTGTGCTCCATGCTCCGTGCTCCTAGTGCAGTTTCGTGTCTTGCCTTTGCACATTTCATCATGCTGCTGCTGTTTTTCTCAATGGAATAGCTGCGTGGCTGCAACTCAAGAGCGCCGCTCCAAAGCGTTTAGACTCGTTTCCCCAAAACCAAAACCAGATCTCGTGCAATTCTCGCGTACTCTACTGCAAATGCTTTTTGTTGTCGCTACGCGTTTCGTTTTGTCTGATGTAATTTCAGTTGGCCAGCGAATCACTTGGCCAGCGGCCAAAGCGAACACGAGCAACGAGACTGAAATTCATTGCAGTCAAACCCCTGCGAGCACCCCCCCTCCACCACCAAACTCATACGCAGCGTATCCAAGTCGACTCGTTTAATTAGAAACCCAAAATGGAAGCAATTGATCAAAGTAAGGGGGCGGGGGCTGGCAGCAGGGCGGGTCAGGGCGCAGACAAAGCAATTACGCACTGTGCACAGTACGCACACACACACACACTGCACACACACACCACGGCGCCCACATGCTGCACTTAGCATTCGAATTCGCCTCGTCTAAAATGTTGTACAGTCCAAGCCAAGTGACCTTGCCACAATTGCCAACAAATGAGTTGACGAAGCAAAGCCAAGTGGCCAAGTCGGCAACTACTCGATACCAACTTAATCTTAATTACGCACTGCACACCTTTTAAAACTCCCGACTAAACGTTTCAAGCAACACTTTTAGGGGGGTGTGCATGCAATTTATGGTCACTCCCGGGCTTTATTTTTTCCGATTCCGCTGCCACATACCATAAATTGGATGATTGTGACTATAATTCAATTGAAATTGTATATAGTATTTGCACTTTTACTTTAAAGTACATGAGCACTTGCACAACCTCTTCTCCCAGAAGTTTCGCAACTAGAACTCGAACTAAGTCGTCTCAATTTATGGACTACAAATTGAACAAGTAAAAGTCTAGAGTCAACGTCTCTCTCGGTCGTGTGGTTGTGTTGCCCAATTTGGCATCTTGAGTTGCAGTTTGGCAACTCAACTTGTAGTAGAATTGCAAACAAGCCTCAATTAACGCACTCAGTTTCCGGTGACAAGCGTTAAGCCACCGTTAGTTAGTAGTGCAGTGCGTCTGCCAAGAATTTGATACAGTTTCGATTTCGATTTTTGGCTAAACTTGATTTTTGAGATCTGTTTTCGAACTGCCTCTGGGGCATCTGCCAAGTCTCTCACTCCCTCGCTGTTGCTCTTTTTATTGTGCGCAGCCAAAGCGTAGCGTCGCAAGGTCGTCAACTGCATTTGGCAAAAGTGTCACGCACCGCTTTACAACTGAAACAACGACGATGGCCAAATCAGGTCAAATCTGCAGCCAGTCACAGTAGCTAACATATTGTGAATGGTGTCGTTCCATCTGTACTAGACTGATCCACCTGAGCGAGCTACTGTGTGTGTGTCTGTGCTGTAAATGGGTAATAAAAGCACTATAAACCAGTTGTAGACACGTAAGAGAAACCCTACACCACACACACCACACCGTACTCCCTTAGCATTTCTAATTGAAACTTTCGATTGCCTCGATCACCCAGACAGCTAATGAATAATCCGATATGCCCTACAATTATATGCACATAGATTTAACATGCCTTGCATATTTGTGATGAAATAACGCTCTATAGTTAAATCTTATCGATATGAGATGTGACTATAATAAGATATGATGATCTTTCATTATCAATGATCTGTTTACTTAATGTTTATATGAATATAGGGATTGAAAGTCGTGTTTTAAAGTTGTTCATCTAAAAATCAAGCATATCTTTCAATATTTACCATATAAGTATGATTTTACTTAAGTTTCTATGAAGATACAAATGATCTTATGCGATCTTTAAACAAATACACACATGAATTTAGGCATATATTATATATCAAATGATAATGCTTATATAAGATTGTTTTTTAACTAAAAAGGAATACATTCTAATACAATGTACTATCTAAGTACGATCGCTAAAGATTGAAATGATCTTAAGTAATCTATAACTATTGCTATATTTGTATAAGATAATAATCAATGAATTAGCTCCATAATAATCCTTATACCTTGACATTTTTGTCTCTAACGGAAGACAATCTGTCATAATTAACTCACCACGTACAATCTATGATAGTCTCGATCGTTTTGGTATTTTATTTCTTCTACTTATTTTGGGTGCAAAAGAAATTACGGTTTTGCCATTGAATGGAACCTGCATGACAATTACCAAAAATCGCATTCACTTTCGTAGCCATGAAATGAACTCTGGCGTAGTACGATGCCGAGTCTGTTTCGGGTTCGGACGATGAGTAAAACCAAGTCAAGTTGAGAGCGGCGCGACAAGCCGAAAATGCTCTACGTGTTTTGCATTTGGATCATAGAGCGAGGCAGGCAGAGAAGAGAGCAGAAGAGGCAGAGGGAGGTAGTGCGGGGGCGTAGTTGGGTGGCTGTTGGAGCCGTGCATGCAAATTTCGCGAATGAATCTGCCCGTATAAAAGACGTCGCATTTTTGGTAACGGTATGTCAGTTCATTTTCGATAACCGACGGTGACAATCAAATCAAAAAAACCCCCAAGCTTCACAATGAATCCTTTGACGGTAAGTTCGAGTGGTGCATCGAGTTGCTCTGTGGATTGCAGCTCATTGGTTTCCTTCTTCTTACTCCCTGCTCTGTAGGTTGTTGCAGTCCTTTCCACCATGGCTCTGTCGGCGCAGGCGCACATTGCTGCTCCTCTGGCTGCCGCTCCATTTGCCGCTGCTCCAGCACCTTACTTCGCACCGGCTGCCTATGCGGCGCCTCTGCGTTATGCTGCTGCCCCAGCTGCCTATGCTGCACCAGCTGCCTATGCTGCTCCTGTGGGACTTCCCGCACCAGCTGCCTACTCGGCACCTCTGGGCTTTGCCGCTCCAGCACCGTACACTGCCTACGCTTCTCCATTAGTTGCCAAGACCTTTGCCGCTGCTCCTCTGGCTGCTGCTCCAGTTGCTGCCCCACTTGCCGCTCCTATTGCACCAGTTGCTGCTCGTCTGGCTGCTCCCGTTGCCGCTCCTCTGGCTGCTCCAATTGCTCCTCTTGCCACACCATTGGCTGCTCCCATTGCCGCTCCTCTGGCTGCTGCTCCAATTGCTCCCATTGCTGCACCATTGGCCGCTCCCGTTGCTGCGCCAATTGCTCCCGTTGCTGCTCCCCTTGCCACCGAGATCGTCGATGCTCACCCACAGTACAAGTTCGCCTATGACGTGCAGGATACTCTGACCGGTGACTCCAAGACTCAGGAGGAGACTCGTGATGGTGATGTTGTCCGTGGCAGCTACTCCCTCATCGAAGCCGATGGTTCCCGTCGTATTGTCAGCTACTACGCCGACTCCATCAACGGTTTCAATGCCGTCGTCCAGAAGGATGTGCCCGTTGCCGCTGTCGCTGCTCCAGTTGCCCCCGTTGTGGCCAAGCTGTCCGCTCCTGTGGTTGCTGCCCCAGCTCCAGTGCTGGCCAAGACTCTGGCCGGACCCATCGTTGTCTAAAGTGTGGAACAGTAGAAACGAGGAGAAGGAGAAAGACTTGTAGTCTGGTCTGCTAAGCCATGACAAAGGATTTTCATTTGTACATATTCGATTAATCATTGTCGTGCTCTAAAATAACTTTCATCGAACCCAAAATTAAATGAAACCTATCAACAACTTTGTGATTTCAATAACTCAACTTGTGTTTTGACTAACTGATCCTAGATCTGCTCCACCTAACTGGGTAACCTCTTGTACTTCTGCAAAGGTTCTTTAGACTAAGATCTTCACTCTGAAGTTAGGGAAGCTCTTTTGCTTCTACTTGCTCCCTGAACTTTAGCTAAGGTCTTTAGACTAGCAACTAGGATCTCTCCAGTCTAGTTACCCCTTTCATATTAGATCTCTCTTTTTTAATCTCCCTCTCTGTCTCTCTTCTTAAATCCCACAGCCAACTAGCTGAGGAGTTCTGGAAGCTGTCGCCGCATGAGAATGTAGCACGCATGCGCCTGAAACTGGAGCCACAGCTCTATCCCAACAAGCACGAGAATGCGGCCAATCTGCGAGACAATGCCACCAATGCCTACGACACAAAGTAAGTTCCACTCGAGAGACTATCCTCTCTCAATTATTGAATACTACCTTCTGTATCTATAGAGAAATCTCCGAGTTCGACTCGACCATAAAGAATGCAGTGGTGCGTGACTTTCTCGCTGACGACGAGAGCTCCCAGCTGGAGGAGGAGCTGCGACAGTTGATTGAGTCGCAGGCGCAGCAAGATACAACGCAGGAGAAACTCGTCATGTCGCAGGACTGTGAGCTCATTACGCTAATGACTAAGGTCAAGGGTCGCATCGAGGTCAATCAGAGCGTATTTACCTTTGTCGATCTAAGTCCCGCCTCTGAAGATGGCTCCAAACATGACTTTAGGTGAGCATAATGTAGTATGACCCCCATGGTCTTAAGTAGACTTGCCGAACTTGTGAAGAACCAAGTGATTGTTACCTGAAATATATATAATAAATTTTATAACGTTGTTCTCTTCATTTCTATTTTCTTTAGATTCTCGATCAACAAGATTCGTGAGGTGCATCTGCGCAAGTATAACCTGCGACGCAGTGCATTGGAGATCTTTTTGATAGATCAGACCAGTTATTTTCTAAACTTTACGACCAAGGTGCGTTTCTGACAGACATTGTCACTTTCCTCTAGCCTAATTCTATATCTCTGTCTCCTCTTTGTTCACCTTTCAGACTCGTAATAAGGTCTTTACCAAAATTGTGGGTCTTCCATTGCCAAACATACTGTATGGCTCGGGACGATCACCGCCGGAGCTGTTGCGTGCCTCTGGCCTTACCCAGCGTTGGGTCAATCGTGAAATTTCCAACTTTGAGTACTTAATGTACCTGAATACCATAGCTGGTAAGGGAGCACACAGTGCAGCTTAATCACTTCTAAAAACTCACTTTGTGTTGCCCACAGGTCGATCGTATAACGATCTAAGCCAGTATCCCGTCTTCCCCTGGATTCTAGCTGACTACACCAGCGACGTGCTGGATCTGACAGATCCCAAATCATTCCGTGACTTGTCCAAGCCAATTGGATGCGTAAGTTCCAAAGGGAAACTGCCTTCATCCTCTTATTAATTTACTGTCTTTCTATCCCTGCAGATCAATCCCAAGAACGAGGCTGAAGTACGCAGCAAGTACGATTCCTTCGAGGATCCCTCGGGTGCCATACCAAAGTTCCACTACGGAACACACTACTCCAACTCTGCGGGGGTTCTGCACTATCTGCTACGCGTTGAACCTTTCACCTCGCTGCACGTTGAACTGCAGAGCGGTCGCTTCGATGTGGCAGATCGTCAATTTCACTCGATACCACAAACGTGGAAGCTGCTAATGGACAATCCCAACGATGTCAAGGAGCTGATACCCGAGTTCTTTTACTTCCCGGAGTTTCTCAAGAACATGAATAAGTGTGTAGTACATTTCTAACCTTCTCCATATAGCTGATATATTTGATTCCCTTTGCAGATTCGATTTGGGTCACTTGCAAATCACCAAGGAGAAGGTCGACGATGTCATTCTGCCTGCTTGGGCCACCACGCCCGAGGAGTTTATTGCCATACATCGTCGTGCACTGGAGTCCGAATATGTTAGCCAGCATCTGCATCACTGGATCGATCTGATCTTCGGCTACAAGCAAAAGGGACCCAAGGCTGTGGAGGCCCTAAACGTCTTCTACTACTGCTCCTACGAGGGCGCTGTAGATCTGGACAAAATAACCAATCCCGTTGAGCGGGAGGCGGTGGAAGGTAAGTAGATTATATTGTCTGTCGATCGATCTGTCACTCCATTCCCTTGCAGGCATGATCAACAACTTTGGCCAGGTGCCATCGCAACTGCTGCGTGAGCCACATCCACGTCGCCTTACCCAGGACGAGACCTCACTCAAGTTGGTGCGAGCGGAACTTAGGAAGCCCGACTTCACACAGTTCCTGGATAAGGTGGTGCAGTATTACTGTGAATTGTCCACCCCAAAGGATCCCATTGTGTATCTAAGTCCACCGCGTAGTCCGCCACGCTCCTTCCTGCAGCTGAGTCCCGATGTGCTCGTCAGTGTATCCAAGGCTTGCATACTGGGCTGCAATTCGTGGATGTCGTACGATAAGGAACAAGGATTCCTGCTGGAAATCGATGCCACTACAACAAATTTGAAGTTAGTCTGCATTAAACTTTGTCTGCTCTCCTGCTCTAATGAATCTTCATAATCTACAGGAATCGCAAGCGTGTCTTTGGTCCCTTCCACTCCTCACAGCCGCCGCACTCGCAGAACTTTGCAGTCAGCACCGATGGGAAGCTGCTCTATGCAGGCGGCATTTGGGACAATGCGTTGCGTGTGTACAATCTCAATAAGGGTAAAACAGTTGCCTCAGTGACGCGGCACCTTGACATCATCACCTGCCTGGCATTGGATAATTGTGGTTCGTATTTGGTCACCGGATCACGTGACTGCACTTGCATAGTGTGGAGCATTCAGGCGAATCAGCAGAACAGCGGACCAAGTAGCAACATTCCAGTGCATGCCCTGACGGGGCAATCGCATCTGCAGGCCATCACTCAACTGAATACGCAAAACAGTTACTCCCCGAAGCCACTGACTGTGCTCTACGGGCACGATGATGCCATCTCCAGTGTGGCCATCTATACAGAGCTGGATCTAGTTGTTTCCGGTTCACTGGTGAGTAGGAAGAGAGGAGGGAGAATTTGATCAGTTTGCTCAATTCAAGTGTGCCTTCTATTGCAGGACGGCACTGTCAATGTCTACACACTGCAGGAGGGTCAATTTGTGCGCACTCTGAAGCCCATCGACTGCACCGAGTCGTGTGTGCAGATCAGCTTTGTAACTGTTTCATATCATGGTGAGTACATTCTAAGAATTGCATTACATTTTAGAGATATTCCTTTGATTTACTGCTAATCAGTGTTGCCAACTCAACTTTATTTCCAACCAAATTAAAATGTGGTAGTCCTGGGGTTTTAAGCACCCCATATCAATTGTGCTCGCATTAGCTTATACAACAACCATGAGATTGTGTCAAGAGATTAGACTTACCCGGCACACAAATGGTATCGTGTCATGGGATCGTGTTTGCTCAGTGCAAGCAGTCCAAGCAGTGCAAAATAAATCAACTGCACGCAAAAGTAGGCAATGCTTTTTGCATATGCTGCACTTGTTCTGCTACTGTCAGCGCAAAAGTAGGCAGCATATTTTTACATTTAAAAACTGTTTACATCTGCCTGCGCTGAAAAGCAGCCAACATTTTATTAAACGGCCTACATGAAAGTATGCTGCAGTGAGCGCTTTGTCTGACAAGAGCAGCTCCCTTGCCCCGCCCTCTCACCATACTTTGCCCTACCTCTCTCTCTCACTCTACGGAAGTATCATTGAACTGCTGGCCCTTTATCGCCTACACTCTCTCTCTCTCTCCCCTGCTCGGCTGTATCTCACGTGCGTGCATTGTCGATGCTCCGCTTTTTGTTTGAGCAGCGCAAACATGCCCGGGGGGTGGTGTGGGGGGAGCTGAGTTTATAATCAGCGCAGTTTGTGCCTTATCAAGCGAGGGCAATAAATTGCTCCACCAAACACACACACACACAGATAGACACACGCACAACGAATATCACGTGATATTCTAGAAGAGCAGCGACTACAAGTGGCTCATCATGTGTGTGTGTTCCACTGTTTGTGTGTGTGTATGACCATGTGTCACAATGTGGGAATTGTACGTTGTGTATTCATTTCCATTTGTCATGCCATCAATTTATGAAGGAGCAGCCTCATTCCTATCTTATCTAAAGAAGAAGAGCTCAGAGCAGATTGAACTAGTTAGTCAACACTGAGTTAGTTAGTAGTTAGTAACCTGCCGTAAAATAGGCCCACTAGACTGTGTGTGTTCCAAGGTTCTTCACGTGTCTGTTAATTCCATTGGAATTTCCATGGAAATTCCATGAATTTTGTACATGTTCGAAATCAAGTGGAGTGTGGCGCCTGCTCGAGGTATTTATGACTTTGCACCTTGTACACTTTCCTTTTTGGCACAGAGCAGGCAACACCTGCAGGTGATCAAAGGCGATAAAGTAACACTTCACATGTGTGATGTTTATCTGTGCTATATTATATGGAACAGTCATTAATATTCATCGGGACAGGCAGGCCTCTTTCCCATAAAAAGTAATAAATAATAAGTGTTATATTATATGGGGAGTAAGCTGATTATAATTCTGCCATATCCGGCAGCAAGTTAAACCAGAAACAGGCGATATTGAAGCGTATACTTTATGTGTACTTGTTGCAGTGCTGTATATTGCAGGGTATACTTTATATAGTGTATACTTTATATGCTGTATAAATGTATTGTGCACTTGCTATATTTCAATTGTTCAATTGCTTTTTTATATGCAAAAAACAAATCAAAACTCGCGCGAATCGAAACAACTTTGGTTGTGCTCCCTTGCTGTTTCTTTACTTCTTTACTTCCCTCTCTCTACCTCCTCACTCTCTCTACCTCCTCTCTCTCTCTCTACCTCCTCTCTCTCTCTACCTCCTCTCTCTCTCTCTTTCAATATTGCATCCTCCTGTGGCTCATTAAATTAATCAGCGCTCAATTAAATGTCAAACTTTGCACCCCCTTCCCACTGTGCTTAGCTTATCAGTTGCAGCTTGAAATGTGCGCATTCATTACTACTACACACACGCATAACACACACTCACAGACACACTCACTGAGGCACTCAGTCAGGCACTCAGTCACAGCTAATGGAATCAATTCAACGCCGCAATCACAGCATATAGTCCAAGTCACACGACCCGACGACCGCCTTCGATGCCATTCCCCCCTCCTGCTTCTGCAGCTCCTCTAGCTCTGCCTACACTAGCTGCTACACCTCCTCTACCTGCCTCTGCTCCGTCCTCCCCCTGCCTGCACAGTGTATTCTGCCAAGTGAGGGGAGACTCAACTCGACTCATTCATGACATTTCTTTCTTTCGAGGCGCTACGAAAATTTTATGAAATAGTTGTAGTAAATCTCAGCGAGGGGCCATAAAAGCTAGCTAGAGTGTGTGCGCATATGTGTGTGTGTGTTTGTGCGTGTGTGTTTGTACAATAAAAAAAAGACAGGCGACATTTTTTTGAATGAATGTAAAATGTCGCAATTGGCGGGAATGAGAAGAATGAAAGAAGAGACTGTAGAGAAGACAGCAGACAGCAAGGGAAAGAAAGAGAAGAAAGAGTACTAGCAGGGGGGTAGAGGTGGTGCAGGGGGTGGCTGGTGAACTGCCTGTGACTTGGTTATTTCTAGTTTAAACAAAATCACGTGGATGTAGTCGGCAGCTACAAATTGAGCATCAACGCCGACAAGGCAAAGAATTATGAGGCGAATCATCAACGAAAGATGTCTCTTCCTCTCCCTCCCTCTCTTGCCCTCTCTCTGCTCTCTGTGTTGCTTACTCCCTCTCCTCCAAAACTCGTTTGCAATCCAATTTCATTGGCATTGCTCACTTCACTTGCAAAGAGGGGGGAGCTGAACTGATAAGGCACTAACTACGCATCGCGTTTGCGCTTCGTTCGTGTCGCGCTGCTCTCTTCGTATCTGCAGAAGCGTGTCATAATCATAATATTCTTCCCCACACACACACACGCATTCCACATGGCGTGCGCTGCTCTTCTTCAGGTTATCGTTGTCGCGCCAAGTGGGCCGGGCCGGACTCGGACTCGGACTCGCACTCGGATCCGATCTGATTCGATTCGATTCGATCGTATGTATTATGGGCCTATACTGTGTATATTTCCAACTGCGTAGATCGATTCCAACAACGTCGACGCACCCTGCCCCACATTCCGCAATCTTGCGTGCGAGAGAGGGAGCGACTCTTTCTGATAAGATATGAGCCACAGACAACGCAGATGCCGACGACACTGCCACTGCCACTGTCCCCTGCCCCTGTCCCTGCCCCTGCTCGATCTGCCAGTCTCTGCTCCATCTGCCCCTGCTCTGTCACTCTCCCTGCTCTCCCTCTACCTCTGCTTCATCTATCACTGCTCCAACTCTGCCTGCTCCAACTGCCTCATCTTCTACGTTCCCTGCTCTGTTCTCTGCTTCATCTATCCCTGCGCATTCAGCTCCCTCAGTTTCTATCATTGCTTCCTTTGCCTCTGCTTACTATACCTTTGCTCCATCTGTCCCTGCTCCAACTGTCTGATCTTCTACTGTCACTGCTGCCTCTGCTTTTCTATTCCTGTGCCGTCAGCTCAATCAGTCTTTATCATTACTCCCTCTGTCTCTGCTCACTCTACCTTTGCTTCTGCTGCCAATCGCTGCCCCTGCTACATCTTCTTCTGAAGCCTCCACTTCTGCCGTCCCTCTACCTATGCCACTAAATGCTCCCTCTACCTCTGCTGTCTCTACCTCTGCTGTCTCTGCCTCGGCCACTGCTTCATCTGCCCCTGTCTCTGTCAATGCTCTAGTCTCTCCCTCTGCTTTTACCTCTTTCTCTGCCACAGTCTCTCCTTCTGCCCTCGTCTTTATTTCTGCCCCAGTCTTTATCTCTTTCCCTGTCTCTATCTCTGCCCGTGTCTATATTACTGCACCAGTCTATCTCTCTTTTCTCTGCCCTCGTCTCTCACTACCCTCGTCTCTTCTCTACAGCCTCGTGAATCTCATTGCAGTTTATTGGCATCCTTTGCTTATCTCCATCGTGCACAACTTTTGCTGACGTCAAATTGATTTCTCATCATGTTCTTCTTCTTCTTTTTGCTTCTCTCCCCGTGCTCCTCCTCCACTTGCAGGTCACATTGCATTCAGCGCTCTGGACGATACCTCGCACTCGGTGCACGTCTACAGCATCAATGGCTCCAGTCTGGGCTCCAAATATGTCTCAGGTCGCGTCACCGGCTTGGCCTGCGCCTCCGATTATCTTGTGGTGGCTGATGATGCCGGCGACATTACCATGAGTCGACTGCACGGGTAAGACTAGAGACTAGACTACACTAGAGACTAGACGAGGACTAGACTAGAGACTAGAATAGAGACTAGACTAGAGACTAGACTAGACTAGCAATAGAGACTTGACCAGAAATATAGACTAGACTAGGACTAGAGACGACACTAGAGACTAGAGACTAAATCAGGACAAGAGACTAGAGTAGACTAGAGTAGACTAGAGATTAGACGAGGACTAGAGACTAGAGACTAGAGGCTAGAGACTACAGACCACAGACTACAGACTACAGACTACACACTACAGACTACAGACTACAGATTACAGACTACAGACTACAGACTGCAGACTACAGACTACAGACTAGAGACTAGAGACTAGAGACTAGAGACTAGACTAGAGACCAGGACTAAAGACTCGACTAGATATAGGACTAGAGACTAGACGAGGACTATCACTAGAGACTAGAACAGAACTATGACTAAAGACTAATCAACTGATCTTCCACTCTCTCTCTCCCACTCTACTCTCTGCAGGCTGAAGCCCGTGTTTGACATTCCGCTGCATGTGCCCATCCAGACGGTTGTGGTGACGCCAGGGAACACGCACATACTGGCACCTCTTCGCGATGGTCGCCTTGCTGTTGTGGCTGTGCAGCTGCCCAGTGCGGGCAGCAAGAAACATTCCGTACTCAATGTCTAAGAGGGGACAAAGAAGAGGAGGAGGAGAAGGAGGAGGAGCAGGAGAAGTTATAGCAGGACAAACCCCGCACAGCAGTTGGACAAAGGAGAAGCCAATCAAGCTCGCTAGCTGCCTTTTCTTTTTCTTCCTTGCTACTGTATTTATTTTGGTCCCTACTTTGTTTTCCATTTATAACTGAGGAAACCGTAGAAAGTCGCAACAGTTCTGCGAATTTTCACGCATTCATCAATTGTTTTTTACGCCGTAATTTGTGCAGAGTTGTTTATCAAGAAAGAAATACTTTCCTCTCTTAGTCGCTTTCGTATTTTTACCTTATTATGTGTTTCAGTTCTCTGAATTAGCATTAGACAGACAGACCCCGACATAACTAGATCGCAGCTCATAGATAGCGCATTCCCCTGAAGAACGACGACGACGAAGAACTATAAACGATACGATGACATAGTCTCGAGACAGTTGAGCTTCGCAATGACGAACCACCTGCAAGAAAAGTATTGTAATGTATTAATGAGAAAGATAAGAACTACAAATGCAATTCACGCTAAGAATGAAGAAGTATTTCGTGAATGCAGAACTAGAAGAAGTATTTCATGACTGTTTGATAGGACAAAGGAAGTTCTTGTAGCTCATCGGGTATTAAGATAAGAACTTGAAATGAAATGCAGAACTAGAAGGCAAAGGAAGTTCTAGTAGCTCATGAGGTATTATAGCTATCTTCCTTATCGCTATCAATGACACATGGAAGAGGGCAGCGCTGTATAACTGTTCATCTATTGAGTATTTCTAGTATTTCTTTTGCTTTATCAGGCAATTATTCACTTGAGCAAGTAGGTGTGAAGGGAGGAGGGGGGGAGCACTACGTGGGGCTTCGCGCGCGCCTTCCAATTAGCTTGACAAATGTTTCATATAAATCATTTATCATTAGGTCGGACGGGGCTGCTGACGTTTCATAAATTAGCGCATACTACGTGCTCGGAGACGCGGTGACGATGCCAAACTGGTTGCCGGCAAGTGGGACCAGAGCCGGTCCCCCATAAACCCTGCCCTCATGTTCCCCCTGCTCTGCATTCCTCGCGCACTTGCCGCTGTTTCCGCTGCTCTCCCTCTGGCTCTTTTGCTTGCTGTATCTGACTCACGCCGACTTTCAAATTGGCCCCAAAATGTGCCCGGCAACAGAGCAAAAGCAGCAGAGGTAGACCAACAGCTACACTACACAGTGAGAAACTTTCGTTGCCAGCTAAATGACAGACAGACAGTCAGAAAGGGAGGGAGGCAGCATGAAAGAGAGGGGAGACAGAAAAAGACAGCAAGGCAACAGAGTTGAAAGGCAAGTGCGATCGATCCAACTCATTTTCATTACAATTTCAATTTCGATTTTCAATCACCACACGACGAAGAAGAGAAGAGAAGAGAAGAGTATTAAGGTAAAATTAGAGTCCGTCCACAGGCCACAAAGAAGACAATAGAGTTATTTGCCAAGAGATTCCCTTTTCCTTTCTGCAGTCTCTCTGTCTCTGTCCCTTTCATTTGCTTGATCAGCTGCCAAAGCCTGCGCACACACACACCTTTTCTTTCGCTTTACCTTTCGAATTCAATTCCAATGACAAGTGACAATATAATTAGAGATCGAAGCGAGACGTTGATCGAGAGAGAAGAGAAGAGAAGAGAAAAGAAGAGCAGAGCAGATCAGATCGACGCTGGGTTTGTTGTACTTTCGAAGCGCACAATCAGGACGTAAAACTCAACATTCAAGCACTATTCCAATACTATATACCTTTATATGTACTACTAACTTTACGTAGCTCCCCTAGGCAGAGCTACACACACACAATATATATCATTCTATATACATATTACTACAACATATATACGTACTATACGTTTGCTCGTTATTTGTTTAAAAGTGTTTCGATTTTAGCTGTAGATAATACCCCAAGCAGACATGCTATATGTGTATAGATTGTACAACTGTAACTGTAACTGTAACTGTAACTGATCAATCAATAATAAAACCAAGTTCCCAAAGTTCTCTTTACTTTGTATTTATTCAAAAAACAAACACTTTAAATATATTGTATATATACGAATAAAAAACCATAATTCAGTTCAATTAGCTTACTAAATAAAACATAAAGTGATCGTATAGGGGCATGTGTGTGTGTTCGTTTATATCGTATAAAGACTGTACTGTGTGTTGAGAATACTTTGTTGTTGTCGTATACGAATTGATGGATTGATGTTCAATAAATAAATTGTAGAAATGATTTGGCGAATACTTGTAGAATTCGAGGAGTGGTTTCGTGGGTAGATTAGGGTGCTATTTGGTGCTGGGTAGTGCTGGTAGTGCTGGCTCATAGCCCAGTATTAAGTAACGGCCAATTGCATAAACTCTATTGTCTGCCTGAATCGTTAAGCTTTAGGAACCTGACAAATAAACTTAAAACTAAAACGTAAAGTATGAATTGGGAAAATTATATATAGCAAACTAATTCGAGTCGTACAAAAACAGCTGATTAATTAAAGTCTAAGCCGGCATTAGATACTAGAGTTGTGTGTTGTGTTGTTGAACCTGATTACAGACTAAACTTGAACTTAAACTAAACCATATTCATTTTTGTGTTTTTTTTTGCATTTTCTTTGTGTCTTCTTTTTGTATTTTGCACGCATCTTCAAAGGCATTTGATCTATCTAACTAACTACAGGACTGAGGCACAATCCAATAGCCTTGTGTATGTGGAATCTTTAGTCTTGTTCCTTCTGCAAAGAGAGCAAAGCAAAGTGGGAAAAGAAGAAGTTAGTAATGCGCTGTGATAGTTGAAGGAGTCTTCCCAGAGAGAGAGAGAGAGAGAGAGATCGATAAATACTTACAAGTACAGGGTATACGAAGGTATCGGCTGAGTCGTGTCCGACAGCATTGTGCGCTATACACTTGTAGTTGCCCATGTCCTCCCACTTGAGGTCCATGATCAGCAGATCACCAGTGGGCAGCACCTTGAAGCGATGGCTCTGCACAATCTCCTTCTCCTCGTTGTTGCGCCAGGTGATCTTGGCATGAGGGCGTGCGTGCACCTTGCAGGGCAGCATAATGTTTGATCCCATCAGATCCAGATGCGTTTTCTCGGTGTAAATGATGCGTGGCTTCTGTGGTCCCTGGTACTGTTTCTCGGTGACCATCAGGCCGCCAAGCAGCTGATCAGAGTGTGCTGGATGCACCTTAGTGCTGGCATAGATGGTCTTTGAGCCAGAGCGTCCAATGCAAGTGTAGGTGCGAGCCTCGCTCAGCATGTGATCGATCACATGCACCGATCGCACACGCACTATCGCTGTAGGCGCATCCTCGGACACCACATTCGACTCGAGGTTATCGATCTCCGACACTGGCATATGACCCACAATCCACTGTATGCTGGGCACCTGGGAGCCCATCATCTCGCACACGATCTCAACAGTTGCGCCGGCTGCCTGTATCATTTTGGTGGGTGGCGTTTTGGTGAATTTCAGCCAATCCTCCTCGAAGGGTCGATTACGCGCATGTTTGCTCTGAGGCGCCTCTTGCTCGGCCTCCACCTCAATGGAGTTATCCACATCATCGTTGCCCTCATCGATGGTCTGCACGGCGCGACTGTGGGCGCCCGACAGGCTGCCAAACAGCAGCAGCGCTATAGCGCACAGATTTAAGTTCATTTTCTGCAAGCAGAGAGAGAGAGAAGAAGAAACGAGATTAGAATTGGGTGCAAGGTACAGCATAATTAACTATAATATAGGTTAATAAACCCCCGACGACGATGATGACGCTGCAATAAACCACGAGGTCAAGATCTATAGTAAATCAAGCTGTCGACCTTATCTCGTGTGGTCTGTGCACTGATCGAGCGATCCAAAGTTGCTAAATGCTTAGTTCAGATAAGCATCCTTGCCAGTTCGTCTTCTCTGGCTAATTTCACAATTCAATTTGATCACGCGGTCGCTCTCATGGAAATAGAACATTCGAGGGAGCGAGTGAGAGAGGCATAGTCAAAGAGAGAGAGAAAGAGAGAGAGAGAGTGGCAGAGTGGGACGAGTAGGAGACCAAAGACTTACGTAGGCAGCACCAAAGAATCTGAATCACAATTCATGCTGTGACGTCAGCTCCTTTTGACAAGACACCCACGCGCAACGGATCAAAGGCCACACAATGTGAAGAGTACTATAACACCTCTCTCTCTCTCTCCCTCTCTCTCTCTCTCTCACTCTTTTGCTAAGTTGCCCTTACTCATTCATTATGTGGAACCGTCGCTCGTCGTCTGTCTAGACCCAATTAGTTATTCAATAGGTTTGACGTACGCGTTCAGTTTCGTGGTGTATTATGCATATATTAAATAGGTCTCTCCCCTCTACCGTAGTGCCCCCCCTTCCCCTCTCTGCGAGTTTTGTATGGCGTTTCATACAGCAAATGTTGCATCAGATTTTCGAGTTGAATTTGCCCTTCGTCGTGGGTTTTTCATCGCCATGCGAAATTCGCTGATTCTTAATTAAATTCAAGACGATTCCATATCATATCAGGTTATGTGATATACATTTATATATGAGAGTATATAGTATGGCATTGATTCTACATTTGAACCTCCACTTGACTCACCTTTTGATTTGATTTCTTTTTTCTCTTCCGGTAAAAAATGTTTGCGAATTTCCCCCTAACGCGCGAAATAAAAAGCGGAGTTTATCTCTTGTGGTTTTGTCTACCCCCCGATGTCACGATTGAGAGCCCGTAGACAGCTTATTGTTATGTTATGAACGAGTTTATCAGCTCTAAGTTGTGCTGGCTTCTGATCTGTGTCTTCTGATTGAAATTTCTGAGCAGCAATTGGCGCAGCACTGACATAGGTTCGGCTCGGGATGCCGTCGTGATAGCTGAGCAGCTTACGGTTGGCGAAATCTTGACTTCGTTTGCGTTACGTCGTCGCACAAGGATTGCTTCACAGTTGCAGTTTGGCAGGATGTGGTACAGCAGGACAAACGTCTATATAAGTCTCAGCTCTGCTTGGATTGGTTTCTTCACGTGGTTTCGCTTTAGCACTGCAGCTTAGTAATATCTTGCAGCTTGTGTGGGATGATTGTGTTGCTGTTGTGGTTGTTGTTGTTGTTTTGGGCGCGAGTCGCACGGTTCATCGACATTACAAGTCTACAAGTCAAGGTGTCTCGGCTTCGGCTTTGGCTTTCGATAAATTATCGTCGGTCTCTCGTCGGTCTCTCGTCGGTCTCGATCTCGATCTCGATTAGTTGCGGCGCGTCGGCAGTAAACGGGAACAGGAACAGGCGGCACTGGCTCACTAGGCTCACTCGCACTTGGCACTAAGTTGTGTTCAACAGTAGAAAACTGTAACAGAACTGAATGGCCAACGGCGCCGTCTTCACTTTATATGCCCCATGCGAGCCGACGACGACCACGACGGCAACGACGACGACTGCGCGGTCGCAGCGCACCCGAAGCTGTTGCTCTCGCTGTCGCTCTCTTGCCGCGCGCTCTTACACTCTCTGCGTAGCTGTCTCTCTCTCTCTTTCTCGCTCACGCTCTCATTCCCACTGCTTCTCCCTCTGCTGCAGTTCAGTCAGACACACAGTTCTTAGCGGCTGCCGATCTACGTGCTGCTTCTGCTGCTGCAGTAATCGAATCATCATCTGCCGTTCTCCAACTCCAACTAGCTGCCCTCGCCTCGGATTTGCCAGACTACTTGTGTAAACTGGATAGCGCAGTCCTAGTAGCTCATCTGCATTGGCTTTAAGCGGCCAGTTTCTCAATGGAGTACAGTTATGTGCGCAAGTAATACTCCCTGCACTTCATAGATCCTAGAGAAGTTGAACATGTCCTGTCTAGATGTATCAGCAAGCTCTAATGTCTAGTTAGACAAGGGTCTACCTCAATCCGTAGAGGTACAGTTACGAATAGGTCTAGTTCTTTGTCATTATAACTCCATAAATCCTAGTAGAGTACTGCCAATCATGTCAAGTTGTATCAACACGCTCTGCTCTTTAGTTATCTTAGGGTCTAGCTCAATCCGTGAAGGTACAGTTACGCCTTATGCCTTATGTGCGCAAGTTAAACTCCCTGAACTTCATAGATCCTAGTGGAGTAGAGCTAATTCTATCCAGGTGTATCAGCAAGCACTACTGCCTAGTTATCTTGGATTCTAGCTCAATCCATGGAGGTACAGTTACGCCTAGACCTAGTTCAGTCGCATTATATTGCATTTACTCGACCAAACAGTCTTTAGAATACCATTTCGCAGCATAGATTTCAATTAAACTTCATAGATCCTACTGGAGTAGTGTCAATCCTTCCAAGTTGTAACAACATTCTCAGCTCTACAATTTTCTTAGGGTCTAGCTCAACCCGTGAAGGTACAGTTACTCCTAGGCCTAGTTCAGTTGCTTGTCTAGCACTTTTTAGACTTAGCTTGAGATTTTTTAGGCTAAATAGGATACTTATCATTATAATACACGATCAACTCGATGCTTAGTGTACAGTTTTAAATAGAGTTACCCCGTTTAAAACAAATTATTAAGTATTTTATTGCTTTCATAGAAATTTAGACAGCTCTGAGACAAGCTGTAATCCCTGCCCCACTCTCCCCTTCACCCACACTCCTTAATAAATGTTCCTTGGTCAAGGCATAGCTCTACTTTTGCCACTGCTACCCCAAGATTCGTACGTGAGAGGCGGCACGGAAAGGGGGCGCAGTCGGCAGCGAGAATCGGCTTAATGCAAGGTTCCATTAGCCGCGCCACCGCCACGACCCAAGCCATGTCATGTTCGCTATCGTCTGTCATGTGGTTCCTTCCCCCCTTCTTCCTGCCCCTCTGTGGCTGCTCATTGGAATCAAGTGAGTGCCAGTTTGTCTGCTGCGATCGGTCGGTTGAGGGCAGAAACCACAATCCTACAATGTAAGCGCGTTGATTGCCCGCTGGGGAACGGCTGGGAGAGGGGGAGAGAGGCAACTTGACGGCGATTGGGAGCGTGTTTGGAGACCGGTCAGCAGCGGTTCGGGCAGCGGGGTGGACGGGGGTAGGGGAGAAGGGGACTGGCAACTGCAGCTACAATGGCAGACAGACTGGCAGCAGTCGCGATCGCGTGTTGTGGATGCTGAAATGTGAATGTGTGTGTGTGTGGATCTTAAGTGGATGTTGAGTGTGTGCGATAGTTTTGTGTGCTTGTTGCTGGGCGGCAGCCAGAACTGGGGCCCGACTCGGTGGCAGGTGGCGGGCAACGCGGAGATTGCGGGGATTGCGGGTATCGCGTTCTCTGGCTGCGACCAGTTTGTGCTCTTATTCATTTGCCCCCCTGTTTGATCCCCGTCAACGAGTTGCAATTCGCGTGTAATATATATTTATTGCACGTTACACCACAGACCCCCCTCGGTAAACCCCTCGCCCACCTTCTATGCATCTGTGACATTTGGCGGCTCGTCGCGCACAAAGCGAAAAGATTCAATTGAATTGAAGAAGAAATGAGACAAAATCTTGCAGGTGCTTTGCCAATTGACAAGTGAGCAAGTGAATCTTGTGTCTCGTGCCCGCCCTTAGTATGCCGGTAAACATCTCAAACCAGAGAGGGGGGGAGGCTGGGAGTGGCAGATGGGACAGGCGATATGTACGTAACGTTGACGTAAGGGCCTCAATGAATTGAAATGGCCTTTTGCCGAGAGAGGAGAGAGAGGGAGAGACATATTGCACGTAATACTTGTCGATCTGACTCAAATTGATGAGTGCACTGCAAGAAAACAGTTAGAGGTTAACTGTAGGAATGGGAAACAGTTGTAGAAATGTTGGGAAGATCACTTCAACTCTTTACAATTGATTTAGTGTGCTTAGCTAACTCCTTTTCGTTTGTGGTTCGAATAATTTGATGATTGAGAAGGAAACAGTAGTTGGTTGTTGACAGGGCAATCTATTAATTACTAACTGGGGAACACTTCAAGCGATCATACGATCACTTTATAGTATTACTTCATCATGTTTGTCCGAGTGCTTTTTGAGTTTCAAACAGACAAGCAGTTGCAGTTGACTATTAATTATTAACTGAGAATCTAGTCTTTATTATCGAAGGATCAAAAATAGTAGCTAGTTGATGACAGGTTACTCTATTTATTATGAACTAAAAATCTAGTCTTCAAGGATCAACTCAAGAGATCACAGTATAATACTGTAATAGATCGCAGGATCCCTTCATGGTATCATCTCAACTACTTCAACACTTTGTAGTCGCTCTAAGTTGTTTCCTTTCAAAGTTCCTAATGTCTTCTTAAGTTGAGAACCCTAAGTTATTTCTCTACATGTACCGCATTGGGTTAGCATTTCCTATCGCCAGCAAATTAAGTTGTGCAGCTGAGTGAGATTTCATTAACATTGTCTTCCAGGAAAGGCGATCGCAATACGGATGCAATCTTTGAACTCGTACGCACACATAGACAGATACAGCAAGTATAGATACACATACAGTTAGAGATACAGCTGAAGATACAGCTATAGATTAAGATAGATCTAAGCAGCTACGTCTAGAGAGACACGCAATTCATTGTTACAGATACAGATAGAGACACAACTACAAATACAGAGTTGCGCATACATATTCATAGTCTGCTTGGCACTGAGGGTGATCGTGGCAGGCGGTAGGCGGCACCGGCCGGTACCGATCACCGTGTCGATCCACGTAAGCCATGATTTATGCTAGCAAAGATTTCGATTTCCTAGAAATTTGCGGCTCTGCGAAAGAAAGGTCGAGGTTTGGGCCAACTAGTCACGTCTCTCTGCAGATCTCTCTGCATCGTACGATTGTTTAATATGGCAACAATTATTGCATCAGAGCACGATGAGGCTGGGAGGCAGGCAGAGATATAGAGAGGGGGCAGACTGTGCTGAAAGATGCACACTTGGCTAGCCAAATTGGCTTGCTTCCGCTAATGGCTGCCCCGTCTGCCCCCTCTCTCTGTCTGCCGCTTAGTTTGCAGTTTTCTGCTAATTAACGGCCAACGGCACCGGAACTGGGTTGGCTGAGGGACGCTATGGGGGGCAGTGGCAGGGGCTACTAAAAGGCCTCATTCAAAGTCAGCAAATAGATGGACGGAGGCACACACACAGAGATGGAGGCAGGCCGAGAGCGAGACAGCAATGCTCGGTTCGGGGAAAAGATAGTGCAACATGCAACTGCCAAGACCAGTCGAGGCACACACACATAAACACACGCATAGACAGAGATCGGATGATTCGTACAAGCTGCAATTCACTTGCCAGCATGGCAACAGTAAGTCGTGTGTGTGTGTGAGTGTGCCGGGTGACGACGTGAGAAAATTCATGTGCATGCCACAAATTCTGTGCCGTTTTCATGGGTTGCACAGTCAAGACTGGCTAAGGCGGCAAGTTGAAGGCGCAGTTGGACTGTAGGTTGAACACGACGTGACTGCACTGTGACACAGGCTTGACCTCGACCCCGAGGTGAGACAGACATACAGATAGAGAGAGAGAGAGACTCGTGCGGGGCAAAACCCCTTTAAGCCAAGTTTCCAGTGAAAAAAACCACAGACAGACTGCGATTCATTGAGAACTTTCAGTCAGGAAAAGGCGGAACGTGACTCTTGGGACTTTACAGGCTGAACTTGAATTGACTTCCCCCTTGCACCTTCTGCATGTGTGTGTGTAATCTATCATCAAGTGGATTTCCCTTTCAAGCCTGTCATACAGCATTGTTATCTTGGTATGTATGTGAGGTCTTAAATTCTACGAACACACACATACAACACACAATCACAATCTCACTTACAATTGTTGAATTGTTGAATTGCCGTTGTTGTAGTTGCTGCTTTGTATAGTGTGTAATGGAAAATTTTTAGAAACCACATTTCGTATGCTGTTTGACTTTTTCATAACTATGGAAGTTTTTCATATTTCGAGAAATCGAAATGAACAATACAATTATCACTAATTGTTGGGGCCATTCACACGAAACGCCGCCGGCATTTGTAATCGATAAATCAACATCAACTAAGGACATTAGCATAAGCTCTAACAGCTGCTTAACATGGCTGATCACAATAGTTGATCACAATAGTAGTTATCGTTGTTATCGGACTTCCTTGTCGCGCTAAATTCACTTGCATATTGTGCGCAATGTAATTTATCAATTAACCTGCGGAGTGTGTCTGTGCATGTGTGTGTATGTGAGGCCAAGCTAATCTGCTTCCCTTGCATTCTTTGCACACGCACACACAAATTGAATAGTGTACGTGTGTGCGTGTGTCTTGCTTACCTTTTTGGTGTTGATTGTGTAACAAGTATCGATACCAAGCCGTGACCACCACCGAAGTATTGTCTCTGTCACTCTCTCGCCCAATTTAAAACGAAGATTGCATCAGCCATTTCGACTCTGACTTTGACTGCGCCGCCAGCAGCGCAGTCGCTGCAATTGTGCGGGCACAAAAGGTAAATCGAACCATAGCTCATAATGCCCATGCCCTTGTATCTTTCTCTTTCTCTCTCCCTGTCTTTCGCAGTCAATGAGGCGTTTGATGCGTGTGTGCTCTGCTTCTCTCTGTGTGTCTGTGTGACTGTGTGAGTGTGAATTTCTGTTAAACCGTTTGATGCGATGAGTCACACTTCGAGTTAATGACAGCATGAAGGGGCAGGTGAGGAATTAGCATACAAATGCATGAAATCGTAAAAATATAATCAACAACTGACGGGATTCACGTATGCTCAGACTACGTCAGAGATGGTGGGTCAACTGACAGTTTTAATCTATTTCAACTCGTCTTGATTTATGGTGAATTCTTCGCATGAAATTCGCTAGTTCCGACGAACTACGCACTCGGAACTGCGACTCAGACACGTCGCCATGGGTTATACTACTATGAAATTGTGTTTTTATATTATCTGTCAACAATATCACGGAATAGTTCCACTGTTGCAACAACAACAACCACGAACCCCTTAGGGCCGATGACGTGTGTAGATGTTTTCATCTTCATCTGTCCATTATCAACGCAGAGTTCAATAGAGCTTGAAAAACAATTATGAGTGATCAACGTGTGTGTGTGTATGTGTACACATACTGCGAACATAATAATAATAACAAAAAGGGGGCTCGTTGCTCCACACACTCACACATCGAGGACAGGGCCATTCACAACGAACGAGCACAATTAACAATTTCTCCTAATTGACGGCACATACAGTACATAGATACATGTATATATGTATGGATGTTTATTTCACATACATACATTCGTATTTTTATCTTCCACCATCTTGTCATGTAATTTTTTCTTCGTTGTCTCCCCCTGCGCAGCAGCATAATGAAAGCTCAGTGTTTGTGTGTGTATGGAGAGTGTCGCGGGCAGCAGCGCAACGTCACACGATATTCGCCGCACCCGCACCCTTTGTCTATTTCGACACTTGGGGGCTCGTCTCTCGCGCTGCTCAACGTCAGCAGAGGCAGCGACGCACATTCTGCTTCACACACACACACAGACACACACTCTGCTCTTCGTTCGCCGCGCTCTCACAGAGATCAGCAGCTTGCTATCCCTCTCTCTTATTCTCTCGATCGGTGGCATGCAAATACGGCGAATGCAATATGCAAAGAGCGAGTGCCGTTGATCCGCCGGCCTCTGTCAGCTTCCTCTCCCCTCTTCCTCTCCCACACCATCCTCTCACTTGACGAACTTCCTCTCTGCTGCGTTGCTCTGCCTCCCTTTCGGCAACTGTGACGCATTTGCTCTGCTTTAGTAATTCGCATACATTTGTATGTGTTTCATTGCGCTTTTCGCCTTCAATTCATTTTTGCTTAGGTTTTTTTTGCGCTTTTCATTAAATAAATTGCAATTTATTACAAAGCGATCTGATTATTAATTGCTTTTTGAATTGATTTCGCTTGTGCGACTCGTTTGGCCCGTGGAGTGTGGCATGGGTGTTGGGAGGGGAAAAGGGGTGTGGACCGCGACTGCAACTGCGACTGCGTGACCAGTGGAACGTGGAACGTCAGTTCTGTTCGTATGTCTCGCCACGCACGTAGTCCCCCCAGTTGACATGACATGAGCTTTGCCTCGAACTGAGATTTCGCCATTGCATGGAATTCGCCTTCGCGGCGAAAAAGTGCAATCAAAGTTTCGGGAATCTGTTTTATTTTTGGCAGAACATGGCAAAGTTTATTATTTCTTTTGCATCTTCCGCTTCTTCTACACACTGTCTTCTCACACTTTATCGGAATCTGCTTGGGGCTCTTATTATTTACTTATCGAGGGTACTGTATTTGTTTATGCTTCGCAGCATAAAAGCATATTTCTGTTTAAGGCCTCAGCCTGAGCCTGAGAATCGTCATTCAAGTGAAGAGATGAAGTATTTACGAAGTTCGAAACACAAACACGTTGCAAGAAACAAGCAGACTTGACGGCGTCGATCCTTTCTGCGCAACTCGGGCGGAAATCTTCAGACTTATCAGTTTCTGTTGCTTCTTCTCATATTCTTTCCGTTCCGTTCTATAAAGGTGTCAAATGCAATCACAGTTTTGCACTGTGCATTATGTGTTGCCAATGCCCTACTCCCTCTCTCTCACTCTCCCTCCCCCTCTCTCTCTATCTCTATTCTCTATCTGCGGGTCAAACTGTTTCCCAGATAAGCGGTTTTTGAACGTCACGAACTGTCAAGGTCTCGTTTTTTATATATTTATATATTTTAAATAGGTTGTTCTATACGAAAATTATAAGTACAATTTAATTGCAGTAGAAATGACTAAATCACAAACTTGATTTTATAATCTCGCTGTCGCTATAACATTTACTATATAAATGCAAATTGAAAGAATATATTGAGTGTGTCTGTCTGTATATAATATCTGTGAAACCGGTATCTACTTCAATCCACCTCGTTCCAATCAAATCCCAACTTCACTTTGCTCTCATTCTGCCTCTTTATTTCTTTCCTTCTGCACCCCCCGCAGTCACATGCAGTGTTCGCAATTATTATTTAATATGGAAATTCTACAATACAATAAAGTAATCTTTGAAGAGTGGGTATATGTGCTCTCACTTTGAGGTTGTGAAAAGAGAAGAAGGAAAGAAATCTCTGAAAGAGATGTATCTCATGTTATTATAAGAAAAAAGAAGAGAAGAAATCACAGGGATATATTAGGAATATCACAGAAATCTTTAAATATGGGAAAGTATTAAGAGCATCACGGAAACTTTATCGCTGATTGGAAGCGAAATCAAATTTAATCAAATCCATATCATATCATATGGCGCCTTTAACCATTTTTTTTTTACAATAATGTACATATTTTTCACAAGTATGCAAATTTGCAGTATTTTAGTTTTAACGTATAAGAAATAGATCAAATTAACATCTTACAGCCTGCAAATGTTAGCTTAACAGTGCAATGTTAAAATATCATCGGTTAACAGTAGAGAACAGAACGTGCCTCAATTTTGAAGCTGAACTTTAAATTCCTCACATTAGAGTGTCCAACCTTCGGTCAGTCAAAGAAAGCTCTGCTACTCTCTTTCTCTCTCTCTCACTCTCAAATTCATTATTACTCGCTTAGCACTATTATCTTATAATTGTTAAATTGATGCTATCGTCGTATATTGAATAGGCCCGAAAGTGTCGCCAGGTGCCAGGTGTCAGGTGGCTCTGGCTGAGTCAGCCAATCAATCAAGGGTAGACCCAACGTCCGACTGACTGATAAACACAATTACAATGAAATTCACTTATGATACCTCGTCTCACATGATATACATATACTTGAAAATTCTTTTCGTTTTGGGGTAGTACCTACCTGCATGGCTTAATTTGTTATGGGGTTTCCTTAAGTGAAGTTTTCGCACACTTTTATCACTCTTCTTGCACTTTTCCGTACACTTTTCCGTTAGCTCCTTTTTAATAGTTCTCTATTTGGTTTGTGTTTCGTCGAGTTGCGTCCGTTCGAGAGATGCGAGGCTAGTGTTCTCACTGTGTATACTGTGCGGCGAAAGGTTGAGCGTCCCGGCTTTTATATCGTCCACCGAATTCAACAAGTGCTCGTCAAATTGGTCTCCTCGGCTTATTAACAGTTATGGCGTCTCTCGTCTCGTCCCCCACACTTTCCTCCAACCCTCCCCTTCCCCTCCCCTCTCCAGTTTCGTCTCCATCTTCGTTCTGGGCATCGCTATTGGTATTGGTATCGCTCTGTTGTGGTTCGTATTGGATATGGTTCGTGTATTGGTTCGGCTATCGCTTTGATATGGTATGAGTATCGTAGCCTCACTGTCGCTGCCTCTGCCGACGTCTCTGCGTCGTGTGATGCTGTGCGTGCCAATGTGTGCGTATGTGTGTGTGTGTGTGCGTTCTGCTCGGGCTCTGCTGCTGCTGCTCTGCGACTCCTTTGATTGAAAAAATGAATGCAAATTTATTTGAATTATTTTATATATCACATATTTGTCATTAACATTCGATACGTATTGAAATGCGTGCGTTGCCTAACCTCAATGCATATGGTTAAGTACAGTTGCCGACTTAAACAGCTAACTGAGCAGGCTGTAAGGCTTATGTATAGTTATGAGTGGATCAAGTGGCACTTCAAAAGGGTATAAATATAGAGACCTGCTCAAGTCGAGTAAAGCAACTAGAGAGTGTTAGGAACGTTATATAGACTGAATGATACAGGATTATAGGAATATAATAGAGTAAAGGATATTCGAAGATATTCGTAGATATAGTAATATATAATGGAAACATTTATTCGTCGATAGAGTGGTCTTTCAATTTAGGTATACTAAGGTACATTACTCTTAGATGCGTAGTGTAGATTCAACAGGTTTAAAGATATAAGCAAAGTATAGCCCAGCTTCTTTTTATGACTATGTATAACAAACTGATCAATAGAGAAACTGATACTGACAGAGGCAATGAATGTAGCTATCTAAATGAATACTAGATTAGAATAGTGAAGTCTATAAAGGATATTAGAGACTCAAGACTCTCTATATAAGAGATTCTTCTTCTTCTTCTTAGGTGTCCATTACAACCCGTCATTGGGTTACGGCCGGGACCTTATCGCACATCCTCAAATTGCGCGCCTCCTCAAATTGGTTACACCAAGCTTTTACATGAAGTTCAAGAAAGTAGGAGATTTGATTAGGGCTGGAGATACGTAGGCAAGATCAGATCCTCAAAGCTCTAAGCACATGTAGGTACCCTGATCGCTATGCCGTACTCTGCTCTCCTCTCTCCTTAACTTCTCATTCGATTAATCACTCACTTAGTCGCCTTAAAGCTCGACTAAGAACGAGAAAAAGAGAGCAAGAGCGCGTCATAGGATATGGCAAGTGATCTGTTCACTCATGGAACATCAGGCAAATGAAGGCATCAAAATGACATATAGACGGACAGCTGACACGGCATAGTCAGAGTATATCTCCGCAGCGGACGATCGAAATGTCATGGTACGGTAATTAGGGTTCGACCCGTTGTTGACCCTCGTTAACTTTGGAGCATTTGAATTGCTTTTCGAGTGTGTCTGTGTGTGTGCGGCTATCGGGGGTCTCTCTCTCGTTGCGTTGCGTTGTATAACAGCTGGAATTCTTTGGTTTCGTTCGGCCTACGACGAAAGTCAAGTCGTGCTCTCTCTGCTGCTGCGGCTGATTGTCCGAATTGAAAAGCCAGCGAAATCTGCATTTCATTTGCCTGCCACAGTTCCCTCTGCCCCCCTGCCTCCTGTTAGTCCCTGTTTAACCAGTTACAGCTGGGGCGGCACTTCCGTTGCGTGGCTGCCTAGGTGAGCTACAGCTGGAGCAGCAGTGGATCAATTGCAGTTAAGAGAGCAGACGACACAGACATCACGTCAGGGGCTGCGTCAGACCTGCTGCCTCCGGCTTGCACTATTTGCATAAGGGGGAGGAGGAGTATGGAAGGGGGTGTTGCAGTTGCAAACAAAGCTTAATTGATTCCGTGCCATAAATTGAAATGCACTCGCTCGGGTGCACTCTCAGTCTCCTTCTCCAGCTGCAGCTTGCAGAGACTCCGTTAAATTCAAATGAAGTTGTCTGTCTAGAGGGGGGTGGGGGGAGCAGGAAGGGTGAAGGGGGAACACACAGAGGTATAAGCTGCTGACATGTGCGATAATTGCGAAAGTCAAATCATCATCATCATGAACAGTAGCAACAGCGACATCTCATTGTAATCATAATTTACATGATTAGCTGCTAATCAATGTCTCTCTCCATGCCCGCCTGGCAACAGCTCCCGTAGTGCCCCCTCCCCCTCCCCCGCTCCTCTTTGCTAGACTACTCGTGTTGTTATCTATGACTGTCGCCCACACACATTGGCACAGCTAATTTGGCCATCAGCAAGAATCGCAATAGGGCTTCATTTGAATTGCCAGCTTGTCTCCAATTGATAAGAAGCAACTGGTGCCTGTAGCACGTCCACGCCCACGTCCATTGCCCGTGGCCCGTGACTAGGCACATGCTGTTTGGCAGACAACGGTCCTTCAACCTTCCCCCCTTTTGACATCAGTCCTCATCAGCGGCCAATCAGTCAACAGCGGGGCGTAATTAAACACGCCCGACAATTGCCCCACCATGTTGTCCCCGTACTGTCATTGTTGATCCGTGTTGTGGCATCCTTGCGGCGCATTTATTTGCCAAATTGCCCGCGTTAATCCTAGCCAAAAGCCCTGTGTACATTGGCCCAAATCCCCGATCTATATTTAGCAGCATCTGCGTAGATTGCCATATTGATTTCCTGCTTTGAACGCAATTTGAAGCTGTTCTTTTAGGCGCACGTGTGCAGGGTGCCTACAAAATGAGGTCGAACGTGAGGTTTTGTGCTGGGCTTAGTGCAGGAAGCCTTGACAAAGGCAGCATAGTCTGTCTGGGAGCAAAAGATGAAGGATATATGCAGTTGAGGCACATTTCTGTGCATTATATGAGTTTCTTTACATGGTTTATTGAGCATATATGTCATATTTTAGTTATAAATTAATTATATTTTATACTTTTGTGCGTTTTTCTTTATATAACACACAAAAAGTGTATTAAAAAGGTTTTTAAAATCGCCGTCAAGCGGAAACTGAGCTTTGCCACAGCAGTTACCTAAAAGTATGCTATAATACCTAACTAAAGATCTAACGAGCTGTTACACATGTTCTTCTGCAAACTTCAAGCGAATGTTACTGTAGAAGCACAAGCATGAACATGTTATCGCACTGCACTGTTTAATTTCTTACACTTACAATGTATTTACATATTTGTTTAATTATTTATTTATAATTTGGACTTAAATTCAATTTTATTATTTATTTAATATGCATATTAAATTATACTCTCTATATATGTGTACACCATACATTTTAGTACGTGCTGCACTCATACTGCAGTTACACTTTCTTTGCAAGTGTATCTACAACACTGATCAGCACTGTACGCTACTTGCAGCGCTCTCAGTTAGTAGCCAAAGCTTCTTCGTTCTCTTTCGTTCAGTTTGCTAAGTTCTGTTAAACTTTGCAAAGCTCATTCAAGGTTGGCCTCTTACACCAACTGAAAAATGTTTATCTGCAGTCGAACAAGTAATTAGCACTAAAATTAAAAAAGTTGTTTTGCTTCTTGGAAGTAATTAAACTTATTATTTGCATTGACTAACTATTTAATGCTAATGCCAATCCGGGTTTGGCAACTGATACTAATCATTTTCCCTTGGCTGTATGCAGTGAGGTGATAATAGGAATCGCCAAGAGCTTCGGTCGCCAAGCAATTCGCCAGTTAGCAAACAGACGTCGCCGCGGCGAGTAAGTGAATTCGCTTCGTGTTTGTTTGTGTGAGATTTCACTTTATCATTTCTCTCTCTGCGCGATCGTATATTTCAAAACAATTCTTTGCCGGTACAATGAGTTACAGTTACAGTTGCCTGTCCCGTGCCTCGAGACAGGTTAAAATCCTGTCCAGAAACAGCTGCCTGCGTGAGCCTCATCAGCTGCGTCATCTCTCTGTCTCTACCACGCACTTTGATAGACATGAGTAAGTACGAAAGAGGCCATCCTGCCCCCCTCTCCGCACTGCTCACTCTCAAGTGGAGCTTCGCCGGCCTGTTGCCATCAGACCCAATGGAATTAATAGCTCCCCAAGCGACCCCATATATATTTATTTGTTATATAGATATGCCAGGCACATACATACATATCTATAAAACAAATACAATTAGCATGATTAGTTCGGGGATTTAGGCACGTATACCGCATGTTTATAGAGTAGATATAGTCATCAACTACTGGTTTATACCCTGCACGCACCGTGGTGGGGTCAGTTGAGAATGCGTGGCAGAGCATTTCATTTAGCTGCTGTCTAAGCTCCAATTTTCATTATTATTTACTTACAATATAACAATAAAACATATACAGTCTTTTATATTTAATGTTAGGTTAATGTTATGTAAATACTTATGTAGGTGGAAAGAGTTACTTGACTAACTGTATATAGAATGGGCTCTAGGTATTGCTTGCATGGTATTCAACCGTTAAGTAAGCTGCTGCAATCATATCTCTCACGATCAGCTCCGACATGCTGCTGCCGTCAGTTTTCATTTTCAATTTTATTTCTAAACATCTTCAAAATTTCAAAGCAGGTTTCTTGAACATTTTCAAGTTGCAGCTTGTATTATCCCATTATCCACAGATCAAATTAAATAGTCAAAGAATAATGCGGATCTTGTCACATATCCGATGGGACTCTTGACCGAATATCCATTTCTTCAGGCTGTAGTTGGTAATCGGTGTGGAAATGCGTTTCTAGAGTGTCATTTTCTTAGATCAATATGCTTGAGGTGCAGGAATTATGAATATATATGTACATATATATATTGCTATAGCTTTAGATTCTTCTTTGCAGTTGTAAGGTGCTGGTGGTGGGTGGTGGCAGTGGTGGTTGTGCCATGGCTGCCAAGCTGACCTCCCGCCTGGGCAAGGATAAGGTGATCGTGCTCGAACCGGCAGAAGTAAGTATGATCTATCAAGGTCTCTCAGTTATAGCTTATTGAATGCCCAAATCTTCCCCATCCTGCAGCGCCACTATTACCAGCCCATGTTTACGCTCATTGGAGGTGGCATGAAGCGTTTGGAGCATTCGTACAAGCAGATGGGAGATGTGCTGCCCCAGAAGGCCAAGTGGCTGCAGGAGAAGGCAGTGGAGTTCCAGCCAGCTGGCAATACAGTTACTACCTCAGGGGGCAATACTATACACTATGATATCCTGTTGATTGCTACAGGCTTGCAGCTGAACTACAACAAGGTAGAAGAAAGCTCCTACACATTCCCCTCTGATTACACATTCCCCTCTTCCCCCGCCCATTAGATACCTGGCTTGCTGGATGCACTGGCCACACCCGACAGCAATGTGTGCTCCATTTATGCGCCACAATATGCGGAGCATGTCTACGATTGCCTGCGTAAAATACGTCAGGGCAATGCAATCTTTACCTATCCCAATTCGCCAGTCAAGTGCCCGGGAGCACCTCAAAAGATTGTCTACATAGCGGAGCACTATTTTCGCAAGGTAATCTCTTTGTGTTCCTTTTATCTACCAAGTGAATCTGTCAAGTTTTACTCTTCCCTCCTCCTTGCAGTTGGCCAAACGTAATGAGATTTGTATTACGTATAATACGGCGCTCCCTGTGCTCTTTGGAGTCAAGCACTATGCGGATGCGCTGTGGCCCATAATGAAGAAGCGGAATATAACGGTGAATCTGCGACGTAATCTTGTTGAGGTCAAGCCCGCACAGAATATTGCCATCTTTGAGGATCTGGACAAAGACGGAGCGCGCTGTGAAGAGAAGGTGTGCAGGAGGGTTCTTATAGAGGGTTCTACATTATAAACTATGTAACTTATGTATATGTCCCTTTCAGTATTCGCTGCTGCATGCTGTGCCGCCCATGAGTACGCCGGATGAGTTGAGCCAGTGCAAGCAGCTCGTGAATGAGGCAGGCTTTGTGGATGTGAATCAGAGCACGTTGCAGCATACAAAATACAAGAATATCTTCGCAATTGGCGACTGTTCCAGTACGCCCAACTCCAAGACAGCTGCTGCAGCAGGTGAGGGCACTGATTACCTTATTATATTCTCAATTTCATCAACTATTCCTCTACAGCTGCTCAGTCCCCAGTTGTGTTCCATAATATGATAGCCGTGCTGGAGGACAAGAGTCTGAAGGATTCATACGATGGATATGCTTCGTGTCCCTTGGTAACCGGTTACAATAAGTGTATTTTGGCCGAGTTTGATTATAAACTTCAACCGCTCGAGACCTTCCCCGTTGCACAGAACAAGGAACGCTATTCCATGTTCATCATGAAGAAAGACTTTATGCCTTTACTGTATTGGAAACTGATGATGAACGGCTATTGGAATGGTCCCGCCCTTATGCGTAATATATTTTCCATTTTCAAGATCAAACAGAAGAAGTAACGGTATACTAAAAGGCAGGAAAATATAAAATCAAGTGCAAATTGAAAATCAGCAGGAATTTCTGAAGTTGAATTTTAACGTACTGACAACTGTTGGTTAACAGATTGCTGTTAGTTAACATACTCTACAGTCTAATTTGGTTGATGTTACCTGTGAATGGCAAAAATGTAATAGCAATGGTAATTTTATTTAACCGTGTTACAAAATATATAAACATACTTAAAATATGAAGCGATGTGGCAACGATAATTGAAGAAGATCTAAATAAAGTCAGTCGCTAACAAATTGAAATAAACAAAATTTAGATAAAATATAGCGTAAAATTTAGTTTGAATTTATTGTGAATTCTTTAACAGTGCTCATTTTTGCGCACTTCTGAGTCACGTGAAGTTGGGCGCGAACGCACACTTAACGAAAAAATCGTAGTGCGAGCGTGGCGTCTGTATGGGCGCAAAGCATTTGAAGATAACGTACCCATAAATACTTTTCCTACGAAGAAAAACAATAAATCAAGGAAAGCAACTTTAAAACTGTAATAAAATTACAAAATAAGCAAAATGAAAGCAACGTAAGTAGAAGGAATTATGAATTTCATGTGATAACATTTGTGATATGCTGGAATTCTGTATTACAGCGCGCGCACTCCAATGCGCGTCCCGAAAACACCCCGAACAGCGCCGGCGTATACAGCAGCGAACGAGGCAAAGCGCAGGGATATGTCAGGGGGCAAGCTGCAGGATCCAGTGAATGTATTCTGTCGTGTACGTCCACTGCAATCCGATGCGGATCTAACGTGCATGCGTGTAAAGAACTCCAACACAATTGCAGTTAATGCGCAGGATCAGCTGATGCATCACAAACAAAATGGCGCCCAGCGTGAGATACAGTACATCTTCAAGCACGTCTTTCAACCCGATGCCTCGCAACAGGATGTGTTCGTTGCCGTGGCTCAGCCGCTGGTGGAGAATCTGGTAAAGGGCCGCAATAGTTTGCTCTTCACCTACGGCGTGACGGGCAGTGGCAAGACCTACACAATGACGGGAAACTCAAGACATCGTGGTGTGATGCCACGTTGCTTGGATCTGCTCTTTCGCACCATTTCGGATTATCAGGCCAAGAAGTTTGTTTTCAAACCGGATAAGCTGAATGGCTTTGAGATACTGTCCGAGGAGGATGCACTGCTCGAGCGGCAGCAGGAGATGAATCAACGTTTTGCTGGCACGGGACGTTTTGGCTTTCGACGCAAGGAATCTGATCCTGAAATAGCATCACAGGCATCGGTGGAGCCAACACCTCTAACCGTGCTGGACGAGGATAACATGTATTCTGTGTTCATAACCTATGTGGAGATGTACAACAACAGTGTGTACGATCTGTTGGAGGATTCGGGCATACAGAAGTAAGGAAGCATCCCTATATATAATTTGTGGATTGTTAAGTAATGTTCTTATGCTTCTACTTCCCTCCTCCTGCTTCTCTTCCTTCCCCTTGCAGATCCATGCAGTGCAAGATCATACGCGAAGATGGCAATCATCAGATGTTCGTGCACGGCGTCACCGAAGTGGAGGTGAAGACAGTGGACGAAGCCCTCGAGGTATTCCAGATGGGTCAGAAGCGCAAGCGCATGGGCCATACAGTGCTCAACGCGGAGTCGAGTCGCAGTCACTCCGTCTTCAACATACGCCTCGTCCAGGCACCCACAGACTGTCAGGGCGAACATGTGGTGCAGGATAAACATAACATCACAGTGAGTCAACTATCCCTGGTCGATTTGGCGGGCAGTGAGCGATCCTCGCGTACCAAGAACACTGGAGTGCGTCTCCGCGAGGCAGGCAACATCAACAATTCGCTGATGACGCTGCGCACCTGCCTGGAATATTTGCGAGAGAACCAACAGTGCAGTCCAGGCAATCCACCGCCCAAGAAGATACCCTATCGCGACTCCAAGATAACGCACATGTTCAAGAACTACTTCGATGGCGAAGGACAGGTCTCCATGATAGTGTGCATCAATCCACGCATGGAGGATTACGATGAGAATATGGTAAGCACATTAAGATCTATTACTCCTGCAGAGGCAACCTTAACAATCCTTTTTGTGCTGCAGCAAGTGATGAAGTTCGCAGAGATGACGCAGGAGGTGCAAATAGCACGTGCCACGCCCATGAAACCAGACCTGGGCTTGACGCCAGGACGTCGCAAGGCGAATAAACTGTTCAAGATTGCCGTTAACAATCTCAATGAGCTGGGCATACCAGAAGCCAAGGAACTGGAGGTAGATATTGGACTGGTCTACAGCCTGGGCACAGACTTCCCCAGTTATCAAATGGACAGTCCCGAGGCCGAGTGCAAGATTCAAGAGCTAATGGAGTATCTCGAGCAGCGCATCGAGAAACGTCGCAAGTTGCGCGCCAATATGGACATCAAATGTGAGTTACCTCTCCCCTCATCCTCTCTTGAAATCTCATTAACTGTTTCTCCTTACAGGCGACAACTTCCGCCAGTTGCTGATGAATCTGGACCGCGATAATCTGCAGCTGCGCACAGAGCTTGCCTCCCTCAAGGCGGTCTACAAGCAGGAGAGGGATCGCAGTGCTGCGCTGGAGAACCGTGTTCGTATCCATGAGAGCTCCATTGATGTGCTCAATAATACGGTGGCGAAGCGGGAGAGACAGATACAGGAGCTGACGCACAAGCTCAATGAGCAGGAACAGATGCTGACGCAGAAGGAGCACGAGAAGGAGAAGCAAAAGAAGAAGTTCAACTCCAAGTTGGCCGTGGAATCGGATAAGAATAAGCGTGAGTTCGATATGAAACTGCGCGAGCAACGCGTCAAAATGCAGGAGAGGATGCGCATCAAGGATGAGAAGCTGCGTTTGGTATCGAACATACTGCAGTCCGAGGATGTGCCCAGTCTGCCGCGCTCCCAAAGCTCAGAGGATATACTGAGCGACAAGGAGCGAGGCGGCGGCGGTGTCGGTGGTGGTGGTGGCGCCTTCACAGCGCGCACTGAATCATCAGCACAGCCGACACGCACAGACATCTACTGCACGCCAAGACATGTAAGTGGGAATGCAGTTGAGATGCTTTACACATACTAAACACCTCCCCTGTCCTCTTCTAGGGCCTGGCTGCTGCCAATAATCGTCATCGACGCTCACGTTCCGCCGGCGATAAGTGGCTGGAGCATCGTGCTGCCAATCCTGTGCCTCTGGGCACCATTATGCAGCCATATCTGAAGAATCGTAAGTCTGTAACGAAGTTGACGGATATGAAGGAGCTCACAGGACATGGCACCACCAAGTATTGCCTGGTCTCGCAGGAGGCCGACACCGATGGCGATGTGGAGACGAAACTGTACAAGGGCAATGTGATCCCCACTTGCGGTGGTGGTGCTCAGGTTGTCTTTGACGATGTGGAGTGTCTCAAGCAAAAGTCCCCAGTGCATTCGCCCACACGCAAACGTCCAAGCAACAGCAATCTGTCCGCCTCCGCTTTTGGTGGCCCCTTGCCCAGTTCGAATGGCCAGTTGACCTCTGTGCAGGATGTGGCATCACGTTGCAATCTTGGCATCGAGGGACACAGCAACAAGAAGTCCAAGATATGAATACCCCCTTTTTGAAAAAACACTAGCAAGTGTTGACTCGCAGTTATCTATACTAATCCATGTATTATACTCAATTGATTAACAACTGTTTATATATAACTTGAATCGCAAGTGAAGTGATTTGTTTATTTTTAGTTCATGAACTCAATAAAAAACAAAAACATTGCATTACTTATCTCAATTTTATTTTATTTAACAGTTATGCCTTCTTTGTCTGACATCTGCTGAGAGAGGGAGCTCACACGATCGACGGCTGTAGGCAAAATTGAATTCAACAACGACTCAACATGAAAAAGTAGCAGGCGCACAGAATTAACAGCAAGCAAGAGCAGCAGCTCGACGCGTGCAGAGAGTGAGGTGCTAAAGCTCTAAATGACAACATGAAAGCTTTCTCAGAGCCACAAAGCTCTACCGTACGCTCAAAGTTCGTTCTCTCTCAGTTGCTCGCACACGATCAAAGCTCTCTCGTGAGTTCTTAGCTCTCTCGTCAGTTCTAAGCTCTCTCGCGCGCTCAAAGTGCAATGTTAGCTTCGATTGTTAAGTAAATAAAGGCGATATGCCTTATCGATAGTCGCTGTTCCTTTTCTACTGTTATCGTAAGCATATATAGTCGCTGTTCCTTTTCTACTGTTATCGCAAGCAAATTAAATCCGCTCACCCTCCCTTATTTCTTGCTGCCCCAATTTGAAATGATCTGCAGGCATAAAGACAATTGTAGAATTACTGCATTTATTGTTACGATTATTATTATGCCATAAAGTATTTCATAAATTATTGTGTAGAGTAATTCGCGTACAATATGCATGCCTATAGCTATATGGTAGTTTCTCCTTTCCTTTTTCCCCCCAGGAGAATCCCCTTCGGCCCCTCATCATGTTTAATTCCATTCAAATTGAGTACAAATTCTCGTATATTCGTGTTATCGAATATCGTGTTATTGGCCGATTATTGATGCGTTGTAATCGTTTGTCATTGTGTTTTGTTAGAAAAGATATTGTTTACATATATATATATATATAGATGTATATATATTTATAGACAAACATAAAATCACATGCACATGCATTTTTTGTTTTTCTCTTTTTATCTTTCTCAATATTCTTATTATTTTGTTTTAACTATTATTCCTGCGTTTATTCAGATTTATGCTTAAATTTGTAGATTAATTTCAATTACTAATAAATCAGTCTATAATTAAAATATATGTTCGCTTAATGCTTTTGTGTGTGTGTAGGTGTGTGTGTGAGTGTGTATGTGAGTGTGAGCTGCTCCCCCGAAAATGAGTACCACGAAATACTTAAATCTCTCTCTATATGTATATTGTATTTATATATTTATACGATCGACCTTCTCTAAATCGGAATTGTGCAGGTTCTGGCAAAGGTTTATCGCGCTCTTCTCTAACTCTCCTACTTTCTTACTCTCTCTCTCTCTTTCTATATATTTATATATATATATATATATATTTATGTTCTTGTTCTGCATATACCGATAATATAATTAGAATTAGAAACTTTCACTTGAAAGTTTTTTCATTTAACGAAATCAAAACATACGTACGTATTGCATGTATGTACATTATGTGTATGTGTGTGTATAATAAACAAAACAGTTGTTGGGGAACGAACAAATAGAAACGAAATGATCTAACGGCAAAATATTAACATAATCATATTTCTCATCGTATCATAATCAATGCAATCTTATCAATTTAATCAATAATCAAATCAATGCAATCAATTTAAACAATATAAAGCTGTTTGTTTTTCCTTCTCTCTATTTCTCTCTTTACCTACTTCTTCTCTAACTTCTGCTCTTGCTTGTTTCTTATCTTCTTAATTTCTCTTGCTTGTTTCATATTGGTTCTCAGGTTCGTTTGACACGGAACTGTGTGTGTATGTGTAGATGTATACATAATACGTATATAATATGTATGTATAATGTATGTATATAGATCCTAACTCGACTTATGTTGTGCATATGTAAATGGATCGTACGTATATATATGTATAATAATTCATAATAAAAACTAAGTAGCAAATTTACGCTATGTGGGAAAACAAATTTTGGCTATAAAGCAACGCATGATGATGAACAAATTATAACATTCAAAACACTCACAATCCCCCAACTTCCTAATGAATGTGTGTGTGTGTACGTGTGTGTGTGTGTGTGTGTGTGTGTATGTATGAAGTGTGTGTGTGTGTGAGCAGCTGCATTATTTGTTGGCAAGGCAAGCAACAATAAGGTTCCATAAGGTTCTTAAGAATTACAGATGCCTCTCGCTTCAGCTAATTCCTCTCGTTCAGCATTTGAATTCGAGCTGGAGGCGGCAGAGGAGGGTGTGGAGCTGGAGCTGGAAGTGGAGGCTGCCGAGGTGGATGCAATGGCGGAGGTGTTGCTGCGGCCCGGGGCTGCTGCTGGTGTTCCCTCTTGCAATTCTGTACGGGATTTAGCAAATATTCGAACATAGAGTAAACTACACTGTCTGCCGCTGCCCAAACGAAAATGGAACTGCAGGTGCAGCCGCGGATCCTGCAGCGTCGTCTTCAGATTCTATGAACACTTCACACACGCTCCCTCCACATCAAAATCGAGTACCATCAATTTGGTCTCCTCGGTGCCATTGCGAGAGCCCACAGCGCAAATGAGTTTAGTGTCATTGGCCCTGAGAGGAGAGAAAGAGAAGAAAAAGGAATTAGTTACCTTCTAGAGTGTTGAGGGGGAATGGGGTTCGGTACTTACCTAATGCGCCAGACTACGCCACCGGAGCCACCCGAGTCGAGGGCAACCAGATTGCGTATAAAGTCTCCTGTCTTTACATCCCACAACTTGACAGTGCCATCATCGGAGCTGGTAACCACAAAGCGCGAGTTGAACTGCAGGCAAGTCACGGCTGATTGATGCTTGTTTGGACCTGTTCAATCAATGCAAACGTCAATCAAACTTTCTTCTTCCTTCTCCTCCTCTTCCTGCCTTACCCGATAGCGTCTGCAGACACTGTCCTGTTGTGATGTCCCACACCTTCACTGTGGAGTCAGCATTGCCGGAGACAAGTATATTCTGACGCAGCTCCATGCCAGAGGTCAAACTCTGATGACCCATCAATGTGTGCTTGCAATTGCCCGTCTCCACATCCCAGACACGTATCGAGGTGTCCAGCGAACCCGACACCACATGCAGACCATCAAACTGCAAAGGGAAGGTGAGTTAGTTAGGCTCAACTTAGCGGGATCTAAGCTAATCCTTACCTGCAGCGAGTAGACGCGATTCGTGTGTCCCTGCAGCGTATGCAGGCACTCCTGACGCTCCGGATGCCAAATCTTGACCATATAATCGTACGCGCCTGAGACAATCAATTTGCCATCGTATTGCACACAGCGCACAGCTGCCAGATGACCCACCAGCACATGGAGGCACGAGCCCAGTTCAATATCCCATACACGCAACGTAGCATCCCTCGAACCACTCACCACCCTGAGGAGAGAGCAAGAATCTCTAGTTAATCCCTATTGAAAGATGAGGAGTATGAATCTGTACTTACTTGTTGCCATGCAGATGCATGCAGCGCACTGTGGAGGTGTGTCCCTGCAGCGTATGCACACAGGCGCCACTGTCCATGTCCCACACCTTCAATGTGCGATCTGTGCTGCCAGAGATGATAATGTTGCCAGACATCTGCGATGACCAGACGCCGCCAGTGTGGCCCACTAAGGTGCGAAGGCACTGGAGGAGAAACAAGATTAGATTAGCTTAATATTGGAGTAGATTGAGCTGCTGCCTGTGCTAGATTGAGTTGGGTTTATGAACCCCTAGATAAAGCTGTGTTTATTCCTCCTCTAGGACTTACCTTGCCATTAACAGCTGACCAGACTTTGAGTGTATTGTCATCGGATCCAGAGACAATGCGATTGCCGGAGAACTGCAGGCAAGTGATGACATGATCATCGTGTCCCTTCAGCACTTTGGGTTTACGCACTGGACGCGATCTCCAGTTCATTTCAATAATGTGCTGTCGCATGTAGGCAGCCTTCCAGGGTGAGGCAATCGGAGGCATATTTCCATCGCGACCACGCTTGGGACGATCACTGCGTGACTCTGTCAGGATCTGTGCCTTGCGACACTTCTCCTTCCACAACAGATTGTCGTCGCAAAGGAAACGCCAACTGCGGCAAGTCTGTGCGGCACGCAACAAATCCTTCGGATCCAGATAGGACAGCACAAAGAGCGCCAATTCGCGGGGCAGCAACGAGATGAAGTCACGCTGGAACTGCGGCTCAATCACCTTCATCATGTGACGCACCTGCGAGGGATCGCAATTGTCAATCAAACGATCCACAGCCACAAGTCGCTCGGCGTGTGACCAGCGCTGGAATTGGCCCAACCAATGCTGCAATTCCGCTGGTGGATTATCGTGTGTGGCCATGAGAGAACGGGGTGTGCGTCGGCCCAATGCTGGCGAGCTACCAAGACCCAACAAGCCATGGGTTATGCCCAGATTGGCACTTGATGTGGGCGTCATGGAGAGCATCACGGAGGAGGAGGAGGCGCCGAGAGTTTGTGCCGAGGAGCGTGGCGTGGAGGTAAAGTCATAAGCAATGCGCTTGCGACTATTGTCACCTGCCTCAGCATTGCCTGCGCCCAGACCAGCACCAGCACCAGTGGCATTACCTGCTCCAGCGCTGCCTGTGGCACTAATGCTGTACTCGCCGTCCAGTAGACGACCCTCGTTGTACTTGCGCTTCCTTTGCTGTTGCTGTGAACTGAAGGGTGTGGCGACGGTGCAGAGGGAGGAGGTGGATTCCTCTACAGACTGTGGTTGTTGTTGATGGTGGTAACCATCTGTGGCATCCATGTCTAGGGTCTCACTTAGACTGGCATTGCTGCCACTGCGACTGTTGGCCAACATGCTGTTCTGGCACGTGCATATCTCCTCCAGATCCGAGCAATTGTTTTCTTCATCACAATTTCCCCAAGGCTCCTCGGCATTAAAGTCGCCCGGCTCAACCAAATTGCCTGCATCATTGTTATTGCCCGATCCAGCTGCAGCTGCAGCAGGTGCTGCATTTGCTCCATTATTGTTGCCATTCTCCTCCACCACCACCTCCAACACAATGACATCACTGTTGGCACTGCGTGTGGCTTCGACACGCCTTCTTGGACGCACCACAGCATTGCCCAGGCCTGCACTGCCGCCCGCTGCCACAGCAGCAGCAATGGCTCCAAGTCCAGCACTAGCAATAGCACCTGCACCTGCTCCTGCTACTGTTCCTGTCAATCCACTGCGTGCCAAGAAACGCTCCTGTGTCTGTGCACTGGCATTGACCTGACGTGCCACAATCTTTGAGCTGCTTGCCGCTGCATAGTGACAACGTGCTGTGGATGTGCTGGATGTAGCTGAGGTTGATGGCTGTGCATCCACATCGATTGGAGCAGCAGCAGAGGTGCCACTGGTGCGACTGCAGCCTCCTACGCCATCCTGACTGGTCTGTGATGCCACCGAACTGAAGGATGTGGCCAGCATGGGCGCCACACTCTGCTTGTCTGCCGTTGAAGTAGTAGACGAGCTGCAGGACGAGGAGGAGGCGGAGGAGGATGAAGAGGAAGAGGATGTGGTCAGCACATTGTCATTCGAGTTGGTATTCGTATAGACATCGCTACGATTGGGCTCCACAACCGACGACGACGATGAGGATGAGGTGGTGGTTGTGCACTTCAGCTTGTGCTGCGGGCAAGCGGAGGCTAGCGATGAGCCCAAATTGAGTTTGGCAGTGGACTTGCTCAGTCGACTATTTGTATATTTGCGGCTGCTTGTGGGTGTCGTCGATAGATCCTTGTACGTGCACTGCAAAGGGGAGAAGGGAGTCAATGTAGAAGAGCAACAATGTGGAAGCTGTTAATGCTGTCTAACTTACCTTGCTATCTGAGTTGAAGGCGCGTCCATTGCTGCTGCTGCTGGGCCAATCATCAGCTGCTGCTGCAGCTGCTGTTGCTGCTCCTACTACTCCTGCTCCATTGATCAGACTTAGATTGAGACGATTCTTGCTTATCAGCGAACTGGTGCCCAGTATAATGCCGCCCGTGAGTTGCTGTTCTCTTTCGAAGTCGCGTCGCTCTATTCTGTCCATGCAGTCAATGTCTGCCTTGGAAAGAGACTGTGGAGCTGTGCTGCAACTGGCGGCAGCCTCAGCGCCCAAGCTCATTTGCTTTAGACGCACAGACATTTGTCTGTCGTGCAATGATGTGGTTGCCACATCTGGTTCAGACTTAACTCCCCCCTCAAGCAACTCCCGCTCCTGTTCCTCTTCCTCATTGTGTGCACGATTTGCCTCCGATTCGAATTCATCGCTGAGACGCTTCGGCTTGCCTTGCTCGCTTGCTGCCTCCTGTTTGCTGCCTTGGCTGTTGCTGCTGCTGTGTGTATGTGTATTTGTATGTGTGTGTGTGAGTGTGTGTGCATGTGACTGTGGCTCATCTACTACAGGTGTCTCCAGGTATATTTTGGAACCATCTGCTGTCACTATGATGCTTTCGCTGCCTTTCAACTGTGTTGATGATGATGTGTTGGGGCAATCCAATTGGGGCAACCGTGACTGCTGCTCCTCCTCCTCGTCGTCATCCTCTTCATCTTCCTCTTCCTCAACAATCTCCTCTTCCTCATCGAAATCATCTTCATCATTGATTAGACACACCACAGGCGGCTCATCGTTATTGTTATGATAGAACACACTATGTTCCTCCTCGGATGCAGCACATGGCATTAGATTATCCTCATTGGCATTGCCTAGGGTTGTGTCTGTTGAGGAACTGTCATCCACAGGCACCACAACACCAACAACAACCCCATTGGAGCTGGCGGGAGCTGACGTTGATGTTGCATGCCCTGTGTTGCAATTGGGCAGTGAATTGGAAGAGCTTATCTCGTAGGTCTCCAGCACGCCAGCCGTCTCCGTGCTGGACTCATCGTCGAGTACAACGGCAAAGCCATGTTGCGAGTTCGAAGAGACGCAGCAGTCCTCCACCACATCTTCCCTCAACTTGGACATAGATTCTTGTAGGTTACTTCTCTCTGGGAATCTTTTAGCTCCCTTTGCAGCTGCTCCTCCTTTGAGTAATCTCACTTGGCTAGTGCTGGCCTTTGGCTGAGTTCCTTCCAGTTGAGTTCTACGTGCTGCAGCTCGTTGAGCTTCCTTGGCTCTTCTTTCACTAATATTGCTAGCAGGGGAACATCCTTTTTCCATAATACTCGAACTATGCACGGCGGAAGTCCAACTTTCTCCTGGGCTACTGTAAGAAATATCAAGATTTTAAATGAGAAGACGAAGCTACAAACTCCAAGCTACATCGATTGTAATGAGAACCTTCTGTATAAATGAAGAACCTTCTGTATGGAATGTTCTTCTTCAGCAAGGAACAACGATTCGTGCCGTTTAGTTCTGCAATTCCACAAGTTCTTATAGTACAGATTTATAGCAAAGAAAACCTTCTTTCGAACACTGTAAATGCCTTGCAACACCTTGCAACACTTACTAAATGCAGCAGACTATGCAAACTGATTGTAAATCAAGCAGAAATGATCCTTCTTTATTCCTTTTAAATGAGAAGACGAAGCTACAAATTTGCTGCAATAAACTATTATAAAATCTTTTCCCATTGCTTTGCCAGTCCATGAGTTCTTTCTAGAAGAGATTAAAGTCTTATAGCAAAGAAAACCTTCTTTCAAACACTGTTAAACCCTTGCAACACTTACTAGATGCAGCAAGACTATGCAAACTAATTGTAAATCAATTAGAAACGATTCTACATTATTTGTAATTGCTTATTCGCTCTAAATGAGAAGACACTGCCATTAACTTTTATAGAATCTTTTCCTATTGCAGATTTATAGCAAAAGGAACCTTCTTTCTACGCCTGCAACCTTATAAAAACTTGCTACCCCTTTTAATTCTACAGTTTATCGAGTTCTTTCTAAAATTCAGCCTCGAGGATTACAGATTTGTGGCAAAAGGAAATCCCTGCAATGCCTTACAACCCCAACTTACAATATTCAGGGACTGCATCCTGGCAACTGAAATTATCCTTCTTCTTTATTCCTTGCTCTCTACCTAAGCTAGAGAGAAACGTAGCAGCTCATGGAGCTCTGCGACTTCGACAGCGACTGAGACGCTTCAAAAAATTCCCACGCAATGCCCGCCGAATCAGTGAGGACAGAAGAAAAGAAGATGGAGAAGAGAAGAGGAGCAGGGGAACGAAGCAAACGAACAGCAAAAGTAATAAGCACGATGATCGTGTGTTGTCTCTCTCACGTTCACAAATGATGAGACTGAGAATTGCGAAAAATGAAAAAGGAAAAAAAATCAAAATCAAAAGAAAAGAAAAGCAGTGGGAAAAACGTTTATAAAACAGCAGCAGCAGAAGCAGACAGCAAGCAGCATCACCAACTGCCTGCGTCGCTGCCAACGTTGACTGCGCAGTCGTTGTCGTCGCTACTTCTCAGCAATCAAAGGAAATCACAAAAGTGCATCGGCGGAAGAAGCTAAAACGGCGCGAAGTAGAATGAGCAGAGAGAGAGAAGATGAAACGGGTATTACAACAACACAAACACACTCACAGCCAGGCAAAGAGCCAAGCACACATACCGATACACACTCACAGAGTTGATCACTCTCTCCCTCTCTCTCATACACACACAATGAGAGACAGACAGACAGGCAGGCAGAAAAGGTAAAGGCATGCGATGACAAGAGCAAAAGTAACGGACAACGGACGGAAGAAGAAGCAATAAAGATACACACTACCAACAACAACAAGAACAGCAGCAGAGGCAACGGCGCAGCAGCAGCAGCAACAACAACAATGATGATGATGGCGTACACCTTGCAATTTAAGCCGAGCTGCGCTGCTTGGGCTGTGCTCTCTGTTCTCATCACTCAGCCTCTCTCGCTCGCTCTCTCTCTTTTTTTCTTACTGTCTGTCTGTCTGCATACGCACATGCACGCACTCATACATAGATGACACCCTGAAAAAGGGATCAAACAACAAAGAGCACCGATCCCGTATAAAGGAAATTCTTCTGCATACGTATGTGTGTGTGAGTGTATGTCTGCGCATGTGAGTGTGTGTGTGGATCCTGTGTGTTGCATCACTCTAGTAAAGCAGATCAGATGTGTACGAGAATGTGAACCCTCCTCCGCCTCTGTTCCCTCTCTCATCTTCTTCATCCACCAATGGCTGTTGACCTCCTGAAGGTTTAAGGGTCTTCTTCGTTTCGCTTCATTTTGTGTGTCTACTTTCACACGGCATTCGTGTTACCTGTGCGACAGACCACAGGACCCTCCTCACTTACACACACACACACACAAACACAGTCACATTCACACACACACACATGCACCTAGAGAGACATCGTTTATCATACATTAATGTCATTTTTCAAGGTTTAAATTGTTTCGAATTTCCTTGGGAGTTCGTGGAAAATCTGAAATGCATTTTACAAATTCCAAATTCCTTTTTCTAACTTAAATTGCGTTTAGGACCTAACCCCACTTTTCTGCACCTGCACTGCTCGCAAGCCAGCCCCATAATAATTCGTGGAGCAAACAACAAAAGAAAAATGTGAACATTGTTGTACACACACACATACAGACTCAGACCAACACACATGCAAAGGTGCCTACGTTGAGTCGCGCGTATGCATACACACGCATACACACACACGGGCACGTACACAAATACATACAGAACAAATGTCACGACATGCATGAAGAAAATGAGTTTACTTTACCCCTTAGATTACTTTATTTTGCACTTTGGACAGAAGTTTTCATAAATTCGATACACAAGAGTCGCCTGCAATTGCAGTTTAGCTAAATTGTTTAATTATTTCATCCGTTTTACACTTTTTGCGTTTAGCCCACACTCGCACACACACGCACGCACACTTGCATATGCACACACAAGAGGAGGCAGTTGGTTGGCACTGGGCACACACGTTTAATCGAATTACCACGTACGTTTCTTTGCCGTGTTTTCTTCAAGGTGCTGTCAGCTTTTCAATTATTTCTGTTTTGCTTAATCGTATTCGTTTTATTCTGATAACAATAACAAAAATTCTTATATTCCAGACAGAAAAAAACTAAATTCGACTGAGCTGCGTTGCCACTAAAAGTATCGGCAGCCCCAGAGAATATCGGGGGACAAAAGTATCGACATGCTATTTGACATCGCCATGGTATCGAGAGTTTTTAACACCACCACAAATGTTTAGCAGCCCTGTGATATGAGCGATAGCAAGTACTCAATATATTCGATTGCATCAAGTTTTAAAATTGCATTGTTTTTCTTTGAATGAATCAATGAAAACTATCCCCCAAATTGCAGGATTGATTAGTACTATAATACACAATTATTTTTAAATTTTGTGTATTAAAAAGTTCTAACTGGAGATATGCAGTGTTTTACCTCTTATCGATACCCGCCAGGGAGCACAATCGATTTCTGCTGTGATTTAAATCAAGTCCAAAAGCCCATTAATAGCAGTTTGGCAGCAGAGATGTCTACAATGCTGGCGGATGAGGGTAGCGATGGTGGCCTGGGGGACCTGGTGTCCCACTACCTTGACAAGGGAATAGTGTTAATCATAGCCGACTTGTTAAGTTTAATAACTGTTTCATCATGTTTGGTTATTAAAGTGCCTCAAATAAACACAATTCGTGAGAACAAATCATCCAAAGGTGAGAGAAAAAGAAACGCCCACTCATACTAACCGCCCACCCACACACCGGAATTCCTAACTTTCTCTATATTTCACAGGCATCAGCGTATTTGGGCTATGTTTGGAACTGTTCAGTTATACAGTGATGATGTCCTATAACTATACATCGGGCTATGATTTTCTTTCTTATATGGAATATCCTGTGTTGCTGCTGCAGGAATATGTGCTCATCTATTACGCCTTCAAGTATCAGGATTTGCTGGGCAAGCGTACCCAGATAGTTGCCATACTCTACACGATCATAGCGACGCTGATCTATTTGAAACTCTTTCCCATTATCATCCTTACCTTCCTGGTGGTGAGTAATACTATCGGGCTAATTAACTGATTAGTTGTTGAAATAGATAAGGTCTCTTTTGGCTGCGAGTTATTTCGGCGCAGTTGAAACCCGTTTAACCCCTACTCCACTTAAACTAATTATGCTATCTTGATGTGATTCAACTTGTTGTTTTTGTTTGCTGTAAGACAAGCGAAGCTGAAGCTCTGCAACAATCTGAACTGGGCATCATTGGCCCAAGGTCAAGTGTGTTTGTTGTATAATATTTGTGAGGTTGCTATTTATATACAATATACGGAAGACACTCTCGCTTATTGCCATTGTGACATGGTACAGTGGAACCCCAAGAAAGAATATATATCTTATATAAATATGTATAAGTTGAAGAAGGAATATTTATATGTTATATATCTTCCTATGGTACAGTTTAACCTCACAGAGGATTGTCATTAACTTATATACATTCCTGTACCTTCTTTCCTTGCAGTCCTTATTATACATCTTCTTTTATATATCTGCCTTTACCCCTTATCTTTTTTTACATATTTCCTCGTTATATTCTTTCCTTCAAGCCCTTCTGCACACCCATTGGCGCCACCAGCAAGGTGCTTCAGCTGCTGGCCATACTGCGCAGCAAGGACGCCAGCTCAGTCAGTCGCACCACATGGGCATTGTCCGCATTCACCAACATGAGTAAGTACTGTACACAGTCATCATATCATATCAAATACTATTATCATTTCTCTTTGTCTTCTCTGCTACTGTAGCCCGCATCTATACAGTCTTCGTGCAGTCCTATGATCTGATGCTGCTCTCCAATTTCTTAATATCCACGTTCCTCAGCTCTGCCGTCTTTGCCGCTGCCTGCGTCTACAAGACAAAGAAGCCGAAGCAGGCATAGAAGATAATGCTCAACTAGAACAAAAGACAAAGTGATTTGACGACGCTCTCTCGTTTTACTTAGTTTACTATATAATTAAATTAATTCTTTTTGGCATTTGCTGCTAATATCTTCCTTAGTTTAATTATCTCCATAGTAGGCCACAGCGAGGGCGCCCAGCACAGCGAGCAGGGACACCGCATAGATTCCCATGCGCTGCCAATTGATATCCCTCTTGGTCTGCTTGACATCCACTATCTTTCGCTCCTTGGGTTTTCGTTTGCCAAACTTTTTCTCGAACTTCTCCAGTTCTATGCGATTGCGCTCCTGCTCCTGGCGTTGCTTCTCTGCCAACTGTTGCTGCTCTGTGGCCGCCGCCTTGGAACGTTCCATGCTACACTGGGCATCGCAATCCAAGGTGGTTTGTCCTGCACGATGCTTGTCGCAGGAGATCTCCAGCTTAATCCGCTTACAGATGCAGAATATACGCACTTTCTTGCGGCACAACTCTGGACTGGGACACTTGCCGGAGTGACAGATGGTCAAGCAGCGATGACCACAGGGGAACTGTAAAGCCGACAGGATTATAGATGGAATATAGATACTCAAAGGTTCCTTATACATACATTCTTCAAGCAACGATTGCCACAGCTGCGCATCTTCTCGCGCAGCTCTACAATCTCTTGAACACTGCCCTCGCTCTGGTAGAACTCGCTGCATTTGTACAGCACCTGATTGAGTCCACAGTGACACTTGCTCTTGATCACTGCAGCACAGGGTGCACAGGGAGGCGGATGACATCCCTTGGGGCAGGCATGCACACAGCCTGGCGGACGTGGAACGGCACATCCAAGCTCGCAATTGACACAGCCAGGCTGTTGCTGCATGTCATCCAACTGAGGCACAGCATGACAGACTCGCGCGCAGCTGTGATTGCCACACTTCAATTGGCGTACACAAGGACGCGCACAAGATGTGGGCTTGGAGTTCCAACAGGGCCAATTGGCCACCTCATGGCCACCAATGCAGGCGACACTCACAGGCTCCTCGCAACGCGGATGTGGCAGGGCGCGGTATTCATACTGCAAGGCAAGAAGGTTTTACTGTATAGAAAATATTGCTAGACAATTGCGGCAACTTTACCTTACTGGCACCAGGACGCACTGCAGCTGCTGCTGGCTTGGCTACACGCACAGCTGCATGACAGCGTGCCTTGCAGATGTGAGAGCAGTTGCTGGTATCATTGAGCAGCCCACATGGCTGTGCACAGGGCGGGCACTCGCCCTTGTGGCAACGATGCTTGATGGCGTGATGACACTTGGCTGTGATGCTGTGGAGCAGGAGAAATGAGGATTAATGTGGGTGAACTAATAAGCAATAGTATAAAAGTAAGGTATATAAACTAAGAGAACTACTGCTCCTACCGGCAGAGCTCCTGGCAGGCAATGCGTGCATTCTTCTCACGTCCACAGGGCACACTGCGTCGCGTCTTGCCACAACGACAGTTGACCTGCGATTCCAGCTTGCAGGGATAGCAGGGACCATTGTGGCAGACAGACTGACACTTGTGCTTGTTGCAGCTCAGCTGCTTGCCGCAAATCTTCTCGCAGGGCGGACACTGATCGCCACAGCACTGAGGGCAAGATGAGAGACAGAAAAATAGATTGTAGACTAAGATTAGGATTGAAAGTAGTTCCCCATCGTACCTTTCTGTTGCAGGCATGCTTGCCACAATCCCTCATCAGCTTGCACTTGGATTCACATGTAAAGTCCTTGGAGCAGGGCATCTCTTTCTCGTGGTGTCCACAGCGACACTTCTTGATGGTGCGCAGCAGGCACTGAGAGAGAGAAGAAGAGACAGCTGAGTAAGTATTTAGTTAGTTTGTCTGCTGCTGCTGCCTACCTGGTTGCATGCACCACGATGACAGCGCTGCGCACAGCTGTGCTTGCCACAGGCGAGCAGTTTCTGGCAGGTGTCGCCACAAGTTTCCACTACCTCGCTGCAGTTGCCAGACTTGACCTGCATGACAATCAAGATTAGTTAGGGCTAAATTGGTTACTCCCCCTCTATACTTACACTCTTGCCACAGGGACAGCTGCGCACGCCCAGCGGACACTCGCCACCATCGCAGTCTGCATCATGGCAGACCTTCTCGCACTTGTGCACACCACAGGCAAAGCTGGCGCCACAGATCTTGAAGGGAAACGAGGTTAATTGAAAACAATTCTAGTTCCTACTCAACCACTCACATTGTTGCATTTCCACTTGGGCTCCGAGCAGTTGACCACCTTCTGCTCGCGCCTGCAGTTACAGTACTGCAGGCTCTTGCTGCTACAGGGCGGACACTGACCAGGACGATGGCAGCGCTGGTTGCACTTGTGCTTGCCACAGGACAAGACAGAATGACACTGTAAAACAAGGGGTGATTATGGCAACTTCTGCAAGCAATCCTCGACTGCACTCACTTTCTGCTCACACTGCCAGTTCTTGTCCAGACAACGCTTGGAACGTGGCTGCGACTTGCCACACAGACAAGAGGTTTGCATCAGCTGTGCGCATGGCGGACACGGTCCAGGATGGCAGAGTAGCTTGCAGTCATGGCCGCACTTCGGTTGCAGCAATTTGCCACAGCTTTCGCCACACGAATGCGGCACTAGGAAAGGTTGCGGCGGTGGATTGGACTCCTTGCCACAGAAGCATTCATACTGTGTGGGCTTATCTGCCGGCTGGTAATCCTTGCGACACTGTGGGCAACACCAGTGTGGCGACTTCTGACGCTTGGCCGGCACAAATTCACCCAGGTGATTATAATGTCCCTGATTGCCACCGTTGTGTTGCTGCTCCGCCTTCACCTTCATCTGCATCACGCTGTCGTTGGCCCAGCGTTGTATGCAATTCAGATGGAAGAAGCAGTAGCAGGACTTGCATGACCATATCGACTCCGCACGGCGTATGCTGCCAATGCATATGAGGCAAGTTGCCGCTCCCGAATGTAGAGTATTTTCCAGAAATGTCGCTGTGCGGTTCACGTTATCATTGCGCTGGGAGGCACCCGAGGCGGAGCCAAGACCAGTGCTCTGATAGTGTTTGTATACCAGATCTGAAGTGGGTAAAGAGGAGCTTCAAAATCATAAGACACGTCATATGGGGTTATTATAGCACAGGGAGAACTTACCGAGAATGTGTTTCTCATCCAGTTCATCCTCATCCTCTGAACTGGAGGCGTATGTATCCACTAACTTCCGGGCTGCTGCTAAATTCTTTGCCTGTGCCTTATTAAACTTTTCCATTTTATACCGGTAAATAAGACTTGCGCTGAATTTACAAATTTCGCATGCCAGGGATATCAGACTCAATACCAGGGATGCACTGTTTAAGTCTCGAGTAATCGATAATCTGCTGCACTCCAGGTATGTGCTGTGAAAGTCCACGTTATCGAAAATCAGCTGCACTGCCGCGCATAATCGATGGTCAAATAAACGCCATCGAAGGTTCCCGATCACCGCCTCCCATCGATATTATCATCGCTACTACATCTCTATGCTGCACACAAACTAAAACGATAAATGCACTTGCTCAAAGTTAATCGTTCACAATATGGCAAACACACTGACAGCAGGAACAATGAACTAGTTCTCTGTTGGGGTCTATTGTGAAACCCTAACTTTCACAATACAAAATAAAAGAAAATATTAAAATCATAATATTTTCATACGCAGACGCAAAACCAGTTACAAAATGAGTTTCTACAATTATATATTCGGACCTAAGCTGTACATGGAGTACAAAGGTGTCCCGGAGGCTCAGGTAAAACCCATAGATGATCTCATCTGCATTATAAATATGCAATTGCATTTGATTTATTTCTCTATTTACAGAGGAAAATGTATGAGCCCGGCGCAGTCGAAAAGTTTGGCGAACAAATACTGTCAACGGTGGGTGTAGGAGTGTGTGTGTGGGTGTATATGTGGGTGGGTGGGTGTGTTTTTGTGAGTGTGTGTGTCTGTCACCGGTTGGATTACGCTGTTATATTTGGATAACATAAACACACAATCTAAATATTTATTTGCAGCTATCTGTGGTCTGGTCAGTGAGCTATTACACGTCACCTCTGATCTTCACATTCCTGTATCGCCGTGGCTATCTCGTTGCGGACTCCATGCCCACCCTGGCCAAGCTGACCACGAGCGTTGGACTGATTGTTATCATCTCTCTGTTTATGCGCGGTATGGGACGTCGGCAGTCGAGAGCATACACGAACATGATAAATGCCCTTATACAGGCCCAAGCGAATCCCTCTTCGGATGCACTGCGTCGCTTCGACATTGAATTCTCAGCGTGGCCAGTCGATTTCGATGTGAAAGCACTGGCTGGGTAAGTCAAGTGTTCCAAAATGAACCTGTATCTCTAACAACTCTCTTTCCAACCCCCCACAGGGATCAGAAGAAACCCGCGAATGCTGTGAGCAGGCGTGAGAGTAGAAGCCTCTCTACGCTGCCCTACGAGGCCATTGCATATTTGGCCATCAACACATTTGGACTCTCCATGATCTATCCCGGCTCAGTGAAGCTGCTGCAGAAGTTCATGAGTAAGATGAGGGTGAGATTAGGGTTAATCCATCACCCATTTAACATTTCATTCTTTCCAGGACCAATGCTGATCTCTGGACGAGCGAAGCTCATCGAAGACGACAATGGTATACGCAACAAGGTGAAGACCATTGATTCTAACGAAATCGATACGTTGTTCATTGATAATCGCAACGATAATGTGGGAAATGGTAAAACGCTGGTCGTTTGCTCTGAGGGCAATGCGGGCTTCTATGAGGTGGGCATAATGGGCACACCGATAGCACTGAAGTACTCAGTGCTAGGCTGGAATCATCCTGGTTTCGCGGGTAGCTCTGGAGCGCCACATCCAGAGCAGGATAAGAATGCCATCGATGCTGTGGTACGATTTGCCATAGATCAATTGGGATTCGCTGTGGAGGATATCATACTATATGGCTGGAGTATTGGTGGATATAGCACACTATATGCTGCTTCGATTTATCCTGAAGTTAAGGGAGTGGTTGGTAGTCCCTCTAACTGAAATAAGTGCTTGTTAAGCTCATTCTCCCTTTGCACTTCACAGATCTTGGATGCCACATTCGATGATGTGCTCTACCTCGCCCAGCCACGTATGCCTGCCTGCTTGGGAGGCATTGTAAACATTGCTATAAGGAAATATTGTAACCTGAACAATGCGGAACTGGCGATGAAATACAATGGACCAATTCTGTTGATACGACGCACTGAGGATGAGATTATTGCCGAGTAAGTTAGAAGAGTTCACTTACCTTATGCCGTTAGTATGTGTGCCTATCCATTCCACAGAGACAACTACATCGATACGAATCGAGGCAATTTCCTGACATTGTCTGTGCTGAAGTATCGCTATCCCAATCTGTTCAATGCCACCCAACTGCAAAGAGCTAAGGGATTACTCTCGAAGCCGCTGGAGACATTCAGCTACACCGTTGCCGAGGAGAAACTCTGCATGTCACGCCTTATTACTTACGCCTCCGATGAGGGAAAGTCCTTTCCCATGCTGATTGGTGCCGATTACAGCGAGGAAGTCCGCGGCCAAATGGCCTTGTTCTTGGTAAGGAAGGACGAATAGATGAGGCATCTATAGATGGTTCTAATTTGATTGATTCCTTGCAGCTGCGCAAGCATTTACGCGATTACAATTCGACACATTGCACACAGTTGCCTGGGGAGTTCTTCAACATTCCCTGGGACATACCCATCGAGCATGGATTCGTATTTACTTAGGCGGTCCCAATTGAAACACGATGAAGAAGAAAGAAGAATATGAAGGTATTCGGGACTTTTAAGTTAAGGTTTAGTGAAATGGTTAAGTCCTTTTGCATTTTTATCTGCTTATTAAATTATTACTTGGGCAAGCTGTTGTAAAATACAATGTACTACAATAACTGGTGTAAAATTGTCTTATACATGCATATACAAGATATATATACTATATATACAATACATATACCATGAAATAAATGTCGCAAACCAATCACAGTCACAGCGATTAGCCCCAGTATACGGGATTCTTCGTTCGTTCGGTTGAAAAATCGTCTATTTCTCTATTTCTACGTGTTGTTATTGTTGGTTTTTGATCTTAACTCTAAATTGCAGTTGAACAATTAAGGCCTATGAGTTTTTCTTGGAGCCACCAAAGCCAGAGAAGCCCATGATGGCAGCCATATCATCGGGTAATCCATTGGCAAACTCCTCATTATTCTCCTCAGCTTTTCGCTTGCGTTCTTTTCTCTTCTCCTTGCGATGCTCCTTATAGCGCTCCTCCTCTTCTTTGGCCTCGCGCAATTTCTTATCCAGTTCATAGTCTTTTTGCTTCTCCTCCATTTTCTTTTTGTTCTGTTGAAAGCGTTCCTTTACCTGATCAACAGTGCTGCGCTCCACTTTCATGGACATGCCCAGATTACGCTGATGTTTCTTTCCATTGATGTGGTCCAGAAAGTTAATCGAATCCTTGACGACACAGTCGCATACATTGCAATAGTATCCGCCGGATTGTGAGGTAGGTGTGTTTTTGTTTATCACAACACTTTTGCCCAATTTGCTATCGAGATCAACCTTATAGTCGCGACGCTTCAGGTTCTCTCGCTGCACAGGCTCTGTGAATGGCGGTTCAAGTTGGTCTTAGAAATTGTCTTGTATGCTAATGATGCTTTGCAATTGAGATTACCTTCTTCCTTGGGAGCTGATTGATTGAGCAGGCGCTCTTGCGCCAACTTTTGATATTCATTCTTGTCCCATTTTCTACGGTGGTCATCTGGTCGCATCGTCATCTTATTTTCTCTTAAGTTTTGCTTCGAAAATTCCAAAAATGTAAAATTATTTATTTTATTACTAGTGCGATATAAAAATGTTATGCTAATCGATTATCGATAGGTTTAAGGCGCAGAGTTGCATCACTGTTCCAGCTCTTGGGCGGGAGGGTTGAATGTGATTTCGATAGGCAGTCGGTAACTTTTAACCCACGGATAGTGCATAAGTATGATCGCCTCCACTTTGATCACTAAACTCCAGGTGGTCGTTATCAGTCGTAGTTACAGTAACTGTATTATCTGCATTTGGACAACCTCTTGAATTCATGTGTTTTGGTTTTATCACGGGCTGTAGCTGCTCACAGTGAGTCGATCGGTTTTTCGAATGAACGCTGTATAAATATGTTATTTTGAGAGTATATAAAATAAGATTTTTGTTAAATATTGTTACTTTTTATGTCTGGCCAAGTTGTCTTTGCGTGTAAAGCTTTTCCAGCATTGTTCGCATTTAAAGCTGCCGTTATGTGAAGACATATGTCGATAGAGAGTAGACTTCATCCCAAAGAACTTGCCACAGCCATCCTCAGAGCACACATACATCATTACAACGCTGCTATGACACATTCTAAGAAAAACAAGTGTACAATATGATGTAATTATCAATATGTTACTTAAGATTAATATATATTATCAAACGGTTGACATACTGATGGTGTCTATCTAAAGAGTCTTTGCGGGAAAAATTCTTATCGCACTTGTTACAGTTGTAGATAGGATTATCAGCTAGTTGATGGATGGCAGAGTGACGTTTAAGGGTCCATTTAGTATTGAATGTTCTACCGCATCCCTCTTCGATGCATGGATATTCCTTGTAACTCCAGTTCATCATCTTGATGAATTTACATTCAAATGCAGATGATAAGTTATCGATAACAGCTGCATCGGAGAATCTAATGGGTATAAATGAGATAATTGTTTACGTATTAAAAGTGAACAAATTATTGTATTTATGGTAACATTGTCTTTTTACTCACATGCGTGGTATTTGAAACGCGTTATTGGTTTTTTTGAAATTTGCTACAATAATAATAACAACTACGTTGCACCGCAGCCTCACTTTCACACCGCCACCTCTCGCTAAAAGCAATTGCATATATCGCATAAAGTATCGCACACCAAAGCATCGATAAATGTTGGAAAGATATCGAAAATTTATTGATTTCTCCTTGCCGTTTACTATTTTCTTATTGGAGCAAACAACAGAGGAACTTTTTAACAGTTGAAAATTTATTGTGTGCGTAATAAAAAAAAAATTACAGCAACTTTAAGTTACTTAAAGTAGAGTGCGGTAACTGCAAATCAACTATGGGTGCTGCGTTCTTCCCAGTGCTGTTTTTCACGGCCTTGTGGGGCGCTGTGGGCATTGGCATGCCCATTATGACGCCAAAAGGTCCTCACCAGAACCTGATACGCTGCATCCTAATGCTGACGGCGGCGTGTTGCTGGTTATTCTGGCTATGTTGCTACATGGCACAAATGAATCCCCTGATTGGGCCCAAAATGAAGCGGCACGTTATTGCAATGATTGCAAAGTCGTGGAGCGAAAAGCTCGCTGAGGGCTAAATGTTAAAGCTTCCCACACATATTTATGTATTGTATTGTAAAAACTGTATTATCTCAAGAGAATATTGTATTTAATTAACCAAATAATAAAAGTATTTAAATTCTGTTGTTAATTTCAAATTAGAATTGACCAGGTGGGGCTGCCAACTTGTGTGAAGTAAACAGAGAGGCAGAAAAAGAGACACCAGACAGGACTGCCAACTTGTGTGAAGTAAACAGAGAGTGAGAGAGCGAGGGTGAGCTCGACTGCGTCTGCGCAACCGACTCTCTTTGTGGCAAGCCGGCCCCATCTTCATTTCCCTCACTCTCTCGCTCTCTGTATCACTCTCCCATCATTTCTTCTGGTTACCTCGCTGAGATTGCAGATCGTATTAGATCAGTTTTCTTTGAGCAGCGGGCGCGTTCAGTTGGCAACGAAAAATGCAGCGACTTTCTTTGTGATTCCCTCGATCAACGTGAAATCTTTACCGTTAAATACCAATTGGAAAACATATTGAGCAATATATAGAGATATTCTGTGCGGTGTTTTTGGATTATATTATGCATGGAAATGAATTAAAATAAAGATCAAATCAAATCCAAGTCAGATGGAACCAAACTTCTGCAGTATACTTGGACTATAGCGCTACCTGTTGGTATTCCCCTAATTTGGTAAGCCCCCCGTGCATCCCTGCTGCCATTAAAGTAAAATATTATATAGCATAAGTCAACTGAAGTTGGCATCCAAAAAAAGGTTCCCATCACCCCAAGTAGAAATGGAGTAGTTAGTCGACCGCTGTCCATAAACTAGTTGGACATGCATTAAACTAGAAACAAGAAATCGTAGCCCGCACTTAAGGTACAAAGGTACAAAACTGGTTACATTACTACAGCAGCAGAAGAAAAGGAGGAGAAGGTGGAGTTGAAGAAGCACAATTTCAAGAGCCATAAAACTCCAAAGAAAAACTAAACCTGCCGAAGCTAAAAATTATGGAAGTTTAAATGAAAATGGCAATAAAAAAACAGAAGACAACACAGAAGACTGCGTATGAAACGTATAAAGAAACGAATCAGAAAAAGGGCGGCAAAGGGGGAAAAGACAATCAGTCACAACAGGAGCTGAGGTAGAAGACGCAGAAGAATAGCAGAAAAAAAGAACTTTGAACCAAAAAGAACACATTAAAAACCTGGCAACAGGTGATCGGTTGGCCAAAGCAAAAGAAAGAACAAGAACGTGAGGAGAAAAGAAGTATCAAAGGCGCAGAAAGAACGAGGTAGAACGTAGAACGCAACGTCTCTTTATATGTCGCTAAGCGCGCAATTACCACATTTACGAACTGGGCCAATTGACGAGAGAGAGAGAGACCCGTTGCAGAACCCATTATGATATAGTAGGCGACCGACCGGAGGTGATAGTATCTATCTATCTAGCTAACTGGCCGGAAATTGATTCTGTGCGAGTTGGACAGGAAGAAGCTGTTCCAATAACGGCAAACACTCACGCAAATTTTAACAGTTACATGTAGAGTATTATCGATATGTATATATCGATATGCAATGCGAGAGTTATGCGAATATTGCCAAATGTGAAAGTGCTGTGGAAGTGATTCACACACACTTAACGGGCCAAGACAAGGCCAAGACAGACAGACAGGCCAACATTAACCGACAAATCCTGAACATGCGCGCACACGACTGAGCATGCCACGCCCCGTCTACAGACAGACGACTCACACAGAAAGAATCGTGTGGACAATTTTCATTTTCACTCGTTATTATATTTTCACTGCGCCCCGAAAAAAAAATACATTTTCGTTTTGCGGAAGTGGATCAAAAGTGAAATAGAAATGAGCCGACAACAACAACAACAAAAATAACGATCATAATATCAACTTACCAAAATTTATGTAGATTTATGAATTATGTTCGTTTTTTATGTGTCGTTTTTCTTTCTTTCTGGCGAGTTGAGTCGAAAACCCGTTGAATACTTCTCGAGTTAGCCCAACAACACTTTCGCTCGTTAAGTGCGTCGTTGCCTTTGATGTGATCCCGCCCCCACTTGGGTTCTTTCTTTCTCTCTGATCTGATCTTTTGCAAATTGGCAAGCAATCAGCAGCGACATCATTATCATTTGGCTTCGGCTTTGGGTTTATCGTTATTATACATAAGTCTCGACTGGCCCGAATCGCCATTGACAGGTCTCTCTCTGCTTGTCTGCACTTCTGCTCATTCTTGTGGTCATCTGTGCCGCACGATTCGTCGGCAAGAGCTTCAATGACAGAGAGTTGGCAATCAGATTGAGTTGGAGTTGTGCACGGAGTCGGAGGAGCCTCAGCCCCGAGTGAAATAGAACATAACGCTAAACGCTGCAGCTAAATTGCATTCAAATGATGCAAAATCGCAGCTAATGGACTCGCTCTTTTGTTGCGCCTAAAGAAGAAGAAGCACAAGACGCAGTGAGAAGAGCAGCAGGTAAAGAAGAAACACTGTAGAAGCCGCAGAGAGAAAAGGCGACCTCAAAGTCGAAGTCGAAGTCGACGTCTCTGAGTCTCGAAGTCGGACTCGGGAGTTCGTTGCGGTAAAGCGAATGCACTTTGATGCGGGGTATTTCCAGAAAAAAGACACAACAACCAACCAAGCCCAGCTAGAAGAAAAGAAACGACAAGAAGACGAAGCAGAGAAAATGAAATGCATTCGCTCATCTGCGTGTCTTGCATTTTGATGGTGGCACTAATTGCACGCGGGCTCAGCTCCAATCCTCTTACGTCTCTCTTCTTCAGGTTCTTAACGCACTCTTCGTACACCCCAGACAATGTTGTAGATTGCGACTATTAGGAATTCTTTAGTAATTTCTTATTAGAAATTCAAATTTCAATGTGCAGCAATAGAAAGAGTTCAATAGAAGTTAAAATACGCCTCCATATGCAGTAGGAATATCAGTTAAACTGGAATATTTATGAGTTAGTTAAATCGGTGTGACCAATTACAACAACGATAAAAATGCATGCAATAAAATACTAAATCAAAGTGCCGTGCCCTCTATCGGTGACAAATTACTTTATTACTTATGCGTTCTGCGACATGCATGTACATATGTATAAAATACATCGAGATAATTCGATAAATAGAAGAAAGAATTTAGCAACAGAAAGTTCTTGAGAATTATGATAATAATGCAGCAGGAAATCAATACAAAGATTTTCCCCAACTGTTCCCATTCTTGAGTTGATAATAAACTGCACTTCTAAAGTGTTCTCTAGCTACGATTTAGCTGTGATTAATGCAACTCAAGATATGCTACTTTATCATATCATTCTGAAGCTGACAACAGCTGAACAGTGAGTGCCGTTTAGCACTCGGGATCGCACTCACACACACTATGTGCCAATACTGTTAGTGCTCACTGTGTAACGGTTTAGCTTGTAACACAGCGAGTAGGAGAGCCACGAGGAGACAACGACAACAACTTACACTCGGGTGACTCCACAAATTTGTGGCTGAGATGCCAGCGAAGTACTAAACCAAGTTAACCGAAAACTGTTGCACACACACACAGACACATACTAATACTAACATACATTCAAACTCTCAGTGTTTCGGGGCTGGGAAAGCAGAGGAACTATGAGATTTGTTTGCTTTTAATTGCATATTAAGTTTAGTCGGTAACGGTTTGTGCTTTTAATGACTACCCCTGCTCCGCCCACAGTTGAGAGACCGATAACCAGACAATAGCTACAGTGGAACGCGTCGCACAATAAGATACCCTACACACAGTAACCTGTATAACTTGTTTTTATTATCCAATTGAATAGAAATTTGTAGGATTTGTAGGATTTAAAAATGTGGAGAAGTCATTTATTGAAGAAATTGAATTTTTACGAAGAGTGTGGGCGTGGCCTTTGATATTGTACATACCTTTAGCGGAGATCGACGCGTTCAGACAGACAGACAGATGGAAAGTGCCCAATGAACTAAACCTTAGGGCTATACCACGCCTGCTTGTGCCTGTTACTAGCAATTGCACAAAGCTAGTGTGGTATCGTAGTTAAGATACATACAGTGAAAGAGGTTGGATAGTACTAGCACTCGTAATTCCCATTGACGTGTTGGTCTCAGCACTGTCATTCGAAATGAAATGCACTTTTCCAGCTGCACTTGGCGTCGTTTAGCGCAAGCGAACGAGACAGAGAGATGATTGAGAGAGTGGGAGAGTGATAGAGCGCATCGTACGGGGAATATCCGTAATGTGCGCTGGGCTGGCTGTTCTGCTCCAGTAAGGCCTTGCACAAGAGCCGTTAGAATGATGATGATTATGAAACTGCAGCCTCAGATTGCATATGCATCCAAGGCTGAGCACTTTATAATATATACATTTATAAGCTATACTCTGTTATGTTAAGTCTTATGTTATTAAGTGTAACCTTAGTCGATACACTATCGTAAGTTTATTTAGTTATCGTAAACCCTATCGATAGCATAGTGTTGAATAACGCAAGAGGACCGGGAGAACGTGACTATCGTTTAAGAGAGCTAATGGGAACACATTGTTTAAATTGAAGAGAGCTTAATAAATAATTAAAACAATAAAGGATCTGCACAACATATCTAACATATATAATATATACCACCTCAACTCGCCCCTACACTTACCTGCCATTATACAATTAGTTCCATTCATCGGGCATTGCATAAATTTGCAGGTTGTCCAAATATTTCGATGGGGCCAATAAATCAGGCAACAGTTGTGACAGCATCTGTAAGAAAATAAACAAATAGAAATAACGTAAATTTATACGCAAGGTGAAAGACTTTCAAAATTCGAAAATTTCTTTCGATTCGTTTGGAATTCGAATTCCAATCGAGTTGAGTTTGTCACCTGCATTGTTGTTTGGATGATTTAATTTGTGCTCTTCTAGCGCAGACAAGATGCGCTCCAAACTTTCCATTTCGCCGTTTGACGCGCTCTTCCCCCTCTCACCTTTTCCCTCTTCCCTTTCCCCTCTTCTGCCTTGTCTTTTATTGTCATTTTGATAAGCATTTCCAAGTGATTTCACGCATTTCACTTTCTTTCGACTGCGAGTCCATTCATATTGAAAGTGGATGGAGTTATAATCTGATCTCGGAAATAACGTGAGATGTCAATGTGTGGGAACAGTTGTCGAAAGGTGAAAGACCGATAGTGACAGTTGGAAACAATTTGAGAACAGTTGATGGCAATTGAAAAGAGTTGTAGGGGTATGGGAACAGCTTGGAATTTCCACGGACAGCTTAAAAGAGTCGATATATGTATGTTTAGGTATAGTGCAGATACATTGTTTAGATTGGTTGACAACAGTTTCTACAATAATTTGGCAACAACTTGCCACTGATAAATGTTGGCAACAGTTTATGGAAGCATGGGAACAGCTTAGGCATAGGTAAGGTCAGCTTAGGGCAGTTTAAATTTGTTTGAGTGCAGTTAAGGCAGATTTAAAGTTCTCTTTGGGAACAGTTAATAGTAGATCGTTTGAGAACAGTTGTTGCAGTCATTTAGCTACAACTTGACACTGATTTAGAAACAGCTTGTCATTGTTGGGGAACAGTTTAGACAAATGCTAGCGCAGTTAAGAAAACTAGAGATATTGTGGAGATGAATCCTTGAATGTTTTAATTACTTACTACGCTCTTTTCAATTTTAACAATTTTCAATTTTGTTAACAGTCTAAATCGAGTTAAATTCCAGATGATAACAGCCTGTAAGAATTGCCAACCATTTGAGAACACTTGCTAGCAATTGGCAACAGGTGAACAACAATGCAAAGAAAAACAACAACACTCAAGTTGGGCAAAACTGTTCACTCGCTTCCGTTAGAAATTCAGCATGACCAAATTCTCATCAATCATTCTTTCTTCTTGGCTTCTCTTCTATTTTTTTTTGGGGTCTCTTCTCGGTAGTTGTTGTTATATTTGAGCAACAGTTTCACCAGGAGAAAATCGGCTAATGCGAGAAATTTAATCAACTTATGCGTGAAGACGAGAGACGCGACGACGCGACGTCTTAATGCCGCCAAAATACGAGTGCGAGTGTGAGTACGAGTGTGAATGTGAGTGCGAATGTGTGTGTGTGTGGCAGTGCGAGTGCCAGTGTGAGTGTTGATCGAGTGTGAGTGTTGAGTCTTTTTAGTCATTTTATTCACGCGTCTTAGGCGCGTACAGACATCATTCAATTTGTTCTTTGCCCATAAGCGCGTTGAGACATACAAACACACACACATGTATACAATCAGACTGTATACACATTCACACACAGCTACACTTCTATATTCCTCACACACTCACATATTCACACAGCCGTAAACACTCGAAAGAAATGGTCAGGTTTCCAGTTTTGGGGTCTGGGCCTGCACCTCAAGTGCTACCGCCGGCAGTCCCCATTTCCCTCTCCCTCTCTCTCTCTCTCTCTCTCTCCTTCAGTTCCCTTGCTCTCTCTCGCTTCCTCCTGCTCGCGCATGCGCAACTGGGTCAACGTCAACCCAATGGCAATGGCAATGGCTCGCCCGAGGTTTTTGTTTTTCTGCCTAACTGTCAGTCTGACTACACACATGATGAGTGTGTGTGTGAGCCAGTGTGTGTGCCGTATGAGTGTACTCATAGCACTCGCACAGCATTCAGACTGTGCTCGTAACACTAATTGTGCCTTCCCCCCACTTAAATCTTTTTCTGCCTCGCTTCTTTTTTGTTGCGATTATTATGCAAATTTCTGTTGAGCTTAACATGGAAAAGGTTCCGTTTAAGCATGTCCAAGTTGGGGAAAATTCCACGACAAGGAACTGCAAGATCTAGTTAAGAATTGTGCTACATGCTGAGCACTGTAACTGACTTTGAGAAGGTTTTAACTATAAAGAGTTGCAGATGAAGAAGATTTAAACTTTAAAGAGATGCAGTAGATAATTACGATATCCTAGCAAATTATACAGTATATTATGACTTAATTTAACCCTAGAAAAACTCCACAAAGTATTGCATGCATATTCGTAGAGCAGTTAATATTATTTATGAGCTCTTCTTCTTATCCAATTTTAATAATATTTACAATATTTCAACAAATCTTAAGTTCTTACTTAACTTGTACAGGACAAGCTCTTTAGGAGGAGCTACGTAAGACTCCCCCAAAGTATGCTGTTATTTTTCAGTCTATCACATTTCTATCTAAATGTAATACACCATTAAATCTCAGCTTACTGCAGGGCTACCTAAAGTTTCGTTTGACCATTCTCTATTATTTATGAGCTTCTGCTACTGCAGTTGCGACTCTTAATTAAGCTTGCCTTTCTATAACATTTCATATAATACATAAAAACATACTATACATAAATATATTGTATCTCGGGGCTATCCAATTAGTTTCACCTGAAGATTTTGGCTTGCGGCAGACGCGTCTGTCTTGATCTCTGTTCACGATGATCGTCGGCATTCCAAGGCAGAAGAACTTTTACTTTTGACAGTTCGAGCTGAGCTCATAAAAAGTATCTTCGACTCTGTTGCTGTTGTTGTTGTGGCATCCCAGCTATCCAAGGCGTAGACTATTTTTATACACAGGTTTCTTCGGACTCTTTGATTACACAGAGTGGCATTATAAATACCTTGTAAGCTCGTATATGTATATGACGACGAGCAATAACCCTGCCCCAAGCACAGTCAAGGCATGCCAAGCTCTCGACCTCAGTGAGATCCCAACCAGACCAACGAACCATCTCAACATCTCTTTGGTTTCGCTGTAGAACTGGTTTCTTTGCCTGATTTTAGATCTTCTCTTGCTCGTACTTAGAGCAAACTCTTCTGCTTGTTGTTTGCCTTTCCCAAGCTCAAGTGTTGTGGGGGGTTAGGTCTCTACACAATTGTTTCGAATTTGTAGATCGCCACGCAGCGTAACCATGTGTCGGAGGTTCTCTCTCTAATTAGACTATGCTTCGGTCGAGTTTGCTTTTTATATATTTTTAGGGAAAGCTTTCGCTTTTAACGAGCACACACTTGATGACTCTGTTCCCTTAATATATCATGAATAAGCGTACAAGAGGGTACCTCAATTTGAATGAAGCAGAGTTTCCTTGAGGTCTATTCAAATCAAACCGGTTGACAAGTTGGCTGCATAACAATTTTCCACTCATCGTGGTTGCTTCTCCTTCTTCTCCATCTTCTCCTGTCTTCTTTCTCTGCCTTGGCGAAAAGTGAGAATTTTCGCTAAACAGGATTAGCTGGTTTTTCGGCTAGCGGAAGTGTTTAACGAGCTTAAGAAAACTCAGCTTGAAACTGATGAAGCAATCTCTGCTTTTAAAGAATTCGAGTACAAAGCGCGACGCCAAGTTGACTCCAAGTTAATGAAAGTGAAGCTAATAAATTTATAGTCCTCTCTAATCGTATATAACTTATTTTTTCTACTTGCAGACTGTAACTGTACCACGTAGAAGAGGAACCCACAATACAATAGAGAAGAGACCCACAATGGATACCGTCTACGGCACCAAGAAATACTTTCAGAGCTTGTCGGGCGTCAGCGATATATATCGGACGCAAACATGTCGACAAATGGTAAGTAGAATCAACTTCAACTTCCTCAGACAATATATCATGCGAAAGAATGGAAGAACTGTTAGACAACTTGGGATGTGAATAATGCTAGCAACTAATTTACATGACAACTGCAAATGTAGGTTAAAAGAGGAGACAGAAGAAGGTCTTTTGATACAATAAAAAGGCATTACATAAGCCCCCATAAACATAAAAGAGGAAAGAAGAATAGAAAAAGGTCTAAATGTAAATCAAATATGATTAAATTTGGTAGGTAGCATAGGAAAATCTATGCAGAGAGGTAGGTGGAGCTATCCAAGTGAAAAATGTGGATAACTACTTGAAAAGAACGGTATATTGATGTTATATTCGGTATATTTACGGTATATTTTCATTATATTCATCAATTTTGAAATGCTTTTCTTACTGGTTTTCACTTGCTTATTCGTTTTAAATCAATGAAATGAGGATGCTATTTATTGAAATTTTCACATCATTGAATTCAAAATAAGATCAAAACCAAATTGCTATCACAGATAAAGAAAGATATGATGATTGTAGACAAAGTTATGAGCTGGGAAACTCGAGGTAGAATTACTCACAGAGATAACAAGTAAACGAGAGCCTACTCAATTTAAATAAATACCATATTTTGTACGCTCTTTCAACACCTCTTACTCTGTGTTCTCTGTTCTCTGTCTTCTCTCTGCATTCATTTGCACAAACTTAAGACGCCCTTTTTCCAAAGAAGAAGCAAAAGAATTCCTCGCACTGTCTTCTTGTTTTACTTTTGCTGATTCAATTATGAAGTTCTGCTTGCATTTTTCTCACAGTGCAGCTTGAGTTGAGATACAGGCGTGCATTCTGTTTGCATAGATTGTTTCAATTTTGAAGCTGAATATTTACTTAGGCTACGTCTGCAAGATTTCACTGAGCTATAGATGAATGTTTGCATTCCTCGGGCACACGACAGATACACCAAGTTAGTTATTAAGTCAAACAACAACACGCCAAAAGGTGAATGACTTTCTCTCTGCGTGGCTGGAAGAACACGACAGAACGCAGAGAGACGCAGAAAGACGCTACGAAGAGCATTACAAAGTGGCAGAGAGAGAGAGAGAGCAACTAACAAGAATTTCGACAAGGGAAACACAGCTGCTGTTGACAACAGGTTGTGCTTGTGTTAGTTAGAGAGGGAGTGTAGATTGTAGAACTCAGAGAGAGAGAGAGGACTACGCATTTGTCTGCCCTAGAGCCCTAGCACTTGTAAGCCTAGAGCTTCCTCTTAGGGTGTAGAACTCAGAGATAGAGAGAGTACTACGCACTTGCCCTAGAGCTAATGAGCGTTTAAGTGCCAGCAGAAAACAATCACAGACACCCCAAAATATGTGTGTAATTAAGCCAGAGGCTATGCAGGTTTCAGTTAACCGATTACAGATACAGTCTCTCATGCTTCACTCAGTTCCCCGTTTGAATGTTCTTTCAGTCTTAGTTCTTCATGACAATCTTCCTCCTCGTTGCCATTTTAAATGTTCTTCCATTACAATCTTCCTCGTCAGTGGAGTTCTTCCACCTTAAATCTCCATGCATGCAACTTGCTGACTAATTTGATTCCACTCGGAAGTGTTTTGTGTGATTCCGCTGATGGCGCATTAATTAGCGCATCATGACAAGATATTTCATTGCGCTATAGTTGCGATATTGCTAATTGATACTGACATAACATGAGCAACCAGTGAAGCATCCACTCTCACGCTTACCGCAGTTGTTAACTCTTTGCATCTCATTTAAGACAAATCAAGACAGAAATATAAAAACCGTTTACACTTGACTAGAAAGTGTCTAGCGGATCTTTTTTTGGTATTTTGGGAAAGTTTTGCCAAGCTTCGATTGACTGGCAAGATAATTAACCAATTAGTCGAATGTTTTTAATCGTTAGACCTGACACCCTTTGATAACCCAGTTGAAGTCTTAACTGAATTGTGCCTTCCTCTTTCTGCAGAACACCTCCGAATACAATTACCAGAACACGCTGGGACGACGTTCGCAGTTGGGCGCGTATTATCACATGAATAAGCAACCGTCGTATACCAACGATCACAGCATCAACAGTCAGTATGGCTATAATACGTGGGGTATCTGGCGGGATGGTCGCAACATTGCACCCTCCACGTTCTCGACCAAGACGCATACGCATTATCCAAAGAATCGTTCCTTCTCCATCATTCTTACCACGGCAGCATTTATAGTGCTCTTGGCTGTCATCTCCATTGCCGGTTTGGCTTTCTACTTTAGCTCCATTAAGGCCACGCTGGAGGATCGTAAGTATTGCAATTCTCAATTTGAAGCTGATTAAACCTCTCTCTCTACTCTCTGTAGCTGTGCTCGGTTTCGAGGGCTCCTTCCGCATTGCCAAGGGTGATCTCTACTCCACCGGACTGAAGTATAACCATACAACGACCTACAAGCAAAAGATTGAATTCTATCGACGCTTTGTGGAGCGCGCACTGACTGACAATGGACTGCAACCGCTACGTACGGATGTCTGGGGCTTTGGAGAGGGTCCCTTGATAAAGGTCTCGTTCCGCGTGTTTCTCGATGTGCGCAAGTTGCCACAGTAAGTGCATCTCTTCTACCTTAAGACCTCAGCTCATGCTAGTCTTCGTTTCTTCTAGGAACATACTAAGCGTGGAAGAGTACATCAAGGAGTCACTCTTTCTGGAGACCTCAGCCTCCAAGTCACTCTATCGTTCAATACGTTTGGACACTGAATCTCTGGAGATAAAGCGCATACTGGACGAGCAGCTGGTGCGCTCGGCAGCTATACTCAAGGAGGCAGTAAGTTAAATTGAAACTAGACAGGGGATAAACCAAGTAAACTTCTTTCTTCTCTACAGCAAACTGTACCCACTAGCCAGACACAGCTGGAGAAGCGACTAATGAAGAAAGGCGCCGCTGCTGGCGTTCCACTTGCTCCGCTGCAGACCAAGAGTACCCCCAAGCCACGCAGCCCCGCCGCACGTCCACACTCTGCTGACGAGGAGCCCGACATTGATGTGGAGAATGCACCCGTTATACAGGGCTCCTTTGAGGGTTCCTTTGAGATTACCAAAACGGATGCGGATATAGCACGCAAGAAGGCAACACCAACACGTAGCTACCACAGCAGCAGCAGCAGCAGCCTGCCACCCAAGTCTATAGCCGTGACTCCCTACTCGCTGCGTGTCAAACCCAAGAAGCCCAGCATTGAGAAGCTGACGACAGTGGTGCCACAGTTGCCCACAAGCAGCACCACGTCCACAAGCAGCACGACAACAACAACGAGCACAACTAGAAGACCCAAGTCCACCACAACAATCTCCACAACCACGAGAAGAACCACCCCGAAACCAACTACAACTACAACTACTACTACAACCACAACCACACCTAGACCTACCAGCACCAGCACCACAACAACGACAACTTCTACCACAACTACGCCTGCGCCAAGCACCACCACCACACCCACAACAACCACTACCACCAGCAGCACAACACCCTTCACATTCCCCACGCTAAGCTCGCCCACTGTTGTGCTGCCCAAGTTAGATGCTAATCTCTTCACCACATTCCCCATACTGGACACACAACCCTGGCGTCCCATACATCGTGAGGTGCCGGAACTTGTGCCCGGTCCCCCGCCTGCCTTCCCTACCAAGACACTGCCAGGCATGTCTGCTCCAACTACTCCCACTGTCAATCACATACCCCAGCGTCGCATTGATGAATTGGAACTGCCTTTTATTGCTGACAATCCCACACCACCGTCGGCTGTTACCTTGGATCCTTATGCGGGCTTCAAGCGCAAGCCAGACCTCATGCTAGAGACTGCAAGCCAGCAGGAGCAGGATATGCTCTTCTATCACAACTTTGGCAGTCCCGTTTTTCTGCCCGGCACGGAGAATATTGAACGCTTGGGCGGCGCTCTTGTCGAGCCACATCCGCTGCCAGTGCCGCTAATTGATGATGTGATTGTACCACCTTTTAGGCCCATCAATCCCACGCTGGCAGGCATGGATAAGCTACAGTTCAACATTGATGGCAGCAATGAGAGATTCGAGCATCTTGGCGGAGGCGTTATTGCCAAGAAACAGGACAATGTGAGTCAAGTGGAGGGCAAATTGGATGTGCAGGCAATGGAGAGCAGCACAGTTAAGACATCAGCAAGCAGCACAACCAGCACAACTCCTTTGAAGATGGACAAGGCCACTGAGATCCCCGTTGCCCCGCAGCCCACAGAGAATTCTGCGCTGGCCGACAGCATTGGTGAGTTCTTTATGGAACTGCTGAATCTACCCAAGGAGGGCAATGCTTCATCCACACCCGAACCTGAGCCCATTGAGTCACGCATTGAGCCAGAGGAAGTGGAGCTCGAACTGGACTCGTTGCTGACAACAACTGGGAAGCCTAAGCCGAACTTTATGAATCTGAAGGAACTTATACTGCAGCGTAACTCGCCTACGCCAGCTGAGACATCTTCCTCCTCCACCAGCACCAGCACAACAACCACAACTACAATGAAAACCACAACAAGAAGCTCAACCACAACTACAACTACAACTCCAGCTACTACTACAACAAAGAGAAACCGCATCAGACCTGGCAACGAACGACCAACAATGCTAGACGACTCTAATCTCTTTCCCTCGCACTCCAAGTGGGAGTTCGTCAATAGTTCCGCTCCGCTCAACTCTGGCTACGGTGTGAATATGCGCAAAGTGTTCAACAAGACACTGCAGGCTTGGGTCTCCGAGGATGTGGAGAAAACAGAGAACTTGACGCTGCACGACATCAAGACGAGAATCAACAATGCCAGCAATATACAGGATATATCATTGATCTTTGACACACTCGCCTCGAAACTGGGCATCACACCCAGTGTGCCGACAAAGTTGCCACCTTTCTCGCATCACAAACTGAAGCAGCGTAACGAAACGAAGGTGAAGCTGATCTCAACCACGACCACAACAGAGTTACCCGTGCTGGAGTCAAGTGTGAAGAACTTCATTGAGCTGCCATTGCAGCAGCGCGAGCCTTTCATTAAGCCCATGTCCAGTTTCATGGAGGATGGAGGGTCTGCAGAGGTGCTTGGTGCTGCAATTCCCGTAGTTGGAGAGGCCGAGGTGGAGGTCATTGATCCAATAAAGTATGAAGAGCTGCTGAAGACTTCACAGTTTGCCGAGTCCATACCGACTACCGAGGCTAGTCCTCATCATTTGGTCACTCTTCTGCCTGTACGCTCCAACTCTGGCATTCGCACGTACAAGCCCGCTGCTGAGGATTTCGAATATGAATCGCAGCGCAGCCAAAGCGAGATCATCCCAAGTGAGATCATCCCCCCCGTCTCCAGTAAACCCAAAGCACAGTCCACAATAAGGCGCAAGAGCAATGTCAACCAGAGCCGAAGATTTGCACAACCTCCAGCGGAGGCGGTTGTCAAAGGTGGCATTAAGGTCACGGTCAAGAAGTGAACACATTCCTCGCCCCTCTCTCACTTCCCCTAATCATCTTGAGATTAAGTAACGAACCGAAGCATTCTGTTCATGAATGTAAATCGAATTAAGTAGAAAATTTAAGTCGTAGAAATTGACGCCTACATAATCTTGTTCGTAAATTGTTCACCGAACAATTTTGGAATGACTATTTCTGTAGCGTACTTGGCATTGCCAAATTATATAGACAAGTAATCGCGATTTTTTATTTAATGTATACGAATGTTTTCGACTTTTCAACACTAAGAGAAATATTTTCCTTCAGCTTTAGTATATGCGTATTTAAATAAGTTCACAGTGCAGTAATATTTTAATATTAATTCTTATGAGTAGCGCGATAAGTTAAATGTTAGTCAATAATTAATGAATAACTTAATAAGCTTGATTTTTTAATAAATTTCTTGTAAACGCACTCACCATTTCGAAAAATTAAAATTTCACCGTTTGTGCTTTGCCGATATTTTTTGTTAGATATGTGCGCATGCGCTTTTCGCAGACCACTGAACACGACCAGCTATCGATAGCACGCATTTGAATATTACACTATCGCCTCAACTGATGTTTGTGCCATCCCTTGCAAGTCTCTGCATCCCTAGCAGACATTCGCGGTTTTGGTTGTGAAACGAAACGAAGTTGAATAAAACATTGGCTCAAAATAAATAAATCAAATATATTAATTAGACATAACTTTAAACATGGGGTGTGCGGAGAGCAAAGACGGCGATGGCGAAGCTCAAAGTAATAGAAATAGGCCCAAATACCGCTCCTGCACAGATGTGTTTTGGCTAGCAGTTTATGTATTGTTTTGGCTATTTCTGGTAAGTGTATATATAAATATAAACATAAAAAGTGGTTCGCCTGTATGCAAAAATATATAAGTAAAGACAAGTATATACTTTATATGCTTGTATATAAGTGATTCAGAAAGTGAAAGCTGTGAAGATTAATCAGATTTGTATCTTTGTGTTGGTGCAAGTGTTTTGCTCCGCTTCGCCTAGGAAAGCGGCCAAAAGGGGAGGGGTCACTACAACACTTACTATGCGCCGAGTGTGTGTCGTCATCGCTATCATATGAGTCGTTGGATTATTGCTAATTCCGCTAATGAAAACTTTGAAACGAAATAATTTATTCAGGTTTGGTTACGGCTCGAGGCGAGGAATGTTCAAAACAGAGCATGAATACCAATTAAGGGGGGGTCCTTTGCAAAATTAGTGTAGGTGGACACGCAATTCCCTTGTCATGAGAGCATTTTCCCTGTCATTATGAATATTAAACATAGACAATCCCACTAGTGTGGGCGTTGGCACTTAAACACAGACAAACATATAGTATATATATAGTACTTATAGTATAGCTATGACTACCTACTCTGCTTATTAGATCATATATTATGTGATAATTTACACTGATTTTCTTTGCAGATTGTCATTGCGATATTCTCGTTTGTATTCGGTAATCCTCTGCGTCTAATCAATGGCTACGATTCTTTTGGCAACACCTGTGGCGTCAAGAGTAATGAACACTATCAGAATTTTCCTTTGTCCGGCATGAATACCCTCGATAAGACCGAACTGTTCTATTTTGATGTTAAGGAACTTAAACAGTCTTTAAAGATTTGTGTTAAAACATGTCCCAAAAGAACATTGAACGAGCCCAGGGAGCTGCTACAATACCTCACTGAAACTGGCACTCAACTCTGCAAATATGACTATAATATGCAACAACTTGATAGGTTGAGCAAATCGGATAAAGCATTCAACACCCTGGGCCCCTGTCCCAGTTTGCCAGTCTACGAGAGGTATAAAAAATCTATTGAAATTATAAATTTATAATCTTTATAATTAATCTCTCTATATGTTCTACTTAGTACGCCTGTGCTGCATCGCTGTGTGCCCAAGCAATCATCGGAGAAGGTCTACGAGGTGCTTAACAACTGGGATGTGGCGCAACAGTTTCTGGGCGACATCTATTCCACCTGGCACATCATAGCCGCCGTCTGTGGCGTCTCTTTGCGTATGAAATGATACAAAATTGAATACTGCTTACAAATTACTAACATTTTCCCATTTCTTCCACAGTTATCTCCATTGTCTTGGTCACCATGATGCATTGGCTGTCGCGTGTGGTTTCCTGGCTCATCTGTGTGCTTGTGATTGTGGCCAGCATTGGCCTGGCTGGTGCACTCTGGTATGCCTACTACAGCATACGGCATAACAAGTCACTTAACACACAATACTCTCACCTCGAGGAGTTTCTGCGCAACCAGGATGCTGTCTTTGCCTTGGCAGTTATAGCCACTATAACTATGGTGGGTGCAACTTTCGACAATTGTACGATAACATTCTTAACTCTTCCCCTCCCTTTCTTTGCAGATCATTCTATTGGTGATCATTTATTTCCTTAAGAACAAACTCTCCGGACTATCTGCTTTATTCGAGGAGGCTGGTGTCTGCATGATGAATCTACCGGGGCTATTAATAGCTCCCCTGCTGGCATTTATTGTATTGATTGCATTTTTAACCTTTTGGGTAGTTGTGGTTATCTGCCTGGTGACAGCCACCAAACCAGACGAGAGTCCTCTGGCACCGTTCCATGGCAATGCAGGGCATCAACCACTGCCCGCCAATGCGGTGCTATTGCTCAATAACACCACCTCATTAACCGATGAGAGAAGTGAGTATAGTCTTGTAAATAGCGGTGGCAGCTAGTAGTATGTGTGTGTTTAATAATAATACCCCCAAGGCGGTAGTTTCAAGAGCAAACCCAGTAAACCACAAAGGCTCAACGAATATTAATCACTATTATATCAATCATTATTATATATTAGTCATAGCAATTGGCGTAAGGCAATACTTCAATTATAATTATACTAATTATATTTCTAAATTTCTGGCGATATAATTTGCGGTATCGCAACCTGCGTAAGTGTTATATATCACGATCCTTTAGTATCTTCGATGCATGCACATTGATACTTTGTATTTTTCATCGATCTGTTGTATATACACATGTGTATATATGTATTTCTATTTTACTGTATCGTATATATCTAGTTATTAATATGTAATTCCTCGAACTCATTTACATTTGTATATAGCTTTTCTCTTTATACTTAATACAAACATATATCACATTATATACTGATAATATCTGTATTATTCCCTTAGCTATTCCACGCATAGAGTATGCCGATGCGGGTGCTCTGCGCAGCATGTTCTGGGTGTATGTGGTGGGTCTGATTTGGACTGTGGAGTTCATCTTTGCCTGTCAGCAGTTTGCACTCGCCGCAGCTGTTGCCTTCTGGTATTTTGGCAAGCCCACAACCACGCCCACTTGGTATGCCATAGGAAAACTGATCAAGTACCACTTGGGCACCGTTGCAAAGGGTTCATTTGTGATTACAATCTTCAAGATACCGCGTCTAATACTGACCTATCTCTACGCCAAGTGAGTTCCTTACCAGATTCCCGTCTTAATGTGCTCGATTCTAATGCTGATTATTCTGTATAGACTGAAGAAGGGTGAGGATAAAGGCTCTGAGTGCGCTGCCTGCTGTTTGAAGTGCTGTATCTGCGGTTTCTGGCTGCTGGAGAAGTTCATACGTTTCCTGAACCACAATGCCTACACCGTGGTGGCCATTGAGTCCATCAACTTCTGTCCCGCTGCTGGCATTGTAAGTAGTGCTATCTATATCATGAATATAGTAATACAAGTGAATCTCATATATTTCTCTTTGGTTATAGGCCTGGAATGCCATGGCAACCAATGCGCTGCAAGTGGCAACTATAAATAGTATTGGAGACTTCATACTGTTCCTCGGCAAGATTGTAGTGGCCGCACTGTCCGGTCTTATAGGCATCTTTATGCTGAAGGATAAACCAGGCTTGAACTTCTATATGGCGCCTGTTATATTGATCATTATATTCTCCTTCTTCATTGCACATATTGTGTTGTCGCTGTTTGAAGTGGGTTAACATAGTAGGGAATCAATTACCAGCATATAGTAATAAATATGATTCTTTCCACCTTTGCAGATGGTGGTGGACACTCTCTTCCTGTGCGTATGTGAAGATAAAACTATTAATGGACGCGCCGGACGTTGGGCCCAGAGTAATCTGGCCAAATTGGTTGGCGAGGAGCCCCTGCAGCCGGGCGAGGAGCCACCCATACAGGTGTATGAGATGATGCCCATAAATAAGCAGCCATTTAGCATTACGCGACTGCCACCCAGCGACGCCGAGGTCTCCCCCATGGCGGAGTAAATTCCAGCAATCAAAGACGCTCTTTATATTCCAAGAAAAAGAAACGAAACTCAACGAACGCACATCTCTCTCCCAAGTAAGGATGTGGAAACCTAAATGAAGCGGAACCAGGAACAAACATAACGTACAAAAAGTTGAAAGAAAATCTGAATATTGATATTATATTAATAATAGTATCTAACGTTTTTTTGGTTGTCAATGTCAAACTGAGGCAAAGAGAGCACAGTTCATAATTGTATTTATTAAATGTATTCATCTTTTTATATATATGTATTTATATATTGTATTTATTCGTAAAATGTAACGCGAAATAAAACATTTACTTTACTTTTTTCACACGTTTCACCTTTGCCTTTCTCTGTTCGATCACCTGTTGCACTGCCTTCATTTGTTTCTCATTAATCTTTTTGGTCAGTGCCGTTTTCGATGTCTTCTTTTCTTGCGAAGCCTTTTTGGCTTTAAGCGCCAGCAACTTTGCTACCTCCAGCGGATCCTCGTCGTCGAAGAGTTCCTCGTTTTCAAGACCCTCATAGGCCTTCTGTGGCAACGTTGCCTCATGTTGCACCTTCTGTTCAACACGATTAACATATTTATCTTTGGCAGCCTTCTTGAGCATCTGTCGCTGCTTGGAGGGACTGACGTAGTCGGGGTTCTCCCAGATGGTTTTACCCGTAAAGGAGCCATCGAAGATCTTAACTGGATTCATCACATAACGTGGTCCGACCTCAGAGAGACCACCATCTTCGGAGAGGATCTGGAAATTTCTGAACCAAATGCGATTGTCCAGGAAGGTGAAGGTGTACACATGATCGACGAACGGCTGGCTCTTGGGATGATGGTTGGGTACAGCAAATGTTTGCACCAACAGCTCCTTGAGCAACTTTAGATGTGGCAGCTCCTCGAACTTTGCATCGAACGAGAGTAGCGGACGTGATCCTCGCAAGCAATTTCCAGTTAATTTCAGCTCTGCCATTGTGTGTATATTCTCGATAAGGAATTTCGCAGATGGTCCTGTGGCTCCTGCTGTGTTTGCTATCCACATATACAAATCGCGCTTGCGGCGTCCCTCGAACAACATCGCCTTGTTGCAGTGCTTCATCTCGGACATCTCGTTGATCACCGACAATGTCTTGGAGCGTTCCATTTTGGACTCGGCACGATGGTGGGGCATAAGAGTCTTAATGTCACGCATTAAATGTCTGTCCCGGTGGCTAATACCACGTGCTGCGAACACCAAAACGCGTTGTTTGTTTATCCATTTCTCCTGTGGAATGAAATGTTAGCGGGAAATTCTTAGGAAATTCTTTACCATCACTAACCTTGCGTGGAATAGCCTCATCTGAGGGTCTTTGTGATGGAAGTGCTGGGTTCTCATCCAGCGGCACAATTTCCAACTGCTCAACCTTCTTTTTCTTTTGGAACTTGCGACCCATTATTAAATTTAATTTTTAAAATTTCAGCGAGCCAAAACAACGTGGAGTTGAAATGGATTAGTGATGCGACAATGTTCGATATTTTTACAATGTGAGAAAATGAATATCGAAATACCTCATCGGTTTATTTTTAGTATTTCCAGACCGAGTTATCGTTATCATTATTATTATTATTTATTTATTTAAAGTCGGCTATAGCAGTCAACTGTTTATCATTTACAATTAAAATTAAAACTTTATTAATTAAAAATTAAGTTAAGGCAATTTTATTTTACATCGAAATTAATTTAAATTTAATTTTCGCAACGATAACATCGCATGGCCAAATTTATCGAAATGACAGTGCGATAGGTTTTGTTTTATTGTTTTTATGTTAATTTATTTTCATTTTACAAATACTATAATTAATATGACTATTTTCTTAATCTAAATCTTCCATATCTTCATTATCACATCCAGGTTCGGGGCACTGAGTGCATCGACTTTCATTTATACCATTATTAAGGCAGTATGCACCAACACATTCGCAGCAGCCGTCGTGAAACCACCTGTAGCTAGTTGCACCTGTCTTCAGGCATGTCTGTCTGCATTTGTTCCATGATGTACATTGATCCAGATATAAAACTGTGCAATTTCTTATCGCAGTGCTCTGCTCACCGTCTTCATTAGTTTCTGTGGGGAACGAGAACACATGCCATTCGTAGGTGTAGCCATCATTTGGGGATGCTGTCAACGCCTCGAATAAGGCAGTTAATCCTTCAAAGTTCTCTACGTGAGATATTTTTGACATTTTCGCCATTGTGCCATTTGTTATATTGAACAAGTGTGACAATAGTGCCACAAATAAAATACCAATTACTCTCACTGATGACATCTGTCCAACTTATTGCAACTAACTCGTACAGATGCTGAAGCCCGCTTTATATGCCATCTAGCTCTCTACACAGTACTAAACATACGAGACGAGGCAGAGCATTAAATCGTCTACCTAGCCGCGAAAACTAGCAATTGTGACAGTGTTGAATAATAACTCAGTGTTGAATAATAACTCAAACGACGATAGAAAAAAGGCCGGTATATCGTTGATAACATTCGATAACTATTTGTAGTAGTATACACAATACTTTCTGATTATTCTGCCATTTTGTATTTGGCGTCTGCTGAGCAAACTACGAAAAATAATAAAAAATATAAGAAAATCTGAATTACAAATAAAATAAAATATGTCAGATTATCGGTCTCAATCTCGTGGCGGTGGACGTGGTGGTCAGGAGTATTCCAACGACGACGATCCGCCAATGTCGCGACTCTTCATAATTTGCAACAAAGCACACACCGAAGAAGATTTTCGCGAAGCATTCTCCCCTTATGGTGAGATAGAAGATATATGGGTTGTTAAGGATAAGCACACACAAGAAAACAAAGGTATTGCCTACGTAAAGTTCTCAAAGACCTCCGATGCCGCCAAGGCACAAGAGCAGATGAATGGGAAGACCATTGGAAAAACGGATAGAACCCTGAAGGTGCTGGTAGCCGCAAAGTAAGTGACCTGGCATAATTACGCGCTGACCTCAGCAATTGCAATTTTCTACCTTCTCTACTGTACTTATCTTTCTTTTCTCTGTCTCTTTTGCAGTCGTAATCAAGGTTCAAACAAGTCTGAAAACGAACAGGAAAAATATGTTAGATTGTTTATTGTGATTCCAAAGACAGCAACAGAGGAGGATATACGCGATGAGTTCGCACAGTGGGGCGAAGTTGAGAATGTCACAATTGTCAGAGAGAAGAACAATGGAAGTCCCAAAGGCTTTGGCTACGTGCGATTCACAAAGTAAGTGTGAACGGAGAATATATTTATATATTAGATATGCACATAAATCGTGAGATCGTAAATATGTATCTAGAACTCATTTGAATTTAAGTACCTACTAAAGTATATTATAATATATTTAGCAATATATTTACGCCATTTTATCTATTTCAGATTTTACTATGCGGCTGTCGCTTTTGAAAATTGCTCAGCCAAGTACAAGGCTGTCTTTGCCGAGCCTAAGGGTTCATCTCGTACACAACGCGATCAGTATGGCAGACTGGCTGAGGATAGTCCTGTCTACAATTCCGGACGTGGTGGTTCTAATTATAATGGCGGCGGTAGTGGTGGTGGTGGTGGTGGCGGTGGTGGTGGATCAAGTGGTAGCTTCAACAACGATTGGAATTCCTCAGTTAACAGCGATATGTCCGCCTTTCTACGTATGCAAAATGTTCCCGTGCCACAGCCCACATGCCTCGAGGTGACAGTCAGCAATTGTGTTAACCAGGATCAGCTGTGGCGTCTATTTGATATAATTCCTGGACTGGATTATTGTCAAATAATGAGGGAACGTAAGTAGAGAAAGCATCCTTAAGATCTGATATATATCTTATATTTGTATGATGTTTGTAGATGGTCCACGTACGAACGAAGCTGTTGTTGTCTACGATAATCCTGAAGCTGCCATCTATGCCAAGTAATTATACATTTATATATACAATATATATATATTCTATATATTATATTCTTTCTTTATCTTACAGAGACAAGCTTCATGGGTTGGAATACCCGATGGGCGAGCGAATAATTGTTAAAGTAAACGGCATGAGCTCAGCTCGCATGGACACCTCCTTCATAGACAGTGAGAGCAGTTTAATATCTTTATATATTGTGTATATTATATCAATTCCCTTTTTAGAACGCACCAAAAAGGACGCCATATGCAACGTTCCTTTGCCAGCGACACAGCCGCTGGCATCACCAGATGCTCAAGTTGAGCAGCGACTCTTTATTGTACTTGCAGCGGTAAGCAGATTGATATATAATATTACTTTTATAATATATATATTTATATATGTATATATAATACTTATACATTTAACACTCTTGCAGAATCTTCCCCACTCAATACTGAAGAACATATTCTCCTGCTGGAAGGGATTAATCGATGTTTATCTATTGCCAAACAAGAATTGTGGATACGTTAAGTATGCTGAGCGCGAGAGTGCTCAGAAGGCAATAGGGGTATTGAATGGAGCGGAAATATGTGGAACCAAAATAAAGGTATAATAATATTCATTAATCAATATTAAATATAATCGCAATAGAAACTTAATTGATTTTCTTCTCTCTTCAGGTTATGGAAGCTGAGGAACGAAGTGGTTCGGATGGAGATGATAGTGGCAGGAAGCGCCTGAGACGAAACTAAGTGTAAGTAATACGTTGTAACACCGATATCGTGTATCTATATGTAATAATGTAGCCATAATTGGAATGCGTTAAACGCCCGTACCGAGGTAAGTTCCTAGAGTTAGTTAAGAAAAAAGAATGAAACGAAATCGAAAAGTGATGCTTATTATACGATATTATATATAGACTCTTAACGCATTTATATTCAGACTATACTCAATTAGATACTACCGATCTGTACTTAACCCCCCCTGCGCATACATCAATATATGACGTTCCTGCACTTCGACCACGAACAACATAATAAGAAAAACCAATTTTTATCTTTCTATTTCCACAGACCCACTGACAACAATTGTACTTAACAGAGAACATAATGTACGAGTTAGTTAACTTTCAAACAAATTCAGAAAACAGTTCAATTAAACAGTTCAACTGACACAAGAACAACCGCCCAAACACTACGGAATCAACCAACCAACCAACCAGAACCACAACCAACAACCACAAGAACCAACCACACAGAGAGAAAAAAACAGACACGGAATACGGAAAAACAAGAAACAAGAAATACCAACCAACCAACAACAACAACCACCCGTACTTATTGACTTGATCGAGTGCGCTGTAGTACCGAATAATACCGAAGTAACATATATAGACCAGACCTAAACGGAGCCAACGAAACCGCAATGATTGCTAAACCAACCACTAACGGGACTATGTATTGAATCTATCAAGCATTAACGTTACTCATAAACATAAATACAAACCATATACAATAACGAACTCTTTGTACTATTTACTAACGTATCCCGACAAAGATAACCTAATATATATATATATAAAAGAAAAAAGCAAACTTACGGATCATAGAATTCTACACTGAAACTATCCACTCAAATATGACATATGTAAATTAAATACAAATATATGTAAAGCACATTAATCGATATATTATCAATAAAACGATATAAATAAAAAAATTGTTTTTCATTTCGGGTAGTTTATAAACAATATATATTGTTATTTGTTTTATTTGAATAAGTCGAGTCTACAAAATATCGCGGCACCTAAGCACTGCTAAAGTTATCGATCATGAAATCGATGACTACCCACAGGGTATAATAGAGCTGGACAAAACATTGTAAACAGACGATGTTACGAAAAAATTGTTCTTTCAGCTCTAGCAGAACGGTGTTATAAGTTTGAATTGTATCCTAGGTCTCTGGTTTATTATTCTTAAGTTACCAACGTCCACGTCCTCCGCCTCCGCCACCACCGCCGCCACGACCTCTATTGAATCCACCACCACCACCACCTCCACGGCCAGCACCTCCTCGGAAGCCACCACCGCCAGAACCACCTCTGAAGCCTCCACCGCCGCCGCCGCCACGTCCGCGTCCACCTTTGAATAAAAATAACTCGAATTAGACTCAGTTTTATAGAGTTACGTCTTTTGGACTCACCTCCAAATCCACCACGACCCCTACCACTTGGACCTGCTCCTCCTGCGCCACGCTTTTTGACTCCCTTCGGCTGAGGTGGCTTTGGTAAGAATCTAGAGATTGGCAACAGTTTGCCCGGATCAATGTACAGCGTTTGGCTTTCTTTAAAGCTATTCGCATAGACATTATCTGAGAGTTTAATAGACACAGAATAGTCTCGCACCGTTCCGAAAATCTCATCAATTTTGCCAATCTGCTCCTTGTTTTCCAAAAATATTGGTGCATTAAAGTATGGAACATCATCGATATTCACTTTGCAAACAAGATCGTTCTGGCAGGTGTAACTGAAGTTACCCAACGGAATGACACGCTCTGGGGGACCCTGATCAAAGGCGCCTCTTCCGCCTTTATTGAATCCACCACCACCACGTCCAAATCCACCGCCGCCGCCACCACGTCCAAATCCACCGCCGCCACCACGACCTCCTCCACCACCTGCGCCGCGGAAACCTGTGAGAAAATGTGAATAATTTAATATAATTATAAAAATAACAAAAATGGAGAAATGAATAACAATAACAAACCTCTTCCACCTCCACCTCCTCCTCCACGTTGGCGATTAAAACTCATTTTTTATTTAAACGTAAAATGTTATGTGGAAATTAATAGAAACAAGCGTCGTTGATAGGCACCAAAAGAACCATGTGGTTTAAAATCGCCATTCAAAATAGTGATGGTAAACTCGATGTTAAAGATATTATCGATACTATTGTTACGGTTGTTTTCCAACACTACTTAACACTGTTCAATTTATCACTCAGGCAGTCAATAACATTGGTTTGATATAGAATATTCGATAAAATTTGATTATGCAGCTCTGCAAACTCGAACAGCTGTTCGAAGCAGAGGCCTGACAACAAAACTGTCTAAGTTTTGTTTGCAATTTTAGAAATTATTAATATATTATTTTTATTTGACTTGGTAAAGTTTAAAACAAACAAAATGGATCCCGCACTGCTTCGCGAACGCGAAGCCTTTAAAAAAAGGGCTATGGCGACGCCTACGTAAGTTACCTAGTATCTACTAGAGAAAATGATATTTACACATGATTTTGTCTCCAAAGCGTTGAAAAGAAAACCAGAACAGAGAAGGCACCAGCGCCAGCAAGCAGAGATGACTCCCTGAAGCGCATGCGGCCACCAACAGCACCCAAGCTCGATGCCTCCACGTAAGTTCTCGATGGAGTTTCAATTTCATGGTACATCCTATATACTCTACCCTCATCTCTTACAGCTACAAAACCATGTCGGGTAGTTCCCAGTACAGATTTGGTGTTCTGGCCAAAATCGTAAAATTCATGCGTACCCGTCATCAGGATGGCGATGATCATCCCTTAAGCATTGAGGAAATTTTAGATGAAACGAATCAACTGGACATTGGTCAATCTGTGAAGAATGTAAGTACTGAAATGATTTCAAAGAATCAAAATCTCATGTGGAATTCATTTATCTTACAGTGGCTGGCTGGTGAAGCGCTGAGCAATAACCCAAAGATTGATGTCACTCCAGACGGACAAAAATTCAGCTTTAAGCCTGTGTATAAGATCAAAGATGGTAAGAGTTTGATGCGATTGCTGAAACAACATGATCTCAAGGGACTCGGTGGCATATTGCTGGAAGATGTGCAAGAATCTCTGCCGCACTGCGAGAAGGTGCTGAAAAATCGTGCTGCTGAAATTTTATTCATAGTGCGTCCCATTGATAAGAAAAAGATATTGTTCTACAACGATAGGACTGCGAATTTCGCGGTAAATATCAGATGAGACCCTGAAGATCTTGTAACTCTTTATTAATTGTAAAATACTTGTAGGTTGACGACGAATTCCAAAAGCTTTGGCGATCGGCAACAGTGGACGCAATGGATGATGCCAAAATCGATGAATATCTCGAGAAACAAGGTGATGACAGTCATGTTATTCTGTATGAGAAATATTGTTTAATGATTATTTTACTACTCTACTCTACACAGGCATTCGTTCTATGCAAGATCATGGTCTTAAGAAGCCCGTACCAAAGCGCAAGAAGGCTGCCAACAAGAAGCGTCAGTTCAAGAAACCGCGAGACAACGAGCATTTGGCTGACGTGCTGGAGACGTACGAGGACAACACCCTAACCCAAAAGGGCGCAAATCCAACGTAGTGAAAGAGTTTTAAATAAATTAGTTAATAAATATGTGCATAAGTTGTAAAACAAACGACATTTCTCTTAATATATTCAAATAGTATAAAATTTGCATTAGGGTGTTACCAAAACTTGCAATCATCTATATGTGAACTAATCTAAAACAAATCTCTTAACACGCTTTAAAAAAAACCTCGATAATTATGGCATAGTACAAAAAGTACCTCAATAATTATGGCAAATAATCTCTAAACAATCTATAAAAAACACTCAATAATTATGGCAAAACAATCGCAGGAGGTTGTTGATATGTAGCTTTCGCCAAGATTTACAACCACTTTTGCTATCGTCTAGTGGTTTTTGAATTTTAAAAATATATATGACTTGCTCGGAACAAACGAACAAGAACGAACAATAGTTAAAAGCAAAAGCATGTAATCTCTTATAAACATAACAAAAACAACAAATTTCATCACATAACAAAAACAACAAAGGCTCGTAACGGTTCTCTCTCTCTGTTGCTTATAGTTCGTCGTGCGTGTATGTGTGTGTGCGTGCGTGAGCGATTGTGTGTGAGTGCAATCGGCAATCGATGTTCGAGTGTGTTGTTGCCGAGACGATAACTGATAAATGGGCTGCGAAGCAATGCAAAGACGTCAGTCGGCTCTCGACTCTCGAACGTTATTTACAACGGGCGTAACGCAACACTCCCGATTCGACCCGATTTAAACCCGTTTTTTTCATTGAGACGGAATTTAAATTATTATTATATTTATTATTCCCAAAGCGTCGTTCGATAGTTTCACTGCGACGTCGACAGAAAGATGAAGAACATAACGACGACGCTTGCAGTCGCACTGGCCTTTATGGCCTTTGGCCTGGCGCCAACACCAGGAGCAGCACTGGGAGCAGAGTGAGTCGCCTCGAGAGAGCTTTTACTATTATTTACATAATAAAATATAATGTAATTAACCTTTAATCGAACTTAGTGATCTGGTTTATGGCTATGAATGCCAGACTGGGGTCTGTCGCAAGGTGGAGCTGAGCGAGGAGAACTTCGCCAAGGCAATCAGCTTACCCGTGTGTCGCCTCTTCTGTGACAGCACCATAGGCACACTGTGGCCCAAGCCAACGGGTGTGGTTCAGCTGGAGCCATTGATGAGGCAGGTGGACTTGGCCAACATTGAATTCCAAGTGCCGGGCACTGCGAAGCGCGACAAACTGTGGAAGGCAACCGAAAAGCGTTGGATGGATGTGGTTAAGGCCAAGATACCCAATCGCAAGATACTCAAAAAGGGTGGCTACCAATTCACGGTGGTCATAAATACACCAGACAGTGGTGATTCACCAAGACTAACACTGGAGACGGATGAGAGCTACCTGCTGCAGATTGGCTCGGATAACCAAGGACAGGTGGTGGCGAATATATCAGCGAATAGCTTCTTTGGTGCCCGTCATGCGCTGGAGACACTGAATCAGTTGGTGGTCTATGATGACATACGTCGCGAGGTGCAGGTGGCGGCAAATGCCTCCATAAGCGATGCTCCTGTCTACAAGTGGCGCGGTCTACTCTTGGATACATCCCGCAACTATTTCTCAGTCAAATCCATCAAGCGCACGTTGGGTAAGGCTTGAGTTTCTTACGTCATCTCTTTAATCTCACTCCTTCTTCTGCCTTAGATGGCATGGCCATGGTTAAGCTGAACACCTTCCATTGGCACATCACGGACTCGCACAGTTTTCCGCTGGAGATAAGCAAGCGACCAGAGCTCTCCAAACTGGGCGCCTACACGCCCGCCAAGGTCTACACCCACAAGGATGTGGAGGAAATCGTTGAGTACCAATGCGCTCTTGATATGTACCCCACTCTTACTCCCTGTCTACTCTTTTTCAGGTTGAATACGGACGTGTGCGTGGAATTCGCGTCATGCCAGAGTTCGACAGTCCCGCCCATGTGGGCGAGGGTTGGCAGCACAAGAACATGACGGCCTGCTTCAATGCGCAGCCGTGGAGCAAGTTCTGTGTTGAGCCACCATGTGGACAGCTGGATCCCACTGTGGATGATATGTACAATGTGGTCGAGGATATATTCAGTGATATGTTTGCTCTCTACAATCCCGATGTCTTTCACATGGGCGGCGATGAGGTCTCTGTGAATTGTTGGAACAGCAGTGAATCCATACGCCAGTGGATGACACAGCGAGGATGGGGTCTAACGGAGGCTGATTTTATGCGCCTATGGGGTCACTTCCAATCCGAGGCTCTGAGGCGTGTGGATCGTGTTGCCAATGGTACACACACGCCCATCATACTGTGGACCAGCCGATTGACCGACGAACCCTACATCGATGAGTACTTGGATGCCCAGCGATATATTATACAGATCTGGACAACGGGCGCTGATGCCGTGATTAAGAAGATATTGAAACGTGGCTTCCGTATCATTGTATCCAACTATGATGCACTGTACTTTGATTGTGGCGGCGCTGGTTGGGTGCAAGGTGGAAACAACTGGTGTTCCCCCTACATCGGTTGGCAGAAGGTTTACGATAATAACATGACAGAGATTGCTGGAGATTATACAAATCATGTGCTGGGTTCTGAGGCAGCTATCTGGTCCGAACAGATCGATGAACATACGCTGGACAATCGCTTCTGGCCACGTGCAAGTGCCTTGGCCGAGCGACTATGGTCCAATCCCGCCGAGGGTTGGAAACAGGCCGAAGCGCGTTTGCTGCTGCATCGCGAGCGTCTAGTTGAGAACGGCATCGGAGCTGAGGCAATGCAGCCACAGTGGTGTCTGCAGAACCAGAATGAGTGTCCCATTGATGCCTATGATTAGACTGGGATGGGATAGTCATCAACGACAATACAATAAATTAAATTCCATGCTATGCGAACTTGAGTTGTCGTTTTATGTGTTTGTTATTATATCGAAATGAGATTATCTTCTGTGGGTTAAAACGCATCGTACTCCTCTTGAGGTCTATGTATATTGTGTATATATGTGTATATATTTAAAAACTAAAAATCTTATGAAGATGCACTTTACTAGTTCCATTCCTCCTCATTCCGTCCAAATTTGTATGCTAGACTGGCAAAGAGTATGAAGACGTTTTGCAGTAGCAGGGCCACACCCTTACTGGTATCTTTTTTAGCTGTAGAACAAGAATATATATGGGATTATAGCCAAGTGAATATATTGATATGGCAACTATCGTTCTTTACCGTTATTCACAAAGTCATCGATCATAACCCAAATGGCAGCAATGATCGAGGCGAATCCAATGACAAAGCCAATTAGCAACCATATTTTGGCGATCCTCTGTCCTGACTCTGAACTGTTCTCTTCTGAAATCTGCAAGTAACCCGTAATCAGTGACTCATTCTCATTGTACACATATACATACAAATATGTATATATATGTCAGAATGACTGTTACTTACATGTTCGCCCTTAACGGTATTTATCATGCAGAAACTGAGTGTACTAAAGATGCCTATAAATACATGTCCAGTTGTGATCTGGTACTGGGAGTCCCGAGCCATGGCATCGATTATTATCCACCACCCAGTAAAGAACTGACAATAGGAATGGGTAAGACAATTTGAAATGGCGCATCAACATTATTTTAGGGTTTACTCACTAGAAAACCGGCCGCCATCGACACACTTTTGTTTTGGGATGAAAACAATCCACGAACATTGTCTAAAATGCCCATTATAAATTTTATTTATTTATGAAATGTTTTGTGAAAAAGATAGTATTGTCTGGTGAAGTTGCACCTGCAAAATATATCGAATTTCTCGACTTAATCGATTACTGCAACGCATCCAACAGCTGTTTTAACATCGAATAAATATCGATAATGCATGCGTAAGAAAAAAAACGTTGGAAATTATTGCATACTTATTCATTCTGCTCATCGATACTCCCATGCCGGCCATCGATTTGCTATCGATACTCTTAAAACTGAAAGCGACCAACACGTGCAGTTTGAGCGACATAAACAAATTAACTAAAATGAAGAAAAAGACTGAGAAACCTGTAAAAGATGAGGAGGAAAGCAATGTCGAAGAATCCGCAGAGTCAGATAATGAAAGCGAAGTGGAGAAATCTGATGAAGAAGACAATGAACTGGACTTGGCAGCTAGTGCAACCGAATCCGATGAGGATGATGAAGATGACGATGGGGATGATGAGAGCGACGCCGAAGACCAGGAGACTCCCAAAAAGTCCAAGGCGGAACTTATTGAGGAACAAGTGTGCAGTAAATACGAACAGTTAAAGGGCACACGGTTATATATTCGCTTTCCTGAGAAATTGCCACTTGATAACAAGGAATTCGATGCCAAGACAAATTCCCTGCATCCCTTGATATCGAGGGCGCTGAAGCCACGTCAAAAACACGCTCGCTTCTGCCTGGTGGAGTTCAAAACAAAAGCAGATCGCGATAAGGCGCTGAAGGACATCAAAACATCCATTGAGAAGGATGCCGCCTTTAAGGGTATTTTCGTTTCACTTCCAAAAACCGATTCAGAGGATTTTGTCAATGAACTTGTTGCACGCAAACAGCAATCGCTGGAGAAGAAAAAGACGAAATCTTTGTTAAAACGCGCCTCAAAACAGGCGAAACGTAAGGAAATTTTTACATCATCCGTTGTTATTACCAATCTGCCCAAGACAGCGTCGGTGGCTCAGGTGCGTAAGCTCTTCGAGAATGCTGTGGATATTCAAATCAAACCTGGCAAAGGAAAATACCGTGAATCCGGCGTAGCCACTGTGACTCTGCCCACCACTTTTGATGCCCGCAATGCTCTAAAACAGGAACTAAGCATTGGCAGCACTCAGCTCTTGTTGCGCTTTAATAAACCGCCGAAGCGACGATCCAACAACAAAAAGAACCTAAAACGAAATGGAGCAGCCTCAGAAGCGGCGGCAGTTCCCAAGGCGAAAAAAGTCAAGAAAGCTGGAGGAGAATAACTTTAGACCTTAACCTAAACGTAATATGTATCTAGACTATTAAAAAATGTTAAATAAATGATTTTTAACTGGAAAAAACTAGACTAGACTAGCTCTAGAACAGTCTATAATATTGCATGATCAAAGCTTGTACTGTCCCTGAACGAACATGTATGTCTGCATGTAATATATATATAAACTAATAACCAAGTTGAGTCAATACACGATATATATAATATGTACATAACTTTACTGAGTCTATAACATTGATAGGCAATGCATGACTTATTCTGGTACTTCCCCTGATTTATAAAAAACAACACAAAACCACAGAGGCAAAGCTAGCGATATAAACTTGATAAGCGTTTAAAGAAGAATATATAGCACCATACTGATTCATAACGGATGCAAGAATAAACAGTAAGAAAAGCAACAGTCACGTGTAATAAACTCTGCGTAGAGTGTGTGTGTTCTGCGTGTTCACACAGCAGGCAGACAGACAAGGCTCCATCGACTCGGCTAGGGATACTGAGCATATATACTTTGTGGGGTCTTCCACCCCTCCTTCTTCCAGTTACATATATTTGCACAAAATTAGTATACCCTTTTTGGAACATTTTCAATTGTCGAAGGGTATAACAAGCATTAGACTTCCCCTGCTTTAAAGAAAACTTAATTGATAAGCATCACAAACAAAAGTTTAAACTAGAACATAAATATATATATTTATATGTCTGTAAACAATAAAAATCTTTGTAAATTTTTAAAATATTTATTATCGTACACGATATACATACATACATAATTAGGTATTTGTTGTTGTATTCTTGGATAAGCCGGTTGAGATTTACTATGCGAATATCTATATATCATTTATAATATATATGTATATATGATGAGATTATTTAGTGCACAGGTTTCTTTCTTTTTTTGGGTATTTGATATTTGTTCGAAGGAAGGTGTAACAATAAGTGTGATGGGTAAGGTAGAGATAAGATTCATATGTGTCATTCACTTTAAATATATCAAATATTTAACATTTTTATAACTTTCTCATATAGTTTTGTTCCAATCTGCTGATATCAGAAGTTTAAAGTGTGTCCCTACTAAGGAATTGAACAGGCCAAGCTCATCTTCATTATGATTATGATTATTATTACCATTATTATACTCAATTTCCCCCTTTTTTTAGATGCCGTGTCAGTGTCGGATATCTGTGCATCTATATCTGTTATTAGCTGAACTATTGTTGTTGCTTTTTTTATTGATTTTTTACCCCATTATGACGACAACTGTGACAAAACGACTCCGACACGGAAAAGTATATAGTATATGTACTCTTGTTATTACGAGGCGAATATCAGAAAAAGTAATCAGCATGTAATTAAATATTCAAAATACAAAGAGGAATAATGGCATACGGGGGGGATTAGAAACATACATACATAATATACTTGGTGCCTTACGTATCTATGAGTTTTGTAGTTCATTCAAATTGTTTTGTAAATACAATCAAAATTTATACTTCTCCAGTGTTGCCCTACAATATATCATCTGTACTTTAGAAAAATGGAAACATTTGCCCGCATTCTCTTTTATCTCTCCTTGTTATATCTTTTCCCAAGCAGTCTCACATATTACTGTTATATTATGTTATATGTTATATTATACAATACATATACACATACAATGTGTAATACATTCTATAATTGTTATCGTTTCTCCGTCATTGCCCTATCTCTCAATTGCTCTTTCTCTCTCTGAAGCTGAAGGGCAAGTTATATATATATTTATCGATATTTATTAAGGCGTTCTCAGCATCCGCTGATTAAAACTGCAGCGAACCTCGTGATCATCATTTACAAAAGCCATTCGAAATGTATATATAATATTTAATATATATATAATGTATATAGGGTAATATATAATATATAATAGCTGATAAGGGAAGAGAGTGTGTGTGTGTGTAGTCGAGCCTGTTTGAATATTTTTGCATTTCATATGATAAGTTTTCTGAAAAATGCAGATTTGTGAGTGTGTTGACAGGGAGGGGCGGCTAAAGTTATTATTCAAGCAAAAAAGAGATTAGATCGGGGCTCTTTGGATAGTTCATTTTGTTTTGTTCTCTCTGTTCTTCTCTTGCAACTCTTGTGTGTGTGTGTGTTTGTACCCCGAGATAAATTACGTGTGATGCAGCAGCCGGTCCCGGGCCGAGGGTGAATCATTATTTTGTGGAGATGTTGTTGCTGAGTGTGTTGTCATTGTCACCGCCGCGCCAGGACCTGCACCGCCGGCTAAGAGATGTTGTTGTTGATGATGATAGGAAGGCGGTGGTGGTGGTGGTGGTTGTGCTGGCGGGGATCGCAACGGTATCGATGGCTGAACAAACCGCACACGTTCGGCATCCGTGGCGGGTGCATTGTTCACCGATGCACCACCCGTTGCACCACCGGCTGCTGCATTAAAGGCCGACGTAAAGGCGGTGGCGGCTCAAAGAGTATGGTAATTGCGCTCATTGCGTGCCTTGTAGAATTTATAGGCCACCAAACCGATGGCCAGCAGTCCCAGTGTTAGCACAATGCCACCAATGAATGAGGAACCATCGAAGTGGCCACATGGCACTGGTGTGGGCTTTGCTGTGGTTGTGGATGGCGGTGCTGGTGTGGTTGTTGTTGATGGTGTTGTTGGTGGAGCCACAGTAGTAGTGGTGGTGGTGGTGGAGTTGGTTGGTGCTGGTGGTGGCGGTGCTGGAGTTGTTGAAGTTGTTGGTGCTGGAGTTGTTGAAGTTGTCGATGATGTTGTTGTAGTTGCATTAGTTGTTGGTACTGGTGGAGGTGGCGCAGTTGTTGGTGGAGCTTGAGTGGTTGTTGTTATTGGAGCTGGAGTTATTGTTGTAGTTGTTGTCAGCGGCTCCACAGTAGTAGAATCGGTGTCTGCCGGTGTCTCAGTAGCCGCTATAAAGTGCACACATAAAAATATAATAACAATGAGTAATTGAATTTCTCACAACTACATAAGCAATAAAGAAAGTTCTTTTTGTCGCAAATCGTCTTGCTCTATCTCTCTTTTACACGCACACTCAATCAACAAACACACACTCGAGTGTGGCATTTAAAATTCCCATACATGCAAACATATACTTAAGCACACACATACACACAGGCAGGCACGCACACAAACAAATGTAGGTTCACTGCAGGCAGTACACGCACACGCAAACGCACTCAAAATACACACACACACACAGATGAATGAATTTCGTTGTGGCAATTCTTCTCTCATGCTTACGTTTTTCTCCTCCGTCCCCTCCTGCTGCGGGCTGACAACGGTGTGAGGCAAACAGTCCTACGAACAGACATAATAGCAAATATTTGGCCTGCAGCTGCATTTTGTTGTTTTTCTTGCTGTTGCTGCTAAATTGCACCGATTCCGTATAGCTTGTTTACTTCTTGGCAATTTCGAGACCTCCCTATGTGTTCTCTGTTCTTCGTTCGTTCTTGTTCTTTTTCTCTTGACGTGTTCGCCCTTCTGGTTGTTGTTACTGTTGCACAAAAAAAAAATGAAATAGAAAAACAAAACGGTGAAAAACAAGAACCGATTTAACAGCAGCCAATTCACATATTAATTGCATATATATCTATATAATATGTACACTCCAGTTGATATGGATATTCACAAATATATTTATTGGATTATTGAATTATCAAATCCGTGCTCTCCACTTACCACAGTAAAATCGGCAACGCGCAATTAGTGAATGATTAATAAAATCCAATCGAACGAATCGTGAACAGATTTTTTGTGACCACTGCCGCGCAGGGTTGTGTTCGCATAGCGATAAATGAAGTTGCAGTTCACAGTAGTTGCAATCGGTAATCGATTGCAAAATCCATTTGTCATGCACAACGGTCACACTAGTCGTCACACACACTGACTCAGACACTGGGCTGGCTTTTCAATTATTTTATGGGAGCGGATTTAGATAAAAAAAAGGCAAACACACAAAAAAGAAACGCTGAAAACGTTCAAATCGTGCAATAACCAAAAATGACATCTTACGTACGTGCAATGTACGATTTTTCTGGTGAGCCTGGCTCCTCGGAACTATCGATACTCGCCGGAGACATTCTAACTGTGACAAGGAGCGACGTTGGCGAAGGTTGGTGGGAGGGTAAAAACAATAAAGGCCAAATTGGTCTCTTCCCTGCCGCGTATGTGGAGGTAATGTCAGCAGCCGAGGCACGACAGTTTACCACAGGTGAGCCCTCGACTCCAGCATTCGATCCGTTCGAGATGCCACCACCTGCACCACGTTACGATCCGACGCCCGATGTGGACGATGTGGATGACTGGACTGATAGCGATGACAATGAAACGTATTCAGAAATAGCACCAGCAGGTGGCAAATCATCAGCAGCAGCACGCACTGGCGGTCTCACGCATTCCACCAGCGACTACGACAACAGGCATCTACCTGTTGCGCCCAGCGAGGATGGCGTGTCCCTAAGCTCCACGGTAATTGGTGCTGGTGGTGCCAGTGCGGCCACCATGAAGAAGGGCATGTTTGCCAAGAGCTCTGACTCATATATACTCGGTTTGGCCACCTTCAAAGAGAAGATACCCGAATGTGAGCTAGCCTACATTACGCAGGTGGACGACTCCATCTATCAATGGACACAGAATCATTCACCCTACTCTGTTATTGTTGCGAGCCCCAAAAAGGAATCGAAATTCAAGGGAATGAAGACCTTTATCGCCTACCAGCTGACGCCTAGTTTTAATAATATCTCTGTGAGTATTGCCCACTGTACGATCGACTCATATAACTAAGATAAAACCTGTGCGCGTGTTCGTGTGTGTGTGTGTGCAAAGTGATTACACAGTGCAACAAGAGGCTTATTTTGTATAGTATTTTCTTTTCTTTTTGTTGCACAGTGTAAGCAGACATTGTGGAGTTTGAGTTGCAAGTTCAATTGGGGGCAACCTTTTGCAGTCATTCAATTATTGTTGCCTCTCTCTTTGTTTGCTTCGCTTTGTCTTCCCCCACACACACATGACTCAATGTATTTCTTGTTCTTGTTCTTGCTTCACATTTCGAAATTGTATTTCTATCTAATCTTCTGTTCTGTTCAGGTGTCGCGTCGCTACAAACATTTCGATTGGCTGCACGAACGTCTGGCGGACAAGTTCTGTTTGATACCGGTGCCACCACTGCCGGACAAGCAAATCTCTGGCAGGTATGAGGAGCAATTTGTTGAGCATCGTCGTGTGCAGTTGCAGGAGTTCGTCGACTGGGTCTGTCGCCATCCAGTCATCTCGAAATGTGAAGTCTGGTATCATTTTCTCACCTGTACCGATGAAAAGATCTGGAAATCGGGCAAAAGGAAAGCTGAACGTGATCCCTATATGGGTGTCAATTACTGCCTGGCCATAACGCCACCGGATAAGCACCTAATGCCTTCCAAAGTGGACGCACAGCTGGAGAGTGGATCACAGTTTATACACAGCATGGACGGGGCTGTGAGGAATCTAAACTCGATTTCTAATGACATGGCCAAACGATCGCTAGCACAGAGTAAAAAGGAATTCCAACGCATTGGCGACGGGCTCTCCGAGCTGGCCAAGGCACTGCTTATCGATGAGAGACGTGCGCCCACGCGCAATGGAGCCCCCTTGTCGGAGAGTGTGGGAAAGATTGGTGGTATTTACATTGGCATTGGGCAAATGTTTGGGGATCAGGCTAAGCATGATTGGATACCATTGGCGGATCGATTGCATATCTACAGGTAAGTGAGGTACTTCATCTCTTTATTCCTCCCCATCTAATGCTCCTTCTCCTTCTGCAGAGGTGTCTTGAACTGCTTTCCGGACATATTCTCCACGCACAAAGGCGCCATACAGAAGCGCAAAGATTGCGAACGCTCGACGGCAGAGAACAAGATGAGCAATTCCCAATTGAACGAGGTAAACAGACGCACAGATATTGTCTCCTATACGGTGCTAGCCGAGCTGACACACTTCAAGAGTGAACGGGATACGCATCTGAAGCAGACACTCAAGAACTTCATTGCCGAACAGATCAAGTTCTATCAGAATGTGGTGACGCGTTTGCAGGAGGCACATCGCCAGATTGAATGAGTTTACAATTATATATATACACACGAGAAACCCGAGGGGCGGCGGCATACTACCGATCATCGGCTGGGAGCACAACAAGCACACACACACACACTAAAATAGCTGAAAACATTCGCACGCGCGCATTTCAAATGCTTTAAACAAAAGAGGAAAAAGAAAGGAAAAAATTTTATTGTGGTTCTTAACCAAACAAAAGTTAATAATAATAGAATGTATTGTTTGTAAGTGAAAAGTTGCGTATTTATACAGAAATTAACATTTATACATATAAAGATCTATACACCGAAATTAAAATATATATACTATATATTTATACATACAAAAACAAACTGTAGACTTCAATTACATTCATCGTAGATTCGGAAATCTTGAGACAGTTGCTGAAGTTTCAATTGGGAAAGATGAAGAAGGAATCTTTACATTTTATACTTGGAAGTTAATACATTATAAATGTAAATAATATATAATATACTATATTAATCTATATAGATATATACACCTGAAAACAATTGTAGACTTGTTTTACATTAATCGTAGCTACTTCTGCAAAGAGTTGCTTCCGCAGATTTCGAAATCACTCAAGAGAATTGAGTAGGTTTTAGTTATGAGATGAGAGTAAGCAACTAAGAATAGATCTTGCTTAGATCACACAGCCAACTCTGTGATTACACAGCTCAGTTTGACTTGGATGAGTACTAAAATCTCATTATCAATATCAAGTGTAAGCGTATTTCTGTTGCGTGATAATCTGTAGAAAGTTTATTACTCTCTTTTCACATAGAACGATCTAGAAACAGTTTGTCAGCTCATTCGGTTTTTATAATCAATAGAAATATTAAAAAAAAACACTTAAAATTCAGAGAGATGCATGAAAACTTTATATTAATCGATAATACGCTGCATCTAATTGAATGTTTGAAGATTATTTCATGCAAATGTTGACCGTGACTGCGCTTCAATGGGTCCATCCGCTTAGTCAAATTTTGTTCTTTGTAGAAAGTTCTTCAGATCTTCTCCCCCTCTTTAAATCCCTTTCCCAAAAATGAAAACAAATCTCAGTTTATATTTTTTTTGCTATTCTGTTGGCTTTATCTGCGAAATTCTCTAAAAGGTTTTCTCTTTATTTCTCATCATCATTATCTTTGCTTCATCTTTGCCATGTTTTGTTGTTGTTGTTGTCATTATAAGTGTTGTTGTTGTTGGTATTCTTTAAAGTTTCTTTTGTGATTCTTGTGTTGCTAAAACATAAAATATATTGTATATAAGATTGCACATTGTTTAAGGGGGAATTCGATTTCAGTTTTCTCACACACATAAATAAGCAGTAATTATAGTGGTAATAATAATCATAATAATAATAATAGTAAACATAAAAATAGTAGTAAAATATAGAAGGAATAACTGCTGTAAACAAAATGATGCCTAACTTTTCTTCACTTTTATTTTAGCTTTGCTTTGCGGAATGAATACAAAATTCTTCTTCTTTGATATTTTGGTTTGTCTTTGAGGGGGCCAGGGGAGAGGAGTGCAGGATTGGTCTAGTAGGAGGAGTAGGAGCTTAACAAATGTAGAATACATCTATATACACACACGAGTTAATAATAGATAATCATAATGATAATCATAATAATAATAATAATATAACGCAGCTTGGGATAACAATAAATACAATACAATTTTCGCATATTTTTCTTGTTTCCTTATTTCCTTTTTGTCCGCTTATTTTCTCTACTACATTTTCTCTTTATGCTTTTCTTTAGTGTTTTTTCACGTATTTTTCTTTTTTGTTTTTCATATTTTTATATATTCTTTTTTGTATTTTATGTGTTTTTTTTAACAAACTACCAATAACAAATTTTTACTAATTGTTTTTTTTTCTTATGCATTTTTTGTTTTTTGTCGCTTTTGCTTCTTATTGTTGTTGTTGTTGCTTTTGGTTTACCTTGTTGTTCTTTTTGTGATTAATCCTTAGCAATTCCTTGTTCAATATCATAAAATGTTCTACACGTTCTGTTTAGTTTATTATCTCTATATGTTTGATGTATGCAAGACTTGATTGCAGTGCCTCCTCCTGCTCCTGCTCCTCCCCTCTAGCCATAGTCGCTGGCATAGCGTGCATGCTTGCTGCTGCTGCTGTTGTTGTTGTTTGTGTTGCTGCTGTTGTTGTGTGCTGCTGCTGTTGCTGCTGCCATTGCCGCCGCCTGCGCTGCCTTCTCAGCCAGCATTGCTGCCTTTTGTTGCATGTAGGGATTAAAGTGTTGCATGTACATGGAAGCTGCAGCTGCTGCTGCATAGTTGTTGGCGTAATTGTTGCTGCTGTTGTTGCGCTGATTGCTGGCATTGCTCCACTGTTGCTGCTGCTGTTGCTTGTGATGCTGCGCCTGTTGTTGCAGCGAGTGTTGTGCCTGCTGCTGTTGCTGTGCCTGCTGCTGCTGTTGTGCCTGCTGTTGCTGCTGCGCCTGCTGCTGCTGTTGATGTTGCTGCTGCTGCCAGTAGGCCTGCTCTGTCATATAGCTGGCATCCTCTGCTGCTGCTCCCTTCTGATAGAGGTAAGAGTGGAACATGTTCTCCATGCCTGCTTGATAAACGTATTTGTTGCTGTTATGTTTTTGATTGCTTAGGGCTGCCGGCAATTGTTGCTGCTGCTGCTGCTGTTGCCTGTAGTTGTTGCTGTTGCTGTAGTCATGTTGCTGCTGCTGCTGCTGCTCCTCGTAGCTGTTGCTGGCTGTATGCGTTGCCGGCTCCTTGTGAGCCCGACTTGACTGTCATTCGCCAGTTGCCGTCACTGTTGTCCACTGCCAGGGGCTGTTGTAGCCCTGTTTGGCATTGCTGGGGAGCATCAAAGGAACAACATTAATGGGGAATCATGTAGAGGGATGTTTGCTTAACTCACCTGCCAAAGAGTGGATGCCACAGCGCTGCATTGGCAGCGTCCATGTTGCCACCAGCGGCAGCTGCTGCTGCTGCGGCTGCCTCTGCCAAGTGTTGCTGCTGTTGCTGTTGGTGTTGTTGCTGCTGCTGTTGGTGTTGCTGTTGTTGTTGCTGCTGCTGCAGTTCATGTGCCAGCAACATGTTTCCACGCTTGCGCTGCTGCTGCGTTTGCTGAACTTGCTTGGCTTGCTCCAGCGGATTGTAGTTGATACAAGCCTTGCTGGAGCGCAGTGTGCGTCCGCTGGGCTCCTTGCTGAGCTCATGTTGCTGCTGTTGCTGTTGTTGTTGTTGCTGCTGTGTCTTGCCCGCACGATAGGGCACATTGAGCAGCTGTACAGCGTTGCTGTCGGGCTCGAGCAGATTTGATAGAGATTTGCAGGTGAGGCGAGGCTTGTGCTCTGTGGCAGGCGTGGGTGTTGCAGGTGGCGTGGCAGCAACAGTTGCTGGCTTGCTTGACTGTCTGCTGTAGTCGGGCATGTCCGCATCCCTTCTAGCGCGCTTGTGCTCCAGATGATGATGGCAGGCGGCAGCAGAGGAGGAGGAGGAGGTTGACGAGGATTCCTTGGCCTGCAACTGTTGCTGCTGTTGTTGCTGCTGCTGCTGTTGCTGTAGTAGCTGCTGCATGAATACCAGCTCCAGGGGATTGCTAAAGGCTGGAGCAGACTGCTTGGCAGCTGGAGCAGGAGCAGCAGCAGTTGGAGCTGTTGCCTCCGGCTTCTGCTTGAGGCAATGCTTGTAGAGCTCATCCAGTTGCTGCAGTCCACCAAATTGGCTTTGATACAGCGGCAGCAGATTGCTCATGAACTTGCGCTGCAGTCCCAGCGGATCCTTGAGCGTCTTGAAGAACTCCTGCGACAGCTGGCCAAAGTAGGGCAGCCACAGCATCTGCTGCAGCAGTGCCAGTGTGGTGGCATTCAGCTCTGATGACAGCAGTGAGGAATCTGCAGCGGGTATGGCAGGCAGAGAAGGAGGAGGAGCAGCAGCAGCAGCAGGAGCAGGCTGTGGCGCTGCTGCGGGAGAGGGCGCAGCGGCAGCAACTGTGGGCGTGCTTGCAGGAGATTTAAGGGGCAACTTGGAGGCAGCAACAGCAGCAGCAGCAGAGGCTGCTGTTGAAGCAGCATGAAGTTTTGGTGTAAGGGAGGCAGGCGAGTGCAAGGGCTGACTTGGAGGCGTGGCAGCCACACTAGGTTGCTTCTCCCCGCCCTTAACCTGCTCTGCATCGTTCTTGAGTATGGCCTCCAGCTGCTCCATGGTGACCACCAAAATATTGGGATTCTGTATAATCTGAGGATAGGCAAAGGCTTCAGGCAGACGCAGCTCCGGCCGGGTGGTCAGCAGCAGTGGAATCTCACGCGCTGGCGATGCCAGCACAGCGCCCAGACGATCCTTGGGCACCAAGATGGGATCTGGCACCTTCCACTGTGGATTGCTTATGAGCATCTTGAGTTGCGTGAGCGCATCGGGATCTTTGTCCAACTTGTTGGGCGGTTTGGCACGCTTCTTGAGTGGCTCTGCTGTCTGCACAGACTCCCTATCACGCTCCACCTCCTCCTCATCGTCATCATCAATGACCACAGTTGCTGCCGCTGCCGCCTTGCCCAGATCCATGGGCTCTGCCTGCTGCTGCTGCTGCTGTGTATTGCCCGCATTTAGCTTGAGAAACTGCTCGAGTATGAGATGCTTGATGGTCTCCGATGTGGTCTCCACCTCGGCGGGTATATTGCTTGCCGGCAGCTGTAGCTGCACGGGTTCAGGGGATTTGGCTTTAAGCACATCCGAGCTGGAGGTGACAGCGCACTGACTGCGTGACTCCGAAGGGGGACAGACCTCCTCGCGCTTCTTGTAGCTCAAATCCTTGGGCGTCTCATCGGGCACCTTCTCTGAAGTGGGCAGCACTGTCTCTGTAAGCTGCACTGGCTGCTGCTCCTCTAGCGCCTCCACTTCTGCCTCGCTTTGCTTCTCGAACGAGTCGAGATTGAGAAAGAGATCGCCATGCAGTCCCTCAATCTCACCGGCCTCATTGAAGGACAGGCACTTGGGTGCATCATCGCTGCTGTCCATGCCCAGTATGCTGGGCAGCTCCTTGCCAGCCACCACATCTGGCACGCAGAAGGAACTGAGGCCATTACTGCCCCCTACTGTGCCTCCACCTACAGCTGCTGCTGCTGCTTCTGCTCCTCCTCCTGCTGTTGTTAGATTGTCCTCACAGCTGCGCTGCACCAGCGAATCCAGCAGCTCAGCTCCACTGCTGCCATTGTCACTGCTGCACTGCTGCAGCAGCTCATCTGCATCGTCCAGCAGATCCTTAAGATTCTTAGTATGCGCATCGAGACTCGAGTGTTCCGCAGTGCAGAGATTGTTAGCTTTGCCTGCCTCCTGCTCCTGCTCCTCCAGCGTCTCTGCTGGCATTTGCGCAGCAGCAACGCCTTGGGGCAGAAAGAGTCCCGTCTTGGGACACAGCTGCAGTTCCAAAGCTGCAGCTGACGCTGTTGATTGCGCAGGCGAGAGCAGGCTAGGCGAGGAGGCTGCATCGGAGGAGGCGGAGGAGGAGCATTGATATGTTGGTGTGTTGGCATTGCTGGTGCTGGTCTTGGTGGCCTTTGTCGAGGCATTTGTCTCGCTATCCAGCAGCGCATCAAAGCAAAGATCCGACTGTTGCTGCTGCTGCTCCTGCTCCTGTTGTTGCTGTGCAGGCAGCACAACCAGCACATCCTCTATGAGATTGGCATTTGCAGTCTGTTCACTCCAGTCGTGCTCCTCCTGTTGCTGCTGCTGCTGCTCCTCTTCCTCTTCCTGCTCCCGCTGCTGCTCTGCCTCCTGCAGCTCTTGCTCAATTGATGTTTGCTGCTGTAGCTGCTGCAGCTGCTCCCGCTTGACCTTCAGCAAGGGTGCTGCTGCTGCCGCACTGTGGAAGAACTTGACAATTCGGCTGGATGAGGCATCTGTGCGTGGCATGGAGCGCCAGCCATTTGTGGTCTTGGTCAGCCGTATGCGATTCCTTTTATCATAATCCTCGCAACGCACCTCCACAATGCGCGTGTCGTCCTGCTTGACCCACAGGAATATGGGATTCACGCTGGGCGTGGCCACGGGGGAGTTGGAGGTGCAGGAGGGTGTGGATGTGGTTGCTGCTGCTACTCCTGTTCCACTTGTGCCTGCTCTGGCTGCTGCTGCTTCCACTCCATTTGCTGCTGCTGCTGCCTTGGCGGCACTCAGTTCTGGCAGGAGCGCAGGCACAGCCACTGGAGAAGCTGCAGCTGCTGCTGTTTTGGTTTCAAGTTTCACTGTGGCCTTCTCGGGCACTGGCGCAGGCGGGGAGCGGGGCAGGGGCAAGGACAGTGGCACAAACAAGGGTTCACTCTGCCTTTCCAGCTGCTGCAAACGTTCAGGCTCTGCCTGCTGCTGTGGATCCTCCTGCTCTGCCTCCTCTAGCTGTGCCTCTGCTTCAGGCACCTGCTCTGGCTCCACCTCCTGCTGCACAGGCACTGCCAGCTGCCTCACTGTCGCTGCAGTCTCTGCTACTTGTGTCACTGCTGCTACTGCTCCAGCTGCTTGGCTGCACTTTGGTTCCGTTTTGATTTCACGCAATAGATTCTTATTGATACGCGGCGTATTGGCCACAGAGAGATGTCCGAACTTCTGTTTGGCCAACGTACGCGATTTGCCTCTGGCGCCGCCCTTGCCACGCCTGCGACGCGTGGTCTGCTCCTCGAAGACCAAAAATATATCGCGTGCAAATTTTCGTCTCTCGGATTTTCTGTGACTAACTGGAGGCGCTGCATCGAATTCCTGCTTGACAATGGACACAGCGGTGGCAGCAGCCTCCTCTGCAGTGCTACTACCCTCATTCTGTCCTGTGTCCTTATCCCCTGTACCGTTACATTCACTTGGCCTGCAAGTGTTCCTTGGCATTTTACGGCCGGCCGCCGGAGCTGCTGCTCAATTGCGTGCCCAATATTAATCTTTGCAAGCGATTGTCATTTTATTTGCTACATATATTTGTTGTTGTTGTTTTTGTTGTTATTGCCTTTGCCTCTTCTGCCTCTTTTACACACTCCTCCGTATGCTCTCTTTTCTTTCTCACTTCTTTCTTATTGGGAAATTTGGGTAGAAAACTAACTCTTCTTATTGGCGCCGTTGAGGTGCTAGAGGTGCCTTTGCGCGTCTTCACAATTGCGATTCGTTGCGCGAGCGTTGCATTTTGTTCTGTTTCCGCACTTGCCACAGCTGCGTTCCTAATTTAGTTAACCAAACTTCACTTTATTAGTGCTCGCCTGTGTAGCTATGCGCTGTGTTTTACGTTGACAAAATCAATGAATTTTGTATATGTACTGCCTTTTGCCTTTGCGCATAGTGTGACCGACCGTGCCCGATGAATGGTATCGAGATATCGATACTTCTGTGCAGGTGGAGGTGGCGCGAAAGCACAAGTTTGATTTGAATTTACTTGCGTGTGTGATTCTATGTGCAAAAACAATTTGTAATTTGCATATAGTTATTTTTTTTTTGTTTTATTTATTTTCTTTATATTACATAGCAATCAAATTCAATTATTATGCCAATAATTATGCTGTCAAATATTAAGTACTTAAGTGCTTTTGCGTACAGATTAAAATACCCACACTCGTGACTGCGTGAACTTCGCTGTCGGTCTATCGATGTTCTCTTACATAGCCAATGCCCACCACTAGTCTTATCTTTGTTGTTGCGCAGCGTGAACGTGATTATTTCGCTCGGATCGCCGTTCCGTATAAATTTCTAATTCTTTTGTAATACATATTTATTATATATGTATCGGCACATTGCACAGTGATATAAGTAAACTGCATGCGTGAACTACAATTGTATAAGTGTGAGTGCAACTAGAATAATAAGAAATATAAAATGGATGCAAACAGCGATGAGACGCTCCAACACCAACAACAACAACAATATTATGAGCATAGTTGGAAGTCGGCCAATCATGGAAATTCCTTATCAGACAGCAGAGATTATGATACAAACTCGACGCGTACATCATTAACTGGTTCACCCTCGTCGTCGATAGCTGCGTCATCGCTGCAACTAGACTTCAATGGGTTCGAAGACAAAGCGCTGCTGGCGTCGCTGCTAGCACCCAAGCTGGATGACAGTGGGAGTGGGAGTAGTGAAGGAAGCAACAGCAGCATTTACAGCAGCAGGGAGCAACAGGTGCTGCAACCATTAGGCTTAAGTTTGGACGACAACAACGATGTAGCAACAACTACAAGAACATACACGTTGTTGCAGGAGGTGCAGACTCCGACGAACCCGACGCAGACACAGACAGTATACATGGACGACGGTATAGCAGACGAGGACGAAGTGTTTACACTGAGACCGTTAACCGCAGGTGCACCCATGTTGCTAACCACCAGCACCAACAACAACAACAACACTACAACCACAACAGCCACCACAAGCACATCATCCTCGCCCACCACACCCACACCCACCACACACATTCTATCGTCATCAACGACACAAGCGTCAGTACCGTTAATAGCAACAATGGGCACATATAATCTGGATGATATTTGCTTTACGCTGGAATATCAATTTCAAAATCAAAAGCTCGTCCAGGTGCAGCCACCGACGGTGGTGTCCTTCAGCATGGTACCAGCCAACGAAGCGCCATCGCCTCCGCCAACAACAACTACTGGCAACGACTCTGCAGCATCTGCATCAAGTTCTTCTCCTACTACTGCATATTTTACTCTTGGGACGAGGTAGTTAAGCTCTGCGTTCTTGCATTGCATGCACTTCTCAACTTTGCTTTTTTTTCTATTGATGTTGTTGTTGCTCTATGCCTATCGATAATCGATTTGCTGTATTTGATTGCATTGACTTGTTGTTTGGCCGTCGATAAATTTGCTTTAATTGATTTGCTGACAGATTTAAAATACCATGTAAGATACTAAAAAGCATGCCAACTTGTCTATAGTGAATGTCGATTACTCAATTAAAAATATTTGAAATTGGTACTTAAAATGTCGTAAAATTGTGACCAGGTGCTTGCACTTTGTCCCATTAGAGGGTATGCTGACCCCCGCCCATGGCTATGCCCATGACTAAATTTTCCATCGCCCACACAGATTTGTTTGTTGCATGGTTTCTCTTCTTTTTCCGTCATCTGCTGCCTCTCTGTGAATTGTGACGCGCCTGTCATATATTTATTTTGCTTTTTCTTTTTGGTATTTTTTTTTGCGCTTGCTTTACGAAACTAATTAGATTCGAATATCGACTGTGTGGGGAATACAAGTGTTTTTGTTTTTTTGCAATTTCCGAAAATTTTGGCAAATTTGAACAATTTCAATGTCCACATTTTACAACTCGCGTCCGCAAAGTGTCCGCAATGCTAGCATGCTGTTGCTAATTGCCTGAAATGTGTTCGCCGGTGTGTTCCACCGCCCCCTCCTTCATCATGTATGTGTATGTGTGTGCATCGATATGTATTCGATTTTCGATGGCAATGAGAATGTAACGGACTTTCTGCCGCTGCTGCAGTCGTGCTGCTCTGCTTCTTGCCATATGATGATTGTATCGAAATCGTTTGTTTGGTCTAAAAATAATTACGCCGATGAACGCATTTAGATTTTCCCCCCACTACAAAATACAATACATACACAAATACATACACATGTACGATACATATACACACATGCTAAGTTTTCTATTTTTCCCCTAATTCATTCACACTTGGTCTAAAGTAGCCGGTTTCCAATTCTGGCAAAACGTTGCCCCCCTTTGACCCCACCTTATTGTGAAATTCTATTCTCATCTCTAGAAAATTCCACTTGAAGATCGTCTTATAATGAAACATAACCAAGATGTTTTCAATTTGCACCATATAAATTCAGCTGCTTAGATCTGTTTATTGTTATTCTCCATCCTAATCTAACTTGAAAACGACAACATGTTTTAATCTGTGGCAAAATCTTTTCATAATTTCATCTTAAATGTTATCAGCCATGTTATGACTAACACTGGGAATCGTAAAACAGTTACATAGTTTAATAGAAACATCTTCTTGAACTTTTTTAGAACTTGTACATCATTAAATATAATTATTATTATCAAATTTATGTTATTTATTTTTTTAATTAATTTATAATTTGATCATTTTCTGTTTTTTTTTATTTGAATTTAATTTGACGATCTAAATGATATTAGACTATGAGTATGGCCAAGAGAACATTGGTAGTTGTATTCTTTTTTGGGTACAATCGTATTTCAATTTATTTTATTTTTCCACTTTGTGTAACCCTCCCCCTGCACCTTGCCCCGCCCCCTCTGTATACGTCTATGCCTACGACGAGGCGACGCTATTTTTATCGCCATGAGTGTTCATCTCAATCATATTTCTCATTTTTCAACACTCGCTCTAGTCGCGAGATATGCGAGATTAGGGCAGGTTGCGAGGGGGGGGCGCGTACGCCGCCACAGCTGTGTCCGTGACAGGGACAGTATGCGAGAATGATGTGTGCAAAGGGAATAGGAAAGGAAGGGAAGGTGGAGAAGAGAGGCGTCTCGTTCTCTCGCCCACGCACTTGTTGTTTATCCAAATTGAATATTTTGTTTTTGCCTGCATGACTGTCAGCCTGCATGTATGTGTGTGCGTGTATATCTCAGTGTGTACATATTTCTCTCTGTGTGTGCTTTCTCTTAGTTTTCTTTTATAGTTCTGCCGACGTCGTGTTTGACCATGACAATATTAAATATTAATTAATCTGGTTATTAAGGCTTATGTAGGGATTCGAACAGTCAAAATGATGCGTTTCTTTTGTTGTTATTTTTCCAATTTGACTGATGTTTTCGCTTTGCTTGCTGCCAAGTGTTTACTCACTCACACACACTCGAACACATACACATTTTGTTATTGTTTGTTGTTATTGTTTCTCGTTGCGCTCTATAACCTCACTAATCTGTGCAATATAAACACACACACACACATACAGTGGTACCTACAAGCAGATGCATAACATACACATAAATTAGCACGTCTGTATGCATGTGTGTGTAGTGTTTAGAACAGAACATATGTTTGTGTGCGTGTAGAACATCTTAACGGCCCACTGACACACAAATCGAACGCCGCATTTGTTGTTTTTGTTTGTTTCCAGGCAAGCGACGCGAGTTCGAATTCGATATCGAATTTGCATTCGTATTTTGTGATGATTGTAGTAGTAGTAGTAACAACCCCACCCAATCTTGCAGCTATGTCGAAGAGCAAATTGATCCCGAAGAGGAAAATGAGCTGACTCATTGCATACACCCGGGCGCCTTGCATAAGGAAACCGATGAGGATCAGCTGATGGCGATGGCGTACGAGGTACTCTCAGCCCCCCCTGTGTTCAAAATAGTACTCTGCGCTCTCTCTCACACACATGCATACGCAGCACACATACACTCGCAAATTGTGTATAAAACGTGTGTGCCGTAACGTAACTAACGTTGTAACTGCTGCTGCTTTTAGTAATCTATAGTGGCCGAATATAGTAATCGATAACGAATTAATCATCAGTTAAAACTGGTCGCTCGATCCTCGCTGCTCTCTACTCTCTTTTTGTTAACAAATTATCGAATTATCGCATTTATCGAACCGTCAACTTGGTGCGTAGTTTTTAGAGTTTCCCCGATATTCTCACTTAACACACTCACACAACATAGAACCACATACAACAGTTACATAGTATATAGAAAACTAATTACAAATTTATATTTACACTGCATGCTTATTGTATTTTATACACTATATAGTATATATAGTTATTTATTGGCCGACTTACGAGTACATAAACATAATACATTACCTAACGACCTAATGACTTTATTCGAAAGCCCACGACTTTGTACATATTCTCTCCGATAAACAAACTGTAATTTCGCAATACTAATTTAAAATATACTATACATTTGTCTAATCAGAGCTCTGACGAAGCTCTCAGCCGTTATAAGTGCAACTATGAGAACTGTTATCGCAGCTATAGCACAATTGGAAATCTTCGAACGCATTTAAAAACACACACGGGTGAGTAAAGTACCTAATATAATACAATGAATATATACAAAAAGTTTTCTCAACTTGTTTTGCTCGCCTTTTTTACCAATCCATTAGCGAAATTCAATATTTCCAATTGTATATCGGCACCTTGGTCATCATCCACGCGACTTAAGATTGTTCCGAGATATTTGTAAAAGGGATCTTGGCAAGCATCAGTATGTTGATTATGATTAGTTGATACTTCCGATTCCTCACTCATATCAGTGTCCATTACTATTTGCACATTACAAATTTTGATGTGATCGTGAAGAAAGTACAAATCCTTAAAGTATTTCCACTTGCGTTCTTCTTCCTCTTTGTGAAGTTCACGCACAAATCTATCTCTCAGTGTTTTCCACCGACATTGGCTTTGCTTAGCTGTAAAAAAAAACAAAACAGACACACGTCATGTAAACAAACACATACACAAGTGGCGCACACAAGTACTTGCCTGGCAGACCGCATTCAACGGCAATGCTATTCCATGCTCTTTCTCTCTTCACACGATCGCGAAAACCAAGTTCTTCTTTTTTATATAGACAGGCATGTCGTTTAACAGCTCGAATCAGTTTTTTTTCACTGTCAGCCATTTATTGCAATTTAAAATGGATCTTTTATTAAATTTAAATGCGTGCGTACACGCGTCGCTGCGAAAATCAACGCGTTGTAATTGCAATGAGCTGAGCACACAAATTAATTTCTGTTAAACTTAAATAATTTTAAATTAATAAATAATGTAAACTGGTTTCTATGGCTGTTTGCAGGCGACTACAGCTTCAAGTGCACGGAGGAGGGCTGCAACAAGGCATTCCTGACATCCTACAGCCTGAAGATCCATGTGCGCGTCCACACCAAGGTGAAGCCCTACGAGTGCGAGGTGAGCGGCTGTGATAAGGCATTCAATACGCGATACAGGTGAGAGATAGCCAACTGTGGACACTGCTTATCTATATATATATATATAGAATATTGTATTAATACTTCCTCGCCCTATCAGATTGCACGCTCACCTGCGTCTGCACAATGGAGAGACCTTCAATTGTGAAATGTGCCAGAAGTGTTTCACCACGCTGAGTGACCTGAAGAAGCATATGCGCACCCATACACAGGAGCGCCCCTACAAGTGTCCCGAGGACGATTGTGGCAAGGCATTCACTGCATCGCATCACCTGAAGACGCACAAGCGCACGCACACTGGTGAGAAGCCTTATCCCTGTCAGGAGAACAGTTGCCAGAAATCGTTTAGCACCTCGCACAGTCTCAAGTCGCACAAGAAGACGCATCAGCGTCAGATGCTCAACAAGGGCAAGAAGAAATCAAAGCGCGCACAGAAACATCTGCAACAGCAGCAGCAGGAGGAACAGGAGCTAGAGCATCTGGAGCAGGATCAGCAACCGGAGACGGAACAACAGACCGACATGGTGCTACTTAATCCCGGCAGTCTGAGCTCCTCCTCCGAGACGACGTCGACGAGCAATGACAGCGGCGTCGTGCTGCCACAGTTGTCCAATGTTTACTTATTGCCAGAGACATCGCAAGCTTATGCCTTGTCCTATGCCGCAGAGGAGGAGCTACCAAGTCCCTGGATTGATGCAGGTGTGCTTGTCTCCAAGCCACTCATGTCCATGTCCACGCCATTGACCGATGCCTGCGTTGCATTGCCCACAGAGATGCCTAGCTTTGTGGACCTCAAGCAGAACTTTGGCAGCGCCATCAGTGGAAATATGGAGGAGCTCGGATTGCCGCCTTCGCTGGACATAGAGATGAAAAATGAGGTGGCTGCTCCTGCTGCTGCTGCCTCGCCTGCATTGCCTACGCTGGAGCTGAATCAGCAGAATATTGAGGAGCTGCTCAAGGATGATAGTTTCGATAATGATGAGGATATGGAGACAGAATCGCTGCTTAACGATATACTCATGACCATTGACAACAACAGTGCGCTGCTGCAGGCCACTCTGCACCAGACCGAGCAGGTGCCTAGCGATGCCTCTGGTCTGCTGGAGCTGGACATCAGGGATAACAAGCCGACACTCAAACAGATTACAGCGGATGCAGGCATCTGCAGTTGCACCAATTGCAAGTGTGATCAGACCAAGAGCTGTCATGGCGGGGATTGTGGAGCAGCTGCAGGTACTACCAAACCTGCCAGTTGCAAGCCCAAAACCACCACAATTGTGAACAACTCCAGCTCTGGCGGCAAACGCATCTGCGGCACGAGTTCGCTCAGCAAAAAAGTGAGTAAACGTGATGCGGAAATGAATCAAAACATCGAGGATGTTGCTTTGCTGCTGCAAAACTTGGCATCCATGAGTGGCGGCACAGTCAGAGGAGGTGCTGGCGGTGGAGGAGGCTGTTGTGGCGGCGGAGGTGGCGCGGCGGCAGCGCCACCTCCTGCTCCAATTACAACTGGCTGCGCTTGCTCATCCAATGCGGCAGTGCAGCCAACTGCCGGTGGTTGCTGTGGTGGAGCAGCTCCAGCTCCAGCGCCAGCACCATCTGCCACTGGTGGCTGCTGTGCGGGCAATAAGAGTGCTCCCCCCGTACAGGTCACCAGTGCTGGAGGTGGAGGCTGCTGCTCTGCCCCTGCGCCTGTTCCAGCTGCTCCTGCTACTGCCGGCGGCTGTTGTTCTTCAACAAAACCTGCGGCTGCTCCTATTGTCAGCAGTAATAGCGCCGCAATTCAAAGTTCCGCCTGCACCTGCAAGAGCCCCGCAGAGGGCGTGGCCAATGGCTGCTGCGTCGTCATCTGCATGAAAACATTGCAAGCCTTGCGCAAAGTGCTGACGCGTCGAAACCTCAACCTAATGCTTTGCCCGCAGCAAAATTAAGCCAGACCAACAATAAGAACAACTACAACATTTACTTAATATTAATATAGCAAAAACAAACAACAACGAGAAACCAAAACCAAGAAACCAATGTAACCAAGTATTGTATAGTGCCTGCAAGAAGTATTCCATGTTAATTACTTTGAGTATATATATAAATTACTGTTGTTCTGTTACGGAATTCCTTGTGAATCCAATTGGCGGCTGGCCGCGCGTTATTTAACCCCCAGAACCCCCTTAAAAGCCGCCAATAAAAAAATATATTTGCTTTGAGAGCGCGCGTTAACAGAGAAATGTTAGTGTGTACAGAACAGTGCACTGTAATGTATGTGCGCTGCAAATAAGTTGAGTTCATAACAGTCCACTGTACATTTAACATGCGCTGAGCGTAGTTTAACGTTGTAAGCTCAATTTCGCTCTCGGAGAGAGATATGAAATTGCACATATAGTTATCTTCATAACAGTGCACTGTAAGTTTAGTCTTACAAATATTGACCGCGGCTTAAAACTTTACTAGGTCCGTTTCGGCAAAGAGAGCAAAATGTTAATATACAGAACAGTTAGCAGCATGACAGTGCGCTGTAAATAAAGCGCAACTTGACTTGAGTTATGTTAGTGTGACAGAGAGAGTAAAAATTTAGCAGCATAACAGTGTGCTGTAAATAAAGCGCAGCTTGACATTCGCCTTAGAAACTGCAAGTTCAGTTTCGATTGATCACTCGAACAGTGCACATCGTTTTCGCTCTCTAAAATTAACGCGCGCTTTCTCATCTCTAATGCTTAAAGAATTGTTGAAGTGTTTGTTTTTTTAAAGCTGTTTACATATATTTCATAATTATTAACAGTTGAAATGCTTTACAAATAATTATTACTACTTTATATTACAAATATATATGCTATATATATTTATGTATTTTGTATAAAGTCGAATGAAAATAAAAACTAAACATGTTATGATCATTGTTAATCGATTGATGTGTTGTTTGTTTAATATTCCACGCGTCCGCTTCGGAATGCAGCAGCTTTTCTTACTAAATTTTATATATGTAACTTCTCGTACAACTGTCGCTTTCTCTTTCCATATATATTTCTATCTATCTCTCTCTCTCTCTCTATCTTGTCTCTCTTTAATCCTCGCCAGCTGGTATGGCTTCCTCTAGACGTCGCACGAACTTAACACGCAACTCAGTCACATTGTCGCCTTTGAGTTGATCCTGCAAAAGAGACACCACCAGAAAGTATTCCACACACACACCATCACACACACACACAATGGAGAGCGAGAGAGAGGGATTAATGAATATTCAACTCATATATATATATGTATATAATATATCTACCTGTACAAACCAGCACTGCACCTCTAGTTGGACCATCTCCAGGGCACCGCGTATGCAGCCACTGAGTATGGCACTGTAGCGCAGATTGCTCAGATCTGTGGGCAGCTCAACGAACTCCGTGAGGGGATTGGAATCGAACAGCAGCGAGAACTCATCGGATGCTGGGGACCAGTTAGATATTGTGGGCTGCACATTGAGGTACATACGGAATGCCTGCTGTATGCGATCCGCTGTCTCACGCATCTCCAGGCAACGTGGCACTGACGTTCGCGCCAGAAAGTCCTCAATCAGACGCATGCCCATGTTGTAACCAATCCTCTCCAGCTGCTTATTCACATCGTCCACGTTCTCGAAATCACGCAGCATCTGTGTGACCAAGGCGCCATAGGTGAGCGTAAGAAACTCGGAGTTCTTTTGCGTGTGTGTGTGAGAGACAGGGAGAGAGAGAACAAGAGAAACAAATGCAGATTGAGCTGAGAAACAGAGTAAGACCAAGAACCAAGTGCAGCAAAGACATTCGATAATACATAGATCTACAATATCTGAGCAGACTACTCTACACCCTTTTATATGTACACACTCTATCTACAACTATTATCAAAATAATTGGAGTGATTTTTCATATCTCAATCTCCTTCTGTAATTTCTTTGTTGTTTTTACTTTCCATATTTTTGTAGTGTAAGAGTTTCATAAGTCAAGATCACTTTTGGTATTTCTTTATCAAGCAATATTATAAAATTATAAGTGTTGAATTGTGATACTCCTATTATATTGATAATAGTTATAAATGTTTTTGTTTCCCCTGAGTATCGCACACTATGGTACACTATGTTAAAAGAGCCGGGTACATAATATTAAGCGCGCACTCTGTTATGTTAAGAGCGCCATGGCACTTGCTGTTAGCAACAGTGATGAACAGTGTGTCAAATAATTCTTTGCAATTGGAAAAATGTAACTACAACAATATTAAATATTTATATATACAAAAAATATATTATTTTCATATTTTACTATGTTAATATTTAAGGTGTTATGGATTACTATAATATAACAAGTATTTTATATATATATATAATTCAATTTCTTTTGCAAAGAAATACTTGACACCGTTCATACAGTGTGCAGCTGTTGCTAACAGAAAGCGCAATGGCGCTCTTAACACTTTACATGTTATGTACCTATGTTAAGTGCAGCCTAGCGCTGTTAGCCAAGTTGGGCACACAAGTTTAAATAAATACAAATTTATTTGCCATTGTGTACAATCCAAAAAGTGTGTTTTCCTGATCTTAGAATTTAGGCTTAGCATTACGAATTACGGACTAAGGACTATCTACAACAGCTGATCGTTCGTGCACGTGCAGGGGCAGCAGGAGCTGCTTCATTCCGATTTGATGGCCGTTATGGTTATGCTCGGTGTCTGGTGTGGCGCTATTAGCTTTGGCGGTGCACGCGCTGTGCCCCGACTCAGTGTGGCACCTCCACTCGCTGCCAGTGGCAATTGGATGCCATCCAGACCGCCAGACTGATCGCCCTTCTCCTGTGCCGAGTGGAAACGTCCGCCCTCACCGCGTGCTCGATTCATGGCGTGTCGATGTCGAGATTCATGCAGGTATTTACAACGTTCCTTGGGAATGCGAGACTCCAGCTTGGCCCTCGCCTGGCGGCGTATCAGGATGCGTTTGTATTGCTTGGCATTCACATACAGTGGCTCCTCTTCTGCCTCCCCCTTGGAGTTCTCATCTTCGCTGTTGGTATTGGTCCCAGTGGTGCTAGTGGAGACATCAGCACTGCTTGCTTGGCTCACACTTGTGGTAGTTGTGGGCGTGGCAGTTTGCACCTGCACCTGCACTTGAGCCTGTTGCTGTTGTTGTTGCTGCTGTTGCTGCACATTGTTGACGCTGACATTGACATTGTTCTGCTGTGCCTGTCCGGCAGCAACTGCTGCATTTGCCGCATTCACAGCCGCCGCCGTTGCCGCATTTACTGCCGTCATCTGTGGCACCATTATAATCTGCTGTCCAGCTGCCGCCGCTGCAGCCTGATTGGCACTTGGAGCCGCTGTGATCTGCACCAATTGTCCATTGATATTTACAAAATGCGGCGTTTGTTGTGCCGCCAATCCGGCTGCAGCAGCTCCTAGCGAGCTGGGATCTAGCGATGTTATGGTCGGTGTCTGGTAGAATATTGTCTGTCCATCGGGTAACTGCATCACTTGCATCTGCGGCTGTTGTTGTGCCGCCTGCAACATTATTTGGTTTGCTTGCAGTGGTATCAACTGTGGTTGCAGCCCCCCTGCTCCGCCTCCCGCCTGCTGTTGTGGCTGTTGACCAATGATGATCTGTGCTGCACCACCAGGCAAGTGCAGGGGCATGGGGATCACTTGTATCGGCTGCCCGGCATTGCCTACGCCAACTGTTGTCGTCGCCGTTGTTGTGTTTACATTGTTGTTGTTGTTGGTTGCGCTGACGTTGATGGTGTTACTGTTGTTGCTGCCGTTGTTGGCGACGGCATTGTTGCTCATTCTTGAAGTTGTTGTTGCTGTTGTTGCTGTGCTGCGGTTACTGCTAAAATGGTTATCCATAGCGCGCAGGTGGCGCTATTTTCTGTCTGTGTTTCCCTCTCACGCCCTCAATACACTTACTGGAAAAGCGAATGTGAAGCCGATTTTGAGGGTGGGTGCCACTTTCAATGTTTCGTATCTTACGTCTAGGGCAATTAACTAGCCTTACAACTACAGTAGTCGATAGTGGTAGTCGGGGTGTTTAGTTCCCGCATTTCAGTGATTAGCTTACCACTTTTTTGGCGTCCAATCTTGAGGCTTGTCGTGACATTTTTGCTTGGAAATTTCGTTGAAATTCTTTTTTCCTCAGTGGTGGGTGTACCGTGCTGCAGTGTGACCAAATCTTGAATGCGATATAATAAACCAACAGAAAATACCAAAATAAACGTCAGTTGCTAATAAAATACCAATCATCGACAAGACTTAATATATCGATAAGTAAATCGTTTGGTTAATATCGAATTTTTAATAAACAAACACTACGCAAATTTAAAGGGAAATAAATTTATTCAAAATGTATTTATTAAAAATGAATTTAAAAGAAATATATTTATTAAAAATGCATTAAATAGAAATGTATTTATTAAACATGAAATGTAGAACAAAATTAACTTATTAAACACGAATTTATTTTTATATTAATAACATCAGATCAGCTTAAACTTAAATTAGTCCGGAGATAACATTTTAAGGTCGGGATTGGAATATCGTATCTTGACTTTTCGATTCCTCAACGAGCATGTGCGGAGTGCACTCTGTGGTGTCTTTTCTTCCTTCTGCTGCTCCTGAGTTTGACTGTTCTGTAATGAAGAGTTCTTCTCCATGGACATATCCTCCTCGCAATCCTCCAGTTTATCCCCGCCCAACTGCGGCTCCTCATCTCCATTGATAATAATATCCTCTTCGAAGGCAAACTGAAATTTACGTACCTTCTTCTTGGCACTGAAGATGACACGACGTGCATTCGAGTCCTGTTTCCTGGTGCCAGGAGTCTTCAATATGGACATACGCCTGGGTGTCTCACTGGGTAGAGCAGATGGTGGAGTCTGCTTTTGAGCAACTGCACCCATTATGGCAGATCTAAGCAAAGCATTTGGTCCAATCGACTTGCGTCCACTACCGCCACCAATCGAGGGTCGACTCCCGCTGCCGCCAGTGGACACACGCAGCACGGTTCTGGCCGGCGAGAAGGACTTGCGATCACGCACTACAATGAAATGATGCTTGGGTGTGGTGGCATTCAGTACACTCTCCTCACTCTCCTGCTCTCGCTTCTTGCGTGCCTCAGCTGCAGCCTTGCGCATGAAGCTCTTTAAATCCCTACTTGCTTTCGAGGTTGGCTTCGCCGCCTTTGGCGCAGCTTTACGTTCAGTCTTTGCCTTGGGCTTGGGCTCGATAACCTCATCTGGATCGACCCAATTGTTGGCCTTCCATCGCTGCAAATTATCGAAACGCTTGTCCACATTATCGCCTTGCAAACGCATCATATCCCACCAGCCCTCGAGATCCTCGGCCAGCACTGGCTTGGTATCCTCACTGCCATCATTGGCACGCAGTCCGATGCCAGTTGCGCCCGCCTCACAACGATCGATAAGACTGGAAAACTGCATTAACTTTTTGCTAGTCAGCAGCTTGGTCTGTCCAATTGCCGCATCAATCATATCCTTGCCACCAGTCTCCGCCAGCCTTGCCTCATGCTCTCCCTCGCTATACTGCGTCCATTCATCGCACAGCCCATTGAGGCGTTTGATTTCATTCTCCAGCTGTAGGCGGAAGTACTGCACCGATTCCAGGGTGCGACGCACTGCCACAGGTGTCTCCGGCTGTAGCTTGTCCTCCTCTTGCAGATACATGCTGTTCCGCTTGCTGCGCTCCGTTTGAGAGTTCACTTTGCCACGAGAGACACTCACGTAGGGACTCAAGTAGTTTGGCTTGCAGCTGTCGTCCTGCGTAGGCGTCATTGTCTTTTCTGCACCGACATCGTCTGCCGCTGGAATAGGTAAGACATTATCTAACTATACAACCCAATTTATTATTCTTTTAGCTTACCTGCATCTATTCTAGATTTTGACTTGTTCACCGCCGGCGTCTCTAGCAGAGGTTCCCCCATGGAGTACCTTGAAAAGTTGAACTTCCGCTTGGGCTGCTCCTGCTGCTGCTTTTGCTGCTCCTCCTGTGCGCCTTTAGCAATCTCCTCTGCCAACAGTTGCCGCTTGGCCACCGACTTGGTGTGGCTGGTGGTGGTGGTGGCACCATTGCTGTTTTCATCAGCTCCCAAGGGACTTAACTTGGTCAAGTCCCTATACAAGTCCAACAAATTATGACTACTATTATTGGATTTATTACACTGTGTCGACGTGGCCTGGAAAGGATTCTCCATGCTAAGCCGCTCCAGTGGCGTTTCAGGCAACTCATCAATGCCCTCGACCCCGAGGTTGCCTCCAAAGAACGCCTGCTTAAGTTGATCAATCTTTTGATCGTTCTTTTGTTTATTACTTGGGGCAGGATCCGCCTTCTTGACCTTCATACGCTTTGCTAGAGTGGAGGACGCTGTGCATTTGACTGCCTTCAGTGGAGGATTCGAATTAACTTTGAATTTTCCAGCGGCACCACCGCCACCTCTTATTGGCTTTAATATATTCCCTCGATTGGAGGGCTTTTCGAAGGGCTGCGTTACTAAATTGACGGGTCTGTTTGGAAGCAGTGCCACTGCATGCATTTTGGGCTTTGTTGTGGAGTTGGTTGCCTGCTTGATTGGTTGCCTTGACAATGCTGTGGGCCTGGCAGTTGCAGCTAAAGAAACTGTACCAACTGGAAGAGCAGCAGTGGCAATAGGAGCTGAAGCAGTTGCTGCCTTCTTCACTGTTACAGTTCGCATGGGTTTGCCAGCTGGCAATGCAGCAGGCGCCTTACGAGCAACGAGTACTGGCTTGGCATCACGAGCAGCTGCAGAAGGGACTTGCTTTGCTGGCTTGTTTGTGGTTACAGTAGGCTTCACTGTGGGCGCCTTTAATGACGTCGTGTGTTTGTGTTTGGCGCGAGTGACAGCCCCAGCAATATTAGATTTCAGCTTAGGTGCAGCTCCTCCGGCTGCAGTGCTGGTGCTGCTGCTAACAACAGTTCTCGTTCGAGAATGTGTTTCATTCTGCGTGGCATTCTTCTTAGATTTGAAATCAACGATAACGTAGAGAGAACGCCGTTTTGCGGCTGGAGCTTCAAAGGTTGCCTCCGTCGCCGCTGCCTGCTGTTGCGACTGCGGCTGAATCGCTGTCTGATCATTTTGCGTCTTGTCCAGTGCCTGACGCTGTTTGTATTCCGTCCTCCATTGCATGAAACGGTTCAAATAATCCTTTTTGCGCGACACAACAGTTGTTGCTGGATGTTGAGGATTTATATTTTCTTGTTCACTCGCCGCAGCATCGTCGTTTGCCGGCATTGTTTGTTCTTTTGTCACAAATATCTTTTTTGGCGTCGGACTAACACTAATAACTCGATTATTGAAAAATGAATCTTCGCGCCTTTTTGATCGTGCGACGCGCTGATTGTCTCGATTAATCTGTAGGTGATTGCGTCTGCCCAATAGCCCAGTTTCGTACAAAGCTTTATGTTGTTCCATTTTTTATAAACTAATTCAATTTACAAAATTCTATTTTGGTGCGTACAAAATTCAAATGGATTTTCTTATTAAACAGATATGCAAAGGAATGCGATACTAAAGCGAGTACTGAAGCGTACGTTAAACGAGTACTTTTTGTTCTTGTTTGCGTAGGAAGGCGAATTCATGGTAGAGAAGGGCTGCCAACTTGTTTGACTATTTATCGATGTTTACATTGGTAAACATAAATAATTGCAATCACTCTTTTTGGGCTTGCTTTGTAAGCGAATTCATCGTAGAGAAGGGCTGCTTAACTAATACATCGATAATTGCAATTACCGCCAATAACAACATTCCCCTTAGTAGTCCAAAGTACGAGCAACTTCTGTGATTTTGTTGGCTGAGCCAAATAAATTCATTAAATATAATGGCTTCCACTGGACTGTTGGTGGTGTCTAACATTAAACAACTGGGCAAATCTCTGCGTAGCATTGAGAAATATGTTAACTCACTCTACATACATCTGAATGTGGCTAAGCCAACGTCGTCGTCGTCACCACCTGTTTGGGGTCGTCTTATATCACAATTGTACGCGGATAGCAGCAGCTATGTGGGCAACAAGGTTGACCTACGTGTACTGGTTACACCATTTAAGGAGCAACAATCCCTGAAGCTATGCAAACCTGTGGATATGATATTCTCCGATGAGCATCAGCCAGAGCTGTGCGAGAAGCTGCGGGCGGCTCTCAACATAAGCAAACCAACAATATTTCTGCAAGATACAAAGAACACCGACTTTCAACAGTTTCTGCAGGATAGCTGTGAATCCCCCGAGTCAAGCAAATTCAAAGTGTATCCAAATGTCGTTCTTGGCGGCACCTTCGATCGCATCCATATAGGCCATAAGATATTCCTCACGCAGGCTGTGCTACGGACGTGCAAGCGTTTAGTGATTGGTGTCACCACAGCCGCAATGACAAAGAGTAAATATTTGTTTTTATCTAATCTTTGTCTAGACACCCCTAACTTGCTTACTCATTATAGACAAAGTGCTGCCAGAACTTATATTGCCCGTGGAGGAGAGAATTTCTCGACTGCGCGAGTTCCTTTTGGACATTGACAACACACTGCAATATGATATTGTGCCCATTGACGATCCCTTCGGACCAACACAAACAGATCCCAACATAGACATGATTGTCGTTAGTGCTGAGACACTGCGTGGAGGTCAGAAGGTCAACGAGATAAGGGCCGCGAGGAACCTAAGCCAATTGGATATCTTTTCCATTGACATTGTGGAAAGCAACGTCAACGATGGCATACACGAGTCAAAGGTTAGCTCCAGTAACACTCGCATTGATATGCTGGGCACACGTTGGCGTCAACCTGAGCCACGTCCAAATCTACCCAGTCGTCCCTATATCATTGGTCTGACTGGTGGCATCGCTTCTGGCAAGAGCAAGATGGCTGAACGTCTGGCTGACTTTGGTGCTCATGTGATTGACTGCGATAAGGTGGCCCACGATGTCTACGAGCCGGGACAATCGTGTTACAAGAGGATAGTCGATCATTTTGGTAATGATATACTGGCCAGCGATGGACGGATCGATCGTAGCAAGCTTGGACCGAGAGTCTTTGGCAATCCACAAGAGTTGCAGATACTCAATTCCATTGTTTGGCCAGAGCTAATGGTTGAGGTGAACCGGAGATTGGATAAGTTGCGTGCAAGTGGAGCTCAGATGCCCAAGATAGTCGTGCTAGAAGCAGCTATCCTACTGAGAGCTGGCTGGGAATCCAATTGCCATGAAGTCTGGTCAATGATTGTGCCCCCCGAAGAGGCTGTAAAGCGTGTCGTAGAAAGAAACCATTTGAGCGAGACCGAGGCCCGCAATCGTCTGGCCAGTGCAGTACCCAATGCAGATATTGTGGCCAAATCCCAAGTGATCTTTAGCTCACAGTGGGACTATGACTTCACGTATCGCCAGGCAGAGCGTGCCTGGCAAATGCTTAACAAAGAACTCGACGCTAAACCACAGAGCAGTCTGTGATGCATTAGTAACATAAATGGGGATATTATAGTTGGTTGCAAACTAATTGCTTCAATTACTTTTGTTTTGTTGTTTGTCATTGTTAATGCATTTCTTTAAATTTGCTTAGTTTTAAGTCGAAAGTACACAGGGAGCGAGCGCAGACCTGGCTAATACATGTCAGATGGAATCGAGAAATAAATAATCATGTTCCCAATTTCATCCAAATGCCGACAATAATGTTGGATTGATTAATGAGTTTCTCCCTTTTTGCCAGAAATGCGCTTAAAGTCGTTCATCTTGGTTGTGGTAATTGGAGAGCCTATAAAGCCAATGTAGTCAATTTGTGTCACATCGCCGCCAGACTGGTTGTTCTTTACAAAGATCTGTATGTTTTGTACATTCTGGAATTTCACATAGCGCAGATTGACGGGATTGCCGCTCTCCAGCTCCTTCTCGGCAATGCTAGAAGGGACCACAATTGATTACATGTTTACTTCATATACTCCTTACCATGAGAGCTACTTACGTCAGATCCTGCACACTGCTCATGGACTCGGCCTTATCGAAATCAATCGTACGCGGTTGATTGATGAACAGCTTTACCTGCTTGGGACCCAGTTGGGGTGGTGCCTTGAACTTAAGCGAGTGAATCTTAACGGCCTGATTAAAGGTTACAGACATAATCAGCTGCTCGTCGCAGTCGGACTGCAAGTATCCTCCGGCCGATTCCAGTGCATGCTTCATATTGTGATCGTCAGATTCATTCAGGCATTCGCACTCTTGCTTCGAAATGAATGTGTTTAGCTCCATCTGCGTGCAGGTAAGGAAGGGATTTAGATTTCCCGCTTAACAATCTCTGCTCTATAGTTACCAATCCCTGTCCATAATCTTCGCCTGATTCCTCGCCATCGCTGGAGCCAATGTGTTCCCGTATCTTAGCTTCCAGCCCCATTATGTCAGCGCCCTGGACGCGATCAATTTTTGTCCTGTTGCGGTAGAATATAAATGTTGGCATAGCCGACACACCTTGACCGGCAGCCGTATCCTGGCATTTATCCACATCCACTTTGAGGAATATGGCTTTCGGGTATTTACTGGGGAACGTCTCAAAAACTGGCGCAATCCTTTGACAGGGCCCGCACCAAGTTGCCGTAAAGTCCACAACAACCAAACGCACGCCTGCCTGTGCTAACTCGGCTTGAAAATGTGATTCGTCGTTGATGACACGTACTGCCATATTTACTTTTTTAGAGAAAATCTAAATGAATGACACGGCAGGTTTTAATAAAACTCAAGATGCTCTTTCGTCTTATTGCAATTTATCGATATACTGCTGTGCACAGACCACAGGGTTGCTTATTTTGTATAATTCGCCGCGAAAAAAGTTATCGATAGTTGACAGCCCTCTGCAAAATTCTTGCCCATTTACTGGCACTAAATATGGCGTCTTGATAAGAAGAAGAGTAATTGATAAAAGTTCTGTCCGGCCGCCGCAAAAAGTGATGATTTGATTATCAAAATTACTAAATATTTAAGCCTTAATTAATAATAACATAAATAGTTTATAAAAAGACAAAACACACAATGGATGTACAACCGCCAAGAGGTAAATACAAGCAAAAGTGAATTTAAAATTCGCAGAGCACCCATACACACACATGCACACGCACTGCAAACTATGGGTAAAAAAAACTTTCTGCTTTGCTATTTTAGATGCAAGTTTACGCAACATTATAGACAAATTGGCGGAATTTGTGGCTCGCAATGGACCCGAGTTCGAAGCAATTACCAAACAAAAGCAACAAAACAATCCAAAGTTTGAGTTTCTCTATGGCGGCGAATTTGCCAGCTACTATCAATATCGTGTGGCAGCAGAGCAAGCAAGTGAGTAGTCTTTCGTTCTTATTGTCAAATTTGAAATAACTTAAAATTTCTTTACTGTTTGTTTTTCAGTATTGAAACAGCAGGGCGGCATGCCGACAGGTGCTCACTATATGCAACAACCGCCGCCTTCCCACGCCCACTATCCGCCACCGCAACAGCAACACAGCACGCAGGCTAATCCGCAGGATACAATGCAACAAGCGCAACAACAATCACAGCATATGTGGCCACCTAATGCTGGGACTGGCGCAGTGTCTGTGCCCGTACCAGGATCAGTGGTAGTGCCTACATCCGCCCAACAAGCAGCAGCCAATGGCACCGCTCTGACACTGGGCTTGGTCTCCCAATTGGACGCCATTAAAATACAACAGAATACATTGAGGGAACAAATCAAGCAATCGGATGCGAATCTTTCTGCACAACATACGGTAAATAATACTACTACCCTTTGCTTTCTTCACAGGTGTGAATTTTCCTATTCAAACATGCATACATAAATCTATACATATATTTTGCAAAGCAGCCAAAGAGTTACACCTCCTAGACTCGTCCTCGTTATCATGCTTTCAATTTACCTAGGAATTACATAGGAATTAGCTTTTATTGTTTGTGATCTCTCTGTGAATACTTAGGGAGCTCTGTATTCAATGGTTTATCCAAAAACTTTCCGTATTCTTATACTGTTTGCATATAAAAACATCTTACTTAAAAAACCCTTTCAATTTTGGTTCATATTCTAAAAACCATTGAGCATAATCCATGGTTGTTAATCTCTGCACTCTGCTTAACTACTACTGGGCTGCCCCTATTTCTCTGTTCCCTTTATATGAACACCCGATTTCGTATTAATTTAACTGCATTTATTTTTGAATACCAACCGAACTCTTTTTTTTCTCAGTGGCTTATTCCCCTCTCTTTACACATTCTCCCCTATAAGAACTTCTCATTTAACGTACCCTTGGGGTTATTCCAATTCTTGTATATTTCTATAAATTGCTGACCATAATCCATGGCTGTTTAAGCTTAAGTTCTCTCTGATCTTTGACCATAACTGGGCTCCCTTATCACTCTATTTCCTACACATCTAATACAACAAAATATCTGCAGTGTTGTGGCCTATATATAAGTCGTTTCCTACACCGGATCTGCTACTATATAAAGTGTATTTCAGCTGTTTATTTGAATGCATATATTTCTGTCTCTCTCTCTATTAACGAATCACGAAGTTTTAATATGTTTATTATTACAATATATATTTGTTTTTTTTAACTATCTCAATTTAACAATTTTACAATGCTACATTAAATTTTTGCTTTATTGTATATTTTTTGAAACATAAAACTAAACTAAAAAACCAAAAAAAAAACGAAATCAACTGATAAAAACATGTGTGTGTTTACAAACAAAAAAATATTGTTCAAAACGAAACTCTCGTTTATGTTCGCATTCGCAAAATAATCCAAAAACGAATCACAAACGAATTTTTCAATCAACGCAAATGAAACGAATCGAATCGAAATAAATCCGAATGAAACGAAATGTGCAAAACCTTTAGGCGCTGATGACTCAAAAGACGAAGCAAATAGATGAAGCGATGGCAGCGGCACAGACAACGCAACTGGATCAGTTGGCCGCCGAGCAGGGCATAGTGCTGCGAGAATTCGACGGCGTCCTACAGCCCATCATAGAGTCCTGCACCAAGGATAGCATCTCAGCAGGTAAATATATAATGTGAATATATATGAAATACGAATCCATTTTAATGTATTCGAAAGAATATGTCAGTTAACTTTTTTGAGCTAGACCTAAACTGCAACTAAATTTATTAATTAAACAAAATTAATTCAATTGAAACTTTAATTTTAACTACTTAATTTGTGCAAGAGACATTTGACAATCTGAGTAACCCGTTTGATATTGCAATTTTAGGCAAGAACTGGATTTTACAGCATTCAACCGACAGCGCAAAAATCAATGTCGTTTTACAATATCTTTTAAAGAAGTATGCCTCAGTTTATATCTAATCATATCTGATCTTTCAACATTTATTAATCAATACTATCTATATGTGTGTTTCTTTCTTTCAACGAATCTTCACGAGTCAAAACGAGTCAAAAACAATATATATCGAGAGAGAAAAAGTGCATGCGAATCAAGCGAGAGCGTGTGTTGTGATGATCGAAAAGAGAAGCGCTGAAAGAGCGAGAGAGAGAGAGAGAAACTAGACAGAGAGTCGCTGACTCGTTAAATGTTCTACTCGTTGAATTTAGTATAAAATCTATTGGTTGATTCGTTTTGAGAGAGTTACGCGTTTATTTGCCGGGCTCAATGATCGTATATTGTGTTAGTTAGCATATAGATAAGACACAGAAACACATACACACTCTCACAGACACACACACATTTACACACACACACAACCATTGGCAAGCTGTTGCGGTTGTTGTTGTGCGTACAGAGAGAGAGAGAGAGAAAAATATGTTTTTCGTTTGTTAATTTATTTTTAGGGCTTTGGTCAATGGTTCAACGTTTCAGCAAAAATTGCATCTTATATATTTAGTTAATGATATACTCCATCATTGGTAAGTTCGCAAATCTCAGTATAAACACAATATAAGTTAATCTAAATGACATAGTAAAGAAAGACAGACAGCAAGAATAGCTAAATGATATAGTAAAGAAAGACAGACAAGAAGAAGAGCTTAATCTTCGGTGTAATCGAAGATACAGTACCTTTGCAGATCGTTGTAGTGCCTTAAGAACCTTATGAACTTCTTCCTACTAATGAAAACTTGGGAAGGGTCGAGTAATGGAAGATATAATACTCATGCGTTTAGGTCGTTAGGTACATGGGAATCTCTATATACTTTCCCCTTATCAGACTAACTTTAAGGGTAAACCAACCTCTATATAGATATATACTCTGCATATAATATTATTGCTTAGTTCAGGAATAGTAGAGCCTAACAAGATCAAAAATAAACAGCTCTAAGCAGACGTAGATCTAGCAAAAAGCACAGTGCATTGCGTCTAGCTTCTTGGGCAGCTTAGGAGTTCCTTCTTTCAACATCAACTGCAAGGGTATAGACTCCCCCCAGGACTATAGTTGCACATAAGATGGTGTTTTAGTTCAGCAATAGTTCGCACATAAGACAGACAAACAGACAGATTTAAATCAGACCTAGATCTAGCTACACACTCCGACTACGGGCTGAGTTTGTTTAAGCGTAAATAAATCTATTTACAGCATGCGAAAAAATATCAGCGATTTGAAGAACAATCTCGAGAATGTCGTTATACCGATGTTCTGCAGCGCGGACTTGAGTAAGTATTGAAACTAAAATAAATCTACTTTCCAGCTATAAATATATTCATTCTTTCTCCCCACAATTAGTTGCCAATAATGAGCAGCGACAGAAGCTATCGAAGCTGCTCTCACTGTGGGAATCGAAGGCAAAGTTCTTTGATGCTTGTGTCATCTCCAAGCTGCAGTCACCAGATTCATCCATGCAGGAGTACAAAACAAATCTGCAGAACACACATCACGACATTGTTTCTAAATACTCGCAGAGCACCAAGGCGACGTTGGACAAGTGAGTTGAATGTACTTTAACCACGTTTGCTGTAATGATTTTAATGCTTCTTATTCATCTACAGCTACCAGAAGCAGCATCAAGTCTTTGTGCAACATGCCACACAACAAATTGCGCAACTGGAACAACAGAAGTTGCAGTTGGAGAAGCAAATTCTGGTGGCACAGAAGACACAACAGCAACTGGCTGCAGCTGCTGCTCTTCCTGTCACCCCTGGCAAGTCTATACCAGCGCTAATGTCACAGCGCATTGCCATGCCTGGCGTGGATAAGGAGCACATGAATACACCGCCGCCGACTCAAACGCACGACGCACATCCCCATCCTCAAGCGCCGGGCAACAGCATCTATGCAAACTATCAGCAACAACAGCCAGCAGCACAGCAGCCTGTAAATCCATTTGGTGATCCACGTGCTGCTAACTTTTTCATTCCCGATATGTCGAAGCCACCGCCAGGATTTCCAGCACCACCGCAACAGTCGCCACAACAACAGCAGCAGCAACAGCCACCAGCAACAGCTCAGTATGCTGCAGTTGGTGCTGAGCCACCTGTGGATTTGGGTGTGCTGAATGCAGCTATACAAGCTGTAATGCAATTGCAGCACCAGCACCAGCAGCAGCGACATCCTGACGAGCAGCAGCAACTGCAGCAACAGGTACAACAACAGCAGCAGCAACAGCAACAAACTGCAGCTGCCTATGGCGTCGATACTGGCGTCGATCTGGGAGCGCTCAATGCAGCAATACATGTGGTGCTGCAGCAGCGACCTGCTGCTGACCAGGATGAGTCTTCAAAACAACAACATTGTGTGGATGATAGATTGGATGCCTGCACTGCAGACAGTGGTGCCTCCTCTATGCCTGCACAAGAGCCACAGGTGCCCACAGCGCCATATTATGATCTGCCCGCTGGTCTCATAGTGCCATTGATACGTCTGGAGGATTACAACTACAAGCCGCTTGATCCCTCTGACATTCGATTGCCAGCGCCAGCGCCGCAAAGCGAACGCTTGACAAATGCATTGAATGCCTTCTATGCGGCGCCCTCACATGATCGTCCCAGGGACAAGTAAGTAAAGAAATCTCTTAAAGAGGTGCTTAATTAATCAATCTCTTGACACTTGCAGTGAGGGCTGGGAAAAGCTGGGACTGTATGAGTACTACAAGGTTAAGAATGCGGCACGTAAACAGAAGGAGGAGGAAATCAAGAATGGCACACGCATCAAGTCACGTTCGCCCAGTCCCATTGTTTTGGAGAAGGCCAAGAAGACCAACAAGCGCTGCTATCGGTGAGAACTTATTCTCGATCTATTACTCGAAAGATGGAAAGAGAAAGGCTACCAATGCTAATCTCGGCTTCTTCCCGTTTTCAGCTCCAAGAGTCGCAGCCGCTCACGTTCGCGCAGTCCACTCAATCGCACCAAATCCCGCACACGTTCCAGATCGCGCTCAATGGAACGCGCTGCCACACCGCCGCCACAGCAGCAACGCATACGTGGAGGAGGAGGAGGAGGAGGCAGCAGTGGAAGTAGTCGCAAGGGACGTAATCGTTCGCCGCGTCATGAACGTGGTGACAACAGCAACAGTCGCGAGAATCGCTCTGAACGCAACAGCAGTAACAGTGGCAACAGCAGCAGCAACAACAACAGCAACAATGGCAATGCGAACAACTCCAGACGCGTGGAACGAGACAGATCACCGACTCCACCAAGTTTCTTGTAAGTGAATGGATGCTTAATCTCTCTCTGGAATTACTAACTGAACCTTATGCCATCCTTCTTAGTGGTAGTAGCTTCGCCAAGCCGCAAGAGTTCATTGAGGAAACCAATAAGGGACATCAGATGCTCATGAAGATGGGCTGGGCCGGCACGGGCACGGGTCTGGGTTCTAAGAACCAAGGCATTGATACGCCCATCTCTGGTGGCGAGGTGCGTGATCGCAAGGATATGTACAAGGTGAGTGGAGAGCAGGAGGAGTAGAATGAACAGCAGGCCCAGCTTGACTGAACTTTAATCTCTTTGCAGGGTGTGGGCAACAATCTGAATGATCCGTTCGAGAGATTCCGCAAGAACAAGGGAGCTGCCTTTGCACATCGCATGAGCACAAGAGATTACAAAACTTAGATGGTGCTGCCTTCTCCGGATGACCGCATTTCCCCTGTTTACCTCCCCCCCCAAGAGAGAAGAATACACACAATTTTTTATAAAGAAAGTTCCTCACTTTGTATTATGGATTAAGCTAAAACATTAAGCGCCCCTTGCGCCGCCTTGGCATTCACCTTCTCCAGCACTGGCACCAATGCCCGGCCAGGTCCGCATTCGAAGGTGCGCGGAAAATTGGCGCCTTGCTGGCGTTCGTAGATCTCGTGTAGGGTCTGTTCCCATTTCACTGGACGCACAATCTGTTTGGGTAGTTGGCGTAGAATGTGCGTGGCATGTTTGTAGGGCTTGCCGTCTACATTGGAGTACACCTTGATGATGGGATCCTGAAGATAAATCCCTTTCAGTGCCTTGGTGAACGGTTCAACGGCAGTTTCCATGAGGGGCGTGTGGAAGGCACCACTGACAGCCAAACGTTTCATGCGACGAATTTTCAGCGGCCTCGAGTTCTTTTCCAGAAACTCGAGAGCCTCCACATTGCCAGCGACCACCTTGCAGTGTGGATACATGTAGTTGGCAATGCCGCAGTAGGGTGATTCCACGCCCTTGTCCACGCACCATTGTTGTGCCTTCTTGCATGCCTCGCCGAGATTTGTATCGGGTCCATAGACAGTCAGGGCCATTGCACCGGCGGCTTTATCACAGGCTGCTTGCATGGCATTGGCACGCACCTGCACCAGTCGCAGGGCCTTGTCGAAGGGTAGCGCTCCTGCATAGACCAGTGCAGTGATCTCGCCCAGACTGAATCCTGCAGCAGCTACACAATTCTCTATGGCTCGCGGACGTTCCTCGCGCAGTTGCTCTAGGGCGGCCAATGAGGAGACCATTACAGCCAGTTGTGCATATTCAGTGCGATTCAGTTTATCACGTGGTCCCTCCAGGCAAATCTTGAGTAGATCGTATTCGAGCACCTCATTTGCCAGCTCGAAGATTCGTCGAGCGCCAGGAAACTGCAGCAGATCCCTGCCCATGCCCACATACTGTGTACCTTGGCCGGGAAAAAGCATCACGCTGGTCTCCTTGGGATCTATGGCGGGTCGAGTGTTCCCCGACTGTTCCAGCGGATCTGTCAGCTCCTTGAGCAGCTGCTGTCGTTTGGCATCACTTGGTTCGCTACTGCTGCTGCCGCCACTGCTGCTCCAGCGTGACCAGCTCGAGGGGGCTATACGTATTAAATGTTGTGTTTTTGTTGCAAACATAACGTTAATTTGTTATAAAAATAATAAATTTTATATAAAGTGCGGCGCACTGCACAACAGCTGTTAATGTTAAGAATATTCTGTTAATAGTCAGCTGTTGCTCACAATGGTTTGCTGTTAAGGGGCAACAGATGTTTCTGTTAACAACCGGTTTTATTGCACAACAGCTGTTAAGGGCTTTAATAATTACCAACAGATGGCGCCAGCAAGCAGCGACCTCTAGCAGACATAGCTGCCACTATCTTATTCGACCGTTGCTTTTGAATGACTTTCGGTTTCATTGCGTTGTCCCCTTTGATTTATGTTGACCAATTTCAAATAACTTGGCTAAGATGACTAAGATACCTTTTTAGCCAAATTCCATGAATGGGCATTTGTTTTACATTTTTTGTTACTCATTTATTTGGCATTGACTCATGTCGTCTCTGTATGTGTGTGAACAGTGCATAGAGCATAGGAATGTCGGTCGTGGTTCCCCTTTAACGGTCGTGATTCGTTAGAAATGCGAGCATTCCTTGAGAGTTTCTTGAACTCAACAAATGAAATAAATAAAAAATGATTCTTTGAGCAGCGCCGACGTCGAGCGAGTGAACGGCAAATTAGCCTTAGGGCAAAGTCAGAGGAGCGGACGCGGACGTGACGCATCACTTTCGCCTTCAGTTCAAGGAAAAGAGAAGGAAGAGAGAAAAAGAGGCACCCCGCCTCCTCCTTCCTAGCCGAACTAAGGCCGCTGCCTGTTGCCAAGGACCAAGCTGCGCGTCTAGACAGAGAGAGAGAGAGTGATGACGCTGAAGACGTTACGATTCCTATCTACAGTATTAGAATGAGAACCAGTTTGGCATTTTAATACCCCGCCAAAATGTTCAAAAAGGTTATACTAACTGTGCAGGCACTAGCATGAATGCTAAGGATATTAACAGAATACTTTATTAACAAAATACTTGATTAATAGAATACTTGATTAATAGAAAACTTGATTAACAGAATACTTGATTAATAGAATACTTGATTAACAGAATACTTGATTAACAGATTCCAGGATCAGTTGAGATAGACGACGCTAGTTGTTATTCTTATACACTAACTATGAGCAAAAGTATATACAGGCCGAAGGAGGCATGGCAGCACCTACAAAGATATATGCACTTGTATGTATATTGTTGATCAGGATCGGTAGAGTCGATTGACATAAGTTCTTCTATGTGAACACACAGATATAAGCTTTTAAAAGAGCTAGAGTCACTAAATTTGGCACAAAGGTTCCTATATATATTATATAGTATGTTATGTCATATCTATCTCTCCTGCAAATCAAATTCGAATCATAAACACAGAAAAAATTCAAGTCAAAAAACAGGGCGAAGGGTATCTTACTGTCGATCGTCCTCAGGTCTGTCTGGTTTATACCTCTAGTTTGTTGTTGGTTTTTGGGCAGCCCAAAATCCAAGAGAGACCGCTGCCCAGGTACGTATAAAGATGAGATAAGAGACAGAGGCAGCAGCATAAGATCGTTGACATGGCGCAAGTGGCGTGGTTTTTAAATCAGGTTGTGAAATATGTGTCTGTCTCTGTCTCCCTCCCTCTCTCGAGGTGTGTGTGTGTAGTACATATGCACATTGTGTGTTTATGAATGAGCGTATCTGGCTTTATCAGATCCCGGCTGGACCAAGCTGCCGCTGAATTTGCGACTCTTGGCAGGGTAATTTGCGTTTTATAGACACCAAAAACAATGATAATGATAATGAACAACAACAACACACACAATAACAATACAAACTAATGAAATGCATACTTTAGTAAATGCCAAAGCAGCTTTATTTTCGCATTCTTGTTCGTTCTGTCTGAGGAAAGACATATAAACATACTTATACACATATACATGTATGTATATATAGACAGTCAGTGTGAATTTCATTGTTGGTTTTATGAGACGTGCCGTCGATACCGTTAGATTTTAGAAATTCGCAAATACCAAAGGAGCACACGTAGCATGCAGCATATGACACGACACACACATGCAACGCTAATTGCGTCTTACAGCACACGCATATTGCGCATACGACCCGTTTCCGCATGCAAGACTGCAAGCCAGAGAGTGAGAGTGAGAGAGAGAGAGAACGAGATAAAAGTCGGCCGAAAGTGTGCATTGACCGGCATCATTTACAGCCAAGCTAACATTACCGGGCCAAAAATACAAACACACATGCGCATGTGCACTTTCTCAACTAAAATTAGAACAGCAACAACAAGTGCAACCAAAGCACACTCAATACTGACGTCGACGTCCATTAAGAACAACCGTTAAGCGCTCAATGTCAGTATAACGTCAATGCCAAGCCTGCTGCGGCGGCGGCTGCGACTGCGTCTGCTGCAGCTCAGCCAAACAAGAACAGCAAGAACAACAGTGAGAGTGCATTTGAGATGAGAGGCAAACATCAATGGCACTAACAACAACAGTGAGAGTATATTAGAGTATGCATGAGCAGCTGAGCCAAATAACAACAACAATAGCAGCATGCGAGAGTGCATTCGTGATGAGAGTGTGCCAAACAACAACAGCATAAACAGTGAGAGCGCATTGGATATGAGAAAAACTGAACCTGACAAGAACAACAACAGTGCAACTAACAGTGCATACAAGAGAAGAGTGTGCCAAACAAGAACAGCAACAGCAGAGAGAGTGCATTGCGAGAAGAGAGCCTACCAATAACAACAACCAGAGTGTGAAAAGTGACAGTGCATTTTAAGCGAAGAGAGTGTAACATAGCTGTGAGAGCTGTGTGGCCTTGGGCTGCTGTTATTTTATGTGCAGCGCTTTGACCCACGTTATGTTAAGATTAGCTTAACATGCTAATTAACACACCGTGTCTTATCGCTGCCTCTACAGCTGTGCAGTCGTGCGCCTCGTGCTGATGCCGCATTGTAAGCTAAGGCACAATTTTATGAATGAAATTCTCAGCATAGTCATCATTTCACCACGCTAAAGCCACAACGTGTGCGTGCGTTAACGGAATTCACCTAGCAACAAGGTAACTCAGCGCTAGCCACGCGCTGCGCGGTCGCTGTTGGTGTCAGTGATAGAGAACACTTTCTCCCTACTTTACAGTCTGGTAAGTTCGAGCGCCAAGGCAATATTAGCAGCGACAGCGACGTCGGCTTCCTCATTACATGACAATTACATTTACAGTTCCATTTTCAAGGTTCTGCGATTAGCAGCGATTGTTTATCGATTTTTATCAGCAATATGACTAAAATTATGATTCAGTCATTGATTATTGTGAATAGATTAGTTTCAATCGAAATTGGTCGAAAATATGCCGGTTTTTTTTAACCCGCATCCCTTTTTTTATTAGTCAGTTCTGACGTCTGCCAAAAATCCTAAGCACCGCAGCAGCAGATGCAGAGGCTGCAGCATCAGCCCATATTCTTTTTAATTGGAGCTAAAACGGCGGCACGCCCTTTCGATTACGCATGCGCGCGCGTACGTATGCTGCGTGCTCTCTCCAACAACCCACGGCGCACGCTGAGAGCGTCGCGCCGACGGCGACGATGACTGCGACGGCGCGCGGCTGCTCCTGCGCGCTCTGCGGCTGCGACTGCGTCTCAGTATTGATTTGCTTATAAAAAGCTAACAACTTGGAGTGAAGTGTTCATTTGAGGTTCACTGCTTATCAGGTGACGGTCGCTAGTTTTGTTTTGTTTTATTCGCGCGCCAAAATAACATTCTAATAACACGTATACGTCGTGTGGGCATTGGGGCAGGTGCAAAGTGTGACAAAATTCAAAGAGTTTTTCTGTAATTTGGAGTTTTAATACAACAACACGCTACAAACATGTGCGCTAAGGTAAGACGACTGTGTATGGTGAAATTAAATAATGGGACATATTGATAAATAGTGAAAATGTTTAGAAATGTCAGAATATCTTTTATTTATAGTAAGCAATGGGAAATTTTAGATAATACTTGGAAACTGGAAAAAATACTGTGATATTTTATAATTCATGAATAGTTCAAAACATAAAATAATAACTACCATAATTACTATAATAGTTTGAAAATAGTGGGAAATCTGAGATAATACTGGGAAATTGGAAAAATACTGGGATATTTTAAAATTAATGAATAGTTAAAAATAACATAAAATAGTAATTATCATAATTATTTTGAACTCAATAATCGGGCAGCTCGCAGCATAGAAGCACTAGCTGTCTTTTATGCCTTCATATAGGCATTCCATTAGGTTTGTTGTTGTTGCTGCTTGTTTAGTCAACAAGAGGGGTGTGTACCAATGCAAACCTGTAATCTGTCCGCCCGTTCAGCCTTACTCCCTCTCTCTCCCTCTCTCTTATTCACCCACCCAGCTGAACAGGGTGCTAAAAATAAATCAAATACAGCTTTTGTTCTCTGTAAGACACTACAAAAATAAGCATAATGCATCCAATATTGTTGTTGTTGTTGTTGCTGCTGTGGCGTGCTAATCAAATTGCGGAAATGCCTACCTGAGAGAAGAGGCGCGATCTGCTCGCTGCGACGAGATATTACATAAGATCCACTTGGGGATCTCTTTTATTTGCGGTTATCGGGGAAGTTTCGCTCATTAAAAGCGGCAAAAATGTAATCAAAAGCTCCATTTGGCTGCGACGACTTGCAAATGCGCTCCAGTTACACATGTGTTAGCAGCAATACGATGACCCACTTTGTTGCAGGAGGGAAGATAACAACAGCAACAACCACAACAACAACAGCAACAACTTCAACGTCATCTCTCTGTCTGATCAGTTGTCGTCATCCATTCACTCTCCTTCACTCACTCTTAACACAATCTTAAATCCAAATTTAGAATTCGATTTTAATTTTGTATTCGCTTTCTTTCTTTTTCTTTTGCAGTTCAATGTGTGCCGTCTGACGCTGTTGGGTCTGATCCTGGCCTGCTGTCTGCTGTCGCAGGCGCAGGGTCACTGTTCGCTGGAAAAGATGAAGACATTCGCGAGGGAGGCGTGTGAGCGACTCTTTCAGCAGGATGAGGGGCGAGAGAAGCGCTCCATTGGCTATGGACACAATGATATCAATGGATTTGGACGTAAGTACCCCCCAGAGATAATATTACCAATATTTAATAAGGTCACACTCAGTCAGTCAACTCAAGGGAAATATATATATAAATACAATATAAATAAAGACAGTTCCGATCTGCAATTAACCGTTTCCAAGGCGCAAGTTCAAGTTGAATATTTAAATTAAATTGAGGTTTCTGTTTTTTCTTTATCTTTGCAGATGATAAACTGCATAAAAATCAACACTACGTTGTGCGCAGTACCTATCCGAAGGGTGGCTATCTTAAGGTGAACAAGCAGCACTATCATCGTCTCATGAATCTCGATGTGATGCCCCGTTACAAGCCCAAAATGCACAGAGACAAGATGCGCTTCAAGCGTGATCATTCTGGCAAGAACTACGAGTATAACAATATCTCGTATTGCTGCTTCCATCAGTGCGACGAGGAATTCTTCTGTTAAGCGTTCAAGCAGAAGTCCCTCACGCTAGTCAACAACTAATTCCGTCCATTTACATCTATATATATATAAAAACCTATATTATCTAAGAAGTTTAAGACGCGCGCTCACTCTTATAGAGTAGGAGGTACCTTGCCAGCATATTTTGCCACAGTATTAGCAACCTATCATGTTGTAGTCAAATGATTCGATTATCTAGTTTAATTATCTCCTAACCTAAGCATCTTTCTATGTGTCACTTAAGTACATTAAATATACTATATACTGATTTATTTTATTATTTACGCATTTATAAATCGAATTCCATTTTCGACCGGTTTAGTGATAGCCTCTCTGAGCATCAAATCCAATATTTCTATGACGTCTATGGAGAGAATTTCGACATTCACATGTCAGACTATCAAAAAGGTCATGTTGCCGGGAAATTTCTTTCATATGAAAATAATACATCAACAATCATTATTTGTTTTTAGAACTGATTACATGCAAATTAAAGAGCAGAGCAACAGTTGGCTGTTTTAAATATTTTCCATTATTTCCAAAAATTTCGGAATATTTCCAAAAAAAATCCCACTATTTCCACAAAATTTCCCACTATTTCCAGAAAGCTCCTATTTATTTCTAGAAAGTTTCCACTATTTTCAAAAAATTGTCTATTATTTCCAGAAAGTTCCCCTATTTCAATGGTTCTTCCATATAAGTATGTTAAATATACTATACATACATGTACAGACGTATGCATACATATTAACTTAATTATTTACGCATTTGTAAATCTATTTTGATGTGGATCTGTTAAGCGATACCCCTAAGGCTATCAAAACGCATGTGCCTATTACTTTTATAGATAGCTGTTTTCTGAAATTATGATAACATTGCATTAACATTTATGTTAATGTTAAACATAGTTTGACTCTTGAATACCCTGCATCAAGTTGTCGCGGCTAAATTGGATAAATATCCCTAGTCGCATATCGAAACTAAACTAGTACGAGAATACTTTGTGTTCATAATGTTCACATTGGAACGACGCTACTGCGTGCAGTGACTCAAAGTATCATATTAATGTTTTGTTTAGCTGCAGCTGGACACACTGTGACACTTCTGATATAAGAACCTTTTGTTTCAATGAATACATCTCCATTCAGTTGCTGCCACTTCGTGCTGCATCATGTGCGCTTTGTATACTTTCTTGCTTAATGTTCTTCTGCTGATGCAAAGTCTGCACTGCGAGCGCTACGTAGTCAACACGGATAGCTGTAAAATCATTGATCCGGATCCCTTTGCGCCTGATGTTATGCGGGAATTCATTCGCATGGATTATAAACCATGCACCAGAGTGCCACCATTCACGCAGGTGGCATACAACGATACGTTGGGGCTGTACGAACTAAAAATCAACAAGACCAGATTACAGAGATATTTAAACAAAGCTAAGGTCCCCTCTAAATCGCAACAGATAAGCTGTTGCTTGAAGTATGTGCAGCGATACGATGATAATGATTTCTCATTGAGCCCCTGCAGAAGATTTCAGGGAAGTGTATTGCTGCCCAACTATAGAGATGCCTTCATAGTCGAGTGTCGCGCCCTGGGTAAAGTAATCTATACCAATGCACATGCAACTGTGCCAGAACGGAAAAGGATTCGGCAACGTTTGAACTATTGGAAAGCGAAGGATCTCAAGAGATGTGATGGTCAGGAATGTTCGCCCAGTGTGCTTTTGATTGGCATTGATTCTGTCTCCCGTCTGAATATGATGCGTGCCATGCCCAAGACCTATGAGTATCTGCAGACACATGGTTGGTTCGAAATGGCGGGCTACAATAAAGTAGGTGGAGGTAAAAGGCAGACAGATGATACCATGATTGATTCTATTCCTTCTCTTCACAGGTGGATGACAATACCTTTCCCAACTTCATGGCCTTCTTAACGGGCTACAATACTAGCAGCGTAGACAAGAAGTGTAATATACTCAAGGGTGGCTTGGACAAGTGTAAATACATGTGGAACCACTACTACGATGCTGGCTATGTGACCGCGTATGGTGAGGATGATGTGGATATCCATACGTTCAATTACGTTGGGCCTGGCTTCAAGAAACAACCTGTGGACTATTATATGCGACCCTATATGATGGCAGCGGAGACAAAGCTAATGCGCGGAAACACACAACAGAGACACAGTTGCCTCGGCCACGTTCACGATTCCGAGCACATTTACGACTATTCGCTTGAGTTTGCCCGACGCTATCGCAACGATAGCTTCTTTGGCCTCTTCTGGACTAATACACACAGTCATGGACCAGACGTCGGACTCACCAGCTCGATGGACACATATCTGGTGGATTATCTGCAGCGCTTTGTCAGTCAGGGCACCATGGAACACACCGTGGTGGTGTTGCTCAGTGATCATGGACAACGCTATGGTCCCAGTCGTGCTACTTCACTGGGTTGGCTGGAGGATCGCATGCCATTCTTTTTTATCTGGCTGCCACCATACTTGAGGAAATCTTATCCAGACTTTGTTCAGGCACTGCAATTGAACCGCAATCGTCTAACGACTCCTTATGATCTCCATGTAACCCTAAAGCACTTGCTTGTCCTGTCCAATCGCACGGAGTACGTCAAGGAAATGGGTGTGGCACAGGATTGCGCACACTGCCAGAGCCTGTTGCTGCCTGTGGCGAACAATCGCAGCTGTGCCGATGTGGCTATACATAATATTTGGTGCACTTGTTGGCAGCACCGTGAGGTCAATGGAACAACCAACGAACTGGGCAAGCAACTGGCTCTGCAGGCGATCAAGATGATTAAAAAAACCAAAGCACGAGGATGTGCTAAACAGAATTTGAAAAGCATATCGAAAGTTCTGCTAGGAACACCCAATATAAATGGGAAGCCGCAACTGGTCACGCATATTCTGCATATTCACACCGAGCCAAATCAGGCGCTGTATGAGCTAATCATAGCCTACAACGACAGTTCCAAGGTAATGGACATAATTAAAGGGCAGCGACTTGATGACAACCCGGGAACTGTTTGTGGGCAATCCATAATGTCAAAGAAACATATTAAATAGATATTTTAACTAAATATTACTAACATTCAGTGTTACAGTAACATGTCTATTCTGTTTGAAGGTGTTCAAAAGCTTAATGACTTCGTTTCATTAGAAAGTGCCTGCGAAACGCATATTTGTCTGTTGAACAACTATTTGAGTAAAATTCCTTTTCCATTCCCCATCCTTCATATGTATGCAGCAAATAATTATTAAGAAGCCGAAAAGTATGCAACATGTTTTGCTAGGCTGCTTGAGATTTTGCAAAGATTTTCGTTGCGAAGTCAATTTACACCAGGCGAACAGCAACAGCAGCAGGCAACAAATAATTGAGAGTAAGTAAATCAAAGAGAGCGCAAGGAGAGCGGATTAGAAGACGCGCAATTCTGCTCTCTGTGTTTTCAACCAATCAGTACAGTTCACACTGTCTTTGTTTTGATCGAGTTTGATAGCTGTGCCCTCTCTGCGCTCATCCTCTCTCACTCCCTCTCTCTTTGGTCTGTTCCCTTAGTGCTGACTGTCTGCTGTTTTCTCTGGTCGCCTGGTGTAATTTGTTGTGCTGCACCCAACAATGGAATTCAACAGACAAATGTGTGTTTCGCAGGCACTTTCTAATGAAACGATGTCGTTAAGCTTTTTATTAAAATTGTTGCCTTGGCGCACGGCATGCCAGAGCCTTATTGAAATGTGTCAGCTGTTAAAAAAAAAAAACTAGAAGATTCTGAGACTTAATTCTTTCACCTAAATTCATCATAAAGATGAACTGTAAAAAAAATCCGTGATATTTAACATTTACCAAATTTTATACCACCACTAGACATGTTTACTTGTTTAGTTGTAGTAATTTAGTACTATTTTCAAATTTAATTGATTCTCAAAAATTAAAACGATGCATCGGAGAAAATGGAAAACATCGACGATTCGAGAATCGATTTAACTTCCTGGCCTGCACGCTCATTATAATGAGTGTATCTATGTGTATTTCCTAAATCAAATTAGTTTTAATTTCTACAAACAAAATAAAATGAGTGTATCTATGTGTATTTCCTAAAACAAATTAGTTTTAATTACTACAAACAAAACAAAACGAGCATAAAACCTTTTTAGAGTGTTAAACGAACTTCCTGCTAAGTTAAATCGGTTATAGAATAGAAACCATGACAGTCTGTGCATTTACTCCTTGTGCACTTCTCTTTACTGACTGGCTCTAGTGATTGGAAATAGTTGGAGACAATCTCTAAGATCTCCTCGCTACGTTCTTCTAGATACTCCGCTGTAAGGTGCTTGTAGTTACGTACACACTCCATCATCAGGCGATAGAGCACGGTCTCTGTGGAGAGGAAGGTGTTCAACGCAGACTCAATGCTGTCCAAATTTTGCTCAAGGAATCGCCGTGTCAGTTGCATGAGCAGCAGCATGGCCTGCTCAGTGAAATACTTGGCAAGGGCATCGATTAAGTCCATCAGGCTGCCCGCGTTGCTGATATGTTGCACGAACTTCAAACCAAAACGTTCCACAAGCAGCTCCAAATTGAGGCCCAGCTGCCCAGCTGCATTCAGGCTAATCAGATGGGGCACTAGACTGGCACCAACCTCAACCAGATGCTTGTGTACTTCGTGCATGCTCAGCAGCACATCCTTATAGGGTATATCGTTCAGTGTACGCACAAAGTCAAACTTCTTTATGGTCCCACCAGCATCGCTGTGCAGCTTAGCGGACTCCTCAGCGATCAGACCAAATACTTTTCTATAAAAGAAGGTAATAAGTTCTAGAGATCTATGAATGTTGTCAGGATTAGCTTCAGGTCTAACCTTGTTTCATTGCTCACAGTGTGACGCAGTGTGCAGCCGTCGGTCACTTTGCTGGCCAGACGTAGGTTGTTTATGGAGTGCGTGAAAATGATCAAACTGGAGGCAAGTCGCAGAACATCAATGCAGTCCAATGGCTGATCATCGCTGATCTTCTGCAATTGTAAGCGATTCTTCTTTAGATCTTTACATTATAATATTTATAATACATACCAAATATATATCATAGGCATCATTGGCCACACCCGTGCCGGATAAGACAATCGACGACACATTGATGCCCTTCACGGCCAACTGAGCACCCATATTGACGTCAGCGGCCAAGCTGAGTGCTTGGGTGGCGCCCGTGGCGCCGAGGCCAACAACGCCTCCGGCCACACCCAGCCAATTGCCGCGAGCCTCACTGTCGCGCAGCGATGTGGACTGTCCGTATTGGCGACGATCAAAGAGGGAGCCAGCAGAGCGTACGGTGCTATAGGCAGCTGAAGTCATGCCCACTACAGTTGCACCAAGGAGTAGAGGAGGTGATATCACCATGGCCAAGGATGCAGCCACGGGTACAGTGGAAGCCAAGCCACTCACTGTGGCCACTGTGTCGCCAGCTTTAAGGATTCTGTGCTTAACACGTGACGCTGGCGTGGGATGCACCATCAAATGGACACCACTCTCATCATCGTTGGTGAATCTATAGATGCCCTGACTGGGTGCAATCATTGTGCCCTTGGGTAATTGATTGTTGAAGACATAGTTCCTCCAATTGCTATACACACGTCCCTGCTCGTCTATGAACATCATGCAACATCCCTCGCTGTCGCAGTCACTGTCCTCGCGCAGGCACTTTCGGGTTCGTATAACGGGATGGCAACTGAAGCTTGTGGAATGTATTGCCAACTCGGGATCCTTTTCCTCCGACACAAGTACATATATAATAGCGGAGAGCAGTGTGCGATTTGTGTACTTGCGCTGCTGCCATACGTTGTCGAAGATGAGCTGCCGTTGCCGGGCGAGCGTCTTTTTGCCCCACCTTGCCTCATTATCTCCAATAAGTTGTTCTATCTTTTGTTTCAATATATCTGCCTGGTCGGGTGACAGTCTGCAAGGGAATTGATAGAAAACAAACATTACTATTTATTGTTATTGCATTATTACTTACGCATCCCAAATGATTTCCGAACGGAGTCCACAACTAAGTGCGAAATCTCGCTGCACGTCGTAGACAGTTCGCGTCATCTTCGTTAATTATGCATTACGCAATTTGTTGCTATATTTGCTCAGGTTGTCAAGGAAACAAAGAACTAGGGGAAAACAGCTGTAGAGAAATATATATATGTATTGCATATGAATATGTAGATATATTTATATTTACATTTAATGAAATATCCTTGTTTTAGTTGAATTTCAATTTTGAAATCCCTGATCGCTTACGCGCGTATACTATGCAAACGATACCAAGTAACTGGCATCGATTTCACACTTTCGATAATGCAATACTCACAATATCGATACCTCACACAGTTCAATATTCTCAATATCGATAACTTATAATTCAATACTTGACATATCGATATCTGACAATTCAGTCGCTTGCGCATCCCTGGTATTTTGTTTATAACTAATACGCGATACCGCCTGCCGCACACAGCTTTGCGCTTACGAGCTTATGACAATTCGCTGTTGAAATTCAATTAAATAAACTTTACACTGACAGGTGCAACATTCGAGTGCCCCTAACAAGGCAAACTAACTGCAGTTACGAGCAATTTACGTAAGAATTAATAAGTGCGCAGTGTGCAGACAAACCCGAAATCAAACTCAGTCCAGAACCCGCACACGCACACACAAACACATACACGCAGTAACCGAACCTTGTATATACATTTATATTTGTATGCACATTGATATATATACATATATATATTTGGATATACTAGTTACGTATGTGTAAGCCGAAACCAATTGCAACTACAACTACAACTACAACTCTACAGCGAGACTAACAATTGACATTGGCGATTGAGAGAGGAAGGCAACGACAGCACCACCTGTTTGTTTTTGGCGGCGAATTGTTAACAAATTGCGTATGCATGTGTCACACAATTGTTGATAATAATACTGTACATATATAATATATATACATATAGACTGTACATGTGCTGCTTGTACATAACCTGAACAATATCGCGTGTCGGAACTAAATAACATTTATATTTATGGCTTCAAATGCACAACTCGGAAAAATCATTTTGTTAATCGCAATTGTTGTTTTCTTCTACTACTTCTTTTGGGTAGCTATTCTGCCGTTTATGATACTTGATGAAGGTGAGTATCAAAACAAACAACAGATACGTATATAAGCACACCTACATGTCAGTGTGTGTGAGCAAAGCTCTTATTGGTGTTAGGTTTTTCTACCCTTCGACCATTGAAAATGGTTATAATAGGGTATACCAGTTTGCTCAAGTGCATGTAACAAAGCGTTTCAATTCGATTAAAAGTGTTATACAGCACATACTTAGCCGATAATTATAACTACGTCTTCATTCAATCTGAAAAAAGTTAGAAAACTGCACGGAGGATATCTTACTGTCGAGCATTCTGGACTGTAGCGTTTGTCTGGTTTTTTATTAAATAATCTCAGTTTCCTTCCATGCGGCTTTTGTGTAGTAATTAAAGCGCCGCAGTTTCCAATTGAAGCACATCGGGCGAGGGAATTTACCTAGTATATTTATACATACTAATGTATATATTTAATATATATATACATACATACGTACATATACACATCTAACTGCTGCCACCACTCTGTGGCAATTTGAAACATAATTAGCTTCATTTGCTTTACTTTGTTATGCAAAATTATAACTTTGCTTTGTTATTCAAAAGTGTCTAAAATTCTAATAAACATTCATTCGAATTAACGGTATGTTTTGGTATAAGCATGTTGCAAGTATATACAATGTCAAGGTCATTTAACACCCACTCTCCCACTCTCTGTCTCTCTCTCTTTCTAGGTAATCCTATACGTTCGTTTTTTCCGCCGTTAAAATACGCATTTATTGTGCCCACTGTGTTTGGCGTCATATTTCTGGGCGGCATTGCTCTCTTCTCCTTCTATCACATCTGGAGCTTCACAAAGGCCACGAAGCGCGGCAATTGAAGAGCAAGCGATCGATCAGGAGGGAGGGAGAGATCGTTGGGGTCGCGCGAGCTTATCAACAAGTAGAAGTGGAAGAGGAGAATAACAACCAGGTTAAGCTTATATTCAGTTGGAATCAGAATGCCACAGTGGCTAGTCATTGGCATCTCGGGTGTCACCTGTGGTGGCAAGTCGACGCTGTCGCGTCATCTCTTTGACTACTTCAATGGGGCACGCAATGCGCCATTCTGGAATACACCCTACACTGTGGGGGATGTGCAGATGGTGATGCAGGATGATTACTTCTGGCCGGTAGACGATCACAGGCATCAGATGGTCGATGAACTGGGTGTGGTGAACTATGAACTGCTCAGTTCGTTGGACATGAAGCAAATGCTGGCAGATATAGCACAGATTATCAATGGACCACCAGCGGATCTTATTGAGGGATCTTCAATCTTTGAGCACTATGCCAAACAATATCAACAGCAGCAGCAGCAGCAACAGCAGCAACAACAGCAGCAGCAGCAGAAACAGCAGCAACAGTACAACTCAAACTATTATCATATGCATTGCAATGGCAAGCACATGGCAGGTGCACCCAGTGCTGGCTATCAGTATCAGGCACAGCAACGTCAGCAACAGCAGCAGCGTCATGCCCACCAGCATTTCAACCAGCATCCGCATCAACAGCTGCATCATCAGCTGGCACTGCAGCAGCAGCAGCACAGACAGCAGCACACTTCTGCCGTGGATTACCACATGCGACGTGGCGGCAATGCAATGGTTCCACTTGCTGCCCAGTTGCGCGATAAGCTCATCAATGTGCTGATCATTGAGGGCTTTCTAATCTTCAATCAACCCGAACTGTTGCAGTTGTGTAATATCAAGTATCACTTTCATCTGCCCTACGAGAAGTGCTATGAGCGTCGCATCAAACGTGTCTACGATCCGCCAGATGTGACGGGTTACTATGAGCTCTGTGTGTGGCCCTACTACGAGAAGAACTTCGCAGAGTATCGTGAGGCGAAGGATATAACATTTTTGAATGGCGAGATAGCCAAGGATAAGATATTTAAGTTTGTTCTGCAGCGTATTGTGCATTACTTTGAGGAACGTTGCGATGTACCCACAGTGCCCAGTCCAGTTGCCTGTCCACCTCAGCAGAAGCGTTTCGGCATGCTCTATATGGCCGCAGGGGGTGCAGGCAGTAGCGGCAACAACAATAACAATAACAATAGTTGCCACATGCCCACCAATTGTCCAATGGAGCAATAGAGAGAGAGAGAGAGAGGAGGAGAAGTCAGAGATGAATTCATAGTCGATTAATCTGTAAACTGTTTTTGGCGCATGTAATATAATCAATAATATAATCATTTTGTTGTTTATATTCTCTCATCCTCTAGTTAGTTAATTAGTTTAAGTCCTAGTCTAATGACGGTACATTCTCTAAAGCGTCTATATAGACGATAATCAACAAGATCATCATCATCATGTAATGCAAATGGTTCAGGAATTCAGTTAGCTGTGCTACAGAAACAAAAGAAAAGATTAAGAAAAGAAACATGAAGGAAACATAAACAATGTATTAATTTTGAAATCACATGAATGGAATTCAATATAGAATTATATAAACTAAGGATTAAGAAAATTCCTTTTGAAATTACTTGAATAGAATTCAGAATTCGATCGAGAGATGATCGAATCAAATTCCTTTTGTAAATATTGCATAGAATTTACGCTGCATATATAATAAATATAAGTATGCATATTTATATATATGAATATATATATTTTAAGATCATGGACCTCTATTGTAACTCCTTAATTATTGGCTTGTAAAATACAATATATATATATACAGGAACCCCTCAAGAAGCAGAACTATAGATTGTCTTTGTTCATTTACTTTATGGATCATATCAGAATGGGGTGAATTTCGTACTGACTTACTATAACTGCTTAAAATTGGAGTACATATCAAAAAGAAAATAGAGATCTGCTGATTTATGAACATATCTCTATATATATATGTATATATAACTGCTTCATTTGGCTTGTACTATATATACAGTATATAAGAAGTAGAAGAAACTCAGGATCACTTCTGTTTATTTACTTTATTGCATTTCTCTCTCAATTGTTTATGGGAGATCATGTTAGAACGGTATGAGTTTCGTGCCGCGCGAACACACAAGAAATAAATAAATACATTAAATATATATACTATATAGAATAAGTTGAAAGTAGGGGTATGTACGATTATTAAATATACAGAACTCTTCATCTTTGTCCGATTTCCATTTTTATCAGCTGCATGCACAAGTTTTCTATAAATTTATTGCCAATTTACGTTGATTTCCTTTAGGTTGCTTTAATGAGTAATATGCCGGGCCCTTGTCAGAGGTGGGGCCCATATGAGGTTGACTCGTCTTGCGAATATATCAATGTCAACTTTATATGCTTAACATTATCTTTTTTTTTTGTTAATAACTTTTTGCTTAAATATCGTTACGCGCAACAGCTGAAAGAAAGAGAAAGGAGTATGATATAGATAGAGCATATAGCTATATATATAGGGTATATTAATGTAATAAGGTTAGTTTTAACGGGTATATAGAGTATATAGTGTATACTTATATAGTACCCACCCTACAGAACCTACAGCGCATCCCAGTCGGTCTGATTGTTGTAGACTTCCTCCTCCAGCCAGACGGTATAGTTATTCTTAAAGTAATCCGTCAGTTCGACCTTGCGATCCCACCAGCCCGAATGGCCAAAGAAGGCGAAATCCGAATGTGTGAGTATCTCATCACTGGGGAATCCTCCCTCGACGCCATAGTCGTGCAGCTGTTGTTGATTCTGTTGGCCACTGCCAGCAGTGACTCCACCACTGCTGCTTCCATTGTTCCCATATCCATTGGTATCTCGATCTCCAGCGCTGTTGGCACTACCATTCCCAGCATGCATATTCGATTGCTGTGCATTCTCAGCATTCTGGGCAGCGGTGCCATTGTTACCTCCTCCGCCACCGCCTGCACCACATTTCTGTGTAGCCTCCGGATAGCGACGCAAGTTGAAGCGATCGACACAGGCACGCAGTGTGCACTCCTCAGCCTGAAAATCCCAAGGACGCGACTCCAGATCATTGCCAAAGGCCCAGTCATCGTTGAGACGATGCCGCACCTTGGAATAGATGGCACTGAGTGTCTTCATATTGGACTTGCGCCACTGGCGACCCAAATACTTTGTCTGCATCTTCAGCAACTTCAGCACATACAACTGCATCATGGCGTGTCGCACCTTCAGTGTCTTCTTGAGTATCGGAGCTGACTTGAACACGACTAGCATCATGACACGCGAATGCTTCCACTTGATCAGTTTGTTCAGAATACGCAGCAAATTGATGCACGAGAAGACATTGCGCCAGGAGTATGGCTTGTCGGACATCTCGCCGCCATAGACAAAGCTGTCGCCACTCAAATCCGGCTGCTCACCAATCACGCACGAAGGGAAGTCTAACAATGGTATGGAGTTCTTGGTATTCACATACTCCGTGATGGTCTGATTGAAGAACTTTAGAACGAGCGGAATGCAATTGGCGAACACCAGGTGCTGTGACATGAACTCAAACTGATAGACATGATTGATCTTGAAGTGCTTTAGATAGAGCAATATAATGGCTGAGACAGCCTTCACAATGATCTCCTTGTGTCTACCCATATCCACAGTGAGCTTAGTGGACTGTGTAGCCGTCAGTGGCATCTTCTTGGGCAGCACATCTGCCATAATGTTAATGCTTTCCGTCTTCGACTTGGATGTGGGTGACGCGGCAAGCAATACCTTCAATAATGCTATCATATATTGCGGCAAATTGGGTAATATGGCCTGATAGAGTATCTCAGCTGGTGTCAATTTAATGTCATCTTCATGCGTTGAAATGGGATTACGTGCTATGTCCTCCTCCTTCTTGATCTGCACATCGGCCAGACTCACATACATGTGACGCTGCAATGTCTTGAATCCCTCGTGTATGGGCTGCGGCAGTCCGGCCAAGCTTTCATGATCGCCAATCAATGAGTAACCAATGAACTTATTCCTTGATATATCCAAGAACTGATCAATGTCTTTCTGCCGCACCTTGGGAGTCCAGGGCAATCGCGCTGTGATCTGCACTGCCGGCATTGCTGCCGCAGGTTGTGTGAGACTTGGTTGATTGTTTGGATTCGCTGTTGATGTGCTGCCAGTGCCAGAGGTCGACGATGAGGGATCGTCAAAGGGGCGATAGTACTGAGACAGTTCGTCTTCGCCATTGCCTGTATTTGTGCCGGTTGAGTTGTTGCCATTGTTGGCGCCATTCGGCCCGCCCTCATTGCCCATTTGATCCATATCAATCTGCTCTGGCTCGTCCAGAAAGCGTTGCTTCATCAAGGATCGCCTGGGAAAGGGGGAAGGTGAGATTTGATGATTAACAGGAATAAATGCAAAGCTTACTTGAAATTGCGCTTGGGATATTGATTCTCCAGTATGTCTGTGGCTGTGGCGGGCGGTGAGCTGGCACGCATGCACTTTGTGACCTCCAGTGTGTCCTCGGTAATAGGATCCAGCCCTGCCTTGACTCTGTACTCGTTTTTTAGGTTTTTTAGAACTTCCATTCCACCCAGACCCAACAGCGAAACCTTCCACAGCAGCAGCACAACCTTCTTCATGGGAAACTGTGGAGCGGCCCCGCTACAGAAACGAGTTATCATGCCAAGCAGCTTGACCGCGAGCAGTTCCCCATCAGGAAGTGGACTGTTGATCTCCTGCACAAAGGATTCAGCCAGCTGCTTGTAATCCTCACTGCCCTTCTCGCGCTCATCTCGAATTGTTTCCGTTATGATGTACAGCACTGAGAGTATGACTCGCATATCTGTCGAATCCACCAAGGTGACATTGGTGATTTTTACGGCAACAATGTCCGGAGAACATGCAGATTCAAACTCCATGTTGAGCAAATCAATAAAAGAGGAGAATACGCCCAGTTGGTACAGCACAATGACATTATCACGCGTATTCTGATGCTGCTCCTCATCCGATTGCACTTCAGCCCAACAGCCCTGGGCGAGATAGAGTATGCAACGTGCTGCCTGCATACGAAAGGCGCGATCGGAGACTTCTAGTTGATCAACCAGTTTCATCACAATGCTACGCTGCGATTTGGCGTCCTGCTTTTGCCAATTGGGTGGCAGATCGTATAGCTCCATTTGATCCTCGAACGCTTTCACATTCATTTGAAATTCACTGAACTCTGTGTAGCTGTAGAGCTCGGCGATTTCATTTTGATAGCTATCCACATCGGCGTAAATGAAATCCAAGTCGGGACCATCGCAGTTGGCGTCCACTTCGTGTGTATCCTGCTCGAACGAGTTGTTTATGGATGAAAGCATCATTTAGAGGCTGTACTGCAATTGTGCCTATGTATGCGTAGGTGGAACTGCGTTGTCTTTACGTTTGTGTGTAGGTGTGCGCTGCGCTCGTGTGTTGTGTGTGTGTATGTATGGAAATGTGTGTATCCTTGTGTTGGCAGTAGGTACGGCTGTAAAAGCGGCTGCTTCTCGTCGTTCTACACTCTGGCGAAAGCGCGCATTATAATCAGTTTATGTTTTTATCTCTGCATTTCATTGTTAATTTTGCAATAATTTATCTAGCCTATCACAAAAATCAAGCACAAAAGAAGAAAATTATACTAAGTATGACCATCGCGTGCTTTGCGCTAAATACTGAATTGTAATGAAATGAAAGTATCGATATTAGTATCGATTGCGGCGTTGTTCAAGTTATCGACTTTACGGCCGCCGGTACCCCTATTTATTAGTGTTTCGCTTTAGCACCGGCAACAGTTTTCTTTGGTTCTTTCAAACAATCAGGTTACGAAATAGAGTAAGCAAAGCAAAAGACTCAATAAATATACACAGTCGTAAATCGTAAAGCATATTTTTGGAGCAAGATTGTGTGGCCAAAGAACAAACAAGTGACATTTTTCTTGCCTGTTGTACTTTGAACCCTTCGTTCTTTGCTCTCTGTTTGCATATCAGCGTGAGCTTGCAGTTTCCCATTCGCGCACAGCAGCTGCCCACATATATTTACACAGTCTGAGCATACATAGATTATAATTATCCAATTGCAAAGGATTATTGTGAAATTGTGAATTTAAAATACATATCATGGCTGGCCGATCAATTATATCGATAATGTTCGGTGCGCTGGCCACGGCCTTGGGTACCTACATCTACTTAACTATGCAAGTAATTACACTTTCATTTAAATTTCAACTATCGACAATCGCCAATTGCAGTGACAATTGTTAGTTATAAACAAAATGAACTCGTTTGCATGTTTAATAATGGGACTAAATTACTTACTAAATTGCGTACAATGTGCACGCACTTCACATACGTATGTATATGCATTTGTGCTGTCAGCTTTATGCCGTAAAAAAGCTAAATAACCGTAGTAACTGGGTTTGTTTTGGCGGCAAGCAGGTTAGTTGGCAACACTGGCCTTACGCAGTACACAGGCATCTTACAGTGCTGCCAGCTTATAGCTGTAAAACAGCTAAATAGCTGCTGCATACGCTTGTTTTGGCGGCAAGTGGGAAATTTGGCAACACTGGCAGTTATTACGTTAGGTTGACTCATCTGTAATTTCGATACGACTTTGACCTTCATGAATTATGCATCCCAGAGAGCATGACAAGGCTAGTTCCGATTGTTGTGTACGCGTTAATGACTGATAATAGAGTAACGTGCTGATTAAGATATGCCTACTTTCAGTTTTGTTATTAAATATGAATATCAGACACATTCAGAACATATCGCGCCAGGCGTACAGGTGCCTTAATCAAACCACAACCAGAAATTTTGGCGCCGTGCAGGCTTTGGCAGCTGCTCACTTGAATCAGTGTCGTCGCTACTGCGTTGTACTTCTACCGTTAGTCCCCACAGTTGCCTGCAGTGCGGATCCAGCAGCAGTAATCAGCAAGTCACAGTACTCCACATCAGCCGTGAGTACTGTGTTCCCTCTGTGTGTCTCTCTCTCTCAATAGTTGTTGGACTAATCATAATCCTAAATTGTTATAATGCGAAACTAAACAAGTTTGTTATGTGCTTTTCCTTCTTCTGTTTCTGCTTGTCGTTTATCTTTTTCGGTCTGAGACTCAATCTAAATTTCGATATCTTTGCTTGCTGTTTCATCATATATTATTTTGATATATGATATATCGATAACATATCTAGGCCTGTTACTAATTCCCTTCTGTTGTTCTCTTTCAGGGCGACATGTCAGCAGGAGATTACAAGAACGCCGCATCCATTTACGAGTTCACCGTAAAAGACACACATGGCAACGATGTATCGCTGGATAAATACAAGGGCAAGGTTGTCCTAGTGGTCAACATTGCCTCCAAGTGTGGATTGACCAAAAACAACTATCAAAAGTTAACCGATCTGAAGGAGAAGTACGGCGAACGTGGCCTCATCATCCTGAACTTCCCATGCAATCAGTTTGGTTCACAAATGCCCGAGGCTGATGGTGAGGCTATGGTCTGCCACCTGCGTGACTCAAAGGCCGACATTGGTGAAGTGTTTGCCAAGGTATGTAGACTGCTATCAACCTGTGATTGTTGATTGATAAGATAATCTTGTTTTGCCAGGTGGATGTGAATGGAGATGATGCCGCACCGCTGTACAAGTACCTGAAGGCCAAGCAAACCGGCACCTTGGGCAGTGGCATTAAGTGGAACTTCACCAAGTTTCTGGTCAACAAGGAGGGCATCCCAATCAATCGTTATGCACCCACCACTGATCCCATGGACATTGCCAAGGATATTGAGAAATTGTTGTAGTTTTTCTCTGTAGTTTATAAGCAACACAACTATATATCTATATGTATCTATCACGCCCCTTTGGCTTGGCTTTGTCCTACAAATTAGTCTTGTAGTCGGGCTCGCACATGCAGGGCATGCTTCTATATTGTACTCGTATTTATGGTTCATCATGTCTTTAACTGAATGATCTTTAATAAACGCTAACGCTAACTAAACTCAAGTATACCTAGAAACTTACCTCCATTAAGCAAAGTCGCGCCTGTCTATAGAGCTTTGCCAGGATGCCCATATTCATGACGCCTTCGGAGGTACGTTTGTTGTTGGCAGTCTGAGCCAAGTTATGTAACCAGACCATGTCATATTCTTGGTTCGTCATAAAAATATAATAATGTGAACTGTTTTGAAGAGTATTTTTAGTATTTTTATCTCGCTTGAACAAATTTTGTGATACTTGAAATTTTGAAGTGTTTTGATGCTCGTTTTCGATTCGGAAATTCAAACGATCGTTCCATATATGGTTTTTAGTTTATTTATTTATTTAAATAATTATGTATTTTTTTGGGTGCAATTAATCATTAAATTAATTAGTATTATTATTGTTTATATAAGGTATATATATCCATATATATATATATATTTATTTATATATGTATAATTATATATCGACTTCATTTTGTTTTCTATTAGTTTTCCACATATTTTTTTTTTAGTTTACGGTTTCTTCCTTTTCTATATTCTTCATCTTTTGCCACCTTCTTTTGTTCACTACAGAGTGCTTTACTATGTTTTTTCTTTATTTTTCTTGTATTTGTTTAAACATATACACACACAATTGTTATAGACGTAATATTCATTGTTGTTTTCTGTCTTTATTCCGGTAAATTACATACACACACAGTATGTCAAGCAACACTTTACACATATGTACATAACATTTACATGTGCATATGAGTAAAGTTTCTGTCTCTCCTTACAGTGAGTCAAGTAACTCTTTACATTGTATTGTACATGTTAATGTTATGTACATATGTGTAAAGTGTTTCTTGACATACTGTGTATGTTTATAGTATATATCGTATATTCCAAATGGGGATAGAACAAAAATAGGTCGATAAAACATTCTATATACTGCACAAACACAAAAACACAAACTGTCGCTAGTTATATTATGTGTTAATGTGTTTAATTGGATAGTTAGTTTATTAGTTAGTCATGGTTTATATGCATATGAGAGAGTGTGTGCTATTGAACGAGTCTATCAATATTATTAAGCAATTGGCGACATATTGTACACGCTACGAATACACGCTAAAAATACCTGCACATTTTTATTTTCCTTTACATATTTTCGTTTGCTTTGTGCCACACTCTTTACTTGTTTATATGCTTATGTGTGTGTGTGTGTGAACAATTCAAGTTCTATTAGTGAGTTTTTATTGTTGCTCACTTACCCGTTGAACTGTATTTGTGAGTGTGTCTTTCGATTTGAGTTCGCTAACGTGAAGAACATGAAGTGCTATCCCTATATACCCATAACGTACAATATATGTAAGAAGTTTAATATAGTATATAATCATTATGTATGCCATCGATCAATAGTCAAATACGTGTATGTTTTCATTTTCTTTTGTTTTTTATCATAATTTATAACATTGAAATATACATATCATAATTCCTTTGCTGCTGAAGCGCTTAATTTAATCGTTGAACTGTTTGGTATTCATCAGTTATTGTAGTATTATCTTTTTTTCTTTTCTAAACCGAAAACCGCAAAACAATATTATTGTATATTTCTGCTAAATGTTTCATTTGTTTTCGCTACGTTTGCCTTTTAAATATGTTGCACAGTAAACTTTAATGTATACATTCATATATAATTTATTTCTAAATAAGTAGATTTTTATTTAGTTTTTTTTTTGTTGTTTTGTTTTCTTTTTCATGCCGTTTGTTGTATCTTTTTTGGATTATACATTTCAAATATTCATTTTGTTTTTCATAGGAACAAAAGCTTAGATTTTGTCTACGTTTGTTCGAAATGCTTCCGAAAGTTGTTTGTTTTATTCATTTTCATTTTTTGTTATTATATTAGATAAGGAAACTGAGTTCAAAGAGCTGCGATTGCGAAAATTGTTGGGAAGCAAGCTTAACCTTTTGCCAGGTGCTGGCGCTCCTTGTTGCCAGCACGGGCGTTAAGTGTTAAGTACAAGATATAGTATGTATATATATATATATATTTATATATATATATATATTCTATATATCATATAGCGTTTAATTATATACAGTATGTCAAGAAACACTTTACACATATGTATATAACATTAACATGTACATACAGTGTATGGAGTTATTTGACTCACTGTATGTGTAAAGAGTAACTCTTTACTCAAATGCACATGTTAATGTTATGTACATATGTGTAGTGTTGATTGACAGACTGTATGTACATATATACGTACACATATGTACTATGTATATATATTTGGTTTGTATATACGTATATAAGTATATGCATGAGATAATGTAACCATAAACAAATTAGCAACAACTTTCATTTGTCCGGAACGTCTGTTAGATTAGTATTATAATTATAATTATAATTAATATTATGAGTCATAATTACTTAAAATGTTCTCATTTCTGTTGGTAGAAATTATCTTCTTTGTATTAATTAAGATTTCTTTCTAGAGAAACTGAGTTTATTCTTTTTTTTTTTTTTTATTAATTTTTTTTATTTTTTTTGGGTTTTTTCACTGTCAAGAAACGTCCACCTATTCATTTATTGGCTTTACAAGTAAATGCCATTTATGTTTTGTTTGTTTTATGCGCCACCATGATCCGCTTTTGCCGCTAGTCCAACATCCCCGGCTCCAGCTCCTCCGGCTCCTCCATCATCGACCAACGCCGACTGTCCTCCGGCTGCGGGCTGCTGTTGCTGCGGCGGCGGTGGGGGCATATATTGCGGATACTGTGGATACTGCGGCGGCTGCTCGCCCCCTATGAGGCCTAGTTTATCTGCAGATTGATGATTTGTGAGTAGAGAGAGAGAAGGGTGTGTTAGTTGACGGCATAAGAGAAGGAATTCCATGTGGATCAATTGAATGACAATTACATCGATATATATAATATATATGCAATAATACGATAATAGTACGTCAAATATATATAATATACACTTCAATGGACTGTAGGGCAGGTGAGTAAGCACACAATGAGCTATTAATGCTCTATGATACAGTTGTCAAGTAACGCTTTACACAAATGCACATAACATTAACATGTGCATTTGAGTAAAGTGTAACTCTTTACACAAATGTACATAACATTAACATGTGCATTTGAGTAAAGTGTTACTTGACTGTCTGTATGTATTTACATCTAGACAAATGCGAGTCATTATTTAAAGCGTAAAATATTTCATATTTTGGTTTTGATTTAATCATTCAGTCCCCTGTTCAACTGTTGGTGCATTTCAAATAAGGGTTAATTGTCCATCGAAAACATGATAAACATAATAATCACAACATCAATAATAATAATAATAATGAAAGTATAAATAAAAATGTAAACAAACGAATTTAGCGTACGATAACGATTAACTCACACACATGCAGCTAAAATGATAGTCCAATTAATATTTGATAAAAGCGCACGTGTTAATTGTTCTTGTTGCTGTTGCTTACAGTGTTCGATAGTTATTGGTATTTTTAGGTTATTGCGAATTGAAATTTTAGTTACTGTTCAACAAATTATGTGTGAAATGTTATTGGTTTTGCTTTTGTTGCTGTTGTTGTGCTGTTATTGTTGTGCTGTTGTTGTTGTTATTGTTGGGCTGTTCTTGTTGTTGTTAATTGTTGTTGTTATTGTTGTTTATTGTCCTGTCGCCACGTCATCCGTCGGACTCGGTGGTTCATCGGTCAATTTCTCAGCCAATGGAGTTTTCTCGAGTGTCGTTGGTGGTTCGGATTTGAGTGTGTTGTGGTGTGGTGGTGGTGGTGGTGGTGCTGATTCAGATGCTGGTGCTGATGCTGCTGGTGCTGATGCTACTGGTGCGGATGCATGAACCTGCTGCAAGGCAGGAGGTGGAGGAGCAGCAGCATCATCCGACATGAAAGGTTCTACGAGAGATTTGTGATTTGAGAATTCATCTGCAGTTTTCGAGACAAACCATTAAAGTGTATTCAAAATTTTGTATATCAATTTTGAATATGTTAGTAAGTGTACTATATAAAGGTCTAAGTGTGAGTGTGAACTACTACTAGATATGATTAGTGAGACCATGTGAATAGAAGTGCACCTAGCAATAATATTTTCCAGATGACTGACAAAATATTATAATCTTCTTTTCTTTTACCTCAAAAATTAAAACATAAAATTCGGAATTTGTTTTCTTTTTTTTTGTTCTTGTTTTTTAGTTAATAACTTATTGTTAATAAAGTTTGATTCTCTAATTATTTTTCTTCGTCTTTCTCTGTAAATGTTGGAAGAAATATTTTGGTGAGTGTACAATAAGAGTGGGCGTGGCTTGGAGTGGATGGTGAAGCTTGTGGAGATTGTGTAGTTAGTAAAAAATAATTGGTAAACATTAAAGAAATTATATAGAAGGAGAACATATAAACAACTCTGCAGTACTTTATGCATTTGCCGTTGGCCTCGTTCTATGTTAACAACATAATATAACTATGTTAACAAATTAACATAGCTACAAATAGTACTATAATATCGGGGAGTTCAAGTTGCTGTTGCTGTTGTTGGATATCTAAAGACTAGTACAAAACAAACTGTAAACGAAACACTAAACAAATCACAATTATTACGGATTACATACGTATATACTGCATGTAATAGCTAACTATGCCTAGGGTATACTACAGTTTACGGGTACAAATGAATATCGTTAACATTGTTAAACTTTAATCGACTTTGAGCGGACACAGGGTTCGGGCTGCTTTTTGAGCGTATCGACCCGAACACACACAGAGTGAGAGAGAGAGAGACACACATAGACAACGAAACTGCTATTTTACAGGGTGTTCATTATTACAAAGAAATAATAAAACAAAACAACAACACACGGCCTTAATTCAAATTACCGAACCTGGTGCAGATGGTATCGTATGGAACCAGATGATGCAAATAGATATATATAAAATTATATATATTCCTTATTTTTTTTAGTTTTTTTTGTGGTTGTTGGTTCGCATGATATGCTAAGTACATTGGATGCTTTATTGCCCGATCGATCGTTCGGTTTTCGTTCGTTTGTTTTTTTTTTAAATGACAACAATTTTGAGGGAGTTTCGTTTGACGTCAATTTCAAATTCAGTATTGGAAGCGAACGATCATCAAACGTACGACAGTTGGACTGTGTGAGTTTAGGCTCTACTCGTAGCGATTTGTTAAATGAGAGTCGACTTTGATTTGATATTGTTGGGCTGATTTTCGATAGCATTGCAGTGTAACTAAGTTACTATAGTTCTTATACATATGTTAGGATGTTTATTATTTTGATTAGCAATCTACATAAAGTTACCTAGAGAAAAAAACGTTGCGGAATAAGAAAATAAATAAATTTAGTTGTGTGTGTGTTCAGAAATTAAAGTTTAATCGGATCGAAATAAAGGTTTTTTAGTATTTTCAAATTATAAGAAAGAAATAAGTTCAATTTGGATTGGTTTCTTGTATAGAGTATTGAGTTGATATGTGTGTGTGTCTTTTGTGTGTTGAATGTGATGAGGAAGAAGAAGTTGAAGAAGATGTTTTAAGAATTTCGGCACGAAGAACTTACTTGCAATGATGCCCACGATGACCAGTCCGATCACGCCCATTATAATCATCATCTTTAAAGAGATAGAGAGGATGAGGTGAGTTGAAGTTAGTACATAGTTGGGTATGCTCATTATACAAACCTTCAAGTTCTGCAACCAGAACTTGCGCTTTAGCTTGCCTGCCTGCTGTTCAAACTGCGAGGCACCCTGTTGCAAGGCATCGGCGCGATCGTCCAGCTCGGAAAGTTTGGCATCGCGCTCTAACACCTTCTCAACATTCGTGCGCATGATGTCGACGACCTGGGGCAACAAATGGGTTCAATACAGTCCACACATTAGTTCTAGTTGGGGTACTTACCTCATCGACTTGGGCTTGTGTCTGTTGCAGACGCTTTTGTGCCGCAATTTGCTGCGGGTTGCGTGGTCCACCCACAATCTCACCATCGGCTCCCTCTCCGGCTGGCGGTCCGTCGGTTGGTGGTGCATCACCAGCTGCTGCAGCATCCGCCCTAGAGAGCAAAAGCGAGAGACAGAGAGGGAGGGGAGTACAGACGACACTTGATTAGTCATCGATAATTGGCATCGGTTGTGGCTAATCAACTCCCCACGGAGATATCAAATTAAGTACGGGAACTTGGGGCTATTCGATTACGCATGATGATGTATGTAAGTTCAACAGATACATACATACATACATACATATGTGTCTATATACGTGTGTGTGTATATGCATTGGCATTGGTAAAGTGCTCGAGTACTGGAGCGTGCACACTTACTGTTCCTTGTCTTTCTTATCTTTCTTGCCCATAGCTGAGCTGTGTTTGTTATCAGTGTGCGGCTTAGAGGGTTGCAGAAAACAATAATAATATCTAATTATATCGAAATTAAAATCGATTATGCCTCATTACTTTCCCTTCGCCCCAAATTATATCGAAATAAAAATCGTTTTTTTTTAAATAAAAACATTAATTGTTAAGAATTTCGCCTTGCCCAGAAAAGTATGCTAGAAATGTGCATATGTAGTAAAGTATGTACAAGTTATATAGGATTCAAATTTGAAGCTTCTTCTGTTTCTGGAAAGGGTTTTTCTTTTTGCTTGCATGACTAAGTCATGAGGGCACGCCAACTTGTGTTTTGAATTTATCGATTTTGCGGTACGGGAAAGTGCCATGTGATACTAAACGCATAGAGGGACACGGACAAAGACGGACATGATGAAACAGACCATTAGGACTCGACTATTTGCGTTGTACCCATTTTTATTGTGGGCGTACGCATTTTAATTTCTTCTATAAGAGAAAGAGAAATCGATAATTTTCATCACTTACATTGTGTTCTGTTTGTTGTTTTTGTTGCTGCTGCTGCTTCTCTTGTTGTTGTTGGTGTAACAGGCGTTGCTGTTACTGCTGTTGTTGTTGTAGTTGCTCAAACAAATTCGACCGTCGTCGTCTACGTCGCGGCGATTGTGTCCGTGTCCGTGGACTTATAATGCACTTGCCCAACGTCTTTCACTTAAGAGGTAGGCTGGAGAGGGGGGGCAGGTAGTGCTAGGTGCAGCGCAAGTGAGGCGTTTCGTTGTTTTTGTTATCGATGGCTCTCTCACACACACACTCCTCTCTCTCTTACGCTGCTCTCTTTTTCTATGTCGACTCGCTGTCGCTCTCCGCTTGAAGCTTTTTTCCGCTATTCGTCAATGAACCTCATCACATTCGTACACAGACAGACACAGACAGGCACACAGACGAACGTCCCCTCTCTCTCACTCTCGCTCTCACGCTCTCTCTCTCGCAGAAGTGGGGTATGTGTTGGTGTGTTAGTGTGTGTGTATGTGCGGGTTCCACTTGCCACTTGCCACGACAGCCTTTTGCAGGGAATTTTCTGGCTCTGTGATGAAACTGTTGGTGGATAGAGTATAAAAATAGTTGCAAACTATTTTTAGTATAAGCTTTGTTATGTTTACTATATATACTATATGGAGGCGGCTTAACTAAACTCCCTAATGTGCACCCTGTATTAACGCCCACACTCACTTGTGGGTGGGTGGATTCTATTGTTCATTGAATACACATGAAATAAATTCGATAGCAATTAATATTGCATACTTCCAGGAGCACTTAAAATCCACAGTGGAATACGTTTAGATACAGAACGTTTTAATTGTTTTGCATTTAGTTTTCTAAATTTTCCATGTACAAACTTTTCCACTTGCTAAAGGAAAAATCAATGAAATTTTACACAACATCATTTTCATTTATAAAACTCTTTTCGGCGTTTTAGTTTAATTATTTTTGGACTTTCATTTTATAGAAATATTCCTTATGCACATTTATATGTGAATAACACATATTCCAGAGTTTTATATTACAATTAATTGAATAAATGAATTTCATTTACGCAGCACAAGGAAAATTTTCACTTACGACGTTTTTAGCCAACTGCGAAAACTTGCAGCTTTCCAAACTGTTATGTGTATTTGGAGAAAAAGCTTCCACAATGAGCAAAAGGACGAGTGGAAAAGCTTTTTGAGATACTGTAACGAGTGCCATAACTAACGAATACAAATCGAATAGAGCTGCAGAGGTTTTCTACAGAGGTTTTCGGAATTTTGTCTGTATCCATACACGGTACATTTTGAGGCATCGTCCACGGTTGACCTGTAACCTTCTGTCCACAATCAGCTGCTCCTCCTTCAACCCTGCCTGCGCAAACATGTCACGCAGCTGCTGTTCGGTGAAGAAATATACCATAGTTCCATCACCGCGTACATAGAAATTATCCTCCAAGCACTTGCCGCTCTTGAAACGCAGCTGCGCAAGGTCATAACGTCCGTAATCCCGGAATATGAGTAAACCTCCGGGTTTAAGATATTTATAGCAATTGTCTAGCACTCGTTGCATCTTGGCCGGCTCAATTGCGGACAGCACAAAGATCATTACAACGATGTCCTGTGAGTTCTCTTCGAACGGCACTTGCCACTGCTCCTGTGTGGCATCCATGACGAAGACGTTGCAACGTTTCTCATCGAATTGGGGCTGACTGCGTAAGATTTCTATGGCACGATCGGAAAAGTCACAGCCATAGACCCTCAACTCAGTCTCCGTGCTGTACTGCAGTATGGGCAAAATTGTGTTTCCCACCCCGCAGCCCAGTTCAAATATGCTGCGGGGCTGGGAGGCTTTGTTGGCTGCCAGTGGTGCCAGCTCAGGGAACTCTGTAAACAACCAATGGCGATCCTTAAAGAACCGATTGTCGTGTATGCCGTAAAATGAATCCCAGAACTTGGGTGCATTCGACTGGTAGCGTTCCCGCTCATCTTCACTCATCTTAACCGTCGAGTTTTTTTCAACTGCTGACTGTGCCGCCTGCTCCTGTTCCACATCCCATTCCACGTGATCCCTGTTAAGATTGCAAGTTTTAAAGGTCTCTGTGAGTTTTGTGAGTCTTTTTTTTTTAAATATACCATGCATTAAACTCGAACACCTCGCGCGCATCGGTGAGAATGCGCTGACCAGCGCCACTTGGTTTCTTTCGCTGACGCGTGTGCTCCCAAGTTTTGCTGGCCAAGTTCCGTTGAAGATATTTACCAGGCGTTATGTTTAAAAACATCGGCATCATCCTTGAGCAAACGTGTGCCGAACTGAGGACGTTTCTCATTGTTACCTGCATCATCTTTCGTTGGATGATCTTCACTCATGTTAGGGTGTCCAATAATTTACAATAAAAGTATCTTAACTTGCAAACAAACCGCGTTGGCACCGAAAGCATATGGTCACAATAATGCTGCCAGACCGTTTAAAAACGTGTATAAGTGGCAACGCTATCAGTCGGTGGTGGTATGTCGATAATACGCTGTCTATCGGTTAACCACCACAATCTATCGGTTAGTATAACAAAACCGCAAGTATTTTTTGTTGTATGCGTTGTTGCGTTCTGCAGCAAATTTGTAATTATAAATAAATAAATCAGGGAAATCAAAGAAAAAGCGCCAAAAACAGAAAACATCTAAAGCCCGTTGTGTTGTGTGACCAAAAACAAACATTTCAAAATGATGAATGAAGCTGCAGCACTGGCAAACATGATACCCTACGACACAATCGGACTCTACGAACAGCCAAAGCCTCGTTTCATCTTTAAAATGCCTCGAGTTGTGCCCGATCAGAAATCCAAGTTCGAGAGTGACGAACTGTTCCGGCGTCTTAGCCGAGAGAGTGAGATACGGTACACAGGCTATCGGGAGCGGAGCATTGAAGAGCGCCAGGTGCGCTTCATGAACGGCTGTCGGGAGGGACACACTGAGGCCAGCTTTGTGGCATCTGGCACCAATCTGCAGCTGGTGTTCAATGCCAATCAGAATCCCTACCTGCACGACAAGGAATGTGACTTCGACAAGGAGCATGGCAAGGTGCACATTAAATCATACTTCATAATGAACGGCGTCTGCGTTCGATTCCGCGGCTGGCTCGATCTGGAGAGGCTCGATGGTGTGGGCTGCTTGGAGTATGATGAGCGCAGGGCAATGCATGAGGATGCAATTCTGCGTGACCAAATCGATCGCTACAATCAGCGCTTGCGTGAATTTGAGGACACCAAGCGCGCCTATCGTGACAATCGGCAGGACGAGATGGAGGCAGTGCGTCGTGGTGTCGCCTCTGGCGGCATTGGTGTGGGCGCCAGTATGTGGCGGCGTTAGTTGGACCTGTGGACGGCAACGACGCCGTCACAGTATCCACAGACGCATCCGCAGCAACAGCAGCATGAGACTCAATTTGCAAATACTCAATACTTTATGGAAACCTAAAAACTTGCCACCAATTGCGAGATTCGATTACGATTACGATTATATATATACTATATATTTAGAGATTCGCTCGATGAAAATGCTCCCTAGTATTAGCCTTAGCACCTAGATAAATTACTTAACGTATTATTGAACAAAGCATTTTATTGCGAAATGATATTCTATAGTGACGTACATAATATTATATTTATATTTAAACTCAAACACACACAATAAACTTACGCATCATAATTCCAATCAATTCAAATCATGACAAACCTCATGATGATTTACATATTTCATAGAAATCAGCAGACCTTCGTTGGGGGCTTTTGCTGATTAATGTAGATTGATAAACTCATTTGGGATAACATCCCATCGCCCCCGTAAATCACTAATTTAGTTTTTAAACACGATTTGTACGTGATGTATAAAAGATACAACTTTCTGACTTCAACGGATACTAAGCTGATAGTTAAATCTACTTATTCTCGAAACACAGAAGAATAATCAAGAATGTATCAGCTTAACTCTAAGTGCTAGTGTCAGCTAAAAAGGTAGGCGGAACATAGGTCGAAAGGTACTCGTATCCCACTGACGCGTGCCGGTCGACTGTTGTGCTCGTTCTAAATATCCTTATTTTGAACTGATCTGCAAGTGTATAAATGAACTTCTCCTTTCACACTGTAGTAAAAAGTTTATTAACGTTTCTGAATGCATTCTATATATTGTAGATATATTCAATATGTTTATTTAATATAGAGGATAACACTAAAAATACAAATAAAAGGGAATTCGGCGAAATAAATCAAATTGCTTATGCCATAGTCCGTGCGTAGTTAACGGAATTGCAGCGTGGAAATGCGCAGGCCGATGCAATCTTTACCAATCTGACTGACCTCGCAGACAGCGCAAAGTCTGCCCTTGAATTGGGGATCATAGGCGGAGCCGCAGAAGGGGCAAGTGACCTCCGGTTTGCCACGATACAGTGGCTTCCAACTGATGGCGCAGATGTTGAACGGATTGAACTCTTCGTACTGCAACTGATGCTCATCCACGGGATTCACCTCGCAGGCCTGCAGTATCTTGCGCACCTGCTGTGCCACCTCGGGCCTGGGCGCCAGCTCTAACAGGCGGCGGGCAAAGGAAGCTGCTGTCTTGTAGTTCTTCAGTTTAAAGAACATATTGAGTGCAGTGCGGAGTGTGAGAATCTGATGAACAGGCTGCAGTTTGCAATGTGTGAAGTAGGCAGCCATTTCACAGAGACGCTTCTGCTCCTCCAGCGTTGCCTTGGGCATGCCCTTCCTCACAGTCTCCATCTTCAGACCGACAATGTACTCGGAGCAGATCTTGAGCAGCTGCTGTGCCTCCGCAGTGTCCAGTTTGGTGTCCACCACCAGCAATGGAATACTGATCAGTATCGAGTGGAATTTCTCAATGGCTTCGCTGAATTTGCCTGATGTGGTCATCTGGTAACCAGCCTGCAGACGGGACACCAGCTCATTCAACTTAATTCCCATCGCTGGACGCTGTAATTTGGCATTGGTCTCGGCAAAGTTACGCAACGGATACGCGGTGAGGGATTGCAAATTGGGATTGGCTGTGTAGCTTGTGCGGGCACAGGCATAGTTCTGCAGGAAGAGTGTCTTGAAGGGTTTGAAATTGACCACTCCCAACTGATCGTTAAGCAGGCGGAAGGCGCTCTCGAACGCGCCAGCCTTGACATGATCCAACACCAGCTGAGAGTTGTTGGCCCAGTGCTGGGCAGGAGATTGTCCCTTGTTGGGTGCTGCATAATAATTGCTGTCCAGTGCGGAGGCCTTTATCTTGGAGGCCAGCTCAAGTGGCACCTCCAGATCATCATCGCCCACATCCCAGCCACCACCAGCGGCACCATCATCCTGTGCCTCATCATTACTCAACGCGTCGTGCATCTCCTCATCGCCTTCGTCATCTTCGCCCAGGCCAAGATCAGCATCAGCGCCCCAACCATCACCGCCGCCAGTGTGTTCATCCAGCAGAGCTGCATCAGCATTGATATTGAGTGCTTGGCGAGCTGTGGCACTAGAGCCAGCACGCGTGACCATGGCGCCCTCGAAGAAGCCCTTGGACACGGACAACAGTGGCCAATTGGTCTCAAGCTGCTGTATGGGCACTGGTGGCTGCAGCAGCTGTGCTTGAGGATTTATCTCCGGCAGTGTGCTGCCCTCTCCAGTGATTGTGGCGCCCAGGGAGTCGGTTAGTTCATCGAAACCATGTGTGGCTGCTGTTAGATAAGCCAACGATAGTTGTCCACAGTTCTTGAGAATGCTCACGCGTTCCTTGACATCACCGAGGAGCAGGGCACCCTGGTACTGTGCCGAGATATCCTTGCGTATCTCCGCAATCTTGTTCATCTTCTTGAGCTTCTCCAGATTGCCGGTGATCAGATAGAGGAAGCTAAGCTTGTCAAAGTTCTTAGTGCGCTGATAGCACATCTCGACAACCTGATGATTGCCCTGCAGCAAAGCAGCCTGTCCCAGGCGATCCCAGCAATCCTTGTCATTGAGCGCATTTGCTGCCTGCAGCGCAATCTCAATGTTGCCACACTCCAGTGCGAGACCAAAGCGAGTCTTCTCATCCTTGACAAAGTGCAATGCCACCTCGGGGTAACCCTTCTGCTGCAGATACGCAATGATGCTCTGGCCAACGAGGCGTGCATTGCGCACCATGTGCAGCACTTCATCATATTTGCGCTGAATCAGCGCCAGCTTGAACTTGTATTCCGTGGGATCAATGTGCAGCACACGTGTGCGACACTCGCGATCCAAACAAAACACCTGATTGCCCTTGACGCGCGTCAAGTAGATGGGCAAGTCGAGGGTGCGTATGATGCCATGATCTCCATTGGTAATAGCGTACTTAATGTGGTTGCTGGTGGTGTAGATGAAGACTCCGGACTCATCCCAAGCGCCAGACTTGACGCGACAGTTCTCCTGCACGGTGCACAGATACTGCAGACGACGATCGCAAATGGTTACCGAATGCTTGCAGAGCAGAGCAACGAGTGACATGTCCGGTGACCAGACCACATAGCGGCACTTGGCCAGCTTGATGCTGCCCACGGAGACAAGACGCTGCACCTCGTAGAGTGTGACATACTCGGGATCACGTATGAGCAGCATGCCTGTGCCAGCATAGAAGATCTCCTCACAGAACGTTGGTATCTTCTTGGTCACCTCGTTCTTGAAGTTCTTCACCACCAGCTGCTGATTGCGATCGAGCACAGCAAAGCGATTGCGAGCCACCCAAATCGCAGTGATGCCCGAGCTGCGTTTACTGTCCGATTCATTCTGTCGCTCACTCTCGCTATCCTTGGGAATCTGGCACAGATCGTAGGTGCTGTTCTCCAGATTGTTGGTGCGTGTGCAGATGAGCACCGCATTCAGTGCCGGATTATATGACATGCTGTACACAGGAGACTTGCCCGGGCGCAGCTGCATTACCACCGTGTCCTTGGTGGTGGTGAAGTCCAGTTTGCGTAGGAAACGATCCTTTACATAGTACAGCATGTTGCCATGCACAGCATAGGCAGGACGCTCGCGCTCCAGCTTGAAGACCACCATGCCTGGAGAGAGAGACCATCAGCATTAAGGTAAACATGTCTATAAGAATTAACTGTCTACTCACCGCCATCGTGTCCAGCAGCAAATAGATTGAGTGTGGGATGTGCTGCCATAATCCAGAAACGTTCGTTATCACGGCGGAATGTGAAGAGGCACTGACGCTTGGTCATGTCCCAGACACGAATGCTGCGATCCTCGCCGTTGGAGATAATCAGATCCTGTCGTGGATGGAAGAGCACACAGGAGACATTGTTGTAGTGGCCACGGCACGTGTCCACCTCCCAAGCCTTGTACTCATTCATGCGCCACAGCTTCACCAGACGATCGTCGGCACCGGAAACAATCAGTGGCAGCGTTGGATGGAAGCTAGCCCAGTTGACGCCACGATCGTGACCCTCGAGCACATGCTTGACCACTGCATCGGCTTGGCCAAACAAATCTGTGGCACCAGGATGACCCTTGAGGTGCTCGTCCAGTCCACCGGGACCTGGGGCAACGTTCTTCTTGCGCAATCCGGAAATATCCCAAACACGCACAGTTTGATCCAATGAGGCAGAGACAATCTGATCTTCTGTGGGATGGAACTGAGCACACATCACATAGTGATTGTGGCCAGTAAGCACACAGATGCAGTTGCGCGATTGCCAGTTCCAGATGCGGATTGTCTGATCATCAGAAGCACTCAAGATCCAGGGATATTCATGATGGAAAGCCACCGTGCGCACATAATCCAAATGCGCCAGGAGAGTGAAAATGCAACGACGTTGCTTATAGTTCCACACCTTAATCTTGTAATCATCGCCACCGGAAACAAACAGTGGCATCTGCTGATGGAAGGCCACGCTGCGCACTGGGCCGTCGTGCTCATCGAACTTTTCCAGCAGTGTGTGCATGCGGTAGTCCCACAACTGGATCACACCACTGTGCAAACTGGTCAGTATCCAGGGTCGTTTCGGATGAAATGAAAGGCCCTTCACCCGGGCGGACTTCGATTCGAAATTTGTCAACATTTTGTAGTTTCTTTATCTTCTAGTGCTGCCGTGGCGGTGTCTCTCTTAACTGTGTGGGTCGGCGTTTCTTTGACGTGACCTTATTACAATAGTGCACGGCACTTGGCTGTGTTCAGTGTAGGGAAAACACTTGTTAGTATTTTGTTAACAATATACAATAAGAAATATAAATGTGCAATTGATTTAATTAACTATTTTATGAAAAACACACACCAATTAAACGATTTTCTCGAGTGACACGTCAATTATCTTCTTCTACTTGCACCAGTTGCAGAGTTGCCAATTGGCCAGAAAGCAGCTGACGCAGTATCTCGATATTTATATCGATATACATGCTGTATACACGAACATCGTAAGAATGGTCGAGATACGATATTCTGAAGTTTTTGTTTACAAGTTGTGCGAACGAAGAATGCAATTAAAATAAATCAAGATGACTCTGGCACATCGTGCACTCTTCACCTGGTTCATAGTTTTAGTGTTCCTTATACTACTCTGTCTGCGGCTAGATCCACGCACCACATGGAACTGGTTTGTCACCTTTACGCCGCTTTGGTTCTTCGACTGCATTCTCATCATTTACGTGCTAATCAAGTTCATCAGAAAGTGGCGCAACCTGAATCGTCTGACTGATCTGTTGTATCTCTACAAATGGAACATTGGTGGCGTCTTGCTGACCATAACATCCCAAGTGATGATATGCATGACACTGGAGTATCCACATCAGATACCCATCTATGTCACCATGGCGCCTCTCATGCTGCTTCTCTGCACCGCTATCGTGTATGTGGGTGGCAAACTAAGGAAGCGCGAGGGATGGTTAAATTAGCAAACTACACACATACTTATATTTATGTTAACTTTATTTGTAATTCATGTAGTCTATATAATGAGTAATATTATAAAAATGGAATCAGAATCCGTATTTGCTCTGCGTGGCGCGACGGGTTTGCCTGTTTGCGGACCACATGGCCTGCAGCTCGGCCTCATTGGCCTTAGCCTTGTGGGCCAGATATGTGATTTGATGCTTCCTTCTTGTGCCAGCCACGGGCTCTTCGTCTGTGAGTACTCCAGTGGGTTGATAAGTGGTCGCCGAGGCCAGTGCCGTGCGCATCCATTCCTCGCGATCGGGCATTACTTGTGTGCCTGTTATATCAATAACATTCTGCATCTCCTTGGCTTCCTTACGACGCCGTTTGGCATTCTTGCCCACCAGTGCATCCATTGCCTCCGTATTCAGTTGCTGCTCATGGTATCGTTTCTGCGCCGCACGAAGCTCCTCGGCCTGCAATTGAGCTGCCTCCTCCTCGGCTGCTGCACGTGCTGCCGCCTCCGTCAGATACTTGTTGCTGGCTTCCATCATTTTAGCAGCTCGCTTGGCAACCAGTGCGGACACTTCATTGCTACTCACCTGCGGCAGTTTCTGTTCACTGTTCAGCGAAAAGAAGTCTCCGTTGCCGTCCTCATCCTCATCTTCCTCACTGTCACTGACGCTGACAAGGGATGCAGCTGGTTTGGCTGGCTTGGGATTGGATTTACTACTAGATTGTGCTCGCACAACACCATCGACTCCTTCGGTGTTATGTGCGGCGCGTCGTTGTTTAACTGTATCAGGCACAAAGGCTGGTTTAGCAGCTGGAGCAGCTTTAGGTGCATTGCTTATGGGTTTGGCTGGTGGTAAACTATGCTGTGCCGTCTTGACCGGTGGTGGCTGTGGTTCAGTGGATTTCTTGGCGAAATCACGTTCCGATTTAGCTTGTGGCAATATGCTGAGCAAGCTGGAACCCTTTCGGGGCTTCTCTGCCGTTTGTTTGTCCTGTTGCGATTGCTGTTTTTCTGCCTTCTCCTTGTCCACATCTGCGAAATCTCTGAGAGATGGTATGCTAATCTTGACGCGTGTTTTAACAGCTGCAACTGGAGGCTTTTCCAGTTTTTCACTAACTGCTTTTTTATGCAGAAATTCATCGTCCTCTTCGACAATAAATACTTTACTTGCTGCTGCAGCTCGCGGCATGGGCAGCTTGGCAAATGCTTGGGTTACTTGCTCCTTCTCCTCATCCTCCTCCTCCTGGTCCTCGTCCGTTGGCGCAATAGCTGCTTTCGGCTTGGGCAGGGAAAGCGATAGCCGACCATTTGCTGGTGGCTTCAGTTCTTGTAAAGACACTTCTTGAGGTATATAATCATCGTCATCGTCACTTATATGACCGTTCGTAGAGGCATCATTGGCTTTTTCGTTGTAGTTATGGTTGTTATTGCTTGTATTGGTTGACTTGACAGAGATTGGTTTAAGTAATTGCACTTGTGGTTGTGAGTTCTCCTCCTCATTGTCTGATTCTTCGTCACTGCTGGCAGCGTAGGCAACAAGAGACATTGTTAACTTTTGTATGATTATCCTTACTGAATCTTAAATTATTAATGATTTCGATTTCGAGTGTCCAAAACGTTGCAATGTTTTTAATACAAAAAAATGATGACAGCTGTTTGTGCAGTGTTGCAAAAGATTGAGCAAGTCTGCGTGCAATATGGCAACGCCAGAACAGCTGCCGGTAAATGCCGTTAAATTGTAAGTTTTGGAAGTTCAGGAATGAAACAGGCATAAAGCGCCATATATCTCGCAATAAAACAATAAACTACAGTTTGAAGATATATACAACTATTTGCATATAAATCTGTGTGCATAGAGTGCAAAATTAACAGTCTGCTGTCGTGTACTGAAGTGTTAACATATTAAGAGTGAATAATGCATCATCATCATCATCAAGGCCTTGGAGATGCTGCCGCCTTGGCTGGCATGTTGCCGCCCAACTACGATGCAATGGGCATGTACGCCACTGAGCCACCCAAGCCACGTTTCATCTTTAAGATGCCACGTGTAGTGCCGGATCAGAAATCCAAATTCGAAAGTGATGAACTCTTCCGCCGCCTGAGCCGAGAGAGTGAAGTGCGTTATACGGGCTACAGGGAACGCGCCATCGATGAGCGTCGCATGCGTTTCATCAATGATTGTCGCAAGGGATACGCTGAAATCTCATTTGTTGCTTCCGGTACCAATCTGCAGCTCTATTTCAATGCCCAACCCAATCCCTATACGCCGGAGCAGGATTGTGACTTTGAGAAAGAACGCAACAAGGTGCACCTGCGTTCCAGCTTCATTATGAACGGCGTGTGTGTGCGCTTCCGTGGCTGGTTTGACTTGGATCGCTTGGATGGCGTTGCCTGTTTGGAATACGATGAGCTGCGCGCACGGCAGGAAGATGCACAGCTGTGCGAGCAAATCGAGAGTCACAATCAACGTTTGAATGATACCCAACGCATGTACACTCCACCTCAGGAGCCAACTATGCACCAACGTGGTGGTCCAGGAGCAGCTGCACCGGCTGCAATGCCTGGACATCCAATGGGCTGGTGATGCAAAGGATTATTTGTATAATATTAAATTGTTATCAGGTCCGATGAGAGGGAGTGCGGAATTCATTCAAAATTTTAGTATTTGGAGAATGTCTGTGCATCGTGTGTGTTCACTAGTGTATCAACTACCTATCATAATCAAATATTACTAAGGTGATTTCTACCGGCCCCTGATTTTAATCCTTGATTATGTTTAAGATTCTTTACATTGTGTACCTAAACTATAATCTTTATATTGTAATCCTGGGTTAAGTTTCTTTTTAATACCTTAATATAACTCTTTGGTCTGTAATTTTGGTATTGTTTCTTGTTTATACCTCTACTCTGTAGCCCTGTTGCTCGTCTTGTTTCTTAGGGGTTGTTGTTGCTCGGGGTCTTTGGCCTTAATTACAGCAACTTCAACTTGGGCCGCCACCCCAAAAAAACCTTTGGCACAGCTGGTTCACTCTCTCCATTTTCCTCTCAGGGTTCTTCTCTCTCTACCTTTCCATGGCCTACTCTCCCACTTTCTCCCCTCTCTCCCCTTCTCTCTCTCACTCTCGCCCTCTTTGGCCCACTCTTTTGCACATCCTCTGTCTCTCCCCACTTTCTCTCTCTTTCTCCCACTGACATCTGCACTCTTTCTGCCTGCCTGCGCCCAACATAATAAGCAAATTGCTCTCTCTCTTGATCTCGGGACCGGCTCACTGAGAGCACATATTGATTTTCCGATGTTCAAAATGCTCGGGATGCTGTTTTGCAACTCGCTGTAGCTGTCGCCGCCTCAGTCACATTTCGAACGCGAGCCAAGTGAGAGGAGACCCGCGTGTGGAACAACCCGAGAACGAAAGAAATAGGCGAACAAAATACGGGCGAAAGGCAAAGAATTCATAATATAATATCTACACACAAACAACTTAAGTGATTTGCCAAACATTCAAAATTCTATAATTCGTTTCTCGCCTGCGAAGCTGCGACGTGCGCTAAAATTAGCGACCGGTGTATCGTCGTGTAGGGTGATGTATGCTCAGTGAGTCCCAGTCCCATAGCTAACCTCCCACCACCCCCTGGTGCACACGCCGGAAAGGAAAGAGAAGCGACGCGCTCACGGCCCAATTGTGCTGACTGAATTGTGAATTATACATAAATATTTGAATTATTCAATATATATTACATCTTATATTATATATTCAATATAATATACGCATATATATCAAAGTAAAGCGAACAAGGGTGTTTCCCCTGCAGTGTAGTGAAAAATCAATAAAGTAAAAGCAGGAGAACTGAAAGGAGCTTAACAAAATGCCAGCTTCAAACACGATTGTGCTGAAGAGCCTCTCCATACTGCTGGGCCTGTTCTTCATCTTTGTGGGCACACTCAAATTGACGCCGCACATTAGCAAGGATCTGTACAAGGATTTGGTAAGCTGAAAAAATCGATGATACTCTCTCTTTGCCGGAACGAAGCATTGTTTACCTTGCGGCATGCTGACTGCTCTCATCGATTTTTTCTCAGAGAGACAGAGCGAGAGAGAGAGAGAAACCCCCATTAACACATAGCGTACCACCCGAAACAAGTTCATCCGTGTTATTGTCCTGCATCCCTCTTATATAACTGGGTCACTGAGAGATTTCAAACGAAAATACAATTGAAAATGTGATGGGAATATTCTGCAAACTTGTTTATATTTTTAATAAATTTCGAATACATGCCATATATATATATTGTCACGAAACGAACAAGTTTGCTATCGACAGTTAGTGGAGTAATTGGTCACCGATAAAGGGCACTTAAATTTAGTATTTTATTGTATTCGTTTTAATCGTTGTTGTAATTGGTCACGCCGATTTAACTAAGAATTAAGCTATGTTTGGCGCGTTTGATCAGTTCGTCTGGCGATATCCAAGGGTGAGGGAAGAGAAACTGCGGTATGTGGACTTGGGACTAGATTGATAGTAATGCCTTGCAAACTGTAACTGTATTATTTCCCTATAGAATAAAACATAATCATTTAAGTCATTCCCTGGATATTGTCGGCGGCTCGACATGTATAATGATTATGACATGACTTTTCCACATTGAACTCGACCTCAGCAATGCCAGTCGGCGGCCTTCATGAGCGAAATACTTAAGAAAAACGCAATGATCTTCATAAAAACACACGCACATTGAACATAAATAACATTTTAATTATCTAAACACTTTGCAGTTCCGTTCCGTATGCTCTCAAGACTACGGAAACTTTGAAGAGTTCTCTCTGAATTTCAAAGATCTTTTTTGAGAAATTCCGCTTTGGTTTTTATTGTAATCATGGAAATAGAAATGACTAAAAATGCGTTGGCGATCAGCTTCTGCTGTAAATAATTTCAAGTTGTATATATATACATAATATACCATATATTTGGCGTATAAACAATACACTCTTATCCGCTCTGAAACGTGCCAAATATTTATGTGATTGTTTGTGTGGCTAGGGACAAATTTGTTTACAATCAAATTAAAAAACAAACACACTTTCGTTAGAGTGAAAGATCTTAAGAACTACAACATATGAAGAGTTGTTTCCTTCCCCCAGAAGAATTGCAACTTTCGATTCGCGCCATTTTACTTTCAACACTCGCCCTGTTTAGCCTTCCTCTCTCCCTCTGCTAATGTATTTGATTTGAGAATAAATATATCCCGCAGATGCTGTTGCAATTTCGTGGCATTTATAATTACCTTATTCTATGAGAAACATTTGCCCAATGCCAAACAAAATACGATGAGAAACAGCTTTTGTTTTCGTCTGCATTATAAATTACAATTCTTGTTGTCTACACAAGACTCTATAGAACTAAATCTTAAATATCTGCAATTCGACTCCTTTATAATCCTTTTTCTTTCGTATTTATAAATTATAAATCTTTCTACATAAGACTTTTATCTTCTATATCAATCTTTTAGCTATGCATACCAACTATTCTATTCTTATCGACTCCTTTCTAATATAATTCTCTTTCTACAGCGCACAGAGTATGTGAAGTATGCCAAGGTATTTCCGTTGACCGCGCTGTTTGGTGTTAAAATACCCTCGAAATGGTACAGACGCACAGTGGGCATATTGGAGATCGTTTGCGGGCTGGCCATGGCATTAATACCTTATCGTAAGTACCGCAAGTCTGTCATTTACAAGTGTAACTTTCAACATTCTTTCTCCCTTTCGCAGATAAAGTCAAGAACGCGGCCAATGTGACACTGTTGATGCTCATGTTGCTGGGCATCTACCAGCACTGGATGGTCAGTGATCCCTTCGAGCGCTCTGGACCCGCGCTGGTCTTCACTTTCATGTTGGGCGGACGATTGGTGGTCTGGTATCAGACAAGCCGCAAGGAAGCTGCTGAACTGGCGGCGGTTAATCCACCACAAGCAAACGGGTTGAAGCAGGAGTAGGTAATGGCAGTCAAGGGGAGGAAGAGGAAGAGAGAGTGACAAAGGGAAAGGGAGAGAGAGTAGATCATTTATCACACTTAGATCAGAGATTCAACCACATAGTCGTTCATTAGTCGCACTTTGTAAACAGCTTTGTTTTAGCACAATAAGTTATAACAAAATGTTTCGTATCCGAAGAAGAAGAATCCCCCTCGAGCATAACATATATGGGAGGAAAGAAGTGTAGAACTTTCATTTATATAGTTATAAATTAAATTGAGATTATTAGAGAGAAATCAAAAACGTTTTCACTTTGGTGCCAAATAACACAAAGATACACAAAAATAAATATAATGAATACAAATAAATAATTGCGAAAGTGTTCAAGTTATATAGGTAAAGATATACAAGTTAACAAGTATAATAGCTATAAAGACAAAGACCACTATGATTAAACACGAATTAATTCACGAATCCTTTACCAAATTATACGGCACACTCATTTTATAATTGTGTATGTAGTCGCTGCCATCAATGCCCATGACATTTTAGCAACAATTTTAATAAATTTGAATAACTCATACTCAATATATGTATAATGCTCAATCAATCGCAGTTTGGTTTGTTTTAGTGTGTGTTTATGGCCAGCAATAGTTGAGATTAAAGTGTTCTGGCTAAGAGTGCGTCATCCAAGCATTAGCTGTGCCTTAAAGTGCAGATCTCTGTATATGTATCCGTATCTATTCGGATCCAGTGCTGAGTAACTTCAGTGCTTTCTGCAAATTCTCAATTGCCGTCTTCACATCGTCATAGTTGAGGGCACTGCCCGCATATTTGCAATACTTTTGAGCTGTGATCATTTGATCTGGTGTGATTTGGACACCAGCAATGGGCACAATTGGTTGGTAAATGGCCGCATTGGGCTGCGCTGTGGGCACATATGGCTCGAAGCCACCGGGCTTCTCTTCCTCCACTGGTGGACTTGGCAATTTGTTCGGATTGTTCAGCACCTCCTCAGCTGTGGGTGGTGTGATGCGTGGAGCTGGAGGCGATGGCGTAGTTGGCTGCACAGGCGGCTGTTCGTCTTCTGGAGCTGGTGCATTCTCTGGTGGAGTTGCGCCGGCAGCAGCATCTTCTGCAGCAGCATCGCCGCCTGCAGCTTCTCCTCCTGCAGCATCGCCGCCTGCAGCCTCTCCAGCCAATTCAGAAGAGTCCTCATCGTCTGGAAAGGGTCCAGGTATGGGTGTTTCACCGTTCTTCAAACAGTTGTGGATGTAGGCAGCCTTGTACTTGGCATACTTCCGATTGTTCAACGCCTCCTCGCTCAGCTCACCAAACGTAAGCAGAATGTCATACAGAACTCCACTGGAATAGAACGCCTTTACAACGTTTCTGCAAGGTAAACAGAACCTTTGTTTATCTGTATATGATGAAGGTGGTTCCTTACTCACTTGCCGAAGTTCTCCTCGCGATCCTGTTTATCGGCATAAAGAAACAATTTCAGGGCATAGTTCTCAATGTGAGCCTGGGCAGCAACATCGTTAGTTAGGGCTTCGTTCTCAGCATGCGTCTTCTTCATTTGCTCTAACCAGTCCATAAGGCCTGTAAACAGATTCAAATCAAAAACAAACACAGATGAGTCATACATATAATATAAACATACTGTTTTTCTTACCCAGCAGCAGCTTGGTCTCCTCAGCACTTTGTGTAGATGCTTTGAGACCTACTTGCAGAGCACTACATAATATATACATATATAAATAAATCGATCATTAATATGCCCTTATTGGAATTCTTAGAAGCCTCACTACTTACTAAAGTCTTGCCCAGTAGGCAATGACGACATCGCGGGAATCGTGCTCCTGCGCTAGTTTAAGGAAGTGCTGGATCGACTTCAGCGAAGGGGGGCAAGGTGGAAACTCCATCCTTGACAACTTATAGGGGATTGCGTCTCAATTAATTTCTTATTTGAAAAAATCTTTTATTGCTTTGCCGAAATTATTTTGATGACTTGCCAGTGTTGCTCTATTGTTACAATGCTGTCTAAATAGTGTTAGAGTGACCCTTTTTTGGTATTTAGTATTTTGCCATGCAGTGTGGCAACACTGGCAGGGCTGCATTCAAATGGCTAGTGATAATCCACAGGTGAGAGGATTATTTAGTTCAGTCAATTGTCGCCGCTTCAACCGTTTGGTAACTTTAAGGTAAACAAATCTTCGACAAGAACCAATTTGTGTTATCACTCGTACTTTGAACTTTGATCTGGCAAGTTCACGTTTATCCTCTGCCATGTCTCTATCGAAGCCACTGTACTCCCTGATGGGCAGCTATCTGGAGCAGCTCTTTAATCATCCGGTGCGTACGAAGTCCATCACTGCGTAAGTAAATTAGATCAGGCTACTGCACAGATACTATATATGTACATATCTTTTTAGCTGCCTCCTGGCCACCTCGGCGAACGTGACCTCCCAACGCATTGCCGGCGCCAAGAAGCTGAACCAGCAAAGTGTCTTCGCATACGGACTCTTTGGCATCATCTTTGGCGGCACTGTGCCACATTATTTCTACCAAACGGTGGAGCGTTTGTTCAGTCATGATCTACGCTTCAGAAAGTTCTTTTTGTTCCTCTCTGAGCGATTGGCATTTGCTCCTTTCTATCAGCTGCTTTCCCTGTACTTCCTGTCCATATTCGAGGTGAGTTGAGAAAGGCATTACTTTAGACATATATCTGATATATCTTCTATATATTTGCAGGGCAAGTCGCATGCTACAGCCTTGAAGAACTTGGAGACACTCTACTGGCCCGTGCTGCGTACCAACTGGCAGTATCTCTCACTTTTGGTCTATCTGAATATTGCCTTCGTTCCGCCCATGCTACGTTCCATTTCGTCCAGCATCATATCATTTATCTGGGTAGTTTACCTGGCAATGAAACGTCGTCGTCTGCAGGAGAAGCAGGCCGCTGAGCGATCCTCCTAAGCACATTCCACAGAGGAACCTTTATCTTTAAGCAATTCCATTTTCTAAATTGACCTCAAAAAACATAAGAGATATAGAGAGACACTGTACGAAATGATTAATTGCATAGTATATATACAGTTGTATATATATTCTGCATATTGCTCTAGTTTAACGGCTTCTCTCTTTATCTCTGCCCTGTCGTTTCAAAGGTTTCGACCGAGTCAAATTCCGTTAGGCTGAACTTTATATAATATTTACTACTTAACTGTTGTTTGTCAGTGTGTGTATGTGTGTGCTAAGATTATATATTCACTTAAGATTATCAATAATTAACTCAAGGCTTCAGCTTATCGCCGTTCACTTTTTCTATATCCAATTAATAAAAACAACATACTTTAAATGGCAACAAATGATGTTTATTTAAAAACTAGGGCAAATAATCGAGTACAGTCGAGTATTATTGGCATAATAATTATAATAATATAATAATAATAATATCCTGGCTATGACTAGATTCAGATTTAGCTAGCAAACTGGGAGTGTGTCCAAAACAAAGGCAACAACTATCTTAAAGTTTAGGAATGTATGTGTGCGACTATATCCGTAAGTATATCATCATTAAGTACTATATATCTCTGACTAGAATGATTAATATGATTTAGTTGATTTATCTATGATTTATCTCGTTCACAATTCGCCGCATATCTTGCGCAGCGAATCGGTTAACACTCAGAAAGCAATCGCCGAAGGACTTCGACTTTGGTGCAGTGGTGTCCCGCCCAGGGGCGTGCCCGGGGAGCTCGCTCTGCTGAAGCAGCTGGAACAACAGCTAGAGGCATCGTTATCCATATGATCGTCCCCATCTCCACCGTTACCAATCCCATCCCCTGATGACTTATGATGATACGGTATCGGTCGTTTGCGGGCACTGTAATAATTAAAGAGCAAAGATTAGATACGAAACATATTTGCATTCCACGCATTAAAAACAGATTAAATATTCTGTTTTTTTTTTTAACTCACCAAACTGAGTAAACAGAAATCATACAAAACTTAATCCGTTGAAAAAAAGAAATGATATTTAATAAAATATACTTGGGTATGACATAATTTATTATATATTGTGCATACAGTCGGTCGATTTTGTTTGCATTGACTAAATAATAAAAAGATAATCATAATTAGCAATTACAATAGAATTTACGCAGCCTACAGAGAAATAAATATTGCATAAATTAAGCAAAGACTTCTTTAAACAAAAGTCTAAATTAGTTTTCCTGAGTGTGGCTGTAAAAAAAGCTGTAAATTAATGAAAATCAAAGTGTAGAAATGAAGAAGAGTGTTCAACTGAAGCGGGGGAGTAACCTGCTAACGTCTTTTGCTGCGGGGAGAGCGACGGCTACAAAATAATTAAATAATCAAAAATATTAAACAAAATAAATATATATTTAAATACATAAATAAAAGTTTAAACCTTGCAGAGCATTGGAGTTAGTTACTGTTGCGTAACGAATAATTTGAATAATCTTTATGCTCATTACAAGTTATCGATAGTAACTGCAGCTCTGCAAGGTTTTAAGTAATAAATAGCCACATAGTCGTGCGTAGCCGACTTGTAAATACTCTGCACTTGATAATGAACAATAAATTTTAGCAATTTTACTTAGAAACGATTTTCAAAATGAAAATGACATGAAATATATCAAAGTTATGGATGAACCAAGATAAAACTTAAAAAGGAATCAAACAACATGGAGAAATCTCTTAAGTTAATATAAATGCTTATAGAAATGAGTGCAGGGTATGCAATTAAACTAAAAGAATCAATCAAAAGTAGTTCATTGATGGGTTAAAATAAAGTTACGGTTTCTTAAGTATAATATAAAAACTTAAGAATGTTTAAACAAACGAACATGGACAAATTTCTTTGCCTAAATAATAACAATATACACTGCTCCCATAAGTACAGGGTATATAGAAACTGAAAGAAACAAAGATAGTTAATAATATGTATATAATTCTAGTTCACCTTGTTATGCGACGCCTGTCCAGAAAGCTGGGCGAGCCACGGCGACGTGGTATGGAGGGCGAACGTGAGCCAGATTGTGAAGTACCCGAGCCGCTGCTGGATGAACTGCCGGAGCTGCTGCGCGAGGAGCAGCTGGAGCGAGACGAATGTGAGCCGGAGCGTGAACGGGAGCTGCACGAGCCGCTGCGACTGCTGGACGAGCTGTATCGTCTACAAGCGGGAGTAAAGAGAGACTGTTTGAGAGGGATTCCTCTATAAAGTAGAGAGAAAGATGAAGAACTTACGATCTGGAGCGGCTGTTGGAGCGATGATGATGCCGTCCACTGCTCGTGCGCCGCTTGCTGCGACTGCTGCTGCGTCGCGAACGACTGCGACTGCGACGTGCTGCACTCTCCGCTGCTGCCACCGTTGCCGTCGAGACCTTGGAGACAATGGCATCCACCAGCGTGCTGTCCGCCAGTGCCGCTACCAATGGCTGTGGATCGTGAATTTTGAAGGGTTTTATAACAATTTTGGGTTTCTGTTGATGCTGTAGCTGCTGCTGTTGCTGCTGGTGATGGTGATGATGATAACTTATACTATTGGCCGCAAGGGCATTGAAACTACCACCTCCACCAGCACGTGGCAACACCGGATGACCAAGCAGCGCTAGGCCTGCAGCAGCCGCCGCTGCAGCAGCTGCCGAAGCACCAGTACCAGCGGATCCAGCACCAAGCAGACTTGCTGCTGCATGCCGTGCATGATGATGATGCTGATGATGATGATGCAACAGCGAATGCTGCTGTCCACCAAATAGACTAGAGTTATACATGCTTAAGCTACGCGTTAGTGGATGATGCTGCTGATCCCGTCGAGAACTGTAGAAGGAGCTAAGTAATCCACCACTGCCAGCAGTGCCATTGTGCTGCTGCTGCTGCTGATTCTTGCAGATGTTGTAGTGTGTTGCCGTCAGCAGAGGGCCGTGATTCAAGCGATTTGTGGTGCGATTGTATGTGCCCGGTGTGCCGGCCAGAAAAGGCAGCGCATTGGGATTAGTATGAGCAGGACCACCACCACCACCAGCGACACTCCCACCCCCACCACCACCAGCAGCAGCACATGCATGATTGTTATTGTTGTTGTTAGTATTATGTCTACTGTTGGGATTGTTATTCAGCGTGCGATTATGAAAGATTCGTTGTCGATTATGATGGAACTTGGCAAATGTTGTTGTTGCTGTTGTTGTTGCTATTGCTGTTGTTGTTGCTATTGTTGATGTTGTTGTTGCAGGCATTGCTGTTGCCAGTGTTGCAGTTGTTGTTGCTGCTGCAGCACTCTTGGCAGCCACAATTGGCGGCGTATTTGCCTGCTCCAATGAAGGTTTCTCTATTGTTGCTGTTGCTGTCTTCGTCGTTGTTGCTGTTGTTGTCGTGTTAGCCGTTGTTGTTGTATTAGTCAATGGGTTAATTAAAGCGTTTACATTGTTAGCAACAAGAAATTCACTAAGCGAATTACGTTTAGTAGCCACCACCATAAGAAGCGAATCTCCTGCACTTACATCGCCGCCTGAAGCAGCTTCCTTGTCTGCCTGCTTGGCATCGTTGCCATTCTTCTTCTCCATAGTCTTGATCTTCTGCTTTGCCTTGGCAGCAATGCCAGACTTCAATTGCTCCAACATGCGCAGCTCCTGTTGTTCCTCCCTTTCACGTTTGCTCTGCTCATCCAGTGTGGCAGTGGCAGCCACTGTGCCTGCTTCGCCATCACTGCCATCATCAGCACTCTGCGCACGCAGACGCACTATGGGCGTGGGTTTGGAAGAGTCTCGTGTCTTCGACTGCTGCCGCTTCTTGCTGCCTACCTCCTGCTGCTGCACAATGTCCTGGTAACGCTCTGGATTGCGCTCGGCGGGTGAGTAGCGCAGCTCAGAGGAGTTGGAACTACCTGAACGTCGTTTATTTGTTGCAGTACGCGGCGGACTTGGTGTATTACCCTTATCCTGGTGCTTTGATCGTCGCTTTGGGGGTGTGTTGGAACCTTCCCGCTTGACTCCCTTGCGTGCTGTGCCTCGCGGACTATCTGACTCACGTTTGAGCTTCGCCAGCTGCTGCTGCTTGCGAGGCGGTGTTGTACCCGCTTCACTGTTCGATGAGCTGCTGCTGCTGGAGCTGCCCGAGGAGCTACTGCAGCTAGAGGCGGCACGTTTGCGCTTTGTTTGCTCCAGCGCAACCTTAACCGACTTGGTGCCCAGTATATCGTTTACTGTATCCTCGGCTGCCTTGAAGGGATTGAAAGCAGGCGCAACTGTTGTAGTTTTGCACTTGGGCGACGGTGTCCTTTGCTTCTTATGCGAACGCGACCGGGAACGCGAATAACGTCCAAGTTTGCGCTCCTCCACGCGTTCCTTACGACCCTCGCGTTTGTGTGTGCGCTCCTTGGAGGCTCCTTCTCGCTGACGTTGTACTTCAGTGCGCTGGCGTTCCTTTGATCGCTGTCTCTCCTTGGAACGTTGTTGTCTATCTTTGGATCTCTCTCGTCTTTCCTTGGAGCGCGCTCTCTCTTTGGAACGCTGTCGCTCTTTCGATTTCTGTCTCTCTTTGGAACGCGCTCGTTCCTTTGATCGCTCTCGCTTCTCTTTTGAACGTGCTCTGTCCTTAGAGCGTTGTCTCTCCTTGGAGCGCTGTCTCTCCTTGGAACGCTGTCGCTCTTTAGAGCGCTGTCTCTCTTTAGAACTCTTCCTCTCCTTAGAGCGCTGTCTCTCCTTGGAGCGCAGTCTCTCCTTGGAACGCTGTCTCTCTTTGGAGCGTGGTCTCTCCTTTAGACGTCTTTCTTTTGACTGCTGACGTTCCTTGGATCTGTGTCGTTCCTTAGACTTGTGTCGCTCCTTGGATCTCTCACGCTCTTTGGAGCTCTGTCGCTGTTTCTCCTTGGATCTGTGTCTCTCCTTCGATCGCTTGCGCTCGCTACGTCGCTCCTTGGAACGCTTTCTTTCAGTCTCCTTGCGAGGCGGCGTACGCGTAGACGTGGAGTCATTACGACGCTGCTTTGAGTCCTTGCGCCGCTCCAACGATCGACCGCGCAAAGAATTGTCACGCGGAGAACCATCAGCAACGGCACCTGCATGAGATTTACCAGAAGATTTCTTCTCCTTACGCGCAGGTGAGCTAGGGGAAGAGCAATGGTTAGTTATAAATATAAATATTTTGCAAGTTAATTCATTTATACACTTACTTGGAACGCGCCGAGTCAGTGGAACTGTCCCGCTGGCGATTCTTCTTCTTTAGCTTCTTATCGCGCTTTTTCTGCATAATAGAAAAATGACAATTATAAGCCAGAAGAACAGGGCACAAAAAGGAACGCCAAACTTGCTAACTTTGTCTATAACTGTTAGCAACATAATTGCGCAATTGTTGATTGTAATTGAGATTGAATATATATATATATATTAAGACGTTATTCATTCTTGGCATGATTGATGATGGCATGATACATATGTCCTTTTCTTTTTTCAGGTTGACAGTGTATTTTGAGTATTACATGATCTGTTACTGCAGTTGTAAATTTGACAGCGTTTGACAGTGTAATTTGAGTATTGCACAAGCATAAGAAACTTGATCTGTTACCGCAGTTGTAAATTTTGACAGCGTTTAACAGTGTAATTTGAGTATTGCACAACTTGATCTGTTACTGCTGAGTTGTTCGCATTGTTTTGAGGTTATGTACATACTATAGAATATCTTAAAGAAAACAGACAAATGAAAGTACTTACAAAACTACAAGAGAGCCTTTGAAAGCTATCCTATATCAATGAAGCGCCAAGGGTTTTTATAAAACAAAATATAAATTTTTCGTTTTGTCGTTTTTCTTGAAATTACTTGTTAAATTTATAGGAACTACATTCAACTGAAAAATCAGATTAGTTAAGCGAAAATAAATAAAAAGAATGGTAGAGACTGTGCACAAAAGAAGATCAATCTCCGTGCAGAGCCTGCTGGGACTAAAACCGAAAACTTAAGAACCCAAAAGCATTAATAATACTAGATTGTGAATGCGTTTGAAGCCGTTTTTTACCTTTTACAATATATATTTTGTTGGGTGAATATTTGATATTGTTTATAGAGTTTTCTTTCTTGAATTAATCATTAATGTTTTATGGTAGTTTAATAGATAGGTACAGTTATTGTTTATAGATTTGTTATTAGTAAATGTTTCATTTTTTTGTTTTGGTTTTTTTTTGTGGAAAAAGAAGTAAATAAGCAAGAGAAGAAATGGCGTATGTTTAATATTTGGTGAACAATTGAAAGAACGAAAAAGTCAACGATAAAGTCAATCGAGAGAGTTATCATCATATTTAATATAGTTCTATATTATACAGTTAGTATATATGTGGTATATATATATAGAAAAAGAGACACAATATAATATATATATAAGTATATTTTCCATTCGCTTTCTTTTAGACTGTTAATGTTAATGGTTCATCATGTTAATCAAATACAAAGTTCATCGGATGAATATGTTCACAAATAGTAGCAAGGAGAGACGTATATATGGGCGATTATATAGTAACAGTAGTAGTATAAGAGAATTAAGAGTGGTTATAAGAGAGAGAGAGAGAAGGGGAGTTAAAAGTCATGACAGTATACAGCACATGCACTCTTCTTTTGATTGGGCCAACGAAATCTTTATATGGGTCTTTACTCGTCTACAGTTCGATATCTACATCTTTGACATATGCATTGGCTTTACCTTTTCCTTCTTGGCTTTCTTGCGAGCGCTCTTCAACTCACGCTCCGCATCGCTGTTGTTGTTCTCCTCCTCCTCCACATCGCTATCCTTATCACTATCAGCGCTATCGCTCTCACTATGTTTGCGCTTTCGGGATTTCTTCTTTTTCGACTTACTGCAAGTAGAATGTGTTCGATTTATGGTATTAATATATGGCAAATTGGCAGGGGGTCAATGTATGATTGTATATGTACGTATGTGTTCAGCTAGAAGATTTCTGTATCGACGACGACGACGAGGACACGACGTCCTCCTCGACGGGGACCGGAACATTGAGTGGCATTATTAGTTAAGTTAGTAATTAAGTAGGTTGATTAGCGGTTGTTTTATAGGTGGTTTAGTGCTTTACCTTCATTGAAAACTGCTCAAAATTGCATTGTCTTAATTAATAGTAGTAGGTAATAATAATAATAGAAAGAAAGATGAGAAAGTAATTCGCTTTTAATTGTTGCAAACACACAGTATATTTTTTTGTTTGTAGTATTTTTGTTATGTTTCCTGTCTGTTCAACTTTGGGGCTACTGTTTGACTGTGTGTGTGTGTTTGTGTCTAATGCAGGACAATTTTGTAACTAGTTAAACATGTGGATCGAATTTGCTACTTACCATTGGTTGTTATAAGGTCAATGTGTTTGAAAATAGAATAAAATGCAGGTATGTGTGTGTGTAGGCTGTGTGCGTGCCTAAAGGCATTAGTATATTTGCTGCAAAGCTAACGAAGGATGATCGGTCAGAGTAGTTATCGAAAGTATATTTACAAACCTGCCTAATGCATTAGTTTGTTTCCTTTAGACTACTCTGCTAAGCCAAGGACTGCACTATCGACAAATGCAAGTTATCGATAGCACATTTCTTTCGTTAGTTTTGCAATTACATTCTTAAGTAGGAGGGAGAGAGATAGATAGAGTTCGGGATCCCCCATTGAGCCCTACGCACAGTTTCAAAATAAAACAATTCTGTCATGATATATGGTATCAAAGTATATTATAATACTTTTCCTTAACTTTGGAAACGCATTTGAAACATTTTCATTTCATTTCATCGAGTTTTTTATATAAATTATTTATGTTTGTTTTCGGTTTTGATTTTCAAGTTGTTTGTATAAACTAAGGTAAGGTAAGGTATATTATGTGTATGCAAATTCATTTGTACATAACTTTTCGCTTCTTTTTACTTTCTTTCTCATATGAGTCCCTTTTGTGGTATCAGTTTCAAATGCAATGTAAAAGAAGGAGTAGAGACGAAAAACACAAAATGTATTAAGCAGTTGTAGTTGGTTACAAGTTACAAGTTTTTTTTGTTTCATTTTCGTTTCACGTTTTCAACAACAACAACAACAATAGAGAGAGAAGAGATAAACGAAAAAGTTTGGGAAAGAAAGAACTGTTTACAATGTATTATATACGGTACAGAAAGAACTAAAGAATCATGATATTTCGAAAACAGAAACAGAAACAGTGGAAAGTTCAAATATAGGTAACTAGTTAAACACAGAGCTACAATTTTGTCAAGGAATAAGTTTCATTTTTTCTCTTGCACTCCTATCGAGGAACTCTTACCTCTCTTTCTTATGCTTCTTGGATTTCTTGTTTTTCTTGTCCTTGCGACGCTCTGGACTGGCAGAACTGGAAGAGAGAGAGAGAGAGAAGAGAGCAGAGTTAGGCATACTTATACATACTCTATATACAGTCTATAAAAAGAGTTTTCTTACTTCTCCCTGGCGCGCTTCTTCTTCTTCTTTTTGTCTGACTTTGAGACATGTTCGCGCTCATCGTCACTGTTGGCTCCCAGTCCTCCATCGGGCTTGCCAGCAGCCTCATCCCGCTCCCTGGATGGCGTACGGAGCAGAGCATAACGCTTGCCCGTCTCCTTATCTTTGCCTGCTGCTGCTGCGGCCGCAGCCGCTGCTGCAAGGCTCTCACGCTGTGCGTCCAGCTCCTTTTGCAGCGCCACTGTCTTGGCCAGATCCTCCTTGGCCTTGCGATCGCAATCAAAACTGCTGCCCTCCACAAAGTACTCGGATATGTTGAATGCCTCACGCAATTTGGCGTTCTTTTGCTGTTGTGCCTCCGCTATTTGATGAGTTTCACGCACGCTGTAATTAGGGGAAAGGAATGCAAGATATTAGATTTTGTATATATGGATTAAGTTGCTTATGCTGTAACTAGGCATAGTAAATAGTGCGTTCTGCAGATGCAGCCAGAGACATCAGAGCACGTACTGACAGTATGTCCAGCCTTGGTAGTGTAAAGAAGTGTTGGTATAGGTGTCGCGGAACAGATAAGTTGGCTATTGACATTTAAGATAATGGCAAACACCTTTTTGCACACAAGGTTAACGAAACAGGGTCGACCAGTGCAGACAACATTACGGACAGCAAACTATCAACCCAGCAGTAAGTACAATAGATCTTCAAGGTCTCCACCCAACAAATAATAATAGTATACACTATTCTGCCACGCCCCCGCACTTTACCTGCCCACTGTGGCAGCACTGCCAGCAGCGCCAAGCAGCAGCGTCTGCAACCATGTGCTTGGCGTTTGCTTCAACAGCTCCAGCAGTGCCGGCAGTGCTTTCCCATTGATATTGATTTTCATTGGTGGCATGGTCGTCATGGTCGTCGCGTTATTGGGTCGACACTTCTTTCGTTCCCGACAATGCAGCTCAGCTGTTTGCTTGACGACACCCGCCTCCTGCGGGCATTGCGTCATATGGTAATTCTGGCACACGCAGGCGCATTCACTTAGTGCCTTTCTGGCTGCTGCTGTTCGCCTGTTCTTCTTGGCGCCGCTTGCCAAAATCGGTCGCAATGGCTTAAACTTCTTGGCCACCGCGGCATAGTTAAGTGCCGCCGCTGTTGTTGTTGCCGCCGCCTGCGCTGTGAAGTGGAAGCTCTCATACTTGGCAAAGTACGCGGCACGATTGTCATGCTGAAAGTACTGTGCTTTGCACTTCCTGCTGCTCGTCGATGTGCTTGTTGACGACGACGACACGCAGCCCAAAAGGGCTGGCTCGACTTGGTTGGGGGTGCTCTTGTTATTGTTGTTATTGTTGTTGGTGGTGGTGGTGCTGTTGTTGCTGTTGTTATTGCAGCCGGTTGCGTGTCCTGCGCGTTTGCGTTTCTTTGGGCGACGCTTCTTCTTCTTCGGTTTCAGTACTGCCGGCTGCGTGGGGGAGGAGGCTTGTGTTGTGGTCGCTGTGGAGCTGCTCGCTGTCGCCGTCGCCATTGCCGTTGCCGTTGCTGTTGTCATCATCGTGGCGGTGTTCGTGTAGATTTCCGAAGAGAGCATTTTGTGTAGAGAGTGTCGAGTTCTCTTTGCTGGGGGTTGTTTTTCAAGTGCTTGCAATACGTAGTTTAAAGTCAAAACTTTTCAATTGAATTTCGCATTATAAAGAAAGGGTACAATATATCTTATAGGTGCCCTTTTTTATTAATAATTATTGTATAGAAAACTTAACTCCACAGTTGTGTTTAATGGAAGACAGTGGATTTGAGGAGTTTTATCGTTTTTAGATATTCACATTATAAAATATTCTTTTCATTAATTCATTATTATGCCACAAGTTTAACAGGAAGACTGTGGATTATACTACTTTAGTAGTAGATTATTATTGTTTAATATAAAAATTGTCATTTTAATGTTTTTCCTTTCAAATATTTATTATACCATATAGGCGTGATTTTTCACTAGCTTATTGGTAATTTTATATTTGTTATTCACTTTTTTTTGTATTTAATGTTGTATTTTATAGTTCCACAAGTTTATTCAGGAAGACAGTGGATTAAAGTAGACTAAAAACTGTTATAAATTTATTTTTGGTTGTTTATTGTTAATTAATTATTTTATAGACGCGATTTTCCACATTTGTTGTACAGGAAGACAGTGGATAATAGTATAAATATTTATTATTTTATATGAAAACTTTATTTAAAAAGTTATTTTGTTTATTTTTGATTTATAGAACTTTACTTTTGTTGTATATAATAATGTATTGTTATTTTGTATAGATTTTAAATATTATTATTTTCCACGTTGTGTTTGGAAGACAGTGGATTATGGTACTTTAATTATATTATATATTATAAATATATATTATATTATTTTGTATAAAAAAGTTGTATTTGTATTTGTAATAAACAAATGAAGTTTATTATTATGTACTCGTATATAATATGTTATTTAATAAATTATATATTGTTATTCTCCATTATATTACATTAGAAATGTCTGGCAGACTTTCTTTAAATGTTTTATATAAAAATATACTTTTCTATATATATATATGTATATATATATGTATATGTTATAACTCTCAATGAATTGGAAGACAATTGATTAGTTTAGAATAAGTTACGCACGGGAACTACATTTGTAGTATTGTATTATATTATTGTATATATATATATATATTGTATGGATTATTATGCTGTATTATTTTGCATTTCTTTGAAGTTCACCTTTATATTTATGTTGATCATATTGTTCATTATATATTATTTATATTCGTTTTTGAATTACACTTTTTTACTCCGTTCTTGCAACCTTTGGGCGCATTCGATTCGACTCCGTTTCCGTTTACCGACTAAGACTATCTACTATATTCTAATTACAAGCTAGCTTTGGAAGACTTATTTAGTGATTTGTTGCTTTCAGTTTGGCGTTCTGTGTGGGAGCTCTCACTTGTTATATGTGTCTGTGTCTGCCTTCGTCTCCTTCTCCTTCATCATGCCGGCGACATAAGCCTTATCCAGCCCCACACTTCATGAACGTTTTCTATGCAGCAAGAACAACAACAACAGCAACCACTAGAATAGTACATATTGACAAACAAACGATATGGCTAATCCCTTAGCAAGCTGAACCACCACCACCACCAGGAGCACCTTCAACAACAGCGTACAAGGCGGACAAGCAAAGGTGCCGATTACATTCCTCTTCTCCTCCTCGATACTTGCAACGTGATGTGGAAAACACTTGAGGGGCTGCAGCATATTGATTGCACTTTTCCACTTCCATTGGCAACATATTTCAAACTTTTTCATTCAATTGCATTTTGCTGCTCATCTATTATTGATTTTTCCAAGCATTGCAGCCTGCTATGGCACTTCCAGAGTTGGTATATTAGAGGGCAAGGGGGTCACGCCGACGTTGTCAAGGACAGTTTGTTTTAGTTTATCAATTTTGTTATTTCTTTTCTATATTTATTATTGTTTTAAATTATATATAATTAATATTTCCTGAGCGCGTGGGCCAAGCGATGTTCGATGGCTTTGGAAGACTTAATGTGACTGGGCGAAAATCTTTAGAATCTTTGCAGCAGCTTTTTCTCTACACAAAACGGGGTGTCTCTCCTCTCTCTACCCCGCGTGCTGCTTGCTCTGCGCATGTGGGTGAAAGTTCTGCCTCTGCTCGGAAATTGGACAGCTGTGGCAGAGATTTGACACGCGGACACGGACACGGAGGCGTGTTTAGTTCGAGCATTTATTGATTTGTCGCAGATTGTATATTGTTTAAATTACATAAGTCTAATTAAATTATTGATAAGGGGTGTGCACTTACGCTACGCGTCCGAATTCATCCTTAGACAGTTCAGTTTTGCCTTGTCCCATTAATTTCTGTCGATATGAGTCCACTTGCGTCTTAATCTCCTCCGGTGTGCGTCTGTTTGGGATTGTATAGATAAACTTATGTTATTAATAAATTATGCACATGTTATTGAGTAAACACTGCTTAAGGGGTTACCTTATAGACTGAATTATTTAATAATTTAACAGGCTATAGAGCTTTATACACAAATTATTTGTTAACTTTAAAAAACTGTTTCAACTTTCAATAAAAAAATCCGTCCGCATTGCCTTGTGTGTGGCATGCGGATGTGCTCTATTGAAATAATATCTACAACTAAAATGCAGTTTTTCACCACCAGACGCAGCAGCAGAGGCAGCGCAGGGCAGGGCAGGCACAGGCTGGGCCTCGACAGAGCAAGCTTTGAGAGGGGGTGGTGCGCCAAGGGTTGGTGGTTGTTCAAGCGCGTATGCGTCGTGCGTGCGTGCGCCACTCTCTCTCTCTCTCTGTGTCTCTGCCTCTGCCTCTGCTACCAGGCGCCGCATGTAAACAGAGGCAATAGCAAGAGAATCAAGTTGAGACAGTCGTAATGTAAATAGTGCCACACGATGCACATTGGGGAGTGCATTGGCCACCGGTGGGTGGTTATATAACCACATTGTAAATTGCACATATTGCAGAGGCTAAGTTTGCCAATGACAGTGGCATATTTTGACATATACTGTGTTCTTATACTGTGTTCTGTGGCTTACCCCTGCTTCTCGAGTATCTCCTCGAATTCAATACACTTCACCTCGATCTTGCGCTTGCGATCGTGATCGAGTATCTCCTTGTTGGGCGGACGATTGAGCTGTGCATCCAATTTTTTGGTATCATCTTCGGCACGATAATCCTTGTCCTTTTTGCCGGGACGCACGAATGCCCAATTTCGCTGCACATGTCCATTGGTGCCGGAGCCTCGCGGCGTCGTCAACCCAATACCATTGTACATGACGTTGAATGGCGGAGCTGGCGTCTCCTTGTCGCTGTTCACTAACTTATTTGCAATGCGCGTTAGATGTTTATTTTATTTTTCAATTGCATTCAAGCGTCTTAAACGTTTCCCAAAAAAACGCAGCTGCTACTCCGCCAAATGTTTTTTCTATAGTTTACGCGCAGTATGGCCAAATGTTGCGAAAATACCAACTGCATAGGAATTAATACCGCACGGAGGCATTTTGCCATTCACATGTCGCTGCAGCTGCTTATCGATTATGAGTTCTCGATAGTTTTGCACCAGCAGCCAGTAATGCTAGCTTTGTTGAAGTTTCTGGGCAATGAAAAATTAAAAGAAAACTTGTTGAACACGTCAGGAAACTGAAAAAAGAGAATTGAATTGAAGAAATATAAATTGTGATAAGAAAAACAAAATGCTGCCACATATTAGTTCAGAAGAAAACATTCCGCCCGTGGGCCGAAAAGTGTATATAAATCCAAATTTTCATAGCCAAATAGCAAATTCATTGCAGCAGTCTCAAGGTCGCCCCAACAACGAGAGCACCCAGCAATCATCGTGGGATCGACCGTCGATACATGTTAATCCGTATTTTCTGCAACGACAGCGAGAATATCAGATGCAACTACAGTTGCAACAACAACAACAGCAGCAACAGCAACTTGTTACGTATTACCAACAACAACAAACTGTTGCTGCTGCTGCTGCTGCTGATAATTTGACGCCACCTCCAGCTAAGATCATAAGCAAAGCCAGTACTTGTCTGGTGCGCAAGCAAACTGTTAAGAATGCTGTAGCCACCACGCCCACCGTCTGCCCACAAGCACCCTTAGTTAGCATATCGAAAAGAAAACTTATCAGACAAGGCGCCAATATAGCCAAAGTATCTGGCGCAACATCTACAGTTACTTTAGTTCCATCTCCCGCCAAGCGAACCCGTTACAAACTAGTACGCGCCATATCATTGACCTCCAGCAGCAGCACTCCCCTGGTAAAGACGCGACGCACACGCGACTTTGTTGCACGCTACGCACTCCGACGCACAAACGAATCCATAGTGGGTAAAAAACTAAGGTGAGTCTGCTGCATATCCCTCTCGGAATCTTACTAATTCTTCTTCCTCTGACAGTCTGAAATCGCACATTTTAAAACCAAGTGTAAACAAGAGCCTCAGTATGGTGAGCATACACGGAGTTATGTACAAGAAGACAGCAAAGAATAAGCTCACCAAACTGGATACTACCAGCAAATCATCCAAGATAACAGTAAAGCCAACGCCACATCCAAGTGCAACAACTGCCTCCACAGGTCGCACACTGTTTGTGCGAGGTACCAAGTTTGTGCTAGACCCCTCCGGTTGTCGTTTAACCCGCGTGCCCCTGAACAATATAAACAAGAGTCTGCTCTCTCGCATCGATATTGGTGGCTTAACCTATGTATCCTCTCCGAATACAAAGAACGTTTTCATACGCACCTCAAATCATGTGGCACGTGCTCATCTCCAGACTGCCAAGCAACGCAGTCTGCAGCTGTTGAATCGTTCACTTGTCAAGACCAATGTACCCTGTGCCATATTTCAGCGACTGGGCAAGTGTGCGGCCCACAATCGTGGCAAGTGTCGTCGGCTGCACGATAAACGCCAGGTGGCCATCTGTCCAAGGTTAGTAGAGCACAGTGTGTTAGCTCCAACTTAATTCTTTGCCCTTCACTTTCAGTTTCCTGCGTGGTGAATGCACCAAGTCTGATTGCCTGCTCTCGCACAATGTTACGCTGGAGAAGATGCCTGTGTGTCGTTATTTCTTGCGCGGTGCATGTGTGCGCGAAGACTGTCCATATCTGCATAAGAAACTGAGCCTCAAGGCTGAGATTTGTATTGATTTCCTACGAGGGTATTGCGCACGCGCAGCGGATGTAAGTTATGTCTTTAAACTGGCTTTGATTCTTATTAACTCATCTCATCCCATCAAGTGCAATATGCGTCATGAATTTATATGTCCGGAATTTGCCCGCAAGGGCAAATGTGAGTTGACCAACTGCTCCTACTGCAAGCAACAACAGAAACAGAAGTTTACGGTTGTCAAGAGTAGAACCAAACCCAAATTAAAACTCCCTGCCCCCGTCCCAAGTGTGAAGGCTACCAAAGAAAATATTACTAAGGTCGATGAGGCAACAAACAGTTCACGCTATTTTAAGTGCGAAAGTGAAAAGGTTCCACCCACTGGACATCCACAAGAAGTGGACGACAATGATGAAGCGTCTGAGGAGGAATCATCTTCGGCGGGCAACAGCAATGGACACCGTCAACGTCCCAAACTGGGCACCTTGCCCGCATTTATACCCTTGGGCGGCAGCGAGGAATGCTAGGTAAATACATGACTGCCCATGACATCCTTGGACATATATGTTTCAGGTACAAATTAATTCCTTAGTTTATATACGTTTTAAGTTTTTATTTCCCTAGTTCTTAGGTTCAAAATACAAATAAAATAGCTAGATTCAAATAAAAATCAAAGACAAATTTAATAATAAATAAAACAAATGCAAATTCAATAATCAAAAACAAATTCCAATTCAATAATAAAAACAAATGCAAATTAAGTAAAGTTGTTTTTAAATCATTTTTTATTTACAAATAGAGATTTTGGCATGTTTGTGAATCTTAAACTACCACCCATCATCATCTATATCGTTCTGTTCATCCTCCTTCTCCTTATCCGCATCTTCACCTTGTAGATTGCCGTACAAATCGATTTTGCTGTCCAGAAAACGAAAGTCTTTCAGTATATGCAACTTGTTGCTGAAGCCAGCAATGGACATAAACTTGAATGGACTTGTCTGCCACACGGCGGAGTAGCTGGCTGTGTGCTCGACAGGTATATTGGCTTGTAGCTCGCCCACAAGCGAGTAGAACTGTACGTGATTGTGTTCGCCACCAAGGAGCACAGAGTCATCGACTATCTCGCAGATATGCACACGTCCAGGAAAATCAAAGACATTAGTGCACTGCATGGAGCCAAGATGCCAAATTGCCGCACGTGGACCACCACCACAGATCAGCCAGTTATCATTGACGGCCACATCGCCGATCCATTTACCCCAATCGGGTCGTAGCAGCTGAGGATTCGTGTGTGGCTCCAGTATCGAAATTGCTTCCTTTTGTTTGTCGTCCCAGGTGCGTACAGTTCCATCCTCTGCACCAGAGAATATACGTCCATCAGAATTGCTCACCACACTGTGTATGTAATCTGTGTGTCCACGATACTCCCGTTCGATGCGACCATCTTCCAGGTTGATCTGATAGATGACACTGTCGCCACAACCGGCATACAGTATGTCCGTTTCCTGGCATATCCAGAAGGAGTTTACATCGGGCACTTCTACTGCGTCCGCCTGCATAGGTATTTTGATTTCCCAGGCTCTCTTTGTGGCCAATACTTGCTCCTCCTCATCCCACTTCAGCCCGTAGATGAGTCCAACTGCCCCGACAATTAGAAAATCACGATGGAATGACAAGCAATTGATATCTACATCGCTGCCCTGTGGAAACACTTGCAGCTTGCCTGGTGGCTCCTCGTTTTTCTTGTCCAGTTCGTTTAGACTGCAATGTAACATAGAAAATAAAATATTTGTCAACAAGTTTTGGACAATCAACTGGACCCAATTCCACCAACCTGAGAACAAAAATATCGCCAAATAAGTTGCCAGCAAATAGATATCGTTGCGAACTGGAAATTGTTTGGGACAGCACATTGTTATAAGCACATTTCAAGTCTTTTTCCTTCATTTTCTTTAAATTTTCTTTCACAAATAAAATAAAAGTAAACGCGTTGTTGTTTATGCCGGTTGACCGATACCAATTATATCGAAGATACTGCAATAGTTTGGTAACATTGTTTCTAGCTGTAACTATCGATAGGTTCATTGTGCTTTATTTTGACAAAGTGGCAACTCATTCTATTACCCGTTACCAGGGAGTTTACGTTATTTCAAAAAAAATAAATGACTCACTTAAAGGTAAATTTTGTTATTTGTTTATAAATTAAATTAAATTTGGTAATTTGAATGTAAATTACAATTTAGCTAAAATCTCATACGTGTTGCGCATTGTCAGTAAATTATTATGCAGCAATAAAATTACGATATTCATGAAATGCACAAATTCCACAGTTGCCGCGAATTGCAGTTTCAGTACAGACTGAATAAAACCATAAATTATTGAATCCAGTTTCGATTTTGATCACTCTGTGAAGTTCACTGACACGACAAACGCGTGCAAAGGTGATCTGCTCTACAGCTCGAGGAAGTTTATTCAACTAATTTGTAAACAAAACATTTCTGCTAATGATTTAGAACTGTCCATGTATTACATTGTATATGCTGTCTTTACCATAATTCTGCAATATTTTATACAAATTACCATTGATTGTATAATGCGGACTTTGGCTAATAGTGCTGTTCGTTTATATTGGCAGCTTAGTCGATTATTTTGACAGTTCTAATTTAAATGCAAATTTCGATTTCGATATTCATTGCGATCTCCTAATTAATTGTATCGATTGTCTCTTGGCGTCGCCAATTTGCCATCGTCGCCATAAAAAAACCTAATAAACTTCTCGTTCTCAATGCTTACACAGAAATTCCACATTAGACATAAAAAATAAAGAATTTGTTTTACTAGCACACGTTTTGTGACAAATGCGGTTTTCCAACTTAATCTATTAAGAAGATTGAATATCAAGTTTTTAAACGCGCTTCATTTGATAAGATTTGAAGACCCGCGTGGCAACATTAAAGCTCGACTTCTAAAGCATATTGGCGATTTATATGATTGAATGATTTATTTTTACGACTTTCTTTTGCCAACTGGAGTATTGTGATAAGCAAATTCACACATGTTTTGGGAAATACCCATCAAGAGAGACATAAAACCAGAGAGAATAACTGCAGCCGACTGGCGCCAATCAATATACAGATGCCTTGGGGATACGATCGTCGTTTTTGACTAATGATAAACGCGTCTCAATCACAGTCTCCGTTTCGGTTTCGCTCGAATGACCGTAAAACAAAAAAAAAAAAAATTCTGTTTGTTACACACAGCAAAAAAACGGATTGTCATGGGAGTTTGTTATTGCCTTTTGGCCCAGTATTTTAGTTTTTGGGAATTCCGAATCGCATCAACAGCGCGACGCTTGTTTGCTGCTGTCCGTCTTAGCGGCTCTTGCTTCTTTCCTCTTTCCTACCCTTTCATGTTTAAAATGGTCAGCAAGTAACGCAAACTGTCGAAACTGGCTGACGGTTAGATACCCTTTCCTGTATTTGAAATAAGGTTACAAAGTCGTTAACAGACTGACAAAGACGCGTATATACGACTAGAATGTCAAGTAACTCTTTACTCAAATGGACATGTTACTGTAATGTTCATATGTGTAGAGTTACTTGACTAACTGTATATATTTTGTGAACACTCACACAAAGAATGTACATACATATGTATGTATATTCTTGATGACAATCAACAATCGATTTAGCCGTTCAGCAGCTGTCTATGCATGTGTAAGCAACGTTCTCAGCAACAAGAAGAGTATTTTAATGTCGCCTATAGCTTTCTTCACTTGCTTCTTGTTTAACTAAATTAAAATTTGATTTAGCTTTGGGCTCTCTGAGCATAAAATGAAACCAACCCAACCGGATCTAGTTTGCCAAATTGTATTCAAACATTTTCGAAAGCACGCCGCCCGTTCTTATATTACGGTATATACAAACATATATATCAAAAGAGAATGTAAATAAGCGCTAGTGTTGACAGCCTCGCTTTTTTCTCAACAAACTTGGCCTTATTGTAAAATCTACTGCAAAGCTGCAATATTGATTTATTGGTATATTAATTATTGGTAAATCGATTGCAATTGTCAATATCGTTTATCACAAACGTCCATCTCTTTTTTGTGTACAAGTGTAACCAAATTTGTACTCTCCCACTGAAAGTTGGCAACACTTGCTACTGGTTCTACGCGTCGGATCGTTCGCTGGTTATCATTTAAATTCAAATTCGTTTTTTGGAAGTTTTTTAATTAATTTGTTTAGCTTGTAGCAAATAAATTGCGTTGTGTTGACGTCAACTTCACAACTTCGTCGTCGCTGTCGCCGTCGAGAGGGGCGGGTCCTAGCAATCACATCACATTAATTGCAATTTGCTGTGAGGTGAATGCACCCGCTCTGCTGGCAACGCCATTGTCAATGCCAATAATGGTTGGCAATTCTAAATAGCAGTGATCTACTTTCCAGCCTGGAATTTCCAGAAGTGCCGTCGTCAAGGTCAACTGCTTTCTCGCGCAAGGTAAACAAGATTTTTGGCGCCGGTCTTCCGAGCCGCTGAACTTTGTTGACAACAAGAAAGAGAGAGGGAGAGAGCGAAGAGACAAACAAATCTTGGTCGGGTGTTTCCCTGTGATTCGACAGGTAATTTGCATAATCTACATAGTATTTAAATACGATACGAAATAAGTCTTTTAGCTTCTGTGTCTGGAGGGAATTGGCCGAGAGACTGCCGCCATATCGGGCATTAGCCATCAGTTAAGGCAGTTAATTTAAATTAGTTTAAATCGTAAAGGTTTAAATGTAAATTTTTATTGCGCTCCCCCGATCGACCAGTTCTCTAATCTAAAATGAATAATGTGTGTGCAAATCGAGCATCATAAATATTTTTACGATGTGCCGAAAACTAATTGATGCCTGAGTTCTCTCTCAGCAGGTGCCCTGTAGAACGGGAAGTAATAATCGACTGAACTAGATTGATTCCACTCTATAGACAATGACTATAAGGCATTTCAGGTTTCTACAGGGAGTTGCTGACAAAGTTAGAGAGAGAAAGAGGAAGAGAGAGAGTGTATCATTGGTGTCGCGGAAGGTATAAGTTGGCTATCGATAGTTAGTTAAGTATTTTATTGTATGCCTTTTTATCATTGTTTTAATTGGTCACACCGATTAAACTAAGAATTAAGCTATGCTTAGCGCGTCAGGATCAGTTCGTCTGACGATATACAAGAGTGAGGGACTGGATGTTGTCGGCGACTCGACAATTAGTATTCTACGTTTCGTCAAGTGAAAATTAACTTAACGACACAATCAGTCCCCTAATCTCACCCTACTTCCTCTTCTTCTTCCCTTTTGTTTTGATACATTTTCTCACCGTTTTTATTCTCGCTTTTGTTTACTTAGTACATTTAATTAATACAATAGACGTCGCCGATCCCCTCATTAACAACATTCCGAGTTGGCGCCAAATCAATTAACTCCCATTTTGATTTCGTTTTGCGAGTTGCTTTTGATTTTATTTGATTTTATTATATTATTGTTGTTTATAAACATTTGCGCAGCACAGAACACAAACTGGAAAAGCTACAGAAAATACACAAATCCAATTTGATTTGTTTTGCAAATACAAACAAAAACAGAAACATTCATTGAGTCAGCGATCGTCATAAAAACTAGAACTTAATTTACATTTTATTTGTTGTTAATCCGAATAATGCGAATAACACAAAAATATTGATTCATCTCGAGTTCAACTGAATCCGCATGAAAGTTCGAATCGAAATTTGTATCTCCCGCCCCGCAAATTAACAACATTTCTCGACGCATATTAATAATTTATTAATAAAATACAAATACCAATGGCGCCACAAAAAACAACAGCAGCAGGAGATGATAATATAATAATAATGTTGAACGGAGTCCCCGTTGTTTATGTGCCACAGAGAGACAACAACAAAAAGAACCAGTAAGAAAAGCAACAGTCGCGCAGCACGCTACAGTGAGATACCCTTCGAACTATGCACATACTTTGAAGTTATTCCCGACAGATGGCGCTCCCCTTCCTACCTTGTTAGCTGATACAAGCACTTCGAGTTATGTTTATACTTTCTTGAATAACTTCTGTGTTTATAGTCCGATCTGATTGAAATTTCGATAATAAGTAGATATAACTATCAGCTTAATATATGTTAAGGTCAGAAAGTTATATATTTTTTACGACGCTTACAAATCGAGTTTAAAAACTAAATTAGTATTTTGCGGCGGCGGTGGGCGTGACATATAACATTTGAAATAAACATGATCTGCGCCGAGTATATAGGAATCTTCATTTCTAATTTGGTGTCTCTAGCTCTTATAAGAGCTGAGATCTGTGTGTACATGTCGGCTAGTGATACTGCGAAAGAATATATGTATGTATATACTTTATGGCGTCTGCCACGCCTTCTTCTGCCTGTGACATACATTTGCACAAAGTTAGTATACACTTTTTGGAACATTTTCAATGGTGGAAGGGTATAAAGAGAAGAAGACGCAAAAAATGCGCAGAAGAAGACACTTTCAAAAGGGGCGAGCAGCACAATAAAAATGTGATTCAAAAACAAACAAAACCGTCATAATTTTGATTTGAATATATATAAACTGTATGCTCAGCTCCCGATGCGACTCCATGCTATATGCATAATTAGAATCATATTTGTCACACTAAGAATTCTTCAGAGACCTGTTCCCATGTCTTTGGGTCTTGTAATTCCGATGTTCTTCTTGGAATTTGTTAAAGATTTACGCACAATTACGTCGAGACGAGGCGAGTTGAGTTGAGTCGAGTCACGTCAGAGCTAAACAGGAAAGAGCCTCTGAACTTTGGCTGGCGATAAGAGAGCGCCGCTATAACATATGCCCATATGGAGTCGAGAAACAAGATCCGACGACGGCGACGACGACTTGTTTGCTGTCATTATAACAAGCTACTGCTGAGCACGGACATCGTCATCGAGCTGCTCTCTCTCTCCCTCACACACATACTTTCTGGGGAGATGAACGGGAGTGGGGTCGAGTGGGGTTTCGTCTGAGCCGCTCAGCTCAGACAGATAACCGGCAAAAGGTTGTTGTTGATCGCGAAGTCGACGTATAAAATATCACGACATGGTCAGAATGGATTTAAAGCGAAGCAAGCGTTTGAAGCGTGCAGAACGTACAGTTTAAAGCAGCAGAAGTGTCTAAAAAAGAGCAGAAAATAATACGACAATAAGTGAAGAAGAATATATATAACATATTTATAATATAGAACAAGAAGAAGAATATATATAAAACATATATAACAAGTGACAAGTGCAGCAGAAACTTAAGAAGAACTTCAATTTGTGCTTCAATTTCCCACAATGCAAATAAACAAACAAATTACCAGTCTGGGCACAGGCCTCGGCCTTTTCCTGGTCCTCCTGCTCTGCCTCGTGTCATCCAGTGCAGGCTATGCCATAGGTCAATCCAAGTTTGGCAACATTGAAAAGTTTCCCTACCAAGTAATGCTCATTGGGAAGCAGCTGTGGCGCAAGCGCATACTCTGTGGCGGCACACTGCTGGACAAGCGTTGGGTACTCACAGCGGGCCACTGCACCATGGGCGTGACACACTATGATGTTTACCTGGGCACACGCAGCATGCAGGACACACAGCAGCTTGGCGGACTTGTGCTGCGCTCCAATAAGTTCATAGTGCATGAGAGATTCAATCCAGAGACGGCAGCAAATGATATAGCGCTCGTCAAGCTGCCCGTGGATGTGGAGTTCACAGCACGCATACGTCCAGCAAAGCTGCCCACTCAACAGCGACAACATGAACAGTTCACTGGGCAGAGTGTGGTGGCCAGTGGTTGGGGTGCCATGGTAGAGATGACCAGCTCGGATGCCATGCAATATACCGAGTTGAAGGTGATCTCCAATGCTGAATGCGCTGAGGAATACGATGTGGTCACGGCGGGTGTTATGTGCGCCAAGGGACTGAAGGATGAGACGGTCTGCACGGGTGATTCTGGTGGTCCACTCGTGCTCAAGGGCACACAGTTGCTGGTGGGCATTACCAGTTTTGGACCTGCGGACGGTGAGGCGGGAGGTGGTTGTGAACGCACCACAGTACCTGGCGGATTCACACGTGTTACACACTATCTGGACTGGATCGAGAGCAAGATCGGCAGTCACACACAGCAGCAACAGCAGCAGCAGCAACAGCAACAGCAGCAACAGCAACATAAACAGCAGCAGCAGCAACATCAACAGCAACAGCAGCAACACCATCACTCCCAGCAACATCAACATCACTCGCAGCAACATGCGCCCAACTACCGCGATGATAACCTCATCTAATGATCTTCAGATCGATCGCCCACAAATTTGACTGATTGTATCGTCTAGCTTTATATATATTTTATATAACAGAATCAAAATCCGATTTTGATCGTGTGATATTTGTAAATACTCGTCTCACTTAGCTAATTTCCCAAATTATCCATGAATTTGTTCTAGTTTGTAAAACCTAAAATATTCCCCCAATTATTTATTCTAATTCTAAGGCTTCAAACAAAAAGAAAGCAAGCAAGCAAAGAAATATACAACAAAAACAAAACAACAACAACTAAAAAAACCTGCCTGATCATCATTTGTTACTGCTCTCCCTACCTCTTTCTCTCTTTGCCTCTTTCTTTTCCATTTGTTTTTATTTTAGTCATGCTGATTTTTAGCAATTGGAATTCCCGTGTGAAGATCATCATCGTCAGATAAAAACTTTTACGTTGTCAGCCGCCAATTTTCACCAGCCAAATCTTTTGTATATCTCTGATCTTTATATAATAGTTTGTATTGTATACTCCATAGGCACAGTCGAAGTGGGTATATAGGTGCACAACCCATAGGATATTCCTTAGTCAAGTTATGCATAACCTTTTCATATTTGCTCAACACTTGACAGAGTTCTTCAGCAAGAACTTCTTCAGCATACTCTACAGACTTCAGAGTCCACTTCATCTCTCATTCTTCTTCTTCAATGATGTTAAAGATGACGCAGTTTCTGGTGTTCAAAAGGCAGATGATTCTATTCCATAGTCCATATTTGAATGTAGAGATTGTTGAGCTATGACTTTCAATTTTCGTTTGTTTTGTTCGTCTCGTCTTCTTGTTATTGTTCTGTCATAAATTATGTCAGTCTTCGATATTGTATCTGGATTTATATTTCGCTGATGACGCGTATATTGATTTATATGCTCGATATCAATCACAGCATAAGCTATTCTTAACGTCTGATCTACTAAACTATTGCGGCATTCGGGATATAACTTGATCTTCTCAAATTTGTCTCTCTAGTTTTCTTCTTTTCAAATTTGGCGTTATAGTTTTCCGTTTGCCGCACGAGCACGTGGCATTGCCAGACTGTCAAGGTAATGGAACGTCTAGATTTCCCACGCCCGACGTGCCCTTGACTACTCAATTTAAACTAACAGACGGCGAGGCAATTAACTCAGAAATCGTGCTACTTAAGCAATTTGCATATTACAAAAAGGTTTAGGGTCTTATGTGTTACAATGCATACAACTTGAAGAGGGTATAGGGGCTTATACAATGCATTCTGCATAGGTATAACTAGAAGAGAGTGAATAGGTTCTTATTAACTACTACATAAATAAGGTGCTGACTCTTATATGAAGCATGGTTACTGTCACACACGGATGCAGCAGCGATTAAAGTGTTCGAGAGGAAAATACTACGCAAGATCTTTAATCATACCGGGGACGGTTTTCGCATTCAAATGAACAACGAACTGTATGAATTCTACGACAACATTGAATTCAACGTATGGACCAAGAAGCCCCAGTGAAGAAAGTGTTTGAGACGAGAGTTGATGTTGAGCGACGAAGGGGACGACCGCGGCTTCGATGAATGGACCAAGTGGAGGAGAATGTGGTTGCGCTTGATGTGACAAAGCCGTGGCTTCTAGCGCGAGATGTAGAGATCGGCCGTAACCCGATGATGGGTTGGAATAGCCACCTAAGAAGAAGAAGGCTCTTATACAATGTATGTATATGACTTAAAAAGGGTTAGGATCTTTTGCAATGCAGATAACTAGAAAAGGAGCTTAGGCTCGTATATTATTTATACAACTAGAAAGGGGCTTTGGCTTCATTAGACCCTTATGCACATCATTTAAAAGGTCTCACTTCATTTTTCACAGATTTTTTATTGTCGCATAGGTGAATAACTTAGAATTTGATTTTGTTGATGGTGTATACATTTAAAGCTTTCATTACAAGTGTGCGCTAAAGCTCTGGACATGGTAGAATCGTGTCCTTCAATAAGATTAGTTAACAGTGCATGTATATTTGGACTAATTAATAGACTTATGTACTTATAAATTTGGTGTATAGCTTCGTTTTAATATTGCTTCGCTTGTAATTAGCCTATAACTTTTTGGGAGCAGAGGGTGTTGAGGGGGGGCCGCTGTGACTCGATCGATCACTCACAGACTTTAGCCGCATTCGCCTTCTTGTGCATCATGCAATCAATGATGCTGACCACCTCCTGGAATACATCCTCCACATCGCGCTCCGCATTGATCTGAAAGGGGTAAGGAACTGTATATAGACTGTATATCATATAAGGTATATATCTGTGACTCACGGTAATTGTCTTTTCATCGTACAGCTTCAGGATGTCGCTGGTGTTCTGCTGGAAGGTGTGCAAGCGGGAACGGATCGTGGCCTCGTTATCATCGGCACGCTTCACTGCAGCAGCTGCAGCACGTGCCAGAATACGCTTGACCATCGTATCCTCGGCACAGTCGAAGAATATGGCCAAATCGGCAGGCGCTATCTGTCGCTCAAAGTCGACACCCTGATTCTTCTCACGTGGATAGCCATCGATGAGGAAACCCCGGGCAGAACCCTTGGTACGTGCAATGGCATGGCTGAGCAGAGAGAGAACTTCATCATTGGAGACCAAACCGCCGCTCTCCATAATGGTCAGCAGTTGACGGCCCTTGTCTGAGCCGGAGGCAACCTGCAAGTAAGTAAGAACAGTTTAGAATTGCAATCTCTCTATATACTATATATTTATACTCTGTGTTACCTCTTCGCGCAGCAGATCACCGCTGCTGAGATGCGTGAAACCGTATTTCTCCACAATCTTGGCGCACTGCGTGCCCTTGCCGCAGCCAGGACCGCCCAGAATCCAAATAATGGGAATATCAGACTGCAGAAGAGATGTCAGATGAGATTAGCAAGGAAACAAAGCAAGCAGGCACTATACAAGATTAGATATCACTGGTAAGCTTAGTTCAGTTAGCAGCAGTTCCAAAATTAATTTATACATTCTTTTCATTTGAGCAGCCGCCACATTGCATGCCACAAAGTTACGAGTACATCTATTGTATATATGATCTTGAAGGTTCCTCACTTTATGTGTAATTACTTACAGCGGCTTGTGCCCTACGCAGCTGCTCCGCTTTGGCCTTCTCTTGGGCCTCCTTCTTGACGGCCATTTGGTGACACATAAATAACTGAACAAAAGGAATGGCAAGAGGACTTAAGAACTTAACTTTAAGACGGAAACAGACAGGAAATATCTCTTTGCTTTGTCTTTTTATACAGTTCGACCATTGAAAATGTTCCAAATGGGTATACTAACTGTGTGCAAATGTATATAACAGACAAGAGGCGTGGCAGACTCCATAAAGTATATATAACATATATATTCTTGTTAAGTATCACTAGCCGAGTCGATTGCGCCATGTCTGTCTGTGTGAACACACCGATCTCAGCTGTTATAAAAGCTAGAGTTACCAAATTAGGCAGAAAGATTTTTCGTATACTATACGCTGATCAAGTTTATTTCAAATGTTGGATGCCACGCCCACCGCGCCCGCAAATTGCAAATTTAGTTTTTAATCTCGATTTGTAAGCGTCGTAAAAAGAACATAGGTCGAAAGGTATCCCACTGTTGCTTTTCTTACGGCTTTCTTTCTCAATCGGATGTTTCCTTTGCTTTATAGTTAATACATATTCTAGTTATTAGTACTTTTGGCTGGGCGCCAGCACAGAACAGAATTTGCTGCAGGCCTTCAGCATGTGTATTATATATACATACATATACTATAGGGTTGATATAGTATAGTATATATAGTATTCTTGGGGTTTATATCTATTGTAATGCTCATAAATTGTAAGCTGCCAAATTGACATTGATCTTGAACGCACACGAGTTCGTTGAGGGGCCTTCAGGGTGCCCCCTTTCAATTCTGATCTATTATTGCTGCTCTCAATCTCAATTAACGCCCCGTTGAATTGGGCAAATGAGTTTTATGACGTGCATCCCCCCGAGTTTTCTAACAATTTTTCACAAATCAACAACACTTTTATCATAAACAAATCGAGTTCTTTGCGTGTGTGGGTGGTTCTGGCAATTGTATACACTATCTACCTCTATATATATTATAAATACATGTATAGACACGAATTTTCGACTGTTCCGCATTGTCGCAACTAACAAACGATTTCGATATTCGTTCTTTTGATATTGTGCAGGTTGTTTTTCGCATAAATATCATCAATCGTTCTTGCGTATATTTATATTATATATATACATACATATACGTATATATTTTGATGCTTTTCGGCGCGGAAAATTATGAAAATAATTGCATAATAGACAGTTGCCTGAGACGGTCGATGATGGTTCAGCGACCTATGAATGACATTCGTCTGGCACAGAATACTTATTATATAAAGTATGTACAGTATATATAGTATAGATTCGCAAGGATACGTGGACTTATTATTATATGTATATAGCATATATAGCACAGCAGTTGTTCAAGTTCCCAAACAAATTGAATTTTTAATTACACAAACACACACGGAGTAGTTAAACGGAACTATAGCAAAGGAATTTTTATGGTATAGGGGGGTACCTCTTCTATTTTATTGATTCAAACAAAATTCCAACCGGCGCGACATTGTGTCGCGCTTTAACTAAAGTCAAACTTGCAAGTCGAAATCCGGCAGAAGTGGCAACGTAATCATGATGACTGAGACTAGTTCGGGGTGACTCGCTAATGAATCAAGCCACAGCCAGAAATTCCTGTGCCAATAACAACAACAACAACAACCTGTCGTTTAATTTATGCTAATCTTGGGGACTTTGACGTCAAAATTTTTGGCCAATTCTGGCTTGGAATGTGAAATTTCGACTTTTATTGTTTGTTTGCTTTGAGATTTGCCTAGGCAGGAAGGGAAGGGGAGGGGAAAGGAGAGTGCCGCTTAGTTGTTGTGGGAATTTCACAGACCGCAACCGGTTACACACACAGTAGTTACTCTGTTTGTGTGTGCGTGTTTTATTTATGATGAACAGCTGATGCAGCCCAAACAACAGGCTCGAACACGCAACCCACTGTTGCTCTCTCTCAATCTCTCTCTTTGTTAGTGCAACATTTCTGCCAATTTAGCTATTTTCCCGACAAGTTTGGCTTTTTTCGTAGTTCAATTATCAGATGAAATTGGAACTGCAAACAATCAACTCAGTTCAGCTTTTTTTTTAAATTTGGCTACTCTTCACTCTAAAAATCTGGCAGCACTGGAGTCTAGGTAACCCAGTGGGAACAGTGCCCAAGGTCAAGTGCGCGACGCTAGCAAAGGGGTATGGGTAGAGGACTGGGGGAGGGCGGGTAGACAGGTCCGAAGGTCATTTGGGAATTGTTTTACACTTAATGCTTATCTCGTTTCCGAATCGCATCAAAGTGAAAGCAATAAAATGCTCAAACTAAAATAAACTACAAAACTCACACACACACACTTGCACACGCTTGCACACGCAAACTCACACACACACGCACTCACCATGATGATGTAGATGAGATGTAGACGACGCTGCTGCTGCGAACTGTTCGTTGTTTGTTTCTTTACTTCCTCTACTCCTTCGTTTCCCTCTTTGTCTGTTGTGATTCTGGGCAGATTTTCCACCCTTGTTGCAGCGTGTGTCGAGAGCGACTGAGCAGTGTTTGGCAGCTTTCGGCACGAGGCTAACGGTTTTTAGGTGAGAAAGCTTCTCTTTTCTTCTCTCTCTCTCTGCACATGCAGCTTTGCGCGAGCTTTTTGGCCTGCGTGTGCGTGTGTATAAATAAGAAGCAATAACAAAAGGCAAAAAATAAATCAAATTTCGGTCTGTTTTTTTAATTTAAATTTTGATTTAATTCACCAAGAGATGATAATTATATGTTTATGAACATATCTACTAAAATAATTATACATAGTTATTAGATAGGGTCGACTAGTTCATATCATAGCCCAACGAGCTGCTTTAATATGTGTAATTATACCCACTACCCATTGGATAGAAGGGTATTATAACTTTGTGGCACTCAAAACCTATACGAGAGGCAGAAGGACACGTGACAGACCTTACAAAGTCAACAGTCGAATAAAAAAAGCAACAGTAGCGTAGCACGCGACAGTGGGATACCCTGCGACCTATGTTCCTATGTATGAACACATATACATATGCACATACTATCAAAGATAGTAGATCTGTGTGTTCACACAGACAGATATGGCTCAATCGGCTCGGCTAATGATACTGAGTAAGAATATATATACTTTGTGTGGTAAGCCACGCCTCCTTCAGCCTGTTACATACATTTGCACAAAGTTGAATAGATCTGGTAGGTAAGGGTATATCGCAGTCGAGCACACCTGACTATAGCATTCATTCTTGTTTCTTTATTATTTAGATTACTCGAAAACATTCATTCAACAGTTTTGCACTTATCCCGTTTAGGCCGCGTACGTCACGTCGATTAATAATGGCGCATTTTATTGACACACGCATAAATTGGCAACAAATAAGTATACGCAACGTAATTAACTTTGCTCATTCGGAAATCATCAGCTGATATAATAGAGAAACGCCTGTATTTGCTTCGACTCGCTGACGGATATGACCAGCAGGGGGGCAGCTCCATGTGGCAGTTGCTGCTGAAGGCAGCGCACCATCTCGCTGTGTGTAGGAAATGGTTCATCCGGTGGCAGAATAATCACACTGAAATACGGCGTTTTGGGTGCACTGCGTCGAAAGCCCTCGTTGTGCAGATGCAGATCGAAACTGATCTTGAAACTACGCAGAGTTGGTTCCGAAAGATTGTCATGATCAGCTCTTGCCAGCTGCACTATGTTCAGTTTTTGAAAGATCTCTCTGAACTTTGCGTAGGTTGCCTCCTCTTTGAGTTGGTCAACAAGGCTCTGGCTAGTTCTGGCGGGGCACATTCTCTTCGGCACAGTCCACTCCTCCTCCTTTGGCTCTGATTGAGCTCTGCGTTTGCGTGTGTCGAATTCGAAGTTGGCTATGTTATCATCCGTGGCTGGAGTAGAGTGGCTGATAATCTGTTGTTTGAGAACTGACATGCGTGACAGCGCTAGGTCATAATAGGGTGAGGCTTTAATATGCTCCGGCACTGGCTTGTGGCTCACAGCCTCCGCCAGCAGAGCCCAAATGCAGGTCTCGCTGGTTACGGGGGTTTTTCTAAGAGATGCCTCAGCAGCTAAGTTGGGAGCAGGTGCATCCTTGTGAGCTGCCTGCCTGTGCTTGACAACTATATACCCGGCACGTGTTAAGGCAGAGTATACAAAATAATTGTTGTACTTCTCACTTGCAGCCTCGCCCAGCAGCAGCGCATATGCCTGCTCCACAGAGACAATCATCTCGCAATACTCCAATTGAAGACGATTCTGGGAATGGTAAGTCAAGTCATGCATGTGCCAGCATATAGCAGACAATACGCACCAATTCGAGTAGAAACAAGGCCTCGTAGTACTCCAAATAGAGTTTTCCTTGTGCACTAAAGCCGAAACTCTCAAATTTTCCATCTTTGCGTAGAACTTCAGCAACCTGTTGATGCGAATGCCACACGGCAACAGCGCGCCCCGCAGAGCGCTCAATGCGTCGACAGGACAGTTGTTGATACAAATTTGCTGATAATTCATATACTTTCATTTAGCATAGTATTTTTTTGTTAATAAATATAATTACCGTATGCATTCTTTAACTCCTCCTGTTCCTCTACACTGCCTTCAATGTTGGTGCGTTTCAGGCCAATTCGCGTGGTTTCCACCTCAGCATGGCGATGCACTATCAACTCTGCAGCACTACAATTATATATTTTAGTTAAATATCTTAGTTTTAATTCATATTACACCTTAAATATGCCTTTTTTGCTTTAATTTCAATTAGATTTGCTGGCGCGCTGCTCATCTTACTAAAAACAGCTGATCGTGCTGGCGCTGCCAGATCAAGCGCAAGTGCACCATGCTTGCGCGGATGAACTTATTACTAGTTCCGCGTGGTTCACGGCCAAATAGTTCGTTTGTTTCGCTGTTGCTAACGAATTTAAGGTAAATTTTCCTTAATAATTTTAAATTTTAAAGGCTACAAAGTGTTTAATTGAATTGTTGAGCAAATACTCTTTGCGGGCATATACAATTAAAAAGGAAATACGAGCATAACAACCACAGCAAGTGTAATTTGTTTACATGCACGTTTTTTCATGTTCGCTGTGGTTACAAGGCAACGAAGTCTTTCGGAATTCTCGAATTTACTGATTATAAACAAACGTTTGCGACACTTCTATCGCAACATGGATTGCCCCGAATTGCTGCCACCGGATGCAGTGCGTGGCATGTCTGCACTGCAGCGTTCTGAGTTTAAAAAAACTGTACAAATCCCAAGGCTGAAGGTGCCCGAGCTGCAGGCGCAACGTGTTATTCCGCTGGTGAAGAAGTTAATGCTCAAAATGGAGCATCTACAGCCAGTGCGTGCTGTAGAGAATGCACGTGAAATATTACTCCATCCATTGCCAGTCAAAGAGTGGAAATCTCTGCCCATTGAAGAGCTGGCAAAGCAACAGGTGACAGAGGAGCAGTTCTATCATGCTGAGCTTGAGTTGAGCTACGAGAATTGGAGTGCAAATGAAATATTGAAGAGTGTGCTGCCAGTGGGTGAGGAGGGTCTCAGCTCCTTCTCCCGCATTGGTCACATTGTGCACTTGAATCTGCGTGATCATCTGCTGCCCTACAAGCAACTCATTGGCGAGGTGCTCCGTGACAAGTTGCCCAATTGCCGCACAGTGGTGAACAAGGCCTCCTCCATCGACAACACTTATCGCAACTTTCAGCTCGAGCTGATATGTGGCGTGGCAGAGTACCAGGTGGAGACCAAGGAGAATGGCGTGCCCTTTGAGTTCGACTTCTCCAAGGTCTATTGGAATCCACGTCTGTCCACGGAGCACGAGAGAATTGTCAAGTTGCTCAAGCCAGCCGATGTGCTCTATGATGTCTTTGCTGGCGTTGGTCCATTTAGTGTGCCGGCGGCCAAGAAGCACTGCGATGTGTTGGCCAATGATCTGAATCCTGTCAGCTTCCATTGGTTGCAGCACAACGCGAAGCGGAACAAGTGCCTGGACAACCTGAAGATGTTCAACAAAGATGGCAGAGATTTCATATTGCAGGAGCTGCGGGAGGATCTGTTGACACGTCTGCATTCACCTGCAGCCATAAAATACCACATACACATTACAATGAATCTACCAGCGATGGCAGTGGAGTTCCTGGATGCCTTCCGCAGCCTGTACACTCCAGAGGAGCTGCAGCATGTGCCCGAACAGATTATGTATCCCACAGTGCATGTTTATTCCTTTGCCAAGGGCGAGGATACTAAGAAGTTGGTGCTGCAGCTGGTGGAAAGCAAACTGGGTGCAACACTAGACACAGAGCTGCAGGGCATCAGTTTTGTGCGCAATGTTGCGCCAAACAAGGATATGTACAGGGTATCCTTCACTCTGACAGGGCAATTGTTGACAACAGCCAAGCAGACAACGCTGCGCAAGCGTGCAGCGGGGCAAGAGGATGACGATGTGGCCAGCAAAGTGAAATGTGTTTGATCAAGTTGAAAATAAAGTCGTGCTATAAAGTAAAGTTTAAATGGAGTTTGTTCTTCTGCTTTGTACTTGCAGATGGGTCGCAACAAAGCCAATGCAAAGAAGCCGGCGGGAGCAGCTGGTGCAGCTGCTGGAGGCAGTAAAGCAGCTGCCAAGCCAGCGCTGAATAAAGCCAAAAAGGCTAAGAACGTTTTCAAGGTGACCAACAACAAGGCAGGCAAAAAGAAGCCAAAGGAAGTGCAGGGCAAGCTGAAACAGGTGAGAGCCCCCAAGGAAGCTAGTGATGCCTTCCTCAACTAAAGTCTGTTTCCTTTTAGATCAAAGAAGCTGTGAAGGCCAAGCAGGAGAAGGTTGATGCCAGTCTGAAGGTGCTGCACAAGGATCTCGTTGTGAAGAAACCAAAGCCGGCAGTGACGCCCATTAAGAACAGCAGAAAGCCACCGGCAAATGCCAGCAAGGTCTCCGATACGCTGGGCAAGCTGAAGTTCTAAACAGTTAATGTAGTTAAACAACTCTTAGTGCTGCTAGTTCAATGATTATACAAATATATATTAGATATGTTGACAAAGAAGGTGGACAATCAAACTCATAGAACCCTAAGGATCAATGACTTTCGTGTTGTTCAAAGTCCTAAAGCAGCAATGAGTTGCCAGGCGGCAAGACGGCGCCAGCAGGCACAGTGGGTGTAGGAGCTGGAGCCAGTGTGGTGCTAGCAGTGCCATTGCTTACTGCATTCCAGCCAAACTGCTCACGCACAAGCACATCCAGCTGGACCGTATCAATGCCAGCGGCCTGCAGCTGATTGAGCACATTCTGCACATCGGGTGTGGTCAACCAACGTTCGTAGGCAGGCTGCAGTGCCTGCAAGCGTGTCCAGAACTGTGCAAAGATGCCCGGCAGCTGCAGCTTGGCCTGCACCTGCGCATTGATGGCGTAGAGGGGCACGTACATCTGCAGTTCATTGACGAATCCCTGCCAACCGTAGACGGTGCCAGACCAGTAGGGATAACGATTAATCAGTGTCCCACATATCTCCATGTCCTCCAATTCGAACTTGCCACGTGATGCTAAGAGCTGCTGCTGCACCCATTGCTGCAACTGCACCACTTCTGCCTGGGCACGCAGACGCCATGTGGCTGTGAGTGCCGCATTGCTGTTGAGGATGCGCACAAAGGCCTGGAACTGTGCATCATTGATAAGGTAGCGTATAATCAGTTGGTTCAATGGCTTGAACTGTATCAGGCTGTAGATATCCATCAAATCTTGTGCCAGATCCCCAGCGGGTGCTACGGCGCCCACTGCCACCTCCTGTGGCGGTACCTTGGCTCCAGTGCTGAGGCCACAGCCCAAGCAGATCAACAGTAAGCAGGCAGTTGCAGCACGCATGTTGATGGTATGCGGAACTCTGTGAGCTGAAGAAGTTAGCTACTGCCTTATATAGTAGAGATCTCTTCCAGCTTATTTGTCCAAAAGATAAGCCACTAATTCCCCAAAGATTTTGTCGCATGTTGACACAGCAGCAGCTACTGACGTCGCCGTCGTAAACATCCCTTTCCACGATAAGCGAGACACCCGATTCGATCTGTTTATAGTAAGATATATACATATATGATCTGCATACACAGCTCTTGCACTCGCGTGTTTCACCGGAACTATCTGAGGCATGAGTAATTTGTTTTTGTGTGCTTTTTATTCCAAAAATTCACAGAGCAGCGACACAATGAACCGCAAACGAACACAATTGTAACATTAGAGCTAGACACACTGAGGGTACGAACTGTGCACAACACACAACAAGCCGAAGCGAGCTTAATTAGTGTAGAATTGATTTATATATAGACAAACGATCTTGTGCAGATGATAGACAGTTATAGAAAGCTGAAGTTAACTTGAATAACTTTCTCGTTTATAAATCGATCGGATTGCAATTTGAAATATAGGTAGAGGAGGTAACAAGCTCTTCTACTGACTGCCTCTTCTCTACATAGATCGTTTGCCTATTCCTTTTCCTTTGGGAGGCAAGGACGTATACGTATTGGTAAGGTGAAGTGAAGGGTTATTCAACTTGGAACTTAAGCTTAAAATACATACGATAGATAGAGAGAGTTACAAGTCGATTAAGTGATAAGAACTAACTTAAGTGATAAACGCATTGGAATCCCCCCGTCGGCAGATGGAGGGATCCCTTCTCTAGACACCTCCATCGCTGTGCTTGCGACGCAACCACTTGGGTATATAGCCACGCACAGCCTCGCCCAGTTGGCGATAGATCATCAGTGCCAGTATGGGCAAGACGAGGCGAGCATCTTTGAATAGATACACATAGCAGGCCACCAGGAAGAGCACCAGATCTGTGGAGTAACTCAGTGCAGAGCGCACCTTCTCGTGTGCCTGTTCCTCAGAGCAAGACTGCAGCATGGCCAACGAGGCAGCCTTCTCCAGCAGCTGACGATCGGCAGCGGAGAGCAGCAGTGCGGACTGTGATGTGCGTTCCAGTGGGACAACTGAGGAGGAGGTGCCAGCAGAGGTTGCTGGTGGTCTGCTCAGTGAGGCATCGCGTGATCTTGTGCTGGAAGGCACACGTCGCTTGATCACGCGCTTCACCTTCACCAAACGCGTGCGTCCACGTGCATCGGGACGTGCCTCCACAATTTCACTCATGACACTCTCACTCTCCTGCGACTCTTTGCTGCTTTGCTTTGTCTTGGCTGGCGGCACCACCAGCACTGTGGGATAGACAGGCTCCTCCTGCTGCTGCGCTCCCTGCTCGCTGCTCACTGGTGTCTCTGGCTGCTTGTGCATGGCATGACTGCTGGCCACGTCGCGCACATGCACAAGCTGTTCCCGCTCTGAGATGGACAGACGTCGCTCACGTGACGCTGGTGGTGCCAGCAGCATGTGGTCATCCATGTCTGGACTGCGCGCTCGTCGCTGTTGATGTTCCGCAGCTGCATCCCGCTCCTCCTCCTCATCATCATCAGCAGGCAGATTGGCAGCTGCTCTTTTCAGTTCATCACGATCGAGGTAGAGTGGCTTGTGGTACTTGTGTGTGCTGCTCACCTGGCGCACCAGATCGCTGTAATGATCCACAGCAGCGTGTGCCTCCTCCTGCATCAGTCGTTGCTCCTCGCGGCGACGCTGCTCCTCCTCCTCCTTTGCCTTGCGCTTGATTTCCACATCAGCAGCAATGGCAGCTGCATTTGTCTTCTCCAGCGGATTAGAGATCTCCTCATTGGCTTCAGTGTTCTTCTCGGTGGCGCTGCGCTTATCACGACTGAAGAAAGACTTGATGCCCTTGGCCAGATCCAGTTTGAGATTGCTGGCTGCTTGTGGGGCAGCAGCAGTAGAGATTTCGTTGCCAGCTGTGGCAGCTTCCACAGTGCCCCCTGGGCTGCTGGGCAAACTGGCAGATTGCTCCATGTGCTCGTTGGAGGAACGCTTCAGGATGGGCTTGGGCACAAAGTCTGGACTGGGCAGCGGCACTGGACGATTGAGCACCAGCGCAGCCTGCTCCGGCGTGGGTGCACGGTAGGGCGTGAAGGTACCAGCGCCCATGTTGCGTGGATGATAAGTCTCCAGATCGCGTGGACTGGAGGAGCGTGTGCGTGCCAGAAGTTCCATTTTGAACTTCTCAATGGAGTCCTGATCCGTCGAGGCAGTGCTCTCTGTGTAGTCAGAGCCAAGATCATAGCCCTGCTGCCCCTGTGCCTCCTCCTCCTCATCGTCGTCATGCTGCATGTCCATGTCCATATCCTCGCTATCATCAGCTGTGCTCTCCGTGCGATCCTCCTCCTCGTCGTCCTCTTGGCTGTATTGTGGTGGCAGCAGGCCTGTTGTTGTGGCACGAGTTAGACCCTTGTTGATGTCCTCCCGCGAGTCCCATTTGCGTACCATCGGCACCATATCCGCCGACTGACGCCTGAGCTCGCTCCTGCGCTCGAAGGAAGCACGCTCCGCTTCTGTCATGGAGCCAAGACGCTTGCGGAACGTTGTTGTCGTTGGGGGCGGGGCAGCGTTCTTCTCTTGCGTTGCTGTCGCCTTCACCTTTGTTTTAGATTTGGCTGCCTGCTCCAGTTCGACAGCTTCATAGAATCTTGCCATGGCACGTTCGTACAGCAGCTCCGTGGAGCTGACAGAGCGACGCAGCGGGAAGGTCGTATGCAAATTGGTGAACTCCAGGAAGGCCAAGTCCGGTGCAGAGATTGAAATCGGTGGTGCCTGTATGGCATCCTCCAGTTCCAGCTCAAAGGAATCTTGTTCTAGGCGAAGAAGAAAGAGAGAAGGGTTAATAGAGATCACCAGGGTTTATAGAGAGAGGAAGGAGTTTAAAGGGATCACAGGGCTTATAGAGATCACTGGAGAAGAGAACACAGCGATCCTTAGGGTCCTTAGGGCTCTTCTAGTTTATAGTGAACACTTGATAAAGCAAACAGGATTAATAGAGATCACTGAGTTTATAGAGATCATAGGTTAAATAAGGTTTATGGAGATCACACGAGAATAGAACTGGAGTTAATAAGAAATCATGAAGATCACGGAACTTATAGGGATATAGACCCTGTCTTTATAAGTCACACAATCCATGTGCAGTACAGGCTCTATAGGGATCACAGGAGAAAGCAACAAAGGCCAAGGCGTTAAATAGGGCTACACCCCCCCCCCCCGACACTCACTGTCTTTATCCTTGACCTTGCTGTTCTTGTCGAAGACCACCAGCATGAACTCATTGCTGGTATGCACCTCGTCGTGTTTGTCCGCTGGCGATTTCTGCGTATTCAGCTCCGCCGACAAAGGAGATTCCGGTGGAGGTGGAACAACACGTTCTGGCGTTATCTCCGGCGTAGGCGGTGCACTGATCTCAATCTTGGGCAGCTTCTCGCTCATTTTTGCCGTGGTGGCAATGGCTATGGCCAGCGCTGGCACATGCTTAGCCGGACTCAAGGCATGAGCAGAGAAACGTCGCACATTCTGATTGACGCCCAGTTGAACTGGCTCCGCACTACGTTGCAGTGCAGGCGTTGAGCCAATAGGTTCCGGTGGCGTGGGACTCTTGCGCAGTGGGGGAGCGCGTGCCGCATCCTGAGTGTGCAAGGAGTTGCCTGGTGACTGAGGCAGTGGTTGTGGCTTGACCGGACGAACTGGTGAAGCAGCAGGCTTGGGCGATGAAGCTTGAGGGGGGGATCTCAGGGGAGAGACCTTCGGCTGCTCTACCTTGTCCAACAAGGCTGTTGTGGTAATCAGCGTCAGGTTGAGTTTGGGATTTGAGCCTGGCTTGCTGTCGGCACTGCTCAGCGAGGGACTCTTGCGCACGTTCATCTTGAGCGCCTGATCCGAGGTGCCGTAGGACATCTCGTGGCGCAGCTGCTCACTGTCCACCAACTGTGGCATGGGCTTCCTAGCGCCACGTGGCGACTGCTTGGGTGATGCTGACATGCTTGTGCCCGCATCCGCATGAGGACGTGGAGGCGACAGTGCCTTGCGTCGTGGTGGCACCGGCTTCGCTTTGCCTCCCTTCTCCTGCTGCTGTCCATGCTGCTCTTGCTGCTTCTCATCTCCTGCTGCTAGCTTTGTGGCTGACTTGGGCTTGGTAATGCCCCGCTTGGCATCGGGTATAAAGAGCAGCTCCGACTCCAGTGAAGGCTCACTCAGGCCATAGGGATTCTCTGCCTTCACACGAAACTTGTACTCCGAGCCCTCGATCAAATCATGGAGTGTGGTGCTCAGTGCCCGCGTCGTTGCTGCCTTTAGCCAGACATTCCAACCTATGCGAAAGTATTCCACAATATAGTTGCCAATCTTGCAGCCTCCATCATCGAGTGGAGCCGTCCAAGAGAGTGTTGCTGATCTGCCAAAGGACATATTGAGGCGTGGAGCACCTGGAGCATTGGGACGTGCAGTCACTGTGACCAGGAACGAGGTGATATCCTCCCCCAGCTTATTCCACGCGCGCACCATATACTCTCCACGGTCCGATCGCTGTACATTGTCAATCTTCAGCAGGGAATTCTTCTCCGTGTTGGTTACCTCAAAGCGACCGTCAGGCACAATGATCTCGCCCTCATGCAGCCAGGTAATGGCAGGCGGAGGCTGTCCAGCCACACCCACCTTGAGACGCACCACTTCCTCAGCCTCCACAATGAGCCCATCCTCATAGGTCCTGGGCAGACGTATCTTGGGCGGTGCCTGCACCTGTAGACGACTCTTGGTCACAACATGACCAGCTCGATTTGTCGCCGCACACTTGATCTCGCCCTCATCCGTGAGCGCCACCTGGTGTATGATCAGCACACTCACATCGTGCTCATTGACGATCTTGGTGCGGCGACTGCTGAAGATCTCGTAGCCATCCTTGTACCAGCTTATCTCCGGCGGTGGTTCACCAAGTATCCTCACACGAAACTCAATGCGCTCATCCTCCACAGCATCCACTTTCTCCAGCAGTTCCTCCACAAAACGTGGCACAGTGATGGCATTTCTTTGCAGTGTGACAGTCAGAGGATCGGACAATTCACTGGCATCCGATCGACCCACAATGTTTTCGGCAAAACAACGAAATTCATAACGCCAACCAGGCTCCAGTCCGCTTATCTGTATCTCACAACGTGAGATCGGTTGGGGTGTGGCACGCACCCAGTGCGGCGAACCAACACGTCGCTGTTCTACTGTATAGCCGGTGATGGGCGAGCCTCCGTCCAGTTGTGGGCGATCCCAACGCAGGCTGACCACATCGGGTTGCTGCTCAGAGAGCGCCAATGGCGTCAGTATGGGACGACCCGGCGGAGAGGGGCGCTCTGCAGAGAGAAAACAAAAAAAGACAGGTAAATAAAGCATACAATATTTATAGAAGCAGGGAAATCTGCCTCGACACGCCGAAGACTAGATACCCTGGGATGATGTAAGAAGCATAATTTAAAACATTAATATATTATGCCAGATCTGATGTTCGCTTAACGGATAAGTTGGCTATCGATAGTTAGTTAAGCAAATTGTCACCGATAGAGGGCACTTATATTGAGTATTTTATTGTATGCGTTGTTATCGACGTGTAATTGTTCACACCGATTTAACTGAGAATTAAGCTATGCTTGGCGCGTCAGAGAGGCAAGAGAAACTGCCGTATGTAGCCTTGGGACTAGATTTAAGGTTAAATTCATGTAGTGCCTTGCAAACTGTAAGTGTATTATATCCCTATAGAAAAAAACTTCAACATTCAGCCCTTCATTTGTTCAATGTACATTTGCCAACGGCAGTCAATGATTGTTTAAGTCATTCCCTGCATATTATCGGCGGCTCAACAAGGGTATTCAAAATCAGACGCTTTCCTCGAAATTCCGTTAGTTACTTTGCCTGTCTTGAGATTTGTAGGCCAAAGATTCACATACACACTGACGACGGACGCCGTCGCGGCAACCACTTGAGTATGCGAGTGGCTATAAATAGCCACAATTCTAACGCTCCCACCAACAACAACAATGTAGACTATGTGCGCTGCTCTCACAGCCAATTAGAGATGAATATTTTCGAAAAAAGGGAACGCGATTTCGGGAACATAAATTCTTTTTGATTTTCTTTATACATTATTCTTCTGTTTAGACTTGCCTGCAGATTTCCAGTGCACATTCTTTTTGGGCCGTCCACTCTGTGGGGTCTGCAGTTTACCCGGTTGATTGCCCATATCTCTCTCGTATACTAAATACTTAACCTATTTGCAATTATTTGTGCATATATAGAAGTTTCTATATATAAACTTCACGCACTCTCGCACACGCGTCGTTTTTGATTCGTTTGATGCTTTTTTTGAAGACTATCGAATGCGTTTTCCACATAATACAACATATTAACAATGTTAATTTCGTTGTTGGCAGTTTTGATTTGCATTCGCAGCCATTTTTACGGAGAGTTAAATAATCCGTTCGTCAGTATAGCCAAGGCATTCCACACAAATAAGCTTTGGGCGCTAAGAAATGTCAACGGCAACTAACGACCAGAGTTGCCAGTCTGGCGCATAATTATTGAAGACTACCTTTAGTGGATATCGATAGTGCTGCGAGTCTTATATCGATATATCGATACATCATTAGTTCTGCACTGCAGTTCAATTGAGTTATCGTTGGCTCAAATGAACTATGCTAAAGTCAAACGAACAAGTGAGCTGGATGAACAACAATCCAATTTATAACTAACGCGACCAGGTGTTTTTCGCTAAAAAATAAATAAACCTTACGAGAATATTGACACTATTTGCAATAAATCATCAAACGAAGACTAACTAGTGTTCATTTTGCATAAAACAAACAAAAGGAATTTTTTTCATAGCGATTTCTAAATTTGTTTATTTGGCCTGTGTATCTGTTTATGCATTTTACTTGTGCGTCTGTGTGCGTGTGTGTGTGTGTGCTATTGTGCACAAGTGTAATGATTATTTGGAGGCTGTGAAGCTGTCGCGGCAGCAATTGTTCAATTTATAAAACAACGAGACAACGCCGCCAACTTTGACGTGCTGCGACAGCAGGTGCAGCTTGCAGTTGCAGGTGTAGCAGCGCACACGCACGCACACACACAGGTAATAAATTAAGAGGACGACAAGAACAACAACAATAACAATGGCTGGCACGGCAACGGCAACCCCAATGGAAATAGACGAATTCATAAATGGAGCGCTCGTCTCTTGGGTGAGTAGTGAACTTAAACACGTTCGTACATGCTCGCAATTAACAACAACAAATGCAACAACGTGATAGGCATACAAAATATATATTTTCAAGTGTTTAATTTACATGCATGCGCCCGCACATATAACACACATACACATATAACACACACACAACACACACACACATGTGTAGTACACACATTTACATAGAGTTCCGCAGCAGCTCCAAGGTCATTGTAACTGTGGCTATGCTACCGTTTACGGCACAGCAACAACAACAAACAACGAGAACTTTTTTTTATGCTGTCATTAGCAGCGGGCCTGACGCGTCAGTTACCTTTTGTTAGCCAACTTTGAGTATGCTCAACCGGCTTTTTAAGCCATAAAGAGCAGGGGGATCTGAGGGGGAATAACCCAGCTAGTGCTTGAAATTTATTCAAGCCGAATACTTGAGATACTCTTAAGTTGTTGTACAGGCTATCTGCTAGTCGAGCAGTCACCTGTTGCGCTTGTGCTTGCCACAAGTTCAGCGCACCTTCAAATAAGGAAATGTTGCTTATGTGTGTTGTTGCTGTTTAATTGGCACTTGAGAGTATCAGAGAGAGTCAGCTGCCAACGCATCACATGCTCGCATCATCATCAACTCTTTCTCCCTCTCTCTCCCTCTCATACAGTTGGAGTCATGCCTGCCACGTGCCGAGCTGCTTGCCGGCTACACATCGCTGCTGGATGGCACCATAATACACAGTGTCTGGCTACAGATCGATCCGGAGCCGCAGAACAATCCCAGCGAACTGTTGAGCGATCTTAGCGGGCATTCATTAAGCGTTGCACGTGCCAAGAACTTTGAGTGCATTGTAAGGAATCTAAAGTCACTCTTTGAGGAGGAACTAGGACAAACTATACTGGTGCTACCCGATGCCTATATGCTGGGCTATTATCCGGAGAGTAAGCATGGACTGGAGCAGATGAAAACGCTGCTCACGCTGCTCTTGGGCGCAGCAGTGCAGTGCCCCAACAAAGAGTTGTTTATAGCGCGCATCAAGGAGTTGGATCTGGAGACGCAACATGCAATTGTGGCACTTATCAAACAGGTCACGGATAGCCACAGTCTGGTGCTCACGGAGGATTCCATGGAGTTGCTAACTCCAGCGAATATGTATGGACACATTATAAGACTAACCAAGGAGCGTGATCACATGTACTTGAAATGGATTGAGACTGTGTGTGTGGAGCCAGAGATCGGTGCAGGAGATGGTGCTGGTGAATGTGGTCAAAATGTGGCTATGCCACGCTCACCATCCAGTGGCACTGCCACATCAACGCCCTCCTCATCTTCCAACTCAGAGAGCAATCACTTGGCCGTTGAATGTGCTGACCTCCGCTCAAAGAATCGCAAGTTACGCCAGGAACTGTGAGTACCCTACAGTAGGTAATTCAACTCAGTCTTTCAACTCCATTCTCTCTTCATTCACAGCGAGGAGAAATCGGAGAATCTGCTAGAGCTGCGTGAGGAGTTGGATGACAAAAAGCAACGCTTTGATAAGCTGCGGCAGGAGGTAAGAAAGAGCACAAAAAGGAAAAACGTAATCGGCTAAATGCCTTCTTCTTTCTGCAGAGCCAAGAATGGTTTACAGAGGCCAAGCGTGCGGCGGCCTATCGCGATGAGGTGGACATTTTGCGGGAGAGAGCCGAGCGTGCCGATCGTCTGGAAATTGAGGTGCAGAAATATAGAGAAAAGCTTGGAGATTCGGATTTCTACAAATCACGCGTGGAAGAGCTACGCGAGGATAATCGAGTGCTGCTTGAATCCAAGTACTTTACCTACTCCCTAGTCAAGCTTCATTGAATTTGTTTTCTAATCATATTTCCCTCTACAGAGAAATGCTGGAGGAACAATTGCAGCGTTCGCGTAAACGTTCGGAGCATGTGATTACCTTGGAGTCTGAGATCATTAAGTATAAGCAGAAACTGAATGATATGGCGCTAGAGCGTGATGCTGATCGTTCCAAATTGGAGGAGCTACTGGAAGAGAATGCACAGCTGCAGTTGGTGGCAAAGAATCTGAATACAACCGCGCAGGATATTGATAAATCCTTCTCGGACAATGACGATGAATGCAATTCGGGTGACAACAGTTTGTCCGAGCAACTGACCAACAATGCCCAGACACGTGCCCTAAAACTTGAGCTGGAGAATCGTCGACTTACTGCCGCCCTGGAGCAATTGAAGGAGAGCAGCTTCCATGAGTCCACAAGCAAAATGTTGGAACTCGAAAAGGAAAAGAAGAAATTGTCACTGAAAACTGAACAAATGCTGGAGAATATACAAAGATTGACGCAGCAGAATGTGGAGCTGGAGAGTGTGTTCAAGAATGCGCTGGAGGAGAACAAGAAGCTGCAGGATGCTGTGGATAGTCGACAGAAAAGCTATGATCGTCAGAGTTTGGAACGTGATGCAGATCGACAGAAACTCGGCGATGCTGAGCAGCATGTGGAGACTCTCAATAAGGAGAAACAACGTATTCAAACCCTCAACGAAAGCATACAACGACGTGCTGATGATTTAGAACGTCTGGTGGAGAGCAAAACTAAAGAGCTGGAACAGTATGCAGAGAAGACACAACAGTTCGAACAGACCAAGCAAAAACTGTACGAGATTGAGGCAAAGGCAAGCACCTATGAGCGGGAGAATGCGAGCCTGCTGAAGGAGGTGGCCAAGCTCAAGGAGAGCAGCGAACAAAAGTCTGTAGAGCTGGACGAGAGCATCAATCGACTGGAGAATCAGGCAAAGGAACTAACGCGCCTGGCCAAGGCACAGGAAGAAGCTGAGCAGGTGCAGCAGAAGCTGGTAGAGTTGGAGAAAGTGAATCAAGAGCTAAGCTCACAGGGTAAAATCGATCAGGAAATGATCAGCATGTTGAGAAAGGACTTGGTTAATGGCACACTAGTCACCAAGAAGGTACGCCACAATCTAGAGAAACTCGGGCTCGATGTCAACGAGGTCGATGGCGAGCCTGCCGAACTAAATGTGGAGCATGTTGTGCAAAAGCTTGTGCGTAATCCAGAAACATTTAAAACAGTACGAGAAATAATGTTGACTGTCAATCGGGAGCAACAACAGCAGCAGCAGCAGGAGGGAGGTGGCGTCAAGTCCGATATGTGTGTGTTGTGTCATCGTCAGGAGATATTCACTGTGGAGAAGAATATTGAGCTGGCAGCGAGTAGTGCAACGAATGCTCCCAGTGAGCAGGAGCTGCGTTTCGAGCATAAGGTTCGTGTGAGTCCTGCACGTGATACGGCAGAACTGATGCGTCTGCAGGATTGCAATACACAGCTACAGACGGAGAATGCTCGTCTTAGTGTGGATGTCACGGCGTTGAGCTCACAGATCACCTCGCTCAACACACAGCATGTGGCACTGCAGTTGGCCAACTCTCAACTGGCTGCCGAGAAGGATACGCTACTGAAGGAGATCGATGCACTGCAGCAGGAGCATAAACGTGCCTTGCACGATCAAGTGACACTGCAGTGTCTGCACGATCAACTCTCGGCGGAATATGAATCTCTGAATAAGGACAAGGAACAGTTGAAGGTGGCAGTGCGTGATCTGCGTCAGGAGACACGCGATTCCCGTGAAATGATACAGAGTCAAGAGCAACGTATCGAAGATCTAATTGCACAAACAAACAGCATGAAGACTTGTCATGAAGATCTTACAATTTTACGGACCGAACACTCCAAGCTCACCGATGATTTCCGTAATCTGTTTGCCACCAGCGATCGGTTTAAGAATGAATATAAAAACATACAGGAGCAGTACAAGATGATACGCATGGAGCACAGTAGCCTCAAGTTGCAGAATACCGAACTGACTGGAGAACTCAATGCGAAACAGGATCAGGTGCGTCTGCTGCAAATCGAATACTCCAAGGTGCAGCAACGTTGTGAGGTGAGGCAGCAGCAGAAGAATCTCCACATGGGTGGCAATGATTCTACAATATTTAATTCTTCTTTTAGATGCTGATACAGAACAATGCTGACTTGGACTCGGAGCGAAAAGCGCTGATGGATAATGTATCTCAACTGTTGTCACAGTATCAGGAACTATTAGCCATCTCGTTGGAGGATAAAAAGCATTTCCATGAGGAGGAGAAGAACTACACGGAGCGCGTGCACAGTCTGAAGCGGCAAAAGGAGAAACTTGAGGAGAAAATTATGGAACACTATAAGAAATCGGAGACGACGGTGCAGAAGAAGTATGTATTGGATATATTGTGGAGTATCCCTCATTTACTCTCTCTCTCTCTCTCTACTTGCTGCACAGAAAACCCTTTGCCAGCAGCCTGGTGCGACGTGTTAAGAAGGCCAGCTCGGATCTGATGAACAAGGTGCCCAGTCGGGTAAGCAATTAATTCTTATTGCCTTGGCTATTGAGTAATCTCTTCTTCACACTTGACAGAATCGTCGCTCTTGGGTTGATGATGCACGCAACAATTCACAGTTTGTCATTGGCTCCGAATCTGGTGGCAATGAGTCGGACAATAGCAATGAGGAGCCGTTGTCCATTGCCTCCGATACTCATTTACTGCAGCGCAATATTCCCTTGCGTCAGAGTCTGCAACGGTAAGAGAAGTGAAGAAGAGAAGAATATTATGCTATATATGGCTTAAGAGCAGAGATATGTTTGGTTTATAAACTATAGTATAGAAAACTATAGGATATATGTTTTAGCAACTTTGTATTGTTTATTGGTTGACGGTTCCTGTTCTTTATCTCTATTTACATGTATATACACAACAACAACATCAACCACACATGCACCATCCACCGACACACAAACACACACACACATTCTTGTCTGTCTATGCAACATTGTATATGTATAGAGATTTACTGGATAGCTCCATACAACGTGGCGGCACAGTGCGAAGTAGCCTGCAGGCACAGAAACGTACGGATTTGAGTAATTCACGTAGAAATAGCGTGCACGGGTATGCGCTTTTAAATGTTTAACATACTTCTGTATATCCCCTTAAAACCATAAACCAGTCCTTTATCCTGTCTTCTCCTGCACTCCCCAACTCACTCGCAATGTTGTGTCCCTCTCTCTATGTTGCACACTTTCAACTCCAATTAATGATTCTTTATTTGCAGCAGTTTGGAAGCGCCTGATGTAACCGGCAGCAGCTTAACATTGGGCACAGCTGGCTCACGTCGCACTGTCTATCTAATTGATGAACTGCAGAAGCTGCCCGATGGCAGCTCCAGTGCGTCTTCAGGTCAACAACAGACGCAGCAAACGCAGGCGCAGTCCTGCTCAACGCCTACGCCGAACAGCAGCAACAATAACAACAACAACAGTGAGACACAAACGCCGCAGAAGAGCGATAGTCCAGCAACGTTTCTTATGTACAATCGCATCAATACAACCATAGGCGGTGCATCCACCACCAACGAGCAGAGTCCACTGCTGCAGGCCAGCGGGAGTGGCGCAGGTAGCGTTGCTGGTACAGGAACCAACCAGGATGACAAGACGCTGCGCAAACGTAATGAGGACAAAAGCAATAGCATTTGGTATGAATACGGCTGTGTCTAGCGCTGCCGACTATTATATTCGCATACAAATAGTATATAATATCGAATATATATTTCATATGATTATAAATTAGAACTGCATTTGCCGCAATGACGAAGTATTATTTCGTTTTAGAAAGTAACGAATTTATATTTGCCTTTACTTAAGTGCTTCTTATATGCTATGATTTACCTTAAGAAACAAACAGAGAGAGCAACAATTAAATACCCCTTATTATGTATACGTAGTGTGTGCCGCATTTATACAGATATATTTAAAGTTTTATGTATGTTGTGTTATACAATTAGATATATAGAATATATGCATATATTTTAGATATACTATAATTCAAAACAGTATACAATTGTATTTATATGTAACGAAAAGAAGACTATATACGAAAACAGTGCGATTTCAAAAGTTAGAATTTATAAATTGACAATTAGTATGCAAAATCTCCTACACTACTATTTCACAATCACATTAAAGCTATTTCACATAGTCCACTACTTATAGATACTTACCAACAATACTGAAATGTATGTGCATTACGTCCAGAAGCTTAGGCTTCGCCCTCTAGGAGCAACAGATCAAAAGATTACTATACTATATACACAAAAACTCGACGATATTCCTTCATATTGTATACTAAAGCTTGCTATGCTTGTTCGATTTGTGAATATATTTATATAACTAAACATTAAGCAAGATAAAGTAAATGTACTATTCTTTAATTTATTGTCAAAACACACGCCCAAATATGCAATAAACAGCCTATATACACAAGAGTAACGATAACATTTTGAATATGCCTACATACCAAAGAAAGTGAGAGAATCCAACTAAGATGATTATATGTTATCAGCATTCTAGTGTGACAAGTAAAACTGTCTGTGCTTGAGATACCGTATATGGGAAGTATAATCTGAAGCTATATCCGTATTCCACCTTTGAGTTGGATGAAAAGAAAACCTCCAATCAAACCCTACGTCAAAAGAAAGTCATCATCCCAAACCGCATGGAGGAAGCAATAAAATGTAGATAATTCTTTCTGATAAAACGTGTGCATGTATGTATGGCAAGATTTATACTTTATATCACATGTTCAATTACATTTTTAGTTTATTTTTTGTTACTTTATTTTAGTAAATAAAATTTATCTACAATTTTTTCTAATTGTTTTAAGTATTAAAAAATCAATAAGTTTTGTACTCCATTTCTACAGAATAATATTTGCACTTATGCAAATAAAATCAAGACAGCTATAAAAAAAACTCAGCACCTAATAAGCATAAACATAAAAGTCTTATGAAGATAATATGTATCTTAGAGATAAAGAATACCTTTATAAGATATACGACTTGCAGAAAACAAGTTAGTTTGGCAAGTGAATAGTCTTCGTGTAAATCATAATGTGGTTAAAGGTTTTCATTTCTCTGGTAACTTGGCATCTAGATTATTCCACATTCTGTTAAATTCATTATCCTTTGCCTTAAAGCTTTTAGTGCAATATTCAAAGGCCATTTGTGATGTGTGTCAATCTGGCAACGCCGCGTGTCACAGTGAAACAACCTACTCCATATGCATAAATGGTGAATATGAAATTTACAAAAAAAATAATGACAATATACAATAAAATTGTGATTATTTTGTGTGTAGGCGAACCAACGTGGAGTAACAAAAGCTGTCCAACTGGTTATGTATGTACTGGAGAAACATATATATGCTACTTAAAAACTGAAGGATATACAGGCATCTGTCAGACCGGAGATATAATTTCGAATGATGAAATCACCACCAGCACAACATTGGCAGCCGGCGACGTCTTGAGTGAAAGCTGCGATGTCTGTCTCTCTGGCAACGCTTCGTGTCACAGCGAAACGACTTATTCGATATGCCTCAATGGTGAGTATAAGAATTTAAAAATGAAAAAATCTCTTTACCAACACTAACATTTTCAATATTAAGGGGAACCAACTTGGAGCAATATGAGCTGTCCCGAAGGTTATGTATGCACCGGTGATAAGTACGTTTGTTATCCAAAGTCAGATGGCTATGCAGGCGTTTGTAATCCAATAGCGACCACAAGAACCGAGGAAACGACGACAACTGAGAAGACCACAACGACTGAAGTGACAACGACCACAGAAGAAACGACAACAACGGAAAAAACCACCACAACTACAACCACTCCAACAACTACAACCACTCCAACAACTACAACCACACTAGCACCAACAACTACAACACCACCAACAACTACAACCACTCCAGCTCCTACTACGACAACTGAAGAAACCACAACAACTCAAGCGACATCGACCACTGAAGTATTCGATCCTGAAAATGAGTATCAAGCATATTGTGCAGCAAACAATGGAAATGAATACCTTGTTAACCAAGCTGATGCCACCTGTAAAACGTAAGTTTGTTGTTTTTATGGAAAAACATACAAACTCTAACTTTGTGGAAATAATTAAAACCCTTTTCAGATATATCTTTTGCTACAATGATGGAACAGGTGAAATAAGTCCCTGTGAAAAATTGAATGGTAAGGAAACATATTTCAATGGAACGGGGTGTACAGTAACAAAACCAGATAATTGTACTTAGTCATAAATATTGTAAATATATTGCCTCTTAAGGTTTTACCAAATTTTCAAGCTGCTAAATAAAATTCATGAAAAAAACTTGAATGATGGCACCCAACATTTGAAATAAATTTGATCTGCGCCTGGTACACAGAAAACTTTATGTCAAATTTGGTGTCACTAGCTTTTATTATAGTTAAAGATCTGTGTGTTTATTTGGTCATCTGTCATCAGACAGAAAGACATGGCTCAATCGACTCGGCTAGTGATCGTGAGCAAGAATATATATACTTGCCTCCTAGTGCCTGTTACATACATTTACACAAAGTTAGTATACCCTTTTTGGAACATTTTCAATGGTCGAAGGGTATAAATATACTAAATATCTGATATATTATATATTTCTTTACGATATGGTTTTCTTGCTATCTCGAGTATCCAATATTCTTATATTGTTTTCTTGAAAGCACGAAGCGACCCGTGTGTGTCTTAAGTAAATTTGGCAAGGTAATAAAGTTATCTTCTTTCGCCAATTATTCTTTATGGTGGACATGTTTTGCCAGACTTTGAAATGCAATACATAGAGATGCCTAGTTTTTTGCTAGTGTAGAGAATGTTCTTTTAATCTCATTGCAATTTATACTGAACCGCGTGTGGCGGAAGTTATTTAAGAAATACCAAATTTTATTCTAATTGCAGGCAATTATACTGCTTAAATAAACATCAGAGAACTTCGAAAGAGAAGCTTAGTTGAGCAAACATTCTTCTTGGTTTTTTGCAGATAAAAATTTGTATATAATCTGCAACGCATTTGAAGACATCAGGTTAGTTAACCAAAATTATTCGTCAGTCCGCAAAGCAAGATGTGGGTTAAGCTGTTAATTTCTCTGGTATTTAAATCTATTTTATCTCCAGTTATTCCTGTTGAACTTCAAATAAAAATCCCTCAAATATCCTTTGCAGCTTCTGGTGGGATATTTGAAAGCCGAATGCAATGTTTGCCAGTCTGGCAAGGCCGCCTGTCTCAGTCGATACAATTACTCGATATGCATTGATGGTAAATATTGATTATCGATTTTAAATTAAGTTTTCTTTGGTCACATCTTTCGTTATTAGGAAAACCATTGGAGACAAGTAGACAATGTCCAACTGGATATATATGCACGGGAGAAAAGTACGTTTGTTATCAAGAAGCAGAGGGATATATCCCCATCTGTCTTGATGGAGCAGAGGACATAGCCTCAACCACTGAAGAGATCACAACAATAACAACAATAACTTTGCCGGTTTCAACTGTATCGGCGCCTTCAACAACATCAGTAATCGATGACGCTGATGACGATTTTGAACGGTTCTGCACAGCCAACGGTGATGGCAATTTTCAAAATGAAAATGATCCCACCTGTAAAACGTATGACAACGTATGATCTACGTAATTCCAAGGTAAAAACTCATATTGATTTACTTTTAGGTTCATTTTCTGTTTATCAGGAGAAGGAAGTATAGAAGACTGTGAAAGGATTAACAAAACACCAACCTATTTTAACGGTGTGGAGTGCAAGTTTGTCAAACCAGATAATTGCACATAAAATAATATTAAAGATATAGAAACAAATAAGCCTGAAGATAATAAATACGGATTTCTGTAACTGAATTGTAAAACTTTAAATTATATACTTAAATTATTATTTTTTCATTATATCGAATAGCTTAACTCTGGATCTTAACTCTGGAGCATAAAATCAAGATCATAGCTTGGAAAATTTTTAAATAAATGATGTAGACTAAGATCCGATAAAAAAAATGATACAGCCAACAAAAAGAGGATATTTTATAAAAATATTATGAAAACTGGAAGTTGAGATTAAAACGAGAAAAAGAGATATACCTTCTGATGTACAATAATTAAAATCTCAAACTTTACTATAAGAATTTATTGTGATAACAAGATTTACTAAATTTATTATGTACATCCAGCGGGTTGGACAGTACCGCAACGGGATGTTTCCGTATTGTAATATTCATTGGTGTTGCAATGATAGAGCCACCCAAGATATTGTCCGGAGAGCAGGTAACAGTAGATATAACTATATAACAATTGAATATAAGTATATGTATATATGTATATATATGTATTTATTATTATACTTTACTTACTCCTTACACGTGCTATCACTTTCTACTTTGAAGTATCCTGTTTTCTTCAGATTCGTACAATAATAATCTGGATCATCTGCAGGCGACGGAGTAGTTGTGCCTGCTGTCGAAGAGTCTGTTGATGAGGAGGAAGCATCAGTTGATGATTCGCTAGAGGAAGATGAGCTAGATGAAGAATCTGAAGTAGATGAGTCAGTTGATGAATCAGAGGTGGAAGACTCAGGAGTAGAGGAATCTGAAGTAGATGAATCGGTGGTTGTATCTGTAGTTTCGGAAGAGGAAGAATCTGAAGCTGTGGATGAATCAGTGGATGAATCAGGAGTAGAGGAATCTGAAGTAGATGAATCGGTCGTTGTATCTGTAGTTTCTGATGAGGAAGAATCTGAAGCAGTGGAGGAATCGGTGGATGAATCAGTGGATGAAACGCTGGATGAATCTGATGTTTCTGTAGAGGAAGAATCAGGAGTGGAAGAGTCGGGAGTGGACGAGTCGGTCGAGGAATCGGTGCTTGACTCTGAAGTGTCTGGAGAGGAAGAACTTGAAGAGGAATCAGGAGTGGAAGAGGCTGTGGATAAATCGATGGTTAAGGGATAAGGTTAATATATATTTGCTGTCGATGGTTTAATGTTGATCCTATCTGCTGTCAGACCTGTAGATTCTGTTGAAGATTCGGGATTAATTGTCGTAGTGCTTTCACATGTTGGCTGAAAAATAATTCAGTTAGGTTTCAATATTTCAAACCCTTTCACAGCACTCACGGATGTGGAATCTATGGGTGTACAATATGCTAAGCTAGCTGCATTGCAATAAGTTCCAGAGGGACAAGTTTCTATACTTCCAGTCTCAATGGTATTCGTGTTGAAGCAAAGAGCAAACGTGTATTCATCCAGGCAGGCATAGACTCTGTCATTCAGTTCACAATTCGAACAATCGCTCTCAGCACAGTTGCCTCCTTCCAGGATCAAGAGCAGCAACTGAAATATATTTCTATATAGTTTCTATTCCAGCTTTGAACTCTATACTTACCGCTAAAAAAAATAGCACAGAGGAATTCATGGCAGAGCTCTAAGTTGGATATGTCTTTACTCGCTAGTAGCTCAAAGTGCTTTGGCAGGTTTATAATTTGTCAAATCGCCTTTTAATAATGCCGCAATTATGATTTATGCACGCCTCATGCGTGGATTACACTCATAAAGATAATAAATGACATTGATGCCAAGAATTGTCAAAATAGTCGAGAGTTTATTATGCTTATTATACTTATGAATGTAGTTAAATACAAGATTCACATACTATATATGTACAGACAGTTGCCCGAGGCCATTGGTGAGTATGACGAAAAAAGAAAGTCACCCTAGAAACAGTATACTTGTAGATAGATTGAGAACTAGAGACATCATAAATCTATGATCTTAGATCTTACTTTGTATGTTCTACATGCACAAGAATTCAAAGATAACTATGACTAATACTAGATAGTTAGATATAGATGAGACATATGTATATAATCGTTATTGTTTTGTATTTTATTTATGAAAATTACTTGAAACAAAATAGATAGATAGATATAGTTTATATCAGAGATCAATGATCGTAGATAATGGTTCATACTTTAATCTAGATCATATACTATGATGAATCTTACTTTGTATATTTTACATGCACAAGAATAATTTTAGAACAATGTACACAATACATCTGTAGTATGATCGCAGCTGATCTATCTTAATTCGATCTAGAATATACAGCTACATACATAGAAGTTCTCTCTATCTTAAAGTTCTATACTATGAATAATACTACAGATCTTCCTCCTCGTCTTGGGCAATTTCTCCTTCAGCCAACCAACTCTTGGCCTGCCTCAACGTAGGCAAGCGGAAACGCCACTCGTCACAGCAATGCGTGTACACATGCTCGCCCAGCTGGAGCAGCTCCTTGGCAAAGTGCTGCTCGTCTTCCTTCCATGCACGTTCGCCACCTCCAAACATTTCCATGCGCACCAGCGCCGCCATTGTGGCGCCCAAATACTTTTGTATGCCCCTATACAGCTGAGGTTTGGACAGTGACGGAGCTGGCGTGGCACAGGATGCAGCCTGGCTCTGTGCTTTGCTTAGTTTAGTTTCTAGCTGGTCAACTGTCTGCTTTAGAGCAGCATTCTCCAATGAGATACGTTCTAAGTCTGCTTTTAGCTCGTCATACTTGAGCTGCAGCTCATCCAGCTGCTTATTCACATGGGGATGGGGTTCAACCGGGTCTACTGCTGCTTCCAGAGATTCTTTGCTCTCGGCAAGAGATTTTTGTGAATTTGTCATATCAATAATGTGTTCACTCTCACGGGGATCAGGTTTAACTGGATGCACTTTGTTCTGCTGCTTAAGTTCTGCCTTCCTGTGGTGCGTCTGCTCGAGTTCTGCTTTCTTCTCTTCGCTCTGCTTGCACCTCCCATTGGTGTTTATACTACGGTCTGCAAACTTATTTGGGCTCTTCTGCGTAGACGCAGCAGGCTGGACTACATCGACAGCTGCAACTGTAGAGTCTTTACTCCCAGGTATAAATTTTATAGACCCTCTCTTGTCAAGCTGCTCTAGTTTTGTCTTCTGCTCGACCAGCTGCTCCTGTTCCCCTTTGCCATTCGTCAGATCAATAACTGGCGAGATCCCTTCCTCCTCTTGAAGTCTTTGCTTTTTACTGCTGGCTTCCTCTAGTGGCAAAGGTTTGGGTGAAGTACGTCTTCTTGCGTATTTGCGAGCGAATCTATCTTCGGCTGAGTAACCTAGTGGACACTCGAAGCCGCTTGGTTGGATTAGGTGAATCAATGTGGGCGTCAACTTCACCATACTGGGCTCCCCATTCTCATCCAGATTGGCAAGATCCCAAGCCGACTCCTTGCTGACACGTATCAATGTAGGCACCTGATTAGGCACGAGCCTATCCAGTTTGTAGTTCATGAAGCATTCGTAGCGAAAGTGGCGCGCGCAAACCGCGCGATTTGTTAGCTTCTCTCGTGGCATATTCAAAATTTCAGCGTTGCCGCAGTTTTTTAGCCAGGCTTTTAGGCGCACTGGATCACGTACGGGCAGCTTGAAGAAATGCATTTTTGGATTGCGATGTGTGGACACCTGACAGTCGCGGAAAACGCAACGGGTGCCACCCATTATATCCAAAAATATTTAAGTTTCTTAATATTTAATAATGTAAACAAAAAACAACGCGTTCTCGAAAATGTAGTACTAAAAGGGATTTGCACAATGGGTCACACTTATTTTTAGCCACAGTAATGGTCACCCCAAATCCAGAAAACTGTAAAAAATACTGCAATTGAATCAAAACAAACATATTTGTAACCCAGTTGGCTGTTAAAAATGTAAATAACCCTATTTTTAACGGAACCCCACATTCTATTCAATACTTTCCAGTTATTCAAGCATCTAAAATTTTTTTAATTTTTTAGAACTTTACATACATTAAAATAAACCACATTTCGCCTAAAAACACTGGTTGGTTTTCCCGTGCAACACTGCTCTCACAACCGGAAGAGGTAGCCCTGTGGTCGAGAAGTCTCTAGAAGGCTCTAGAAGTTTCGCAGCATTTTGCGTACCCCTATAAAAGCAGCAGCAAGCGCTTGCCGGCTTGTCAGTATTGAAAAAAAATTCGTGCGGTGAGCGTCTGCTTGAGAGCAAAGCGAACAAAGTGAATTTCAATTTTTTCTGCCCAAAAGAAAACTGAAAAAGTAAATTGTTTATTGAAGTTTATTCTGTGAAACAAGAAAACCAACAAGGTAAGCAGCAGTTGCAGTTAAATTAAAATAGAAAATATTCATTTTTATGCGCATTTGCAATTTCGGGTGTGCAATTTTTGCGTTGTATGTGTGAGTGCATTGGTGAAGGATGCGCTCTTGACACAATTTCTTGTATTAAATCGATTTTAGAACTTGCGAGAAAATGTGGTCAAATTGCTTGTTTCATTCAGAAATTGAAACATTTTCGCGGTTTTTAACAATTTTAAATTAACATACACGCCGTTTTCTGAGTCACATTATGCCGGCTTGGGGTTATCTGGGGAATCTTCTAGAATTTCGTTGCATGTGTGATTCAGAGTAGTCAGATATTTTAAGTACGTTAGAACTAGCAATTTTATACACATTGTATTAACAAATGCAACTCATTTAGGTAATAACACGTGCTTGCATTTTCCTTTGTTTCCATATGCATACGTTACAACTACTTATAATTACAACTTATACATGTACTTATACGCAATTATTCTTCCGTTTGAGCAAATTTTCTAGACGTATAACGTCAATGACTTACGTAGTTTTTTTATACATAGTATACGTTATGTTTCTTTGGTAGGAATTTTCTAGAAGCATTTTAGGCTTGACGACAATTATTCATTGTCGTTAGGGCAACGCGCTTCTAGATTTTTCCAAGTGTATATATGCGCAAGACTTGCACGTGTATGAGAGAGAGGGAGAGTGAGAGTTGAGAGAGCGCGTCATTGCAAATGGCGGCGAGGAGAGAGCAAAGAACTCTTGTGCGAAAATGTGAACAAAGCAACAAACAAAAGTGATGAATAATCAATGAAAATTATAAATCAATTATTGAAAATCAAAATCGAATTGCATCATTAATGTTTTGCTTTTATTCTCCTTCTGTTTACAGATGCCAGAAGAAACTGAGACCTTCGCATTCCAGGCTGAGATTGCTCAGCTTATGTCATTGATCATCAACACATTCTACTCGAACAAGGAGATTTTCCTGCGTGAGTTGATCTCCAATGCATCTGATGCACTCGACAAGATCCGCTATGAATCGCTGACGGATCCCAGCAAGCTTGACTCCGGCAAGGAGCTGTACATCAAGCTGATACCCAACAAGACCGCTGGTACCCTGACCATCATTGATACCGGTATCGGTATGACCAAGTCCGATTTGGTCAACAACTTGGGAACCATTGCCAAGTCGGGCACCAAGGCGTTCATGGAGGCATTGCAGGCTGGTGCCGATATTTCTATGATTGGCCAGTTCGGTGTGGGTTTCTACTCTGCCTACCTGGTTGCCGACAGGGTGACTGTCACCTCAAAGAACAACGATGATGAGCAGTACATCTGGGAATCGTCTGCTGGTGGCTCCTTCACTGTTCGTGCTGACAATTCTGAGCCCTTGGGCCGCGGTACCAAGATCGTCTTGTACATCAAGGAGGATCAGACCGATTATTTGGAGGAGGCCAAGATCAAGGAGATCGTGAACAAGCACTCGCAGTTCATTGGTTACCCCATCAAATTGTTGGTGGAGAAGGAGCGCGAGAAGGAGGTCAGCGATGATGAGGCTGAAGATGAGAAGAAGGAGGGTGAGGAGAAGAAGGAGATGGACACTGATGAGCCCAAGATCGAAGATGTTGGTGAGGATGAGGATGCCGACAAGAAGGACAAGGATGCCAAGAAGAAGAAGACCATCAAGGAGAAATACACCGAAGATGAGGAGCTTAACAAGACCAAGCCCATCTGGACACGCAATCCCGATGATATCTCCCAGGAGGAATACGGAGAGTTCTACAAGTCGTTGACCAACGATTGGGAGGACCATTTGGCTGTCAAGCACTTCTCGGTTGAGGGTCAGCTTGAGTTCCGTGCTCTGCTCTTCATTCCACGCCGTACTCCCTTCGATCTGTTCGAGAACCAGAAGAAGCGCAACAACATTAAGCTGTATGTGCGCCGTGTCTTCATCATGGACAACTGCGAGGATCTCATTCCCGAGTACTTGAACTTCATCAAGGGTGTGGTCGACTCTGAGGATCTGCCCCTGAACATCTCGCGTGAGATGTTGCAGCAGAACAAGGTGCTGAAGGTTATCCGCAAGAATCTAGTCAAGAAGACCATGGAGCTGATTGAGGACCTCTGCGAGGACAAGGAGAACTACAAGAAGTTCTACGACCAGTTCAGCAAGAACCTCAAGCTGGGTGTCCATGAGGACAGCAATAACCGCGCCAAGTTGGCCGATTTCTTGCGCTTCCACACCTCCGCCTCAGGCGATGACTACTGCTCCCTGTCCGATTATGTGTCGCGCATGAAGGAGAGCCAGAAGCACATCTACTTCATCACTGGCGAGTCCAAGGATCAGGTCAGCAACTCTGCCTTCGTCGAGCGCGTCAAGGCCGGTGGCTTTGAGGTTGTCTACATGACTGAGCCCATCGATGAGTATGTCATCCAGCACCTGAAGGAATACAAGGGCAAGCAGCTGGTGTCTGTCACCAAGGAGGGTCTGGAGTTGCCCGAGGACGAGGCACAGAAGAAGAAGCGTGAGGAGGATAAGGCCAAGTTCGAGAGCTTGTGCAAACTGATGAAATCCATTTTGGACAACAAGGTTGAGAAGGTCGTCGTGTCCAACCGTCTGGTCGACTCGCCATGCTGCATTGTCACCTCTCAGTTCGGCTGGTCCGCCAACATGGAGCGCATCATGAAGGCTCAGGCTCTGCGTGACACCTCCACCATGGGCTACATGGCCGGCAAGAAGCACTTGGAGATCAATCCCGATCATCCAATTGTCGAGACTCTGCGCCAGAAGGCCGATGCCGACAAGAATGACAAGGCAGTGAAAGATTTGGTCATTCTGCTGTTCGAGACATCTCTGCTGTCCTCTGGATTCTCCCTGGATAGCCCTCAGGTGCATGCCAGCCGCATCTACCGCATGATCAAGCTGGGTCTTGGAATCGATGAGGATGAGCCCATGACCACCGAGGATGCCCAGAGCGCTGGTGATGCCCCCACCCTGGTTGAGGATACCGAAGATGCATCCCACATGGAAGAGGTCGATTAAGCAGCTCGTTCCCCTTCTACCAACAGCATCATCACCTCCATACACCCCCCACATTACATACTAAAATACTTGAAGTTGATCACAGTTAATGTTCAAGAGACTTGACAACCAGAGTTATTTAAACAATTCAGTTTACATTTGTAGTTTGTATTTACGTTTTGTCGCGTTGTAAGCGACATAAATACGCTTAACTCCTCTCTCATTTAAAAAGCCCAAGCAAAATATGTAATGTTAGGATCGAAAATTCACTAAGAGCAGTTGTCGTTTTTAAGAACTTTCTAATTTAGAATCCAACTTATTTATGTAATGAAAAGAAAACAAAATACAAAGACTACATACGCATTAACTATATACTACTATATATATGCATTGAAATATGTGTTAAGGTTGGATGATCAAGATCGATGATCAGTAAATAAACTCAATATACAGGAAAATATATAAATTAATCTTTATTTAGCGAAAATTCGGCGAGGGAATTCAGGAGTCGCACTCCTTGCGCAGCAACTGTTCTATGGCCTCCACTGTGGACACACCTTTGCTGATGAGTATTATCTTGTTTCGGGAGCGGGAACCCTTGTCAAGGGAGACATCACTCTTGCGCAGACCCAGCACCTTGGACAGGAACTTCACCAGCTCCGCATTGGCTTCACCCTCGCTTGGAGGGGCGGCAATCTGTACGCCCACACCTTCTAGAGCAATGTCGGTTATACCGTTGTGCTTTGCTCCTGGTTTCGCCAGTATTTTGATGGCAATATTTCCGCTCTTGTCCACTGTGACCGGTGTTGTCGGGGCAGCTGGTGGTGTGGTTGTCGCCGCCGCTGCTTTCGCTTTTCCCTTGTTTTTTGACATAATTTGTGAGTAGGCCGATGTATAAATGCGGCGTATTGAATTTAATTTCTTATAAACTGTTTTTCTTGTTCATTTTAATTTAAAACAATCGTTAAGCACTGAAACAATACTTTGCGTCTGTTGCGAACAGCTGTTCAAGACGCGCGGCCATACACGTAACGACAGACAAGTCAATAATCGACGCACTGCATTAATCGATAAGTTTTTTCATTTGATATTCTGTCACATTCATCCATGCTTTTTAAATTATTACGTGTATGTGTCACATTAGAGATGCTCACAGTCATGGATGCACAACGATCTTTAAATGTTATACTTTTTATAATACATATCTGAGTAACGATTTGAATATATAGAGAAGATGTTTGACTTCGAATTAAATATGATGCCACCAATTTAAAAAGCTTGCCATACATTTAAACACATTAATTTTAGGTAAAAAATTATTATATATATTTCTCATTATTTATGTATTTGTAGTTTTTCTTTTTTCTAATCATCCTTGTATCCGAATCCAAAAAACAACGCTCAAACACTAGCTTCAAATTACTGCAAAAACATCTAAAAATGCAATTAACTATATCTTTAAATTTGTGCCATATCTCTTGCACAATCAGCAATTTAGTAATTTGTTAGTGCGCCGAGCGGGTTCGCAGGAATGCTTTTGTTATGTTTTACTTTTTTTTTATACAATACAATATTGGGCGCATTTTATCTTCGGGTTAACTTAAACAATAATAAAAATACAAATATGGACTCAACTTTGTATGTGTAGAAATACACATTGCATCCAATTCAATAGACTGTTATATATAGCTGGATCTCTGCAGACTGCGCATATTGCCGGGATTGTTTAGTTGCTTTTTGTTTTTTTTTTAGTTTTTGTTCATTTCTTAAATTTTTTGAAAATAAGTCAGACCTGCGTTTGAGTGTATGTGTGTGAGTTTGCTGAGCTTATTGATATTATCTTTTAATTTTATTGTTTAATTCAAGTGCTCGTTATGTTTACGCAGCCCGAATCGACTGTATGATTTGGAAAATCGCTGAACCACAAACAACAAAGAGGAACAGCGCCAGAAGCCAGGGTCCAACAGGGTATTGTCCTTCTTTCGTTTTCTGCAAATAGACAATATATATAAGGAAACGATCAGAAAAGATTACGAATAGGAAACAACAATGGGTGTATATCAGTGTTGCAATCAGTGCTTCCAGAATTTGTGACTAAAGAATGGTCTAATCATTCAAAAGGAGCTGAATTCTATGCAGTTTCAATCCAGACTTGACGGGAAAATAGCTAAATTGGCAGGACTCAGTGTAGATCAACGTAGAATAGCCAAACAGTTCCAGAAGCAAACCGATAACAGTCCACACATACACACTCTCACAGTGGGAGTCAGCTCAAATCTCGCACGCACATACACACACACAAACAAAACACGCGCACATATGCAACAACAATAAAATCAATGACGGCGTGGCACTTTTGCCATGGGATTCTCACTACGTGTGTGTGCAGCAAGTGCAGTTATCTTATTGTTTTCATCGCCTTTGCAGCAGGTACAACAACAACTCCATTATAACGTTAACATACATATGTTTCTGGAAAATCGAGTTTAGTTTTATATAGACATACCGAGGATTTAGGTACATTGCCACGCATTGTCACATATTTGCTGGCCTTCTCGTTGGCAACGCGCATTCTCTGTGGTGGGGCCATTTTATCTGTGTTGTGTGTTAGCTGGAGGCTTCGTAGCACAGGATGAACTGCAAAAATCCCAATAAAATGCAATATAAATACTGTAAACTGTCAAGGGTTTTCGATAAAAACACACACACGGACAAACACACAATACACAGGCGAGCGAGCGAATATTACCTGCGTTCAGAGCGAGAATAACAAAACGAATGTGAAAGTACGTAGCGCGACACGTATAACGAAGCCGAAGTCACTGTCACTGACAGTTCGTGCGTGTGTGACAGCTACACACACGCACAGGGTTGCAACCAGTATCGATGCTGCTGCAACCTGCTGCTATCGATAACGATAACTAGCTTACGTACTGCTACAGCTGATTGCTGATTGCGAATTGCATTTTCTGGGGCGGCGTTTATTTACATTTTAAAACGTAAAATTAAAAGAATTGTGAAGGCATCGGGTAAATCAACTACACAAGTGCATATACTCCATCCGATTCGTGTGCTGAGGAGCATTGGAATTGCATAATCTAGCGCAGCAGACACCAAACCAGTGCACAGGCCTTGGGAGGGGGAATAAAATCTACACACACACAAAACTATGACGATTGATGCCACCAGTCTGCCGTCAGAGCTGCTCGTCATACCACAACCGCTCATAGGCTTTTGTGGCTTGGATATTGCGCGACAGAGTGTCCACAAATCCATTTGGGATGCATTCAGCGGTACTCTGCAACGGAAACCAGCGGACAGGGAGAGAGATCGAGCTGCTGTGCAATACAAACTACTACCTCCGAACTATGAGTTCCCAGTGGCCAAACCGAAGCGCACATCCTACGAGTGGTACCATCCGAAGGGCATACTCAAGCGCAACTGGATGCTCAAGCATTTGCATGTGCTGCCATCGGTAGTGGTGCTCTTCCAGGACATTGAATGGAACGATAGCCAGTGGACGGAGAAACAAGTGCAATGTGCCGCTATTGTACAGGCCCTAAAGAACTCGTTGCAGGAACGCAACACTCGGCTATGCCTTGTGCTGCTCCAGAAGGCGGCACCGCTGCCACCTGGCGAGGATATGCTTGCAGCCGAACGCGTTGCCAGCCTGACAGCAGCGTGTGGAATAACAAGTAAAATGCTCTTCATATTGCCACATACCGAGCACCTAATGGGCTACACGCAGCGCCTGGAGTCGGCGTTCCTGGACATGTCACAAACCTACTATAACCTGATGTCCAAGCGCATACGCACGCATCGCGATCAACTGTCGGCGGCACATACAACTCTCAAGATACGTCATCAATTCAAACTCGGCTTTGTGTCCGAGATGAGGCAGGACTTTAGCACGGCACAAAAGTAAGTAGAGTCAATGGCAGCTCAGTGTAGATCCCTGTTAATCTTTGCCCTCGCTTGCAGACACTATTTCCAGGCTTATGGCAACTTGGATGAGATACGTATCAATGATAGCAACTGCATGGAAATTAAAACAATTGCCGGTTTCCTCAATTACAAGATGTGTCGACTGATGTTCAAGCTGAAGACGCCAAGGGATTCTATAAATCAGTTCATCATACACGTGGATAAGTACAAGGGTCGTGTGGGCTTCAAGGACTTGTCCTTCGAGCACTTTGCCTGGCTGAGCACACAGTGAGTAGGACATGGAGTGGTATAAATTTGTATTCTAATCTGTGTACCTCTTGCAGACATGCTGTCTTTGCGGAACTCTTTTGTGAGGCCATCAAGAACGGTTTACCTGCTCTGCAGGTGCAGCATCCTGGCATCTACTATCAAAAGGCAGCAGAGTATGTGATCAAGCGACGTGAGGCTGCCAAAGAGGCTTGTGAAATCTATCCTTCGGAAGGATGCTCACCCGGTCTGACGCAGTCAAATCTGTACACAGAATTCTTTGGTATACGCGCTGTTAAAACCGGTGATCCCGTTGCTGAGCAGCAGGCGAATGTACAGATCTGCGAGCTGGAACGTAACTTTAATCACTCGGCAGCTATTATAGCACTACTCAGCCAGGCCATGGCGCAGTTTAAGATCTACAAGTGCTTAAGATTTCGCAAGAAACTGGCCATAGACATGGCCGAGGAGTATCTGAAGAGTGGCGATCATGGCAAGGCGCTAACGTAAGTGGAATCTTATCAATTGCAACAGCTGTTTGCTAATCTTTCATTCTCTTCCGCTCTCTTTACAGTCTCTACTCACTGATGCTGCCTGACTACCGGCAGGAGAAGTGGTCCACCATCTTCAGTGATGTGCTGCTGAAGACTCTACGCTGTGCACTGCTCTCCGCCTCTGTGGCTGATTACATTGCCTGCAGCATTGAGGCGTTGTCGCTGCGTCACCATGGCGAGCAAAAGGAACGTGTGCTGCTGCTTGAGAATCTTTGGCAAGTCTTTCAAAGTGTGCCGCCCATGCCGCAAGCTCAACTGACGCCCGACGTGCAAGCGCTGTGGAGCAACGCATTGGCCAGTGTGAAATCCCCTATACAAATAGATCTGGATAAGGTTAGCGATGTGCTGGAGCTTTGTGCGACATTCCAACAGATTCAGCTGAACAACAACGATGTGCTGCAGCTGCAGCTGATAGTGCGGTAAGCCAGGGCCTGAAGTTCTCTTTACCCTTTACTAATGATTCTCCCGCTCTGCTCCTCTAGCGTGCTCACTGATGTGCCTCTACGTATACGCAACTTCCATGTGCTGCTCGCCGATGCCAGCACTCCACAAAGCACCTACAAACTGGAGGCGCTCAAGTACTTGTGCTTTCCCAATCTGCTGCAGCTGCGACAACATCAGCAGCAGCAGCAGGCAGAGCAGCCCCAGCCCCAGCTGGAGCTGAAAACATACGAGAAGAACATGAGATTGGAGCCAGGCTGTTACTATCAGCTGCTGTGCAGCACGGAAGCGCATCAGTTCAATGAGAACACTCAGCTGAGGATTGTGCGACTGGAGGCGTACATGGGAACGGATCAATTGGGTGCACTGCTCACGTGCAGTGCCAACTATGCACGGCAAGCATTCCGTCATCACACGCGCACTCGCGATCTCGATGATAATGTGACAATCAATCCGATTTGTTATATTGCGCCCACGTAGGTTAAGCCGGAAGTCAATTCACTGACAAATTGCATGTGATATATTTATTTAATGCTCCACTGAATTGCAGTTTCCATTTGAGCACGCTAACGAACCTTGGCCATGTCTCGAACGTTGATGATGATGCTCCCTCGACAACAGCAACAACAACAACAACAACAATATCGACAATGCTGGTCAATGAGTACTACCCGGTGGTGATCACCATAAGCAATCCCTACAATGTCTATCTGCAGAATGTGTGTGTACACATCAAGGTGCCGCCTATGTGGAGGAGTAGCGGTGAGTGACTTTTTTATACTCTTGTAGAGCATATATCTGCGAGCCCGTTAAGGGTATTCTTGCCCGTCTGTTTCAATTACCCTATTTCATTTAGAGATATCTTAATGGGAACTAGGTGCACATGTTTCATATTTGTACACGCTGTATATAAGTGGGAACTATATGGTTTGTACCGATATGGAATACAGCTGTGTGTTTAATAAAGTATGCGCTATTATTAAGGGTATAAATGATACAGTAAAAGAGTTGAACTTGATGGCTCCATCCATGTTCGAAAAGGGTATCAACATCCTGCAGTGTTGCGTTATCTTTAGCTTATATTATATTTAATCTATTTACAAAGGTAAACTTTCCTTCTGCATTCGCTATAAGGATGAACAGTCGAGGCTCTATCTTCATATATGTATGTATAGTCTATATATTCTTGATGACTTACAACTTTAGTGCCTTATCGATAAAGCCTCTGACAGTCTTGACACTTGTATAAACACCTGGATAATTGCGCCTGGCACAGCCCAAGCCCCACGAGACAATGCCACAGAGTTGCCCCTGATAGACAGCAGGTCCTCCCGAGTCGCCTTCGCAGGCATCCTTAACACCGGGAATGGAGGCACAGAACATTGTGTTGCTAATGGTGCCACGCATGCGATATTGTTGCATGCAACTCTTGCGTGTGATCAGTGCCACCTCAACACTTCGCACTTGCTGTGAGATTTGTTTATTCCGCTCCGACGTTTGTCCCCAGCCAGAGACTTTGATTAGTTCACCAGCTTTGAAGCTGGCATTGCATAGTTCAATGGTGGCAATGTTGCGTCCCTCCAGTGGCGCCTTCAACTTCAGCACAGCCACATCTGAGTTGAGAGTTTGTCCGTTATAAGCCTTGGGAGTGTACACCTTGGCTACCGCACGTCGCACTCCATTGGCATCAGTTAGCAGTGTGGCACCTCCAACTATCTGCATCCTTGAGGCAGGCACACCCTTGACACAATGCGCTGCAGTCAGCACATGATTGGGTGTGATTAAAGAGCCACCACAAATGAAGGCGCCACCAATGCGCAGGTTTATCAAGTAGGGCACACTGCTAATGTCCACAGGAGCGCCTCCTACTATGCGTGCACCCACCTCATTGGCAGCCTCTATGCGAGAGGGCAGCAGCAGCAGCTGGGAGAGCACTAGCAGTAGAGGAGGAGGCAGCAGCAGCGATGTTTGCATTGACAACAGAAGCAACGCGTTTCCTAGCCAGCAGCATCAACAGCTGTGCCAACATGGAGTACCGGATTCAGCTACAGATTCGATACGGCTCGCGCGTCTGTTTGCCCCAGCTTTATTTATATATCTATCTATATATATGTGCTGCGCTGTCTGTTCGAGGAAATAATTATAACATTGTTTTATTGTGCAAACAATAATTATTTATCATCAGCACCAGTTTCCCTTTAAATCGCAATACAGCCATTAGTTGCCATCGATATCTGGCTAGATCTGGCTAATTTAACGGCTTTTGACCTTGGCTAACGTTTGTTCAATGAAGCTCTGCACGCGTCTACTGGCCACACTGGTGTAGACGCCTGGATAGGCAACACGTGCACAACCGAATCCCCACGAGACAATGCCACACAGTTGACCACGATAGACTAGTGGACCACCAGAGTCACCAGAGCAGGAGTCACGCAGTCCACGTATGGCAGCGCAGAGCATTGAATCACTTAGCTGTGCCTGCCCAGCATAGGCCAATTGGCATTCAGTGTGGGACAGCACACGCACCAAGGTGCTGCGCACTTGTGCAGCAGGATCAGGTGCTCCCTCATGTGTCACGCCCCAACCAGAGATGCGCACATAGGCATTGGCTGCGGGCGGGGAGTGGCAGGTTGCAATCGTAGAGATGCGCCCTAGGGGCACCTGCTCAGTTAGCTGTAGTATGGCCACATCCATGTCAAAGTTAGTGGGCACGTACTGTGCAGAGATGTGAAAGGCAGCAACGGCACGCACCACAGCTGCCTCTTCATCGAGGCGACTTGCGCCAGCATGGACAGTGTAATCCTTGGGCTGTGCCGCGTAGACACAATGCGCAGCACTGAGCACGCAGCTGGTGGAGATCAACGAGCCACCGCAAATGAAACTGCCACGTTGCCGCAAGTAAACCAAGTAGGGCAACTGCTCAATGCGCGTCTGCTGCCCGCCTACAATGCGTGGCTTGCTCGCTATGGAGCAGTGCAGCAGGCAGAGCAACTGGAACAACCGCAGGCAGCACATGGCGAGCCTGAACTGACTAAGCCCGAGTGCAGCTAGACAAGCCACACTCCCAAACTCCCATGCGAGAAAGCAAGGCAGTTATATGAGTAGAGGCAACTATACGAATAGCCAGATACACATGTAGTTAGGCACCTCTACGAGTAGGCACACCAACGAGCAAGTTCCCAAGCTCTTCCAATTATCTCTGACTCTTTTGTTAAGCCACCTCTCAATTATATATAAATGCAACACGAGATATCAATGCAAACACTGACTGCAAACAGTCTCTACTTCTGCTATATACACTACATACATAAAGCCGTCTGCTGCGTTCCTACAATGCGTGGCTTAATGGCCATGGAGCAGAGCAACAGGAACAACCGCAGACAGCACATGGCGAGTCTGAACTGTCTAACCACGAGTGCAGCTAGACAAGCCAAACTCCCATGCGAGAAAGCACCTAAACGAGGCAACTAAATGAGAAGCCAGCTATACGAGTAGATACCTATATGAGTAGTTAGGCACCTATACCATCAGGCACCTCTACCATCAGGCAACTATACTATCAAGCACTGAAACGAGCAAGTTCCCAAGCTCTTCCAATTATCTCCTACTCTTTTGTTAAGCCACTTCCCAATTATATATAAATGCAACACGATATATCAACACTGACTGCAAACAGTATCTACTTCTACTATATACACTCTAAATACATAAAGCCTTATTCGTCGCAGTATCTCTGCACAAGATCCTTGAGGAAACTGCTCACGGTGAGCGTGCTGAGGCGTGTGTAGACACCTGGCAAGCCCTGGCCACAGCCAATGCCCCAAGAAACAACGCCCGCTGCACGAGAACCATAGAGTATGGGACTACCAGAGTCACCAGGACAGGCATCTCTGCCATTCTCACCCAGCGCACAGAACATGGTCCTTGTGACGGGATGATATTTCCTCAAGAGTCTCTGGCACTGGGAAGTCTCCACCAGGCTGACATTGGCCGCTTGCAGGCATTGATTCCAATCCATGCCTTGTTGTCGTGTCATACCCCAGCCGAGTATGGTGAAATTGGCGCCCGTGTCAGGCAGATCATTGTAGTCCACTGGCAGCAGGCTCACATTGCCAGTCATGGCAAAGGGTTGTCGCAGTTGGATGAGACCAACATCATTGTCAAGATTTTTGTAGCACGGTGCAATCCAGGCACGTTTGGCTGAGCGCACATGCTCATGTGGAATGGAGTCCTGTAGACACTGTTGCTGTGCGTACACACTGAGATCCTCCACTTGTTGCACTCGTCCCTCCAGACAATGAGCTGCGGTGAGCACGCAGCGAGGTGTGATGAGGGCACCGCCACATCTGAAGCTGTTGCTACGTCGTAGATTCACCAAATATGGATAATCTTTAACTGAAGCCAATTGGCCATTGAAGATCTTGCCCAGATGGGGTTGGAGTGCAGCATGGAGCTGGGGAACGAGCACGAACAAAGCCAAGAAAACCTTCGGGCACATGGTCGAGTGAGGAATGAGGCATGAGTGGGAGGAAGAAAGCTTTTATAAGCGTCGCCAGCTTGGCACATTCCTCAGCTAATTGATTGCAGATAAGCTTACGAGCTTGGACTAATTTATTGGTTCTAGCAACTAGACTAACTGGGGAGGGAACTACAATTAATTATGATAACCAGCTACGTGGCTCTAGGAATACTCTGCCACAATGTCGAGGAACCAACGTCGGATGACGGGCACACTGGTGTAGACACCAGGCAGACTGCTGGCGCACTTGTAGCCATAGGAGACCAGACCGACCAGTTCACCGCGATAGACCATGGGACCACCGGAGTCGCCGTCGCAGGAGTCACGCTTGTTGAGCTTGGCGGCGCAGATCATGGAGCGATAAATGGTCTGCTTGCCCCGATAGGCAGCACGGCAAGCGGCCTTGGACCACATGGGAATAATGACGCTGTGCACATGTCGCGCTGTCTCTGAGTCGTTCGGGTTCGTGGCACCCCAGCCGGATACCTTGACACGTCTACCCGCAGGCACAGGCTGTGTGGCCAGTGGAATTGTTGCTATATTCGTGCCCGTCATATCCTGATCGAGCAGCAACGCTGCCACATCCATGTTCATGGTCTTCATGGTGAACTCTGGCGGAATGGCTACAAGATTGACCAAGCGGGTGACTGCGCCCTCTGGTCCCTGCTCTGAGGTGCCGCCATAGATGCGCAGTTCATCTAGATTCACCTGCTGCACACAATGCGCTGCTGTGATGACCCAACGGGATGTGACCAGTGAGCCACCACAGATGGAATCTTTCGTGGCAACCTGCACCAGATACTTCAGATCTTGTATAGAGTCCACATAGCCACCAATAATGCGTGGCTCTATGTCCCTTGTGGCCTGCACTAAGCCAGACAGGCTGGCCAGCATAAGCGGAAGTAGTGAAGTGAAGTGTCTGCTGAACATGTTGGAGGGAACTGGGAACAATTAATGCTACTACTGGAAGTGGCACTAATGCTTTTATAGTGGGGCAAACAAATCTGAGCTTCAACATTGACACAAATGTTTCCAGCACAACAACGTGAGAGAATAAACAAAACATAAGGAAACATTTTAATTCTATTGAGAGAACTAAGCAATTTAATAGCATGATACCTAAGTTCATTAAAAAGAGAATTTGTAATACAAACTCTATTTCCGCTAAGATCTCTGCTTTTATCAGTTGTAGAGTCACGAAATTTGGTGTGTAGGTAATTCTTAGTGCTACACAGATGATGTATACATTACTAATCATTCATGCCTTGATTAGGAGTCAAAAACTGTAAAAGATTCCCTATAAACTCTTCGATCTCTGCTACTATAAGGAAATTTGGTATTTAGCTGCTTGTAAAGGGTGATTTTTTAAGAGCTACAGGAAAATTCAAAGATATGTATGAAATCTTTGTTTGAACCGATAGTACGCTGCATATAATTTAATGTTTGAATGATCAAATGATCCATCATCCGCTTAGTCCAATTTTGGCATGCTCTTTCCAACATTTCCAGGTCGGTATCTCACGAATAAATGCTTCACCATGCACAGTTACGGCGACGATTCGCATGTGACTTTTTCTGGATGCATTCGTAGCTCTTGCAATGCTTCTGGCTGATCGTCACTCCAAAATCGACAATTCTGCTTATTCAGAGCACGCTGTTTGATAATAAAATGCAATAATTTGCAAGCGTTGTTCGTTTGTAAGACGATTCATGGTTCAATGATAGACCAAACTGAAGATGTTAAACAGTGCAACAAAGCACTAAACGTGCGTCAACTGTTTAAACCAGTGTTTTCAAAAAGATAATAGCTAAAAAATCACCCTTTATATACCACAAACTACTGGCAAATAAACAAGCAACAGCGCATATAACTTATCACAATATTAAAGTATATTCCAAGTAGGCACAATTTTTCATAATTGAGAGTAGCGTAGGGTATCAACAAGTGGAGCTAGTGGAGTACACGCAATACTTCTGCTTAGTTGTGTTACCGCAGTGAACTGAGTGTAATCCATGTTATATCATGCCTTACTTTCCGTATCTAATTGGCTGCCATTGTTTTGTTGACCCATGGGTTAACCTTGGGCATACTGGTGTAGACACCAGGATATTTGGCACGGGCACAGCCATAGCCAAAGGAGACAATACCCAGTACAGTGTTTTCGTAATATAAACCACCACCAGAGTCGCCAGTGCAGGAATCCTTGTGATCACCCTCGGCGCATATCATGGTTCCAGTTAACTTGGCTTTACCCTTGTAGTCATTTTTACACTTTAACTTGTTGATTAATTCCACATCGGTAGATTGCAGATGCTTGACAGCACTGCCACCCTCCTTGATGGCTCCCCAACCACCAACGAGCAGCTTAGTGCCGACAGCTGGCAGCGTTGTGGCCATGGCAATTGTGCTGACATTGGTGCCCAATGTCATGGATGCATTAAGCTTCAGCAGAGCAACATCCCAGTTCATTAGCTTGGTGGTAAACTTGGGCGCCACTATGGACTTGACAACCGATCTCAATTGGCCTCGTGAACCGTTAAGTTTTGTGGCACCAACAATCACTCGAATTGTCTTGATTACCACATCCTTGACACAGTGAGCCGCAGTGAGGATCCACAACGGATGTATGAGTGTGCCGCCACAGAGACCCGATGAACCGATGTGCACCTGCACCAGGTAGGGCATTGCCGAAATTGAGGTGTCTCCGCCGCCTACAATGCGTGCCTGTACGCCGTTGCTGCTGCTGCTCCCACTCACAATGCGAGAGGCAACGGAGGCTCTGCTGCTGCGTGAGGGACTCGAGTTGCCTTTACGATTGTTGGCGCGTCGATTGGCACGTCGATTGGCGCGATTGCGATTGCGATTGCCACGTCTACGTCGAGAGTTGCCAGAGCTGCCCGAGTTGCCACTGACAATGCGTGCAGTGGCCTTGGTTGATGAACGTGCGCGGGAGTTGCCACCTCGTCTGCGATTGCTGCCACTGCTCACAATGCGTGACTGTGCTTGCGAGGAGGAACGTTGTCGTAGCTTGTTGCCGTTGCGCCTGTTACGCTGTGCATCCACTTGGAGCATGAGCAGTAGCAGCACCACCAGCAGGCACACACACCAGAGGTAGACCCTATGGCAAGGCATCGCGGCGTAGAATGATTCTGGCTCTCAACCTTGTGGCGGCTTTTTATGCTCGCTGAAATTTGGCAAAGAACAACTGTGCAAATAGTTCCAACAATGCTGGATTGTGCTGCGACCTTGTTGTGCCTCATTGTGTTGATGACGTGCTGCACTGCGTCAATAGTTGAAGAATGGGTACTAAAAATACTAAAACTAATCAAACAATTTGGAATTTAAACTTTACTTTTAATACTTGAACGTTGACTTAAGCAATAGTTAATCCCAGAGGGGAATTAGAAGCAATAACGATTCATATTCTCTGCTATCCAGTCGTACAGATACGGCACACTGCTGTAGACACCTGGACTGAGCTTGTGCGCGCACAGATTCGCTCTGCCCCAGGACACAATGCCCACCAGTTGGCCCTCGGCATTGACAGCGGGTCCACCGGAGTCCGCATCGCAGGCATCTTTCTGGCCCGGCACAGAGGCACAGTACATGCTCCGCGTTAGATTCCTGTAGCCCTGGTAGAGTTGTTGACACTTGTGCTGCGACAGCACCTGCACCTGCACGCTGCGCAGCTGATTGGGCAACTGCTCCGAACGCTCGTCCGTCAAGCCCCAACCAGAGACACGTATGAGGCTACCAGGGAGGGGGGGTTTCCTTGCCAATCGTATGGGTGCAATGTGCTCTCCCTGCAGTGGATTCTGCAGCAACATTAGCGCCACATCCTGATCCAGTGTGGTGCGATTGTATGCACTGGGCACGAGGATGCGGGAGACGTAGCGTGCATTGCGTTTATCTCGTAGATAGGTGACGCCAGCGCGTACCACATAATCGGAGGCCTTCAGATCACTGGCTCCCTGCAGGCAATGGGCGGCGGTGAGCACACAGCGTGCTGTCACCAGTGATCCACCACACTGGAAGTCACCACGTCGTCTGATGTTCACTATGTGTGGCTGTGCCTGCACATCAATGCGATATCCGCCCACTACGCGTGGCGTACGACGCCGACTGATCCGCTTTATCTCCAGTGCTAACGTATTTCCGAGCAGCAACAGCTGCAGGAGCACTAAACCGATCTGCATCTTGAAAAGAATCAACTGCCGCACGCGCTGCAGCTGCGCCTATTTATATGAGCTGTGTTTGGTGTGGAAAAGGGCAGGGTAGGGGCAGGGGGTATGCAGCAAAAGACCCTCAAACATTACTGACCTTACCCAAATGGCCCAACTTACAGGCGCTGTATATAAACATCTGTGCCCAGCTGTGTTTACAGACGACATTGAACTTGCTCCCCGCACGCGTTCCACAATGTGGAACTTGTACAAATGTTTACATGCGAAGAGAGAACAAAACAAAAGTGTCTGTGGATCAGTGCTGCCAAGTCAAAATTGTTTTAAAAATGTGCTTGACTGTCGATCAGTGTTGCCCAGTCCGAACTGTTCTAAATATAATACATATACATAATTTGTATGCAAAGCATTTTCAATTCACCTATCGAGCATCTATCAGTGTATCCTGTGTTTGTAGAGTATCGATCAGTGTTGCGCAGTCAGGCACAATCGACGTACCACCACAGATTTTCAATGAAAATCGGTATTACGTCTTATTAATTGTCCTATCCTAGGTTTAACATTTTTTTTTACAGGTAGGGCTTTATTTATGATGAATTTAGGTAAAAGAATTAACTCTTGGACTCTTCTAGTTTTTTTTATTTTTTAATTTTTTAATAGCTGAGACATTTCAATAACGCTTTGGCATGCCGTGCGCCAACAATTTTAATCAAAAATCTTCCCCATTGTACATACATGCAGCAAATTATTATTAAGAAGCCGAAAAGTATGCAACATGTTTTGCTAGGCTGCTTGAGGTTTTGCAATGATTTTCGTTGCGAAGTCAATTTACACCAGGCGAACAGCAACAGCAGTAGGTAAAAAATAATTGAGAGTAAGTAAATCAAAGAGAGCGCAAGGAGAGTGGATTAGAAGACGCGCAATTCTGCTCCTTTGTTTTCAACCAATCAGTACAGTTCACACTGTCTTTGTTTTGCTTGAGTTTGACAACTGTGCCCTCTCTGCGCTCGTCCTCTCTCACTGCCTCTCTCTTTGGTCTGTTCACTTAGTGCGGCCTGCCTGCTGTTTTCTCTGGTCGCCTGGTGTAATTTGTTGTGCTGCGCCGAACAAATCAAGCAAATCAAGTAAATCAAAGAGAGCGCAAGGAGAGTGGATTAGAAGACGCGCAATTCTGCTCTCTTTATTTTCAACCAATCAGTACAGTTCACACTGTCTTTGTTTTGATCGAGTTTGACAACTGTGCCCTCTCTGCGCGTGTTCCTCTCTCACTCCCTCTCTCTCTGGTCTGTTCACTTAGTGCGGCCTGCCTGCTGTTTTCTCTGGTCGCCTGGTGTAATTTGTTGTGCTGCACCGAACAAAACAAGCGAGGCTGCCTTCATTTGCCCTCTCTCACTATGTGGACTTCGTTTGTCTGCTGCTGTGTGGATTCTATGTTAACTTTTACTTAATTTCCACTTTGTTCCTCTTACAGTTTTTCTCACCACTGACATCTCCGCCGGACGACAGAAACTCCATGAACAGGTTCAAATCGATGTGGGTGAATTGTCTGCACACGGCAGCAACACGGCCACCTTCTACGTCTTTAGCTTCCAGGAGGCGGAAATTAAACTACACCAGCGCCTGAGCTACACGTTGGATGTGGATCGCAGTGCTATGGCGGCGGCAGGTGGCGGTGGCATCACTGCGACGCTGGCCACCACTCCCAACAGTTCAGAGACAACGCCAGAGCATGTGAAGCTGATGAACAGCAGCAGTCTGGCAGCAGCTGCAGCAGTGGTTTCACCAGTGCAGATCGAGTACCTGGACGAGACGAGGTTGCGCAAGTCACGCGAGGACACTTTGCTGCTGCACTGCGTCAATGAGTTCAAGTTCAACGCACGTTTCTATACCATGAACCGGCGGCCCCTGAGCCAAGTCTATCGTGGGGAGAACTTTCTGTTGCGCGCCAATACGGAGGTGGTGGCTCCAGATGAGCTGGAAATACTGGACAGCTTTTTCATATGTGTAAGTTGAGACTGTCGTGAACTTGAGTAACCATATCTCACCTGCTCTCCTCCTCGACAGGATCACAATTTAGTGCAATCGAACTACAGTTTTAAGCGTAAGAAATATAGCAACAAATACCAGGCTGGGGATCAGCTGGAGAGCGTCATTGTGCTGCGCACAAATGCCACATGGAGGGATTGGACCACAGCCAAGGATCTGGAGCGTGGCAAGAGCGAGGAGGGTGCGACGGCGCAGTTTGTGAGTCGGCAGCAAAAGGCGTTGGCTACGGGCAAAGTGGTGGGGGATGCGCCTGCTGTGCTGCTGCCACCACAAGCCGCAGCCCAGGCGGGCCAGGCGCATATGAACAAAGGTCATCTGATGGCCAAGATACCCACAAACATGACCATCATCAACAACAACAACAACAACAATAACAACAACATGAGCAGCAACACAGCATTGCTTATGGGCACCTCAACGCATTCGGATGATGGCAAACTGAGTGAAGACGGCAACGTCAGTGCCCCTCCTGCGCCTCCCTCTGGCACTGTGCAGCCGGATGTGGCACACAAAACTACACGCATTATATACAACAAGGCGCTGGAAGCCATCCAGGCCACGGGTCATCATCGTGGCTTCATCAAGAGCGTTTACCCCTTGAACGGCCCTGTACTCGATAATCTTCTACCAGTTCCAACCATTTTCGGCGTGTTCTGCATTCGCTGGCGTCGTGTTGGCGTCAAGGAGGAGAACGAATCGAAGTTTGTTATAACTGGCTTCGGTATTGAGGAGCCGCCACTGAACATTTACTGCACCATCGAGGAGAAGATGTTCGTCAAAATGCCCATGGCCTTTAAGGTGGTGCTCAAGAATCCCATTAATCATGTGCTACATTTGATTGCCACTTTGTCTATCAGCAAATCGGATAATTTCATCTGCTCAGGCCACAAGCAGGTGAGTGTGGCAGGAGTAGGTACTCGCCTAGAACTAGCTTACAGTTCCCTTTGCTCTCTTCCCCTTCTAGCTGGATGTGTCCATCATGGCTTATGATGAGAAGGAGCTGGTCTACAATCTGTATCCACTGCAAGTGGGCTGGCAGGAGTTGCCCGTGCTGACGCTTGAGTACAACACCAAGGCCGATCCGCAGAAGAACGATAGCCAGAATGCGCTGCTCGATGAGCTGGTGCAGCGTGCACTGCCCAAGCGCGTCTTTGTGCTGGTGAGTGGGGGGCAGGTGCAGGTAGAGTATACTGTGTAGTGTACAGCATACTAAAGAGTATATTATATGGTATACTGTATACTATAATGTGCACTATGTGTACTATAGTATAGTTTATACTATAATGTGTGCTATACTGTATGCTATACTGTATACGATACTGTGTACTATATTGTATACCATTCTTTATCCTGAACTGTTTACTACAGCACATACTGCATAGTTTCTATTTAATATATAGTAAACCACACATACTTTGTATTGTACTTCTTGTACTAATCTTGCCTTGTGTTTCCTTTGTATACACATTATGTATATTATGCTATATAGTAAACTGTAGCCTATATTATATACTATTCTGTATTATTATTATTAAGAAGCCGAAAAGTATGCAACATGTTTTGCTGCCTGGCTGCTTGAGATTTTGCAAAGATTTTCGTTGCGAAGTCAATTTACACCAGGCGAACAGCAACAGCAGCAGGCAAAAAATAATTGAGAGTAAGTAAATCAAAGAGAGCGCAAGGAGAGTGGATTAGAAGACGCGCAATTCTGCTCTCTTTGTTTTCAACCAATCAGTACAGGTCACACTGTTTTGATCGAGTTTGACAACTGTGCCCTCTCTGCGCTCGTCCTCTCTCACTCCCTCTCTCTTTGGTCTGTTCACTTAGTGCGGCCTGCCTGCTGTTTTCTCTGGTCGCCTGGTGTAATTTGTTGTGCTGCGCCGAACAAATCAAGCAAATCAAGTAAATCAAAGAGAGCGCAAGGTGAGTGGATTAGAAGACGCGCAATTCTGCTCTCTTTGTTTTCAACCAATCAGTACAGTTCACACTGTCTTTGTTTTGATCGAGTTTGACACATGACACTTGCCCTCTCTGCGCTCGACCTCTCTCACTCCCTCTCTCTTTGATCTGTTCACTTAGTGCGGCCTGTCTGCTGTTTTCTCTGGTCGCCTGGTGTAATTTGTTGTGCTGCGCCGAACAAATCAAGCAAATCAAGTAAATCAAAGAGAGCGCAAGGAGAGTGGATTAGAAGACGCGCAATTCTGCTCTCTTTGTTTTCAACCAATCAGTACAGTTCACACTGTCTTTGTTTTGATCGAGTTTGACACGTGAAACCTGCGCTCTGGGCTATATTAAATATTATACTTTATTCTAAACTATATACTATACTATATTCTATACTGTAGACTATTCTGTATGCTGTACTGCACACTTATACTATGGACTATACTTTATACTTTACTATACTAATCTTGTCTTGTCTTGTTTTTCCTTTGCAGCCCCCCTTGAAGCAGCAGCTGAGCAAGTAAATGTTAAAAATGTTGGCAATTCTTCTATGAATTAATTAATTTAAGTGTTTTAAAGTCTTAATATACATATATATCATTATATCATTGCGTGGTATGTAAAAATGCAACTAACATATTTCTAATTATTACAATCTTTATTTGCTACTACAGGCAGCAGACAACAACAGACACATGCATACAAATAGTAATATATATATATTTATATAGAATTAGCATAATACTTGAGTGTACGTGTATGTGTGTGTGTGTGGGTGTGTCAGTTTGTTATGAGGGGCGTGCGTGTTACGTGTTATACGAGGGTCCGAGATATTCTTCTTGTTAAATAACTGGGGCAAGTTTCTATAGGAGATTGGCCTCATCCAGGGCCAGGGCCATGTTTCATACAGTAATTATGCATACATATACATACATCTATATATATATATATGAATGATATAAATAAATATACGATTTAAATACAGTAATAATGAACTAAAGCGAATTTAATCGGATCTTTTGCCGCTAGAGGGAAACTTGAAGACGCCGCCCTTGCGCTGATTGCGATTCTCGCTCTGAAAAGGCAAGAGATTTGAGTTGATATACTTGTTACTCCAGTGGGAATCCTTGTACTCACCAGCAGTCGATTTCCAAACAGCATCTTTGCCTTATCCTCCTCCTGTGGCGTGGCACGTTCCCCTGCCGATTGCAGCGGCTGTCTACGATGGATTTGCAGCTTCTGTTTGATTGCCTGAGAGACAATCACCCGCTTGCTAACCGACTTCATGGCTAGCAAGAGGTCCAGCCATGTCCAGGTGACATTGTGATACTCCAGCGTGGGTATGACCAGCGAGTAGTCAGTAATATCTTCCAGATTCTTCTCCTTGTTCCCCTTGTAACTAACCCGCACCGGCACCTCGGGTATTTTGATGTAGATAAACAACTTGTTCTTCTCAGCGCGCTCTTTCATCTTCTCCACATCATCCTTCTCGATCTTCACGTAGAACTCCGAATCCTTGGCACTCTTCTTGCTCTTCGACGATCGCTTCGAGGACAATGAGGATTTCGATTGTTGTAAATTCGTTGTGGAAGCTGAACTAGTCGAAGCATTGTCATCCAGTTCATCACTGACCTCCGTCTCGGAGGCATCGCGATCGGGGAAACAGAACTTCAGCATGGTGCTGTAGAACTTCTTGGTGATGGCAATGGTAATGGGGGCGACATTGATCTCAAAGTGCTCCTTCACGGAAATACCTCCAACTGGAGGTTTCTCACGGCAGAAGATGCGCAGCACCCGCTTATGCGTATCCACAGGCATATCCTTCTGTATCTCCGTAGCCAGCAGCACATCCCTATAGATCTCACGTGGCAGCAGATTCTCCATGCGTATGTTGCCAAGCTCGAGTAGATGCTCCACCGAATCATCACTCTTGGACTTCTTTGTGTAGAGGAAAGCACTCAGCACCAGATCCGCTATGCCAATCTGTCCATCTGTCTCCGTGAGTCGCCATTGGGCGCGCTTAAAGCAAATCTCATTGGCACGCACCATCGTCACAGATTTATCCGATCGCACATTGGAGATTTTACTCAACTGCGAGAGTTGAGTTTCCTTGTAGCACAACAGCATCATGTCCAGCTCCTCACTGTAGGTATTCAGCTCCTCCTTGCTGTCCCTGATCTGCTGCTGCACACGATCGAAATCGATGCGCAGCTCATGCGTGTCGCCCTCCTCGATGCGCTCCTTGCTGATCAAGTGTATGTCCTTCTCCAGCGAACGTATCTTCATGAGCAGACTCCTGATGACAGTCTGCTTCTGCTGTATGGGTCGCTTCTGGTCATCCGTGGAGTGCAGCTGCAGTTGGAAGCGCATCCTCGCCAGCTTCTCTGCTGCCTGCTTGCGCTGTGGCTCCACATAGAGCAGCAGATTGTTCACAATGTCCAGTATCATGGCATATTGCAGCGAGTTGGTGCAGACATCCAGATCGTGATGCATGAGAGTAAATGCATCCACAGGATCATCCTGTTTCTCCCAGGGCGATAGGGATTCCTCTGACGGTGGAGGCGGCACTTCAGTGATGCTGTTGGGATCGATGGCATCGCCATAACTCACATAGAAGAACTCACACTTACACTTGGAGACAATGCGCTGCAGCTGCACTGGCTGTGCCTGGCCAGAGTTGTCACTGAGGAAGGCGCCAACAGTTTCAGAGACCACGCCGCCCACACTACGCCCACTGCCCACGAGGTGTGATATATCCTCGGGCAGGTGATTATTGATAACCGTCTCATCCTTATCCTGTATATTGTCCACAGTCAACCACATGATCTCCCGCTCCAGCAGTGAATCATTGTCGCCCGCACTGACTGTGGCGTAGTACTGCATGCACTCCAGCAGACCCTTCCACGTGGTCTTGGAGATGAGTGAACGATCACGCCACACTGGACGATGCTCTCGCTGCAATATCTCCGCCTTGGCAGCACTGATGATCACATAGCCCGATGTCTCGCAGCCCTTGAGCAGCACCTGCGAGTTGACCAGACTGATGGACCAGTTCTCGTGTATGATGTCCTGCGCAGAGCACGCTTGCAGTCCCTGCAGATGCAGCTCCCTGGACTGCGTGCTATGATCATCGCTGTACACATTGAACTTGTGATCTGCCTCCGCAATGAGCTGCTGCAGCATAGCCGTGGCATGTATCTGTCCCGCTGCCTTCTTCAACGAGGAATTCGCATTGGCAACTGCAGGAGAAGGAAGTAATCTTATTAATCATGATATAATATATATCAAGTATATTGTAGTGTATCTACCCTCAATATGTAGAGTAGAGTTAATATGTAAGTAAAGTATATACATCTTGACACTTTGTCACATAAATTATAATAAACATAAATAATATCAAAAGACCACCAACACTTACATGAACACGCCAGCTCTTGAAATACGATCTAACGCTTATACATAAGCCGATCGCGGAGCGTGAGAATGCTGAGCATGCACTTAGCAGCTCAAGTGGTCAAGCTATACATAACATATGTATGCCCTCTGCATACACATGTATATGTATATAATATAACAAACACATAGTCTTAAGCACACCATGTACGGGTAGCTGTACCCAAGAACAGCAATATGAATTCATTCGAATAAACCGATTCAAACAGAGCAGATGCTCTGAGCTCCAAAACCAAATCTATTACATCTACTACATCTATACCTATTACATCTATATACATTACAATATTCCCATCCACTTACTTGGCAGCACCTCGCTGCTGGTGCTGGACAGCGTGATGGTGCTGTCGCTGCGCTTGTGCTTCAACATGGCCGAGTTGGGCGCCTCCTTCCGATAGCTCTTCACTGCCTCTGTGGACAGATTGTTCTTCAGCTTCTGCGACTTCATGAAGGAGTCAAAGAGCGCGAAGGCCACATCACGATTGCTCTTTGTCCACGCCCCCTTCAGATCGTATACAACCAGTTTGTGTGTGGGCGTCGTTGACTTTGTCTTGGCATCCTCCTCGGCATTGCTGGCCGCTGTGGGCATCAATGCCTCACGTCCGTAGCTGACTTTGGCTACACTCAGAAAATAGAAGCGCACAATTTTGAATGCATCTGCAGCAGATGCAGCCAGGTTCTCCGAGCTGCTGTCCAACTTCTCAGTGACAATGCTCTTCAGCCAAATCTCTGCATCGTTGAGCTCGCAATTCATGTAGACTGTCGACCAATCTGCACGTGGTCGATGTATCAATCCATCATCAATGGAATTGAGTGTCAAACAGTATTCGGAACTGAAGGACACGCGGCGCCCGTTCAACTGGAATCCCTTGTGCAGTGCATGCGACATCCAGTAGAGCACTTGGAACTTGTGCAGACACATCTGCAGATTGGCCTTCTTGTAGTGCCGGCTCAGTTGCTTCTTGCGTGGTCGCACATTGTTGAACACGGGACCACGTCGTGTGGGTCGCGTAACGCCTGACAAGATCAACTTGAGACTCTCAAACCAACGCAATGTGCTGCCGTACAGCACTAGACTAGGTATATCCAACTCCACTTCATCGCCCACCTTGGGCTTGGTCTCAAACGAAGCCCAAATGTTGAGGTTAAGTGAACGAAAGGCGCGGAAGGAATCATGCACCTGATTGCTGGAATACTCGGGCAACTTATCCGGTGCACATGGCATGACAGCATGATGATCATTCGGATTGGCCAGGCAAGTCCAATTCAACTTGAATGTCAGCTTCAAGTTGGGAAAGTGCAGCAGACGGCAATCATCGTAACGCGAGGCAGTGCGCACAGTGACCTGGAAGCAGCAGGAAGACAGATTAGAAAAATTCAATTACTTTCCTCTCCACTCACATTCAATTCCCCCTTGAACATAATCTTGGCATTTGTCCAGACAATGCCACAATTGTTCCAAGTCAGCTCCATTTCCTCTGTGGTGTTGTAGGGATCCAACGAGGCATGCAACAGAACCGTAAACTGCTTAGCAATGAGCGTCAAGCGTCCATGAAGTAAGAGTCGCATCTTATCCCAGAACGGCAGCGTTGGACTGGGATCCTTAGAGGGCGCTGAGATCTTCTCAAAGCTCAGATTGCACTGCGCCATGACTGGTTCCCAGCAAGGGCCGAAGGCATAACTGCAGCTCTCTAACTCGCAGTCAAAGTCATGATAGAACTTAATGGAGGGCATGCTGCGCTGCACCACATCCGTCTGGAAGGGCTCTCCCACCTCCACGAAGACATCGCGCTTGGCACGCTTCGATGCCATCTGCTCGGCGCCACAAAGATTGCCATAGAGCCGCATGCTCTTCACATAGAACATGGGCTGCGGGAAGTCTCTGTGAAGGAGAAGGGAGATAATAAATGAAGGGTAATCTATATATAGCACGGGGCATACCCACCTCAGCATAAACTTCCATTCGGAGCAGCTCACGTTGACACCGCGACACCAGAGTGTGGTGAACTGCAGTCCCTCCTCGGGCCAGGGGCTCTCCGAGTCAATTTCCCGCATTGTGCGTGTGACATTATCGTAACCATGTATGGAAGTATCTGCCATGGCCAGTATCTCGACATCGGTCATGATCCAGGCAAGCAGACGCGTTCGCACTGGCCCACTCTCACGTATCTTCTTCGAGCGTTGTATATAAATCTCTGAATTCTTCTTGACCAGATTCGCATTGAGGTTCTCGATGGTGCCCGCTGGCACCAACAATCTCTCCGAACAGAGCTCAGCAATCTTCTTGTCGAACAGCGCCTTCCGCTTCAGACTCTCCAGATATTCATCCACCAACAGCACGTAATTATCGCGCAGCTTAACCTCGAAGGGATCATCGCTAATCTCCAGCAGAAACTCCTTAATCCTGATGACCAAATCACTCGGCAGTGGCGAGTGCACTGTGAATGGTTTCTTCTTGTAATTGTGAACCAATTTGAGCCACTTGAAGTGCGTGACAAACTCATTGTTGATGGCATCATAGAAATCATGATCGTAGGGAAAGATTGCCTTGAATGAACCAATTGTCGTCTCCCACACCTTGTTCGTGGGCAGCACAAAGCCGGGAAAGTTCTGTCGCTCTGCTGTGAGCACTTCCAGATGAGGACGTGACTGTGTCTTCAGTTCCTTCACTGTGAAGATATGTTGATCATCGATCTGCACATTCACATTCTCAGCGTAGATAATGTTCAGTTCCTTGTTGCTAAAGAATAAGTTATCCACAAAGAACTGTATGGAATGACGCTCCGATAGCTTCAGCTCGCAGATTGTTCTGCGCTCTGCGGACAACTCTATGATGAGCGACCTTTTGGGCTTGGTGGGGGCAGTGGCTGCTGCTGGAACTGGGTTCGGTTTTGCTGGCATTGCCAGTTCCGTTTTCAGATCCTGCATATCACGCACCAGTGTCAACAGATGCATATGCAGATTGGAGTTCCATATGGCCTCTGTATCGCCAGGAATATAGATGGATAGTTTGCCCAGGGAATCCACTGCATCTGGTTGCTTCTCATGCTCTAGTCTTATCATCTTGCAGCTGGCAAAGACATCAGAGAAGTCGGTGAGGCACAGCGAGGAGGCAGTCATGGAACGCATGATGGCCATTTGGAATTCCTCCAGCTTAAGTGTGGTTACATATTGTGATCTAGTTAAATTCATCTCCGAGAAGCTCAACAGCATAAAGACATTGTGATGATTGACAAAGTACGCTGTGATATCCTTCACTTTCACCGAGACACGCAGCGCAGTGGTGCCCTGTTGATGATCCTCCCCAGCGCTGGAGCTGCTGCTGCTGCTGCTGTTGCTTATCATCTTGGGCGCTTGCTTGGCTCTCTTATTGCTCAATCCTCCGTACTGTTTTATGCACAGCATCGACATGACTATAAACTCTGCCAACTGCATGCTGTACTCCGTGCGGAAGGTGTGTATGGAGATGTCCAGCTTGGTAGTGTTGGCATAGGAGCACAACTTGACCAAGCTTACACCCAGAAAGAATGGTGAACCAGGTGAATGTGTCTTCTTTAGATTGTTCGTGTCATTGTTGGAGTTGCCCAAATTAGACCAGAGTGTCTCCACCATCAGTTCCATATTCCATTGTCGCTGATTGAGCAACAAATTGAGGAACTTATTGCGATAACGTGAACTCCGCTTCTCCTCAATCTGTTCAAGCAGGAAGCGCGTGTGACTAACACTCATGGCGATGTGCTGATCATCCAGTTTCATTAGCAACGATACATTCCACAGCTCAGCACAACCCTTGACCACAATGCGCTGCATAATCCACTCCAAAATGCCACCATCCTGTCGCTGCTGCTTCGCTGGCGATGCAGCTGGAGTGACTGCATCCAAGCAGAGGTGATCTGGCAGAGACATTTGCTTGTGGCCCAGCTGCAACATCTGCTGATGACTGCTCGACGCACGTTGGCGAGCCAGAAAATTGTTGTTAACGAAATCATAAATCTCGCTGTGATTGTAGATGATTTGGAATGTCTTGAGCTTGACATACAGATTGAAGATGTCCTTCTCCAACTGCAAGCAAGAAGAGAGAGAGAGAATGAATCGTTTATATGATATACTATGTTGTATGCCACATACCACCGAATCAATGGTAAACTGCTCGACAAAGAGCAGTTTCTCGTATTTGGTATCAATGTCCAAATGCTGAAAGACCAACTTGGCCAGCATGGAAGGTAGTTGCGTTGTTTCATCCACAATCTTCGAGTTGAATTTGCCCGTTATCTAAAGAATGAATAATAAAGATATATATTTCTATATAAATACATGACTACTCACTGTAAATAACTGTAATTTGGCACTGAAATCATTCTGTGAATTCTCTTTGACTGCCGAAAATGTTGCTGCCTTGAGGCTCAAGTTAAAGTTCTTTGGTATAATGGGCGCCAGCTTCTCATAGTTGTCATTGTCGTAGCTGCTGGCCGAGGCAGGAGCAAATGCCTGCTGCAAGGACTGTTGCTTGGACTGCTGGCTGGGATTAGTGCGTTGCTTGGCCTCGCTAAGGAACTCGTACAGGCCGCCATGTATGACAGACTTGCAATTATTGATGACCAGACTGAGCGTCTGTAGGGGAAGAAAACATTAACAGATTAGTTGTGCACAGTCTGCAGTCTCTAGGCTGCTACTCACATCCATGGAGAGTGGGCCCTGTGCGAAGAGCGAAGCATCCAGTGCCACATCGAAGCTCACTTCACCCAGGCAGGGGCGTATTTTGTTCAGATTCTCCAGTGACTGTCGCCGCGCATTGCAATGTCGCAGCATCTTGGCCTGTGCCTCTGTCAGCGCTGCATTCACCAGCAATACACGTGCATTCTGCACAATACTCCCGTCCAGATGCAGCTCCTTTGCTGTGGCATGTATAAACCAGCCCGGATCGAAGTCATTGTTCATTAGCACCACCGATATGTTGTTCACATGCACGGCCATAAACTGTGCAAATGTTATTATGCTGGCGGGCACTTTGGTTTGCCTGAAGTCGGGAACACCTTTGACGCCAGACTTCTTCTTACTACTACGCGCCTCGTAGTAGAAACCTCCATCGCTGACGTCATCTTGCCGACTGCTGTGTATATCTTTATTGATCCGTATGTCGCGTATATAGATGGACAAGAGCTTTGTCACCTCCGTGGTAAAGAAACTGCTGCGCAAGCATACCTCTTCAATTTGCTAAAAAATTGAAATAGAACTGATAAACTAAGTATGGGGGCTGCTGCTGGGTGCGGGTCAATTAGCCCCGAACTTACCACAGAGAAACCGCTTTTGCTGATGTGGACATTCTTGAGTGACAAATAGGGTAGGGAAATGCGTCCAATTCGCACTTTAACACGAAAACGATTTATCAGATACCAGCTAATGCCCGTGGGCAATATCCTAATTATAAAATAATAGAAAAAACAGCCTCGTTATCGTTACTCGTGTTTTTTCCCGGTGCAGCTGCACTTACCAGTAAATAAAGAGAAAGAGTAGCAAACAGGATACCAGCAGTTGCAGTAACATGTTTACGTATTTAATACTGCACTCGAGGCACTCATAATATGCACTAAATTATTATAACAAAACACATACACTAATTTCTAAATTTAGAAAGTGAATTAAAAAATAAGTACGATGTTCGTTGATCTTCTGTTTAAGGCGTCTCGGCTGGTATCGGCTGGCAATAAACAGCTGATTGTGTTTATGTCATTTTCTATGTGACCAGCCACTGGAATTTGGTATTTTTTTGGCACATTACAGAAAATATCGATATTCCTAATACACTAGCATCGATAAATTTCGTTGCTGTTGCAAATTTTCTTCTGCAAAAAGTTTAGCAATAATAACAATAAGAAAAGCCGGAAAATGTCGTTTCATTTGAGCACTAAAGAGCGTTTACTACTGCTAATCGATGATATTGAAATGATCTCTAAGGAACTTATCGAACAGGCACATCAGAAAATCTCTAGTACCGAACTTGTGGATTTACTGGACCTGCTGGTCTCCAAAGATGAGGAGTTCAGAAAAATGCTCGAGTTGGCAGAGGAACAAGCCAAGGTGGAGGAGGCAATGGATAAGCTGCGCGCCAAAGTGGAGATACATGTAAGTATATATTTATATATATATTTAGTAGGTTGACTAAAATTCACTCTCCCGCCTCTTTAGGACCGGGAAATACAAAAGCTCCAGAAATCACTAAAAGATGCGGAGCTCATACTGTCTACAGCAATATTTCAGGCACGTCAAAAATTGGCAAGCATTAATCAGGCCAACAAACGTCCAGTTTCTTCAGAAGAACTCATCAAATATGCACATCGCATTAGCTCTGCGAATGCTGTGAGCGCCCCCCTAACATGGTGCATTGGTGATCTGAGGCGACCCTATCCCACCGACATTGAGATGAGGAATGGCCTACTGGGCAAGTCAGAGCAAAATATCAATGGTAGCCTGGTGACAAATCAGAACAGTGCCATCCAATCGGATGCCCAAAGGAATTTAAGCGGCACAAGTGGCAGTAGTGCTGGCGGAGGCGGAGAAGTACCGAATGCATTCCAAAACCAATTTAGCTGGAATCTTGGCGAGCTGCATATGATGGGTGCCTCGGGCAACTCGGTGGCCCTGGAAACACGTGCACACAAAGAGTCTTCGGCACAGGATGATGTGGAAGTCATGTCCACAGATAGCTCGAGCTCTAGTTCGAGTGATTCGCAGTAGTTTCATCTCATAAGTAAATAGTTGTAGTTATAGCAATTTAAGTCATAATAAAATGAAAATAAAATAAGCATATCTTGCGGTATTTTAAATTGTTGTGCAGTCCTGCCCTACGATAACGATGCCGGCGGCAGGCGATGTCTAATTATCGACAGTATAGTATCGATACCGAACAGAATGGCAAATGTTTAGCTGGCATCGCCACTCACACGGAAAAAATTCGACTAATTTTAGTTTTTAATGCAAACGAATAGACCACAAATTTCGCGTTTAGATTATATTTGTAGTTAAGTCGCTTTTCCTAAAACCAGTCGATTTGTATGTGATATGTGATATGTGTGTGTGTGCGAGTGTGTGTGAGCAAAAACTGATGCAAAGGCCTTGAAAATTGTTACGAAAATTTACTGACGTACAGAGTGCGGAGTGCTGAGGTTTCTTCGTCTAAAAGAAGAAGAGAAGCCTCGCCAGCGCAAAATATAAGAAGAAGTGGTGGTCAGGGAAGAGCAGCAGCAGAAGCGGCGACGGCAGCAACACCACAACACCCCGTGTTTGAGACTCACACTCACAGGGACAAACAAATTTTTTGCAACCTTTTTTTTAAATTGCTGGAAAAGTGCACCGCGTGCGGAGTCACTGCAGCATGATCCATTGTATGTTTTTAGTTAAGTTTATGTATTAAGCATAAAAAATCATCGCCAGACACTGAAGAACTGAAGCGGCAACTGAAACCGGATTAGCAAAAAGAGCATTCGTCGCGTCTCCATAACTAGGGCGCCGCGCGCTGTAGTGAAAAGCTTCTCCTTGTAGCGTTTGTAGCGCGTCGTGGCGTCGGTTCTGAATTGGAAACTATATACAATATTTTTACCACAGACGACATTAACTTCAAATCCATAATGATCCAAGAGCCTGTGCAGGTAAATCGATAACAAAAGTGGCAAAACATATATACATATATATCATATTATAACACACTTTTTTATGCTTCCCTCCCTCAATAGGCCGCCATATGGCACTGCCTGAACCACTATGATCATAAAGACGCTGTTTTTCTAGCAGAACGACTCTGCTCAGAAGGTAAGTGGGCTTGTCTATAGTATCTTTATATCTATAACTGATTGTCAATTGATTTATGAATAGTGGAAAGCGATGAGACGATATATTTACTGGCCACCAGCTATTACCGTTCAAACCAACTGCATCAGGCCTATTGGCTGCTATCGGAAAAGTCCCGCCACTCCCCGCAATGCCGCTACTTGCAGGCCAAATGTGCCTACGATCTGAAGAAATATGCGGAGGCTGAAAGTGCTCTCATATCCAGTGGATTTGCGGAAAACAAACACATCGATGAGCTGCAAAAGGAATTTGGTGAAATAGCGTGTTTTGTCTATCAACTAATGGCACAGATCTGTATGCGAACGGAGAGACAAAAGTTGGCAATCAATGCGCTGCAACGTGCCCTCAAGCTGAACCCCTTCATGTGGCATGCATTCACCGATCTGTGCCTGCTGGGACAGGATACAGATGCAGCGCAAGTATTCCAAATTCAAAGCACTGATGTGTTCAACACTTGCCAGGGCACCAGCGCCAATGCCAATTCCATGATGCTGTTCGGAGGGAGCTCAATGAATGATTCGCAGCACCAGCAGCAGCATCAACAGCAGCAACACTTGGAGAATCTATTGCTGAACAACTTTAGCAATAACTCAGCGTACATTCTCAATACACCAGTGGATCAGACACAGCCACAGCAGCAGCATCAGAACAACAACAGCAGCTTAGCCACGCTACAGAATCTAATGACGCCAAACAACAACATCAATAATAATATAAACAATAACAACAATCTCAATAGCTCCATAGCAATGCTGCGAGGTGGCACGCATCAGCAGCAGCAGCAGAACACAAACTCAAATTCAAGCATGATGGTACTGGAGGATACACCCATGGGATATGCCAACACAAACCACAATGACGGGGGGGTGCAGCAGTACGATAGCAATGGCACACCCTTTCGCAAACAATTCAAATACTTGTCCACAATATCACCACTGACACCCAGCTTTGGCGTCATGCCACTGACCAGTCCATGCGATGTCAGCTCCACAGCCTTACAGTCCAATATAAGTCTGCTCGCCTATTCGCCGTTGCCTCAAATGCTGGTGGAGGTCAATCAGGAGCCGAAGATCATTGGCAAGAAGTTGAAGACACATGTGGGAGGCCTTATACAGCGTCAGCAGGAGAGCAGGAGTAGCAAACCCGCCGTTTTTACACAGACTGGCAACATAACGCCGCGCACGCCCAACAATGTCGTGGGTGGTGGAGGTGGCGTTGGCGGCGGCAACAATGTGGCACCTCCCAACAATCCCAATGCGGCAGTGCGTCGAAGTTCGCGACTCTTTAGCAACTCGGCATATTCGGTTAAGGAGAACAATAAATCACCGAATATAACAAATAATAATAAATTTGTTCAGCCTCGTTCGCCGCCACGTAAAACAAAATCATCACGAATGCCGAAGATTTGTTTGAACAACGAACTCATTGAGGAGAAGACGCATCACCATCTGGCGGAGAAGCTGAGTGAGAAGCACGCACGCAACAACAAGGATAAGGAGAAGGTGGAAACCATAACATCAGCAGCGAACATGGCTAACAATCGCAGCAATGGCACGGATGAGGCCAAAGTGCTGCTGAACAACAGTTTGAACAATGCTCAGACGCTGGCGCATCAGTTGCTCAGCATGAAGAAGCAATCGGCGGATGGCCTGATGTCCCTGCTGCGTCAACTGGCCGAGGGTTATAAGCTGCTCTCGCAATTCCATTGTAAGGCTGCCATTAAGCAACTGGAGACGACGATACCAAAGCATCACTTGAACTCCAGTTGGGTGCAGTCTCTGATTGGCGTGTGTCGCTATGAGATGCGGGAATATGAGGCGGCAGTTAACATCTTCAAGCTGATACATAATGCGGAGCCAAGTCGTCTCGATTATATGGAAATCTATTCCACATCGCTGTGGCATCTGCAGAAGGAGGTTGCGTTGTCGGCGCTGGCACAGGATCTTATTGGACAGGATAAACGCAGCCCGGTTACGTGGTGTGTCGCCGGCAATTGTTTCTCGCTGCACAAGGAGCATGAGACGGCCATTAAGTTCTTCAAGCGTGCCGTCCAAGTGGATGCGGACTTTGTGTACAGCTACACGTTGCTGGGGCATGAGCTGGTGCTCACCGAGGAGTTCGACAAGGCAATGGATTACTTTCGTGCGGCGGTGGTTCGAGATCCTAGGCATTATAATGCCTGGTTTGGCATCGGTACCATCTACTCCAAGCAGGAGAAATACGAGCTGGCTGAGCTGCACTATGTGAAGGCGTTGAAGATCAATCCGTGGAACTCGGTCATCCTAGTGCATATCGGTGCCATGCAGTTCTTTATGCAGAAGAAAGATCTGGCGCTGCAGACGCTCAATACGGCGGCAACACTGGATCCAAAGAATCCTCTGGCACGTTTCCATCGTGGCTCCATATATTTCTCGCTGGGTAAATACCAGGAGGCGTTGCGTGAACTAGAAGCCCTCAAGGAGATTGTGCCAAAGGAGTCTGTGGTATTCTATTTAATTGGCAAGATACATAAGACACTGGGCAACATGGATCTGGCACTGATGCACTTCAGTTGGGCCACTGATCTAGATCCCAAGGGGGCTAACAATCAAATCAAAGATGCCTTCGATTCAATGGCCCATCCCAATTGCTGTCCCGCCAATGATAATGTCGTCGACGTCGATTTTGAGCCATCAGAACGTTCCGATGACTCAACGCAGGCCCAGCAGGATGTTAGCTACGACAGCGACTACTAGAAGAAACATGGATAAGGAAGAGTTCTCTCCCTCCCCCCAAGTCTGAGCGCTTGTATATAATTACATAATTAATACACATACCTTTATTAAATGAGAGAAAAGAAAAGAGAAAACAAGAAAAAAAACAGAAACAAAAACAAATTATGAAATGAATTATATATATTAAAGTTTAGATAACATTTTAGTTTTTAGGTTATTTATAACAAAAGAAAAGAAAAGCAAAACTAAGATGAAGAAACGTTTAAACAATTCTCTCTCTGTCTCTGTCTGTCTGTGCGACAACAAAAACATTAAACACAAAACATAAAAAAAAACAGAAATAAACATTATATACCAACTAAATTATACAAAATTCAACGTTCAAGTTACAAATTTGAAATGAGATGATCCAAAGTAATAATGTTTTAAGAGCTAAGTGGTGCTAAAATCAATGTAATATCTATATATCAGATATATAGTGTATGTATGTATGATTTGCTGCGACATCTTTCACTCACACACAGACATGATTAATATTAACTTTATCACGCAGAGACAATTCTAGGCAGCGCCACAACATCAAAATAATATAAAAATTAATCAAAAAAAAACATTGGCAATATTTGATTCCGATTAATTTCGATTTACCTTCTCGTTATGGATACCGATTAATCACTCGATTATTCGTTCTCATTGATTGAAGATTAATCGTCTCTGAGTCGTTGTTATTCCTTCTCGATTATTCTAATGAATTGAGATTATTTAGTTGGATATCGATTATTTTGTTTTATTCTGATTATTCCTCTTCACTGGAGGAGCTTATGTTGATCAGTTCGTAAGGCTTATTGGCAATTTGCTGCATTTCATCGGGTGATAGACGCTGCGCCATGCCTAGCACAGCACGTAGCCGTTCCAGCTCTACATCCAGTATCAAGGCGATGACCGGCAGATGCACCTCCTCCACCAGATACTCCCGTGGTTTCTGGATTTTCAATATATCCCGTATATTCTTGGTGCCAAAGACCTCAGCAACGGAATCACTCAGTGATGGATTACTAGAGATGGCAGATTCACTGCGTAGGGAGGGTGAGCGAGAATAGTCCTCCCTTTTGTAGCCCGGCGTGGTTTCTGGTGTGGGACACATTTCACTGAGTTTCTTCTTGGGTGCAACGGGTTCTGGTGGCAACTGATGTACAAAGTGCGGGGGATAAACATCGGGCAGCTTAGCTTGTATGGCATATGGCTGATATACATAGGCATTGTTTAAGGTGCAGTAGCGTGGTTGGGGCTCTGCTGGAATACCAAGTAGGGATTCGCTTGCCGGCTTCACATTCTGTTTAAATGGCAACTGTGGCCAAGGTTGCACTTCTGGCTTCTTGGATTTGGGTGTGCGAGATCTAGGAGGCGCCTTGGTTGATAGACGAGACGGTTCTGCAATCCCTGTTGACTTGGTCTGCTGTGCTGCTTTCTGTTTTGAATTGGACACCTTACTAGCACGTCCTCTCTTTGAAGGGAATGCAGTTCGTTCTGTAGTTTTGACCACATCGAATGATAACTCCATTGGTACTTCTCCAGTTCGTAGTTGACTTGTTGTCATTGTTGTCCCATTATATCCAGTTGATAGATCTGTTGGCGCTACTTTATTTTGTAGATGAGTTTTAGGATTTGTAGATTCCTGTTTAGGCTTGGAGCTCGACTGACTAAGGCGACTACTGCGGCGCCGCTTAGCATCCACTTTCTCCACCTCCTGCTCCCTTGCACGCTTCGTTTTTGTTTGTTTAACGCAATTAGGAGGTAGCTGACTGCATTCCGCATCTGTCTCGGTGAACAGTTGAGGTGAACCAGCACCAGATTGTGAAAGATTCTGCCTATAATCTATGGCATATCCTGTGTTGCATTGTTGTTTTCCTAACAAACGCTGTGAACGACGCACTTCTGAGCATATTTCATCCGATTGCAGGGCAATTAAATATTCCAATTCAGAGCAGTATGTGGTGGCAGGACTAACAACACTTGGCAAAGCCATAAATACTAATTTTTACAAATTAAAATTAAAACTTATTTTAAATTAAAAGCCGCAAGTGCCGTTACAATTGACCGACGACATATTGAGTTTCATAGCAGTGAGCTTTAACATACCAACGAGCAGACTGTCTGGCAACGCTTGACGTTTTTTCTTCTCTCTTTCTCATTTAGATTGTTTTCAATCGTCTCTTACAGAGCTCAAGTTCAATTTATTTTACTGTTTTGATTGACTTAAATAATTAATAATATTTAAAAGTAAACGATGTATCTCTTAGATTTACCGGACACGGTATTAATGGATATATTCGAGCTGCTCTCCTACGATGAAGTGGCCAAAAAACGTGAGGTGAGTAACACTGTGTTACATAGTTCAGGGCGCTTCTACAAAGTTCTACGGTATGTTTCCCCAGGTGTGTTCCCGCTTCAATTACATTTGCCAACAGGTATTGAATACGGGATTCAATAAGGTTGTACAGGAACATGGTAAAAATTTAAGGCGCATTAAATCCCTGCTGCCACGACGCGAATCGGAGAGGCGGTAAGTAATGAAGGATATGGGGATAATCGGTTTTCTCTCATTCTCTTTTTTTCTCTCTCTTTCGTACAGTAATCACACATTGGCTCGTCACAGCGACATCCTGACGTCGATTGAGACGCGCATTTCAATGCTCACCATGACATACTCGAAATTTATTGATCTCAACATATGTTGCTTTATACCAGGACGCGTCCTGGACGAGATTAACAGCATATTGAAGTTGTTGGCCACCACAACGAAACCGCTGCGTCCCCATGAGGTGCTCCAGGAGCTGCGTGACATCTCCTCCATGGCAATTGAGCATTTTGATGAGAAAATCGCAGTACACTTTAAGGCTGCCATCAAATTGACTGAATCCTCCACGTCGAATAGAGCTCAAGTTGTTGTCTGCTCCAGTCTGGGCGACATTAGCTTCAATGGCGTTAAGGTTGGTCCACTGAAGACACAGAAGACTCATGTGGCCTCGGCTCAGCAGCAGCAGCAACAGTTGCACAATATGTTGTGTATTAATCCCAAAGCAGACCTCTTGATGCAGCAGGCACTTCTACTAACCAAATCTTTGCCAGCCAGTGCCGCTGGCATTGAGGATATCGTCAATCCATGTGGTTGTGATCGAGATGTGCTGGTGAAACAGCTGCAGAGGCAGTGGCATCTACAGAAGTCGTTAACTACGCGTATACGCTATCTGGAGGGATCGCGTCGTTCGCAGGGACGCCGCTTGCAGGAGGCTCTAGGCAGCATAACCGAACTGGCCACACAGGTATCGGAGATCAAGCGACAACTCGAGGATGTGCTAGCTAAGGGCAAGAGCATTGAACCGCCTCCGCCTGCTTCTCCCTCTGCAACTGTATCGACTGTCTCTGTTGCGGTGAAGCGTGCATCTAGCGACACTTTGTCTCCTCCCAATAAGAAACCCAAAGCAACCTAGTGTTGCCTCATGTAGAGGCAACGAATGATGATAACAGAACCACGATTAACATAAATTGTACTTAAAGCAAGCATAGTTTAAGATCCCTCATGCCCTCCCTTGTACTAACCATAGTATTAACAATATAAGTCTAGACACAAAGGCTGCCAGGGAACCCCACAGAAGCACGACAGCTCTGTCCTGCTCCAAGACTAATAAACGGACAGATAATAGGAAAAAATCACGCAAAATAGCACAATAGGATATTGATTGAAAAAAGTATAAAACTACATAAGTTCTTATATATATATACAGATATATAAATGTATATATGCTGTGTAGGTACTGTCGCCAATTTTAGCACGCATGGAAGAATCCCTCAACGGGCAGCTGTAGAGAAATTTCTTGAAATATTTATACCTTGTCTAGTTTATTTCTATAATTTACAATAGATTAAAACTCAAGAGGGAAATCGGTTAACTGTAATAACAATTAACATGCAAATTAGGCTGTAGTGCACTGATTTATAAAACAATAATAACAAAAATAACTATAAATATAAAGAAATCATAACTAAAAACAGGAAAAACAGCACAGATTGCCAGACAGAAGAATTTCAATCTGCTTTCTGGCTAGACAAAGTTATAAGATCCACAGAACTGTCCCAAAAACAGGCTGACCTGGCAGCGCTGATTAATATGCAAGTCTCGACAACTTCTTAAGCTTATAAACATTACAAATACTGCCAATTGGAAGTAGATAAAGATATAGATAAACATGTGCAGATCTTTTATCATATTTCGAGTTAAGATTTATTGTTGCACTTGTTACTTTAAATATTGTATTACAACTATATAAATACATATGGAACAGCTAAATAAAAGTTCTCATTTCTAATTGCCATATTGATGTTAGTACTGTGTGTGTGATTGTGATTCTATATATAGCACTGGTGGATATATCTTGTATGTATATATGTTGAAAATAACATACATGGAACTGGTAAATCGAATGTTACACTATATCATATCATGATAGGAAGTAACTTTGCTTTAGTTTCATAGTTTAGTTTAAGCCAGTGTGTGTGTGTTGTTGTTCTTGCTATTGTTATTGTTGTCTAGGAGTCTAAGGTTCCTATTGCCTTGTTAATTGTATAAAAAGGTAGTAGAAATTGTGTGTAAATCTTTGTATTAACTGAGGCTAGCGCATTCTCTTCTCTAGTCTAGTAACTAAAACTAGTCTTTCTTATTTACTATATACAATGTAAATCAATAACACATACAGTTTATTATATATTTATATATAACAAAATCATGAATAAATGGAAAACAAAATTCATTGCAAACGCGTTACCTATCGACTATATGTATATACTACAAACTATATCTGTATAAACTGTATAAACTAGTCAAAATTGCAAACTGATAATCCCTATGCTACACTCTCCCCCCTTATATAAATACAGTATATATATATAGTATATAGTAGCGTATGTACAATATGATCTGTTGCAGTTAATATAATTAGTTTGTTGTTGCTGTTCTTGTTGTTGTTTATCTATCGCTCTCTGTTTCTAGTAGCGACGCCGACGATGCTACTTTTTCTTCACCGCCGCCTTGTGGTGAATCTTCTCCTGTAGCTGCCGTATCAGTTGCTGTATATCATCCACATTGTAGGCATAGATGAGCTTACACTGCTTGGCCTGTATATTGCCATTGTTGAGATTTTTCAGTGCATGTTGCAGGCAATACACGTTGCCATCCTCGGTGCGCACCATCGATATGTACAAATTGGCACGGCACAGATCACATTCACTCTCAATCGATTTGTGCGGTGGCTGTTGCGTTTTCTTCGCCTTCTGTCCCTTCTCTGCTTGCACCTTCTCCGTGGAGGTGACACCAGCTGCCTGTGGAGGGAATATCAATAGAGTTTTAATTAGTATAAGCTTCACTTTCTTTTCTCTCTTCACGTTATCTTACCCTCAGTTGCTCCCTTGCCGCTGACTCCTTCTCGCACACCTCATTCAGCATGGGCAGCATTTGCTGCAAAGTATCCGAGTTCACACGCTGATCGTAGCCCAAGGCAAAGAGCAGCTGCTCCAGCGAGAACATGGCAGGCTCACAGCTCTCATGAATGTCCTAGAAAGCAGATGGAACAATGATTAGATAGAGGATTCTTCATATACCCAGTCAGTACTCACCCTAAAGTCATCCTTGGCCAAATCCAGCCAGGACATTGTGGCAAAGTAGACACTCTCAGAGACCACATAGCCAGTGGCCAAGCTGGAGGTGTAGGCACGTGGAAAGACCACTATAAACTCGCCAGGCTTCTGCTCAATGCGGCACAAGGAGACGCCTCGATCGGTGAGCATGTGTGGTGGCACCATAACCGTATCACAGGGCAACCAAATCGTCTTGTTCTGACAGTGTGTGGGAATGAGGGTCGTCAATGCCGCACGGAAATTGGCACTCTGATCATCGGGTATGCCGTACCAGAGCTTGGAGGCACCTGTATGCAGATACTCAATCCAGGACAGTCCATGCGGATCCCGATACCAACAGCAGGCGGAGAAGAGCATACCAACATGCAGTGTAGGGACTGTGACGCCCATGACGGGCCCAAGGGAGCGTAGCACCGATCCCGCATTGTTGGTCAACACTTTGAGGTTCCACGGATGACGCGCATAGTTGGAGCCTTTACCCTTCGGTCCAGGACTGGGAAAACCATAACCCCAGCCAGAGCTATCAATGGAACCCGAATGCACACACACATGACTGTCCCGCACTGCGACATGACGCCAGAACTCCGCCTCCACTTCATTCACGGTGGGATCTGTCGATTTAAACCACAAGGCCATTGTATTCCTGGCAATGCGAAAGAATTGACTCAGTGGCATGCTGCGTCCCTTGACAATGCACTCCATGGACACGCCATCGATCTCCTCCTCGCTCTCCTCATCCTCGTCGGTGGATACATCGTCCTCCTCATTTGATACACTCTCTGTGCTGTTCACAAAACGATCTGCATTGCGTCGCGCACGTGCCTCACGCTTCGCCCAATCTGCCTCCACTTCATCGAAGAGTTTCTGTCGCTCCGCGGGAGAGAGAGTGTCGTAGGGCAACAGATACTTGCAGTAGATGTCATCCAGTTTGGTCACTCTATCCTGTGCCAGCTTGGGTATGCACATCTCTTCAGCCACACGTGCCCACTTCTTTTTCTCAATGACCTCCTTGAGGCCACCCAACTCCTGCACAGTGTGATACAGCCGTGGCAGATCCACCTCCATGCCACCAATCCACGGCGCATGATTCATCACAATACTCTGTGTGGCCAAGTACTTCTTAATGGCACTCAGCTCCTTGGCACTGGGTCCCCAGCGATGCAGCATCTTGTGCACATACTGATTGTACGCCGTGAACCTCATCTCGTCCGAGATGCGACACTCGGGCTTGAAACTAGCCGGGGGAATGATCTTACAGATGCCAAAGCGTGCCGCAATTGGTGTAATGCGCTCAATGAACTCGATGGGATCAGCAAACTCCTTTTCGGTGGGCTTGAAGATGGGTGCCTCCACCATTTGCGTGGGATCATCATGGCGTGGGAAGGCTGTGTTGTTGGCCATCTTAATGGGCGTGTCATCTTTGTACTTCTTGGCCAGGGCAGCAGTGGCTGCTGCTGTGCGTGATTTGGCAGAGCCAGAGAAGAGTGAAGAGTTGGAATTGACGCGCACTAGGCCACTGCCAGTGGAGGTTGTTGCTGCTGCCGCTGCAGCTGCTGCTGCTGTGCTTGTGCTGGCCTTGTTGTTGGCCAACGCTGGTGCAGCTGCTGCTGTGGCATCGCTGCCGCCTGTGCTGGCTGCATTGAGCAGCGTCTTCACCAGCTCATTATCTGGCAAAGGCTTCGTGTTGGTGTCCATTTGTGCCTTGGTCACTAGCGTTGCCTGCATGACCACCTTCTGATTGGGTCCATCGGGTCCTTCGCGTCCCAGCTTAACTGCCACGCCCTGTATGCCGCCCTCGCCAGCACTGGCACCTTGTAGTAGCGGTATGTAGAAGGTGGCACCTTCAGCATCGGATTCGCCACCAGCACTGGCTGCCTTTGCTGCCTGCTGTTGCTTCTGTTTGCCTCCTGCTGCTGCTGTTGCCTGTTGCTGCTGCTGTTTCTTGGCATTCCTGGCTGCTGCTGCCTTGCTGGGCTTCTCCAGCTTCTCACTAGGACTCAGTGTCAACTGCACTGCTGTGGCAGCTGCTGCTGCTGCCGCTGCTGCGCGTTTCTTTGTGGGCGAACGTTCACTGAGCGCAGGCGCCACATCAGCAGCAACATTGCCACGACGACGATTTGTTGTTTTGGCAGCAACAATTGCTGTTGCAGTGCCACTGGTTGTTGTTGTTGTCTCCTCATCCTTGCCAAAGGCATAAACTGATGTGGTTGAGGTCTTCTCCCGCTCCTTCTCCTTTTCCCTCTCCTTCTCCAGCTGCTGCGCCTTCTGCTGCTTGTTGTTGCTGTCCCTCGTCTTGCTGGGACTCTGATAGATTGGTGTCCGCTTTGTTGGCGTTGTTGTGGGTGAATCAGCATGTGCTCCCGTGGTTGTTGTCTGCGATGGCGGCGTGTTGCTGGCGCTGCTCGATGGCGTTGCTGCTGGTGAGGCAGCATTTGCATGCTTACGATTGCCTCCCTTCTGTTTGCTAGGCGGCGGAGGCGTGGCACTTGCTGTGGGCGTGGTGGTGGCACTACGCTTCTGCCCCGGACCAGGTGAGCCAGCAACTGTTGCTGCTGTCTTGACACTGCCTGCAGCAGCATTGCCTCCTCTGCCTCTTCTCTCAGGCATTTTACGCTCTTCCAACTGCGATTTCTGGCTGAGATTCACTGGCGTTGTGGAGCACTTATCAAAGTCCAGAGTGTCTGCATCCACATCCATATCCTTGCGTGCTGTGGCTGCCACCAGCACGGGCGTGGCCTTCAGCGAGGGACCCTTGGCAGACCAAGCACTCTCCGACTTGCCCAACTCCCCGCGTGTCTTATTGGATGAGCTGCTGAAGCTAGTGCTCTCCTTGTCCTGATTGGGCCCTGGTGGAGTCTGTGACTGCTGTGGGCGCAAGCTGTCATCGTAATCATCCTCGAGATCATCTTGTATCTCATCCGGATTCGAACTGCACTCGATGAGCCACTTTTGTATCTGTTCGTGTGTCATATTCACCTTCGCCTTCCTGCGCTCCTTGCTGGTCAACTGATCGCCAAAGTAACCACCCTCGGTGGGCACCACAGGACCCAGCACAGGCTTGTGTATGGAACCACATTTGCCCAGCGTGCACTTGGTATTATCGGGGCCAGAGCTCTGTGCCAAGCTGACGCTGGCAATGCCAAAGATCTTGCCGGATTCCTCCTTGCTGGGCATCAGTGTGGCCTGCGCTAGGATGCTGCCTATTTCATCCTTTAGAGGATCAGCTGCTGCACTGTTGCTGTTGTTGTTGTTGCTATTGCTGTTGTTGTTATTGTTGTTGCTGTTGCTATTACTGTTGCTCTGCTGGGAGGTGGGTGTGGCCACAGCGGGTGAAGACAGCTGCAACTGTTGCTGCTGCTGTTGTTGTTGCTGCTGCAGATGTTGTTGCTGCTGCTGTTGCAGACTGAGAGTTGCTGTTGCTGCTGCTGTTGCCGCCGCTGCTGCTGCTGCCGAGGTAGAAGCACCTGCCAAACTGAGATTAAGACTCTGCGTCTGACTTGGCATTGGTAGAGGCAGCACACTCTTGGAGGCGGTGGTGGGCGTGCCCAGACTGGTCATTGTGGTGCGTGCTGGTGTTGCAAAACTATTCACCATATTGTTGTTGTTGTTGGCACGCGGCAAGACGCTGCTGCGATCGTATTTGGGTGTCAGAAAATTGGGATTAATCTTGGGACATTGATAGGCCTCAATGGGCGGCGGGTAAGTGGTGGGAGGCGTTTGATACTTGAGCGGCGAGGCAACCACACTGCAAGTTGTTGTCGCTGGCAGTTGCTGCTGCTGCTGCGGCGTCTTGTTGCCTGCCACTGCTGCACCAAAGGTAGCTGGCCGCACATAGGGCGTGTGATAATGGGGCGAGGCCTGTGGCAAGTAGGAGGAGGTCTTCACAAAGCCCACAGTGCCGCCCACAGCTGGCGCCACGCCTGGCACACCTGCGCCTGTGCCTGGCAAGGCATATGTGGCAGGCACATTCAGTATCTTCGATGTGGGCACCGGCGACTTCTTCTCCATGGCCTTGAGAGCAGCAGCAGCAGGCGCATAGCTGGGCGGGGAAATGGAGTAGGGCAGTGGCTTGCTGGTCAGTGGCAACATGGTCAGCTGCGTGGGCGTGGCAGGATTGCCGCCGCCTCCAAACTGTGAGCTAAGCTTGACTGGAGAGCAGTTGAGCATAGCTCCAGTTAGACCAACTCCCAATCCTCCTACAGTTGTGGGCTTGGCTGAGGCTGCTGCTGCCGCTGCTGCTGCTGCTGCCATGCTGGCTGATGGTGGTGTTGTTGCTGCTGCCTTGGGGGGTGTTGCTGGCGTGGCTGTTGTTGCTGTAGTTGCTGGCGCTGCTGCTGTTACTGCAGAGGAAGTTGCTGTTGTTGCTGGCGCTGCTGCTGTTGCTGCTACTTCTGCTGCTGTTGCTGTGGGCACTTTAATGGCCAGCGGCTCATCATCAGAGTCACTGAAGCTCTTCTCCAGCTTGCGCTTGGTTTCATTCAGCTCCTCATTAATCAGAAAATCCTCCTCCGCATCGGAGTCGACTTTCTGCTGTTGCTTCTGTTGCTGTTCGGACTTGGCTTTGGCCAGCGCTAGTGCACCCTTTTTTACCAACATGCCTTCGATTTGTGGTTTAGCTGAGGGCGTCGAGGCTGCTGCCACAGTTGTGGCGCCGCCTGCGCGAGACTGCGCCTTGGGTGGGCGACCACGTCGAGCAGGGGGAGGAGCAGTTGCTGCTGCAGCGGAGGATGATGTTGCTGGCTGCTCAGTTGCAACCTCTGTGGCTGCCTCAGCTCCTCCTCCTGCTGCTGCTGCTGCCTTTGCTGACTTTTTTCCCACTGCATTCTTCTTGATTTCCTTCTCCATTTTCTCCATTTGCTTAACATTGGGTATCTCGGGGAAACTGTCCAGCGAGAGATCATCCTCCTCATCATCTGCCAGCTGCAGCTTGTGTCCAATGATGCCCATATAGATGGCAGCTGCCTCCTTGGTCTTCCGCGACGGTCGTTGACTGCGCTGTGGACTGGGACTGACAGAGCGTGAGGGAGGCTGTGCCTTGCCAGCTTTGGCGCCCGCCAGACGACGTGCAGGACGCGCATTGTTCTGACTTGGCTTCTTGGGGGAAGGCGGCGTTAGTTCCACTTCTGGTTCGGGCAACTCTTCAGCTTTCTTTTTCAACGCTTTGCTGCGCTTTGTCTTGTTAAGAGATTCCTCCAGCGCTGGCTCGGGTTGCTCCTGCTCCTTCTCTTTCTCCTTCTCCCTTTCCTTCTCTTTCTCCTTCTCTTTCTCCTTCTCCCTTTCCTTTTCCCTTTCTTCCTCCCTTTGCTGCTGCTGCTTCTTGGCTGCCCCTGCTGATTTGCGTCCACGTGCATTCACTGTGGCAGCCGCCGCCGCCGTCGTTGTCGCTGCTGCTGCAGCTGCTCCACCCTTCTTGGTGCCCTTTTTCAGCTTGATAGCCTTGGCCAGGGGTTGCTCATCATCTGAGCTAAAGTCAAAGACATTTAGTGCCTTCTGTTGCTCTGCAGCCAAGTCGGAGGCAGTGGCTCCGCCATTCTCCAGCTGCTGCTGCTTGGCAGCATCTTTGGCATAAATGCTGGAGTTGATCTTCTCCTTGGCCACAGGCTTATGCTGTGTCTTGCCTTGTGTCTTCTCCTCTGCCTTGGGCTGCTGCTCTGGTTCCTCCTCTGACTCCTTTTCAGACTCCTCCTCCTCCTGTGCTTGTTCCTGCTTGGGCAACACCTTGACTGGCTCAAAAAAAGCACGTTGTCTTGTCATGCGCCCTGAGGACTCTGGTGATGGTATAAAAATGGGTGATTCTCGCTGTCGCAAACGCTTCACCGGCGCCTTCTCCTTCTTCTTCTCCTTGTCCACTGTGGAGGCTGGGGAATCTGTTGCTCTTGCTGCTGCAGCTGACTTCCTTGTCAGCTGTGCACGTGCACGTCGAGTAGTTGTCTCTGACTTGGCTGCAGATTCATCAGCACCATTGCGTGAGCTGGCATCGTGTGCTGAGAAGAATTCTTCATCGTCCTCCTCCTGCTCCTCTACCTCGTGCTCATGCTCCTCCTCTGCCTGCTGTTGCTGCTGCTCCTGCTGCTCCAACTGCACATTATTCTGCTGCTGCTGTTGCTCCTCCTCTTCTTTATCCTTCTCCTTCTGCTTGTTGGCACGATTCGAGCGACGTTTCAGTGCCATCTCCGTGCGTCGCGCGCCTCTGCGATTGCCCTCAGTGATTACCTCGGCACGCTTACGCACTGCACCCGCCAGCATGGGCAACGGCGGCGCTGCAGGAGGGGGAGGCGGTGCAGTAGTAGGCGTGGCAGCTTCTATTTTATCACTTGGCTCTGCTCCTGCTTTGCCTGCCACTGTGCCTGCTGCTGTCCTGGCTGGTCTGCCTCGTTTCTTCTTATTGTTGTTGCTCCTCTTGTTCTTGTCTTGGTTGCTACTGCTGGCGCTGCTGCTGGGCGGGACTTCTGGCTTGGATTTGCCTTGATTGAGATAATCCAAGTGCGCTGGCAATGCGGGTGTGCCGCGAAAGCAAAGGAACGTTAGAAAATCCTGTGGTTTGGGGCACTTGTTGGGCAATATCTCAATGGGAGGCTGCTGCTGCTGCTGTACATCCGCTGAGGTGCTGGGACCTGTTCCGGCTGCCACATTGAGCGTACTGTATGCACCCTGAGCTGAGCTGGGCGCACTTTGGCCCTGTGCGAATTTGCGCTGTGCCTGCACCTTTGTCCTGTAAATAGAGAAGGAGGGGAGGAGTGGGTGGTCAGAGGTCAGACAGACGCACAGAGATTATTGATGTGAGTGAGTTTTAATTGGGAAGCAGTAAATGCAATTTGATACAAATTATGCACAAATCCAACTCGGAAATAACAATAACGTATTGAATTACGTTGCACATACGCACACACACACACGTACACATTTGCAATTGCACCTGATTTAAAGCCGCCCTTTGCATATGTACTGCATACAACAACAACAACAGCGCCACGACGCTAGCCATTTAACAGTGTTGCCAAACTTGGCTGTTTTGCTGCCAAAACTAAACAGCAAGCAAAGCAGCAATATTTACATATTTTAATACTGCAAATACCTAACTTAAATACATTTATTTAAGTTCTAACAAATAAGTTTGCAGTTTTTGTTTCAATTAGAATTGCATTAAAAATCTAGTTCTATTTAATTGGCATTTAATTTGTTAACATTTTTCATTAGTATTTTTGGTATTAAAATATTGGCTATTTTAAATTTGGCAACACTGTTGCTGCTTATACAATGAAGGGAGCCGCACCACACTTCACGTTGTGTGGGGGAGAGGGCGCTGCTGCTGTGTTGTAGTAAAACGTACATACAGTGGGCAATGCGTCGTCATCTCCCAACAATTACACACATATGTACAGTAAAGATATATATAAGGGGGGTGGTAGTGGTGGCATAGACACCATCTCTCACCTTTTAGGCATCTCGGGTGATGACTCCACAGCCAGAGCAGCATTAGCTGCCGCCGTCGCAGCCGCTGCCGACGATGACGTTGGCGGTGTCTCGGTCTCCTTACGACGACGCTTGTTGTCTTTCGAGACAACCATTTTGTAGCGAATTTTTCGCGCCTCTTTTTTTCCCCCAATATTATCGCGACCGAACGCGCTTTATTTTTGTTTTTATTACACACAAGCTGATTTGAAAATAAAAAAAACTCAGCTCTGATTCTGTGGCAATTTTGCAATTTGTTTTTATCCCCCCGTTCTCCGCATTTACATAAACGTACGCAATTGCCAATTTTCCACTGACACTACAAACACTGATTTTGTTGGTGGTGCCTGCTGAACGGAGTCGAAATCATATTTTCGCGTCATATTTTCATTGCTTCGCTGGGACCGTATGCATTACAAATATATATCACTAAATTATACATTATTGTCTCACTATTATTGTTATAGTACACATAATTAGTTTACATCTGCATAGGCAGCAGTAAAAATTTTAATTTTTTACGTTAGATTTTTTCATTCTTTGCGCACATATTTTTTTCTCCCACCGCTTTTGCTTTGTGTCCGCCATGACATTAGTGATGAACAAAAAACATCGAAACAATTGCCAATCGTCATGCAGCTGTGTTAAATGCCAAGAACAGAAGTGTATTTACGCGTTTATAATAAAAAATATAATGATAATAAAATAAATAAATTTAAAAATTGGTGTTAAGTATTTTTGTATAGGCCCCAAAGAGTTTTTTGCTCTTCTCCCGCAGAACATTTTCAAATTTATGAATTGCTCAAAGTATTGGCTCCATTCAACCGATAGTTAAGTGCTGTAAATGACCAAACTATTGTCCATTTCGTTTTCGCTTGTCGATATATCGATAAATTTGTGACATCCCTAACACTAATCGTGAGGCTTGTGAGTTGACAAAAAATTTTAGTCAGAGTTTTTCGCAAATTGAGAGAAAATTAAACAAACAAAGCACTATGGGCGAAGGAGCTGGAAATTGGTGTCTCATAGAGAGTGATCCAGGTGTATTTACAGAGCTAATACGTGAATTTGGTAAGTAAATAAACCGCCCGCGCTTTTTTCGCTAATCAAGAGGACGCGAAAGCCGATGCCGGTTTCAGATATCACAAAGTAGCGTATTCTCCTGGTCAAAGAAAAGTGTAAAAATCTTGAGAATTCCTTTGTTCAGGTTGCGATGGAGCACAGGTGGAAGAGATCTGGAGTCTGGACAGTGAATCATTCAAGGATCTGGAGCCGATACACGGTCTTATATTCCTGTTCAAATGGGTGCAGGAGGATGAGCCTGCGGGCAAGGTGGTGCTGGATCGCGATCACATTTTCTTTGCCAAGCAGGTGATCAATAATGCGTGTGCAACCCAGGCCATACTCAGTTTGCTGCTCAACCTAAATCATGAGGACATTAAGCTGGGCGACTCCTTGACCAACTTCAAGGAGTTCTGTCAATGCTTCGATCCCTACAACAAGGGTCTGACCCTAAGCAATGCATCCCAGATACGTACGGTGCACAATTCGTTTGCGCGCCAAACCCTCTTCGAGCTGGACATGAAGAATCCGAACAAGGATGAGGATGTCTATCACTTCGTAGGCTATATGCCCATTGCAGGACGTCTGTATGAGTTGGATGGTCTGCGTGAGGGACCTATTGATCTGGGAGAGATAAAACCGGAACAGAATTGGATTGATGTGGTGCGTCCCATCATTGAGAAGCGTATGCAGCGTTATAGTGATGGTGAAATACATTTCAATTTGATGGCACTGATCTCGGATCGCCAGCGTATCTATGAGCAGCAGATTGAGAAGCTGCTCAATCCTGCTGCCAATGCCATGGATACCGAGGAGGATCGTCAGACTGAAATCAATAGCCTCCGCTCGTACATACAGTATGAAATCGAGAAGAAAAAGCGATACAAGGTAGGGAGGCCCTTTCGGGTTGTATATGATGTGATATATTCATTTTATGATGTATAATATGATATATATTTCATTTATGTGTAATGTGATATGTATAATAAGTTGATATATCATTTATATATCTAACTAATGAGAACTTTCTCCCCTTCTAGGTGGAGAACGTGCGTCGCAAGCACAACTACTTGCCCTTCATTGTGGAGCTACTCAAGATGCTGGGCGAGACCGGGCAACTGTTGCCCATCTATGAGAAGGCCAAGCAGCGGGCGCTGGATCGCAGCAAAAAGGAATCAAATTAGATAAAGCATTTATAAACACACACACACACATACATTTTCGATCGATCGTTTGCAATTAAAAATTGCCGCTAATTAGTCGGGAATATACTTACGAATACGAATACGAGAACATATATAAATATATACTTATTGTGGTAATCTTAAGTAAACTCAAACACATCTTGGCAAGTAGACAGCATCCACGTATTGAACTGCCTTGTATTGTATTGTATGTATTCCTTGTTTCTTGTATCCCAAGTCGTTCCACGTTCAGTACAATCGTACAAATATACATACATATAAAACATATACTATATAAAGATGAGAGCTAAAAATGAAATCAATTTTGAACAGATAATAAAAAGTTTGCATAAAGTTAAAGATCTTTTTGGCTTCGTTTTTCGTATATAATATATTTGTTTATTTGTTATTTCTTGTTGTTGCTATATATTCTTGTTCATGTTGTATATATTACACTTGCTATGCTTGTTTGGTATTTGATTTAGCGTCTCTCTCTCCCTCTCTCTAAACTTGTTACTTGATCTCTCTATATGCTAGATATATATTTGATTTGTTGTATATAAGTATTGTGTGTATATAGGAATAATTGGTTTGTTAATCATTTATGTTCTGCTCTGTCTCTGCTTGCTGCTTGATCTGTTCTATATCAACTTACGCACTATTTAGCTATATATAATTGATGTGTATATGCATTTTAGGGAACTTTCATTTGGGAGGTCTTTGATTTGAATCTTCTTCTGTATCTTTTGAATTTTGCTGTTACACTTAGAGCCTACTTAGGACTAGCTATATATATAGTATATATGTATATAGTATATATGTATATATAGTATATATGTATACGTTCCTCTTGTTCCAGGAAGAGAGCTACAAATGAAGGCAAACTAAATATTATAAACGTGTGTTTAGATTCTTCTTCTTGCTGTGCTTAGTTTGGAATTGAATTCGCTTTGCCTTGATTAGTATAGGATTTAATTTATGTTTTTTCTTTTATTTCATTTTCTTTCTTTATGCTAATTTTCACTAATTTCTCTCTCGTATTTTTAGCACTTGAATTCTGCAACAATTTTCCACATTTTCTTTTAATAATTTGTTTTTGGTTTTCCTTTTTGGTTTCTTTGTTTCGAAGACACAACAGTTACTGGTCCAGTTCCAGGAAGTATATATGTAATATATGTTTATATATATGTATGTATATATAATATGGCTAGTTGCCACGCCCTCGTCAGGGGGACAGCTTTTTTTACCGCGGCGCTGCGTAACTGTATTGCGGCGGCAGCAGCGGCAAATCGTTGCATACTTCGTTGCTGCTGCTGCTGTGTTGTGTGGCGGCAGCTGTTAGTGCAGCAAATGCGTGATGTGGGCGTGGCGTGGCAGCTGTTATCAATGCGTGTTGTGGCGACTGCGTTGGGGGCTGCTGCGCCTGCTGTGCTGCAGCATCGAAGCTCGTCAAGTCGACACTGCTGGCTGCAAGAGAGGGAGGTTGATAATTAGAAATTGTAGCATACTTTTTGGCGCAATTATAGCAATAACATTCCCCTTTGCCTTTACAGCATCATAATGAAAACTAGCCTTACCCGCTGCATGCAGACGATTATAAAGATTCTTGCGCTTTTTCTTTAAGATCGCATCCAAATTATAGTTATCCACACCAGCTCTGCAAGATATATACATAGTGAGGTTATGGTTGAAAATAGAAATGCTGCAGTAATTTTGCGCTCACTTCTCCGACCGTCCATTGCCCAGCAGATCCTTAAAGGCGACATATATCTTGTTTAGCGTCAGATTGGATAACCCCTGGCCCAGATATCGTACAAATTTAAGTTGTTCACATTTGGATAAAGCGCTCTCGTGGAAGTCCAAAAAGGGTCGATGATCGGATATCTGATATTCCTGTGAGGGGGAAATTCAAGAGAATAGAAGAGAAGAGAAAATGTCCCTTAATTAGTTCACATTAGTTCCCATTGGGGGTTACGGCAAAGAGTTTTGTTCTATAGATGACGTTGCAATTTTGAGCTACACTAAAATGAATAATGCCAATATAGTTAATGATTCTCATTCTATGCCAATTTCAGGGGGAGTGGGGGTAAATCAAGAACAAAGCTCCGCTGCGCTGCTGTCGCTGCCTGTTCTTCTCGTCGTGTGGATGCGTTCCACACACACATATTTGCGATCCATATTTGCTCACATTGCAAAACTTGATGAAGTTCTCGATGAGTATGCACTTTTCATAATTGCTCAGACATTGCTGGCTACTACTCTGTATACCGAACTGTTTCAATAGCTCCTGCTTCTTGGGGGGCAGGCGGGAGATGTGCGTACAGACGCCATCTTCGATCCGATGCTGTTCGTGCACTGGGAAATTCTCATAGATGATCAGGTGTTCCAGCGAACGGGGTGGGGGACCTAAGTGGTGTGTAGTGTGGGGCAGCGCTGGTGGCGGCAAGAGTGGCAACGCTGTTCCTGCTGATGTTCCTGCGTATGCTGGTTGTTGTACTGCTGCTGTTACGTAGCTGTTAACTGTATTGATGTTGTTAAGGCTGTTAACACTGCTGTTGCTATTGCTGTTAACACTGCTGCTGCTGTTACTGTTCACATTGCTGTTACTATTGTTGTTGTTGTTGCTATTGCTACCGCCGCTGCTGCTGCTGTTGTTGCTGCTGCTGGCAAACTCGAGCGAACCGTCATTGGCGGCCGCCATGTTCTTGAGGTCTACAACAACAAAAAGAGTTGCATTTATAGAGATAGAGAGAGGCTGTGAGAGAGAGTAAAACAAAGAAAGAGCGGCTTGTCTAGCACAAATGCAGAGCAGGCAAACACAACACACACACATGCTTATGCCATGTGTGTGTGTGTTAAAAAAAGAAGCCGTTTGTTGTTGTTTTCGCTATATGTATATATATATTTGTTGTTGTTTCTTCTATTTATATGTGTGAGTGTTTGTATATACTATGTGGTTGTGGTGTATATATAGGTTAGGATTGATTTTGCACACATCTGTGTATACAATATATGTATGTATGTATTTGTGTGTATATTATTAATAGTCACTATTATCATCTTGTGTGTGTAATTGTAATAATCTCTTTTTAAGGAATAACATTGCATAGTTCAGGGCGTGATCATCCTTATCAACAATTTAGTCGTTTAACATAATACATGTATGTAAAAATTTGGCAAAAAGCTTAGTTAAAATTAGACTAAAAATTAAAAACAGAAGACACAATCAAAGAGGAGAGGTCAGGGCAGGGGGAGAGGGGGTGTAGTGAATAACTAAAATTACAGTTACAAGGTTCTCTTTCTCCTTCTCTTTTGTTGTTTTTGTGCTAATCATAGTAGTAGTTTGCGGCTCTAAACTTTGTCAACAGGTGGCGCCACGGCCATCATCATATTTGGCGCCACGCCGACGCCAATCTCACATGGCGCTGTTGCTCGATGTCGATGACGACGGCGGCAGAGGCAGAGACTGCTGCTGTTGTTGTTGTTGTTGTGCTGCGGATGGGGGCGTCTGAGCTGGCGCCACCTGTTGTTGGCCATATGCCATGGCTGCAGCCATGTGTGCGTGCTGCGAATGTGCATGAGGATGCTGCTGCGGATGTTGTGGTGGCAGCCCGTAGTGCGTATGATGCGGATGTGTGTACGCAAAGTGCGGATGTGGATGTGCATGCGGATGCTGCGTGTGTGCAAGTGCATGCGGATGCGGATGTGCATGTGGATGTTGATGGGGATGCGGATGTTGCTGCTGCTGCGGGTGCGGATAGTGATGCGGATGCTGCGCAGCCACAAGGTGCGAATGCTGCGGATGTTGCTGCTGCTGTTGTTGTTGTTGTTGTTGCAGCTGCTGCTGATGTAGTGCGTGCTGCTGTGACATCATGGGCGTGCCACGTGTGGGCGTGGCAGGCTGTTGATGCTGCTGCTGCAGATGATGCGGCGTGTGTTGTTGTTGCTGCATCAAATGCGGATGCGAATGCTGTTGCGAATGTGGTGTGACTGGCGCCGTCGACTGCGCTGCTGCTGCTGCGGCTGCTGGCGTCGTTGGCGTCGCTGGCCTTGGCATGGTGTGTGGCGTGCCTGGGCCGCCAGAGGGCGCCAACATTGTGCGTGACTGCGACTGCGAGGGCGACTGAGGCGGCGGCTGCGCTGCTGCTACTGCTGTGGGCTGCGTGTGTAAGTGTGTGCTGCTGTTGCCTGTTGCGTGTGTGTTTGTGTTCATGTTGTTGTTGTTGTTGTGGGGAGTCGCTGCTGCTGCCGAGGGCGATGATGGCGCCGAATCGCTCTGCTCATGTGGCTGCTGTTTGACCGGTGTGGATGTTGTGGATGCTGTTGTGTGCTTGTTGTTGCTGTTACTGTTATTGTTGCTGTTACTGTTACTGTTGTTATTGGTATTTTCGCCTAGTGATTTTGTCAAGCGAAAAAGAAAGAAGAACGAGAAGAAGAAGAACACAAACAAATTGAAGTCGAGAAATTAAAAAACGATTTTTGCAATTTTCGATTAACGTTTATCGATTGTTCGATTTTCTACTAGAGCAGCCAATTGATATTCCCGCAACTAAAATATATACATATAAGTCTATATAAAGATATAGATATATATGTATATATATAGAATATTGTGTGTGTGATTTGCAGCAAGTGCATGTGGTGAACAAAAACAAACATATTGTATATATACAGAGAGGCAAAGAGAAACGAGATGCAAACTAGAAGACAGAGAGAGAGCGAGAGAGAGAAATCATAAAAATCAACTGAAAAATGGTTTTGTAGTCTCTGTTTTTGTGTATTTTTAAAATTTAGCACATTTTTGCCTTATGCTATTTAACGTATCTATTTGGGAAATGTTTTTCTTGTATATACCATACGATGTTTCTTTAGTTTTTATTTTGCTTTTCTTTTTAGTCTTTTTCTTTAATAGTTTTCTTTAAATTTGTTGCCTGTTTTTTCTCTTGAATCTTTCGCTGCATTTGCACTACACACACAGTGGAAAGTGGCAAGGAACAGAGCGGGGGTAGAGTAGATGCGGAAGGTGGTGGGGGGGACTACAGGGTGTTTATGTGGTTACTCACCAGCTGTTGTGTTGGCCAGGAAGCGCTTGGTTTTATCGAGTATATAAGGCAGATTGTAGCCATCCTTGGTGTAGCTAGAGGGAATTGAAAGAAGAGGAAGAGGGAATAAGAGATTACTATGGAACATATGCATATATAGAAGAGAAGATATTGATAAATATTATATGATATATTGCTATATTGCATTGTATATTAATTATATTATTTATTTTATATTATTTATTCGAATATATGTACTTTGAAATATGCATATAAAAGAGAACATTCATTGAGTTAATATTACATTATATTATTATTCCTTTTCATTATTATATCATGCAATATTATTAAATTCACATATATTCTCTTGCTTTTTATTATAATATTGTGATATAATATGATAATATGTGATATCATATTATATCACAATATTGCTCCTTCTTTTCACTGTATTATAGGATTTAGTTCAAATATGCAACGTTTTGTTCGATAATCTGTCTCCAGCTAGACGGCAACTTAATAATTCGCCTTTTCGCATATGACATTATAATATACATACATTATATTCCTCATCATTATACAACATTCTTATTCATTGTATTATACTCTATATTATATATTATTTCCCTACATTATATCACATATTATCATATTATATATGTATCTATTCGTCCGTTCTTTTAACTTACATTTCGGTGCGTTTGGTGCAGAAAAGATTCTTAAAATTGCTATAAATGCAAAAGAGCGTGAACGTTGGCAATCCTTGGCCCAAATAACGTGCAAATTTGATTTGTTCGGGTTTATTCAGTCCACATTGATTTAAGGATAGCCACGGTCGATGATCCTTGATGTCGTATTCCTGTCAAGACAGAGAAAGAAAGAAAGAGAGAGAGAGAGAGAAAGAGAGAAAGAGAGAGGGAGAAAGAGAGAGAGAGAGAAATATACACACAAAATTTAATTAATTTAATTTCAATGAATTTTCACAAAATTATCAAATACCCCAAAAAGTATGCTATGCAAACCGGTTAGCCAGAATTACCCTCCATTTGTTCACATATTTCTGAAGGCCATATAAAGGGGTTCGACTGCTAACTACGCATATGGGAAATGGGAAAATGCTTAAATGGAAATTCTAGAAGCGTCGTTACACATATGTAAGCAATACATATACACTGGTGGGCCTACCCCAGCAGGGGGTAAATACACCTTTCACCCACCCCCTGCTGTAAATTTTAACTCATTTCCTGCAAATTCGTGACTATATACGGCATGTATATATAAGATATTACACATGTGCCTCTGTCTGTGTTTGTGTGCTTATCGTAGACTACCCTCTAAGTCGACCCTGCCCTCCCCCCTCCTTGCAACCCTTTGAAAACTTTGCCCACTACTAATCAAAACTTATAATTCGTGTACAACGTAAAAGTTGAAAACGGAAAATGTTCACAAAAGCCAAAAACTTGCAGAGAACCCCAAAATGCAAACACAATCAGAGGAAAAAGGAAAGGAAAGGCAAAAGAACCTGCGCCTAAAAGCATGCACACACTTACACACACACACACACTTACATACTCACACCCCTTCATGTATATTTTATAGTGTAAAAATATAGAATAAAGCTAAAACGAGCAAGGCAAAAGCAGGCCGAGAGGAGAGGAGGAGCAGAGGAGGAAAAGGCAGCAGCGCAAAACCAAATAGAAAAGCAAACAACATTTTCAATGAAGCCATTTTCAACAATGCAGACGAGAGCAGGGAGGGGGAGAGGTAGGGGGTAACAGAGAGAGGCGCAAGTAAAGAGGGGGTGGGAGGAGTCAAAAGGGTTGTCGCCTGTCTGTGTGTGTGTTTAAAATAGGCGCAGCAGCTTGACGGACGTCTGTGGCTGAGTGAGTTTGTATATATATCTGTGTGTGTGTGTGTGTGTGTGTGTGTGTGTGTGTGTGTGTGTGAGAGAGAGAGTCAACAAGCATCGCCCCAACGCGCCTCGTCAGCGCTCGTTCGTCGTCTTCATCGTCGTCAACGTTGAAACTTATCAACATCCTCATAATCAGCGCGACGCCAACGTTGCCACCCCACCCAGAAATCAGCCCACACATCCCACCACAGCACACCACACCGCACAGAGGCTGGCCCTCTAAGCATGCATGGCAACGCTGTCGAAAATGGCAAGTGTGTGTGTGTGATGGGTACACAATGTATGTATGCATGTACTTATGAATGTATGTTATGCATATGTACGTGTGTGTGTGCATACATTTCGGGTTTTGATTATGTTAAAAATCAATAGAGCAAAAAGGAGTGACGACGCCCCGCGCCAATGGCAACGCTGGACAGCCACTAAGAGAGAGAGTGGGCAGAGAGAGAGAGAGGAATCAAAAACACTTTAAGCTTGACTTTGGCGTATTTGCGGCCAAGTAAGAAGAGAGAAGAGAGGAGAGGAGAGGTGGGCAACACACAAGAGCGAGCGCAAGCAATTCAACGCCTTTTCAATGATGACAGGCCCCTTCAGAGAGGTGTTACCTGCGCTGTTTCTGTTATTGTTGTTGTTCTTGTCGCTGTCGACTCATTAACAGTAGTGTGTGTGTGCGTGCGTGCGTGCATGCGAGAGAGCGAGCATTACAGAGTGATGGAGGTTGTGGTGCAGTGTGCTGAGAGAGTGAGAGTGGGAGAATGAGAGCCAAGCTTGACTGTCAAGCCAAGTGTTGCCGTACTGTCGCTTGATTGTTTTGCCTGCCTGCTTGCGTGTGTGGGAGGGAGTGGGCTGCATTGTTTGTGTGTTTACATTCCCATAGCCGCTTAACTGTTTCATAGCGAGCACACAGCAAAAAAAAACAGTAACAACAACACGAAAGAAGAATGAAAGCTATGGCAATGTGTTGCCGCATTGTTGTGTGTGTTCTTTGCTTTTGCTTTTATTGTGTGCGTGTGTGTGTGTATTTGTTGTTGTTGCTTTTTGCAACTTATTGGCAGCAAGCAGACTTTTTGTTTGTATTTGCGTGTCTGTGTGTGTGTTTTGTGCGTGCCTGTGCGTGACGTATCCTGTGTGTGTTGTCTAAGTGCATGTGTGTGCGGCCTGCGGTTGTTGTCTGTGGTGAGCGTGATGTGTTGTTGTTGTGTTTGTGTTGTTGTTCTTGTTTTTATTGAGACAAGTGTGAATTGTTTTTCTTTCTGTTCTCTCTCTCACTCTCCTTCTCTCTGTTTTGCTGCACAACAGTTGTTCGTTCGTGTCGCCAATGATTTTTTGATTTTTGAGGGTTGCGTGTGTGCGGCGTCCCAGTCCCAGCCGGCCTCCTGCCTGTGTGTGTGCGTGTCTGGACTGTTTGCCAGCAAGGGACGGACGGGGAAGGGTAACAATTTTCACACTTTCACTCTTTGCGTTTAACAGGTTTTTGACAACAACAACAGTTGCACGTGTGAAATAAAAATATATGGGGGATGCATGTGGCGTGGCTCATTAATTAGGGGCCTAATGGACGTTTATCTTTGCAAAAGGAGTAGGAGAACACGGAATGGGAACTGGCAACGACATCAGATGAGCTGAGAATGTCGTGCCTAACCTCACATTTTGTTTGCTAATGAGCCCAAACCGTGCAATGTAAATGCAGCGCAACAACAACAACAAAGTGTACAAAATATATTCGACAGCATTTCATACATGCATAACACGTACATACATACATATACAAACATATATGTCTACATATCTGTAGTTTACATTTTTGGCAACAATCTGGCAGCTCGCCCCCTTGCACCAAAACCTCAACCCTTGTACGCTCGTTATACAACACTAATTTAATGCGGCCCCGAAAGGCGGCAAAAGCAACGCATAAAAGCTAAATATTTTATGTGCATATGTATGTAAGTTGACAGTATATACATATATGCACATATATAGTCATCATATAAGTTTGGCAAGTACAGTTTCGTGTATATGCATGTGTGTGTATAGTATATAATTTAAAATTATAATCAATGTGCATGTGTGCGCGTAAATTGTGCGAAGCCGAGACATTGTACCTGCCCCGCAGTAACACACGCACATCTGTCCTCCCACAATCCCCTCTTCTCTTGCTTTCCCATTCCCTTTTCTTCCTTTGCTTCTGCCCCACCCACTGGTACGCAGTCAGAGTTAAGCTGTCCCTTACATTTTCACACACGCACACACAAAGATGTTCAAAGTTATTGCATGTGTGTGTGTGTGTTTGTATTGGTGACTGCGTCGTTGCCTTCGCTGCCGACGTCGTTGCTGCTACTGCTGCTGCATGCGCATTTAGTAGCCTTCAACGACGCCTCTAGGGGCCCACACACACAATCAAGGAAACATATGTATGTGTGTACATACGAAAGGACATACACGAAGGCAACTCAATGGACAGTCGGACAAACGCCCCAAGTAACTTGATGATTGTATGTATGTGTATGTGCAGAGAGAAGAAATTCCGCATGTGTGAGGGAGAGAGTGTGAGAGAGGGGCACATATACAATTACTCAATAGCGCACCCGCTTCAGCATTTTGGGGGTTGCCCGACCCACTTACCCACACATAACTATAAACACGCACACACACATACATATACAAAACTTTGTAGTTTGAGCAGCCTCTCACTCTGCCTCTCTTCCTCTGCCGCTACCTCTGCAACTGCCTTTGCCTCTGCTTCCTTGCAAGTAAACTTTTCAAGCAAAGGAGTGAGTTCGAGTGTAAGTGTACGTGTACGTGTATGTGTGAGTGAGAGAGAGAGTAAGAGAGTAAGCAATTTTAAGAGCGGGTCTAGGCGCATCAGGCATCTTAGAACTAAAATGTTGTAATAGCGGCCGAAGGGCCGACAAGGCAGCCATGTTGAAATAAGGTTAGGCTCTAGAGCTGCTGCTGCTCCCTCTGCCACTGCCGCTGCCACTGCCTCTGCTGCTGCCTCAGCCTCTGTCGCTGGCTCTCCTCTTTAGTTGTTGCTGCCTGTGTTCCTGTATTATGCCATCAATGCCGTTTCGTACATAGTTTGAGCGTGTGGATTGTGTGGGTGCTATTCGGTTCGACCAAATCTAGTTGGTTTCCTTCTACGTGTGTGTGTGCGTTCCGATAAAGCTGAGCGTAATGAGCATGTATCGGTGTGAGTGAGTGTTGGGGAGGGTTGCCACCCTGCTTGCCTGCCAGGCATAGTGTTGAAAAGGCGCCAAATGGCAGTGGGGGGAATGAATGCATGCATGTATGTTTGTGTGTGTGAAGGTATGTGTGCAAATACATATAAATAGACGGTATGTTTGTGCGTGTGTAGGTGTTTAGAAATACACACACACATTGTGGCACACATGATTACAGTTGTTGTTGCTGTATTTGTATGCTGAATTTGTGGTTGTGGGTTCTGTCGCAGTCGCAGTCAACGTTAGCGTCGCTGCTTCTGTTATTACAATTTATAATGACATTCGTTGGGTGAGGATGGCAGTAATGTGTGAATGTATGTGTGTGTGTTTGTGCTAGTGTGTGGCACGTATAATAGAGTGAGAAATGCGCTTGTGTACAGGATATGAACGGTGTATCCGCGTTATGAATATATCTACATACGATATAAATGCGACACACACACAGGCACATATTCAAACCTGCATATGGTAGCGTATATACAAATCTATATTACATGTAGCTGTGTCTCTGTGTATGTGTGTAAGTGCATATTAAGTGATATTTGTGATGGAAAATAATTGAAAATATAATTATAAGGCAGGTAAGCTTAACTTATGGCGATAAGTAATGCTGCTATACATACTATAGAGTATATAGTAAAAATTCCAAACTTATCGGCTTGCCTATCGTTAGTATATCGTCTACGTATGTGGAAAGGCAGAATAAACTTAAAATTATAGCATTAACTATAGCAACTAAATTTATAGTGTATGAATATTTATGGACAGTATAAAGCTAAGATCATTTTGTAAATAGTTTAAATTTAATACAAGCTAAAGATAAGGTAACACTATAACTATCGATAAGAAACGGCCACTCGATATATTGTCATCGAGCGTGCACGCAATTGAAAACCTTTACTATTCAACATTTATATCAAAAATATATCGACTATAGCGTAACGGGAAAGGAACCTGAACTTAGTGGAGTAAATAATGATAGTATATGATGGAAATGATTGGTCTCTAATATATCTATGTATGATATCTATGATATCTATGTATAATATGATATATAATATATATCAATAGTAAAGAGATAGCAGATTGTATACATATGAATGGAAAATTAACCCAAACATATAGGGGCACATAGTACATCTTGAATTGTCGAAAGGAAAACTAAAATGTATTACAATAACTATGCATAGTATATGGTGTAGTATGTTAGAATCCCTTTCCTCCTTTTCCCTCTCTACTAACAAACAAACAAATTGTTGTTTTCTGCCTCAGTTTCCGCTTTTCATTTCCTGTCATTCTCTCTGTATATACTTGAGTGTATGTGTGTGTGTTTGTCTGTGTAATATTTACATATGCAAACGACATTTGTCTGTCGTCTAATCCAATTTTCAAAACTTCCCTATGAATTGTCAGCCATTTTGCTTACATGTCCCCACTGCCTGCCCAAGCCAAGACATACCCCAGTCCCTGCCCAGCCCAAGACCTTTCCCATACCTCCACCCTGCCCCATGCCCTCCCTACTCACCTCGCAAAACTTAATGAAATTTTCGACAACAATCGATTTGTCCGTGAACGTCATTTGGCCCGTGAAACGCACGCCCAGCTGCTTGAGGGTGTCCTTCTTCTTGGAGGGCAGCTTGTTCATGTGCTGGAAGATGCCCTCCTCCACCTTGTGCGAGGGATGCACATCGAAGTTCTCCTTGATCACAAAGCTGCCGAGTAGCTTAGGTGCACCGCCAGCCCCAACCGAGGCGGCACTGGAACAACTTGCACCACTCAGCAGTCCCATGCCGAACTCTCCACAATGTTCCTCCGAGGAAGTATTCGAATTCGAAGCATTCAAATGGGAATTGGGAAAGGCGAGCAACTCTAGAGAGGATTCATTCGAGTTGGAACCATTCGAACCATTCGATGTGCTCGTCAGATGCTGCAGCTCGAACATGGTCTGCTTGGAGTCGTGATCGAAAACCGCGTCCAGTGTGGATGAGTTGGCGTCGAGTGAGTTGGAAGAACGTGATACTGAAGAGAGGAGTGCAGCAACTTTACGGGATGCAGAACGAGACTTTTGTGCAATACTTGTGGAATCCAGATCGAGCAGACCAATGCCACCCACTCCACCGCCACCTGCACCTCCACTGGCGCCCACAGGGGAAGCGGGTAGTGGCAGCGGCGGCGATGCTGTTAATCCTCCTCTGCCAGCTGCAGCGCCTGCTACAAACTGTTTGCTGCCCTTGTCCGCTGTGGCAGCGCAGTCAGCTGCATCGCCTACGCTCCCAGCACTGCTGCTGCTGCCTGCACCTCCACCTCCTCCTCCCCCGTTGCTGCCCCCTGTGGGTGTAAAGTCCGTAGAGTGTCGCAGATATTTGATAAACTCAAAGGAACCATCGAAATGTTGCGCAGCTGCAGCCGCTGCCGCCACCGCTGCTGCAGCGGGTGCGTGTCCATTTGGCGTTGCTACTGCGGTGGGCCAACGATTGCTAATGGGCAACGTTGACTGCGCTGCCGCTGCCGATGTTGCTGACTGCGTTGCTGTTGTTGTTGTCGATGCTGTCATTGCCGGCGTTTCTGCTGCTGCTGCATCGTAGGCAAACTCTGCTGCTGCTGCTGCGCTGCCAACGCCAACGCCATTGCTGTGTGAATACTGTAATTGTTGTTGCTGCTGCGTCGACTGCTGCGTCGCAAACACTTGAAATTCCTCGAAATTTGTGCATTTGAGTTCGCCATTGCTCAAGTACTTGGAAAACTCTGAAGGATCGTTGAGTGTGTTGAGAAAGAATGAGCTAAAGTTGCTCGATATGCAGGACATTTTATATAATTTATTTTGTTATTGTTGTTGCTGTTGTTGTTGATCTTGTTGCTAATACTGCTGTATATAACGCTTAATATATGTTTTATATGTAATTTACTTTGATTTGTAGTTTGCTTTTGTATTTTGCTTTACTTTTGCTTTTTACTTTACTTTTATTTCTTACTTTAATTGTATTTTTTACTGTATTTTAATTATATTTTATGCTTAATTTAGTTTTATTTATTAATTAGTTGTTGTTGTTTTAATTAAAGCTGCTCCTTTTGCTTAGTTTCAGTTGTTGTTGTTAGATATTATGGCACATTGAATGTTTGTTTGTATTGTAGTTGTTTTTGTTGTTGCTTTACTTATTTCCTTCTACTTTGCTGTGATGTTGTTGCTTTACTTATTTCCTTTTACTTTTGCGTTGCGTTTGTTGTTGTTGCTTTACTTATTTCCTTTTACTTTGCTCTGCCTTTGCCTATGCTTTTTGCTTTGCTTTAGTTTGACTTTGCGCTGCCTTAACAGTTAGTAATTTACAAATACACGGGCAAGCGACACACACACACATGCACATACAAATACAGCTGCATATTTGCTCGAAATTTACTTTTAGTTTTCCATTTCCAGTGCGTTCATATTTTATTACAATTTTCAACGCACTCACTCGCACACAAACACACTCAAGCACAAAACATTACTTGCACATGTGTGTGTATATAAATTTTTCTTCTTATTATAGCAAAAGCAAAGTGTAATTTATTATTCTTATAGCTCGCTCTCTCTCTCTTGTGCTGCCTTTCGCTCCTTGAGACGGCGTCGCGGCCTTTTCACCGTATGTGGTCGCTTGTTTCTCTTGTTGTTGTAGCAATGTCTTGGCTAGCATGTGCACATGTGTGTGTGTGTGTACGTTCAATTGCCTTCCACTGCCATTGCCCCTTCTCCACACTCAAAACTATCGCCAGCTCTTTCACACCCATATAACACACATAGCCATGCACTGCTTCTGCTTCTGTCGACAGCGACGGCGACTGCGGCGCGTGTATTGCCCTGCAAATAGGCGGCGATTTCAAACTGGTCTCTGTCGCTACCTCTGCCGCTGCTCTGCTCTGTCTTTTGGCTATCTTAGTATTAATATTATTATTATTACTATTACTATTATTATTATTGATATTTCTTATTTCTTTTGCACTATTTTCACTTGATTTCGTTTACTTCCTTTCTTTGCATCTCACAAACGGCCACACACACAGATGAAGACAGAGACAGACAAACACAGAAATAAATGTTATATTAGCAGCGCGGTCGCGGCGACGGCAACGTTAGTTTATATTTCATTTGCCTCTTACATTGCTTTTTCAAAACAAATGCCGCCCATATGCCGTCGTTCGTCGCGGAAAACGGAAAATCTTCTTGTATATGTTGTATTGGCTTAAGCAACGCGACGACAACGTAACCGTACCGCACTCAAATGAGAACTGAGCAAAAGAAAACTGAGGCCGCTAGTTAATCTGTGCATGCTCTCTCTCGGGTCTATCTCTCTCGTGTATGCTTGTTCGCTCTCGCTCGTTCACACGTTCGAAGTCGTGCACTCTCTCGCTCTCTCGCAAATTCAACTCGTGAGTATGGGTATGTGTGATTCTCTCTCGTGAGGCTCTCTCTCGGTTGACTGTGTATGAGTGAATGTGTGTGTGTGTTGCGCGGGCTCCTTGTAGTTGTAATCAAAATCAGTTGTTCGTTGTTGTTGTTGCTGGCTCAGCAGCGACTAGGAAACGTGTATTTCTTCCTGTGACAGGCTGCTTTTGCTCTTTTTAACCCTTCCATATAAACCTGATTTAATCTTTGATTATTATGCCTGGTGTAGTTGTTGCTGCTGCTGTCGCTGCTGAGGCTGCTGGGACTGGGATTGTGCTGCTCTTGAGGATTATGGCTGCCTTTCCTTTGCTATTTTCGAAAATTCCACTAAATTATCCGTTGCGCTTGTGCAAATGTATTTGTGTGTGCGCACGTGTGTGTGTGTGTGCAGGTAAAACAGTTCATTTGCCTAGAGTTGCCACCCTGTTTGTATTTAGACGAGACCACCTGGAATGCAGAAAAAAATTATTTTTTATTACTTTTCGAATTTTTATTCTGGCATTTTCGAATGAACACAGCAGGTATTTTCACCTTGCAAACACATGCGAAGCATGCAACGAGGTGGCAGGTAGCAATAAAGAAGTGGCAACAAGACGAGAATATTGCATTGAAATCGAAAAAAGCGTTGACAACTCTGCCAGTCGCTAAATAGGATAAGCTCCTACACATTCGCCGCCCTTCTTCTCCTCCTCCTCCTTTTCCTCCTCTTCCGGCTTCTCTTCGTATTTAAGTCATAGCGCGACTTTCGGCTTAATTTATGACCATTTAAAATGTTGTGCAAAGAATTTTTATAGTTATTTTATACAATATGTATATGAAACGTACTACACACATATATATATATATGTATGTATGAACAGTGTATATAAGCAGATTTGCCTTTTGTTCAATAAATATAATTGCCATTGCAGACGATTTTAATTATAAATAGAGCGCGGCAGGGGAAGTCATCAATTAGTCGAAAAATACAACAAAAACAAGCGAGAGAGAATTATAAACGTGCACTCTGTTTAATATAATTACCTCTTTTTTTGCGATGATGATGTTTTTTTGTTTAAATATTTAACGTGCTTTCATTTCATTTTCCTAAATAGACATGTTACAACATGTTACATATTCCAATACAGATACACATGCATATTATGTACGTATGTGGGTAATTTTTCAATTAATTTTAATTATAAACTTAATTAGGAAATCAATGAACGAACGCGAACGAACGAAGGAAGGAACGAGAAACGGAACAAACTGACACACAATTGGGGAAAAGTCTGTAAATCTAGCAACACAAGCCACAAACAACAAGTGCGAGCGAGCGCGAATATGCATAAATAGAACAGTGCAGCAACAAAAACAATGTGTGGATTCTCAAGTGCGCTGCGCATACAATAAAAACATCAACGTTACGTACGTGCCCCCAGTTAGTTTACTGCCTCTTATAACATTATTTTGTTGTTGCGCTGCAACAGCGAACGGATGTAAAAAACGATATGTTAATTAACATGGCATTTACATTGCTGAGATGCTGCTGTTAAAACTGTTTGTAAATATTGTTGTTTAATTGAATTGAGCACTTAGACATATTCATTATTTTGTATAGTACATTTATTTTTGCTATTGAAAAACACGCTGAAGTTATAAAACATAAAAATATAAATTAAATTAAAATTCGATATTTAGATTTAACGAATTACAGTTAACGAAAATCGTTAATTTTATGATATCGATAAGTAACTTTTACGATATGTGAACGATATTTGAAATTTGTACGATATTTTATAATGCGGTCTTCCCGTATCATTGTATAAGAATGCAATATTTTAACAGCAGCTGTTAGCTTACAAGTAAAGATCGTCACCTGCAGCAATCGATAAGCAAGTGGTGTCATCTCTAACAATTGGGCGTAAATAATAAACAGCTGACGCGTTGCAATTTGTTTGTTTTTCGCAAAATGAGTGAATTTCTTTCGGAAAATAATGCATGCGGACAGAATTTACTCAACATTGTGTCGGTGGGCAACTCAATCATAGCGGAAATACTACGTCTGAAGGATTTCGTGCCCAGCATCTATAGGCGAGTAACTACAATACCATAAAATGGAAATCATATTTGAACCTTTGTGCCCGCAGATTGGAAAATGCAGCCGATAAGCAAAAATATGGCGATGTTATCTTGGATTTCAGCTACTTCAAGGTGGCCGAGGCGCAGGAGAAGAAAATCGAACAAAATCCAGTAAGTCTGTGCTGTTTCTCATGGGAATATAATAAGTTAAAATCTGTTTCTATAGGAGCTAAGTGATTTGGATCTGGAGACACAAACAAATCATTTACAGCTAATCACCCGCTTTTATTTGGCCTTTCAAAGCGTGCACCACTATGCCACAGACCTAAAGCAGTATATAGAGGAGCTTAACACCGGCTACTACATACAGCAAACGCTGGAGACGGTGCTGCAGGATGAGGAGGGCAAACAGTTGCTGGTGAGTAAGAATTCAACTAATGCTGGCAGAGATTGCAGCTTTCACTCCTTGCAGTGCGAGTCCCTCTATCTGTACGGCGTCATTCTGCTTGTCTTGGACTTTCACATTCCTGGCGATGTGCGGGAGCGTCTCCTGATTGCCTACTATCGCTACAGTGGCGGCGATGCCACTCCCAGTGGTGATGAGAGCAACATACATGATGTTTGCCTGCTGCTGCGCTCCACTGAGTATGTGCAGCGCACACAGGCACAAAGCCAGGGGAATTCTGCTGCATCCAAGTACCCTGAGGCTTACTTTGCCCGCTTCAGCTTCGATGAGAACTTTATAGATCTGGTGCTGGCTCGTCTGCGCTGCAATGATATATACAATCAGTTGGCCATCTATCCACATCCCTCACATCGTTCCACAGCGCTCTCCACACAGGCTGCCATGCTGTACGTGTGTCTCTACTTCTCCCCTCAAGTGCTGCATGTGCAACGCTCTCAAATGCGTGAGATTGTGGACAAGTTTTACTGCGACAATTGGACGCTGTCCATCTACATGGGCATCACAGTGAATCTACTGGATGTCTGGGCAGGATTCAAGGCAGCAAGTGCTGCCATTAACAATGTAGTGACGCCGCCAGCCATACGCACTCTGTGTCAGCAACAGCGCGAACAGTTGCAGAAGACGCTGCAAAAGACGCAGGAGATTGTCAGGGAGGGTGTCTTGGATGAGGCCTTTGTGCTGGAGCATGCGAATCAGATTATAGTGCTCATGCGGCAGGCTAATGTGCTGCTACGTTGGTACTGCCTGCACACCAGTCCAGCTGTGTTTGTCATCTCTACACATGCCACGCAGCAAGTGCATCAATTGTTGCTGCAGGAGCTGCAATTCGAGCGTGGCAAGCTCTACCAGCTGCTGCTCAACTGTGGACAAATGGAGCTCACTGTGCGTGAGTGCTTGGCGGAGCTGCAGCGCCACAAGGCGGCACGTTGGACGCAGCATCGCGAGGAGGCTGTGGAATATCTGCGTGAGCTTAGTGAAGCCTTTGCCGGCACACGTCCGTTGACAAAGATCGAAGCCAATGCGCATCTGCAGCAATGGTTCGGTCAGGTGGCGCAGCGCCTGCAGAAACTGGACATTGCAAAGCCACAGAAGGCGGGCAGACTGATCATACAGGTCATGCAGGCACTGGACGAGGTGCAAGAGTATCATAATCTGCATGCCAACATGCTGGTTAAGCAGCAGCTGCAGGAGACAAGGGAGCTGCTCAATCGCATGGCGCAGGTGGGTAGAAGAAGAGAAGAGAGAAGACTATATACATATAAAGAACTAACCCTTCCTTCTCCTCTGACAGCTCATCAATCTGAAGGAGGACATAGAGATACACATACAAATGATCAGCGACTTTAGCTATGCTTGGCAGCTGCTGCAGCGCGACTTCATTGCCATCATGCAGGATCACATAAAGCGACAGCCGAGAGCTGTCATAGGCATCCGTGCGGTGTTCCTCAAGCTGGCCAGCACGCTGGAGGTGCCACTTATGCGCATCAATCTGGCCAAGAGTGAAGATCTTGTCTCTGTGTCCAATTACTACAGCACGGAGCTGGCAAACTTTCTCAGGCGTGTGCTGCAGATTGTGCCCGAAACTATGTTCAGTATACTGGCGAGGATTATACAATTGTTGACCAATGTCATCAAGGAGTTTCCCACACGACTGGAGAAGGATAAGCTGCGGGAATATGCGCAGTTTGAGGAGCGCGCCAAGGTGGCACAGCTGACCAACTCCATTGCTGTCTTCACCAAGGGCATCCTCATGATGAAGAAGACTCTGGTGGGTGTAATCGAATTGGATCCCAAACAGCTGCTGGAGGATGGCATACGCAAGGAGTTGGTCAACCATCTGGCCAATGCATACAATCTGGGACTGATCTTTGTCCCGGAGAAGGGCAAGAGCAGCGTGCAAGTGCTGCAGCAGAAGCTGCAATCGTTGGCCAAGACCATTGAGGGATATCGCAGATCCTTTGAGTACATTGAGGATTATCTACGCGTGCAGGGATTGCGCATACTGCTGGAGGAATCACAGCGCATCATCAACTACAATGTGGAGAAGGAATGCAACTGCTTTATGCGCAACAAGGTGCAGGAGTGGCAATCACGCTTTCAATCACAAACCATTCCCATACCCAACTTTCTGCCACTGCAAGGGGATGCCAGCAAGTCCAACAACTTCATTGGACGCCTGGCACATGAGATCTTGCGCTGCACAGAGCCACGTGGCAGTATCTATTTGGATCTGAAGTGCACGTGGTATGAGAAGCGTGCGCCACATGCAGAACTCTTGGCTGGTTCAGGATTCTTTAGTGTGCTGCGTGAGGCAATGGCGCCAGCTGGCATGGTGGGTCTGGAGCGCATCTATGCGCACATGTTGGCAGATGAACTGAAGAGCAATCTGGAGAGATTACAGAAGAACCTCAGCACAGATCGCATGTGGTGTGAGGCACTCGCCAACATGACCAAGGAACTGGAATCAAGGGACTTTCCTCAGGCTGTTGTAGGCAAGCAGCCCCTCAAGTATTACCAAAGCTACACGCAGCGTTGGCTCAAAGTGTGGCCAACCTTGCTGGATTGGGTGCTGCAACTGGGTCACAAGCAGTTGCTCAGGCAGCAGATCTCCAGTGAGTTGAGATTTAGCAGCAAATGTGATGCCAAGTTGCTGGAGAATACGACGGATACGCTGAACCGGTAAGGCTGCTTCAAGTGTAGAAGGAGTAGGAGATTAATGCTCATTCTTTCCTGCTCTCCCTTGCCAGTGCTCTTGTCTTGGAGCTGGCTTCCAATACCAAACTGTGTGATGAGCAGGGCATGGCCATGTTAACGGAACTGCAGGAGATCTTACACTATACAGGCAACTATGAGCCACTGGATCAGATCTTTGTGAGCACCAAGAACACGCACAATATGTCGCTGTTCCTGTTCCTCTTCAGCATTGCGCATCTGGGCAGATTGCAGCATTCTAGCAACACTGATTGCCTGCTGCCCAAGTCCCATAAGGATGTCATTGATGCAGTGCCTTTGATACTGGGTCTACTGACCATTCTGCAGCAGTTCCATAAGAATGTCAAGATGCTTTATATTTCCTACATGAGTCAGTATGTAGTGACGGTGGCAGAGGCGCAGCTTAGGTGAGTAAAGGGAGGGAGAGTAGCCTTGAGAGCAGCTCTGCTGTGTTCAGGAGACGAACTCAGGGTTCTGATGTACACGTCGCAGTGCCCTCCATAAGTGGGGTCTGCTGTGCTTGTCAATTTTGCTCTGTCAAAGCCTAAGAGAGTGTGTAGGAGTATCTTCAAGTGCTGCCTGCATCCGCTGCCTTCTTCTAGTGAGAGAATCTCTTCTAACTTGCTCTTCTCTCTTCCTTTACAGTGACAAGGAGATGCTGGGTCCGGAGGTGGTTACTACACTGCACTTTCTGCAATCCTTTGTGCGTCTGGCGCAGCTGCCACTCAATGTGCTGGAGCAGCGCATACCGAACATGATTCTCAGCGAGTTTGAGTATCTGGCCACGCCCCTAAAGTGAAGGGGCTTTATATATGTATACATAACTAACATATTTAGACGTATTATTATGTTAACAAACTTTGGTAAACTGAATTTATTCTGTGAGAATTAAAGAAGTGGCCAATGCTATGAAGATTCTATTCTGTAGATTCCCTTTTTGCACTGTTAAGAGAAAGTTACAACAACAATACCAAGGGGAAGTGTAGGGCGTGGCAGTAGTAATCACTGTGCACCGTTTATGTAATGACAGTGGGTGCATTGCGTCCAGTGAACTTGGGCAGCTCAGAGATTTCCAAAGCAATATCAATCAGTGGCTTCAGCATGACGCTGGCCTGGCCCAGCACATTGTCCTTCTCATAGGAGTCGATGTAGAGGCTGTAGAGAGAGAGAGGACTATGAGATCAAGTGTATAAGCAATATATTGATGACCTTACCGCACAGTGGCTCCCGAGCTGCCTGTGCCACTGAGACGCATGACAATGCGGCTGCCATCCTCGAAGACAATGCGCAATCCCTGCTTGGTGGCCACAGACTTATCCACAGGATCTGTGTAGCTAAAGTTGTCGGCCTCCTTTACCTTGTAGCTCTTGCCACCGCTTGCGAAACTCTTGCCCACAAATGCAGCAGCTGTGATGTTCTTCTCCATTGTGGCCATCATCTCATTGCAAGGCTCCAGATCGCACTCCTCGTAGTCGTAGCGAGTGAAGTAGTTCCTGCCATAGACAGACCAATGTTGCTTCAATATATCCTCAATGCTCTTGCCCGTGTGCTGCATCACAGAGATCCAGGCCAGCACGGCCCAGATGCCGTCCTTCTCACGTATGTGATTAGAGCCAGTGCCAAAGCTCTCCTCGCCGCACAGGCACAGACGACCCGCATCCATGAGGTTGCCAAAGTATTTCCAGCCTGTGGGCACCTCGAACACTTCCTTGCCCAGTTTCTTGCCAACTAAATCCACAGCGGAGGCTGTGGGCATGCTGCGTGCGAAGCCTTGGACGCCGTTCTTCTGGAAGTAGGGAATGGCCTCCAGGTAGTGTGCAATGACAGCCAGGGAATCACTTGGAGTCACAAAGAAGGCCTTGCTGCCAATGATCATGTTACGATCACCATCACCATCGAAGGCGGCACCAATATCGTAATCTCCCTTGGCCACAGTCTCGACCAGATCCTTGGCATAGGTTAGATTGGGATCAGGATGCAGTCCACCGAAATCTGGCAGTGGGGTGGTGTGCACCACAGAGGTCTCAGTGGCTCCGAGACGATTCAAGAAGATCTCACGCACATAGGCGCCAGTGACGCCATTCATGGAGTCAATGCGCATCTTTAGAGGTTTTCCACTTGTCTTTCCACTGACAAAGTCACGCAGCTTGGCAAAGTCGAAGATCTCCTCCATGTGACGCACGTAGTTGGCAACTGAATCAATTACCTCCACCACAAATGGTTTGCCTGCCACATCGTAGGTGCTCACGCCCACCTTGGCAATGTCAATCTGCAGACCACGCACCAGTTTGTACTCCTTGATGCCCGTGGAGAGCTGGTGAATGTTGTTGGTGAAGGCATCAGGCGCGGGGCCACCGTTCTCACAGTTGAACTTGATGCCGAAATCATTTTCGGGGCCACCAGGATTGTGCGAGGCAGTCAAAACGATGCCGCCTGCAAAATCAGAAATTGTTTTTTAATGTTATTCAAATTGAAAAAGTTACAGTGTTGCCAGTGGTGTCCTTTTTAAACGGTTTTCGTGAACTGTTCTAAAAATCGACGTACCGTATCGTTATCCTGGCATATCGATTTGGCTATCGAGCCCTAATTAAGCAACAAATACTTCATGCATTAAATTAGCCGAATTCGATTACTACAAGATCTGCAACATCGACGTCCCGCCACATTATTTGTTAACAAATCGCTATCCTTGTAAATCGTTTCGGATATCGAGCTTCAATTAAGGAACGAATATTTAATCGTGGCTTAAAAAATTACATAAATATTTAATTTACGAAATTGTAGCCTATTTTTGTGTGTATTCTTGAAGTAATTTTTTCCACTTTTTAACGTTTTTTTCTCTTCATCTATCCTGTTTTCATGACTGCTGGCAACACTGGTTCATTAAGGAATCTCACTTATTAAACAAATTTAAATAATTTGGGGGCCAAACGAATCAACATAAATTGTTGTTCAATATTCTGCTGACCTTGACGGCCTCCCCCAAAGACTTGTGGGCAATTATAGCAGCGACAACTAATGCTCGAATCTATTTAAATTGTGTTTTGCTGATCACTATCAGCAGTAGTAACTGGGGGGATTAGCAGCTGATTAAATAACGACTACGACACCTTACCCAGAGCTTTGTTGTGACGTATGAGGCTGGAGACGGCGGGCGTGGAAAGTATTCCGTTCTGGCCCACCAACAACTTAGCAACGCCATTAGCCGCAGAGATGCGGACAATCAGTTCCGCAGCCTCCTTGCAGTAATAGCGTCCATCACCACCCACTACGAGGGTGGAGCCAGCTAGGGCAGCTCCATTGGCATCCAATACACACTGCACAAAGTTTTCCGTGTAGTTGGGCTGCACGAAAACCTTTACCTGCAGTTGGAAAACAGATACACGTTGCAGATCACACCAGTCCCGGATGCTGTAGAAGGCTCTTTTCTAGTTTTCTACTCAACCTTTTTGCGTAATCCACTGGTGCCAGGCTTCTGGCCCTCGTAGGGTGTTGTTTGCACCGTTTCCACACTTAGGGACATGCTGCGACTATGGAGTTTTCCAGCTGCTGGTGAAATTCAGACTGCGTGCGACTTGAAGGCAGCGCTACTAATTTGTGTATGCGTACGATGAAAAGCGAGCGTCAAAGCTGCGCCGCGCTGCTGATAAGACTAGGTGCCGGCTATACAGACTCTGATAAGCGCTATCATGATGACTGCGTGTCAAAACAAACGTTGCTGGTATCATTTTGTTGATTGTCAAATAAATTTTACAATCTCTTTAACTACTAACATTGCAAACCAATGATGATATATTATTTTATACGGAAATTATGCATTAAACTATGAAATGCATGGGAAAACTCATCGATCCTATCGCCTGCTGTAGGGTGACAATGTCATTCAAGGGCATTCACAGGTTGCCGGCAACGACAGCCACCCACACTGTAAGGCAATACATTTGTATATAGACTGCTACTGCTGCTTGCCATAATTAGTTTATAACAAATAAAACTGCAACTTTACTTAACTAAAGCGGTAAACAATATTTATTAAACATTGCGCCCAAACAGTTTGTTATTGTTTTGTTGTCAAACAGCTGTTCGGTGCCGCGCAGAGTTGTCGCTGTTAATGAGTGTCGAGAGTGCAATCGCTTATCGAGTATTGTATCGAAAGCGGTATCGATGCCAAAATGTACTCGTACGAAGTTTGACAGCCGACAGTTTACACGTCACGAAGGCAGCCACGAGAAAGCAGCCGCCGTTGTCGCTCGCATTTAGTTTAACTCGATTAGCCGCGTATTAAATAACTGAAATTCATGTAAGTTGCTTATAAATAATAAATAAATTATTTACTTTAATTACAAAGTGTTTGCGAAGCAAATTTAAGTGAATATTCACTGTAATAAACGTGTACAAATTGTGCCGCTTTCATTTACCTCCGCTCTCTCTCTCTTCCTCTTGGCCCTTCCACGTCAACAAAAATCTGAAAAGTGAAACGTTCCCAATTCTCTCATATCTCTTTGCAGCATGTTTAGCAAAACATTAGCCTTGTGCGCGCTCTTCGCAGTGCTGGCCATTGGTGCCTCCGAGGATGAGACACGCGCTCGTCTGTTGGTGTCCAAGCAGATCCTTAACAAGTATTTGGTGGAGAAGAGCGATCTCCTGGTGCGCTACACAATCTTCAATGTGGGCAATGGAGCTGCCACAAATGTGCAACTTGTGGACAACGGCTTCCACCCCGAGGCCTTTGAGGTTGTTGGTGGTCAGCCCACTGCTCTGGTCGAGCGTATTGCGCCACAGACCAACTTCACTCATGTGCTGGTGGTGCGTCCCAAGGCCTTTGGTTACTTCAACTTCACTGCCGCCGAGGTGTCTTACAAGCCCGTCGAGGAAGCCGAGACGGTAAGCCACACACTGCTTACTGCTTTCTCTAGTGTCTTCTTTATCAGAGATTTCCCTTTTTCTTCTCCTGCTGCAGCTCCAATTGGCCATCAGCTCTGAGCCTGGAGAGGGCGGCATTGTCAACCTGAACGAGTACAACAAGCGTTTCTCCTCCCACTTCTTTGACTGGGTTGCCTTCGCCATCATGACTCTGCCTTCTCTGGCCATTCCACTCATCCTGTGGCACTCGTCCAAGAGCAAATACGAGCGCAGTGGCAAGAATAAGAAGCATTAAGTGTACTTAGAAGAAGACTTCACCAGCGTGTCTCTTGCATTGGAACAACAACAACAACACCAACAATACTTGAAGAGATTTTTCCACCCACTACAATTCCGTACAACATAGTTGATATATCTATATAATCATCCAACACACACACCAACACATTTATAAGTTTACGAGGTACTACAGCTCCTATTGGAATTGTAGGGAGCGTTAAATCGTTTTAGATTTGAATCGAAGACGCATTGAATAATGAGAATTGATAAAAAGCCAGAAGAGAAAGAAATAAATCCATTGAAAGTTAAGCTATATTTGTGTCATTAGACTGGTTTTCTAAATAAAATAAAATCAAAATTGTAATTAACTTCTATTTATTATTAAAAAAACTATAACTAGGATAACAAATACTTGCGGCCAAAGATCTCCGACTTCTTCTCGAACATGGCTGACTTTATAGGGGTATTTATCTTATAGAATGCATTCATGGAATGTTTGATATACGTGTCGTACATCTCATTGAAGAAATTCTTGATTCCCTCATCGTTTTTGTTGTCGTGCACAATGATGAAGCGAATCTGCGATGCGGTGATGAAGGCCGAGACAAACCATTGATTAAATCTATCTATGGACTTTAGTTGCATGTTCGCTGTCTTCCATTTGTGCTCATCCACCAAATCGAGGGCAGCATGGGCTATAAACTGGCTGAGATGTCGGTGATCCTCCTTCTGTGGGGGGAGTAGAAACACAGTGCAGTTGAGAAACCTCTGCCCCCCTTTCTCTCTCTCTTACTCTACTTACGCGCAGTTCCTTATTCACCGTGCTAAACTCCTTCTCGTATATGGGATTATCATTGTGACCAACAATTACAAAGTAATAAGTGGACATTATAAATAAATAAAAATAATGTAGAGCAAATTTGTACACACAGCTGACTTCAGTTAACTGAGTATGGGCACACTCTCAGCGCAACGCTGCCACTTAGCTGCAATGTGTACAAAAAGTACGCAGCTCAAGACAGCTGTGCAGATATTTTGTAAGAAAAATTGTGACTAGTGCAATACAACAAGGATATCAGGATAATAAATAAATTAATGACAACAATGATTTTATTATGATGGAAAGTAAGTAGAAAAGTATAAGAAGAATATCTAATGAGTAGTTATGGAATGTAAAAATTATAAGTACTAATATATTTGTACCACTTTGAACAGCGTACTCACCTTGTTTACGCATGCAACTCTGCGTGTATGTATGTGTTCGGTATGTGCGTCAACAGCTGACTGTCAAAGGCGTAATAATTTCTGCCAGTTAATCCAAAATTTGGAGTAAATATCGCCGCCGTTGTGTTATACGCCACATCCGTGTACGGATGTGTGTGGCAGCAGCAACGGATGAGCAGCGCGCTGCTCTAGTAGTTACATAATGGCAACGGTTCTCCGAATGGGCGGCAGTATGGCAACAGCTGTTGCCTTCTGTCAGGTGCATCAAACAGTCCAGAAATGTTTGTTATTCCGTCGCTGTTTAAGCACCGAACTAACGGCGGCCTTGCGCCCCTTCTACTTTGCCGTACATCCGGATCTATTTGGCCAGCATCCGGAACAGCGTAAAACCAATGAGAATTCTCTCAAGCTGCTCAGTGCACACCTGGAAGCACTACACCACAGTCGCTATGCCAGCGACGATACCAAACTGCTGCAGTTCTATGTGCGGGAGAGCAAGGAGTCGGATCGACGTGATAACTTCAGACTCATTCAGATACGCATAGATAAAGGGACGCGCGATCCGAAGAGATTCATACAGCACCTGCTGGAGTCATGTAACCTCTCGACAGATTATATAAAGACCGTAAGGCCAACGGTGACGGCGACGGCGTCACAGAGAGCACAAGAGCCGAGCATGGCCAATAGGCCTAGCCAGGACTACAACTACAATTCAGAGTTTGCCGACTTCGATGAACAGTTTCGAAGCGTGAGTAAGTCTTAAAGATGAGGAGTATTCTCTCTAATCTCTTCTCTCTACAGCAAGCCAAGGGCATACGTCCCGTTCTGGGTACTTGGCTGGCGGAGAATGCTCCTAAGGCTCGGCAACGTGCCAAGGAGACTGGTGATCTGGAAGCCGAGATAGACAAGCTAAAGAACGTGTTGGTCCAGGAACTGCAGCTTTCAGACATTCGCTACGAATGTGGTTGGAACATTGAACACTATCGCGGCTGTTTGAAATCGCTGCAGCGTCTTGTCCGCACTCATGCAGATGTGGTGGACACACTCAAGAATCGCGTTGTGGTCTTTGCACCCTTCACTGGCATCAGCCTGGAGGGTCACGTGATGCTCTTCACCGGTGACGTGCAGAACAATTGGATTGATTTCATCAAAAACATTCCACAGCACGATGTCTATCTGCGTGTGGTGCCTGTCTATGAGCTGACCCTCTCTCAGGTGCTGCGCGGCATTCAAATTGGACGCCGCAAGTTTATGCCAAAGACACAGGCACGCGGCTATGCCAATTACCTGATGAAGGTGACCACATCCCTCAATGATTTCCTATCGAAGCAGAAATATCCACAGAGTTGGCCAGAATCTCTCAAGGAGTTCACCATAGTTGTTGAATCCGAGGCAGGGCCACTAATGGTCAGTCCAACAGGGCAGTTTATTACCCCTGCCACCTGCCCGGGCAGCATACTTGTGGACTTCATTAACCAGAACATGGAGTTGGCTCGGGAACGTATCTTCAAGTACGAGAAGGATAAACATGTCGAGCAGCAACTGATAGAGAATTGTCTGGCCCAGTTGAAGCTGCACTCTCTGACCAAAGACGATGCTGTCACGCCAGACAAGATGATCGCATCGCTGAGGGATTTACTCAGCTGCAAGCCGCAGCATTTAGCACAGATCAAGCTGCATATATCCCACTATTATTCGGTGCATGTGGACGGCGTCGTCTGTATACCCTGGGATTTTATGCAGAAGTAGCAGCAGGCAGCTTCCTTCCTTCATTCATTCATTCTCTTGTGCCTTACAGAACACACTGACAATAAGCATAATAAATTAGTAACTAATGAATGTTTAAAGCAGAAGAGGCTTCAATGATAGGATCGGCGCCTTATCAGGTATTTTTCATAAATTGAGTGAAGGAAATAATGATTCCCGAAATGAACTGGACAGGCACATCCAGCCTACAGCAACCTATGTTTTCTCTGGACTCCAAGAACCACAAGAGGTTTAAGCGCAAGTAAAGCATGAGCTCTAAGCTCTCTATGGGGTACAATAGTTAAACAAGGTTGAAAATCCCTTCTAGACTCCTACAACCTCAAGAGGTTTAAGCAGCTAAAGAAGTGAAGCAGGAGCTCGAAGCTAAGCAGGGTGTAGAAAAGGTTTACTAGGCCAAAGTTTCTGCCAGACTGCAAGGTAATAAAGAGCTCATCAGAGAGTATGATCTCAACACCAGACCCCCATTATCAAATAATATTTGTGAATGTTCCAAGGGATGCTTAATCCCCTTCATATTTATTAGGTTGGCTTAGGCTACATCGCTGCAGTCCTCAATGCTCCATACGCACTCCTGGCGATATGCAGTAAAGGCCAATGCGGGCCGTGTGTAGACATGTCGCTCCTCGCCATCCCAGTGCGCAGGATTGCCGCCACAGAGCACCGACCGACCTGTGGCAGCATCGTAGAGTGCCACACCGCCACCCTGGACTTGCTGGATGTGCCACCAGTTGATGGTGTCGCGACTGAAAATGTTCTTGGTAATGGCACCGGGAAGAGACACCGTTTGGTTGGTTCCCTCCAGCAGAATGTAACGATTGCGCCAGTAGGAACTGTAGAAGGCAAACTGGAGACTGTTGTTGGCACCTCCATGGCCGCGCTGCACGTAGTACGCTGCCTTCTTGGGATCACGTGCATTGGTGCAGATCAGATAGGTCTGCGGGCACTCGTAGATGTAGGCATCGCTATCCGTCACGTTGCGCAGGCAAATCTTCTGTGCCGTGTACAGCAGACGCTCCTCGGTGGGCAACTGAGCGTATACCTCTAGGCGCAGCTGACGTTCCACATCCTGCCCGAAGTCAGGCTGCTCTAACAGCTGGCGTAGATTGGCCTGCAGTGCCTCTTGTGCCACTCCATCCAGTTGGAGCTCCTTGCGCTGAAGCAGCTCCAGATTGGCCAAGGTTAACTGTGTCAGGCTGGCACTGAAGTTGCCCAGACGCTGCACCACACTCAGTGTGGATTCTAGTGCGAGCACCGTGTCGAAAAGTGCATCCAGTATATCACGTAGGTAATCCAAGGTGCTCAGAGTGAGACGCTGCAGCAGGGAGCTGACCAAGGGGAATGTGGCACTGCGACTGCGGGTGTGAAATGGCGCCGACAGCAACTGAGCACTGCGTGCCACAAATTCCGAGTAAACATGGATTAACAAGGACTCAGGCACCTCCAACATATCCTCCAGTTGTTCATAGAAATTCAACACTTGCAGAGGATCATAGATTTGTTTAGTTTGCTGCAGTTCCTGCCACAGTGCCTCAAAGATCGCATGCTTCAGTTCTGGTGTGCGTGCTCTGGTGGCCAAATTCAGCACGGATCGCGCACGTTCCCAATCTCCATTGACCTCTGAACGTATAATGGCTTCCAGACTCAGTGGACTGCTGGCTGTAGTCGGTGGATTAACAGCATCTCCAGTCAGTATATCAATGTGGAGCAGCACATCCAGAGGCACGGAGGAGTTAAGAATCGAAAGAAGCCTACTGTTATTATATATGCCAGTGTTTGCACTCCCTCCCAAGGTGATGCCTAGTAGCAGCAACAGGTTAGTTGCCACTCCAGCCATGGTTACCACCGTTACAACGACTGTTGGCTCCGCATTGTGGACGTGTTCTTATAGCATCTCCAGGGCCCTGTGCCGGTTTCATTAGTAGTTCAATCGGATATTTGCATTGGAATTTCCGAGTAATCATGCAGATATCAACAATAAATAGGCAGTGTGTAATTGTTTGTTAAGCCATAAAAATTGCAAATAAAATTGCTACTTACAAATTGCTACAAAATGTATTCCAATTTCAAATGTCAACAAAACTGTGGCGCCATCTAGCCAACATTCAACGTACTAACAATACTGGCGCTTTTATCGCCGGCAACAAGTTTCAAATACGTTATCGACTTAATAGTTCACAATGTCGCCGCGCGCACGCAATGTGGCGCCATCTGGCATTTAGCGTATTAACGCAACTAAATTCAAATAAGTTATCGCCATTTATTGCATGCACTTCGATAAATGCTAACGTATCGATTAACCAGTCGTTAAGTTGAGTTGTTATTACTTTTATTTGGGCCAAATGGCAACGAAAATTACTTATAATTAATATCACAAGGTTGGACAAATCGCTTAGGCTAAACGAGCTAATAGAAATGCAAGAATACGCGTACAATACGATGACTTGCACATTCTCAAATGGTAACTAAAGAACTTACTAATAATAATAATATTCTCTTCTTGCAGCTTTTGTTTACAATTTGGTGGAATTCCGCGATTGAATAGATCGCCGTAGAATGCTCGAGCGTAGCTCTCCACGTGTGGATGCCGTAAGAGACGCGCCTGTGTGTGTTCCGCGCACAAAAGCCTGGGAGCGCACATCCTCCACATCGGCGCACTTGTTGTCCTCGTCCTCGTCCAGCTGCTTGGCTAGACAGGGGAAATCCCAGATGCTCTGACCACGGCCGAACTCCTCGCCATCGCTCAATGTCTGCGGCAGATCATGATGCAGTGTCTCGGGCAGCAGCAGCGACAGCAGGCCACCAAAGATGCCCAACAATCCCAAAATGATCAGTGGCAAAACAGTAGAAATGTTCGCCAAGTACACCACGAATGGCGCTATAATGCTGGCCACATAACCCATAATATGGATGAAGGCCACGCCCTGGGCACGCACCACAGTGGGCAATATCTCCGCTGCATACTGCAATCCAATGTTGTAGCTAATGTTCACAAAGAAGCGTCCCATAATGGCCAAGGCAGCAGAGTACACGCCCACTGGCACCACTGTGGCAAGCAGCGAGAAGATGCCACTGGCCACCATGGAACCACAGGCCAACCAACGGCGTCCAAAGCGATCCAAGGTCAGGGTAAGCATAGTATCCGCAGGCAGCTCAGTAAACGTGGCCACAGTGAAGGTGAAGAAGATATCCAGGCCAAGGGAACCCACATTACGCACATGTCCATCAAAGACCAATGAAATGGCCATCCAGATGACAATCAACAGCAGTGTGGTGCGACGCAGACGTGGCGACTTGAACAGATCCAAGACAGAGTAACTGGCATTCTGTGCCTGCTCCTGATCCCTCATCCGCTTGCAACTGTCGCTGAAGTTCTGATAAGTCTGCGCCGGCACCTGACGTCCATTGCGTTTCTCTAGTTGCTTGAGTATTCCTATAGCCCTATCCACCTTACCCTGTGAGACGAGCCAACGTGCGGATTCGGGCACCACCAGAGGCGTGAATACAGCCAGGAACAATGGTGTGGAAGTGACTATTGCGAGCAGTTTCCAGTCGGCCAAATAGTAAGCGATCCATGGCAGCAGGCAAGCGGCGCCCGTGAAGAAGATGGCAATAGACATGTTGGCCACAAACGTGCGATACTTGGGTCCAACATACTCGAGCACTGCACAAGCGAAAGAAACCCCCTGATATAGTCGAAGAACTCAAGGTTAGATCGGGCCAAACTTACCTAGTATATACATCATGGTAAAGCAATTGTCGAAGGCGAAGCCCACAAAGAAACGCATTGTGGCAAACTGCCAGAAGTTGTTGACAAAGGCAGTGGCCACACCTGCCACCAGACCCATCATGTTACAGCTGATCAGTGCTGGAATGCGGCCAAAGCGATCAGCGACCCAGCCAAAGAGTAGACCTCCACAAATGGCACCCAGAAAGAATATGGACTGAGCATAGGTGGGCAGCGCCGCATCATCGCAGACCCAGTTCTGTTCGGTGGCCACTGTGGCATAGGGTATCTCTGTGAAGTTGTAGGACCAGCCGTGACGACACTTCACCTGCGGCCACTTGGGATCAGCCATTACCGTGCCCTTGGCCAGCACTTCCGTGTAGTTGACATCGTACATGAAGCAATTGTTGTACTCCCCCTTAACCATCGGAATGGAGAGCGCCAATCTGTGGAGGGTAAGGGATTAGTGGAAGACAATGCTGTTGCAGTCAGTTAGAGTTGGAGTCGGAGCTGTTGTTGGACTTGTAGTTGAAGTGGGAGTCATTAACTGCTCAGGGTCACTTGTTCTCTCGCCATGACGCAGCCCAAAATGCGCGCATAGACAGCATAATTATCTATCCCATGATCTTGACTAAATCCGCCCGTTGTCTACGTGAGTATGTCTAAATTATATAGCCATGCAAGCCCCCTCTCTCCTCTTCAGCTTGATATGACATGCGGGAAACGTTTGTTTAATTGCCAATTTTATTTACTTGGCTTAGTCTGAACTGCACGGGGTGCTATCACACTTGACTAGTTGTGGGAATAATTAGTTAGCATCCATGTGGTAATAGCTGTATTTATCTTCCCCCGTTAACCGCATGCCACCGTCGATCCGTTGATCGTTTTTATTTGATATATCTTCATATTAATGTGTCGATTTGAGTATCCCCATCATATTTATATTACTACTTTTACTACTCTGTGGGTCTTGTTCTATCTTTACAGTTATCTCCTGTGAATCTCAACCTCTCTGGCCGTCGATCATTGATCGTTGATATATCTTTATATTAATATCACTAATCTCTAAGAATCTCGTCACATCTGTAAGTTGTCTACAACTCTGCTTGTCATACTGCAGTTATAAACTATGACTCCACATTCTCTGGCTGTCGATCCTCTCTCGTTGATCATTGATATATCTTTAGCTCTCTAATCACAGTTGTAAGTACCTCTATTCTATCTGTGATATATCTCTTGGCTTATCTACATAAATATATATCTCTTCTGTCATATATGTAGTTACTACTCTGTTTCTTATGTCGACTCTACACTCTCAGGCCGTCGATCGTTGATCGTTAACATATCTTTATATTAATATCACTAATCTCTAGACATGAAGTACTCCCGTCACATCTCTAAGTTGTCCTCTGTCTCTGCTCGTCATATCCAGAGTTATCTGCCATGACTCTTCAGTCTTTGGAAGTCGATCGTCTATCGTTGATTATTGATATATCTTCATATTAAGCTCTCTAATCACAGCTTGAATCTGTAATCCACTCGTGGCATATCTTCATAATGATCTCCCTCTCTCGTCACATCTGTAAGCTCTCCACATCTCTGCTTGTCATATCTACAGTTATCTGCCATGACTCTACAGTCTCTCTGCTGCTGATCGACAGTTGCGAGTCACTTAGCACCTGATAATCTTACTGTCAACAATAATCTCCATATGACTTTGTTTATTCATTAAATTAAAAGAAAATGCGACAATAGTCGCCTTTTTTTTGACAAATTTCAAGCTCAGTTAATAATTGTTAAATTCTCCGTACTACACCGTCATCCAGTAATAACTTAACCTGACATTACATAACTCCCAAGCTTAATTCTGTTTAATCCTATTATAATTTGATTGAGTTTAGTGAAAGGTTTTGAGCGATTAAGCCAATTTGATTTGTTGTATTTCAACTAAATAGTTAATCGATTGGAAACAGTACGAAGCAGAGCATTTGCATATCGTATAAGAGAAGAGAGAGCAGCTTTTCTTTAAGAGAGACAGAGAGAGGTGGAAATGTTGCTCTCCCTCTCTCTTGCTACACAACATTAGCTGCTTAGTTGGTCAGCTTAGTTGCTTAGTTAGTCAAAGTTGTAGTTGTAGTTGTTGCTGTAGTTGTAGAGTTGTTGTTGTTGCTGCCACGATTATTTCACTTGTGCGTCGCTGCTGCTGCTGCTGCTGCTCTGTCGCAACATGCGCTTGCTAATTAGACGCCCCTTGCCGAGCGTCGCCTACCTGCGCAGCTGCTTACCTGTCTGCCTGACTGACTGACTGACTGCTTGGTTAGTTGGCTACTTTAGTTGGCTTGGCTTGTCTTGGCTTGACTGGGCTGCCTGTCTGTCTGCTTATCTAACTCTGCCACTGCCACTGCCACTGTTTGAATTTGCCTTCGCATTGGCAAGCTGCCTTCCCCCTCTTCCTCCTCTGTTCTCTGAGATGCCCGTTTGTAAGGTTCTTTGCCTTATTAAGCCTGACTAGAAAACCAATCACAGCGCAAGGTTAGTCGGCATTCTAAGCCGAACACACTAAGGCACTTAGACGAGTTAATGACTTTGGTCAGAGAACACTCCAAATCGAATTTGACTCGAATTTGAGTCAATAATTCGTTTAGTTTTTGATTCGTGTTCGTTTTCGCTTCGCTTTTCATTTGATAGTTGCAATTGGATCATAAGGGGGTGGTGGGGGGTGTTAAACAAGTTACATGCCTTTTAATTTGGAGTCTTAGAACCTATAGAAATCTTAGTTCTATCGCTTCGCATTGGCTTTTCCATGCTGACACGCATTTCAAACCGGATTTACATAGTCCACACACACCTCTGTCCATGTCGATTGATTTCAAGGCATTTGAATTGAATTATGCCCGATCAAAGTCGACAAATCGACAAAGTTTATAATTGGCGGCAATTGTGAAAGTTAACGGAAACCGCATAGTTCGCATAGTTCATACACACATTTCCGGAAAGGGACGGGGGGATTAATTGCATTGAAATATTTTTGGTTGTAGTATTTCATTTTAATTAGAACAACTTGCAGGACAGGAAGAGTTTTGTTTGCACACTTTCGCACAAGCTAATTCCGTTTATACTAATCAACTCTATGCCAAGCAATCTATAACATATTTATACATTTACAGATCTACCGTCGAATTGGCAAACCGACATTCTATTCATATATTTTAGAAACCTTCAACCTTCATGCGACGCTGCTGGTTCTAACTTTGTGTCTTAGTCTCTTCAGGGTCGCCAGAGCTTTGTTTTGTTGCGGACAATACCAGCTACAACAATTGTGAATAGCAATATATCGCATAATCCCCAATTTAACAGCATATTTCCTTAGCATATATAGAAAGAAACTCAACGTTTATATAATCACGAATGAAATCAGCATAAAAATCACATAATGCTATGTGAAATATGATCAACACGCTTCTAATGACATGCGGGCACTAATTGAAAGTGTTTGTGTTTACTTTTGAGATTACGTATACTACACGTAGTGCAGTAACTACATGCCTGCCTCATATATCAACTCCATCAACTCTTTATAAAGTCATCACATTTGCATAAACGACGCGAGCTATGCTAACTATGCGAAATGCCAAAAGCGAAGCTCACAATGTGACGTTGTCTAACTCGGGAATACCCGAAGTAGTGCGAGGTAGCCCCCTGATAACTGAGTCATGTCTCTTTGCTCTTCGTCACTTCTCACTCTGCGAACTACTCACCTAGCCTCCACATCTAGTGCATCCAGTTCGGGCACATGACACCAATGCTGATCGGGTATCAGAGTGAGAAAGATCTGCGAGAAGTAGACAAACGCCACGAAGAACGAGAATGGGATCATGAGCAGGAACAAGATCTTCTGGTAGCGTCCAAATTCGCCAATCAATGGAAGTAGATCATCGAAATCTATGGCAGCTGGTGGTGCCTGTTCGGCCAGTTCTTGTGCCTTCTTGTTGGACATATTCAATTGGAGTTCCTTGGTATTGCCACCACTGCGACGACGAGGCAGGTTGTCCGCTCCGGCTCCACCTCCACCACCTCCTCCGTGGGGCTGCTCTTCGTGATTATATGCTTCATTGACGAAGTATGCTTGCTTGGCCTGACCTTCCATGTTCGACCTTGTGTAATGTGTGTCACAGTGCAGTTGTGTAGTACTTATTGTTGTTGTAGTTACAAAAGAAATTCACTAGAGGCTTGTAGCTTGAGAGACGTTGCTTCGTGTGGATCGTGTAGCGTAATCAGCTAAGCCCGAAAAAATGCCAAGTCGAGAGCTCGAGTCGAGGCGCACGCGCGCGTTTGTTTCCGTTAATGTTCTTCAACTGAACTGAGCACGCGCACCGGATGGCGTTTTTATATCAGCTGCGAGCTCCGTAGCTGAGCTCAGAAAGATCAGGCTGAGCCGAAGTTAGCTAAGAACAAGAAATGGCAAAGCCGGCAGCGAAAGTTCAGTGCGAAAAACAGCTGGCAAACCGGTCGTGCCGATTGCCGATTGTCGGATTGATCGCACGACGACGACGACGACGACGACGATCCTAAGCGCCTCTTCATCTTCATTTTCTTCAGAGATTATTTTCGTCAACAACATTTTCGGGGCGCGTCGCTGCAGGTGTCCCCCAGCTGCCATGGCACGTGAATCACGTTTGTGAATTAAAATAAAGGAGATCAGTTCGCTTCTCTTCTCTTCATCAGCTGCGATCTCTTGGGGGGGATTAACCCCCCAAAAATGTGCATAGCCTTGTCAGCTGCACCTGATGATGATTGACTGAGTCACAGACACCCCCCAACACAGTAACGACCCGTCAAACATTCGAAATGTGTGTTGTTCCGATACCCCCGGGGCTATATATTAATTTAGTACTTGCTTGGAGATTACATAATTAGTGTTATCTGGTAACTGATCAGCTAATTGCCACAATCGAAAACATGTTTTGTTCTTAATTCGTGTGCGAAAGTTGCTGTTACAGTTAACCGTTGACACCCTCTCTCTCTCTCTGCTGGGGTTTGGGTTTACCTCCTCCAGTTCAAGCTTGTTTCGCACTGCGAATTTGTATTATAATTCACTAGTTTGTTGTTTGTGCGACTCGTTACGCATTTAATGTTTTAATTAGCGCCGTTTGAGGCTATTTCAGGGACATGTTGGCATTTTGAACGGGGGGTCATAGCACCTAGACAGCCACAGATCGATAGCTCTAGATTGGGGATTGGGGTTTGGGTTTGAGATTGAGATTGAAATAGCATCGTTGTTTCAACTCACGCTGGCAGCTGTCATTTGATATTGTTTGCCATATATGCCTTGATATATTTCTGGTACGATCGATTTTGTTTGATTTTGTTTTTTTTTTGTTTTAGAAAGTGCACATTGTGCGTTTTGATTTCACCATATTTCGTAAAGCTCCTGCTAATTGCAGCACAAACACGGCGACAATATGTTGTTTTTCATCAAGCACCTTATTCTCTGCGAGACTTTAACGTACAAATTCTTATTAATTAACATGCTAAATCAATAGTATATTAAACTTATCAAAAGTGGTGGAAAATTTATGAAAATAATAATGAAGTGTTACAAAAATATGAAAAATAGCGTTCTAAATTCGTGAAATCACGAAATTCAGTACTGTAAAGGACAAGGCGGTCTTCTAGACATTTCTTATGCCATTTTATAATCTAATGTTCATTTTAATATAAATAGGGCTTAAAATTATTATTATTACTATTAAAAACGACACTAAGAGCAGGGTATCTACTGGCTTATAAACATTCGCACTCCCCTAAGCAATGGGGCAATGCGTCGAGAAGCAACATCGACATAGTACAGATATCACTAAATAAATAGTGTTCTAGCCAGAAAGGTTTCGAAATAAAGATCAATGAAGTGGTTCTAAATTTGAGAAATCATGAATAGATTATTATAAAATATGCACAAACTCCGATTTTTAGTTATATTTATCTTAAGCCATCATATTCAAAAGGTCTATCTAATCACATCTTATACATGTCATATCCAAGCTCCACTTTGAACTCTAGTTGAACTCGTTGGCAATCAATCAAATAGCAAGCCAAGCTACCTCGCCCACTCAATCATTTGCTCAAGGCCTGCTCGATACACTCTTTTCTTCAGCAGGTTACCATGCAGAGTAGAGCGTCTCTAACAGAGACCCAATGCCTTGTAGAGCATCGACTATTCGCCTTGTGGGTTATTTCTAATTATCGTTTAGTTTTTTTTTCGTTTCTGTGTACTTAGATTAATGCAACCTTCAGTTCGGCAAACAAATAATTTTGCATTTAAAAGCATTTCCGTTTTAATTCTTGGTTCGTTGCTGTTCTCGACTTTTATTGTAGCTTATTATATTTTTATAACCGAAGGCGCATACGTGCTAAAACAGTCTTGTTAATGAGTTAACAGTTTGTTTGAGGAGGGAAGGGGTTAAGAAGCGTTTAATTAAATTTGCATTAAAAGCGAAGTGCAAGAGAAAGTAGATGCAACCAAATGGAGGCGGAGACGGAGGCGGAGTCGGAGGCTATAAAGTTCTCACGTAACGAGCTAAAGAACTCTCGTAATGTCCAGTTTGAGATTGAAAGCGATCATGCGTCATACTAAGTATATTAAAGTGCGTCATTTATGGTTATTATTTATACATATTGCTTGTCCATGTTTGTGTTCCATATCTGGCATCAAACTTTGATAAGCCTTAAGATTGATTTCGTATTATTGTAAAATGAACATTTCAAATATTTGTAGAACTTCTCGTAGAATTCTAACTGGAACTTTTGAATGTTTGTCGCCAAACTCATTAGACCCTCGCCAAACCAATTAGACCCTTTACTCGAAAATATTTGCGCAAGTTCTTCGTCAGACTATTTATCACATTCTTCTCCCGAGATTGATCAGTTCATTTGCCCTTGACCGAAGGTACACGCACCATAATCGATTGCGGTCAAGTTTAAAGATTGAAGATTAAAGATTATGGTAACTCCTCTGATTAGAAATGGAAAAGCCCTGTGATTCGCGCAAGACTCGTGGCAGCAAATGCCACGCGATTCTTATCGTCTACCGATCGTATTATCTGCGGTGATCGGTAGTAAGCCCAAGACCGTCTCGCTTGTAAATCAAAATTGTTTTCTGAACTGATTCTCTAATCTCTCCAGCGATAGTCCAAGATATATGGCCAGCAATGAGGTTGACGGTGGCTATAAAAGATTCTCACGTTGTCCAAGTTCCATTCAGTTGTTTTGAGCCAACATGAAATTCGCCTGTGCTTCGCTATTGCTTCTGGCCGCCGTGCTCGGCGCCAACGCCGTGGATTGGTCCGCCGTCAAGTCCCTGGACATTGACCCCAGTGTGCCCATGATCCGCCGCCACAGCTTGCCCACCGGTCGCATCACTCGTGGCGAGACCGCTGGACGCAACCAGTTCCCCTACCAGGTTGGACTATTGCTGTACGTTAACGGAGGCGCTGCCTGGTGTGGTGGCACCTTGATCAGCGATCGTTGGATCGTCACTGCCGCTCACTGCACTGAGAGTCTGACCACCGGTGTCGATGTCTACCTGGGTGCCTGGGATCGTACTGACAAGTCCGAGAATGGACAACAGATCGTCTTTGTGGAGACCAAGAACGTCATTGTTCACGAGAACTACGATAGCTCTACCATCTCCAACGACATTTCTCTGATCAAACTGCCCGTGCCCATTGAGTTCAACGAGCACATCAAGCCCGCCAATCTGCCCGTCAAGGCTAACACCTACGCTACCTACGCTGGCCTCCAGGCTGTTGCCTCCGGCTGGGGCAAGATCAGTGACTGTAAGTAGTGCACGGAGAACTCCTGGAAATACCTTTCCTCTAACCTTGGCTTCCCTTCTTTATAGCTGCCAGTGGTGCCACCGACATTCTGCAGTACATCAGCGTGCCCATCATGAACAACTCTGGCTGCTCTCCCTGGTTCGGTGGTGTCGTTCAGGCCACCAACATCTGCATCAAGACCACCGGCGGTACCTCCACCTGCAACGGTGACTCTGGCGGTCCTCTGGTCTTGGACGACGGCAGCGACACCTTGATCGGTGCTACCTCCTTCGGTATTGCTCTGGGCTGCGAGGTTGGCTGGCCAGGTGTGTTCACCCGCATCACCTCCTACCTGGACTGGATCGAGGAGAACAGCGGTGTGGTCAACAGGGGACTGTAAACGACCCAAGAAGACACATCTATGTTTGACTTAAAATAAAGGTTTATTCGCTCTACAAGAAATAAAAATCATATTCTGATTTGGGCAGCGGTCGTGGCCGCAGGCTGACTGCATCCTCCGATGTGTCCTCGTCGGAGAGGGAAGACGAGGGCAGTCGTTGTCGCTGGTGACGCTGGAACTGATCGCGCACATCCAGTTCGTCGGGCAGATCATCATCGAAGTCCTTAGCTCTGCTCTGTTTGGCATAGTTCTTGATGTACTTATCAAAGAAGATGGCCTCCGTGGTGTCCTGATGCGAGTGGACGCCAGTCTCATCGCTAATCCAGTCCAGATACGAAGCCACCTTAGTAAAGGCTGCGGGGTAACCGCGATCGCAGCCATAGATGCTGCCAAATGAAGTGATTCCCACGAGGACACGCTTTTTGGAGTGACGACGCTGCAGCACCAACGGGCCACCAGAATCTCCATTACAGGTGGAGCGGGAATTGCGTCCACTGGTGCATATGTTGGTGCCGCGAAAGGAGAGTGGGAAGTTCCTTTTGCAGCTGCGATCGTCGATGATCTGTAGCTGCACATAGCGCAGCACGTTGCTGATTGCATGCACCCCCGTTGCATAGCGTCCCCAGCCTGAGGCGATGCCCAGTTTGTTCTTGAAGTTGCGATACTCGTAGTGACGCTTGGGCAGCTGGATGGGATGAATGCGCTCTGGGAAAGAAGGAGGGAAAGATAATCTCAGTTAGAGAAGATGCAGTTCAAGTGTAATCAGACACTTCCAATAGGAGTTAGTATAGTCAGATTATCCCTATTAGAGTTTAACCACTTTGGGGTCCACTCCTAACTCATCATTGAAGCTAACAAGGCGAAAAAGGATAAGGTAATCCTAGTTAGAGTAAATGCAACCAGTTCAAGTGTAATCAGACACTTCCAATAGGAGTTAGTATAATCACATAATCCCAGTTGGAGTCTAACCACTTTGGGGTGCATTGCCAACTCACCATTGAAGCTCACCGCATGTGGCAGTCGCACCAGAGCAATGTCATCCTTGAGTCGCTTCGGATTCCAAGTGGGATATATATGAAAATTGCTGCTGGGCACCATGAGACGCACCTGTCCCGATTCCTTGGCATTCTTGATCTCATTGGCGCCCAGGAAGACCAGTGCACGCTTGGCCCTGCAGTGAAGGGGGGAGGAGGGAATTAGTGAAGTGTTGCTGGCAAGGAAGGACTTGCCTACATGTCCACGCAGTGTGCCGCCGTCAGCACATGCTGATCGGAGATCAGGGAGCCGCCACACCAGTAGAGACCCTTGGGACGCTGCAGCAACATGCCCACCTGGTAGGGGAAACAGTGTGGATTGCCCACATCGCCGCCAAAGATGCGATCCATGGCCATGGCCCCTTCGGACAACATGCTGTCCAGCAGTGGCGTTGTCTCCAGATTGAGTACGAGTGGCTCGGGTTCCATGGCAGCGCGCACACCAAAGCTGCTGTCAGCTGCGCTGTCGACGCTGGCTTCGCTGCTGCTGCTACTGATGCGACTGTCGTCATTGGTGGCACTCATTTCCGCGTCCAGTTCGGCGGACAGCGACGATGTTTTAGTCGTGGAGGCCATGCCGAATGGGCCCGGATACATGGACACTAAATACATTGGCTTAACCTGTTGCCAGTCGAGCGCTGCTGCGACGCTGCCGACATTGAGCAGCAGCAGCAGCAGCGCCAGGCAGCGCAGTCGCAGTGTCACAATGTTGTTGTTGTTTTTGCTGCTGCTGGTGTTGTTGTTGTGGGAGGCTTGTAAACACATTTATGCATTTAATTCTTATAATTTTAAATCCTAATGAACACACACAGCGATACACACACAAACGCACGCGCGCGCAATATTGCTTCCTCTTTCTTTCGATCACTTTTCGATTACTTTTCAAGTTTCCCTCGCCGTCGTTACGTACGCGAGCGAACGTTACTTTCTTTCGGAAGCGGAGTCGGTTCGGTACTGAGACTGTTGGGAGTCACTGTCGGTGCTGTCGGTCAGCGTTTCGCGTCGACTGTGGCGGCCCGCGCATGTTGCAAGCACTTTTATAAACTCTCTTGCTACAATTTCTTGCAACCGCTTTAATTATTTCGTCTATTTTGCTGCATTAATTTGACGTCGCCGTCAGCGTACGCTGTCGACGTTGACGTCGCGCCGTCGACGTTAATGTGTCGCTGCTTAACAGGGACGGCGACTGCGACTGCGACACCGACCGCAGCTTTGCATACTTTCATTGCAGTGCATCGATTTAATTTCATCCTTTCTTTGTCTCTTTCACGCACATCTCTAACTTCCACCCGCGCTCATATCTAACCTTCACCCGCGCACACTGCACTCGGCGCCACCTGTTGTCACATTTTCTGCATTGCTCATCCTACCGTCAAATTGTTCGTGTCGCCCTTTGGCACCGGTTCGGTTTTTTTCTGTTGTCGCGTGTGTGTGCAAGCAAAATCATAAAAAGCGTCAGCGCCGGCGCCGCGGTCGACGCTGCTGCGACTGCGTGTTGTGGTTGTTGTTATTGTCGTTGTTGTCTTTACCATTTAAATATAAAAAGCAAGCAAAGCTGTAACTCTAGTTACTTATCCTCTGCTCACTTTGGCGTTATTACATCACACATACATGACTCCCCCGTGTATGTGTGTGTGCGAGTGCGTGTGTGTGCGCTGGGTAATGCGCAGCATGCGGCGAGAAATGCTTTCATTGAGAAAAACAACATGCAGTTGTTGTTGTTGGCAGTCTAAGAAAAATATTACACGATACATTTGTCTTTTGCATTGTTTCCCCCTTCTTCCACTCTGCCTGGTTACCGATTACATGCATATTATGCACAGTCACAATGGGCAAGTTTTCAGCACGTGGTAAACAATAAGTGAAAGAGCCGTTACACATGTTAATTTTGCCCACTGTGCAGCCATATAGCGGCCGGATCTTCCAAGGTTATTGCCAGGCGCGAATTTTGGAAAAAAAGACGTTGCCAGAGTTGAACAAATTTGCAAGTTGCATGCGGAGTGAAGAATTCTGAACAGGAAATCAATGTAATGAAATACCTCGCCCCCACACTCCCGTCTAACCCCTTTGCCACCCGCAGCAATTCGCTAACTTGTTGCATGGTATTGCCGTTAATTAAATTAATTCGACAAAAATAACTTTAATTTGGTGTTGAAAGTATTTCTTGGTTTTCTGCATTGTCTATTTAGGAAATTGCGGCTTACTTTGTCTGCCTAGCGAAGCAAATAAATCAAATCGTCTCGCGATCGGATCGGGTCGGATCGGATCGGTTCGGTGATATGTTCGAATGTAATGAGGCTACAAAAACAAAACAACAATCAGCGCCAACGCCAACAACGAGAGCAACAGCAACAACAACAGTAACAGTGATGGCAACAACAACAACAGTAGTAACAGTGACGGCAACAACAACAGTAACAATGGTAGTAACAGTAGCAGTCAGTGTGGCCGCCGATTATGCAAATGTTCGCTCGCCTCCGCCACCCGTCGCGTTGATCCACAATTTTTGTGGCTAGTGTTGTGTAGTTTTGTGATACCCTTTCGAGTTTGCAGGCAGATCGAATATCGATATCACTAAGCAATGAACACATAGAGACGTCAAACAGCTCTAAAGCTGTTTCCAGCTGATTTTCGGACCTAGTACCCCAGGAAAGAAGAAGAACAGAACAGCTGTTCGACACTCAGTACAAACTGTGCAAAGGATCAAAACTGCTTCAGTCGCACAACGACAGCGGAACGATAAGCATGCGTGTACTTCTTTGCGCTGTGCGATCGTTTCCATGTGTGCGTGTATGTATGCACGGCCCGCGTATGAATGCATGCGTAGCTAGTGAAGTTTGGCAATAGGCAAGTGCTTCGGCCAGCGTGCTGGCAGCCTGAAGTCAATTTTGTGTTTCGGCGTCGAGAGCCTAGAGAATGAGGCTCAGGTCCGTAGTGAGGGTTTTACGGGCCCCTGTACAATACTTATCAGGGACTCCTACTTAAATTATATTAATTAATAAATATATTTGTGTTTACCTAAGGAATTAAATTTTAGAAATATATCCGCATTAATAAAATTTTTATGTTTGGTAACCGTGAGCCCCTGACTGTTGAGAGCCCTTCTTGTACCGCACACCCTGCGCACTTTTAGCTACGAGCCTGGCCAGCGTGAAATCAACTGGGTGTTTGTTTTTGTTTTTGTCTTCGAGAGCTAAGAGACCAAATTACAGTGAGCCACAATTGTTATTTGGCGGCAATAATTTTAGTATCAGAAAACATGTGTATTTATGTTTAATTTTTGAGAAGAGGAATTGAAAATTGATAATTATATTATATTTTATAGAGGAAAGTTATAATATCAAAAAAAAGTTTTGATAATTATATTTTTTTTGTATATGAGTTTACCAATATTGACAAAATTTATGAATTAAAATAAAAAATTCGGAATACATAAATATGTAATTACTAAATAAAATTATCCTCATAGAACAAGACACATGTTTTCAAAACTTTTAAAATTTTTGCTGCAAGATAACCATTTTTGGCCACTGTGCATGTCTCGAGGCTCTCGACGCCGAAACACAAAATTGACTTCAGGCTGCCAGCACGCTGGCCGAAGCATTTGCCTATTGCCAAACTTCACTAGCTACGCATGCATTCATACGCGGGCCGTGCATACATACACGCACACATGGAAACGATCGCACAGCGCAAAGAAGTACACGCATGCTTATCGTTCCGCTGCCGTTGTGCGACTGAAGCAGTTTTGATCCTATGCACAGTTTGTACCGAGTGTCGAACAGCTGTTCTATTCTTCTTCTTTCCTGGGGTACTAGGTCCGAAAATCAGCTGGAAACAGCTTTAGAGCTGTTTGACGTCTCTATGTGTTCATTGCTTAGTGTCGATATCCATGGAAATCAAACAAATACTAATATGTAAGTACATTTATATGTTTGTTTATTAAATATGCTTAAATGGAACTAAAAATGAAAATAAATATGTTTAAGTTGCGAGTTTTATACTCTATATATTCATACTGGGCAAGGGTATGCACGATTCGTTGCATTTATATGTACTTTGGGGTGGGGAACATTTATTTTCTTTTATTGATTTGTAATTCTGTTTTGCACCCAATTCGTGTGCTGTGTGCGTTGTATTTAATGCATAATCGGGAATTATGATTACCGCGCTTGCGTGCTGTGTTTGTATGTGTATGTACTTTATTTAATAATAAGCACATACTACTTTTATCTTATTGCACTTGCTAATGCATTTGCCGTTATTCAATTTAGCACCACGATACCAATTGATTAATATTTGTGATACGATAGTAAATGCCCATCTCTTTCGCACACTCTCTCTCTCTCTTTCACTTGTTTGTTTAAACTTTATGGCTGTACGTTTGAATTAAATTAGTTTTTATTAACTTGCTATTTGAGGCAGTCAAAATAATGAGCCGGGTACGCAGCAGTTCCTATTTGGTAACAACAACAAAACTAATGACTACTTAGTGGGTGCAGTTTGGTACAGTTCTTCTTCTTCTTGATTCTCTGCAGATATTTGTAGTTCAGAATTCAGAATTCTTATATTAAATATGTACTTAAATGAAAATACAAATAATATGGTTGGGGAAGGGGGAGGGGGGGTCACGCGTGACAGCACTTCCTATATGTATATATCCTAAATAAAACTTAGTAAAACTTATATAAGACTCTCTCTCTTAATAATCAGTACGGTATTTTGATCGATTAACAAGACCTATTCGTAGGCCAAGGACTGATGTGCCAGCAGTGTAGGCAGCTGCATATCATCCATGAATGCAATATCCGTTGCCCGATCTAGATTTGCCTCGGCAATCCCAGTGCTTGGGGGCTCATCGTCGCCATCGAACATGGCACTGTCGAGACTCTTGTTGAGACGATCATGGAACTCGGTCATTGAGATTTTCTTCAATGCGAATCTCTTGCCAAACGTTTTCTTTACCTTCAAGCGACGTTTCTTGATCAAGCTCTTGTTCTTATTGAGCCCGTCGTTGAAAGAGATGGAACGACGTAGTTTACGCGCCCCGAACTTAACCAATCGCACCTGACTGGTGATTGCGCACTCCTCACTGTCATCCTCGGCATCGGCGGCATTTTCATCGCTGGGCTCCTCGAAGATTGTCTCCAGATTGGCCGGCGTGAACTTCTTCATGCGTTTGCTGGTGTAGATCTTCTCGATGCTCTTTAGGGTTTGCTCGTTGGTATGCAGTTCCCGGCGTTTCTTTTTGCTGCTCGTCTTCATGATGGTGCTGCAAACACGATTGAAATTGTCTTTGGAGACGCGTGCGGGATTGCGGCGTCGTGAGGATGCTGAGGAGGAGACGCCTCCACGATGATGATTCCCCCCGTAGCTGCTGCTGTTGCTACTGTCGCTTTCATCGTCGCACCCTCGAAGTTGTGATGAATCCACTTCGTCTGACTGATCCGTGTCGCCACTCTCCGACTCCAGCATGTCATCATTCTGACTGGTTGCAACACGAGACATTGACTTGGAATTCCACTCGAAGCTGTGCGTCGTTGTCGTTGTTGTTGCGCTGGAAAATACTGAAGTAGATCTGCAAAGAAAAAAACAGAAATGTTGCTTTGGTCTTGCGCTGTCCCTTCTTCTGTCTCTTCTTTGCACTTACCGGTTCTCTGTTAAAACAACCTCTTTTGGCTGAAAACTAATCTTTGCAAAATTGTGCACAATATTTTCCATTATTCAGTTTGTATTCATTATTTGCCGATTTTAGTTTGTTCGCTGTAAGTTTGTTATTTACACTTTTTCTTTCTTAAGAAGAGGAAGAATGATGTACAAAGCGGGGCTGTTAAGTTAACATAACAGCCCGGTTGCCATTCACAATGGTTTGGCTCATTAACAGTTTGCAGAAATTTGCGGGGAATTCGTATTTGTTGATAGTTTAGCTTGTCCAATAATTTAAAATAAATATTAAAAAATTTAAATTTACAAATATTTAGAAAACTTCTTTGACGTGCGACAAATTTGAAAAACTACTTTGAAATTTGAATTTAACAGAAAATCAAGCAATCGATAATGTCTTTAACATTACAGTTACAGAAATTGCACAACACTGTTAACATTTGAATGTGCTTAATGCTGTGTCCAACAGATGGCGGTTAGTGACGGTTGGAATTTGAACTGGGTTGTGTTATGCAGGAATGAAAGAAAATTATTATAAAGTGATGAATAGAAAAATTGTAAGCACTTGAAAGTAGATAAGGTTATAATTTTACTATCATATTGTGGTTGGCTATCAATACTAATTTTAAATGTTTGCAATCAACCATTGCACGCAAAAACGAAATTAATTTCTGAGTGCGTATTCAAATTTGGACTTCGTATGGCCAATTCTACTTTCCATAGATAACTGCAAGAAAATATTGGATTGGTTGACAATCTTATACTTACAAAGAGGTTATTGAGTGGGTCAAAATACTGTGATAAGCCGTAAAATGGCCAAGTGTCTTATCGATTCGTTTGCACTCTAAACCGTATGAGTACACCGCAAGATAAACCGGTAGAAGACACGAATTTCGTATATAAACCCCTTGCTTGAGTTGATTTAGTACGAGTTCATCGAAAAACATGAAAGTGTTCGTTGTATTGGCTTTGGCGCTCGCCGCCGTCTCTGCTGAGATCTTGGAGCAGGAGCATCCCAAGGACTTCCCCAAGACTGGCAAGGTCCAGGGACGTATCACCAACGGTTACCCAGCCTACGAGGGCAAGGCTCCTTACACCGTCGGTCTGAGTTTCAACAATGCCTGGTGGTGCGGTGGTTCCATCATCGCTCACGACTGGGTGCTGACTGCTGCTCACTGCACCAACTCTGCCAACTCTGTGACCATCTTCTACGGTGCTACCTGGCGTACCAACGCCCAGTTCACCCACACTGTCGGCAGCGGTGACTTCATCCAGAACCACAACTGGCCCAATGTCAATGGCAACGATATCGCTTTGATCCGCACTCCCCACGTCGACTTCTGGAGCATGGTCAACAAGGTTGAGCTGCCCAGCTTCAACGACCGTTACAACATGTACGATGGATGGTGGGCTGTTGCCTGCGGCTGGGGTGGTACCTACGATGGCAGCTCCCTTCCCGACTGGCTCCAATGCGTCGATCTGCAGATCATCTCCACATCCCAGTGCTCCCAGACCTATGGCAGCCTTCCCGAGAGCATTCTCTGCGTGGCCACTCCCGACGGCAAGTCTACCTGCAGTGGTGACTCTGGTGGCCCATTGGTGCTCCACGACGGCAGCAAACTGGTCGGTGTTACCTCCTTCGGCAGCTCCGCTGGTTGCCAGAGTGGTGCCCCAGCTGGCTTCACCCGTGTCACCTCCCACCTGGACTGGATCCGCGACAACTCTGGTGTTGCTTACTACTAAACTATACCAAAAATATAATAATATTAAATGAACTGCTAAATGAAATGCCCAATTCCTTAATTCTGATAGAGGGAAGTAGCTGAAAGAAAGGGAAGTTGGCAGCTCAAAGAAGCACTTAGAAGAATTAAGAACTTAAGTTTCAAAGAGTTTGCCTGATAGAGGATACAGAAAATCATTTGTATTGTGTTAAGAACCCAAACTGCTGATTTCCGAGAGTAGACTGTGTTTTGCACATGCATAAAGATCTCGTATGAAAGACTTCCTTTGCCTTGTGAAGATTTTATGCCCTTCTAGCTTTTGGTCTTTACTGTTTGTTACTATGAAAATTAAAAATTAAAGGGTGATTTTTTAAGAACTATAGGAACGTTTTTCAAATAAAAACACATAAAATTCAGTGAAATGCATTAAACGATGAACTTTCTTTACAGAACACGGATTTTGATAATGAAATTCAATAATATGCAAGCGTTGTTCATTTGTTAGACGATTCATGGTTAAATTATAGTCCAAACTGAAGATGTTTGACAGTAATATAAAACACGAACCGTGCGTCAGCTGTTTAAACTAGCTAAAAAATCACACTTTATATAGCAATACAAAGATTCTTCAAATTGTCAACTTGTTCGTTAAAAGCTATCGAAAGATTGTTGTATAGTAGTTAAGCAATGTTGATGAAAGGCAAAAAGTATATTTGGGTAACTGAATAACTTTAATTGGTAGAAGTTTCATCAAGGTGACTCTTAATCTGGGACATTGATTTGCGGTTTAGGAAATAGACCCACGGAACAAGTCGTACATAACTTTATCGACTGTTATTTTGATTAATAAATTGGGTCGAAAGCTAGAAATTATATTATACATATTTATATATTAAACAGTGGTTACAATGTTTCCAGAAATACAAATAAAATACTAACTAACCCTAAGAGTACTAACTAAACCTAACCCTTAAGTAACATTTAAAATGTCGGGAATTGTTACCTTAAGTCAATGTTCCTAAGTTCCTAATACCTTCGCGAATATACATATTGTTTTCTCATCTATCTACATCTTATTAATATCTACATGAGCTCATTGGCTTGAGAAAGGGTATCAAAAGTCTTACGTATCTTGAACACTTCAGTAACGTTCGCCCGCCGTCAATTAACTAAGTTCTTATCTTAGCTCTGATTGAAAGTGCTTGCATAGATTAATCTCTAGTACCTAGAAAAGTGAAGTGTCACAAGCCGCCAGAGATATGATATGTTTAGGAAAGTATAAAAGCGGCACAAAATTTATGAAAAGCTAGCAATCGTGTTTGAACCATGAAGGCATTCATTGTACTCGCTTTGGCAATTGCTGCCGTCTCTGCGGAGGTTACGGACTTGGTCCACCCCAAGGATCTGCCCAGGTCTGCCAAGATCGAGGGTCGTATTACCAATGGCTACCCAGCCTACGAAGGCAAGGCACCCTATACCGTCGGACTTGACTTCAACGGTTGGTGGTGCGGTGGTTCCATCATTGCCAACGACTGGGTGCTGACTGCTGCTCACTGCACCAACGGTGCCAGCTCTGTGACCATCTCCTACGGTGCCACCTGGCGTACCAACGCCCAGTTCACCCACACTGTCGGCAGCGGCAACATCATCCAGAACCACAACTGGCCCAACGTGAATGGCAACGATATCGCTTTGATCCGCACTCCCCATGTCGACTTCTGGAGCATGGTCAACAAGGTTGAACTGCCCAGCTTCAACGACCGTTACAACATGTACGATGGATGGTGGGCTGTTGCCTGCGGCTGGGGTGGTACCTACGATGGTAGCCCACTGCCCGACTGGCTCCAGTGCGTCGATCTGCAGATCATCAGCAATGCTCAGTGCTCTCAGATCTATGGCAGCCAACCCGAGGGTATTCTCTGTGTTGCCACTCCTGACGGCAAGTCCACTTGCCAGGGTGATTCTGGTGGCCCATTGGTGCTCCACGACGGCGGCAAACTGGCTGGTGTTACTTCCTGGGTTTCTGGTGCTGGTTGCCAATCTGGTCTGCCTTCTGGTTTCACTCGTGTGACCGCTCATCTGGACTGGATCCGCGACAACTCTGGTGTTGCTTACTATTAAACTGCTCTACAAATTTAAATATATTAAATGAAGTACTGAAAGAAAAACTTAATGCTTTAATTTAGATAATTTAGTGAAAGAGTTACTAACTACAACAAATAGCAGATGGAAAGAAATAAGTGCACTGATAAGAACTAAGAACTTCTGTTCGCAGAGCTTGCTTGTTAGATGATAAGGACAACTCTTTTTTTAAGTATAGGTCAGGTTCCTCTAACTGTCTATAGCTTCTAATTAAGAAGTGTCTTTCTTATTTGTGCGTTAAAACTTTTAGGAACTTTAATTACAATTCAAATTTTATACTGATTGTTCCTAAGAAAGTTATTGGATATTGCTGTAACTTTAATTGGTACTGTTCATTTAAGTAAGAAAAACTCTGAAGTCTAATTTAAGTTAGTTTAGGGCGGTTGTTTCTTTTGGTCTTGTTAGGTTGAAATGTTTACAGCCATCAAAGTAATAAAGCTAACGGGTGATCTATTGTACTGTCCTATTATGTGATGTTTCCTTAGCATAGGAGCATCCATAGCTATGGTTGGTAGCACTTAATACACACCTTCTGTATGGGTATTAAATGAAGAAAACTATAATAAAATTTACTTAATATGTAAACTGAATGACGGTACACAATTTACCATAAACAAAAGACGATTTAAGTTGATTAGAATTTGTTTGTTATTTAAGGTTTACTATCTGCTATTGCCCAAGTTACGAACCTCCCAAAAATACAACTTGAAGAGTGAAACAACTTACTGTATAATGAATTAACTTTCCACTTAATAATCTCGATCTCTATGAAACTTGAAAGGAAGTATTCGTTTCAAGTATGATAGATTTAAAAATAAAAGTTAAAAGAACTCAAGAAGGTTAAGTGTATTTAAAGCCTTCTCTATCTTAGACAATTCAGTAATGTCCGCCCCCCGTCAATTAACTAAGTCCTTATCTTAGCTTTGATTGAAAGTGCTTGCATATATTAACCTTTAGTACCTTGAAATGTACAAAGTCACAACGCACTAGAGATATGATATGAATAGGAAAGTATATAAACAGAAGGGACACTAGAGAAAGTAACCAATTGTGTTTGAAACATGAAGGCATTCATTGTACTAACTTTGGCAATTGCTGCCGTCTCTGCGGAGGTTATGGACGTGGTCCACCCTAAGGATCTGCCTAAAACAGGCAAGATCCAGGGACGTATCACCAACGGTTACCCAGCCTACGAAGGCAAGGCACCCTATACCGTCGGACTTGACTTCAACGGTTGGTGGTGCGGTGGTTCCATCATTGCCAACGACTGGGTGCTGACTGCTGCTCACTGCACCAACGGTGGTAGCGGTGTGACCGTCTACTACGGTGCCACCTGGCGTACCAACGCCCTGTTCACCCACTGGGTTAGCAGCAGCAACTTCATCCAGAACCACAACTGGCCCAATGTCAATGGCAATGATATCGCTTTGATCCGCACTCCCCACGTCGACTTCTGGAGCAATGTCAACAAGGTTGAGCTGCCCAGCTTTAACGACCGTTACAACATGTACGATGGATGGTGGGCTGTTGCCTGCGGCTGGGGTGGTACCTACGATGGTAGCCCACAACCCGACTGGCTGCAGTGCGTCGATCTGCAGATCATCAGCAATGCTCAGTGCTCTCAGATCTACGGCAGCCAACCCGATGAAATTCTCTGCGTCGCCACTCCCGATGGCAAGTCCACCTGCAGTGGTGACTCTGGTGGCCCATTGGTTCTGCACGACGGTGCCAAGCTGGTCGGTGTTACCTCCTGGGTGGCTTCTGCTGGTTGCCAATCTGGTCTGCCTTCTGGATTCACCCGTGTTACCACACAGCTGGAATGGATCCGCGACAACTCTGGTGTTGCTTACTACTAGACGAACTACAATTTTTAAATAAACATTTTCATACTAAAAGCAACAATAGAGCTGAGTTTTCAAGAGACAGTGGGAGAGCCCGGTTTGATGCTAAACAGTCTTTTTTTATTCGAAAAGAAACCTGTCTGAAAGAGAGACCTGTCTGTCTTTCTTTCATTTCTTAATTACTTCCTATGATATTTTCTTTAGAGATCATGGTGATAACTTATCGAGAATAAGTCACAATCTGGGGAATTCCTCTGTGATTTGTTATTTGTTTTTTGTTGGGGGCTCGCCGTGCGTAAATTTTGGGTCTTCCGTCTAGGGGTTCTAGAAAATACCCCCAGCACTGACCGCATTTGGTCTCACATTTGCAGTTTGTTAAATGATTAGATTGTGGACTCGAGTGACTTGAACTTTCGAGTGGTTCCGATTAGATATTCTGCAATAAGATTTATGTATTGATCGGTTGCACTAAGAATAATTGTGAGAATTGATCGCTTGCACTAAGAACGAATGTGGAAAAGGGATCAAGTGCGTAGTGAATAAGAAAATGATGTGGAACAGTTCTCAGTTCTAAGAGGCAGTTTAGACTAATCTATGTTTGCTCTATATTTCTCTCTGAATTCTTCCTTTACTTTAATGTTTTAGTGGAGTTGTAAGAGTTGTTTGCTTTCTATTCTTCTTCTCTTTTGGGTTATTTATGTGATAACTGTTATTTTTGGGATTATCTTTACATCTGCGTACTGCCGACCTTCAAGTACGCAATTTTTTTGTTCACATTTTTCGTGACCGGATGTGATAATTACTGATTGACAATGCGCACACTTCGCGCAAGTCTAAAGGCCCTAAGTCGATGCAAATCAAGTACTATCTTATCAAGGAAACTTTTCGAACTCAGACCACCCGAATATTTATTTGTAATCTTATTATCTGGGCAAATAAATTAAAGTATTTTCCAGTAAGTGCCACACGCTACTTGGGATTGATAACAGAATGAATGAGTACACTTACAGCCCCATTGAGAATGGCTTGTGTAGAGTAACTCTTGATCGCTATCGATAAACTAATCGATTTCAATGTGTTTGTTATGCCAATCTGTCTACGTGAACGCGTGGAACGTACGCGTGAATCGGGAGATGATCAAGTTTAATATATGTATATGAATGCATGTATTTGTAAGATATTATACTTTGATGCAGATTGGCAACCCCGGCAATAGAGAAAAGTTGGTATAATTGTGAAGCACACTGAAGTTGTAACGCCATTATTTTTTAACTAATTAACCTTACTGAATTGATTTGAACTATAATAATAAACTCTTTTTAATAATAACCTTACATATGGATAACTATAGATAACTATAGAAAAACACTTTCTAAAAGTAGAATCTATTGCAAATAATTATAGCTTTACGAAGAACGTATATTTCTTGATATGGCTTATATTTAAATATGTTATCTTTAAGTTGTGCTAGACAACTTTCCTTTCAAGAGTTTCGAGTGCGCTCTTGAAGCACTGATTGATTAGTCTCTGAAAGAGAGAGAGAGCTATATCATATTTATATGCTCACCAGGTTTATTATTATATTTTTAATTATCAAAACGGCGATTCATTCGTCCGGTTACTAATTGGTTTATCGCCAGGTCGATTGCCTTTAGAAGATATAGCTACATTTGAAAATAGTATAAAATGTTGTTAGTTTTATGGGGGTATCATCAGTTGGTCGTTCAACATGAAGGTGTTTATTGTATTGGCTTTGGCTCTCGCTGCTGTTGCGGCCGAAACTGTCGAGCAGGTTCATCCCAAGGATCTGCCGGCTTCTAAGATTGGTGGACGTATCACCAATGGCTATCCAGCATACGAGGGCAAGGCCCCGTACACTGTTGGCTTGAGCTTCAACGGTTGGTGGTGCGGTGGTTCCATCATTGCCAACGACTGGGTGCTGACTGCTGCTCACTGCACCAACGGTGCCAGCTCTGTGACCATCTACTACGGTGCCACCTGGCGTACCAACGCCCAGTTCACCCACTCGGTCGGCAGCGGCAACTTCATCCAGAACCACAACTGGCCCAATGTCAATGGCAACGATATCGCTTTGATCCGCACTCCCCACGTCGACTTCTGGAGCAATGTCAACAAGGTTGAGCTGCCCAGCTTCAACGACCGTTACAACATGTACGATGGATGGTGGGCTGTTGCCTGCGGCTGGGGTCTTACCTCTGATGGTGGCTCTCAACCCGACTGGATGCAGTGCGTCGACTTGCAGATCATCAGCAACTCCCAGTGCTCTCAGACCTACGGCAACCAACCCGAAGGTATTCTCTGCGTTGCCACTCCCGACGGCAAGTCCACCTGCAGTGGTGACTCTGGTGGCCCATTGGTGCTCCACGACGGCGGCAAGCTGGCTGGTGTCACTTCCTGGGTTTCTGGTGCTGGTTGCCAATCTGGTCTGCCTTCTGGATTCACCCGTGTTACCGCCCAACTGGAATGGATCCGCGACAACTCTGGTGTTGCTTACTATTAAACTGTTCTTTTTGGAGATTTCATACTCGAAATAAATCTATTGAACATAATCAATCTGGTTGTTGATACTACAAACAGTACCAATTAATCTATAGTAATTACGAGGACAGATGCTTTTTGAAATGCTTTATTTAAGTGGTTCTCATTTAGTAAGAGATGCCAGTGTTGTCGCGGATCCAGTCGAGGTAGCCAGTGACACGGGTGAAGCCAGCAGGCTGGCCAGCAGTGCAGCCATCCCAGTGACCGAAGGAAGTAATGCCCACAATGCGGTTGCCTTCGTGTGTGACCAAGGGGCCACCAGAGTCGCCATTGCAGGTAGACTTGCCACCCGAGGTGTTGATGCAGATGGTGTTATCGATGACGTAGCCACCACCGAACACGTTGCGGCACTCATCGTTGCTGATAATCTGGACATCCACGCAGTTAAGGTAGTCATGCATACCGCCATCGTTGTATGTACGTCCCCAGCCGGAGGCCACAGCCCACCATTCATTGTAGCTATTGTAGCGATCGTTGTAGCTGGGCAACTCAACCTTGTTGACCAAGGACCAGAAGTCCACATGGGGAGTGCGGATCAGAGCAATGTCGTTGTTCAGCTGGTTGTTGTAGTTGGGATGACGGATCTGGTCACTGCCGCTGACCCAGTGAGTGTACTGAGCCTCGTGGCGGAAGCTGGCACCGTAGTAGATCCTCACACCGGAACCATCGTTGATGCAGTGACCAGCAGTCAGAACCCAGGTGTTGCCAATGATGGAACCACCGCACCACCAACCTCCGTCGAAGCTCAGGCCTACAATGTAAGGGACCTTGCCCTCGTAGGCTGGGTAGCCGTTGGTGATGCGACCCTCGATGTTATTCTTGGGCATGTCCATCACACGGAGGGGCTTGTTCAGCCCCGTGGGCACAGCGGTGGCTGCGGCTATTGCCAGAGTCAGGAATACGAACAGCTTCATTTTCGATTTGAAACTAATAATTCTTTGAATATTTGCGCTGTTTTTATAAAAGCTTATCGGGTTTCAATGCAATCGTAGGTCATATTTCTTATTTGATTATTGCATTCACTCAAGTTTTCAGTTAAAATTGAATATAAAAAGAGTTTGCAACGGGTACTCACCTTAAATTAATCAATATAATAATCAAAGTGAAATCATTCAATGCCTTTGTAGGTTTCTTCTTTCTTCAACGGCAACGGATATGAATAAATCATTCGTAGTATCGTAGAGCCTCAGAGACTTTGAACAAATACGTGAGCATTAAGAGGAACTTAACCGATAGGAAGCAATAAATATTGATAACGCCATCTAATGACAAAGTTATCGATTATTGCCATAAATCTTTATTTTGTATAAATAAAATAGATTAAATTGTATTTAATTCCCGATGCCTTTTCTTTTATTACTTTATATATAATAAGTGTTTGTTATGGTTGCATTTTACCTTCTACTTGGGGTCTCTTAGATAGGAAATCATTGAATGAAAAATGTCTAGCTGTCTGCACTTGCGAGGGATAACACACAGCCCTAACTTCGGTTCTACATGTTGTGAGAAGTGTAGCTTGCCCACGAAAAGTGCAGTCAGGCTATTTGAAATTTGTTAGCGAAAAGGAGCTAAGCCACTTTTTATGGTAACAAACTGATTTGCTTCTGGTAGGGGCTTTCAAGACTGTACCTGCTTATCAAAGTTCTAGAAATGTACACTGAGTGGACTTTCAAGTGGAACTTTGAGATTTTTTATTACTTTGTAGTAGCTTTATTATCAGAACCATAAAGCTACACATGCGTACATAGATTATATTAGATTAGATGTAATTGACAGTGGAGAACATTGCTAAGCTTTTCTACTTTCCCCTGCTTATGTTCTCGAATCCTTTGAAAAGAATCTTATTAAAAAGTCTGTGGGCCTTTTAGTCTATAAAATAGATTTATTAATGGATGCCCATTTAGTAAGAGATGCCAGTGTTGTCGCGGATCCAGTCGAGGTAGCCAGTGACACGGGTGAAGCCAGCAGGCTGGCCAGCAGTGCAGCCATCCCAGTGACCAAAGGAAGTAATGCCCACAATGCGGTTGCCATCGTGTGTGACCAAGGGGCCACCAGAGTCGCCGCTGCAAGTGGACTTGCTGCCTGAGGTGTTAATGCAGATGGTGTTGTCGATGACGTAGCCACCACCGTATATGTTGCGGCACTCATCGTTGCTAATGATCTGAACATCCACGCAGTTCAGGTAGTTGTGCATGCCACTGTCGTTGGAGATTGCTCCCCAGCCAGAAGCAACAGCCCACCAACCGTTGTAGCTGTTGTAGCGATCGTTGTAGCTGGGCAGCTCAACCTTGTTGACCAAAGACCAGAAGTCCACATGGGGAGTGCGAATCAGAGCAATGTCGTTGTTCAGCTGGTTGTTGTAGTTAGGATGACGGATCTGGTCACTGCCGCTGACCCAGTGAGTGTACTGAGCCTCGTGGCGGAAGCTGGCACCGTAGTAGATCCTCACACCGGAACCATCGTTGATGCAGTGACCAGCAGTCAGAACCCAGGTGTTGCCAATGATGGAACCACCGCACCACCAACCTCCGTCGAAGCTCAGACCAACAATGTAAGGGACCTTGCCCTCGTAGGCTGGGTAGCCGTTGGTGATGCGACCCTCGATGTTATTCTTGGGCATGTCCATCACACGGAGGGGCTTGTTCAGCCCCGTGGGCACAGCGGTGGCTGCGGCTATAGCCAGAGTCAGGAATACGAACAGCTTCATTTTCGATTTGAAACTAATAATTCTTTGAATATTTGCGCTGTTTTTATAAAAGCTTATCGGTTTTCAATGCAATCGTAGGTCATATTTCTTATTTGATTATTGCATTCACTCAAGTTTTCAGTTAAAATTGAATATAAAAAGAGTTTGCAACGGGTACTCACCTTAAATTAATCAATATAATAAACAAAGTGAAATCATTCAGTGCCTTTGTAGGTTTCTTCTTTCTTTAACGGCAACGGATATGAATAAATCATTCGTGGTATCTTAGAGCCTCAGAGACTTTGAACAAATACGTGAGCATTAAGAGGAACTTAACCGATAGGAAGCAATAAATATTGATAACGCCATCTAATGACAAAGTTATCGATTATTGCCATAAATCTTTATTTTGTATAAATAAAATAGATTAAATTGTATTTAATTCCCGATGCCTTTTCTTTTATTACTTTATATATAATAAGTGTTTGTTATGGTTGCATTTTACCTTCTACTTGGGGTCTCTTAGATAGGAAATCATTGAATGAAAAGCTTCTAGCTGTCTGCACTTGCGAGGGATAACACACAGCCCTAACTTCGGTTCTACATGTTGTGGGAAGTGTAGTTTGCCCTTGCCCACGAAAAGTGCAGTGAGGCTATTTGAAATTTGTTAGTGAAAAGGAGCTAAGCCACTTTTTATGGTAACAAACTGATTTGCTTCTGGTAGGGGCTTTCAAGACTGTACCTGCTTATCAAAGTTCTAGAAATGTACACTGCTTGAGTGGACTTTCAAGTGGAACTTTGAGATTTTTTATTACTTTGTAGTAGGTTTATTATCAGAACCATAAAGCTACACATGCTTACATGGATTATATTAGATTAGATGTAATTGACTGTGGAGAACATTGCTAAGCTTTTCTACTTTCCCCTGCTTATGTTCTCGAATCCTTTGAAAAGAATCTTATTAAAAAGTCTGTGGGCCTTTTAGTCTTTAAATTGATTTATTAATGGATGTCCAATTAGTAAGAGATGCCAGTGTTGTCGCGGATCCAGTCGAGGTAGCCAGTGACACGGGTGAAGCCAGCAGGCTGGCCAGCAGTGCAGCCATCCCAGTGACCAAAGGAAGTAATGCCCACAATGCGGTTGCCATCGTGTGTAACCAGGGGGCCACCAGAGTCGCCGCTGCAAGTGGACTTGCTGCCTGAGGTGTTAATGCAGATGGTGTTGTCGATGACGTAGCCACCACCGTATATGTTGCGGCACTCATCGTTGCTAATGATCTGAACATCCACGCAGTTCAGGTAGTTGTGCATGCCACTGTCGTTGGAGATTGCTCCCCAGCCAGAGGCAACAGCCCACCAACCGTTGTAGCTGTTGTAGCGATCGTTGTAGCTGGGCAGCTCAACCTTGTTGACCAAAGACCAGAAGTCCACATGGGGAGTGCGAATCAGAGCAATGTCGTTGTTCAGCTGGTTGTTGTAGTTAGGATGACGGATCTGGTCACTGCCGCTGACCCAGTGAGTGTACTGAGCCTCGTGGCGGAAGCTGGCACCGTAGTAGATCCTCACACCGGAACCATCGTTGATGCAGTGACCAGCAGTCAGAACCCAGGTGTTGCCAATGATGGAACCACCGCACCACCAACCTCCGTCGAAGCTCAGACCAACAATGTAAGGGACCTTGCCCTCGTAGGCTGGGTAGCCGTTGGTGATGCGACCCTCGATATTATTCTTGGGCATGTCCATCACACGGAGGGGCTTGTTCAGCCCCGTGGGCACAGCGGTGGCTGCAGCTATAGCCAGAGTCAAAAATACGAACAGCTTCATCTTCGATTTGAAACTTGCGACGTTCCTGTAGTCTTTACTGTTTTTATAGAGATAAACTTATGGCGAGACCCCTTGAGGTCTTTCAGTTGCAATCGCAGGTCATAAATTTTCTTCTTGTGGTTGATTTCATTTCAATTAATCCTTGTCTGGGTGATAAGAAAAGCAGTCGAAAGTGACACCACGAAGAATATATGGTTCATACGATATTATTCTCTATTTTTAGCGATAGTGCAAATAGTTTTATTGCGTCTCTTCTTCTTTGATTTGAACCCGGCACCAATATTAAAGATTGAGAGCCTTGTTATTGTATTATAGACGATGCAAAACAGTTGGTATCTTATCATGGACATGCGCTACGTTCTTAATTTGTATAATTGTTATCTAAGTAAATAAATTAAGGTTATCAGTGCACGTTACTTTGTTGATTGCGATTCGATTTCGAGATTCATGTTTAAAATAAAAGTAAACAAATTCATTAAGACTTTATGGGACTATCGCTACTTCTCTCTCTTTTGTTCTTATCATTTGCATATTGTAAATATTTTAAAAGCATAATCTGTTAAACGAACTGATCAAAAGGAAGTTATAAATACTGATAATGCCATGAGATGACAAAGCACTCTTGCGATCGTACGAGATTATGTTCATTCATGTTTTTACGTTTTGGTAAATTATCAAATTGGAATTAGATTATGAATCACAACTTTAAATTAGATTATCTACATTATTAACTGATTTAATATCAAGTATAAGATAAATATATAATAAAATAAATAGTATGACTCGTTAAGTTTCCTCTGCTTTAGCTATTCTTGTTGCTAGATACATATAGAACTCAATTAGAAATGCACTTAGGACTGTTTACTAAATATTTAACTGTTCGCCCACTTACATCAATCTTAAGTATTACAAATACTTAAGTTGAAAGTATTTCTGTGCTGCCTAGTAACTAAACTAAGGCGCAAACTATTCACTTTACTTAAGATATCTATAAGAATAAAAAACAATTTAAGTTTAAAGTATTTTGAGTGCCCTTAAATAAGTAGTCTGGACTTTCCCTACTCACTACAAGTGCAAATACTCATCATCACTCAAATAATATGAAATATTTGCACATTTCATGAGTTCTATTTGCTGCAATGATTTGTATACGTCATCGCATGTAGCCAGTCTGTTTTACTGTCAAGCACACTATGTTAGTGCTAATCATACTACGAAAATCTATCACATGCATTTTGGAAATTCCGTGTCGATACTAACGATTACTTATCGGGCTCTGCATCTACACGAAGCACATAATTTATGTCAAAACTATGACTCCATGCATTTGAAGATAATGTATGAAAGAGTTACCGATTATTTTGGTATAAATACTTGCGGTTGTGCATTAGAAAATAACTACAACTTGCAATATGAAGGTGTTCTTAACTATTCTGGCTCTGGCTGTAGCCTCCGCATCTGCTTTCGAAGAGGCGGTCCACTTCAAGGACTTCTCCAAGGTCAGCAAGATCAGTAGCCGTATCACCAACGGCTATCCAGCCTACGAGGGTAAGGCTCCCTACACTGTCGGTCTCGGTTTCAGCGGTGGCTGGTGGTGCGGTGGTTCCATCATTGGAAACACCTGGGTCCTGACTGCCAGTCACTGCACTGGTAGCGATGTGACTGTCTACTTCGGAGCTACCTGGCGTACAAACGCCCAGTACACCCACTGGGTCAGCCAGAGCAACATCATCAACCACTGGGTGGATGACATCGCTCTGATCCGTATCCCCCACGTCGACTTCTGGAGCATGGTCAACAAGGTTGAGATCCCCAGCTACAACGACCGTTACAACGACTTCAACAACCAATGGGCTGTTGCCTGCGGCTGGGGAGGTACCTACGATGGTAGCCCACTGCCCGACTGGCTCCAGTGCGTCGACTTGCAGGTTATCTCGAACGACGAGTGCAAGCGTACTTACGGCGATGTGACTGTCAACACCAACATCATCTGTGTGGCTACTCCCGATGGCAAATCCACCTGCGGTGGTGACTCTGGTGGCCCACTGGTCTCTCACGACGGCAACAAACTGATCGGTGTCACCAACTTTGGGTCGGCTGCTGGCTGCCAATCTGGCGCCCCCGCTGGCTTCCAGCGTGTCACCCACCACCTGGACTGGATCCGCGACAACACCGGAATTTCATACTAAACACCTTTAGTTATGATCTACTGAATAAAGCATAAAAAACGAATAGCATAACAATTTTCTTTTAATTCTGAGTTAGTAGAAATACGTGTACATATGTATTTAATATTTAGGGTGTTTATTTTGGGTAGCATTGTAAATCGATTGTTAGAAAGTGTGGTCAGAGGATGGGTAGCGATGGGAGTGAGGTGGGTACTTAACAGACTCTGTAGTACTCTGTAGCATCGAGCTTGAAGATCAGCGGATAGTACGTCTATTGTATCGCAGCAAAATCGAACTAACATATAAACGTATCAAGTTGCTACTAAAATTTTGTTAGTAATGTTCATTTATCACCTTATGAGGTTTGGTTTTTTATTGCCATGTATTGTTATGGATGAAACTGCTATCCGGTACTTAATACTTTATGAATATATAAAGAATAATGAATGTATATAGAATAAAAATGGAAAGTCTTATTTGTTTGTTGAAATTAATGAAAGAGACAGATGGAAAAACATCTCTCTTTTCCATATCTTTATCATATATAAAATTTGGTGACTCTACTGGAATGTATTGTAGTAAGAAAAGTTTTGTTTTTGAATTTGGTTACACCTACATATTATTTCTGGCGTAAATCAATAAAAAAAATTTGAATGAAAGAGCGATCATTTCGGGTCGTAAAGGTTCTCTCCACTTAGATTGACCTTCCTTCTTCCTTCCTTGGAGCGAAACTTCATTTTACAATGACAATAATAATAACATTATGCATTAAGATAATACTCCAGTATTAGTCACCTATTAGCTTGTATTGAAACCAACAGATAGATAATAAAATATAATAGCATTTGCTTGACTCGTTTATTGGCGCTGATAATGAGTATTTTATTTACTCATTTAATAGACTAATTACAATGATAATGAATATATCAATATATGTTTGTATGTATAAACTTTATGGTCTGGGAAAGTCCTGTTTCGTGTATAACTAAATCAAAGTTATCTATGAATGTTTTATTGCACATAAGAAAGTTTAATAGACTTTCGCAAGTATAAAAGGTCTTGAATTCGCACAGTGGAACACAAGTTGCTCATTCAACATGAAGGTGTTCTTAACTATTCTGGCTCTGGCTGTTGCCTCCGCTTCTGCCTACGAGGCGGTCCTGCACCCCAAGGACCTTCCCAAAGGCATCAGCAGCCGTATTACTAACGGCTACCCAGCTTACGAGGGCAAGGCTCCCTACACTGTCGGTCTCGGCTTCAGCGGCGGCTGGTGGTGCGGTGGCTCCATCATTGGAAACACCTGGGTCCTGACTGCCAAGCACTGCACTGGTAGCGATGTGACTGTCTACTTCGGAGCTACCTGGCGCACTAACGCCCAGTACACCCACTGGGTCAGCAGCAGCAACATCATCGACCACTGGGTTGATGATATCGCTCTGATCCGCATTCCCCATGTCGACTTCTGGAGCATGGTCAACAAGGTTGAGTTGCCCAGCTACAACGACCGCTACAATGACTACAACAACAACTGGGCTGTTGCCTGCGGTTGGGGTCGTACTGCCGATGGCAACCAACCCGACTGGATGCAGTGCGTCGACTTGCAGGTCATCTCCAACGATGAGTGCAAGAGTTATTATGGTGATGTGACTGTGAACACCAACATTATCTGCGTGAGCACTCCCGACGGCAAGTCTACTTGCAGTGGTGACTCTGGTGGCCCACTGGTCTCTCACGACGGCAACAAACTAATTGGTGTCACCAACTGGGTTTCCGGTGCTGGCTGCCAATCTGGTCACCCATCTGGCTTCCAGCGTGTCACCCACCACCTGGACTGGATCCGCGACAACACTGGAATTTCTTACTAAAATTATAATCTAGTGGTGTAAATAAAGCAAGAGCAAATAACTTTTGAATTTTATTATATATGAATATATACTCGTATTCTCTATTATAAATGATATACTTATGTTATGCAAACGTACTATGCATAACAAGCTTGAGTGAGTTTCACAAATTGTACAACTTTGTACCAACCAAAAATGTATGAAACAGGCGCTGGAGACGCGGCAGACCACACAAACTATATATATTCTGAATTAGCAACAACAACCGCGTCAATATAGCCATGTTCTTCTGTTTTTTTGTCTGTCTGTCTTTGTGTCTGTCCGTCCGTATGATAACTTAGATCCCAGAGACTATAAAAGCTAGGGCCATCAAATTTGGTATCAATATGTGTTATCATTGCACGCATATCATGTTGATGTTAGATTTCGGCCACGCCCACTTCCGCCAATGTAAATCGATAAAAACTGAATTCTAAGCAAAATTTTAATGCCAGACAGTTCATTTTTCGTAAACACAGTAAATACCAATCACCAAATGATTTCTTGAAATTTAGTTTCGATCGGATAATTAACATAAAAGTTATTTAAGAAATAATTAAAATGTACTGATTCCGAAGCCGCTTCCTGAAAGTATGCAACATAAAATATACAAAAGAAGTTTTATTTTCTTCAGAAATCGATCAAAATGATGGGTAGCGGGTATATCAAAGTCGGGCGCGCATGACTGTAGCTTTCCTACTTGTTTTAATATCATTTAAATTTTTTTTAAATTGTTCCCCATTGCTGATTAATGCATTTGTAACTAAAGGCTTGAATCGGTTTCATGGTTATTATACTCCGTATAGTAAAGAAACATCGTCAAAACAATGACGAGACTACCAACCACATTCTATGGATTATCATAGATCCATTCTCAGTGTAGAGTAGCAGGGAAAATCTGCACAAGGATACTGGAGGTCTTATGTGTACTTATTTGGCTTCCCAGCGTCAAAAACGTTTAGTTCACTCAGGGACATTTTTGGCTCAAAATATACACTAAGTCAATTTTCCCAAATACTGCGTTACGCAGTGATAACAACAATGACATTTTGTGACAACTTTCTCAAGATAATACTCAAGCATTGAGTGTATTCCAAATGCCAGAGACATAGATAACATAAGTTTCACTCATTTCTTGGAGCTGATAAAGAATATATGCACACACTTTATGTACATATGTTTAAACTTTATAGTCTGGGAAAGTCCTGTTTCACGCATAACTAAATCAAAATTATCTGTGAAAGTTTTATTGTGCAAGAGTACGTCGTTCGCAAGTATAAAAGGTCTTCGAACTCCTTAGTGAAGCACAAGTTGCTCACACAACATGAAGGTGTTCTTAACTATTCTGGCTCTGGCTGTTGCCTCCGCTTCTGCCTACGAGGCGGTCCTGCACCCCAAGGACCTTCCCAAAGGCATCAGCAGCCGTATTACTAACGGCTACCCAGCTTACGAGGGCAAGGCTCCCTACACCGTCGGTCTCGGCTTCAGCGGTGGCTGGTGGTGCGGTGGCTCCATCATTGGAAACACCTGGGTCCTGACTGCCAAGCACTGCACTGGCAGCGATGTGACTGTCTACTTCGGAGCTACCTGGCGCACCAATGCCCAGTACACCCACTGGGTCAGCAGCAGCAACATCATCGACCACTGGGTAGATGACATCGCTCTGATCCGTATCCCCCACGTCGACTTCTGGAGCATGGTCAACAAGGTTGAGCTGCCCAGCTACAACGACCGCTACAATGACTACAACAACAACTGGGCTGTTGCCTGCGGCTGGGGTGGTACCTACGATGGTAGCCCACTGCCCGACTGGCTCCAGTGCGTCGACTTGCAGGTCATTTCCAACGACGAGTGCAAGCGTTATTACGGCGATGTGACTGTCAACACCAACATCATCTGTGTGGCTACTCCCGATGGCAAGTCCACCTGCGGTGGTGACTCTGGTGGCCCACTGGTCTCCCACGACGGCAACAAGCTGATCGGTGTCACCAACTGGGTATCTGGTGCCGGCTGCCAATCTGGTCACCCCTCTGGCTTCCAGCGTGTCACCCACCACTTGGACTGGATTCGCGACAACACCGGAATTTCTTACTAAAAATCGTAATCATATCATATCTCTATGGTATAAATAAAGCAAAAAATACGAAAAGCAAATAATTTCCTAATTCTATTATTGATATTCATGAATATACTACACATCGAATATGAAATACTTGCTTCAGGTCACCTAAAAGAGGTCATCAGGCTTGAAATCGTCTATAAAATTCATGGAGTGATATTGTACAATTGGATAATAATAGTACATAAGATGCTAAGTAGGCATCTCAATTGAATGGATATTTATTTGGACATGAAGAAGCTTTCCACGAAATCACCTTCGGATATTATGTTATTAAAAGCATTTGGATGGATTCGGCATTGATATGAAGAAGAAACAAGCGAGTTTGGCAAAACAAAAAGTGCTAAGGTGCTAAGAGATCATAGAAATAAACGCCTATTTTGAGAGCGTATTGTGAAGGAATATAAGAATTGGAGAACGATGGACTTAATTTATAAATCGTAAATTGACAAATAAAACGCTTTTAATTTCATCTTTTCAATGAAGCTGACTTCTCTACGCTTCCAAAATAAGGAACGAACTGACCTAAGTTATGTCGGCTTTTAGTGATAGAGTGTAATTGGTTGAGTATGTGAAGCTGATTCTGCATTTCCGTAAAGGAATTATGCCTACCTTTTCGAATGGACAGTATTAATAAAACTGGCGAATCATTTGCTGTGCGTATTTTTACTTTATATATACCATAATTTAAAATGATGGCTTTTAGTAAGAAATTCCCGTGTTATCACGGATCCAGTCCAGGTGGTGGGTCACACGCTGGAAGCCAGAGGGGTGGCCAGATTGGCAGCCATCACCCGAAACCCAGTTGGTGACACCGATCAGTTTGTTGCCGTCGTGTGAGACCAATGGGCCACCGGAGTCACCCTGGCAAATGGACTTCCCTTCGGGAGTAGCCACACAGATAGTGTTGGTGTTAATATTACCGTAGTATCTATTGCATTCGTCGTTGGAGATAACCTGCAAGTCGACGCACTGTAGCCAGTCGGGCAGTGGGCTACCATCGTAGGTACCTCCCCAGCCGCAGGCAACAGCCCATTGGTTGTTGAAGTCGTTGTAACGGTCGTTGTAGCTGGGCAGCTCAACCTTGTTGACCATGTGCCAGAAGTCGACGTGAGGGATACGGATCAGAGCGATGTCATCTACCCAATGGTCGATGATGTTGCTACTGCTGACCCAGTGGGTGTACTGGGCATTGGTGCGCCAGGTAGCTCCGAAGTAGACAGTCACATCGCTGCCTTTAGTGCAGTGACTGGCAGTCAGGACCCAGGTGTTTCCTATGATTGAACCACCGCACCACCAGCCACCGCTGAAACCGAGACCGACGGTGTAGGGAGCCTTACCCTCGTAGGCTGGGTAACCGTTGGTAACTCGGCCGCTGATCTTGCTAGCCTTTGGGAGGTCCTTGAGGTGCACCTTTGTCTCGAAGGCAGAAGCGGAGGCAACAGCCAGAGCCAGAATAGTTAAGAACACCTTCATGTTGTATGAGTAACTTATGTTATAATGTTAAATTCCCACCCTTTTATACTAGCGAGCACCGGTATACCTGTACACTGAAGCATGCATAGGACTTTCCCAGACTTGGGTTATACCCAAATCAGAATAATCTTTATCAGCGCTATCAAGCGAGGCAAAATGATGTTATCTTGCTTTTTCAATGAAGACTTATTCTTCAGTAATATTTTGAAGAAACTTAGAAGAAAAAATGACGATTGCTACCTGACACTAAGATACCCTACGCTAACAAACCCTTTGCAAACAATTCCAAAGATAAAGTAATGAACAGGTGGAGATCTTTTACCTCTTAGTGGGGAAGACCAACTGGTATTCGAAGGATCTAAGGGATCTCTGTGATAACGATTCCTCCTACACTATTGTAAGACTTGTATGTAGGAGGTGTGGGAGGGACGTATAAAATACAGACTCTTGCACTTGTCTGAGCTGAATTGAATTGATTGTGAAGTTTAAACCGTGTTTCGATACTGAGCAGGGTAGGGTATCTTACAGTCAGGTGCTCCCGACTTGGTTATGTACTAATTTTCATAAAAAAAACCCAAGAATTAGTATTAGCCTACATTGAAACATCAAGATAACATCATTTTGACTCGCTTGGTAGCGCTGATAAAGAATATTCTGGTTTGGGTATAACCCAAGTCTGGGAAAGTCCTATGCATGTTTTATTGTACATATGTACCCGTGCTCATTAGTATAAAAGGGTAGGAACTTAACATTGTAACACAAGTTGCTCATACAACATGAAGGTGTTCTTAACTATTCTGGCTCTGGCTGTTGCCTCCGCTTCTGCCTTCGAGGCAGTAGTCCACCCCAAGGACCTTACCAAGGTCAGCAAGATCAGCAGCCGTATCACCAACGGCTACCCAGCCTACGAGGGTAAGGCTCCCTACACTGTCGGTCTCGGTTTCAGCGGTGGCTGGTGGTGCGGTGGTTCAATCATAGGAAACACCTGGGTCCTGACTGCCAGTCACTGCACTAAAGGCAGCGATGTGACTGTCTACTTCGGAGCTACCTGGCGCACCAATGCCCAGTACACCCACTGGGTCAGCAGTAGCAACATCATCGACCATTGGGTAGATGACATCGCTCTGATCCGTATCCCCCACGTCGACTTCTGGAGCATGGTAAACAAGGTTGAGCTGCCCAGCTACAACGACCGTTACAACGACTTCAACAACCAATGGGCTGTTGCCTGCGGCTGGGGAGGTACCTACGATGGTAGCCCACTGCCCGACTGGCTCCAGTGCGTCGACTTGCAGGTCATCTCCAACGACGAGTGCAAGCGTACTTACGGCGATGTGACTGTGAACACCAACATCATCTGCGTGAGCACTCCCAACGGCAAGTCCACCTGCGGTGGTGACTCTGGTGGCCCACTGGTCTCCCACGACGGCAACAAGCTGATCGGTGTCACCAACTGGGTTTCGGGTGATGGCTGCCAATCTGGCCACCCCTCTGGCTTCCAGCGTGTCACCCACCACCTGGACTGGATCCGTGACAACACTGGAATTTCTTACTAAAAATCATTATTATGGTTTAAATAAAGCAAGCATACAATAGCAATTGATTTTTCAATTTTATTAGTATCCCCTATTTTAAATAATATACTTAGTTTATGCAAATACTCTATTTATATCAAGCAGGTGCGTGCATCAATAAAAAGATATTGCACAAAAGGGTGTAAATAAATTAAAGCAGAGAACTACATATCGTATGTTCATTTTTCGCTCCGCAAACATAAGCATGTGGTGGTCTTAGTATAACAAATAGGGCAACACACGAGAGCATAATCTTATTCATAAGGTAATGCATTGCATCTATCGAGCTACTATCGATAGTTTCGATATTTTATTTATTAATATATAATAATATAAAAACATTTTTCTTTTCGTTCGCAGCTTATATCATGGATAAGTTTTTATCAAGAGAGAACCAAGATTGTAAGTACTGTTTAACTTGAATTTTGGGTTCCACCTGTTGGCTTTACATAAAAGTTAGCATATTCGGTTAACAACCGTTCAATTCTGAGTTAGAGTTGCGCATCAGCGACAATGTACTGGGTAAACACATTTAAATGCCAAGGCCTGCCTTGCATTACGAACGAATTATTTCAACAAATTAGAAATCGTTGAATTTAAGAACAAGCAAATCCAACTGATACATCTATATGGAGGTTGAAAAACATTCGCATGTAGATCTGAATTCAATAATAAGTGGAAGTGTTATAGTTTTATATGCTTTATTAATAATTTTACTAAAGACTAAAACGTTTAGTAAGAAATTCCGGTGTTGTCACGGATCCAGTCCAAGTGGTGGGTGACACGCTGGAAGCCAGAGGGGTGGCCAGATTGGCAGCCAGCACCGGAAACCCAGTTGGTGACACCGATCAGTTTGTTGCCGTCGTGGGAGACCAATGGGCCACCAGAGTCACCATTGCAGGTGGACTTGCCATCGGGAGTAGCCACACAGATGATGTTGGTGTTGACAGTCACATCGCCGTAGGTGCGCTTGCACTCATCGTTGGAGATAACCTGCAAGTCGACGCACTGCATCCAGTCGGGTTGGTTGCCATCGGAAGTGCGACCCCAACCGCAAGCGACAGCCCATTGGTTGTTGTAGTCGTTGTAACGGTCGTTGTAGCTGGGGATCTCAACCTTGTTGACCATGTGCCAGAAGTCGACGTGGGGGATACGGATCAGAGCGATGTCATCTACCCAATGGTCGATGATGTTGTTGCTGCTGACAAAGTGGGTGTACTGGGCGTTGGTGCGCCAGGTAGCTCCGAAGTAGACAGTGACGTCGCTGCCTTGGGTGCAGTGCTTGGCAGTAAGCACCCAGGTGTTTCCAATGATGGAACCACCGCACCACCAACCACGGGTGAAGCCGAGACCGACGGTGTAGGGAGCCTTACCCTCGTAGGCTGGGTAGCCGTTGGTAATACGGCCGCTGATGCCCTTGGGGAGGTCCTTGGGGTGGACCACCTCCTCGAAAGCAGAAGCGGAGGCAACAGCCAGAGCCAGAATAGTTAAGAACACCTTCATGTTGTGTGAGCAACTTGTGTTCCTCTGTGAATTCTCAAGACCTTTTATACTCGCGATCGCTGGTGGAAATAACGTGATTATTTTGTCTTATCTGGTTTTAGTTCAAACAAGCATAAATTATCCCTTTCCGCAATCAATAAAACACTCATAGATAATTTTGATTTATTCAAAAAAGTGTAAATAAATTACATAAATAATTTTATGGCAACCTTGTATTTACACCTATTTAGAATTGCACGGAAGTTGTCAGAGAAGAGAAGAAGTTATGATTTATCTGCTTTCTTACGCAACAGGATAGGGATAGTTAAATTATTTTTTTCTGTTTTTTTATCCAATGTTCGAAGCCGTTAATTTGGCAGACGCAGAAGAATTTGTGATTTCATAAAGAAGCCCTGAACACTTGTCTAATATATAGCAACCGTTTAAGCTGAACAGGTTTCTTTTAACACTGATTTAACTCAATCAAAATTAGACGATGATATCTGTTGTGAAAGTTGTAATAGAAACCATAAAACAGTCCAACTAAAACAGTCCACAACAAATCGGTGTGAACTTTCAATTTCTTCCATAATCATTACTTGATTGAGTTTGAAGATAAATTATGCTAAAGGTTGGTGGGTTTGGCATCAAACATTTGATTATACTTGTGTAATCCTGTTTTTATAATTTCTGATATCGATGCGTTTATACTGACAGCATAAAACCCTGCCGAAGCGAATCTTGAGTGTATTTTTCCCATTCGCATAGTAGTCCTACCTCAGTCAAGTCGAAAAATCGTTTATTCGAATAGCTAAATTAGCTAAAAGAAGGGAAAGATTTCAAAAATAAGGGGAAGAAAACGATCTAATGTTTTAATTTATAGTCTGGCTTCTTTTTATTCGTTCAATATTACCACACTACAATATCGATTGCATTATTTCTATTAAATAAAATAAGCTATATAGATCGACCTTATGTAGGGATACATGTGAAGTCTATAGCTATGAATCAAAGAGTCTGTTATATTTGTTTTAAATGCTTTATTTATATCATAGCTGAAAACTAAGATTTTTAGTATGAAATGCCGGTGTGGTCGCGGATCCAGTCCAGGTGGTGGGTGACACGCTGGAAGCCAGAGGGGTGGCCAGATTGGCAGCCAGCACCAGATACCCAGTTGGTGACACCGATGAGTTTGTTGCCGTCGTGAGAGACCAGTGGGCCACCAGAGTCACCACCGCAGGTGGACTTGCCGTTGGGAGTAGCCACACAGATGATGTTGGTGTTGACAGTCACATCGCCGTAATAACGCTTGCACTCGTCGTTGGAGATAACCTGCAAGTCGACGCACTGGAGCCAGTCGGGCAGTGGGCTACCATCGTAGGTACCTCCCCAGCCGCAGGCAACAGCCCATTGGTTGTTGAAGTCATTGTAACGGTCGTTGTAGCTGGGGATCTCAACCTTGTTGACCATGCTCCAGAAGTCGACGTGGGGGATACGGATCAGAGCGATGTCATCTACCCAATGGTCGATGATGTTGCTGCTGCTGACAAAGTGGGTGTACTGGGCGTTGGTGCGCCAGGTAGCTCCGAAGTAGACAGTGACGTCGCTGCCTTGAGTGCAGTGACTGGCAGTCAGGACCCAGGTGTTTCCAATGATGGAACCACCGCACCACCAACCACGGCTGAAGCCGAGACCGACGGTGTAGGGAGCCTTACCCTCGTAGGCTGGGTAGCCGTTGGTGATACGGCTGCTGATCTTGCTGACCTTGGTAAGGTCCTTAGGGTGGACCACCTCCTCAAAGGCAGAAGCCGAGGCAACAGCCAGAGCCAAAATAGTTAAGAACACCTTCATGTTGTGTGAGCAACTTGTGTTTCACTGAGGGGTCCAAGACCTTTTATACTTGCGAGTATCGGCGGAAAATACGTTCATTTGACTCTTATCTGATTTTCAAGAGTGCCATAAATCTTCTTTCGTGCAGTAAAACTCTCATAGATAATTGTGATTTAGACATACATTAAAATTTGCTTACTTTTTTGAAATCATCCCTATATCATTATCGAAAAATTAGTTTACTTTCATCCAAGGCAAAAGGTGATTATCAATTTAAAATTAAGTTCCGCCTAGGGTGTTTCGAAATTTGCTTTTTGTATAGTTTGCCATAAGCTTGCCATATTGGGTAGTCTTATACAATGTCGTATATGAGGAGTTTGAGTATCAGTGATCGAAATGAATGAATGAATGAGTCGCAAAAGCAACATTGTCATCACACAGCGAACACAATTAAAGATTCTGAGAACCATCACTGTGGGAGTGGCACCGTGGTACGTTCGAAATAAAAACATCCAAAGAGACTTTCCCTTTCCACCAGTTATAAATACATTTTTGGAACTCTAGGAAACATAACTCAGCCAGCTCTCCTCGCACCCTAACCACCTAAGGAACGATCTAACGCATCTAAGTAGTAGATCCCGTGTTCGCCGAAACGGCAAATGAATTTTCAGTCTAATGGCAGACCAGTTTGAAAAATCTGTTTACAAAACCCAACTAAACTAGTCTCTAAGATTTGATTAAAGTTTTATACAACTATTATAACCATACAGTACCCTTTCAATACTGTAAACTGTATAGTACAGTTATGGTTACAGTTAAGCTTCGAATGCGTAGGCCCTTGGGTTTTTGTGTATACTATGTATGCATAACTGTATAACTTAGCACGTAAATTAAGAACAAAACGTACTGTAAAGACTCCTGGCAGGTATCCTAACATACATGCATACTTTGCGACAAACATGAAATATTTTTAAATTCATGGCTTAACAAGAGCAACACTTCACCGGGTTGGGATACCCTTCTACCTATGTTCCGGTGTAGTTTAATTAGTTAAATTCATACACAAATAACATACAATATCATAACACTGTTACATACATATGTACAAGCTTTAAAATTATTCTCGATAGATGGCGGTCGACGTCTGCCTTGTTTACTAACACTACCTTTGGGTGTGATGCTCATACTTTCTTTAATAACTTTTGTGTTTATTGTCCGATAAGATTGAAATTTGAAGGACACTTAGATGTTTCAATAGTATGATTATATGTAAACAATTAAATTATTAATCTGCGGGGCAGTGGGCGTTGCACACAATATTTGAAATAAACTTAATCTACGTAGAGTTAGCAGGAACCTTCATGCCAAATTTGAAATCTCTAGCTTTTATAATAGCTCAATCGCCTCGGATAGTGATCCTGAGCAAGAATTTATATATAGTATACACTTTTTAGACCATTTTCAAGGGTCGAAGTGTATAAAAATAACCTTATAGATGGACCTTATACATATTATATTTGTAGTCGTAAATATGAAGTTTTCACCTATAAAACAAAGAGTCGTATGGTTTCTTTTTAAATGCTTTATTTATATCATAACTGAAATCTCAGATTTTTAGTATGAAATGCCGGTGTGGTCGCGGATCCAGTCCAGGTGGTGGGTGACACGCTGGAAGCCAGCGGGGGCGCCAGATTGGCAGCCAGCAGCCGAACCAAAGTTGGTGACACCGATCAGTTTGTTGCCGTCGTGAGAGACCAGTGGGCCACCAGAGTCACCACCGCAGGTGGACTTGCCATCGGGAGTCCTCACACAGATGATGTTGGTGTTGACAGTCACATCGCCGTAAGTACGCTTGCACTCGTCGTTGGAGATGACCTGCAAGTCGACGCACTGGAGCCAGTCGGGCAGTGGGCTACCATCGTAGGTACCACCCCAGCCGCAGGCAACAGCCCATTGGTTGTTGAAGTCGTTGTAACGGTCGTTGTAGCTGGGGATCTCAACCTTGTTGACCATGCTCCAGAAGTCGACGTGGGGGATACGGATCAGAGCGATGTCATCTACCCAATGGTCGATGATGTTGCTGCTGCTGACCCAGTGGGTGTACTGGGCGTTGGTGCGCCAGGTAGCTCCGAAGTAGACAGTGACGTCGCTGCCTTGGGTGCAGTGACTGGCAGTCAGGACCCAGGTGTTTCCAATGATGGAACCACCGCACCACCAACCACCGCTGAAACCGAGACCGACGGTATAGGGAGCCTTGCCCTCGTAGGCTGGGTAGCCGTTGGTGATACGGCTGCTGATCTTGCTGACCTTGGAGAAGTCCTTGTAGTGGACCGCCTCATCGAAAGCAGATGCTGAGGCAACAGCCAGAGCCAGAATAGTTAAGAACACCTTCATGTTGTGTGAGCAACTTGTGCTTCACTGAGGGGTTCCAAGACCTTTTATACTTGCGAGCCTCATTGGAAAATACGTGAATTCCTGTCTTATCTGATTTCTGAGAGTCTTGTAAATCTTTCTTTTGTGCAATAAAACTCTCACATATAATTGTGATTGTGGCATTCACATTGAATTGCTTTCTTTTGAAAATACAAACATTCTTATCTGATCTTGAATCATAGGATGGCAGTTTGTTTTTATAAAGTGCTTAGGATAAGGTGGTTGAAGTAGTTTGTAAGGAAACGTAGTGTTTGAAAAATATATTAAGATCCCATTTATTCTGCATCAGTATTGCGAGCTTAATTTACTTTTTCAACACAGTAAAATAGGTATTTCTATTTTAGATATCATCATGTTTCGTACAGGGTATTTCGTAGTCTTTTAGATTGCTATTTAATAGTTTAGTATGACCACGTCACAGTGATTATCGTTTGTGCAGTGCGTAGGTGGTCGTACGTATTATCGTTTCGGATTTATACAATGTCGTATATTAGGAATTCGAAATGCAGGAGACGAAATTATATAAAAGTTCGTCAGGATTGTGCTAGAGCCTAGTTGTGCAGTAATAATGAAACTGTTCGTAACTTTCTTGGCGTTGGCCGTTGCTGTTGCCTCTGCGGCACCTTCCGAGGCTACAGTTCACCCCAAAGACTTGGCAAAGATTAGCAGGGTCGAGGGCAGAATTACCAATGGCTACCCAGCCTATGAGGGCTTAGCTCCCTACACAGTTGGTCTGAGTCTGGTAAAGAACGGAGGTTATTCGTGGTGTGGTGGATCCATCATTAGTAACACATGGGTTGTTACTGCTGAGCACTGCACTAGAGGCATCGATCATGTGATTGTGCACTTTGGTGCCACTCATCGCACCAATGCCCAGTTCACCCACTGGGTTGGTGCTCATGACATTATCAACCACGACTACGATGACATCGCTCTGATCCGCATTCCTCATGTGGACTTCTGGCACATGGTCAACAAGGTTGAGCTGCCCAGCTACAACGAGCGATACAATGACTACAACAACTGGTGGTCCTTTGCTTGCGGCTGGGGAAAGATCTACGATGGCAGTGATCTTCCCGACTGGATGCAGTGTGTTGACTTGCAGGTCATGTCCAACTCAGAATGCCAGCAGACCTATGGCTCTGGTACTGTGCGCGACAACATTATCTGTGTGCGAACTCCCGAGGGCAAATCAACTTGCAGCGGCGACTCTGGTGGTCCTCTGGTCTCTCACGACGGCAAGAAGCTGATTGGTGTGACCAACTGGGTGTCTTCAGCCGGATGCCAGTCTGGTCACCCCTCTGGCTTCCAGCGCATCACCTACCACTTGAACTGGATTCGTGATATTACTGGAGTTGCTTACTACTAAAGGTCAAATTCTGCATTTTCCTTGATCAATAAAAAGAACATTTATCGAAGATACTTTCTGATTCACTTAACTGTGTAAACTGTGACACCATATGATACTGTCTAGTAATAACTTGTTCACAAACAAATCTAACATACTTATGTGGTTTATTTATGTATTTTATATATTTATTTTATACTCATCATTAAACTTCAAACACATTCGAGGGTCTTAAGATTTCTCTGTTTTATCAAGAGAGAAGGCAGGCGGAGCTAGGCAAATATTAAGAGAGAGCAAGCTTTCTCAAGTGAGTTATAGAGGGAGATGGAAAGGGATACAAATAAAGTGAGACAAAGAGTTTTACAAAGACAAGGACAACAAGAAATTCAAAAAGAAAGAGACAAATAGAAAGCCTTATTTATATTAAGAATTACTAAAGTTAATTTAATTTATTGATCTTCTATGCAAAAACTTGAGAGCCCTCCCCGATCGCTTATCATTTCATTTCCGTTGTTGTTACTGATAACAAAATATTGAAGAACCAACACACATCTTTATAATACCCTTACTTTAGAATGAATGAAAGACTCTTGATTGTAAAACTTACAATGTCCACATGATTTGGTTAGGACAAGTCCAAAGTCTGTAAATTTATCACTTCTTTCCTTGAAAAAGATTTTCGTATTGTCATCGATCTGATTTCCATTAACATATTGGCAAGTGTATCTAATCTTTGCCTAACCAATCAGCAAACTTCTAGTGCAAACTGTTAAGAACACAGATTTACGATTCTAGTTTTACTAGGTTGTAAAGATAGCGTATATAATTTATATTATATTTCAAGATAATTTAAATAGAACCCACTTATTGATTGCTATAAAAGCGGTGTTTTTTCCGAAGAATCCACAAGTTGTCTGAGCAACATGAAGGTATTCATTACATTCCTGGCTTTGGCTGTTGCCGCCGCCTCGGCTGCCCCATCCAACGGCATGATCCACCCCAAGGATCTGCCAAAATCCTCCATCACTGGCCGTATCACCAACGGCTACCCAGCATACGAGGGCAAGGCCCCCTACACCGTTGGTCTGGGCTTCAGCGCCAACGGCGGTGGCTGGTGGTGCGGTGGTTCTATCATTGGCAACACCTGGGTTGTGACTGCTGAGCACTGCTCCGGCAGCGCCGAGTCTGTGACCGTCTACTTCGGTGCCACCTGGCGCACCAACGCCCAGTACACCCACTGGGTCAGCCGCAACGACTTCATCAACCACAACTCTGCAGATATTGCTCTGATCCGTATCCCCCACGTCGACTTCTGGAGCATGGTCAACAAGGTTGAGCTGCCCAGCTACAACGACCGTTACAACGACTTCACCAACCAATGGGCTGTTGCCTGCGGCTGGGGAGGCACCTACGATGGTAGCCCACTGCCCGACTGGCTCCAGTGCGTCGACATACAGGTCATCTCCAACTCCGAGTGTGCCAACTACTACGGCACTGGCTTGATCCAGGACAAGATCATCTGTACTCGCGTTACTGACGGTAAGGGCACATGCCAGGGTGACTCTGGTGGCCCATTGGTCTCCCACGACGGCAACAAACTGGTCGGTGTTACCAACTTCGTGCCCGCTGCTGGTTGCCAATCTGGTGGCCCATCTGGTTTCGCTCGTATCACCTACCACTTGGACTGGATCCGTGACAACACTGGTATTTCATACTAAATATAAATTTTCATAATTAAAGAGCTTTTAAAAACAAAAATTGTTTTTATATTATATATTGCTGAGGTGTAATGCTTATGGCTTATTAATACTTCGGAGGTTAGGTTTTGATCAACAAGAATGATATTAAAGATGATATGAAGAAGATGCGTTGGAAGTATAAGTCAAGTACAATGCAACAGCTTCTTTTGGGTTGGTTGAACTTTTGATTAGATTTCAGTATTAGGTGTCTGTAGGGGACTGATTACTTGTTTTGCTTCATAGTCATATTTTATTGTTTCATGAGACAATATTGATGTACAATGGGGATATTCATATTACCATTCAAAGGGAAGATGATTATTATAATTTTGTGCTTTCAAAAGCTGAATCGATATTATAATGTCTATCTGCCTGTATGCTCTTCCGATAAATAACCTAGATGTTACAGTCTATAAGAGCTGAAACTTCCTAATTTGGTGACAGTATTCCTATTATTAGACGCTGATCAAGTTTGTTTCAGTTTTCTTGATTTCTACTATGCAAAAACTTGAAAACTCTCTTTGATTTCTTATCATCTGATGTTAGTTATTGTTGCCGATAACAAGAAAAATGTATGCACCCTACAGAACCTTCTTATACCCTTACTTTAGGCACCAGTATTGTCTTGAACATGAAACTTATCAACTTACAAAGTGTAGATTGTTATTCTCAAGATGTGTTTAAAGTCTGTAAATTTGCTTGAAACAAGACGTTGGTATTATAATTGGAAAGTGTATCGAATATTTGTCTATCTCTCAACAAAGTTCTAGTGCAATCTAATTAAACCTTTATAAAACACAGATTAATGATTGAAGTGTTACTAGGTTGTAAAGATAGCATATATAATTTATATTATATTTCAAGATAATTTAAATAGAACCCACTTATTGATACTATAAAAGCGGTGTTAACTCCATACAAGTCACAAGTTGTTTAACCACCATGAAGGTATTCATAACGTTCCTGGCATTGGCTGTTGCTGCCGCCTCAGCTGCCCCAACCAAGGCCGTGATCCACCCCAAGGATCTGCCTAAGTCCTCCATCACAGGCCGCATTACCAATGGCCGCCCAGCGACTGAGGGCGAGGCACCCTACACCGTTGGTCTGGAGTTCACCGGCAACGGCGGCGCCTGGTGGTGCGGTGGTTCCATCATTGACCACACCTGGGTTCTGACTGCTGAGCACTGCGCCGGCACCGCTGAGCAGCTGACAGTGTACTTCGGTGCCACCTGGCACTTCAACGCTCAGTTCACCCACTTTGTCAGCCGCAACGACTTCATTCTGCACACTTCTGCCGATATTGCTCTGATCCGCATTCCCCACGTCGACTTCTATAGCATGGTCGACAAGGTTGAGCTGCCCAGCTACAATGACCGTTACAACAACTACAACGAGGACTGGGCTGTTGCCTGTGGTTGGGGTCAGACTGAGGAAGGCAGGCAACCCGACTGGATGCAGTGCGTTGACTTGCAGATCATCGAGAACTCTGAGTGTGCCAACTACTACGGCACTGACTTGGTCCAGGACAAGGTCATCTGTACTCGTGTCACCGACGGCAAGGGCACTTGCTTTGGTGATTCAGGTGGTCCTTTGGTTACACATGATACCAACAAACTGGTTGGTGTAACCAACTTTGTGCCCGACGCTGGTTGCCAATCTGGTGGCCCATCTGGCTTCGCTCGTGTCACCTACCACTTGGACTGGATCAAAGAACACACTGGCATTTCTTACTAAAACGAACTTTCCATAATAAACAACTAAGAATTGTTTTCGTAAATACAATAATAATAATGTAATGAGGCATAAGGCTAATTGCTTTCTAATACTTTGGAGGTTAGGATTTCAATTTTATCTGCTTATATATATTTCCGATTTATAAGGATGTGTTTGACAGCCTAGCTTGTTTCTTAACGGGCTGATTATATTTCAGTACTAAGAAACGGGCGTTTGACTATTATACAGGGGTTCCGGGTTCGAATCCCGGGTGAGGGCATGGTTTTTCAAAACGGCAAGGCTTTGCCAACACACTCATTTTGATATAGTGTTTGGTAATTCTTACCAATATTCCACACCCTGTGATGTTAGGATACGATATTATGATGTATGGATTCTTCACTTAATAAATATTATAATTTTTTTTTTTTTTTAAACTGAGAAACGGGTGACTAATGAATTGTATTGATTCTGATAAGTAGGCTAGTATAATTTTGTGTCAACCAAAAATGTATGCAACAGCTAGAAGGAGGGTTCTTCGACCCCACAAAGTATATGTACTGAGTATATATAAATTCTTCTCTGTTGGAAAGTTAAAATCAATATGCAAAATGGTTTGGTCAAAATAAGTCTAAAGTCTGCAAATTAATTTTCGTATTCTCATCAAAATTTCCACTAACTTTCTAGAAGGTGTATCTAATCTTTGTCTGACCCACCAGCAAAGTTCTAGTACAATCGTATTAACTGTTTTCATACACAGATTTACAGGGCACGTTTCACAGGGTTGTAAAGATAGCAAATATAATTTATAATATTTATCAAGACAATTTAAATATAAACCACTTATTGATTGGTATAAAAGCGGAGTATGTTCCAAAGTAAAGGCAAGTTGTTTTAGCAACATGAAGGTATTCATTACGTTTCTGGCTTTGGCTATCGCCGCCGCCTCGGCTGCCCCATCCAACGGCATAATCCACCCTAAGGATCGCCCAAAATCCTGGGTACAAGGCCGTATCACTAACGGCTACCCAGCGTACGAGGGCAAGGCTCCCTACACCGTTGGGTTGGAGTTCAGCGGCAACGGTGGTGGCTGGTGGTGCGGTGGTTCTATCATTGGCAACACCTGGGTCCTCACTGCTGAGCACTGCTCTGGCACCGCTGAGTCTGTGACTGTGTTCTTCGGTGCTACCTGGCGCACCAACGCCCAGTACACCCACTGGGTCAGCCGCAACGACTTCGTCAACCACAACTCTGCCGATATTGCTCTGATCCGCATTCCCCACGTCGACTTCTGGAGCATGGTCAACAAGGTTGAGCTGCCCAGCTACAACGACCGTTACAACGACTACAACGAGAACTGGGCTGTTGCCTGCGGCTGGGGAGGTACCTACGATGGTAGCCCACTGCCCGACTGGCTCCAGTGCGTCGACCTGCAGATCATCCACAACTCTGAGTGTGCCAACTACTACGGCACTACCTGGGTCCAGGACAAGATCATCTGTACACGCGTCGTCGATGGAAAGTCTACTTGCGGTGGTGACTCTGGTGGCCCATTGGTTACACACGACGGAAGCAAACTGGTCGGAGTTACCAACTTTGGTCCTGCTGCTGGTTGCCAATCTGGTGGCCCAACTGGATTTGCTCGTGTCACTTACCACTTGGACTGGATCCGTGACAACACTGGCATTTCTTACTAAACATAAATTTCAATAATAAAAGAGCTTGACAAAAATCTAAGTTATTTTCTTAAAGCAAGCTTAAATTGAACAATTGATAATTGTTTTTCATTATTGAACAAAACCAAAAAGAATGTTTTTTAATGTTTAGCAATTAAGTTCTTAACTACATATAATTATTCCCCTGAGAGTCATTATGTGTATTTATTTTTATTATTAATGCATAAAGCTTATTGCTTTGAATTTCCTTGGTGCTGATATTAGAATCAGTCAACTTCTTAGGTACAGCCATTATAAATGAATTCTTATCCTGGGGAACGTTTGTTTAATTTTCAGTACGAGATTTCTATAGGTGATTCATTCACTCTTCTATTCTGATTAATGAATCGGAGTATTTTTTTATTATATTTATTAAGTGAAGAATCCATACATCATAATATTATATTTTAACATCACAGGGTGGAGAAATATTCTTAAGAATTACCAAACACTATATCAAAATGAGTGAAGTAGGAACATAAATGAAAAGTTGTTACTGATGTCCAATTGTCTTGGCAAAGCCTTGCCGTTCGTTTTCGTATTACTGTCATTACGTGTATATTATATAATTTAATGTTAACTTTCAAATTGTCAAGCTGAAATGAAAAGTTCATGCTAGGCTCTATACATTTTAAACTTTTTTGGGATTTTTTAGTATATTTCGATTGAGGTGAACAAACATGAGGTTGACCATTGCACGACAAGCATTAATCTTATCTCATGCGGAAAATAATGAGCTTCCTGTGTAAATAATCAAGCTATAGATATGTAGCTATCAAGCAATGATTTACGATACTTTCATCTGGTTAATCAGTCAAATAAAATGCAATTCCTGTTGTAAATTATAGCTTAGCTTTATCGTCGATTTGCATTATCGAAAAGGTATATAAGCATTGCGAAAAGTGGAAATTGTTATTAAGTTTCGGTATTTGGTCAACATGAAGGTGTTTGTCGTTTTACTTGCCGTCATTGCAACGGCAGCTGCTGTCGAGGAGCGTGTCTACTGGAAGGATGTTCCAGTGGGAGAATCGATCGAAGGACGCATTACCAATGGATACCCAGCCTATGAGGGCAAAGTACCCTACATTGTTGGCTTGGGCTTCAGCAAGAACGGTGGCGGCACCTGGTGCGGTGGTTCGATCATTGGCAACGAGTGGGTTATGACTGCCAAGCACTGCACAAGCGGCATGGAGTCTGTGACCATCTACTATGGCTCAACGTGGCGTCTTCAGGCACAGTTCACACACACCGTTGGCAGTGGCAACTTTATCGAACATGGCTCCGGAGACATCTCGCTGATTCGTACCCCTCATGTTGACTTCTGGTCTCTGGTGGATCGCGTGCGTCTGCCTTCTCAGGGCGACAACAACAACTATGAGAACTACTGGGCTTTGGTATCCGGCTGGGGCAAGACTTCGGATGATGGTGGCGTTACTGAGTACTTGAACTGTGTTGATGTTCAGATTGGACCCAATTCCGAGTGCCAAAACCACTACGGCAGCTTTGGAAATGAACTCATTTGCATTCCCACTCCCGAAAAGAGGGGTACCTGCAGCGGTGACTCTGGTGGTCCCTTGGTCCTGCACGACCACAACTACCAGGTGGGAATTGTGTCCTTTGGCTCCTCAGCTGGCTGCCTTTCCGGAGCTCCCAAGGGAATGGTGCGTGTCACGAGCTACTTGGACTGGATCCGCGACAACACTGGCATCTCTTACTAGAGGAAGAAAAGCTTCAATGAAATAAAGAACATATAAAGCAAAGGTTGTGTTACGAAGGGGCACTGTAAAGGCGGCAAGTTTGCGCTGACATGGTTATAGAATGATACCTACGATAGATATCAGGACACAACAGTCTACCGGAAGTGAGGAGGCTGACTCATTAGCGAAAGCAAGTGCAGAGTGTACAGTGATAGGCCCAGAGCTGTTATCGTCATAGTTGGAAACACTATCAGGAAGTACCTAAGATCAGAGCAGGCAGAGATCCAAGATCTTAGACTGGGAATGAACAACAGCCTTGCGGCAATCGAATTGCCTTTTAGGCTGCTACAATCTTCAAAGCTTTAAGCTGCTAATTTAACTGAACCCAATGAAAATGCCTACGGAGTTACTTATAAGTCATTGTAGGCACTCCTTAGCAACTAGGAATATGAAGTACACTGGAACACTGGATCACTTACACACAGTATATCTTTTTCTTGTATTATAGTAACTAAGAAATGGTCAACCAGTCCAGGAAAAATGATAGATTTCCTAAGAATAACTGGACTGGATAGGGAGCTCAAAGCTCAACAGGGGGTACGATACAATAGATCTACAAGGTCGCATTGCATCTACCCCAATCAAATTATAATATTTAACAAATTCAATCACTATGTGGTACAACCTAAGCAGTTAGGTTAGCATACTTTTTGGCTTTTGGCTTGGTATTCTTTTCTTATTATTTATCAGTTTATGTATTGATTATACTGTTGATCAATTGAAATGTATTTTGTTTTTAATTTTGCAATTTATTTAGAGTGAATCTATTCAACAACTTCATAGAAAGCGCGTCTAGTAGGAAATGCCAGTCTTGGTCTTGATCCAGTCGAGGTAGCTGGTCACACGGGTGAAGCCAGCGGGTGCGCCAGATTGGCAGCCAGAGCTGGAGACGAATGAGGTGACACCAATCAGTCTGCTGTTGCTGCTCAACACCAATGGGCCGCCAGAGTCGCCGCTGCAGGTGGAGCTCTTGTTGGGGGTGGCAATGCAGATGACCTTGCTGGAGGCAACAGCAGAGCCATAGGTGGACTGGCAGGAGGCCACAGAGATGACTTCGAAGGTCTGGTACATCAGGGTGTTGGTCACACCGGAAGCTGAATCTGAGGTCTTGCCCCAGCCGGAGGCGATGGCCTTCTGGCCGGCATAGGTGGAGTAGCTGCTGGCAACAGCGGGCAGCTGAACCTTGTTGATGTACGTGGTGAAGCTGACCGAGGAGGTCTTGATCAGGGAGATATCGTTGGCAAGGGTGCCTGAGTTGTAGCTGGTGTGCTGCTGGAAGCCAGAGCTGCCGATGGTCAGAGTCAGCCTGGCGGCGTTGCGGTTGGTGGAGCCGTAGAAGATGGTCACAGAGGAGGCACTGTAGGAAGAGTCGTGTGGGTTAGCCAATCTGTAGTGTTGATGTCTGATATAATAGACACTTACCCGCTAGTGCAGTGAGCAGCAGTCAGCACCCACTGGTTGCCAATGATGGAGCCACCGCACCACCAACCACCACCGGAGCTGGTGAAGCTAAGTCCCACCTGGTAGGGGAACTGACCCTCGGAGGCGGTCAGGCCGTTGGTGATGCGACCCTCAATGGTGGCCACAGCGGGCAAGTCACGAGGATGTACCGGAGCACCCTGTGGCACGACGCCAGCGGAGACACAGGCCAAAGCCAGAGCAAGAACTACGAGCACCTTCATGTTGATCGTTGAACGAATGATTTTCCATCGATCCCTGTTGTCGCTTATATACTTAAACCCTGAGTGCCTTATCAGCTGGAAGAAACTCGTTTTTTTCACATTTTCGTTAGTTTATTTGATTATTTCAGCTTTCCTCTCGTCCCCTTATGAATCTCTCTCTATAACTAAAGAAGTGCGTACTGACCAAAACACATTCTATATCTGCCAATGTGCTTGAGATTGTATCAGCTCAGCTCAGATAACGCGCAACTCTTCTGTGGCGTACAACGCTCGTTCGATAAGACCAAGTTTCTACTGTTTGGGAAAGGGTATTGTTAGTCTCGTGGGATTATATAACCACCATTCCCCATTTGGGTATTCTCAACTAAAAGCTACAGTATATGCAGAAAAGGTCCACCCTAATGCCATGCTTACGTGCGCAGTGACAATCGGAACTGATCAATGAATGAAATGGCAAACTGCAAATGATTGTCTTATCTGCGGCACAATGTATGCCAAGATATGATAGAATATATACGATTTCTATAATTCAAGTACTTGTGAAAAAAGCAACAAAATTGATAAGCAAATCGTAAATTTTATATAATAATTTCACATTTATAATAAATATAATTAATGTCAAGTATCAGAGCCTAAAATTGGCTTTTCATTTGAGCAGTGTAGCAGACAGATTAATTACCTTGTAGCGATACATACAAATCGGTGCAGAATTTATTATGTGGGAAATATTGTCCTTAACAGAATCAGTTTAAGATCTCGAAGAGTATAAATGATTAAGATTTCTGAAATTGATTGTCCATACTTTTCCAAACCATAACTTAAAAATCTTTAGGTTTCAATTATTATGTAGATTAACTTAATGATCTGCAAATGTACAGATATAACTTACATATTCACATATATTTTAATATTTTCAGATATAGACGAGATATTTTAATGGGGAATCATGGTAAGTCATGAATACTTTGAATTTACATTTATTCTTGCACAATGAAATTTATTTTTATGATTTGAAAATCAAATTTTGACTTGTATTGGGAAGCCTAACAATCGTAAGATGGCACCGTAAATGTTTTAGGCTGGACCTGCACTATGCCGTAAGATGGTCCAGGAAGTACTACGCGTGACGGCTGGGTCACGGGTAGGGCGTAACCTGGTACTGTAAATTGATCGGCTAGCTGCTGGCTGTTATATCCAGGGATAATCATAGGCTGAATACTGTCGGGATATCCTATCAATGACACATGGAGTGGTGCCCCAACTACGTTCTGTAATTGTGGTGACGGTCTAGCGGCTACGATGGATATTAGAGATAAGACGACCATAAGGATCTGCAAGTTGAGAAAGATTTAAACTTAAACTGATTTGGATTGTTTTGGATTACTTACGTATCGATTCATTTTAGTAAAAGAGTTTGTGTTGTGTGTTTTGTGAAGTTAAGGAGGTTTTGTTGCTTGTTTAGTTCGAGACCTTTTATAAATACACTTGAAGCGTAAGGGAGTCGATTCTTCACAACGAATTAATTACAAACCTATTTGTCACAGTTGTATATACTATTTTATTGTGTAAGATGTGACCAATTTTAATATACTTGTAGTTCTTGAGTATGTTTATAACTCACATGGCATACTATTAGGCTGATAAAAGAGTGGTTTGTAAGACGAAAACTTATGAAACTTAACTTTCAAAGCATAATCTTCAGCGTAGTGTTCTTTTCAATATGACTTGATGTTCTCATGCTCAAAAATCCCATGTGATTGTTGTATAAACTGACCTGACATTTTGCTTATGGTTCTTCAGTTGTTCTAGATTTAATATGCATAGTTGTTTTTAGAATTGCATTAATATGAATGGTTCGTAACTTTGACCATAAAATATATTTCAAATTTATAAAATTTGTATTCCCTTGAAGAGGATATACACATTCATAAGTTGGCAACGCACCTTTGGAGACATCTTCGACCCTATAGTATATATATTCTGAATCGGCATCACTAGAGGAATCGAACTAGCTCTGTCCGTCTGTCTCTGTGTGCTTTTATCCGTGTGGGCGTTTGTTAAAACGCAAAATAGTCTCTCAGTTCTAGAGTTATCTTGATTAAACTTGGTTTAAGAAATAAATTAACTTTACTAACATTATATTGAATCTTGACAATACCATTTAATGCTGAACCATTATATATAACTAGTATTGGAACGAAGGAAAGAAAATAAAAACCTGTAAAGGTAGACAACTTTCGTCATTCCAAAGGTAACCTTACTTCCTCGTTTAAGTAATTCATAAACATTCTGAGCAACAAATTCCAAGCAGTTTCTGCTACGAAATTTCGTTGAATACACAAATTAAAATGCAGATTTCACGAGATTTCGAGTTATAAAGGTCGTTTCATAGTATTCTCAAACGTTACTTTAACTCGATAATAAAATAAACAAAGTCAGGTAGGTTATTATTTTTGGGTTATTGCATTTTATTAATCGTGATTTCAAGAATGAATCGCACTGCTAGAGCATTTAGTAGGAAACGCCAGAGTTGGTCTTGATCCAGTCGAGGTAGCTGGTCACACGGGTGAAGCCAGCTGGGGCACCAGACTCGCAGCCAGCGCTGGAGACGAAAGAGGTGACACCAATGAGTTTGCCGTCGCTGACCAGAACCAATGGGCCGCCAGAGTCGCCGTTGCAGGTGGAGGTCTTGTTGGGGGTGGCAATGCAGATGACGCGGCTGGAGGCGATCAGGGAGCCGTAGGTAGACTGGCAGGTGGCAACGGAGACAACATCGAAAGTCTCGTACTGCAGAGTGTTGGCAACAGAGGAGGCAGCATCAGAGGTCTTGCCCCAGCCGGAGGCGATGGCCTTCTGGCCGGCGTAGGTCGAGTAGCTGCTTGCAATAGAGGGCAGAACAACCTTGTTGATGTACGAGGTGAAGGTGACCGAGGGGGTCTTGATCAGAGAGATGTCGTTGTTCAGGATGACCGAGTTGTAGCTGGCGTGCTGCACAAAGTTGGAGCTGGCAACGGTCTGGGTGAGCTTGGCGCTGGTGCGGACGGTGGCACCGTAGTAGATGGTCACAGAGGAAGCACTGGGGAGGGGGGGGTATAGAGCATCATTAGTTGTTTGTTGGTTGGCTTGAGAGGATCAGTCACTTACCCGCTGGTGCAGTGAGCAGCAGTCAGCACCCACTGGTTGTCAATGATGGAGCCACCGCACCACCAGCTGCCGCTGGAGCTGGCAAAGCTTAGTCCCACCTGGTAGGGGAACTGACCCTCGGAGGCGGTCTGGCCGTTGGTGATGCGACCATCAATGGAGACGGAGGCGGGCAGGAAACGGGGCTGGATGGGACCACCCTGTGGCATGACGCCAGCGGAGACGGAGGCAATAGCCAGAGCAAGAACTACGAGCACTTTCATGTTGATCGTTTGCCGTATAACGAATGATTTCCCACTGACCACGACAGCCTTTTATATTCGTGTTCTTATCAGAGTTCGCCTCACTATCAGTGAAAGCTTTTTAGACGCTTCCCCCTAAGATCAATGTGACTTTTGTAGTCACCCTTTTGCCTTTGCTTTTGCAACTCGACGGTGGACTCGTGCCAAAAACAAATTGTCGCTTATATCTCCGTATTCCTCTTGAGATTGTATCGAATCGTCGAGATTGTGCAGCACCAAACCGAGGCGGCAATTAAACGCACTTGAGAATGAAGAGTGGGCAGACGGCGGAACTTGAACTGATTGCTATTTATGACGCCAATCGATTGTGGGAATTTCAAAATCCCAATAACTGCTCAATCTACAGTACGTAGTTTAATCCCAGTTTAATCTATCTTGAAGTCTTTGCCAGCTTATGTAAAATATTTCCGATAAGAAGTGGATCAATTTTTTATCTTAACTTAATTCTATGGAATTCTGCTTTATCGTAATTGATAAATATTATTTGCTGGTATTTTTAGGTATGATAATAATATAATATATTATATTTAAATATTGAACTCAGGCAGAAGAAGGCGTGCCAGACTCTGTCTTTTCGTTTGGTCTCTGTGTGACTGTATGTCTGTCTTTCTGTCTGTCTTTCTTTCAGTCTTTCAGCTTGTCTTTCTTTCCATCTATCTATCTGTCGTTCTGTCTGTCTATCCATCTGCCTGCCTGTCTGTCTGTGTCAACACATATATCTCAGCTATTATAAACGCTAGAGACACTAGATTTGGCATGAAGGTTTCTGTTTACTATGCGCAGATTAAGTTGAATTCAAATGTTCGCTGCCACGCCCACAGCCCCCACAAGTAAATATTTTATTTTTACAAGTCAATTTGTAAGCGACATACTGAAAATACAACTTTGTGACTGTGACATATACTAAGCTGACTGTATTATCTACCTATTCTCCAAATTTCAATGCAATCGAACAATAAACACAGAAGTTATAGCAGTTACCTTAGTGGCCCAGCAACGCTTTCTGCCCCTGCGGGTATGCTATAGTTTTTGTTCGCTTGCCTGCATATGTGCGTGAGAGTGAGAAAGCAATAGAAGAAGACTCCTTGTTTGATCACTGTTAGTGATCTTAAAACTATTTGTAGGGCATCTTACAGTCTAGCTTTCGCTCTCCCTTATCACTTGCGCCTTATACTATTAGTATATATAATATATGATAATATTATAATACTTTATTAAACCAATGAACCCATTTCGGAGCTATGCTTATCACTTGCACCTTTGGCTGTCCTCAGATATGATTATATTTTTAGTTGATATTCTTTATAGTTCTTGTTCTTGTAAATTTCGGGAAAAACACCTTGATAAGGAGAGTAAATAAGTTTCATAAACAAACGTAGAGTACCTAATTGTTAAAGTATTTGTATGAATGAAATTTATGTTCACACTCGGCTCAAATTCGTCCAAAGCAGTCAAGTGGCGGATTTTCCTTGTGATTAAACAATCTAGCGTTACGTATACGCAACGTTGTGCCAAATGTTGCCAACTCATTCGGAATGTGTATAAAAGTAGACAGACTCCTTGACCAGTTCTGAATCTGGAAAATTGAAATCAAATCACTTTACGTGCTGCGCATGCAAACAAATCAACTGGGGCAAGGACGACACACATGCAGAGACAGCTGGAAGAGGGGGGAGGAGAGGAGTGGCGATGGGGGGAGGGTATGTCCAACATTAGCACATAAAAACAATTCATTGCCTTGTGCCACTGCTGACACATGTAGTTGTTGCTGAGGGTCATAAATGCCGCAGCCGAGTGCGTGAGTTGCCTAAATTGAAAGGAGTTTGAGTTGCGTCTCTTGCCCCTACCTACTCCCCTCTCTCTTCTTCTTTCTCCCTTCCTGCTGCTCTTGATTGGCTTTAAGACTCTGGCTAGTTGGTGTGTTTATTTGCTGCTTACGCGCGCTGTTTGCATTCGTTGTGAGCTTGTGTTTTATGACTGCACTTAACGCGCTTGAATTCTGTTGCGCTTTGTCCCCCCCCCCCCCCCCGCGTTCAAGATAAAGCTAACTAATTTAACTGAAATATTCGCAGTTAACTTTAAAGAAGCCAACGAACCCAGCGACAGCTAGCCGTTTTCTATATTGCGTATACGTAATGCGCTTACAACGCTGTACGCACGCATTCACGCTTATTAGACGCATATCCTGGCAGCAATAGAAGCCTTAACAACAATGTTCCATGTCTCTGACTCAAGTATCCCACTGCCTGCTCAAGTTGATATGCCAGGGAGTGTGTGTGTGTGTGTGTGTGTGTGTGTACTTACACTCATATACCCAATGGCCAGCATTGGAAGTGTCCCCCAGCAGGGCAGCCAGGCAGCTCCTTTGACGACGACAAACAAGATTGCAGCAATAAAATTTCGACAAGTGAACAACAAATGATAAACGAAGCAGCACACGATAAAATGAGGGAGATAGCGAGAAGGAGGGAGAGAGTGAGAGGCAGATGAGAAATGGTATAGGGGCAGTGGCAACTCAAAGACGCACTCGAAATGCTGCTGGCTGGGACAAGGAGCAGGTCAGCTCGGGCAACCTAATGTGAGCCGCATCGATTACGCTCCACTGCTGTGCTGGCTGTGAGCTGTAGATGTTTTTCGACTGCTTTTTCATTACATTTATTTGCCAGACTGCGCCGGAGTGCGTCGCGTCGTGGGGCGTGTCCATTGTTGTTGGCAAATAGAAAACTTTGCACAGTTGCGTTAAATTGTCATGAAATGCGCTTCGCAATGTTGAGGCTGCCTGTGGTCACCCAGGGCTGCCTGCCTGCCTGCCTCACTGCCTCCGCTTGTTGACCAGAATTAATGACAACTGTCTGCCACAGCAGCAGCCGGCTGACCTGTCCTGGCATTCTCTTGATGACTTATCACATTGCCACTTGAATAGCTAGTTCCATTTCCGGCTGTAATTCAAAATTGCGGCACGCCTTCAGCTTGTCAACGGCAGCTGGCTCATTAATCACGTGTGTGGCAGCCACTACTATTACTACTTGCTACCACTAGTCGTATGAGTAATGCATTTATCAATGTGTCAACCCGTTGAACAGATTGCCAACTCAAGATGCTGCGCAAATGCATTTTTAAAACTTTTCAACAGCAATTTGTACTTGCACATGATGTACACTCGACTGTTGTGTGTGTATGTGTGTGTTGTCTGTGTGTGTTGTCTGTATGTGTGCCTGTTTGCACTTGTCGCTGCAGTTCACGCAGTGCACGGTCAAAGTTTGTGTCGCAATTCCGCAACTCGGTTTTTAATGCGCTCCATATTGAAAAAGTTTTATTGGCACAGCTGCTTGGACACTGCAGCGCATACCTGAGCGAGCTCTGGCTGCTCATTAGCTCAAGTTGTCAACTGAAAGCGGCTTAAAGTCAGCAATAAGCTGGCAAAGTAGTGCAGCAGTAGCAGCAGCAGTTGCAGGTGATTGATACTGTTTTTCCATAAGTTGCACATACGCCACGTTGACTGAGACTGAGCTGTATAGCTGCCAATATTTTGACACAAATCCTGACGACAGACGACAAACACACACAAGTGGCTGCTGGCATTAACTTTTATGTGACAAAGGATCAAACTATGTAATATCTCCGGCAACTTGGCAGCGCAGGGAAGCGAACAAACACAATGCGACTGGGAGTGCCTTTGCCTGCGCCTCTGTCACTGTCACTGTCTCTGCCTCTATTGCTGGCTCTCTCTCTCTCAGTCTGCCTCTCAGTCTCTGTCCCAGCAGTCTCCCTATCAATAAGCAAATAACAAAATGCTGACTCTTTTTGTGCATATCACAAAAAAAGAAGGAAAGATGGAAAGAAAGGCTGGCAAACAAATATAAATATAAATATATATCTGGCACACAAACAAATCCCTTTCGATGGTTTGCAATGGCGCTTTTTTTATTGTGCTACGTTCCGACAATTGGATTTGGAAGCGCCTTGGCATGTCTAGGCGAAATTGAAGGATTTACTTGCATCGATTCATCGCGCGAGACGAGCAGGAGAAGGAGAAGGAGGAGAAGGAGACAAAGCGACGTGTCCCCACAGAGACTGAGACACAGCTCAGCTTATTGGCGCATGCAAAATGTTGCGGGCAACTTGGGCGTATCAATGCCAAGCACAAGAGAAGGAGAGGGAGAGAGAGTAAACAGAGACGGGAGTGAGAGGGACAGAGAGAAGAGCAAGAGAAAGGGGCCTCCTGCAAATAGTTAATATTAAAAATATGACGCAAGAGCAAAGAGCCTCAACAGGGCCTGTAAAATGAAATATAACTACTCATCAAATTTTAGCATGCACAAACAAGCATGTGCATGTCTGTGTTTGTACATTTTCATTCCATTTTTTTGGGGTGAGGGGGCAGCAAATGCTTTATGGCTTATGAGCATTTTGTTTGCCAATATTTCTCTCTCTCACTCTTCCCTCCTTTGTTGTAATTTCAGTTTATTGTTTTCTATATATTTTTCAGCTTGAACGCACTAAAAGCTACTCGAAATGCCAGTCAAGCTACCTTGCAAAGCCCTACCACGCCCCCTGCACTCTCGCCCCTCCTCGTCGGGGCATTTGTTTGCGTTATGTCTTTATTTTGTGCCCTGCCATGAAGAGCAGAGAGAGAGAGAGACTCCAAACTGTGGAGTGAACATGTTTTATATATAATATGTACATTGTACAATACTTTCCTGACTGATGGCTGCCATTGCGAGTGGGGTAATGGCATTGCATGTGGGCGTGGCAGAGCTTTACATATGCGCACATTTTGTTTGTACTTTTCAATACTCAAAAATGTGGAAATGTTTCAATAAGTTGTGCCCAGATTGAGTTGAGTAGAGAGTTCCTTATATGTTGTGTGTAGTTCCTCTTTCCTGCTCTGCTGATCCTTCGTCTGCGTACTTAAGCCATTAACTTTTGCTGTCAATCAATTGTCACTCGCCAGGCGGCAAACAACCAAAGAAAGGCAGAAAGCAAAAGCAAAAGCAAAAGAAACAGAGCATGACAAGACGAAAACAGAACAGAAATTAAGTGAGAAGCTGATGAAAATAAGAAAAAGAAAAGGGAATCTCTCAAGGAAACGGAATTAGTTGGCAGAAATTTGTAGTGCATTGAACTTGGAGATGCTCTGGAAATTTCAGTAGATTTGGTGCAAGTTATATATTATAATTATCATGTATATTTTGTTATATTATATTCTATATACCAAAGGGAAGGCTTTCCATATCTTCATATGCAGTAATTATAACTCTAAAGAGCCTTTGGAAAATTGATTAGATTGTCAAGAAAACAGTGACACATTTTGATAAAAGGGTTCTACATTGTATAATAATAATACTCATAACTCTTTGAACTCTTATCTATTTTATTCTTCTACTATTCCTACGAAGTAGTTTGATAAATGGTCTAGAAATTTGGCTAGATTATAAAGAAATTATATAGAATTCATAGCTAAGAGTTGAGCATATAAAATGAAAGGTATTTCACATCTGCTCATGCAATGCTTATGACTCTAAAGGCATCAGCTATTCAACTTGCTGGCTACCCTAAACTTGATTGCCTTAGGGCTCTAATATACCCCCTTCCGAAGACGAGGTATGACCACTCAATCAGCAGCAATACAAACCAAACACTGCAGCAAAAGAGGGAGAAAGGAGGGAGACAGTGGGAATAAATGGGAGAGGGAGAAAATATAGAAAGCAAAGCGAAGCATCAACACACAAAAGTCTTTGTCTTTGTGTGAAATGTTGGCAAAAAGCAGCGAACTTTGCCGTCAACTCATTGTTGTGCCGGCAAGTTGAAGTGGTTGCGCAGTGGCGCAAGGAAGGGGTGAGGCAGCAGGATGCCTGGCAGACAACTAGAGGAAGATGAAGAGAGGGCACGGAGGGGGGGCAAAGTGTTGTTTGGATTTCATTATACAATTATCTTGTTACCAGAAATAATGGTGTCGAGCCGGGCAACATGCCAAAAACATTCAATGAGCCGCCGCCACATGTGGGTGTCAGTTGGCTACACACAGGCACACATACACACACACAGACACGTCACCTACACACATGTGTAAACTCAGCCGGAAGCTGTGCGCGTTGCTGCAAAAGCAGGAAGTCATTAGCCGCCCAAAAAAAGAGGGAAGAAAACCAAAAAAAGAAAACAGAAAGCAGCGCGCAGAATAATGCGATAAATAAATGAAAATGTTTGAGTTAAATGAATTAAGTGTGCGATACTCCAAGCATATGTGTGTGTGCGAGTGTGTGTGTGCGTGTGCTGAGGACTTTGTTAGAAACACTTTCTGTGTTGGCTGTCAGCGCAAGTGACAGCGCGTTAAATATACATGCGACTTGAGGGTGAAGTGCCTCGAGCCAAGTGTGTCTCATTCTCCCTCTCTCTCTCGCTGCCCCTCTCTCTCCCTCTCTTCCTGCTTATCGTAATTGTGTGTGGTAGTTAATTAGCCAAACATCACTCAAAGTGTCACAGGCAAAAAGTCACGACCGCCGTCGTGGACAAACTGTAACTTGCCCAGTTTAGTTTAGTTTTCTGTGCCGTCATCGGGCGGTGGGGGGGGAACTGATTTCTAATCGAAGTGGGGGCTTGTGTGTGCGATAAGGACGACTGTCTGCTCGAAGTTGCTCAAGTCATGCTGCACTCATATCATTATCATAATGATAATGGGCCACAGACAGTGGCGTAGGTAAACAAAAGTCAGCAAGTTCCTTGCCTGCGGGCATAGGCACCTTCGCACTACGCCACTGCAGGCAATTAGCAGAGCTCACTCGTGTGTGTGCGACTGTGTGTGTGTGCATTGCAAACTGCTGTGCTGGCAGTGCTCTCCCTCTCTCACATGATTTTTTGTCTGACTCAACTTAATTAATTATGTAGCCGACTAGTTGGCCATCCAAAAATCGTTAATTAACTTGATTGCTTTGAATCGACTGCGATTTGTTGTTGGCCAACATTGCATTGACTCTTCAGTCGTAAAGTTTACCAACACACACACACACGCGCAGTGCTATAATTGATGAGCTGCCTGCTTGTTAATTGATTCTACTGCATGTGTGTGTGTGTGTGTGTGTGTGTGAACAAGTTTATAACGAAACCAAATTGGTTTTATTAGCCGGCAAAGTAACTGTCTAAATAATTGATTGGTCAGCATTTGGCAAACATTTTCCGGCTGGCTTTGTGGGTCACACATACATACAGTGAAGCCCGCTGACCCGAATCCTGTTTCCTGTTCCCACAGGTGACAGACAGGCCAGCAGAGGCTGACCAGCCACAAGATGCCATGCGAGAATCGAAATGAACTTGTTCAATGAAGCGAAGCTGCTCAAGGCTCAGTTAAGTTTTTGTGGCATAGAAAGAAGGAAAGAAATAAAGAAACTCTTGAGCATTTTCAATCGGAACTCTCGTTGCACACTCGTTGCTGCAACTGCAACTGAATTTGTGACCAGTGAGCGAAGGCCAAAGTGGAATTTAAATAAAAACTTTTGCAATAAACGCTCGCAGGCCACGCGGCGTATGAGCGATAGAGGGAGAGAGGGAGTGCGGGTGGGGCATGTCAAGTTGCCCGGTTTGACATTTTAACTAACTTTCCACACAGTCACACACACATTCACTCGCAAACACACTCACACACAGAGAGAAAGCCGTGCCGTGCTCTGCATATTGTAACTTTTTGCAAGGATATATATGCGATATTTTGTCATATCTGAGAGCCACACAAAATACGAGTGCAACTTTTTGCCGTCTGTCATAAATTTGCGCAATGCAAACATTTATCAGCCTGGCCGAAACCGCACTCAGTTAGCAGTAGTCTGCATTTTGATATTTAAAGTTATTATACACTGCGGGAAAAGAGGCACAAAAGAGCAGCGTAAACTGTGAGAGAGATTAAAAAAGACAGAAGATCAATGAGGTATAAGCAGGCTCACAGTAAAACTATGAGTGAATAGATTAACGTTTAGGTTGGTTGTTGAACGATAGGTTACTTATAGCATAGCTCAGCTCTCTTATCCTATATTAAACACTGCGAGAAATGAGGTAGAGAAAGGGGGAAAATTGAAAATTGAAAATTGAGCGAAGTTTAACGTAAAGCAAGAAACTCCTATTAGCTATGAGTAGAAACCTAAACGTTTCTCTTAGTGTAGCTACAGCTTTCTTTCTCTGTATTATACAGAAGAGACAGAGTTATGAGGCAGAGAAAAAGGAACATAGAAAGTGGAAGGAACATGAGAATTTATCAACGAGCAAAGCAACAAATTGTCGAGTATTAACTCTTATCAATACTTAGGTGAACATTTCTCTCAGTGTATTTATAGAGTAGCTCAGCTATAACTTCAGCTCTCTCTCCCTCTCTCTCTCTTTATAATACACTGCATGAAATGAAGCAAAGGGGAGTATAAAAAATGATAGAATAGAGAGATGATCAACTTAACAAATTGAGTTGTGCACACTTCAATACAAACTATAAGAAGTTAGCTAAACGTTTTTCTCAGTGTATTTATAGCATAGCTCAGCTGCGATTTCAGCTCTTTCACTTCCTCTCTCTGTCTCCTTTTCTCTCTACTTCTCTCCTTTCTTTACTGCCTTGGCGTGTGTTTTTGTCGTCGGACAACGCTGAGTAAATGCTTTCTATTCCGGAACCGCAGCAACATATGTGTGTCCACCTCGCAGTTCCCTTTCCCCTCCTTCCGCCACTCTATAGAGCGGGTCTCCAGCGCGTCTGGCACTTCATTGTGTCCGACAGTGTATGTGTGTGTGTTTGGTTTCTTGTGTGTTCCTTGCATATTCATGCGCAGCACTTTTATGCACTTGAATCTGCTGCATGAGATTGCAAAATTTGAATATTTATATCGTTCTTTTATTATTGTTATTATTATTATTATTATTATTATTGTTATTGCGTTCGTTCTCACTTAAAGCGCTGCGAAAAACTTCAAAGTTGTGCATGAAAATGTAGAAAATGTTTGTGGAGAGGGGGAAAACTTTCGCAGCAGGAGGAGAAGGAGAACACAATCAGTAAAGCTGGCAGGGCCTCGCTGGGGGAGGCTCGAAAAAACTTTGCCCTTTATTTAAATGCGTTGTAATAATTTAAATGTTGACATATTGTCAGCCGCCCACATGCCACGCCCCCTGTACTTGTATACAGGCTCGTAAGCGCCCACTTTCACTTTACGCTGCCAACTTTTATTCATTCTCCTTCTTCCTCTTCGCCCTTTGTGTTTTCTTTCTTTCTTTTATTGTGTCGCCGCGTAAATTTAATGAATTTTAATGAAAACTTATGTGCGTGGCGCATGTGGCCCGCACTGGCACAGCTGCTGCCACGCCCCCGCCGCTGCCTCCCGCTGCTGTCATTTGTATGCTAAAACATTTGCAATTGTCGCTTAATGTCGATTTAAACTTTTGATGTGCGTGCCGCCATTTTGTTGCCCATTTGCCTAGTGAAGTTTTTATGCTTGTTCGTCAACTTGTGCGTCTTTTTGTCCGTATGAACGTCTATAAGTCGATGAATATAAGAGCTAGGGCTATCAAACTCGCTGACACTATTTCTAAGTAGTGCACGCAGCTATTAATGAATTTAGAATTGAGCCACGCCCACTGCTGTTGCCGTTTATCGATAAAAATTAAATTGGGGGCGTAATTTTGATGCTCATACATTTATTATTAATGTGCATTATAATTATCACTCTGCAAATGATAACTGAAACTTTGGTTACGAATGGATAATTAGCAGAAAAGTTATTTATGATATAACTTTAGTGGATGTGCAGTTTTCTAAGACGCCTGTAAATATGCAATGCATTGAAACCTTCTCACAACTTTAGCTAAAGAGTTTGCTAGAAACTAACTTGGCATACAGAAGGAACTTCTCATTCTGCCAGTCGAAGAAGAAAAAGTCAAGCACATTTCGTTAGAAGCTTTTTATTTTATATTTGCATAGGTGGAGAAGTTCCAGATGTAATTAGATGATCTAATTAGAGATGCCAGTGTTAGACTTGATCCAGTCCAAGTAGCTGGTGGTACGGGTGAAGGCAGCTGGGTAACCCTTCTCGCAACCGGCAGCAGCACCGAAGGAGGTAAGACCGATCTGCACACTGTTGCTCTTAAGGACCAATGGGCCGCCAGAGTCACCGTTGCAGGTGGACTTGCCGTTGGTGGTGGCAACGCAGATGTTGGTGGAGGTCACAATGGATGAACCGTAGGTGTTGGCGCACACTGAGTTGGTGATCACAGAGAGGTCGACGTACTGCAGGTTGCTGGCAACGCTGCTGGAAGAGTCCGAGGTGCGGCCCCAGCCGGAAGCGACGGCGGTCTCACCGGCGTAGGTGGAGTAGGAGCTGGCAATGGAGGGCAGGGCGACAGCGGCGATTTTGCTCGAGTAGGTGACAGCGGGGATCTTGATCAGGGAGATGTCGTTCTTCAGGGTGTTGCTGTTCCAGCCGGAGTGGATGATGATGTTGGAGCTGGCGACGGTGGAGGTAACCTCAGCGGAGGTACGCACGGTGGCGCCCAAGTAGACGGTCACGGACTGAACGCTGAAGAGGGGAAGAGATTCATGAGCACACTAGAGACTTAACCTCACTCGTTGGTGTTCAACTTACCCATCGGTACAGTGAGCAGCGGTCAGAACCCACTGGTTGCCGATCAGAGAACCACCGCACCAGGCGGAGGAGAGAGCGCTGAGCTTGAGGGATAGTCCCACCTGGTAGGGGAACTGGCCAACGGAGGCGACGCTTCCACCGGTGATGCGACCCTCAATGCTGTCCTGCACGGGCATGACGCGGGTGCGGTGGATCAGCTCAGCTTCGGGGAAAGCCGAAGCGGCCACGGCGAGGGCAAGAATGATCAGGAACTTCATGGTTGATTAGTCGACGAAATCGAACTGTGTCTTCTGCCCCAACTTGGTGGGCCTTTTATACCCCAGCCAGCTAGAGAGCATTCTGCCAGCTGAGATTAGGCTGCATTTCAGCCAGCCAGGCAGGTGTGTAGTAAGACACCCGCTAAGATAAGATAGTCAGCCTTCTAGGGCTCACGTCATGGCACGGGCACGGTCTCGGTCATGGCATGCTCCCTTATCTCACTGCCAACTGATTTCGCAGCGCGATATGCGATTTATTTTGCGCCCAACTTTGAAATTGATTTATTTTCGAACTCTCTAAAATTATGTTCACCCACCAAATTAATCGCTCACTTATCGCAATCCCATCGGGTATTATGCGACGTAAAAAGTGGGAGAAACAACAAGTGAGAAAGCTGGGAAGGCGGCTAAGTACCCGCTTAAGTGCCACCTTCAAAATCTGTACGATCACTAAAATTATTTCTTAAATAAAATATAAGTTTGTTATCAGTTTGTAAGTAAATCATTTGAATAGTGATAGTTATTGTGCACAGGAAAAATGATTGTACTAGCTTTCATATTGAGCAAGAAATTGAATTTTCATCGATTTAAGGTTATGAAAGTGGGCGTGGCTAAAGTTTAACACAAACTTTATTTGTGTACAGTAGTCCGACATATTGTTAACAAGTTTGAGAGTTCTAGCTTTTGCAGTTTCGGAGATATAGATCATAATACCTTTATGCGAGTACCTTTGCACCTCGTAAGGTGCTATTGGTACCATGTACTACCCTGTGGTTTATTTGTTTGCAGTAGTCAAATTTAGTAGCCCTAGCTCTTATAGTATCTGGAATCTAGGTCATGATACGCTTATAGTACCCTTCTAGCTCAAAAGGTACCCTTCTACTACCCTATAGGTACCTGTAGTAAGCAATGTAGATACCTTGTGAGCTTAGTTCTGTGCTGCTCATCTTGACTCTCTCTTAATACCCTTGCAGTACCCTTCTACCTCATAAGGTACAAATGGGTACCCTTCTACTACCCTATGGGTACCCTTCTACTATCCTATGGGTACCATTATTAAACCTTGTGGGATTAATTCTGTACTGTTTGGGTCGCCCTCATAAGTCTAACCTCATAAGGTACCAATGGGTACCCTTCTACTACCCTGCCGGTAGCTGTAGTAAACAATGTAGATACCTTCTGGCTCGTGCATTAACTGGCCTAAGTTCTGTGCTGCCCATCTTGAGTCTCTCTATCTTATCTAGCACCAGTTGGAGTAGTTGAGCTGTCGGTTCCGTTGGGTACGGCTGTAAAGGGTCTTCAATTAGATACGATGCCAAATATCTTGGCCTGCAAATGCATTTCTATATTCTATCATGTCTGCTGTCTGTTTTACTTGGGTTTTTCCTCAGTTTTTTATCATCAGAAGATTGTCACTTATTTATGTATATTGTTTTTTCTTCTTTATAAATAAACTAACCGCAAATTGTGTTTGGTCATTTTTATTTATCAACAATCGACGCCGCGTGATTGATTCGAGTAGATTCGCGCTTGAAGTGGGCTTTGCTTTATGACTGAGCAGAGAAGGCAGGTGAAGAGGGAGGAGGAAAGGGGGTACTGTGCACTTAAACTGCCCGCAAGTTTGTGGTTAAAATACTCAATTAAATTCGATTAGCCGCAGCTCAGACGATAAGATCGATACGATCGATGCGCCAACTTGCTTTTATTTTTGTTGGGGAAATTCGAAAGTATTTCGACTGTTGTTGTTATGTTTATTGTTATTTATTGCCAGCAATTTCCCTGCCAGAAGAACCAAGAGCCAAGTGCCCCATAAAGTGAGCCACCTCCCTGGCCAAAGGCAGAAGTAAAACTCTCTCTCTCTCTTCCTATCTCTCTCCCCTTCTCTTCGTGCCGTAGTCGATTTCATTGTTAGTGTTGAATTAATTGGTTTTATTGTCCTGTATTCAGGACGTGCAGCAGGCAGACTGAGCTGGGCAGAGTCTCGTCTGGCCTGGCTCTGTACTGGCTGCTTCTGACTCGTTTCTGGCTATATTGTTAAGCAATTAATGGCCAACAATTAGGCGTTAATTGCATTTAGTTGACTGTTGACTGCCGACTGGCAGTTCAGTTTGTTGCTCCTCCTGTTTCGCTCGTAATCCACTCCAAATAGGCAGTTATCCTGGTGTAGACAGTGGGCACTCCCAGCTCACAGCCCTGGGCGCTGCCGAATGTGGTCAGGCTAACATTGTGCCAGTGATAGACCAGAGGGCCACCCGAATCGCCCGAGCAGGCACCACGTCCGCCCAGTCCTGAGCTGCAAATGTGTTGCCGTGCACTGACTAAGCCAGGTAAATAGGCGCATATGCAGCGAGGTTGCTCCTGCACCTGCAACTGCACAAAGTGCAACAAATTTGACTCCATGGCGCGCTTGGAGACGTCGTCGCGGGCATCGCCATCGCCCAAGGCGCCCCAACCGGCGGTGCTGACATATTTCCCCGCAAGCAGAGGTTGCTGCATAAAGGGGCGTGCCAAGGCAATGGGCTGCACCAGCGCTGTGAGCGTGGCAGGGCGTGGCAATCGCAGCAGAGCCAAGTCATTGTAGCCACCAAAGCCTAAGTAACCTGGGTAGATCTTGAAGTCCTCCCGCAGCACTTGAAACACTTCAGCGGCACTGGCTGCATCTGCATAGCGCAAGGTGCCCAAGTAGACTCTCGTTCTGGTGGCATCTGTCAGGCAATGTGCGGCAGTAAGCACAAATTGCAGAGTGATCAATGAGCCACCACATTGACGCAGT